>CM077878.1:78095835-79346193 GCA_039720435.1 Amazona ochrocephala
GACTTTCTCGCAGATTCATCGTGTTTGGGCACATCGGACATCAGCACACCCATGAGCTGCTCTGAAGGAGATGCTGGATTTCACTGCTGGCTAACCCTAGGGAATTACAGTAACTTCCTTTCTCCCATTCTTTCGCCCCTAGGGCCGTACCAGCCCTTTTCAAATCTGTACGCCTTCATTTAGTAATTTTTACCAATTACTGTAATAGTACCCAACTATATGTACCACTACAACTGGTATTTTCACAGTTCACGCCGTTTTGAACCGCAAATTTTGGCAAAGTGCACTTGCTCTCTGCATCCTTACGACACCCCTGACAACCCAGCCCCTCCGCAGAGAAGCACCGCCCACTCCCAGGGTTTAAACACGCGTTAGCCGGCGAACGGGAGGTTTATTTGGGAGCCGCAGTGCACCGGCGGAAGGCCAAAGCGAGAGCAAACTCGCCTGACGAGGGCAGCACGGGGAGACGGGTGCCGAGCGGAACCGGCACGGTCCCTAGCTTCACACGGGCGGACGTACGGAGCGACCCGGCTGCACCACCGCCCATCCCCGCCCCGCCCCGCCGAGGAGGCTGGATCCGCCCTCTCTCACCAAGCAGCCAATGGCAGCCACCCCATAAAAGACGGGAGCGGCTGCAGAGGGGAGGGAAAGGAAGGAGTATTGAAGAGGGAGGTGGGCGTCTGGTGTGTGCGGAGCTCCACTGCCGCAGTTAAGCTCTTCAGTCCACTTTGTCAGCTCCGGTAGTCTCGCTCCAGGTTGGCGGCAGTTGCAGAGAAAGTCCCTTTCCTCTCGTGCGTGCCCCGAGCAGCAAAGCAGCTGCCGGTGGTAAATAGTGACTGGCACCTCAGTCATTACGCGGTCAGCTGCCTCTAACAGTACCAGGGCTTTTGTCCACCCTTAAGCCCGGCTGCTAATTAAGGCAGGCAGGAGATGTCTTCCTGTGTGCTTCGAGTTGGCTGGAAATGAGAACAAACTGACGAAGTCGCCCAGGAGCAACAGGGGTGCCCTGCAGGTCCAAGCAGCAGCTCCATCCAAAACACCCAGACAGTTCAGTAACACCATGTTGAACATTAAGTGTCTGGCAAATCAGCACAGCTGTAAATACTTAATACCAGATACTTTGCTTAATAGGCTAATGCTTAAGTTTTGTTTCAGTTTTCCTGACTAAACTCTCCACACAGCCCTCCAAGCCCAGTACAGCATTGGCTCCCATGTCCCCAGCCCACACCCTTTGTCAGGGGTGTTCATGGCCTGCAGGTACCCTAGCAAAGTGATGGCATGAGGAGGTGCAGAGCCTTACAGGCAGCAAAAAGCAAGTGGTGTGTATGTAGGAGGAGCAGGAATGCTTTTCCCAACATCAAGGGGAGAGCTTGGACACGCCGACAGTGTCCTAGATGTCACCAAGTAGCTGCTGGATCCTGAAAGCTTGCTGCGCAGCCACAAGGGTCCATCAGTGGTGATCTTCATTACCTGAATTCACTAAACACAAAAGTGCAGCAGTACTGAAGCAGTTTCACAGGCCTGGCTGTGAAGAGGGCAGGGAGTCTGTCTTGCAGAGGGTCTGGTAATTAACAAAGATAACGCCTACAGATCTCCAGTTTTAATCCAGAGCCTCCATACATCTCACAGTCAGGGCACCCTTAATCTAGCTGTTGAATCAAGGGCACAGAAGCTTAATGGGTTAGGAGTAGTCCTTTCAGGAGTCAGTTTAAGGACAAGAATGGAGAATACTTTTAAGCCACACCTTGACCACCAGAAAAAGCATTTAACATGGCTCCTCCTAAATCTACGTTCCAATTTCTTCCTCTTGAAGGTCTATGTATGCATACTCTGGTTCCACTGCTTGCACTACTCAGGAAATTGTAACTTCAGATTAAATGCAATTTGTACTGAAGAACAAACACCAAGAGAACAATTCCTATACTACTTAAAGCAACTTGAACATTTGACCTACATTGAAACTACTTGAATACAACCATACTGAGAGGATTTCCATGGCTGTTTTCCATACAAGTACAAGGTCTTTATTCAGCTTTGATGTAGCTCCCTGTACAACAGGTTTTCCCCTGACACAGCATTATAAAAGCAGAGATCCTTCCAACAAAAGAAACTACTTCCATTCTGGGTCACAGTCAGTAAAACAGCAACAAACATTGCAATGTAACTCAACATTTAAAAATACCTGTAACAGACATTGCCTGACAAGCCACAGGAAAGCAAGGTTCAGCATTACAGATGTCTTCAGATGTAACTGCTGTCTTCAGTGAACTTTTCAAAGCTCACTCCCAAACTAACTTTAATGTGTAATAAAATTTCACCTGTGGCCTGGTTTTTGCAGAGCAATCAAGGAGTTCCCAGGATTTAAAGGAACCCTTAAGCAATCATTATACAGCCAAAATCTGTTTTTCTTGGCTAGTTTAAATTAGATGCTGGTGCTGCTCTTGACTTCCTTGAGAATTACTTAGCTGCTACCACCTGGCCTAGCTTTTCCAATCCCACAGGCAGCTGTGGTCTTTTTCCTATGCCCGTCTGTGAGTAAATTTAACTTTTTCCAGTGCTCAGAGAGGAGAAAACTGAGATGAATAAGTATCTTCTAGGGACAGGAACACTCTTGTCAGGTCTGTAAAAGTGCTTGGCCCGTGAAGATCTGCCCCCCACTCCTGACAGGCTTGCTACAAAGCAACCAATGTTCAAGACTGGTAGTGATCCTTCAGACATACTGCATTTGGTCACAGTGCTATGAGCATACCACATAGGCTGAGGAGAAAGGGTGGGCCAGGTAGCAAGGTTTCTTCAGAAAACTGAAGTGATACGATTATATTGCATGGGGTGACAGTCTTCTCCTCCCACTGGCTTTTCTGCCCTGTTATGGCCTCTTTGTGAAATCTGCATGAAGTTAAATCATTCCAAAATTGTAAAGTTTCAGTTTCATGGAAACTAACGTTTCAGTGAAAGTGACCATGATGGTGACCTCACTAACAGAAAAACTGTAGTATTCATCTCTTGTAAGACACCAAGAAAATCCATGTAGAAGAAAGACTCCATAAATACAGTGAGCATGTTACTGCAATGTGCGCTGTGCGACACAGCAGAGAATACACAACAAGAAGGAACAGAAAAACAGGCATTTGTATTTTGTTGACCAGAGAACTATGGCAGAACAATGAAGTTATGTTAGTTTTATTTGTGGTATTATTGCCCCCTGTACACAATTAAAGGAGCAAATGCAGCCTTTGAACAAGCCACTAAGATAGATGTTTTCTTGAGCTCCATGCTCTTTAGCTGAACTATGAGTTTCTATGTGCCACTGAGCTGTTTTTACTTACCTGGTCTTCTAAAGGGATGAAAATATAGGTGGTGCCGCAGTGAGCCTGGTGCACATCACTCTGTGTCCACCTTTGCAGTCTCCCGTTAATGCCGCTCAAGCGCCAGAATGATAGAATTAATCTGATAGAACTGAGTATCTCCAGTTCCACTGAAGAAGGAGCAGAAATGAGTGTGTCTGACAGGTGTGGATTAATTTGTGTGGTGGAGCCAAATGGTTTGTGTCCCTATAGTCCAAAGGGAATTTCCAGAATAATAAACTTAGTAAACTGGTACCTACTTTCATGCATTAGGGAGCCGAGGTTTCATTTTTACCAAATAAACCATGCACTACCTAGAGCCAGAGCTTGGGCTCAATTAGCCTGTAATAGAGCAAAAGTTATTACCCACTTACCATAGGCATTCACTGGGGTGATTTTTATGCAAACCTCCCCCAATTTTTCTTTTTTTCCTTACAAAGGCCACAATTTATGTAGATTGTATCACATCAGATTACATATTACTTTCTATAATCACACGTTTTCTCTACTTAGCTGTGTGAGTCAGCACAGGCAGGACACAGGAACAGCCACAAACCCATGGATGAAATGCAAAGAGTAAGTTTATCTTCATTACCTCACCAACCGAGGGATCCCCAAAGCAGCACCCAGGCAGAGGCACGCAGGCACCACAGAGCTCGGTCCATGATAGAGGATCGTCAGAGTTGCTGGTTCTGCCTGTGTATCAGGGATTCACGCAGGCTCAGTTTACCATTGTGCTTTGATCTTTCCCTCAGCAGGGCAGGAATCTCAGGCATGTCTGATAGGGTGCCTCTAAGTCTATGGCAGGCCTATGTTATCTAAACACAGATGTTCTATTTGTCAAACACACAAGACTAAACAACAATTACTGTGATGTATGTGTTTTTCTACACCCCAGCTGCAAGTCACTTGAGCATGTTTATAATCCCCCTTACCAGCCTTCCGTTATTATCCCACATTGGTTGTTCATATATCACAATAAAAACATTGTGCCAACAGGAGCCAAGGAGGAGAGGAAAAAACTTGGGTTCTTTGCAGACATGAAGGAAACAAACTGAATTCCAGGTTCCAGTATCTTTTCAACTTACAGGCTGGTGAAAAGTGCAATTGAAGACTACAAGAAAAAACACAGATCTTGTCTGTTGTTTTCAGTATTCCCAGTTAGGTCCTGTTTGATGCCTAAACAGGCATTCTTTTCCAGGTAGCATTTCTCAGGACATCAAGTTCTTGAGAAATGCAAATTGAGATGTTTGGGCATATATCTTACCAGTTGGCTCACTGAAAAGGTATTTAATACATGCTTCCTTTTGTCCAGGGCCATCTCTTCTCACAGGTATTTGGGAAACCCAAATACTTGCAAGTGAAGAGAGCACAGTATAACAGACTGTTCTAAGACAGTCTTGGAAGGTGTAGACCAATAGGCTGTAGGAGAGGCTCCCACACTATGGGCACAAATTGATGTTAGGCGCTGACAGCAAAGACATCTCCCACCATGCATATAAGGGCATGTTGGGAGTGCCCATCCATACCGTCATTGCTGAGTGCTGTCACCACTATCCGTAGCTGGTTGCAGTCCTTTCACGAGTGTAAGGTGGGGTGGCTGAGGACACAGAGCTGAGATTCTAGTTTGTTAGAGCTGGGTAGGAAACGGGTGGTGAGCAAGAGCTTGGAGGTCAGGGTCAGCCTCTGGAATTCTGCTGGAGGAGAATGGAAAGAAGGCATCTGGGATTGTGATTAAGGAAAGCAGACATTCTAACAGGTGGGAAAGGTAGTGGAGTCAAAGGATTGGCAGATTGTGTTAGAAGAGGTGAGAGAAATGCAGCTGCAGGAAGCACTCCTCTGAATCCACAGTCTAGGAAACCAGAAGGTTTCAGCTGCCTGCAATACCTGAAGAGCCAGCAGGGCTGGAGGCCCCTGTGCTGTCAGGCATATATGTGGGCTGGCACCAGAGCAGGAGTTGCTTCCACTGATGGCATTTTCCCAGACAGATGAACTTCAGGAGCTCACAGTCTACAGACCAGGGCATAAAAGACAATTAGGATTAGACTCCCTTCGTATTTATTGTTTTTAGCAGGCCTTTCAAAAGATACACCAGTATCACAGAGGAATCCTGATACTAGCAAGATGGTTGAAGCAGGATGAGGAAATACCCTTGAAAGAATACTGCTAAGGTAGCCTACATAAATTACTAGATGACATGAAGTGTGGCTTATCCAAAGAAGGAAAAGTCTGACAAACAAGAGTAACAACCAGAATGACTTTTGAGGAAGTAATTTTCAGTTTATTGTCAAGATAGTTTCTTCCCTCTTTTCTCAGCAAGTATTTTAGGTAACTTCTAACATGGACTAACAGTTTCGCGTTTAAGAGGTCACTACAATTTCCCAGACACTGGTGATCATTTCAGACAGAGCATGTTTGTGGCACAGAAAGTGATTTTTGAGATTCTTTGTTCCCAAAATCCAACCGGGGTCTACAGAGGTTGTCACGTCACACAAGAAACTCATGCCATGAATTAGATGAGCAATTTATTGCAGTCAGTCCTGGGCTCCAGACCTGCACTTCAGAAAAGCCTTTTGTTTTACACAAGCTTACTTGCTTAGGGTTGCGTTTAACAGTCTAGAAACAAAGTAGTGCTGTGTCTTTTTAAACTCAGAGAAATAACCTGTCAGCTGCTTTTCATGTCCTCACACACCCCAGTTTCCACATCTGACAAATTTGGCAAAAAGCTGTATCAGTAAATGGAGAAAACCAGTCTTGTCAATGTTCTGTGTTGGAATAAATAAAGGGCTAAAGCCTCTTGAATATTAGTACACCTTTTCACCTGTATGACACATCACGAAAACTTTTCTGTCCAGGATTTTCTCAAGTGATTTTCTCACTGCCATTAACAAGGCCAGTGACAGAAACAGGGACAAAATCCTTTCAACTGATAGAATCATAGAATCATAGAATAGTAAGGGTTGGAAAGGACCTCAAGATCATCGAGTTCCAACCCCCCTGCCATGGGCAGGGACACCTCCCACTAAACCATGCCATCCAAGGCTATGTCCAACCCCACCTTGAACACCACCAGGGATGAAGCATCCACAACCTCCCTGGGCAACCCATTCCAGGGCCCCACCACCCTCACAGTAAAGAATTTCTTCCTCAGATCCAATCTAAACTTCCCCTGTTTAAGTTTAAACCCATTACCCCCTGTCCTCTCACCACAGTCCCTCATGAAGAGTCCCTCCCCAGCATCCCTATAGGCCCCCTTCAGGTATTGGAAGGCTGCTATGAGGTCTCCATGCAGCCTTCTCTTCTCCAGGCTCAACAGCCCCAACTTTCTCAGCCTATCTTCATACGGGAGGTGCTCCAGTCCCCTGATCATCCTCGTGGCCCTCCTCTGGACTTGTTCTAACAGTTCAATGTCCTTTTTATGTTGAGGACACCAGAACTGCACACAATACTCCAAGTGAGGTCTCACGAGAGCAGAGTAGAGGGGCAGGAGCACCTCCCTCGACCTGCTGGTCACGCTCCTTTTGATGCAGCCCAGGATACGGTTGGCTTTCTGGGCTGCAAGCGCACACTGCATAACACCCTGGATAATGGATAAAGTGTGCTGTATGTGGGAATATGCCAGTTCCATGTGGGATTGCCAGTAGTTTGGTACTGCATGTCATGCCCATGGCTTGCAAGTGGATATAAGCTACCCAAGAGCCACACTTTCACTTGTGTGCTACTGCATGACCTCTGCTCCTGGCCACATGCTTCCTGGTGCACGTGTTCTTGTTGTCTTTAAGATCTCCTTTCTGCAATGTGCTTTGTGTTAGGACTCTATAAAAAGGTTAATAAATTAAAATCATTATCACTCCCTAGTTGGTGACTGTTGTACCGACTGTAGAAATCTGGCCTTTCCTTTTTTTGAATCCTTTTGACTACATTGCAGCTCCCAGTTGACACAATAATTTGCAACAGTCACCGTTTCTCAAGTACCGCATTACAACATTCTCATGAAGGAGAGAAGGATGGGACCATCTTTCAGACTCTGCTAGGGCAGCTTCTCCACTGGTGATGCTGCCTTGGGCACTGAATGCTCTTGTCACTGTAGTGCTCTTCCACTGGTTTTAAGATGGCCTAGAAAGCAATTTGCCTTTTCCAGATGAAATTACTAGCTACGTTTCTAATACTCTTTTCACACTGGGCTGCAGAAAAATGGGCACAAATTCCTGCCTACAGGAGCTAACAGTGGATATTTGACTGACTTTTAAAGAAGACATTCATTTACTACTGAGATGTACCAGAACAACTTGGGAGTTAAGTAATTCTTAAATGCTGCCACTGTGCAACCATTCTTCTTCAGATGCAGATGGGACATTCTGTTTCCGGTATTTCTTGTTTGTTGCCAGGTTTTATCTAATTGTTTTTGTAATTTATGTCTTCATCCCCAACCCAATTAGTTTTTACCATCTAAACACAGAACTTACATTTTTACTGTTTTTTTCATGAGGTAGTGAATATGCAGAAACTTCTGCAACCTACATGTCCTAACAGATGTTTACTTTTTTTGTTCATTCAGTACCTACAGTTTGTTTTATACTGCAGGCTGGTGAGCAAATAGAGCAGTATGCTACAGACAGAAGCAATTCAGGTACATTGGGATTGACTTTTCTCTCTCCTGTATATACCCTCCGACATGCATATACCCCCACATTTGAATTCACTATTAACAGACAATTTCAAACTAGAAATTAACGACATTTTGCATTTGCATTGTTGGCAGAAGAACTAATGGGCCCGTAAGTGTTGGTTGTGCATTATGTGAAAGAACCTGACTGCAAAGAGGTAAATTTGCAACATAAAACATACTCAGTTCTGCTGGGGAAGCATTATCAAGGTTTTTACCCAGTCTTTCAAAACAACCGGTGATATAGCACATCTTTACATCTTTATCGACATCTCTTTTACTCTGCTGAGTGCTTATTAATTCACACCAGTGTAGCCACAGTCATGATCCAGTACTGAATACGTGGCAAGATTTTAATGCTGCACTCTGATTTAAAGTTGGTAACACCTCTTTAGAACCAAGAAAATTACCTAATTTCAGAAGGCTTTCTTTTCTAGTCTTATCTGGAAAGAAATGAACTTCTGAAAGTTCTTCAGAAAATAAAGTATAAGGGGGGAACTCAGAGCTAAGATAGTGTACTTTGAACATTATATAGCTAATGCAATTTGTAGCTTTGTGGCTCTCGTGAGTGCTGAAGTTATTTTGAATAAAATGCATAAAGTTATTCCTCATTGCCACTGTCAGTTTTTTAACACTTCGTGGTTTTTTGCTGAAGTCTGTCCTTTTCATCTTTTATTATAGACGCAAACAATGCAGCATTTTGAACCACTTGAAAGTCCTGTAGTAACAGTTTTGTTGGAGCAGTGAAAGCCGCTATAAATGGCTTTCCCAGAACTTTGTGGGAGCCAAACAATACCTGACAAGATGTATTTGCTTGCAGTATTATGAATCCATGTATCCCTGTGCACAAGTGGCCTCTCTCCCAGAAACAACTGAAGGCTTAGCAAATTACCAGAGCACAGGTGTCTGTGGAGAGCTGGAGCAAGTCCATGGAAATCCCTGGATGCAGGGCTCTTGGTAGAAGGTAAGCAGGATGAACCTGAGCTTTAATCTTCCTGATCCTATATTCTTTCCAGACTTCAGGCACTGCTTTTCTGTGCAGAACCCTTCCCAGAGTTGTGCTCGAGCCTGTAGCCACCTGCCTGGTGTTGCCTGGGCTCTCCTAAAGCATTCCTCACTTCAGCCCATTACTGCTTCTTTAAGCTCACACAGTTTTGCTCTTTTTCCCCTTCTTAAACATATTTTCCCCTGTTTGACTGACTTTGGCCTTCTATAACCTTTGAATTGTAAAAAAAAAATTGACTATTTTTTCTTAGCCCTTGTGACTATCCTGTTGTTCCTTTCCCTTTTTCTCTCTTCTGTACTTAATGAAGCTTGTCTTCAAGAATCTGCATATCCTGCCCACCTCATACCTTACTGTTGTTCTGTGCATTCACTGTACTTTTCTTCTCAGTAATCTTCCTGCTTCACCCTTTCTGCCATTATTCTGTGCCTTCTTTCAGGCCAAGCCTTATGCATGAACCAGCATCTAATCCTGGTTCTTCAAAACCCTGCCTTCATCAAATCTCCTTTCCCAGTTCTTTTAACTCATTTCCAGTAACCTTCCAAACCTCCTCTCACCAAGCTATTGCTCCTTGCATAACTATCTTTCATTTAAGTTAATAAATTCTCCTCTCTCCAGTATATAAACAGTGAAGGCTTGTAAATGCCACAGAGCCTCATGAATGTATTAATAACTGAGGGGCTCTAATTCTAAGGGAGATTGGGGCTGCCTACATCTGAGAGCAGTAAGAAAGAACTTTGAACATCAACAAAGGAAGCAAAGAATGAGCTAATACAGAGCAGAATTTAGGAAAAGACTGATGCTGAATATTATTTCCAGTAAAAGGAAAACTAGAAATTAATCTCGCATCTAGCTTCAATAATGAATTTTGGTTCAGAGGCAAACTGTAAACGAACTGTAAACTCTGAACAAGCCCTCTAAGTGACAGTAAGATTCATTAAGCATCAGGATGTCAAGTCTCTTTTTTCTCCTTAGCATGGTCAAAGTGCATGTATTTTTCATCCTCTTCTACTGCTCTGGATGTCTTCAGCAGAGGTTTGCTAAACTTCATCTATACTTGTTGACCAATAAAGCCACAACTGCAAAACCTCCCTATGAAGGAAGCTTATAATGGAAGAAAGCAGCTTTGAAGTTGGATGCATGACAGAAAGTTAGTAATATTTTCCTTAGCATAATTACATATACACCAAAGTTGTTGCCAGGTACAGAAAACACAGCCTAAAGCTGTTGTGCTCTTAAGGTTTTGTAGTGGAAACTTGGGCCAAGGAGTGTATTGCTGAGGAAACTGAGCTACTGACCAATTCTGTGTGCTGCTACAGAGCATGATGGCAGTGGGGAGATGACACAGTGGTATCTCCTTAAGAAAGTTTCCTCAGTTGCCTAAATAAGTATCATTACAAGCACTATTAAACATATTTCAGCACATGTATTTCACTGTACCTTATACTGTGTAAAATGTAGTCATGTAGCATCATCAGTAGGGCTACACAAGCACTGCCTTCAGCCAAAACCTGAGCCTCAACCCAAACTCACCTAACACCAGATGCAGGTTTTAGATGAGCATCAAGGCTACCTGTTTCCAGAAGAGAAATCCAGTCATGCAACATTCAGGTTAAATGTCACCTACCTGCCTTGACAAGATGGTGTGCGTATGAGCTGGGACTTCCCAAAGAGTTCACCACATAGCCTATAGCAATACCCAGCAGCATCAGCTGGCCAGCATCAGGGAAACAAGCTGGCCAGGCTCCCTCCCTCCTACAGACACTTCATGCAAAATGCTGCCAAGTCCTGGATGAGCTGCAGACACTGTAATTTTCTCCAATGCTGCCATTTTTCACTTACATGATTGCCCCATTTGTAAACACCAAAACAAAGCTTGAGCATTTTCCTGTCAGGATGGTGGCATAAGGACTAGTCAGCAGTTACACACAGCTCTAAAAGGGGCAGTACCTGCTGTGAAAAGGGACACTGTGCTCTAAGTTCCATGTGATCAGCTCCAGGAGAAACACCAAAGCAACACTCATGAGACATTTAGCAGCTGCAGAATGTTTTGCACTATCTCTTTGCAACAGTATGTAGTTCAGATCAATATTAATAATACCTGAAACAATCCACTTTATCCAATTAGAACTGCATGTAATTAAAAAAAAAATCCAGCGGTTCTTTAAATATATTTAGCATTCAAACATAGTAGAGAGTTTGCTGTGCACCACTTAATCCCGCACATGCTCCAGTGAGCGCAGCTGGATTCTCCTTCTCCACTTCATTTCACTTTTCACACACTGCTTATAATCTGGTTCTCCAAGAATTTTAGTTTTCTGGGACAGGTTGCAAGTAAGAGGGAAGTAGTAGAAACCCTCACAAATGATACTGTCAGAAGCTTAGGGTTATTTCAATTTTTCAGTCTCAGCATTGAGATGCCAAAATGGGATGGATGGGTAAGCAGGACTTAGTTGTCTGAAGTGAATTAGTACATTTTGCAATGAAAACCGGAGATTAGTAGCTGGATGTATGGTTTATGGCATTCAGTGGGTTGCCATATGCTGTGGGACACATCTTTTGAAGGAGATTTTAATCAACTCAAAAGACAATATGGCAACTGGCAGCCTTTTTCTTTATTGAAGCAAAGTCACAGCATTTTCATCACTATTCCCCTCTTGGGAAGGGACGAGTTAAACAAAGGCCCCTGAAATTTACATTACTAACAAGTAGAAGGATTGAAGAAAGAGATTACAAGCATATTTCTCTAAAATAAATAATCTACAAAGAGTGCTTTTTCTTCTTAAAAGCAATCTAAAAATGTATAAATTCTACGGTAGGGAGATCAAAAGATATTTTAACAACTTTCAGTATTTACAAACAATACAAAAACTGCGCACGCCATCAAATGATGCAAAATTCTCCTTAAAAATTAAAAGCTTCATTGCTACCAAGAACCAAGAACTCCAGCCAATATTTCAGTTTTAATTAATGGTCTTCTTTGCAATTGGAAAACCGTTACGTGTTTTTATTATCTGTAAAATATACAATAAAACTGAACCTCACTAAATTATTCAGGTTAAAAAAGAAAAGAAATACTGCAGGCAAATCAAAGAGGAAAGTAACTGTAACTTATTCTTTGGTAACCAAAAGTTAGCAAGTATCTGTATTTCAAGTGATGAAAAGTAATAATCTTCCCATTTTGACAAATGGAAGACAAGACTTCTGGCAAAACACAGCTCCCATTTCAATTCTGAAAGACAGGCTCCACCTGCAGCTCTGTAGTGCAAGTTCTCAAAGTCAGATTTTCCTTTCTAATTCAGAAATGCCACCCTTCCAAACTCTGGCAGTACACTGCTTAATTCCTCTCCCACCTTTCTGCTGTCTGCTCGCATCCTCTGCACACATCCAGTTGCTCCAGTTCTCTAAGGGAATACTCCAGTCAAGGAAGCAATTCACTTGGAAATGAGTGTTTCTCCAAGCGTACACGTATGGCTGCATAGCAGCTATTGGGGTGTTATAAAACTTGGCTCCCTTTTCCATGCTAACTACCTATTTCATTTTGCCTCAGGAAAAACCAAAAATAGAAGTACCCTGGATCAATTCATAACCTGGTGCGCTAACTGCTTTAGCAGGACACACTCCACTGGACACTGGGGCATACCCCAGTAATAAGCCATGTAACACCCCAGCACCAACCCTACTACCTTCTCATAGGTGAATGGGCCTCATTGTGCCTCTCCCTGCTTAATGAATGCACTACGCTGCACCACTACAATGCTTATGAAGCAAACATCCAGCATGTAGACAGGAGCCCTCCCATTCCTCTTTTTCAGGCTTATTCCTAAATGTTGCTTGCGCAATTGCAGTCAAGAAAAACTTCACACCCCTACAGGCTCTGTGGAAACTCCCCCCCCCCCCCCCGAGGACTTCTAAGGCTTGACACAAAAAAACAAAATTCAACTGTTAACTTTCTTTAAGCCACGGACCACTCATTCAATGCAAGTCCTCCCCACCCCAACCATGCAGAACTATCACTGCTTCAGCATTTAAACACACACATGCAGTTCATGGATTAAATGCTCAGCAAAGTAAACTTGTCCTGGTCTGGGCTTTCTTCTGGAATCTAGTCCTCTGTCATTTTCTAGACTAATATCCAATGCCTTTTGTCACTGTCTTATAACTTTCATTCAGCTGAAGGGCTTAGATACTTCCTTGAAGTACCTGGTTGAGTCAGTAAGTCTAGATGGGTTGGATCCAAGGTCTCCTTGCAGCCTGCCTCCTCAGCATATGGAAAGTCATTCACGTCCATTTCATCACTGTTAAACATACCAAGCTGTCTCTCTTGCTGCTCTTCCAAAGTTCTTCGGACCCTGCCCTCTGACTGTTCCACCACCTCCCCATCTCCTTCACTAATGACAGTCATGGGGCTGCTCTGGATGCGGTTGCGGACATTGTACTTGCTGCTGGCAGCAGAGGGGGGTGTCCGAGACCGGCCATACCTGGTGCCAGAGAAGGACATGCTCCTTGGCATCAGGCCCTCACTCTTGGCCCACTCTTCCTGGGCCCGTTTACTCTTGCTGGGTGAGCAGCTACCAGGGCTGTCAGAAACATCTGGGGACACATCCATCTTTGTCCGGTGGAACCGCGGGTCTGTGTTCTTCAACATCTCTGCCGCGGACATGCGGGAGCTGGTGTCACAGCGGCTCCCTTTCTTCAGCAGCAGGGCTTTGAAGTTGTCGTTGCTGGTGCTGCTCTTGCGAACACTCCTCTGGATAGATCCGGCTTGTTTAAGGGTAGTTAAGGTTGGGGAAGCACCAGTGGGAGTTACGGGGGGGGACGGAGAATGGTTGCGGGTACGATCGTCTTCTGAATCTTTACGGCCAAGGACTTTCCTTTTGGATCTGAGTGGGAAAAATGGCAAAAAAAGAGGACCAAACAAAAAATTAAACGTTTTACCTCTTCTAATTAAACTCATCTTAAAGGAATGACAATGAATTAAGCTAAAGCAGAGAGAGGGATAAGGGAGAAGTAATCTAAATCTAAAGCATGAGTAAGAACACCACCAAAACTGTATAGGCATTAATGCAGGTATTAGACGCAGAAGCTAAATTTTATTGTTCTTCTTCTGTAAATCTGGAACAATGAAACTACTAAAACTGGCAATACAATGTCCAAAACTCTACAGCAAATTTAGTGAATCAGGTTTTCTGGAGTCAGTGTTCAACTGCTAAGATTAATGCATTATAAAGATTGTACACAGTGTCATTCGTCTGTTAGTTTGGGGACCTGATTAAAAATACGTCATCTACAGTACGTTTGGGTTTTCTGGTTTTCTTTTGGTCTGCTATTTCATTTGATGCTCTTTGGAGAATTAGAAATGCAGTTTAATGCACTTGCTTTTAGAAAGGATACTGCAGTGCACTGCTGCTGAAGTTAAGATGGAATAAAGGGAGCCACAGGCGACTACTCTGGATCAAATAATTTAAAAAACAAAAGTTGCCTCCTGGGCCTAAATATTAACTGAATAGTGAAAATTGAGTCTTCCAGCTTCTATTAAGATGCACAGACAAAATTCACAGTTCTGTTGGTGCTCAGTCATTGTAACTCTGTGACTAAATGAAGGAGAAACCAATTTCCTGACATGAAAGTTATCTTTCCAAATGAAAGGATGGAGTGTTTTTTAATTTCAAGTAAAGCGCAGGGATAACAAAAACAAAATTTAGAAGCAGTTATGGAGGTGGGAATAAGTGGAAAATGGACTTCTGTTGCAGAACTGGACTTCTATTGCCCCATTTTCCCATTATTAGAAAGCTTAAAGAAATGTTTTACATGCCTGGTATCTGCAGCAAAGCTGCTTTGCTTCTTTAAAGGCTAAGCAAGAATTAATTCAAAAACATTGTATAAAGGCTAATTTTACATACGCTATTTTGGCCAAAGTTTAAAACAAGTCAGGAGACTTGTTACAAGATTAGCATGCTGTAATTAGGTATGAATTTTTATCAAGCATATGTTCAATACAGATCATTCCCCTTGTAAAACAGGTTTCTACTTAATGTGATCTTTAGTTCTACTTTCTTAAAGATTTTGCCAAGGCAAGCCCAAATGTCTTTATGCATTGCAGCCTATTGATAACAATCCCTCTGCCCAGAAAACAAAGTAGCAGGATCTGTCAGCTGAACAGATGTCAGCAACAGACATTGCCATAAACTCTGCCTAGACTCTGGAGCGATGCTGTCTCTCTAGCGGTGAAGCTTACGCACAGGTCACTTACAATGCCCCCACAGGCAGCTGTAACAGCTGTTATTTTCAGCTGCTGTGCCTTCACCTGCCTTTCAGGAGGAAGAATGTAATACCACCATCCAGTCAGCCTGAGGATGAATGGACACCAGAAGATAGCACAGGGATAAAATGATGCGTTTAGTAGTGGCAAGCCTAAGAACCTTGTCTGGATTTAACTGTGTGTCAGTACCATAGGCAGCAAGTGAATTTGCTGCTTGGATTCTCTGTGGGTCTCTATGTGAACATGTGCAAGCATTAGTTACAGGGGAAAGACTTCCCTTCATTAGGGTTTTGGCTGCCTATGGGTATCTTTAAACACTGCAATGCTGGGGTTGTACTGCTGCCAAAACCCAAATGAAATTCGAAATATACAGAAAGCAAAATTCAGTTGAAAAAATCTTTAGGGCAAGACTGTTATCCTGGTTTGATGCTGAATTACTAGACTGTGAACGCAGTGCAGAGCAGTCCATGCTTTTCTCAGCATGTATGAATTATGTCAGAAACTCAAAATTAAGAACCAAATTTGGTTTTGGTGGCTTTTCAGACTGAGATAGGGTACATATTCAAAGAAAACTGTGACTTAAACTTAGATTGTTCTTCCTGTCCTTAACACACATACCACTAAATTTCTTGTCTTACTCCAAAGCACATATTCAGGAGTGCCAATCCCCAAAATAACACCTTTTACAAATAATGTGTGTGGGGGGAAACAAGCCATTTTTAATTAATTAACAACCAAGGAAGATAGTAGTTCAAGTCTAAAGCCAGCAAAAGCAAGGTCTTAATAACAAATGTGTGAAGCAGTTTTAACTATGTCACATCCAGTTCCATTGTCCATTTCCCCATAAACTCATGAATTATATGTGTGTCCATACACACAGAGATCCACTCCCTATCTGCGTACAGAATGGAGAAGGGCTACTGGCCAGAATACTTCATTCTAAAAACAGATTTGTCGCAGTCCTGGTAGGTGCCATGCAACACAAATGCAACAGACCATTTTTAGAACAGCTCCCATAAGCCAAGTCCTAAGGGGTAACCATGAGTTGTAAAAAGTCAGTATCATATATATGGAATTTTTGCAACATCTGAAACAGAATAGTTTCAAAGACCTAGAATAGCATTTGCAAAGATCAAGAATAGCATTTGCATCCCAAGTGCTGCAGTCTCCCAGCCATGTTCTCACAACAGGCTTTCCCCATCCCTCAGTATTCCTAATGCAGAACTCATGCACAGCTTCGCAAACTGACTAAACCTAAATAAACCTATACAGATGCTGCCAGGTGTTCCCTGTGACCAGAGAAAGAGGTGAACCCTGTACCTTTTGAAATTAAAGATAAAGCCACAAGGTGGCACTACCACTACATCGATTCTAGTCTAAAAGCAAGCTCAGTAGTTCAGAGTGGTAATGGTCTTCTGTGTGTACTGTTTAAATGGTGCACACATTTCATTTTGTGGTTTTAAGCCTTTTTTTCTTCCCTCTTTTTTTTTTTTTTTTGTTTAGAACCTCAGGTGAGCAGCATAAAAATCTAGTTGCCTATTGAAGGTGATTTTGTTTTTAAGGGAAATGAATAATGTCATTGATAATAGAGCCAGTATCGCACATTTCATTCATGAACCAGTTTGACACAAGACACCCGACCTCAGGCTGGATTATGGCAAACTATAATCCAGCGTTTGCCATATGTTTTGCCATATGACTGACATGTTGTGTTACTTGCCAGTTTCAGCCACGCTTGCCATGAAGCATTAGCGTTGAGCCTCTGTCCCAAACTGCACCATATAAGCAGCGAAGAGAGTAAAAAGAGATGGAGAAGAACAAGAATGAAAACAAAAAGATACACAGAAAAAGCAACAGTAGAGTTAATATGGCAGATTGAGAACAGTACAATAAATACTAGACGTAACTGATATTTTAAGGGGCAGGATATTTGTAATACAATCTACATTGATTTAATCTGATAGCTTTTAGTTCATAATTGATTAAAATATATTTAAAGAACTTGTGTTTTATTGTTCTACATCTTTTTCATATATCGCCTTACTAGAAAGCTGATAAATGCATGTGTTCTGTTACAGCAATGACTGTTGTAATTGAGTGTTTTACTAAACATTAAATTAATTTCTGACAGAACTACAGGACTGACTGTGGGAAGGGCAATTTCTGCAGTACCTGTGAATGGCTGCAAAAAGATCTTCGGTAGTCCTTGGTCTTGCTGGTGTTGCCACTCCGTCCGCCTCTTCCCCATAACTATTGCTTGGCAGGAATGAACTATGTGCTGTATCTGATTCAAACACCTCCACTATGCAGAGAAAATGAACAATACTGTCAGTCCATCATGGGAACCCAACAGGCATACAGTCCTGAAACCTGCTCACAACTGCCTCTGATCAAGTGAGTGCACTATCATTGCTGTGATTTCAGAACAACACTTGCTGAGGAAACTGCAGTGCACAAAATGCCTGTGCCTGCTTACACACGTAGACAGAGAACAACGCCGAAAGAAAACGTGTATGGCTTCTACTAATGCAAAATAAAAATTAAAAAAGCTAACCACATTTTCATAGCATGAAATCTCAGCACAATTAGATAAAGCATCATTTTCTTTCCATGTCTGCAGTAATGAGAAGTCAGAAAGGAATTGTAAGAAATCTCATGAAATATTAATCAGGTCCCTCCAACTTTCTTTAGGCTTATAGTTGCAATTATTGCAAGAGGTTCTTTTCTCTACAGAAGCCCACCTTAATGCTAAGATTGCTATTCTCACTCCCCAGCTTCTTTAAAATACTGCTGCATCTGAAAAAAAGGCAAAAGAAAGAGACTCACCAGTTTTGTTCTCTTGAGATAGGTACCCGTCAGTGTTACTGCCGCTGTCTTGGCTGCTGCCTGAACTGCTTCCTTCATCAAAAGCAGACTGCTCCTCCTGCCTGGGTTCTTCTTGAACTGGTGATGCAGCAGGCTGTACCACAAAGGCATTAGTTCCCACTGTCTCTGAGAAGGTGAATCCAGCAGCTCCTCCCTCAGGAACCAGGCTGCCAGAGTCCATCTCGCTAGAACTGAGTCCATCTGTAAGACAATTTCTCGCCTCCTCGCAGTGTGCAAACACAGCGTCTCTCTTAGTTGGGCTTGATGTGCTTCTGACAGTATCACTCACTTCAGCTTTTTTCTCCACTGTAAGATCTAACTGTGGAGGTGGTACAACAAGGAACAGTTTGGGTTTCTTTGAAATAGGAGGTGGTTTCTTGCTTGGCAATATGACCTGAGTCTTGTCGGGAGATGCTGGTGACCCCTGAAGTGACATGCCAGAATGGAGGTCTTCACTCGGCACTGAAGGTTCAGGTGTGTCTTCACCAGTTGTCCTCAGTGCATCAGCTTCAAAAGACTTGTTTAGACCCCCAGCACTCACAGGCTTTTGATCCCTGTCAAGTGCAGGTACATTCTCAGAGAGAACAACAGGAGAACCCCGAGCCAGTGTTTGAATTGAGTTTTTAAATGAAGTGCCTTGAGTTTTCATTTCCTCTTCGCCTAAGCTGCTGCTGAGTCTTAGTGAGAGAGATGGCTTCAGGGGAGACTGAGATAATGAATTTACAGCACCCTTTTCCTGAGAGGCAGTTTCAGAAGCAGATTCAGGTGATGGTTCACCTTCTGTCGCTTTTTTCACAGACCTCAGCTGCACCATTTGCAATGCTTTGGTAGTTACTAAGGGCATCACAGGTCTCGATGGGTCTTGCTTGTTGAGTGGCTGTTTCACTGGACTGTAGCAAGACTCTTCCTGGCTACGTTTCTTAAAAGAATACTGTGGGCATATTGTTGCCCCTTTTGTTAGTTTGGGATCAAGAGGTGGTGCTGGTGGCGGGACAGCTAAGGGGAAAGTGAAAGGAGGAGGACAAGGGGAAGAGAATGAACTGATGGAGGCTTCTTGTGGAAACCATGGGACAGCCTGGGCAAAGGAAGAATTTGCACCAGCTTCTGGTGGAGGAGGGGGGAACGTGGGAGAGGCTGGCAGTGGTGACAGATCCGTGACTTCTGCTGGAGGAGGGGGAAGGGGAGGAGAAACTTCAGGGCAATGTGGAGGAGGTGTTGGAAGAAGAGGTGGTGGAGGGGGAGCACTGGAATCCGAAGCAGAACTCAGGGTGGAGTCCAGTTTCTTCACACTCATGCTCCCTTCAGTAGATGTATTTGAAGAAAGAGAAGTGGAGGAGGAAGACATGGAGAGCGAAGACAGAAGAGAGGATTTCCTTTCAGGCACTTTAGGCTTCAGCTTGGATTTCCCATTTCCTGATGATGCAGATTTTAAAATTACAGGCACTGGAGTAAGTGCAGTTGGTGTATTGGACTGGCTGGAGTACCCACTCGATGGAGATGTGACTCGATGGGATTTCTCCGGAGAAGTGCTCTTTGGTTTGGACAGTCCACTGGGCACTTGTGGCACAGAAGCCCTTGAGCCATCACTGA
The DNA here is from genome assembly GCA_039720435.1 of Amazona ochrocephala. NCBI lineage: Eukaryota > Metazoa > Chordata > Aves > Psittaciformes > Psittacidae > Amazona > Amazona ochrocephala. Next base: position 78,115,566 of record CM077878.1, read on the forward strand.
AGTGGCTGATGCTGTAATCGCTGAGAGCAGATGATGTACTGGCAGAATGGGTCACTGGGGATTTTACCTGGTCATCTGCCACGGCTGCATAGTCGCTGTAGTAACCCCACTGGTCTGCATACTCTGACCTGATGCTACTTGTTTCACTCTGAGAGGGAGTGACTGTGCAGATGGAGTAGAGGTTTGGAGCAGTGGTGGACATCATGCTGCTGCTTGCGCTGATTGAGCTTTGGCTGCGGGAGCGCAACACCCAGGGATCCTCATAATCACTGCAGGGACTCTGGGAAGGGGAGCTGCCATTTTTGCATTTGAGATTCAACTGCAGAGAATGCTGAAGGGTGGCAATGAGGGTTTCATCAAGTACCTGTCCATTCGACTGGGCTTTTTTCTTGGGTATCCTTCTGAGTGAGTCTGTTCTGGATGGTGGCAAAGGCGGCTTCTTTGCCTTTTTCAGAGAGATATTTCTTACAAGGGATTTTTCACCTTGGCCTGACTGGTCATCCTGATGTTTCTTCTCCTTTCCTTCGAAGACATTTATCACACTGTCTCTGGAGTTCCCAAAACCATCACTACTATCACAAGACATGTCTGACTTCAGTCCAGAGTCCATATGCATGGAACCATAATAACCATCATGGTCCACAGAATACAGAGAAGTAGAATCATCTCTGACAGAATTCCTCTCCAGGCTGCTGCTGCTCATGTTGCTACCGGGAGTGGCACAGCCTGGTGTGGTACAAACCACCTTGTGTGAAGGAGTCTCACTGTTTTCTGCAGACTTGTATAGCCAATGCTCTGTGCTGTTCACTGCCGCTTGTGCTCGCTCTCCTGAACAGCTAGAATCACTCCTACCATCACTGTCCTGGGAAGGGTTTGGTAAAGTGAGATTGTTCCTACAGCTGTAGTCCATGCTCTGAGACCCAGCCTCTGCATTTCCAGGAGTGCTAAGAGACACAGCAGAGTCACCAAGAGAAAGCATCATGACAGCATTAGATGGGATGGTATCTGATGTCTGTGAGTGACGTGTGGAGCTACTCTCACTCCAGTTACCACTTGAAGAATGGTGATCTTCTTTCCCACTTACTGCACTGCTGGCAACAGGATTATCTCTTGGCTTTGAGTAGGCAGTGGAGCTGGTAATTTTATTATCCAATGATCCAACACTCTGGGCAGCGTGAATAACAATAACTTCTGAAGAGGATGACAGTGTTGCATTGGGTATGATGCTGGTTGAGTAGGTGGCATGAGGAGAAACCACACATGCTGGGCTTGCGGACTTTTCGCTATCATAGCTTCTCACCTCTTGAGACTTTGGCCTCGACAGGGTCCCTGTTGTGGAATTACTCCTCAGATGCACAACACTATCATCCACTTGCAGTTTACTTATCTGGTAGGGTAGAGAGCCAGAGATGTCTTCTGTCTGCCTAGAGATGCTCTGGGTCTGCTCTAGGGACTGCAGAGACACTCTTGCACCAGCCCGAGGTAAGCTGTGAAAACCTATGTCGCTATTTTGCCGAGAAGCAAATATAACTGCAGCAGAATCACTCATCACTGACATGTTTCCAGATGAGCTGGAGAATTGAGACATCTGGGCTGCAATGCCTTGTCCTTTCTGCGCTCGTATTCTTCTCATTGAAGGGGGCACAACTTTAACTTCCTCCGTCTGGCAGCTGGTGTCCTTGGTTTCAGAGCGCTGCATAGCAGAGCGATAGCTGTCTAGTCTCCCTAGCGTGGAACACTGATCTGGGACATACATCGAATGCCCTCGGAAATCACTTTGGCCAGTGCCAACTGCTGGAGTCAAAACAAAACAATTATTTCTTGAAGCACAAATTCACATTTATCTTCTTACTCATTTAAAACCACAGAATCCCAGCAGATCGCTTGACTGATCCCCATGCTCTTGCAGGTTATGCCTTCTGAAAAAGATTCTGCAACAATGGATTTTGCACAGGCATCCTGTGTTTTCTGCATTTCTCTTCCCTTTTTCTTTATTACCAGAAATCTTCGGCTTACAGAATTACCTGCTTTCCTGCCGCACATTCGACACATGAAATCCTCTGTTTATGACATGGTAATAATTTCCATAGTAATCAGTTATGTCAGAAACGAAGTAGTACTGTTTTACTTCCAGTAGGCAAAGCAGCAGGCACAAACAAAAGCCTGAGAAATGTGAAGTGTGTTTCCATGCTAATGCCTTGTGCAATAAAGAAAAGGGGAAGGAAATCTGAAGACTAATATGAATAATCAGATCTGCTTTTTTAAAGCATTACGCTTCAGAAAAAAAACAATTTCAGGAGGTACAGACAGCTCTCCAAGCCTTGCTGTTCATCTGAAAGGAGGCTAACACATTGGAACATGCATTGTTTTACCACAAATAATATATGTGCTCTAACAGCATTTATACGAAGACATTATCCAGCACTGCAAAGAAAAAAATTAAATAACATTTCTCCATACAACTACTTTCTATTTTTCATATAGGAAAAACTCCTAAGAAATGGGAAAAGAAACAGTTAGTACTGATGGTCGTCTCATCCTCAGCATGTCAGGAAATAAAAAATAACTTGCACTTTTTAAAAAAAGTGACAATCATAGATTGGCATAAAAGAATTCCGACTTGGAATGGAAAAACAGGTTTAGTTCAAAATACAGTTAGCACTGGGTCAGTAGAAAGGACTCCAGGGTTCTTTTAAATTTACGTTTTTATTGGTAGCTGCCTTTTAAAATCACAAACCAGAGCACTGCTTTAAAATTAGTCTGTGTAAGGCTGTTGCTTTTCAATTCAGTTGCATTACTGTATAAATAGCAGACACAAATGGCAGGCGTGCTGCCGGAGATGCTTGTAAGGATGCTGCATATGTCACTGCGGGGGAAAATTGGTTATTTCAAGTCTCCGCCTTAGCTAGTCTTACAGCAGCAGTGAAGTAACAAGCACGCCTGATAGGACTGTTCTCCTTTCATATTTACTATATGAAACTGGATCAGGTATTCTTATCATGCAGCTTTAACCACCACTTAAACGACATTTAATTATCCTTATTCTTGGCAGGCAAAAGAAGGGTTTTAGAACAAGGAAAAGAGGTCTCTGTAAAGGCTACAGTGAAAGCAGCACACACAAAAAGATTGTTTACTTCTTTTCTGCAGGCACATAAGTAGTCTTTTAGCAGCTTGAAGCCTATTTAGTTTGCTTTGTGTAGATTCTCTCTCTCTTGAAAATGTAGCCTCTTTCTGCTTCTGGTAGAGGTTTGCAGCAAAGCTAGGTTCTCAGATGCTGGCAAACATCTTGGATAATCTGAGATACTGTCAGAACAGATGGACTACTGCAGCCAACCAAGAGAGGTATTTGCATATTCTGTACACAGTTATTAAGAGCAGTACAGTGATAAAAATAATTTAGTTTTGCTTTCCATGTGTATTTTTTTGGTATAGAATCAGTGTGTCCCTCTTTGGTTAAGAGACAGACAAACATCAGAGCAGACATTCCAAATGTCTGTGGAACTGTGACATCACTGATGACAACTATTAGCCAATTAAAAATATCCAGTAATAAAAATCTGTGTACTAAATAACCAGAGATGGGGTATTTTCTTCTTCTACCACTGTGAGAAACACACATGCACACAACTATACACACCCTCCCCCCCACAGAGACAGAAGGATGGGGCTGGTGGAGACTGAAGCTGTCAGCACTACAAGAAGCATCTAACACTGCCACAAACTGACCTGTGGCTGAAAGCACCTCATTTCAGTATGTGGTATGCTTGTATTCACAAAGGAAGCTAAATGAACTCTGTTTCACAAGCAGTGTAACACAGATGGATGGTTTATGCTTGTTTACGGCATTACTGCTTCGGAAGGTAAATGGCAAAGTGGAACAACACTGGACTTACTAACCAACCTCTTCCTCCTTCCAAAACCAGGAGTATTAGAATGCATTACTGGGACATGCTGTTTATGACAAATGCACAACGATGTCCAAGATAGCAAATTAAACCTTGGCACCCTATCTGCGCCACTAAATAAAACAGGCCAACTACTTTTTGTAGAAATGCAGCGTATTCTGAAATTACTTCAGCTTTGCTTTTGGCTTCGTAGGTATGCACAATCTCATGCAAAGCTGTGAGAGTTTACTTCTCCTTTATAATACAGCAATTGCTCTTTTTACAGTTCCGTTACTTGAAGAGGGACAACAGAAATCTCCAGGGAAAATGGTCCAAGAAAACTCAGCCAAAGTTTGCTGACTCTTGTATTCTCTTAAAATGTTGAAGGTTTTAGGATTTTGGTGGAATTCAGAAGAGGGTAGTGAGGATTATTTTGTTTGCAATTTATAAATGAACTGTAAAACCCTCACTCACTTCCAGCATAACATTGAAAAGCAAGGGTTTTAAAAAATCCTTAAAATTAAGCCACCTTTCTTGGTACTACAGCTAGAAGATGAACAATCCAATTCTAAGGGACAGCTCAAACCTTTAATTGACAATGACATTTAAAGTGCCATATTTCTCAAAAAAACCCTACTTAAATAAATAGCAGTCAGAAGTTAAAAGATTTCTGCAACACCAAAATTTTGGAACTGAATCAGTGCTTTTAAAGAGTACCATCCACAAGTCCATCTAGTTGCAGGGGTGATGTCTGAGCAGACAGCAGCACAAAATATGGCAGAACGGGACATCTGAGTGTCCTGTTACAGACGCTGAATGCTATGAAGCCAGAAGTGACTGCAATTTGGTGATATGATAAATGTGGCTGAAATTAATTAATAATCTTGTCTGCATTTTATATTATCAGGCGTCCAGTAGCCCAGCAGCCAGTACTACGTCCACCACAGGAGACCTGTATCTATATTCCTTGTTACTCATTGCTATGCTGGAGAGATCTTTGAGGCAAATGCTCTTCCCTAATGCACATGTTCAATGTAGACTACAGCAGCAAATAACAAACACCCACTATCTGAAACAAGCAAAATACGACATATTTAACAACTCTTGCATGGAAGCACAAAAAGGTTCAAATGCACACCTTGACTCCAAGTGCTTGATCCAAGATAAGCACATACAGGTTACACCAGTTTTCCCTGACTCTGGTAGTTACTGGTGTGGTTCATTAGAGCTGACAGGGATTGAGACTGAAGGCATATCTGATGGAAAATGAAAGTGTCTGCATGTAGTCCCTAGGGCCAGGTACTAGCTCCTAGAAGATTCCCTGTGACCGATATGGTGGTATCAGCAGCTTGCTGCTGAAAATCAGCAGAAAGGTACTCTGCATTGAAATGAGTGTATAAAACGAGGATCTGAGACGATATAAAGTGTTTGTGTGTTGATATCACAAAGAACATGCTTCTTTCAACTAGTATATAGAAGTAATCTTTCTTCGCAAACTTCTTCTGACTAACCATTCCTACCAGAAGCACTTGTCTCTTGTGCCACAGGCACATTCCTAAGATCTGTTGCTTTCATCTTCTCCTCCAGCCCCACCTAGCAATCCTTCTTCAAACCTGGTGACCCAGCCAAGCCCCCGTGCAGGCACCAGAACTTCCAGTGTCGCAAAAAGAAATTGCTTACCTATTTTACCCTAGTACTCACATAACAAATGATTTTTAACACACTAAACAAGAAACAGACAAGTACATCAGTCTTATGGTAATTTTTAGGAATTTTCACTGTGCTCCATAAAGCATCTACAATCTCTCAGAGGAGAGAAAAGTACCGCAGAGAAGCCTATGATACTTTTCAGTACTGCCAGCTAAAAAATATCCTGATTCGTTGCACATATCACTGTCACCCTGAAAGGGAGAATTCTGATGGAAATACAAGGAATTTCTTGATACTGTTCATCTCACTAACTAAACAGCCTCTCATAAAGATTATATTCCTGGCATTTCTGTCTTTCCTCCCCCATTATGAAAAAGCAGACAATACATACTCTGGATACATCTATGGATGAATAATGCTGGAAATGTACAACATTGAGAAACTACAGCTATAAACCCAGTATTATTTAAAATGCACAATTTGCTGTGAAATTCAGAGACACGTAACTCTCCAGATACTGTTAAAGTTGCAACTTGAAGCAGGTACAGAATTACTTTGCTTGAACAGCTGGGTATTTGTGTTGTATTTCTATGGATAATGGGGATACCACTGGATATCTAGGATGCTTCTTAATTGTGGTACCTGAAACTTGAATGACTGCTAGTGCTGAAGGGACTAATTGGAAAAGAATAACAATTAAGAGCAGTCTTCAACAGAATAGCTTAGTTCCCAAAGATCAGAAGGACTTATATGCCCTCATGTTGCTGAGATGGAATTGTTTCCTCTAAGACATGTCAAAGGAGAAACTTCAACAGTCCCAAATGATCCCAGGAACACCACCAGCTGTTGGGACAGGGCCAACAGGGGGCTAAGCTGTGCCACAAGAAAGCAAATGAGGGACTGCCAGGTCAGGTGTCAGTCATATCCATCCTAATGACTGATGGGAGGTCCTATAGGTGACAAATCATTATGAGCTACTGAAAATGGGAGGCAAGGGAAATGAGCTGAAGAAAAGTGTATGAGGTCAATCTGGCCCTCTGAACCCTTTGGTAAGGAAGGAAATTAAAATGCAGATGGTGGCAGAGATGGTAGAAATCACAGAGCTGTAAAACCCCTGAATTGCACCTTAGAATGGAAAAAAAAAGCACTGAAATTATCCAAAGAAAGTACATGCATAAAACTGTAAGACACTTTTTGAAAACCAAGAATGGACAGAAAGTTCTGTTTGATTAAAGTGTCCGGGCCAAGAAGAAGAAATAAAACGGTGCAAAAGTTAAAGATGGTTTCCTCTCCCCTGCTTTTGTTTATTTGGAGGATCAACTGTGGTGGAACTGAGACTTAGGTCTGGGACCTGTTCCTCCTGTAAGACAGGAAGGGAGTCCGAGACACCAGAAGCTGTCCATCGGTGTCTGGACTGCACCGGTGCAGAGCTCGGGAGAAATACTCACAACCAGGTAATGCAGTACCTTCACAAAAAGAAAGTTAGTATCAGCCACACCCTAGAGCACTGACACAGAGAAGGGACCATGGAAACATGATGAAAAAAAGTATTTTGCTGCCTCTATTTCATCTGGGGTGCTGGAAGGTATGGGGGTAATCTTAAGATAACCAAGAGCCAAGAAACTAGCAAGGCCTGAGACAGGTTCTCCCAGAGAACTGCTCATCCCTACTAAACTTCTGCTTGGGAATCATCTTGCCTGAGGGGAGAATATCAGTTTGCGTGTCAGGTACCATCTGAAGAAGACAACTAGAGGAAATTGATAACTGGCAACACAGAGCAAAAAAACTGAGAGCACAGAAACCTGAAGTTTCATCATCTCAAAAGCTTCGTGACCTTTCTGCAGTTTTGATCCAACACTGACTCCATTAAATCATAGAATCATAGAATAGTTAGGGTTGGAAAGGACCTTAAGATCATCTAGTTCCAACCCCCTGCCATGGGCAGGGACACATCACACTAAACCATGCCACCCAAGGCTCTGTTCAACCTGGCTTTGAACACCGCCAGTGATGGAGCATTCACAACTTCCCTGGGCAACCCATTCCAGGGCCTCACCACCCTCACAGTAAAGAATTTATTCCTCACATCCAATCTAAACTTCCCTGTGTAAGTTTGAACCCGTTACCCCTTGTCCTATCACCACAGTCCCTCATGAAGAGTTCATCCCCAGCATCCCTATAGGCCCCCTTCAGATACTGGAAGGCTGCTATGAGGTCTCCACACAGCCTTCTCTTCTCCAGGCTCAAGAGACCCAGCTCTCTCAGCTTATCTTCATACGGGAGGTGCTCCAGTACCCTGATCATCCTCATGGCCCTCCTCTGGACTTGTTCCAGCAGTTCCATGTCCTTTTTATGTTGAGGACACCAGAACTGCACACAATACTCCAAGTGAGGTCTCACGAGAGCAGAGTAGAGGGGCAGGATCACCTCCCTCGACCTGCTGGTCATGCTCCTTTTGATGCAGCCCAGAATACGGTTGGCCTTCTGGGCTCCAAGCGCACACTGCCGGCTCATGTTCATTTTCTCATCAACCAACACCCCCAAGTCCTTCTCCGCAGGGCTGCTCTGAATCTCTTCTCTGCCCAACCTGTAGCTGGTGCCTGGGATTGCTCCGACCCAGGTGTAGGACCTTACACTTGGCATGGTATATATATATACACATACATACATATATATGTACTTATGTTCTGTGAGACAATGAAGGTTATTAAGAGGTATGCAAAACTATTTTTTTTTCACTGCTGTTTTTTGCAGAGAGGAATGCTTTGCCTTCTCTGCTTAGTTTGGTGTCACTGCTAAATAATACTAAGAGGGTCCTGCTGTTACAAAACAATTCTTCAGAAAACAACTGGTGTCTCTAAACTGGTAGGCATCTCATACTCTTATTGTGTCTCAGAATCCCATCTACCACATCACATTTTATTTACAGAGCACTTTTTTACATGGAAGTTTCCAGTCTACGCAGAGAGAGTGGTTCATCGATGGAAGACACTTGTGAAAACACAGCAGTATTCCAACACTCAAAAGTAGGAACGTTTAAAGATACTTTCAGCACATGCCTCATGGGTGCAGTTAATGATTTCTTTCAGTATGTTTGGCTAAATTCGATGAGGGTACCACAGCCACTGAGCTCAGGCCGCAATTAGCGCAGGCTTTCCCTTCTATTTGGTCTTTTTTGTTCCAAAAGAAGCCAAAGCAGCCAGGGGAGAACCCCACCATCTTCACCTGGCAGAAGCTCTTCCAGGCTCTCTTGCAGGAAAAGAAAACAGTTCAAGCTTGGTTGAAGCTTTGAGGTTCTCTCAAGTTTCTGCTTCTTTCTGAAGGATAAACAAGATGTAACAAGAATCTGCTGTACATGTTGGTTATTTAGCCTGTGCACAGCGAATCTGGCGTACCAAGGGATTTTAATCTTTGTATAAATATTATAGCCATTCACAGCAATGCTTTAGGGGAGAAATAAAGAGATTTATTCAGCTGAAATCACAGGGAGAATGTCAATAGGCACAATGCAATTGCTTGATCTGGAATTTAGTCCAGATCCTTGTTCCGACCAAATGAACTGTGGAATGTTTTAAAACAACTCATTGTTTGTTTTGGGATAGTGTAAGAGAAATAGGGAACGGATGGCTATGGAAATATTTGGGGAGTAACAGGGGAGAAAAGGTAGAAAGAGCACTGAACAAGGATGGGGGAGACTTAATTTATTCCCAGTCTTGCCAGCAGCCTGGTGGGTGACTCCAGCTAAGTCACTTCATTGCAGTATGCCTGGTTTCCCCATCTATAAAATGAAGACACTGATAACTCTTGTTAAGTGCACTTTGCTTCTAGTGATGGAAAGCAATATGCTAGAAGGATGGATACTGCCATCAGAGAGTTCTCCTGGCATACATTTTGCTGTCTGGACAACATACAACCACCACGGAATCAACATGAAGCTCCTAACACAACTCCCACTGTAGGACAGATGGCTGAAGCCCTGTGTGCCTGCTGGTTGTGGGCAAGGAAACTGTCCAGAGAGAGCTCCTACAGTGAGCTACTGCCAGCCCTAGAATTTCTGCAACTTGAAATAGGAGCCAAAGAAAACATTCAAGCAGTGCAACATGAAGTGTGCTCAGCACAGAGATGAAAGACCAAAATCAAGACCATCAAACCTATCACCCATAGCAAATAGGTTGGCAAAAGTCACAAACTTCTTTTAAGATATGAATTGAGGAATTCTTTTTAAGATAGATGCCTTATGCATTCTAGTTTACTCCACTGGGTAAACTACAATTAATACTTTCAAGCATGAAGTGGTTTTCAACCATGAAGTAGTTACAAATATAAGCGCAACGTTTTGGAAATGCTGCCAGCAGGAAGCATTCTCCACACATGCACCCAAGTACTCTTGTCACCCATTTCAAAATCCAAGTGCCTGAAAAGAGTGGTGGGAAACCCACGAGGTGACAATGTAATGTGGAAGAAAATGTTCTGTCTTCTCCACTATCTGCCCTCAAGGTAGGTCCTACATGTGTCAAAGACAATCCCTATCAAAAACTATGACCTTGGCATGTGTATCATTTTCAGAATACCACACTGGACTCAAGACCACTGTAACAACCCTGAAAATGAACAGTTGAAGCAATGTCCTGTATCAGTTTTGCATTTAAGCTGCACAAGCATTTTCAAGGAGCACAAGTCATTTCTTCTCAGCTCTAGACGAGAGCAAAACGATTTAGTTTAAGACAGAAGGGGATGTAAACAGAATCCACCCTGAATGGATGACAGAATGAGGGTTGTCTCTGCTACTCTACAAACCAGCTGTAGACATGGTATCTGAGCTATTAGGCTCAAAGCCTTATAACAGGAGAAGGAAATCTTTGGTTAGGAATAATTCAATATTAAGTTTTATGTAGCTTTTTTTCCAGATTTGATCTTTCTCTGGTTACAAATCTATTTTACTTAACAGCAGGCACAAAACAGCCTCCATCACACAAGAAGAGACAGACAAAGATGCCTGACACCCGTGGACAATTCTCAAAGCAACAGTTACAAATAAATTCATTAAATGAGATACAAAAGTAAGGAAATTTAAAGCTGCCCAACTTTAGCTGTCCTAACAGGGGTCAGGGCAACAGAATTTTCTTTCTTGAGGCCGAGGATTCCCAGGCACTGTTTCATTATAGATGCTAAAGGAGCACAGTTCCACTCACAAACTGTTCTTCATGTACTTGCTTATTTCTTGGCTTTCTATATACATGGCCCTCTAGCTCATTTCAAACCCATCCAGACAAGCTACATCTTTTTGCTGCTGTTTCTGAAAAACCTAGACAAAGAACCAAGCATTGAAAAACATAAGAGATGCAAAACGCAAGGTAGTAACACTTACTGAAATTGCCTATATATGAGATGATTCCACATGCAAAGACCCTAAAATTATGTTCTGCCAGACTGTTTTAACAGACATTCTTCATTTACCAGTAAAAATGAAAAAGGAGGGGGAATGTCGTTTTATCTGTGGAGTTATCGTTTGGGGAAAACTGAACCATCATTTTAAAAAATAAGTAAGAATGACCAGATTCACATCAGGAAGTTCTGCAGAAAGAGTCTGAAAGGTCTGCCAAAATCCAGACTACTTCATCAGTTTTGAATGTCATGTATACTACTAACTGTGAAAGAGAACAGCCTGAGGCAGTGTAAATGGGACTAGGTAGGCATTCTTACTTTGGAATACATGCAATAACTAATGAGCCCATGTAAATTACTTTCAAGCAAATAACACTGGTACTTAAGGGTCACCAATTACATCTAAACTGAACTGGAAAATACACAGGTTTTCAGTGTTGATGCAACTCTCAGCAGATTGGGGAAGGCATCTATAAATTCTTTTACTCCACTGAGTAATTATTTGCAAGCCAAAATGCCTGCCCACTTCAGTTTTGCTTCAGTGAACATCCTGGTGGAGTAGCCCAAATCTCCAGGAAAGCATTAAAGACCCAAAACCTTAAATCCCTGCAGATTTCCGCTGTACCAATACACCATTTTCCAAATACCCTGATCCTTTCAACAGATGGAAGTCAACAGATAAAAGGTCCTAATTTCCTGATATACAAGATGGCAACGGGGCACAAACATATTTGGAACTGTAATAGGCTATCAGACTGTATTGATTTCATGAGCACTGGTAATGCTATTAGTCGAGTAATGATAAGCAGTGACAATGAACAGTGTATGGAATACAGTTCTGATGAGCCATACCTAGCTCCTTGTGTATGTTGTCAGGGATTCCTGTAATAGTCTTTCTCCTTTTGACTTTCTTCGGCCGTCTTACCACCGTGTCTGTGTAAATTAGAGACCGCCGAATGCTGGCTTGGCGGTCGAAATTCTCCCCTAATACATGGTAGAACAAGCAAAGCGACATTACTTCCAAGCACGCTGACATCATGCATTTTCTTCCACTAGTTTTGTTGTAGAAATGGAAAAAAAGGCATTAATAAATGGTGTTAGCTTGGTCCTACAATGAAGGTTTACACTGAAGGAAGATACAGCATATGGTCACAGTACGGCTTTAAACACACATGTCTATTACACAGTACTGCAGGTTTTAAAAGGAATTTTGACTTCCTGAGCCCGGTACAGATCTGGTGAGAGCAGCTCCAATTCCGCAAGTGAACAGAATCCTTGCTTTGTGGTTTTTGTGTGGTTTTGTTGTTTTCCTTTAAAGAACTTAGGTGCAGAAGAAGCAAATCTGCTCATGAAAATGAAAGATCCCAATGGTTTTATACAGGAACAGACACTGCTGTTGGCAATAGCTATTACAGTATCTTTGCACAGCTCCATCATTAAATCACACAAGACACTTCTTTTTCATTCCAAGTTGCCCTGGACCTGCCAAGTGTACCACACTTCTGGTGGTCATCCTTTAACATCAGTACAAATAAGTACTACAGAGCGCGCAGAGATCAAACTGATCTTGTGTTCTCATAAATATTTTGGAGTGGAAGCTGCTTAAAATTGAAACTTTATAAATGATTATAACAATATACAATGGCAAGAGCTGAAAAAAATGTGTAAGTGCACGTTGCCAGACAAAGCCGTATGATGACCATGTGCCATATCATAATGGGACCCAGAAGCACCACTATCATTAACCAGCTTTTCTTTAGGAATTCACTTTTGTTTAGAGGCTTAGAATTTGGCCATTTTACTAGTAGTAAGATATAACTTGCTCTGTAGATTGTGAGCCAAGTTAATGCTCTGTTACTTCTAAAAATCCAACAACTTCCCCCCAAATATTTCATGTAAGTTCCCTTTTTAGAAGGTAAAGCATTTTGAAACACTGCGAAATGTCCATTAGATGACCCATTTAAATGCAGGAAAAACCCTGACATATGTGGATAATTTTTTGCCTTGTAAGCTTTTTTTGAAAATTGATGACCAAATTATTTACCTCTAAAAGTGATTAATGCACAGAAACTAATATATCATAAATACTATCCCTGGCTGACTGCACATCGGTATGATGTGTGTCGTGCAAACAGCATAGAAAACCTCATTACCTCTGTAAGTTAAAGATACAGTCATATACTAAAGTATAGCATGTGGACTTGTGAAAATGCAAGAGAAAAACAAGGCAGTTTCATTCACCACATTGTAAATATAAAGACTCTGACTCTGTTTGACCAGAGCCTTGTACTCCTATGAGCTGCACTTGTGCTAAGCAGGGTCCTTGCATCTACAAAGTGCCAGTTTCATCCAAATTTTGGACTGATTGAAGTCAAGGCAGACCAAGGGAGGAGGAAGCCCATGTGGTCTATAAATTTAGACCTATGGATCCCACTAGCTTAGTAGAAGCCTTGAAATATCAAGACTCTTCACTGTCTGGGGCACTGTATTAGGACCCTTACAGGATCAGGACCATTAGGCAATCCTGCCATGAAGGATAATAGTAATTCTAGCCAAATGATAACAAATCCAAAGAATTTGAATGAGAAAGGTTTGCATTTCCAAACATATCTTTATCCATTCAAAGGCCAATAATTATGCCTGAGATGGTAAGTTGCAAGAAAATTAAAATGCAGCTTTGAATACTCTGGAATAAAATGAAAACAGTAAGTAGAGGGCGCAAACAAGGACAGAGTCTTTTACATGAAGCCTCAGACAGCACAAACAGGATGACCACGAGAAAATTTTACTGTGTCAGTAACTTCTTCCCCTGAGCTACCCAAAAGCTAACTCAACCAATCCATCCTCAATGGCTTTTTATACACAAAAGGCTTTTTGAAAGCCACTGGGCTAATTCGTAAAATTTCAACGTAGCAGCTTCGATAAATTCCAACAGGACAAATCAGAACATCTCATTCATTTTCCCCTTCTTTGCTGTCATCTTTTTTTTTTTTTTAAAGAAAATATCAATGTTAATGTTAAATATAATTTGCGGGTTTAAGGATACTTTTCTCCTTCTGTTGCTGGTTTGTAACAAGTCATCTAGGCATTCCTTATGTAGTTTATTCAATCCTCCCTCACGCAGCGTACTCAGTTCCCTTGGATTCACTGAAAATATTTAAGTATGTGCTTAAATCTCACTGGAGTCAGTCAAGCTGGACTCAAGCAAATGCTTAAATGTTTTGCAGGATCCAGCTTTGCACTGATCACCTCCACCATCAGCAGCCTCCTCCATCTGGAAAGAAAGTTAGTTCCAGAAATCCCATTACAGCAGACACCATTGTACATCTTTTAACCCCAGGTATGTAAAAGCAAAGACTGGCCACCACTGAAAATTCAGCCCAACCCTCTCCAGGCCAGAACAAGCTCAGCCCAGGCACTCCCAAAGACTGAAACTGCTTCCAAATCTGGGTGTCTAAGTCAGCAGCTTGTCAGCCTAATGCAATGCCCCCACACCTTCAGGCTATCCAACAGCTTTTTACTACCACTGTATTAGTTGCAATCTGTTCACCAAAGAGCCCTGAAAGCTGAAGTTGTGGATCATTTATTGCACAGCCACGTGAGATGCCATTGTAGTAGAATCACTACTAATGCACTGCTGAAAATGCTGTCAATTGCCAGCAGCCTCTTCAGAGGTTAACCTTTTGTTTCATGCCAGGAGTAATAAAATGGAAGTTTTTGACCTCTCTTCTGGGAGAGTGAGAAAAAGAGTAAGTGAAGGAAAAAGCCAAATCAAAACAAAAACCAGCACTGGTTTGTTCCACAGCACGTAGAACAAATGGCATAGAATCTTTGGACTTATATTTTTTCCCCTGTCTCATGCAGTAACATAAGGAATTCACAAAATAAAATTACTTGGTGTGTGGGAGGGCAGAGGAAGGGAGCAGATTGTGACTTTTTAAAGATGTACAAGGACAGTGTGTGTGTGTGCGTGTGTGTATGTGTGTGTTGTGTATGGCTCATAGTCTGTTACTGTCGCTTGCTTCATAGTAGCAATATAACTACTCCAAGGAAAAGGAAATGGTGGATTCCAGAGACCAGTCCACACCCTGCAACTGTAGTCTTTCTTCATCACCCTCCTATTCTGTTCCTTTCAATTACCATGTTTATAGGGGAACCATGTTTATAGGGAACAGATGCTCAACGGATGCTCCAGAAAGGTCAGGTGTGATACATACCATTACCATTTTTATCAGAAATGTTGAGAACCACTGAGCTTGCCACGTGCAAACCAAACAATTCAGGGGACCAGGTTTGCTACACCAGTTGAATTAAGCTGGTTGAAGTCACAGGTGTAATTTATCCAAACACTGTAACGTTCCCAGTGACACTGATTTAAATGTATGAGGGTTATTTGATCTCTTTTGTCTCATTTTTCTTTCCATCTGTTTACTTACCCCATATATTGTCAGTATGTAGGGTCATTACATTGAACAGCAGATTACTCTTTCTGTAAGTATACCCTGTTCCTGCTGTCACAATATCTAAGCCCTGCTCAGGCTCATTGATTACATCAGATTATCTGCTGTTCCTATAACTTGGCCTTCTGCACCTGTATCCTACATTTCCTAGATAACACCAACTAGCCTAGTAACACTTCATTATGGCATTTATTTTCCTTCTATTAATTTTCTAGAGATGGGGTATTTGTAGTTGTCTTCATACTATTTCTTTCAAATATTTTCTGCTGTTTATTGAAGGAATGTTTCTTGTTGATTTCTCAGCTCTCTCTGATGTTTGTCACAGAAGTACTGCTCCTATGTTATTTAAATACTAGCAAACAATACTAGTTAAAATACTAGTTTATAAAAACATAGGTGAAAAAATTATTGGCAGTCACACAGGGGAAGAGAACACCTAATTAATTTAAAAACAAAACCAAACATTGCAAGCTATTGATTGTAAGACTGAGCTTGGAATCAGTGTGCCATATGGCATTTGAAATAATTTGGATATTGAATATCATCCTGGTTTTGGCAGGCAAACGGTCAGTTATTTGAATTAACTAATAATAGACAATCTTGATAATGTGCAGAAAAAGAGGGATTATTAAACTGAAGTGATAATTCTGTCATTCCCAGAAATTCTATTTTCACACAACAAAGTATCTGCTCAGCATTAGGCTTTAACATAATTTAACTTCCACAGAGTGAGAGTTCTGCAGCTGTAAAACCAAAGAACCTTTTCAAAATGAACAGTTAATACTCAGTTTGTAATAAGAAAATGTGGACTATGGTCACATTAATGCAGTATCTTGCCAAGAGTCTTGCTCCAAGACATAGCCCCATTGACTTTTGTTGTTCTTACCCTACTTCCCTTGACATCTAACTAAGCCTCTAGAGATTTTTTTCTTGAATTCTGTAACACTTAGGTTTTTGGAATACAGAAGTCCCTCATATATAACCATCCTTATATAAAATTCCTAAAAGAAAATCCTGAAATATCATTAGCATTGCATAAAATGTAATTTCCCATTCAGTGTAGTCTACAGCAAACCATTGCTATTTATCAATCCCCCTTCCTGTATTTCATGAATATCCAATACTGTTTCAAACCCACATTGTATAAACTGTGGTCAATAATGATAATTTCAAGTGATTCTCATACAGTTTGGAGACGGACTATTAAACACATAACACTTTTGCACAATGGTGCAACAAGTAATTTAAATTCATGCATCAAATATATGTCAAAATACTATGCAACTGCACGGAACCCCTTTTATCCCTTCCCTCCCTCATCAGTCTAATGTAACCACTGAAGTTAAAAGCCTACCAGTCACATTAATAGGAACCACATCTGTTTGGACTGCCTGCGCTTGTTGTCGCATTTTCTCTTCTGGCGTTGGCAATGGGAGTGACTTAGTCCAGTTGGTCTGGGTGTTGATATCTGATAAGTCATCTGAAACCGGAGTTTTAGGCCTTTTGATGGTAATAAGCTTTTCTTCTTCTGGGGAAGAGACAGGACACTACAAATAGAAATACATGCAACAATGTAAGTTTGCAACCAGATAAAAAAAGGTAGGACTATGGTATTACTAATGTATTGCCACTGCAGTCAGCATGACTGCTTGTCAAATAAAATTCACCCTCATAAATATCACACTTTGACCTACATAAAGTGATTTAAAAAAATGTACAACCACCCCACAACAAAACACCTGAAATGTTTTTATCCAAGATATCGAGCCAGTCTAAGGAATATGTACAAATGAGAGAAAAGAGTGGTACTGAACATAGAAAAGCACAGTAACTGATTATCTTTCACACTAACATCATCCCTGGAGTGATTAACACCTCTCACTGTGTGGCGGTTTGCCTTCCCTTCACTTCTCCCTTCCCAGTGTCCGATTAGGAAGATGAGATTTGAGCGCTGCTTTGCTCCAGCTGTACTAGGATGTTCAAGGTCGCAGCAACAAGCCTGTTATGAACAGACAGATTTTGCCTGAGCTCAGTAAAAGAACCAGCCAATGCACTCTACGAAATCACCAGTCTATAAAATCAGATCAGTAGGGCAGCAAGGATAACTTTGCCCTTGGAGAAACTCATGCCACAGTCAAGGGGTACATTCTGCCCATTTTTAGGGGTGAAGCATTTATCAATATTAGTAGCCATATAATGGTCATTGTAAAAGTAATTCCTTATCAAAGTGGCAGATTTCACCTCCACGACGGGCGTTTCACTTAAAAAACCCCAAACAAAACACCAATGAAACTAAAAGCTTTTTGCACCAGAAAAACAGGTTGAACAGCCTGTGCAAACGCTTCCATCAGACAAAGTTATAAGCCAAAAAAGTCATTTGTTTTCACTGCAAGGTCCTTGCTTGCATGCCAGTGATGGCAGAAAAAGCAGTATGATAGCTTTTATTGATAGGGCAATACTAGCACATGCCAAACTCTAGGACAGGCAGGTTCAGGGCATGCAGAAGACATCACTGGGGCTTCCAGCAGGTGGTCAAAAGCTACAAGGAAACCCAGGAGAAGCTGCCTTCGCTCCTCTCTGCTCCTGGCAGCAAGGCACACCATGGAACCCCAGAAGCAAGAGAGGAAGTAAAACCTGGAGGAAAACCAACCTCCACCCCCTCCCACCTCCAGGCAAAACAGAAGAGAGAAGAAAAACATTGAAGAGGAGCTATGTAGCAGCTACAGCACTAGCAGAGATCTCTGCAACCCCTAGATTCCCCTGCTTCAGGAGTGTTTCCTTCAGGACCTTCCTCTCTACCACCAGCCCAGAGTTAGTCCTCATCCCCTTTTCTTTATTGCCCTCTCCCTTCAGAGAGCAGAATACTACCCAAAATAGGGCTGTCAATATTGGATCACTGGGTCTCCTGGTAGTTACTCCCTCACTGCTGTATCCAGGCGTGGAAAGAAACACCACAGCTATTTATTACAGATGGATTTTTATTACTATGGGTTTGCAGTCTGAGTGATCTGTTTTCTCTTGAAGCTCAGTGCTATACAAAAGACATGCCCAGGCACTGTGCTGCAACCACTGTTTATCATTTCTGATTTTATTTTCTTCCTGTTACCAAGAGGAGTTCCTGCTGTTTATAAATAAATAACCATTTATTTATTCTATTATACTTCAACTCTACATCCTTTAGGCCAGTGCCCAACATTAAACTTACTAAAAAATAAAAGCAAATTACAGGCAAAAAGTAAAAGAACAGAAAAGGAAAATCTCTTCAGGTCATAATAAAAAAACATTTCAGCAATGAAATTATTACTAATGTCATCCTGCAGAGTTTGGAACCACACTTTGATACGTGGGAGCTTTTCTTCGAGGAAATAATCCATTTCTGTCAGGCTTGCATTTCTTTCCTAGAGAGGCTGCAGATGGGAGAAATGCTGTCTCCAGGAAAGGGCTCAACCCTGTGAAAGCCCCAGCAATTCTTTCAAAACAAGCTTCTTGGAGGATACCAGTACTTTTTCAGGCCTGTTCTGATTTTAAAAGGCTTTAAAACCATTCCTATAAAATTATAATATGAATGCTTATTTTGAGTGTGTCTATATACACAGTCTATACGCATATACAGTGTGGGTACACATACGTATATGTACTTACACATTAGGACTTTTCCACCTCAAATCACTCAAATTCATAAAAAACCTTCATTAACTTAAGCAAACTGGGAAAGAAATGCCCCTGGAGAAGGGAAAGCTGCCTCCAGGCCATGCTTCCCCCCAGTTAGGTTTAAAGACAGCTGAGATAAAGGGTTTGTAAGGAATGCAGCACAGGGGTACTAGCTCAGTGTCACTGGGAGCATGTGTGTGTGCACTTAAAGGAGTAATCAGGGGCTGAGGCAAAGGAATATTGCTTTCCCTGTACAAAGAGCTTTTCTCTGTCTGAATCCGGTCACCAAGGGAGACATCTCAAGTCTGGTTCTGTAGTTTGTGTGGGGTGAAGATGAGCTCCACTGACCTTCGGATACTCTGCTTGGTTGATACTGTCATCATCAATATCTGTCACACTCAGACTACACTGCAAGTGCCAGGTCTCAGCTGTCACATAGTACCAGGGGCTACTCCAATATGTCAAGCGGCAGCAATACTGGCTGCAAAGCCACCTTTTAAAGGAAATCACCCAAACCAAGCAGGACACTTTTTCAGTTACAGTATATGAACACACAGAAAACCTGAAGAACTGAAGCATCTACTACAACGGAATCCTAATTATAAACAAAAAATGAAATGTGAACGACAATCACATATTTTGCACAGTTAGAAGTTGAGAAAACTGGGGACAGATGGAAGAAGATGGCCAGAAATGAATCAGCCCAGTGAGCATGTAACAATGAAAAGCAATTGAAAACCCAATTGTGCAGTTGAGCTCAAAGCACTGTGTCGCTAAGAATGATTTTCTGCCACAGGATAGTGGAGTGTACTTCTACAAAGTAATTCAGTAAAAGAGTTGCAGGCAGTTTTGAGAGTACAAATAAATGTTTCCTGTCATGTTTCACCTGTAGGTACACTTTCTATACTTCTTGAAGAAGCATGACTCCCTCTGCTTCTATTTTTTTCCTCCAAAGCACTCACAGTGATAGTGGTATAGGGTTTTTTTGATGTGACGATACTTTTAACAGGCATGACAAAGCCATACACAGCTTTACTGGACATAAAGGAAAACAGCAGCTCATCTTTCAGCTTCTTCACAGAGAAATTATTTACCTCTATAATCAGGATGCAAATACTACTTATTTTCAGCAAACGTTCCCAGATTTACAACACAGAAGTCTGGCAGAAGATGCAGCGAATTGCTGCTGTGTAACAGGAATGTCTTATCAAGTAAGATCTGTTTATCAGAAATAGAACTGGACTAGGCAGTACTTTGAGATTGTGTATCTGCTTAGCAAAGCTGATAATAAAACACTATGCTCATAATAGAATAGAAAGCAGTTGTCCAATTTTTAAAGCATCTCTGATTCATAGTAACTTAACTGCTAGACTGAAATGGCCAAATTTCTGTGCAACAGGATGTCACAGTCATCTCCTCAGGAAATCTTGCTGGAATTCATTCTTTTTAATGGACATGGGAAGAGGGAGAAGTGGGATGTAAAAGCAGCAGCCTTGGACCTTGCAGTGTTTCCATAAACTGGCATTAGAGGGCAAGAGGCATGAACTTTCAAATGGGAATTGAAATGAGAATCTAGGATAAAAATGGCCTATAAATACCATACGGACAAGCTATATGGCTCAGTAAGCCAGAGCCTCTCCAACACATTGTTGACATACTGTCCCCAGTCTACTCAGCTGCTGAGATATAACAAGAGGGTTTCACTATCTCAGCATATTCATGCTATTTGAGGTCCCAGATGATAAGTGACTATATACTGCATATCTTGCAGCACATTCTGCCTAAATATCCTGTTTATTCTTCATCTTTTTATATTCCAGGGGCCTCCAGGAGGAAAATTCAATCCATACAAATTTTAGCCTTTCAGCACAGGAACTTCAAACTTTTAGTCTCATCTCTGACCTCAGTCTACTGCAATCACTTCTAAAATTATAATTTCTCAGAAAAACAAAACTAAGGAAAAAAAATTTAAATCAGTGTTACAGACAGCGGCCATACCAATTCAGGTGTCTATGACTATTTGCCAACATCCTATTTCTTCTCCAGCCTTTTACTAGGTTTGATGGCTTCAAGTGCCCTTTTACTCAGTGCAAAGGGATCAAGACAAACAGTAACGGGAAAAACAAAACAAAACAAAACACCCAAACAAACAAGAAAACAACCCAAAAACACAACCAAGCCCCAAACCTTTGTATTCCTCTTCCTTGGTCAATTAAGAACATCACTTTATCTGCCTGCTTCAACCCACAGCATTTCACACTGTTATGGAACACTACCACATTATAAATTTACATGAATTTACACATAAGTTGAAGTGGTCATATTGCTGACTATTTGATATCCTCTGGACAAAGTTCCCCAGTCTGTTCCCCCAGTTTTCACAGAATATTCCCTTTTATTACTCCTACACACAGATCTTCAGTTGTGCCAGCCCACTTTGCTATCCCACCAAATCCTTCACTTCATAACCTTCACTCAGTCAGGAAGGGATTCTACTTTTTTTTTCTTTGTTGTCAGAAACTACTGGCCATCAAGCAAGTTACTGCCCTAACCAGCAGTTCAGAAATGTTCCTTTCTTCTTCCTAACTGTGCTGCAATAGGATTAAAAACAAGAAGAGCTGTACTGCATCAGTTCAGAGCTCTAAAAGGCTACCTAGTATCTGCCTTACAATAATGGTCGATCAATGATACAGAGGTGAAATTAAATTAGAGGATGCTTACAGTGGATATCTTTACTTGAATGTTCTCTTAGCACTGGATGTAGTCCTATCCCTCACAAGAATTTACCCAGTTGCTTTCTGAACGCATGTAAACTGTCATCATCCACAATTCCTGTAGTAGCTGCACAATGTGAGTACGCTGTGAGTGAAGAATTACTCTCTTTTGTTTGTTCAAAGGGTTTCTGTACCCACTTCCTCATGCTTTGGCATTTTGCGATTTGAGCCCCTGTTTCAACTAGATGAATTCAGCAGTTCTGCTAGAACCCATGCCTGAGGGCTCTCAGGTGTTCCCATCTCTGAACTGGAGGGGCCCAACTGCTTTAGGCCCTCTTAACACCACACAAAGTTTTATATTAAACCTCCTCAAGTCCCTCAAGACAATACAGTTAATACACTTGTTTGCACTTAAGAGACTTAACAGTCTCTTGCAGATACTGAAGAGCCAACTAACAGTTTGGCTCAGTACAGGGGCAAAAATATACTTTTTTTTTTCCCCATAAATAAGCAAAATAGATGTTTTTTCACCCAAACCTTAACAACTGTACTAAGGCAAAGTTCATAAGCCAAATGACAGGACCTGAGGAAAAACAGCATGAGTTTTTGGCATACAAATATTTTCAAAGATGGAATAAAGACATGATATACTGCATGCCTGGGAGCAAGGACTCTCCCTCTAGCTCACATTAATCATTTAAGAAAAATACATTCCTCCAAATTAGTAAGTTTTTCCTTGGCTAATAAAAAAACAATGAAGCAGCCAATTAAATAAAACACAGTGTTCATTGGGGGAGAGGTTTCAAAGGAGGCAAACGTTAACACACAAAAAGGAACTAAAAATTTCAGGGAACCAAGTAAATAGAGGACACTGGACTGCAGACAAAAAGGAGTAATGAGCAATAACAAAGGAAACAAACCTGGCGTGGCATTCCTCTGTTGAGCAGCTGATTTTTCAAATTATTATGTTTTTCAAGCAGAAAACAGAAGCAGGCAATGAGTGAAGGCTAAGAGCAGAATAAGACTACATATATGCTAAATGCTACAAGTAACATCAAGCTGCAGATAAGGCAGCTGGATGGTCCCACTCTTGGGCAAGGTACCTTGTTGCTCCAGGGAACCAAGTTACAGCAGGCGCTAATGCAAGACTGAGAGATGCAGTCTAACAGACTAGACTGTTGAGCGAGACAAAAAGAAACACAGAGAATGAGTGATAAAAAGGGAAAGGAAAAAGAATGAGAAGAAAACACACAAAAGACAAATACATTTAATACACACAGTTTACGCATTTCAGAACATAAGGTGAACCAGAGTTTGAAAGCAACATCTCAGTGCATCTTTGACACAGAAAACAAAGCAGTACTGAAAGACAAGAATAGCTTCCAAGTCACATCACCATCAGTGGTATGTAAAAAGCCAGGAAAGGAGGACATTGGTCACAGCAGTCACATGTAAAATCCAGATAAACCAATTTATCTCCAACAAACTCAATTAGGATCAGAACTGCAGCGGAAAGTGGCACTCCATTAATGTAACTTGTAAGAATCAACGTTAAAAGCGTAGTTCCAAGAACTTGCTCTTATATCCACTACTACTCAGAGGCTTCAGCTTTCCGTGCTTCCCAATTTTGCTTGCTCATTTTTGAGTAGGATTAACTTGCCTGCTTCTCCCTAGTGGTTCTCCTTTGGAACAGCAAATGTTCTGCTTATCTCAGACATTTCCTAAGACTCACACTAAACCATGTGCTGCTCTGTAGTATGAATACTACTCTCTGCTGACAAGACACCCACCTACACAAAACCTGAGAATGTTTGTGGATTGAGGTCTCCTATCACATCACCTGGTCATGGTTTTATATTGTCTCCAGACAAGTGGAGTATCTGGCTACATTAAAAGAAAAGACAGATTAAAAAGAGTAGGGAAAGACTGTTTCCTTTCTGAAATCACCATGCAGCAAAACGCTGTTTCTTCTGCAAGTTGGCAATTATGTCAACTTACAAGTAAATTTCTAAACAGTAAATAGCCATTCATCCACCCATCATTATTCTGCTGGTCTCGAATTTCAACTATTAAGTGCTGCATGTTCAGAATTTAAATGTTGGCTTTTTTGCCTTGAATAGACAACAAAGCTACAAAGCTTTTATCTAGTAGCAAAGAGTTCACATTCTAAATCATGGGATTTTGGTGACCCCAGTTCCACACTGTTACTGAAGAACTCCTCTGACAGCTGAAATAGTCACTCAAAGCATAAGACTTATTAGAATTACTTGGCACTTTACCAGTGGGATTATAATTCAAGCTCAGAGATCTCTTGTGGTAAGCATTTGTTTCAAAAAAAAAAAGAGTAAAATTTTAGGCCATTGCAAAAAAAGCCAGTTAAACAAAGACACTGGTCAATGGACTCCATAAAACACTGAGTTGTACAATATGAAGGCAGAATCACGCTACAGTTTAGAAGGAATTAACGTCATTTTGAGCTGCAAATAAGAGCAGCAGTGTTAAGGTTCAAGTTCTGAGATAACCAGTAACATCCAAGACTGCCAGTTTGGCAACTATCTTTCTCCACAGCTGCGAATTATTCTTTCAGCTAAAAATATTTAAAGGAAACTACTGCAATTTGAAATGGAATTTCTATTCTTCAAGTATACTTAGTTGCACCATTTTTTTCTTCAGCATGCACAGAAGTTGTTACTAACGTGTTAACATTCCAATAAACCCTTAACCAAGATAAGGATGACAGCTCTTAGCCTCTTGAAGCTTCACCCATGTTAGTATGCTCTTCCTCAAACTGTAGAATAAAAGTGCATTTATATATTTTTAAATGTTGTATTAGTTTCACACGCTGCACAGCACTGGCTAAGTCCAGTTGATAGCATTGATGTATGTATATATTAATAGCCACAACCAATATGTCAAAACTTTCTCCAGTGGAAATTTCACTGATATAAGCAAGGTTTTGCAAATTGTCATAATGCATTCCACAGTATGAATGTGCTTTACATTCTCCTGTCACTGCCAGCACTTACCACACACAGCTAAACAAGATGCTCTAACATTCCCTGCCAATACATAGATATAATGCACTCACGACATGGATGACAGACTGTACATATTCCACACCTTTCATTATGCAACTTAAAACCATGGCGGATAGAACTGAAACACCGTAAAGTGAGTTCTCAGGATCTGCACACTTCGTATGCAGGCAGTTATTTGATCCATGATATAGACACACATGTGGTTTACTAATGATTTAAAGAAATTCAGCTGCATTACAATCAAGGATAACCTCCCACTCTCTAAGCAACAGTAGTCTATGGGAAAGCATTCTAGAATATCTATCTTGAAAACCCCAGGAGCTCAGGCATTTTAGCTTTGGACAGTCAGGCTCCAGTGCATCTTGCTGTCACCCCAGCAGTAATGTCCTAGCCCACAAGATGAAAGTCAGCTTCTCTTTCAGAGCCCACAGGCACAGGAGGGTAAGGTAAGGAGAGGGGAGCAAAATTTCTTTTCTTCTTTCTTCATTAATGCAATTTACTAGTTCTGCAGTCACATAAGGACCTATGTATATAACAGTGTGTCTTCACAACTTCTTCAGGACTTGTGCTCAGCTGTCCTTTCTCTATTTTTTTATTTCTAGACTCTAGGCTAAGCATACTTGTAATTGAGATGTGTACATATAAACATGAAAACCATGAGGAAAACTGCGAGAAAGCTGATAAACCCAACTTAGGGGGCAATTTTTCATTCTTCTGGATGCCTTTACATGAACAGTTGCAATGCATGAGGACAAAGCCTCTACCTAATGAAACTGCATCAGAGCCTATATTAGCAATTCAAAGTGCGCACATGTCCCTTGTTACAAGGTGAGTATGCTGATGGCAGGTTAATAGCTCCTCCTGCTACATGAATGTAAACACTCAACAGTTTCAAAACAGCTACCCTCGCTGGGGTCTTCCCTCCAGAACATTACCAACTCCTTCTGGCTTTCACACCCTGAACATGACAGCAGGAACTTTATATAAATGCATGAGTAGAAATGTGATCTTTAGAAGACTGTAAGTCAGATAACCTAGTATCACTGTAATTCAAGGGAATAAGCATCTTCATGATCTTCTAAAATTCTACCTTATTTTAACAGTGTTATGGCACATAATTAAACTGCATCAGGCATGTTATACTTTCCAGCACTTTGCCCCCACCATTACCTTTTGTTCAATTTCTTCATAATCATCCTGGTAACTTCCACAGATTGCACTGGAGGATGAGGAAAAGGTGGGGCCCTGAGAGTAATACTGTGAGCTTCGGTAGCCATCCCGCCGCAACTTATCACACTCTGCAGAAAGACAGAGAAAGAGGACACTTATTCATTACAAAAGTCATTACTGTTTACACTTGGTGTACAATGGCACATACAAAAGCACAGGATATTATCCTAAAAAATTCTGAAAATGTTTGCCGTGCATTAGCATTGTCTGTCCCAAGTAACAGAACTCAAAGGTGTATTTCTCCTATCTGTATCTATATTCCCCCTCCCTCACCTATATTTTATACAAAAGCCGACATATAACATATATACCCATGGCTTTTATTTAACCCAGGAGATGGCAAGAGCTTTGGAAAGAAGGGGGAAATGGATTTATGTATTTATTTGAGGCCTGGCTCGGTGTCTTGACAGATGGCAGCATCTTGCAGGATGGGAGACGGAAGCATGTAACACCAGGGGTCTCATTTGCCAGGCCGGTAGACACCCATTATGTGCCTTACACTTGAAATGATGATGTTGCTCACTACTCAAGCACCATCTGCTAAGTAACTTTGGCACTGACCACTTGTCTTCCTGCCCGCGGAAGAGACCATCTATTGGGATTTTGGAGAGAGGAATATATATCACGGGGATATCAAAATCTCATGTTTCTGCAGAGCAAGTGTAGTTTAGTACTGAAGAGTTTTCAAAGTTCAGAAAGACTACGGAGCAAGCATGCAACCCCACTCAAAACAGTCAAAATCCCAGTCAGCATCTCATCCCCCTCACCCAAGTTTTCCATAATCATCTTCCCGCCTCTTAATTGATATTCAGTGTGATTGTGCTAAAGAATAACAGACGCCAGAGCATAAGGAAAAATTAAATGTTCAAGATGCAGCAACCAAACTCATCAGGCCAGTCAAACTGTTAGCTTTACAATTCCAGAGACAGAGATCTGAATCTCTTGAAAGACAAGGAAAGCAAAAAGAAAGTTAAGTACTTGGTACATTTCTAAGGAACTGAAATATCTGCACAATACACAGGCATTATCAAGTCACAAAGCGCTTTTATCGTCACATGCTAAAGAACTTTCTGTGATAGTACTATGTGTCTCCCCATCTTGATTTTTTGAATACCCCTTAAAATGGAAAACATGCAATGTTTATATTGAGGGCAAGGTTTTAGAGAGGCTTTTGCCTGGCAAATGATTAACTGGAGTTACAATTTGCAACTCCAGCATACATTTCATCTGTTATGCTCAGAAGATCTCAGACTGAGGTCTGGAGGACTTGGTGCCAATGGGTTAACTGATCTAGAGAAGTCACAATTCTACAAGGATTTAATCAGTGCAGACTACCCTGTATCTGCACATGTACACAGACAAGGCAAGCTTACAGGCTGGCAACTAGCCATTTCCAACAGAGCCAGATGTATGTCCTGTCCTATTATGAGTTTCCTTACGGAGTCAAAAAGGACAGTATGGCATGAACCTGTCACTTTGCTCTCAATTCAGGGACCAAGGTCAGTGGTGGTGGGGTCTGAGATCCAGATCAATTGGTACCTCTCAGGAACAGAGGGTTGGTGACCCTGTTTACCTGTTTCACACATGTGAGCATGCCAACACTGCATGCATCTGGCAGACAGCTGCTGTACTTCAGGTGGGGTGTGAAAAATGACTGCCAACGACTGCAGTAAAAAAAATTCCTCCACCGCCCTTTCAAATCTGGCACTGGATCCAGCCAGACCCAACACACAACACTCACAAATGTGAGTGCCCTGATGGGCTGTCTGTTGGTTTGAGCTACAGATCACCAGGCACAAGTGAGCTGTGCAGAACAAGAGAGTCTAAAGGCTTGCTTCAACTTGTAGAGTGGGTTAACATGATAAGTTGTCAACTTAGACACTGCAAGTTTTACCTTCAGACCAGCCACTAAGCACCACAAACAAACACAAATACAACCTAAGTTAAGAATGCAACTCTTGTGACTTTTCAACATCCAGCATCATGGCATTTCCCAAGGGTGAAGGGCTTCTTCTGGAGTATGATAGATGCACGCTCTGATATGAATTGCTTGACCTTATTTATTCTGCTAACCAAGAAGATGAAGATGACGAACAGCGCAGCTCATGAAGCCCAGAATTGCTACAGAAACTTAAGGAAGTCAACACTGAAGGTCTCAAGTCCACCAAAAGCTCAAATGGATTAACAATAAAAAACTGGCCACTTATCAAGCTCACATCCTCTATATATTTGTTGCAAACACAAGATCCATGCAACACCAGAAGCTACTGCAGCAATATTGCTGAAGAAACAAAAGAAATTGCTACAAAATGCCAGGGAACACCGCCAACAAAAAGGTGATTTGTTACCAAGAACAGCCTTTTCTATGTACTGTCACGGTACATTTTGCAGCATAGCAGGCAACACACTGGGGATGCGACCAAAGGCCAACAAACCTCAGTAGTGGTTTTAGGCAGGCATCTTTTACTTCACCTTGCAAGAGCCCAAAAGCACAATATAAGCTCAGTCGCTGCATCTAACCGAAGCTCCTGTCACTGCCAGACCAAGTGTGGAAACTTCTGTTTAAAAACTGTTTTAGCCGGAGGTAGACCCCCATCTCATCGCTATTACCGAAGGTGCATATAGTCTTCTGTAAGCAATTAGGTTTGCATTTTTCAGATAAAATACCAATAAAGAAGCTAGAAATACTTACTGTAGACTCCAGACGTGTTTCCTTTTTCCCAGAGAAGCAAAACTTTGTCTTATTTCCACAACCCCAAAAAGAGAGGAGCACTATACAGTCAGTTGAATGTAGAAGTTCGTGCAGTTATGCCTGCTGTTTCAGAGAGGTCTGTACTGAAGTTAACTAGGTAACAGAAGAATAGTTACTAAAAATCCTCAGTTTTAAGAGTGTGACAATACATTAGTGCTAGCTGAGCCAGGACAGACACAATCTTGGCTAGACCTAATGGCAGAGCTGCCATTACCGACAGTATCCAATATATAAAACCATACACAGCTTTTCCATATTTCTGCCAAAGAACTGCCATGTTGAACCCCAGGAGACTGCACCAGGCAGGACACAAACACCTGCTCCTGAGGATGGGCTCACCAGTTCAAATCTGCAGCACATACGGCAGTCAAGCTCAAAGTCATAATCTTGTATAATTTGAAATGTGCGACAATATTATGGTGCCCCAGATGAACCAGTTTTGTTTACACAAACACTGACTATTTTCCCAAGAGGACCAGGAAAGAGCCACTGCCTTGGCAATTGTGATTGGTGGCTGTACTGGACATTTCCACAGCATGAAGGCTGGAACTACCTCCCTTTCTTCCTTCCACCACTCTGGGGCTGAGGGCGCAAGGGTGCTGCCCGTCATCTGCTGCCTGCAAGTGCTCTTCTGGCTAGGTAAAACCATAGCTTAATTCTTATCCTTCTCCTTCTCTTCCAGTGATACCTTAAATTTCAAAACCTCCTCTGTATTATAAACATTGCTTAAAAATTACTGTAGCCAATTATGTTATAATTTATCCCCACTTATGTGGTACAAGTTAAACCATTCCTAGAGAAGAAAATTTTGCATGAAGTTGAGTTTTGCTCTTCACACTTTGAGTGTGAAGAAAGAGCATGGGAAAAGTGGTCAAAAACATTTTAAAAGTCCCCTCATGATTTCCAGTTATTAGAACAATGTAAATATGATGTTCAGGAGATGCACGATAGAAGAAAACGTGTTAAAGCTGTCAGTGCCCAATACCATTATATCTGAGTCACTGTCATATATCCAATCACTCGTACATCTCCTCGGGACTGCAGTACCACAGGGTTTGTTAAATCCTGGCATCAGACAGAAGTGTGCTGGGGATGTGCTTCTCACCAACAGCAGGTGAGCTCATCACCCTTCTCTGCTCTCTTCCCATCTGCTAAATAACCGAGGGAATGGACAGCTACCAGCAGCACCACGCTGAGAGCGAGGCTCTCTGCTGAGCCAAGGGTGATTCTGCACCATAGTTTTGAGACACAGGAACTGAATTCTGTGCTGTTTTGAGTAACTTGACCTCTCCATATAAAACCTTATGGACTCCACGACAGGCAGCCAGGTGAAGTGTATGAAAATACCTCCGAGGCCTCTCAGCCCAAATCTCCTCCCCCATTTTATAAAAGGAACCTGTACGTAATTGCATCTGACCCTGAGCTGGTAACACAGAGTAGCAAGTCTTGCATGCAGAGGTGATTTACTGCTTTTCCAGCAACTTGAAATCATATTCTTACATGACCATTTGAGCTACAAATCACTGGAGTGAGCAGAAGGCACAGCACCGATACCTCAATAACTCGTCTGACATGGTATTACCGTGGAAAACCAGGATTAATGTTTACCTTGTCTTCTTAGACCTACACACCACACTGCTGTGTGGCAGAAGGACAGCTGAGTTTGCTGGGGGGAACTGTGTGTGTTGACTGTTTTCTTTAACCATCTTTGGTAACATTTCACACCTGCTGAGCTTCCTACCACCAAAACCAGCCACAGTATCTTGAAGTTTATATAAAGCAAAATGCATTGCCCTCACAGCAGCAGAACTGGTAAGAGGGAGACAGATTCATGGTCATTTTCAGAAGTTTTCCATATTTATTTTTTATTTTAATTGCAAATGAACTGTGCAAGACTAGCTGTCATTTCTCACAAGCTACTTCATAAAACTATTCCTTTTCCTGCCCCATATTGACCTGGCTGCACGAAGAAAGGCTCCAGGTGCTGGTTTTTAGGGCTGGACCCCATCTGTCCCTGGGATATCTTCCTGCGGTGCAGCCCCATCAGCAGTGCAGAGCCACAGATTTCTGCCACCACCCTGGACCAGTCAGTCCTCCACGCCTCAGGACTGAGCCTGCAGCCATCACTCACTGAATTAGCGCTAATGAGATTACTCCTGTAAATAAACACTGCTCATGTGACTGGCGCAGGATCAGCTCTGTAGCTGCTTGCATCCACATGTACACACTCAGACATGCTCATGAGCATGTAATAAAGAGTTCAATATAAAAAAACAAAACAAAACAAAACAAAAACAAAAACCCAATTTTTCTGTGTTTCTAAATATTTATTAGTTATCAGTGAAGACATTGGTTAAAGAATTAAATTACCATGATATTCACAAGTATACCAAAACTTAGAAACTTGCCATCCAGGTTATTCAGACATCTAAACAGCTCCAACTTTGCTTGGCATAACTAGCCATCCCACTGGAAGGATCAAGCAATGGAAGACAGAGAGATAATGTCCCAGAAACATCTGAATTTGCCTCATATCCAAGGGCAGCATCCAGAACTTGAGACCAACCACTAAAACCCAAAGAAAATGTTAGCTGGACCAAGGGCAGCTTCCCAGAGAAGCAGATGTGCTGCCTTCCTGGCAAAGCTGCCCAAAGCCACCAAAACAGAAATTCCTTGGTGCAGAGGGAGAAAGGGGAAAGACCTGCACACACTTGGCTTTCCTTTGCACCATCCCCTGTTGTCTCCTTGCCCAACAAGAAGGGACAAGTGATGAGCTGACAGCTGTATCTGCATGCTTGAAAAATTATCTCAGCTAAAGTCAGGGTGACTTCTTAGTAGAGCCTTTCATGTTGTAACTTGTATTCTGCGGAGTGGGTTTTTTTTCTTACCTTTTTTTTTGATATTAGGGAAAGGCTATTAACTGCAAGAGTCAGCTAAACTGTCAACTACAGAAATAAATCTGCTGACTAGTATCTTATAACACATTTATCCATTCAGTGCACGTATCACCAGAAAACCATTGCACTTCCAGAGGTCAGAAATCTTCAAACACTGTAGCCAGCCCCTTCTTCTGTAAATACCCACAAACCATACTCCTCCATAGGTCACAACTACAAATGCTATCTTACAAACAGCTTTTCAAAATTTCACCTAAACCCAAGCAGGCTGTAGTACAATATATATCTGTCTTGTAAAAGTAAACTCTTTTAAATGACCCATCCATCACTTTATAAGTCACAATGCACTTTACTAACTGAAGTATGTACTGTATCATTACTTTTTGTTTTAAAAGAACCTTGTGTTTCAAACCTGATAAATAACTGCATATCATTTTCATTTAATTCATGCATATTTTGGATTTGGTCTTTCAGTTGAACCGAGACAACTAAGACCTTGTGGGTTTGTGACAGACAAGCGTGGATGTCAGAAGACCTGGATTCCCAACCTGGCATTGCTGCATCTGAGAAAATCACTTCAGTTTAGATCCAGTCAAGAACTTACATCTACAGACAGACACGGCACAACCTGAATTTCATGTATGTGCCTCCTAAGCACTTCAGGATAAAACCAACTAAAGAAGAACCTGAAGTGCCTTGACTCTCATCCTCACCACACCAGTAACGACCAGCGCTAGGTTCAGTGCTGCAGGCATCCTTTCTTATGAGGGGCAGCAGAATGTAACAGGGATTTCAAAATCGTTACTTCTGAGGATGATGTGTTTTCATCCAACAACTGCTTAAAATAAAGTGCTGAAAGTTAAAGTATTTTTCGTGTAGACACAAATTTAAATTCTTTAATGACGAGGTGAGCAAAGGCTAAATCTCCAACTTCCTAACACTGTGCTATGAACACTAGGCAAAAACGTTGCCACCTGAAATGCAGCAGTTATGCTTTGCTTGGGACCGGTCACGTCGGTACATAACAAGACATGCTCCGAACACACCTACCAAACTGGAACCTCTTCAGAGGGTGTAGCTGCCCCTCTGCCTGCTTGCAGTGCTGTAGTTAAGATGTGGATGAGACCAGGGTAACTCTGGACTATGCAGTTAATCACGGAATTCCAGGGAGGCAACTTTTCAAGATAAAAAGCTTGTTGAGAACAATTATGCCTGGGACCATAATTAAAGCAGATACCCTAGTTCAAAGGTCTCTTTGGTTGGTAAAGCTAACTAAAATTGCTGCCTTTCGCTACGTGCCCCCTTATGAGTCCCTCATTTGTAGACTGGGGATAAGAATGCACAGCGCTCCGTGTGTGGATGAAACAGGCTGTTTAAAAGCACAGCTGTACAAAGGCAATCTTGTTTTTTGACAAATAACTCCTGCAAAGTATGACTTCAAAAAAAGCTCAATTTAGTTCCAAAGCAGCATCTATTTTCGTCCCTGGATCTAAATGAGGCAGACAGCTTGCCTCTACCACTTTATATTCCTCCCCAAAATTCATTCAGCTTGGATCAAATCCCATTTCCCTCAAATGTATAAATCCCCATATCATTTGCAGAACTTGACTATCACAGAGAGCGCTTCTGTATCAAAGCTTTAAAACATGTTGTAAAGCCATAGCAATGATGCACTTGAGTAACAACTGAACTGTAACCAGTGCTGACTGCAAAGCAAGTTCATGAACTTCAGCTGTGATGTATCCAGTGCGCTGTTTTGTTCAGGCTCTCAGTTTAATGGGTCAGGAATTCCAACACATGTAGTACCATAACAGCCCAGCTGAAAAAACTTCTGCTCAACAGCTCAATCTAAATGCTTTGGCCAATCCCAGCCTTCGCCAATCTAGCTCCTTCCCTATTATACCCCCAAATGCAATTTGATATTGCTATTTCTGCTGTTATCAGTACATAAGGAAAAGCATAAAACAAGCCTGGAGATGGTAAACACTGGTACCCAACACACTTCTTCCACAAGCAAGTGCCATATGAAGTGGCAAGTTTTTAACTCACCGGCAAAACTTAAATCATATACTGCAAGACTTTCTTATTTGGTAAGAAGAAAGGTCTGTCAAACTTTTTAAGGACTGTTACACAAGTTCCCTCTCTTGAATAAGCAACCAAGCCCTGCCACACAGGTAGCTTTTAATGACACATGCTGTGTGGAGTTTCCCAGAAACAAAAATGTCTCAGGCTCCACAGGTTGAAGGTAACCCTACCAGAGGGCTGCTGGACTCCGTGATGGAGAAGTCTGTTGAATGGGTACTTCAAAGAAGCCTGTACTGAAAGTGATCAAATGTATTTATGGCGGGTCTATTCCCTCCAACACACAAGCGCTCACTTTCTCATTGGGAAGGGCACCCTGACATGGCACCTGGATGCCCAGCCAGGCTGGGAAGCCCACCCTTCTGGACTGGTTCTCCACGTTGCTTCAGAGCTCAGCTGTACAGGTACTTGTAGTAGCACAAGGATAAGGCATGAAAGCACAACACTGAAGTAAAGCAAGTATGCAGGTAATTTTCAAGGCTCCAAATCATATGCAAGTCTTTAAGAAGAATTCAAACGAAAAGGAACTCTGCAATGTGAAAATACCTTTAACAGGGTTAAGTCACTGCAAACATGTTGATCATTCCTTTCTTTCTTGAAGCTTTTAAAAAACAGTTACATTTAATCCCACCCAAAATCTCCAAGGTAATCTGCATGATTTAGCCATAGAAAAAACCTTTCTAATGACACCAAAATGCAACAGCCATGACAAATTATATTTGTTAACAAGCTGTCTCTAGGGAGTGCTCAAAATAATTATCACCATTTGCTTTGTGCTAATTTAGATTTCTGAAGTGTGTTATACAACTACATTTAGTGGTAACAAGATGTCTTAACAGTTTATTTGCTTCCTTTTGCATGCTTGATGCTGGCATTAAAATCATTCTCCCCACTCTTTCTCTAGCATTTTTATGGATATTTGCTGTTTCTTAGACAACCAAACATAACTAATATAAGAACACAAAGGGAGTTTTTATTGTTTTTCCTCCAAGGACACAATGTTAAAGGTATCAAAAATGCTGTAAGCAAGCATGTATAACACCCCAATCTAACAGGAAGGAGGTGGAAAAGCAAAAAGGTAAACAAGTGAAAGACTGATATTCTTTGTGACGGAAGCTGCTTTACCTAGCCCTGAAACAACTACACCACAGAGAGGAACAGTTCAAATTTCTGCACTCCACTAAAGGCACAGGTCTGAAATGGGATGAGGTTCAGTAAGCTTCCAGCTCAGCCTTCCTAATGATTCAGACTTGTATCATAAAACATTAATTTTTCACACATTAATCTGGTTTAAGAAAAAAAAATAGTATCATTAGTATTATTTTAAGACAAATTTTCCTCTTTCAGCACTTTCACTGCAATTGCTTTCACTTATCATGTACATCAGGCAAACAATCTACATATAACCACCCTGCATGTCTTTACACTCAGCACTGCACCATATAATTGAACTGAAAAATAAGGAACCCAAATGCTTCCACATAGCTCATTTTTTCAGCACAAGAGCAGTTTTCAAACACATGCAGTGTAGACTCCCAGTCAAATTCTGTTAGTTTCACTTGAATATTTGCTCTTTAAAATTCCTTACTAGAAAGGGCACCTG
The DNA here is from genome assembly GCA_039720435.1 of Amazona ochrocephala. NCBI lineage: Eukaryota > Metazoa > Chordata > Aves > Psittaciformes > Psittacidae > Amazona > Amazona ochrocephala. The sequence goes on from CM077878.1 coordinate 78,150,912, forward strand.
AAGTATGGAACTTGGCCAAAACCATCAACAGATGTACTGTGAATTATTCCAGGAGCAGTAAAAAGGGCAGGATACATGGGCAGAACCTCTGGTACTAACTTGACTATTGAAACTAAAATAATGAGAAATATGTTGATTTCTGTTTTTTGATTTTACAGCTCTAAGGCCTTTCCGGAACATATGGTCTACTCCTAGCCTTTAATGGTCTTTTACTTTATTAAGGTTTCCAGTTGGTAGGAAGCTCACATCCTGACATGTCTCTGAACCTGAACCAGACCAATTGTTAATATGAAGTGGTTCCCCCCCTATTTTGCAGCTCTTTAATGAAACATAAGATTATTTTAAGTCCATAATCTTCTCAGCAGGATTATCAACTAGTAGGGCTGACCCTAATATTGCTCATCTGAACAGTGATCTGGCAGATGCACTGAGAAAACAAAGGCTAAACGCATACCTGTCTGGAGGGTCTTGCAGCAAGACATAATAGAGGCTTTATGAGTAACTACTTAAATACGGTTTTATTTGACAATTCTAACCAGATGTCCTCTGGAAAACAAATCAAGTGCTTCAATCACTGCTGCTTAAATACATTCCTTGCATTTGGCCAACAAAGCCAAACAGAAGCTACAGTTAGCCAAATCCAGCTCTTTGAAAGATGAGATAATAAATGAATCACCAGAGACATTGGAACAAAGAATCCTATATTATGTACATAAGTTGAATCAACACAATTACTCGGGTGGAGGGGGGAGTACAGGCAAAGGCACAAAGTACAGGCAGTTGTGCAGGAAGTCTCCACAGCTACAGTCTTAAAAGGAGCATTAAACCAGCATATGAACTGTTCCCACTATTTACAGTTATACTTTCCTTAGTACATATCTGACAACTTGTTATTCACTGGAAAGGCCAGTCAGCCTGGGCAGTAACCTGCAGAGTGTGACAAGATCTTGCCCCTCATCTCCAATGTGAACTGCATAGTGAGAGCATCCACAAGACCCCTCAAGAGCTGACAGCCCAATACCATTTCAGTCTTGGTGTTTTCATCTTTTAACATTAACAGTTCTTTCTTCCTTTTATGCCTGTTGTCTCCCATCTTGTGGACAAGTGAGAGCATGTATCAGTGGAGCTTGTCCTCCTCCATTCTTTTCTTTTTTTTTTTTTTTTTTTATATTAAAATGCTCTACACTGCTAAATCATAGAGTCATGGAATCATAGAATAGTTAGGGTTGGAAAGGACCTTAAGATCATCTCGTTCCAGCCCCCTGCTCTTCTGCCCTAGCCACAAGATTAAGTGCCACTGACAGCTTTCATTTAAAATGCAGTAATGCAGCCTGGTTAAGCATATAAAGCCACTGATTTTAGTCAATGACAACTTTAGCTTTTAATATGTTACATAAAGCCACTTCAGTTATCAAGAACAGATACACTGTGCATCACAAACTTTCCAGCTTCAAGGTGCTTCATTTTCTAATTCAGATTACCAGACAATGCTGCTTTTAGAACTTTAGATGGCAGCTGAGCATCTTCATGCCTGAAGAAGGACAAATAGCTTTACCTCAGTTATGAACAAATTTGAATGCAAGATCCCAACATTTATACTTGAAAGTAGCTTCATAAAGGAAAAGTACAGTATTTTCCCCTTGACTTCAAAATGGTAAAAGGCTAGTTCAGAGGTATAAAAATCTCACCCATGGAACATCTACTATCACATGCTGCATATATCTGCAAAGTGTGATAAGCAGAGGGCATTGAGACACACTACACTAAGTAAAATGCTAAACTGCACAAAAAATTAATGGAAAAAGTCTCTTCTACCTCTAAACGCAACACTGCTTCCTCTAAAGGCATGCAGAGATCACCAGACAGAGTACTTGATTTCTCTCAAGACAGGTGAGATATCACACATTTTAATACCTCTATCCCTAACTTTTTCTCCTAAAACTAATTTAAGAATAACCAGTAATAATAGCTTTTCTGTTCCTTAAGCGGTGCTTAAAAGTTTATTCTAGGCAACAGACAGCTTCCTATCTATTTCACTGGATATTTTTAGCTAGGCCCATGCTGCCAAACATTTGCTGTGAAAACTGTACCAGAATAAATAGGTTTGACCTTGCACTGTCTTAAAAGCTAGGCATTTCATTAGTATTGGATGGGTGAAAACACCTTGATAAAAAGCAATACCTTGCTTGAGTTACTTGGAAAGCTGTTATACATTTAGTGCCTTTACAGGTAGTTTAAATGACTGCTTGTGCTCTATTTGTTACCTATGTATTATATTTACTTTTCTATTCACTGGGGCAGTAACAAATACAGTAACAAATTAATAGTCTTCAATGAAGTTGCTATGCACCAACAATGTCAGATCTCATAATCCAAACAAGACAACTGGAGTCCAAGCAGACTGGAAAACTTTCAAATGTGTGTTTTAACAGTCTGAACTAGGTTCAGCCTTCAGGACCACACGGTCATGTTCTTGGAAACCACCATAGCTTCTCTCTTCCTCTAAAGGTAGGTTCAAATATACACAAATGATTTCTAAGTAGTGTTTCTCTCATCTACTCTTAAGAACCTCCAATGATTTCCTAGCCCTCCAAATTTATTTCAGCGCTCCAGTATCTTTACTGCAAGGAAATTTCCCCTGTTATCAAACCTAAGCATCCTCAGCCGCCATGCACATCCGGTACTTCACCTCCGACTCACCATAAAGAAAAAAATAATTTTGCTTTTGCCCCACTTCTTCTCAGTTCATGCCAACACTTCCTGAAGAACAGGGGGATCCATCCCACCATTCACAGCACACCTTGCCATCCACCATCCTTCATTCCCTGCATCGGGTCACACAGAGTCAGTTCTGCTGCCCCACGCTTCACCTCAACCAATGAACTTGAAACACCAAAAAGATGTCAAAATGCAAGCTTCATCATCAAGCCAGAAAACACAAATTGAAGTTCCCATGATAGCCCAACGGTGCTTGTCATGACACCACTCTCCTTCAAAGTTTTCGACGCTATAATCATGTAGCACCAAATTTACATCCTACCCATTAAGAAGCTTTGGAGAACTGTCTTTTCTAAAGGAACATGTGGAAAAAACATATTGGAAGTTCTCACAATTACTTCACAATTTCAACAGCACTTTACACTCAGTGAAACTCAGCCCTGGCTATAAAACTTTTAACTTGATCCTCCCAATATGAAGCAGTGGTGTCTTCCTGATTTCACAGCGCTGTTTGAAGCTGCACCAGAGTAAAACTGGTAAAACTTTAGTCAGGGCCTCCCTTACTACTAGAGGCCCTACAGGCAAGAATTCAATCACTGAAAACAGTGTTAAGCTCATGCTGTGGCTACTAAAGGCCACAGCAAGGAGTTATGTTAAAACTGCTCTTAGGGAATAAACACAGCCCAGGGAAAGAGCTTGAGGTAAAATAAATAAATAAATAGCACAGTTTTGTTGACTATGTTAGCAGTTTGAGGTCTGGTGAAGGCAGGTTTTCAGGTTACTACCCTGAAAGTATGAAACTAAAATTCACTTTATTACCAAGGAGGCCTTCATCACATGTATGAGCCCATTTATTCAAAACAAATGGCTATCCAGTAAGTCGTAGTAGTAGCTTTAGTTCTATAAAGAGCAGCAGCTCTAAAGAAAAATCCCAGCAGACCAAAATAACTTCAGATGTGTAAGCTAATGGAAGCAGCATATATTACTTTGTTTCACACAAATACATTAGATATAAAATTACTGAAACAGAAGATGAAACTGCAGTAGATAAATTTCTGATAAAACACAAGAATATCAGAGCAACATTACAGCTTGTGCAGGTTCTTTGATAATAGTTCCAAACAGAGAACAAAAAAATTAGAAGAATGAGTAGTTTAAGTTTACAAAAACCTACCCACAAGCACTATTCTTTTTAATCTAAAGCAGGCAAATATTTCTCTTTTGTAAAGAGCTGGTAAGTGTGCCTGCAAGGGAACAATAAGCATTTCAAGGCTAAAAGCCTGCACAAATGTATTAATCCAATAATAAGTATAGAGGACACACAGGCTGTCTGCTGAGCCATGCATAAGCCACTAACCCTGGCTGTCAAAACTGCCCTATGAAACGATAATACAAAGCACCTAGTAAGAGATGGTGAAAATCAATTACCTGGAGAAACAGCAAGAGAAATAAAATATGGCAGCCAAACACTTCTCTATTCAGACATACAAAATGAAGTTTTCTGCACGTTTAAAAAGCAGAAATGTCATGTTAAACAAATAAGAATTACAATGTTCTTTTCTATCAGGTTGACTCTGCGAGGTATCAAGTACCTGCAGTTCCTGCTGAAACAAAAAAGGACCTGAAATGAGTTGGCTCTTTGCAGGGTAATCCCCTTTGTTAAATAGCCAATGTAAAGAAAAACTTAGGTTAGCCATTTCCAGAACATGGACATTAAGCTGTAATTTTACAGCTTCACTTCTGGCCCAGAGACATGTTCTACAGTCCTCCCTGCTGGCTGCCTGCCTCTGTCTTCATGGCTGCACTAACACAACACAATGCCTCCTGTGCCAGACCATACAGGCATACCCCTAGATAGAGGTACTAAGGGTAAAAATTAGTCCTTAAAAATATACTGCATCCATCTGCCAAAAACCACTTCCACTACTGAAAGAGTCCTTGTGTCTTGTTCCCTATTTCCCTTCTCTGCCCCTAGCGCCTCTTCCCACCTCTCACAACCAGCCACATCCCTGGAAATGGCACTGTACAACAAAAGAAATCATGAACTGAAACACCTCTGATGTGGTTCTTACACTAAAGTATAAATGGCGTAACTCAGGATATACTGAAATTGAAGGTACCGTTTTGGAAACACCCCAAAGGCGAAATGGAAATGGACAAAAGACACCCTTTTCCATTCTAGAGTGCTCTGACAGGTAACACATTTCCATTTCCACATTTTCTTGACAGCAAAAGCATTTTTGCCCTATTCCTACATTTGAATGGGTAATTCTCACTAACATTCGTGATGTACTGCAGGCAGAAAAACAAATAAGCTTCTTCTGAAGCCTGCAATTTGGATGCATTTGCAAAGACTGTGTCAAAAACTACCGTCCATTTAGGACATGTTTGTGTCAGCAGCAGAATCTTACCTCTCAGCACTGATTTGAGGTTCAGCTTGGCTTGTCGGTGGAGGTCCTCCACACAAGGGGGTCTTGAGGAGGGCAGGAAGACATTTTCCTGTTGGTGCCATGGAGCAGTGTAGTGCACAGTCCATCTACTCTCTTCATCTAGGTTGGAAACAGCTGCAGAGAGACACAATAAGAAAATTAAATGCTATTGGAGATAGTTACATCATGAAACCCCACATGTAAGCAGTCACACATCATGTTATAACAAAAAAGACTGATTGTCACTGTAGCCCCATCAAAATGCTCTCCGGAACCTCACTTCCATGACAGTTAAAACCTTTCTTTCATTTCTAGTCTAAATTTACGTTATGTAGGAAACGTCCTTCTCTTTTCCCACATTTATACTTGCTGTTGGTTTTACTCTGAGCTTGCTACTCTGTTTTCCCCCTTCCACCTCCAAGTCTTCAGAAACAAGATCAGTTTCCTGGTCCCCTGATCCCACCCGGCGCTGTGCACTGCAGAATAGCTTCTTCTTGCTTAGAGGTGACCCTAGGAATATGACAGCTGCCATGAGATTACGACAGGTTCATTTGTATCAGGAAATAACCTTCTCTGACCTCACACTTGCTCAAATCAGGAACAAAGATTTCACTGAGGCAAACAACTTAGCTACTTTCCATTGCCATGAGTGGAAAGCAGATCTGGACAATAGCAACTCCCTGGCCAAATACTGCTCAGAGCACAACAGAAGAGGGATTGCTCTGGCCACCTCTTCTCAGCTGGTACGCAAATGCAAATAAAATACAGACCTTGCTCAAGTTCAAAGTTCCTCATGGATAATCTAGTAATGAATCAGCCAAAGAACATGTTGCTAAGATTTGTTTACTGCTTATGCTTCCCGAGAGACAGCCATTAACTTTTCTTTAAAGTATATCATCAATAAAAACTTCTACAGCTGAATGGCCTTAACCCTCTACTCTGTAAACAGGAAAAGGGCAGTTGGTGGTCATATCTTATGATCCTGCAGGCACCCTTTGGCCTTCAGCCCACATACTGCATATCTTTGCTTTTCGTGGCAGAAAAAGGCATTCATGTGGCTGTACTGCCTCCCAAGCACCTGCCCTGCCACCCTGGCCTCACTGCCAGCTCCCCATCTTCCCTTTGCTCTCCTTGCCTGGGCACGGCTCACTCCTGTGCTGCCTGTAGCATCACTTCATGAAGTTTGGCCAATGTCCCGGTGGTGCTGAGAGAGGAGGTGTGTAAACTGAGAAGCAAAACAAAGGCAACAGCCTCCTGTCATCTGAACAGTGACCCTTTCCCTAACACCACTGTGCATCTGCCAGGATCATTTCAGATGGGAAGTAATCAATACTCATTAAAGAAAATAAGTTACACCTTCTTGCTTCAAAACCTATCTACAGCCTAGTGTTCAACGTCAATTTTGTGCTGAAAGGACTTGGGGCGTGTTCTCTAGGTTCTCAATTGCCTTTTCTCACTTTTTATAGATTAGTATCAGACCCCTAGAAAGGTTTCTGAAGACTTTCAATTGGTCTCTTCATTTCTGAGAAGGCTTGGTCCTGCATCCCCTCCCTTCCTGCAGATATACTGTGTGCAACGAGGCAAATACACATTCAGCCTACGCCTGCTTTTCCCATCCTGGCTAATTAGAGGTCAAACCTCAATCACGGCAAACTGACACATCACCACCTACTTTACAGCATCAATCATCTTGATATTACAGAAAAAGTGATAGGTATAGTCAATGACCTGCCTGAAAACTGCACCCTGTCATCCCCTGATTGAGCAGGCAGGGAGAGAGTAAGACTGGGAGAAGAGGAGGAGGGAAACACCAGCCTCCAAGCCCACTGTCTGGCTGCAGTTCCACCGTACCAAAATGAAAGTTTACTGCTCATCAGAGCAATGGTCATCAAAACTAGCAAACAGAAGTACTGCACACATCTGCCAACTTCTCTTTCCAGCGCAGTTTGTCTGCCCTCTTGAACTGAATGAAGAATGGCGATTTTATAAGCCATTCTGAAACTAGAGCACCTTTAGAAAACAAAACTCAGAACAAGCTTTCCTCAAGCTTACCAAGAACAAGCTTACCTCTGAGATGCAAGCCCATAACTACAGATGCACCTGGCAGCTGCACAGGCAGAGAGAGATGCCAAGACAGATTCTGGGAGGATGCGCCAGCACCCAGCTGGACACCAGTGCAGGACAAGGGTGACACCAGCACCTCAGCCTCCTCACCAAGCTGCTCCTTTCATACCAGGAAGTTTTGGCTCCTTCAAAACCACTGTGACAAAGGACTTCAACACAACATCCCAAAGCAGAAGTCCTAAAGCACCTCATAATGCTGTCTCCACACATTACAAAATATTCAATGAAGAAGAGAGTGAGATAAACTTAAAAAGAAGCTTCAGGAAAGCAGGAGCAAAGACGAAGGGAACTGCCTTTTCCTGCAGGACACAGCTCCCTCCCCAAAAGGGCAGTGAGCATGCACAACTACTTACTCTTTCTCTTGAAAAGTTTCATGAGAGATTTAAGCTTTGCGTTGATGAAAACCACCATCTTCAAGGTGCTGAATTGCGGTCCTGGAGTTTAAATCCCAGAGGAAGGAGGAGCTGCAGAAAGGTGACCGTTTTCCAGACGGAATATGCGTACAGAATCTCCCTTCTCCAGGTTTCTCCCCTCCACCTTTGCTGAAACCACAACTTTAAACCTACCTAAGCCTTCCTGACATACAAAACCATTTACAATTCTTTAGGCCGAATTTCTCTTCCTCACATGTAAACTTGTGGGCTGAAAACAGCCAGTTTCAGCACACAAAGCAGGAGGAGGAGTTTCAGAAAAAGTTAATTGATGAATGTTTGCACCGACACAAAAATCTAGCTTTCCTGCTACCTATGAATTACTCAGCTCTTCTCATCCTTTCCTCGACTTTCCAAGTTCACCTGCTCCGGAGCTTGCAGGTGATGCCTGTCCCTCCCATCTCGCCAGCCGGCTCTGAGGGCGGAGCGGGAGGTAGATGCCGGCACCTTCCCCCCTGCGCCCTTTGCACCTCCCCTCCGGCTCCGGCCGCCGCCCGCCAGCCGCCTTCCAGTTGCAAATGAGAGTGCATTTTCGTGCAAATCAGGGTGCCTCGCTTTCCCACCCTACCCCCTCACCCCCCTATATTTTCACCCTCTCGCTCCCACTTCATTAAGGACCCAAAGCCTCACCTCCCCTTCCAGCTCCACTGCTCCCCCCCTCTGCAGTCACTGCCATTGCCTGGGACTAGAGCCCACTAATTCTACATATTGAATTTCATTCAGCAACACTCCTAATTTATTCTTATTAGCGTCATGTCAGACCAGATACATGGGAAACGAAATCGAGTTAGTGCTGGCTAACAGAGAACCTGTTATTCGTCAAATGAAACTTGTGCACAGAGGTGGAATAGCCCAGCTGTTTGAACTGCACATTATAGCCTCATGGCTTCAAAAATATGTATCCCTACAGAGGCTCACAGCCATCCTTCCTAGGAATGAACTGCAGTTTTGCAGCAGTTAAAGGGAAAACACTAAGCACTAAATGAATGTGCTCAGCAGGGCATGCCCTTCGCACAATGCTCAGACTCAAGAAGCAAGCCTTCCCTCACAAAGCAAGCTTAGGAATCCCCCTTGGCTTAACAATGACATGGATTTTTTTCCTCAGGAAAAAAAAATGCGAGCAGCAGGGGGGCTCAGACTGACCCCAAAGCTGCAGCAGGATCAGGTCTCCGGAGGGCAGCATGTAAAAAGCAGATGCTCCACAAGAACTTTGCTCTGAGTTTCTCCAAATGGCTGAGACTCAGCCCCACCCGTAACAGACCATAAACAAAGTCTGAACACACTTTTATCAGCACTTTACTAGTATTTCCAAATCCAGAGATTTTACCGTTGAATGTTGGGCTGACATCAAAACCACCATTAGCAGCAGGTCCCTGCAGCAGCTGCTGGCCCAAGAGACATTTTGACTGGCTCACCTCTGGCAAAGGGACTGAAGACCACAGTGCCACAGCAGCAGTGGTGAGGAAGGCACCTCTGCTTTTTGCACTGATTTCCATCACACACCTTACACAAAAACAGTGACCCTGGCATCAAACTCTGATAACAAAATAACCCCTGTTGTTTTTATGAAAAAAACCCACTTACACAATAATCACAGAATGGTTTGGGTTGGAAGGGGCCTTAAAGACCATCCAGTTCCAACCCCTGCCACAGGCAGAGACACCTTCCACTAGGAATACCCCCAATACAATTTTGCCATGACCCGCACATCATTAAAACCATTTTAAATACTGGCCACAGTTGTTGGCCACACCCTGTACGTGAGTGCAGAACGACTCTAACTCCAGTGGCACTGCCGTCCAAGAGCAAACCCAGAAGGTGGTAACTCCTTTTTCAGCAGTGTCACTATTTTTTAGGATGTAGAAGTGTCTCTGTAAGTGCCAAGAGGAGCTACTGTTCATTGGCACGGAGGAAGGTGACGATTTCAAGCTAGCATTTGAGGAAGACTGCGCTAATGAAAACAAGGCAGACTCTCCCTGAGGTCTTTAGGGCACCTCACAGAGGCTTGCAAGCCCCGGTAAGCAAGACTTTGTTCCCGTTTCATGTTCAAGCCCTTTGTATCAACATGATCCTGAGTACTTTGCACGGCTCAGGGAGCCCCCTTCCCTCTATCACCAGGACTGCAATGTGTGCCATGTGCAGTGTTGCTCTGTTACTGGATCCTCAACCCACCCTGAAGCATTTCTACCGCCAGAGAATGATCGCTTGACGACTGTCCTCTAGCCCTGATCTCCAGTATGAGGCAGCTATTCAAACCCAGTAACAAACACGCATAAGATGATGTCTGCCTTTCATCCTCCCCCTGCTTTGCTTCCACCTTCCCTCAGGTCATGCTGACAAAGAGGTCAAACATCAAAATGGTTATCATAAAGGGACACCCCAAAGAAAACTGCTACCTGTATCTGCAGTTCTCAGAATCTGTACAAGGTCAAAAACAACCAAAAGCTCTTCCCCACTTGAAACAAACCCATTGACTTCCATGGAAGTCAGCATGCCGTCTCAGTCCTGCTTTTTTAAAATGCTTTTCCTGTCACAAGAAACTGTCACACAATTGGCTTCTAATAGCAGCTCTCTTAGAGCTAAAAGCATGAAATAAGTGTGCTTCTCCACAGCCCACCTCTCTACATTGAGAAGAGAAAGAAAAGATGGGGCAGGTTGAGAAAATTCGTATTGTAATCACTGCGCAAACAGGTAAAGGACTTTAGCCTCCAATGTTGCCAATCCAGCAGACAAACCACACAACACCCACCACCAAACAACAGCAAAAAAGCCCACCTAAAATTACCTTGATTGAAAAAAATTCAAAGGTTGTTAAAGCTGGATAAACCCAGCATGAACAGTAGGCGTGCACACACTGTGATAACAGACTTTGAAAAGTAAATGACTCAGACACAGGTAGCAGGCTCAGGGGACCTTGCTCTGTGGCACACTTCCTACTTCATTTTGGATGAGTTAATATTAACCCACCTGCCTCAGTTCCCACTTCCTTTGAAGCATGGATCACACTTGCCACTGCACAAGGATACCATCACAAGGAATACAGAAAATATGGAGAATGTGTTCAGCAAATACTAATCATCATCACTTCATAGCAGATGGGAGTGTTAACTTAGGTTACAAAGTTTGGCCCAGAAGAAACTCCATCCTAACTAATGAGTCGAGGTTGAAGCGAAGAAAATGAGAAGCCCAAGATGCAGTGCCAAGCAGCACGCTCAAAATCACGAAGGTGTAACACACTCATTAGCAAAACTGTGTCCTTTTTTAGTTCACATTATAATAGTTTTTAATCCCTGGGTGGTTAAACTGATTTTAATTTCTAGTAGAAGCCATGTACATCCAGAAGAGAAGTGAACGCGAGCAGCTGCTTGCGCATGGCATGCCTGAAACGCTGCAGCCATTCCTTCAGTCCTCTCCCTGCTCTCTCCCCTCTTTAGGGGGGCTTTCCAGCTGACCTGCTCTGCGACAGCCATCTGGGACAGCCACCCTCCACATTCACAGCAACATAAAACACCAGCACCTGTGAAACAATCTGGAAATGCTCAGCTTCCATAGAAATACTTCAGGCTAGCCCCTGGGGGAGGGGGCCTCGCCTGTCCAACCCCCATTCACAACCCAGTGTCCTGAACCTTGCACCAGTGCTCAATATCAGCTGAAGAAGTTGAGCCTTTATAAAAAGGCAAATGTTGACAAGGGACGTACTTGGGTTGTTGGTAGCCGCAAATGCAACAGCTGCCCAACAGCAGCCCTGGTAGTAGCTCTCCATCAGGGACACTAATGGATTGGTGAGAATCAACCATTCTCCTTCCTACTGCTGCTCATCCGCCTGTGCACAGGTGCAGTATGAAATTTAGAAAATACTACAGTTATAAAGAAAACCAAAACCCCATATAACAGAAGAATAGTTAAAGGAAAACATCCCTACTCCCACCAACAAATCAATTTCACCACTTACTTCCATGAAGCAGAGACAAAACACACGTTTCATATTTAGTTCATGAAAGGAGACGCATCAAGCTACTAACTTGTATTGCAATCTCAAAACCTAACATTTAACTTGTAAACCTTAATGACTTTATTCAGGCAATGGAAAAATCATTCATTAAAAACTGTGTAGCATTGGTGGCTTTTTAAAAGGCAAGAAAAGCAGAACCATACAACTGAGTTGGAAGCCGCACTGCGAGAGCTCTTCCAGTGAGTCTCTGTTCAATAAGTAAAAGAAAAGTAGAAACAAATAAATCAATGTCTTTGCTTTTTACAGACATCTCAGTCACTCACTAAAAATAAGTTTCCACTGTGCCACCCTCCAGCGACTCACATGGATGCATGGAGAAGAAGCTGTCGGAGGGCAATTGTTGCACATCAGCAGGGATGGGTCCATGTAGGACCTGCCTGGGATTGCACCCTGCAACCCCCATCCACCCCCTCCAAGCAGCTGTGGTGTCCAGAGGGGAGCAGCTGTGGGACTGACACCCAAGCACCTCATCCCCATGCTGCACAGAGGCACCTAGGCATTGGCAGGGCGAGCCTGAACCAAGGAGGGCCATAAACCCCTTCCTGTGAACCATAAGGCTCCTGCCTGCTCAGACCGACATCATCCAGCCTTGAAAGCCACACCTTGACTTCTATGCAAGACTTCCATCATTAAGAAACAATCAAGCACCTGAGATAAGAAAGTCTGAATGCCTTGTTTCACAACTTGTGTCCAAGCTTTATGCTTCTTCTGGCCACCTTAACCAGCCCATCAGTCACTTCCTGGTGGTTAAATGGAGCTGAAGCCACTCTGCCAGCCACAGGAGTCAATAATTTATTATCAGAAGGGGTTTCTGCCTCCCTTAGAGCCAGTCCCAGCAACTGGCCCTCTCCCGATATCTTTCAGGAGAACAAAAGTGCTCCCTTCACAAAGGCAGTCCCAGGCAGCACCACACATGGCTGCCCTCCTGTCCCAGCTCACAATGGCCTCTTTCAAGGCAACCTTAGCCTTGGTGAAGCGCAATACTTCCCCAGCTACTGAGAAATAACACTTCATTAAACCTGGGATCAGGAGGAAGAGGAGGAGGGGAATGCATGGGGGAGATGGAACAAAGGAGAAAAGGTATTTTATCGCAAAGCCACTGCAACAAAAAGCCAAGAGGGACCCATACTCCAGTGAAATGGCAGGGGAGCCGGGTGCTGGGCCTGTCTGCGCAGGCAATTACAGAGCAGGTATTGCTTTAAAGGGGATACCCCGGCAGCGCCCTCCTTTATTCACACTCATAAAGGATTATGGCTGCAGGCTCTGAGAAGGGGCTGCCTGGTGGGGAAGGGGGAAGAGGGAGGAAGATGAGAAGGAAAAGCAGCACAACCTAAGCCAGAGAGGATAGAAAAGCAGCAGACTGATTGATCTGACGATCCTATTTAGGTCACAGCACAATAAAGCTAATTCATTCCTTTGACAATTCAAAACATCTTTCCACTGGATCCTCTATCATTCAAACACATCAGCAGAGAGAAAAGGGAGCAGTTGGGCAGAGCTGCCAGCAGACAATGCAGCAGTCTCTTTTGGTTAGAGCATCTCCCCACACGCTGTAACTGCAGGCAGGATAACTGAAAATACTTCGTGAATATGCAATTTTGTTTCGAGGTTCTGTCTTAAATTTCAGGGCACAATACTTTTTTCTTTGGCCATTTCTGAACCCCAGCTAAGGCAACGTCCAGAATAGTACTTTTCTCTGTGCCTAGGAAGAGCCTTTTAAAATGCCACCAGGAAATATTCTCAGTTTGAATTCCAAATCCACCTGAATGCTCCTATACCACCGCTTATCTGAAGAACCGATCAAAAATGGCTGCAGCAAGTTAGTCTGTAAAATCTTGACCCTTATTTGCCCTAATAATGCACCATGGAGATGTTTCTCTTCTGAATTAGCAATGGAAAAAATACTAGGCAGACAAGTTTGCACAAGTCTTCTCATTGATTCCTGTAGGATTCAGAGTGAAACCAACAAAACCAGACTGCAGAAATGCCATTTCTGAACTTCTGTCCCAAACTGTCTCCCTCTTCAGCCTGTAATTCCATCTTTGGCAGCTGTGCACTTGTGGATCCACACCAATATCCAACAGACATCTTCAGCTAATCTCATTCTGCATTCTCCTCACAGACATCCTGAAGGGGCCATGCTTCCCACTCATTTCACTTATTTGAAGGTCACAGAAAGAATTTTTGTAGCCTATCTCCATCTCCCTACCCAACATTGCTCTTTTAAATACTGCTCTAAAATACCCCTATTTATATACGGATTATCCTGGTATAAGGAGTTAGAAGTTTTTTCTTTCTGCTGACTCAGTATATTCAGGGTGAGCTGCATTTAAGCTTGGAGACACCCTCTCTTAAAATTAGCCCAGTAGATCCTCTGGTTTCCTAATAACTTTGCAATTTATTAATGAAAAATACTTAAGCTCCTTGTAAAATACCAGCCTTCATACGATTATAGAACTGCTCATGCCAAAATCAAGCACTGAATGCTCACTTGCTGTCTTATACAGCTACTTGAAAAAGCAGCTTTGTTTCTTAGTTAGAAACTTTCAAGAACTTCACCTGAAAATGTTATCTGCACCACACAACAGTAAAAAGGTAAATAAAAAAGAAGGTTCACAAATAATAGACAGATTTCAGCAGTTGTAACATTTGGTATTGTCCCTAAAGCCCTAAGACTTCTTTTTACAGAATATGAAAACCTGGGAATGTTCCAATTAAATAATGGCACAATCTGGCCTGAAAAGCAGTATTCTCCAAACTACAGGAAGACATCAAATCCATGTAACAGTCATTTAATATTTACGTTGCTGCAGGATTCGGCAACCTGTTTTAAGCACCAAAGGAAACAACTGAACCAACATCTGTACCACAGCATCTACAGAGAATGTCTTTGGCTGGCCTTGGACATTTGGAATTCAAGACATTGCCATGTGATCAACATTAACATGGTGAGTTTCATGATGCACACCAAAACTCAGTTTACATCTGTTCTTAAATCATGGCTGCTTTGAAGAACATAGCTGAAACTACAGCCATTAAAAGCATTTGACACATCTCACAACATCTAACATTCTGTACAGAGCATACACCCTGCTCCAGGAACGAAGAAATTAAAACACTGTGTTCATATAGGCTTTGAAAACATTTCTTTCATGTCAACTAGCATCCTGCTCCTCATTGCATTAATTAAACCTAATAGGACAAGGTAACCATCACAGACAAGAAAAAACTTGTGCTCACCTTCAGCTACTGGACATGAAAGTGTCTTTTTCTCTGATGCTATTAATTAGCCTAACATTGCTACCACCATCTGCTTGTGTCCCTGCTCACACCCACCAAACCACAGCCCACTGTCACTGGTCTAGCCATGCCATCGTGTTTGTGGCAAACATCTGACAAACAGGAAGGCCAGGCTGATTAAAAATTGATGCTGGAACAACCATGAGGGATCATTCAGGAGCCAAACCTCCTTCTGAGATGCTACCCAGCTTCGAGTTTAATTAGCCCTTCCTGGAACAGATTATGAAACTGCAGACAAATGGGTTTATAAACCTCTGCTGATGCTTTTGGACAAACATACTCCAAAGCTCTTGTGTGTAAAACTTTACTGTTCTTAAACTCCTTGTCAAAGCATCCAAAGAGGACAGTAGACAAACAAATGACAGCACTGAACCAGAGAAGGAAAAGTTGTGCCATACTTGTCGTGGCTTAGATTTAAGCACAGACAGGATATGAGATCTTCAGGATGAGCAGCACGTGGTCACAGACCCCTCACAGAGTGAGTAGTTGAGCACTCCCACAGGAAAGGCATCACAGTCAGATAATTTGCCTTTCAACCACAATATTTACAGGATTTTCTCTCTTTTCCAGAAGCCTCATCTCCAGTGACACCAGTTCATGCTCAGCTGATGGGACAAGCCCTAACGCAGACAAATGCCAGTGCATTGAAAACTAGTTGCCAAACAAAAGAAAGGAGCTGCAGCCTAACAGCCACGAGCAGTGCTTTGGGGAATTTGGTCTTTAAATTAGTAACTGTCTGGCCATAGCCTGCCTCCCTGCATGCAGAAGACACAGAGAGGCTGATTAAGAACCCTACTGCTGTGACTGGAGACGTGGCGTCATACGATTTTGCATTTATTCTTTTCCAATGACTCCAGGTCAAAACTGGGCAGTTCACAAGTCAGGTGCTGTTTCTGTAACTGCTGTAATGACAGGCATCGCCTGCAATCCAAAATTCAAGCTGTGTCTTTCCAATCATGTATCATCCCTATAATCCAGATCCCAGTGCAGTGTATTACAGAACCAACTGAGATGTAACTGCGATGAGCCACTTAAGGCATTTTTCTGATTAAGAAACCCCAAGAAAACAACCCCTCTGCCCCAATTTCTGCTTAGGCATAAGAATATCACCATTATTGTTTGTCTTGCAGCACATATCCTTAGAATAGATGAGATCTAGTCTACTTATCGATTATTTATTAATGCAGTCCTTGTGTCTCCTTTTGTGCTTTCCAATACTGTTTGTAACATGTTTTTAGGGAGTGGTTTTTGGAACAATGTGTTGATTAAAACAAAGGCTGTGTCCCCCTCCCCCCTCCTTTTTTTTTAATAACCAATCTCTCCCAATCCCAGCTTCTCAGAGATGTTTAGGAAATGCAAGCAAAATGCCATCTGTTGGCAATGAGGTGGGACTAAGCCTTTAACGTTGAAATTCTCACTTTAGAAAACCCAAGCAGGCAGATTTAATCAACCAACAAAACTGAGTTCTCTAAATCACTGCATATTCCAGGTCCGCTCTTGTGCTTCCTTTCACATAATTGGACGTAGTCTATTTGATCTGGCATTAATTCACTGCTTCCTTTCTAAGAAAGCAATGATCTGTCCTTGGGCCTTCCTACTACCAAAACTGCTGCTCCTTCATCGGCTTAAAAATTCCAGCATGGGGCTTTGCTCACCTTCCTAAAGAGCTATGAAGAGGAGGAGAGAGCAAATTAACTCAGGGTGGACCTTGGGTGGTTCTTCTGTCTTGTTTTAGTAGGCATCCTTTGCACGTATCGTACTACTTGTCCCTGCTGTGGATGCCTGAAGGCAGGAAACAGCCACCCCTCAGCCGCACGGAAGGAGCTGCTCTGCAGACCGTGATAATGTCAGTCTGGGGTGACAGGAGAGAAGTCACTGTATGTGCACTCCCAGGCTACTTCCAGGCTGCTGCCTGACAGAATGGCCACAAATCTGCTGAGCATGGCTGCTGCCTTCACACAGCACAAAAACAGAAAACAAGCTGAGGGTAACTTTTTAAAGTCTTACTTTCAGGAAAAGCATCATTCAACATCTTACAAGGCAATCTGATGTCAGATACATGCAGCAGCTGGTCCACTACTTGTTTTCTTTTTGCCGTAAGTATTTTACACCGGCTAACCCACCTGCGTCGAGGGGTTTCTTTTTTACTATAAGAAGCCCGGTTCTGCTCAAGACTTACAACTAAGAAGACTACATACTTAGAGCAAAATGGTGTGAAGTCTAAAAATCAGGAAGTGGTGTACTCCTTTTGGCTCTTGCAGTCTTGCTCCCGTGAGAAGTGATTCCAGGCAGCACGGGTGCATCCATCAGCATAGCAGGCAGACAAAGGCAGACAGCCACGTGCCAGCAAGGCTGCCAGCAAGGCTGCCTTCTGCAAATTACCAAATTCAGCACCAACAGGCACAGCGGTACTTTCGCAAATACACTGTCACCACACAAGGCACAATCATTTCTACTCAAATCCCTCTCACTTTTAAGTGCAATAATTTATTCAGCTTTGGTAAAGAAAAATACAGATTCCTCCCAAAAATGGGATGACATCGGCAAGCTCCAGGCACCCTATCCTTCTGAGATTTGTCCTTTGAAGTTACCATGCTGCCAGTTCATTTTCTCTTTTCCGCTACTAAGTAGACTTTACTCTACTCCACTCTCCCCCATATGGTTAACATGAATGTGGCAATTAATATGCAATTAATAAAATGGTGCGATCAACTGCTTTTGTTCACAGCAGCAGCTGGTCTGCATGTTAGAGCGTAATTAGACAAATTAAGATGTACCGTTTTTGTTTGTGGATGAACTGACAGCATCACTCATGCTTAAATGTCACTAAGCCTATTGGCATTTGGGATTATTTTAAACATGTCTTTTTTTATTAAGACTACAAGGTATCAATAAGCCAGATTTATATGCTGCCAGCTGCAATGCCAGCAAGTCTGCTTCACCTCCAAGGCGTTTGCTCAAGCCAACCGAGAGTTGAGAAGGGATGTATTTCAGAGAACGAGTGCGTTTTTACTTACAGTATCACAGCCCATAGTATGATCCAAGTGGCTCTGGATGTGGGACAAACGCAGAGTTGATTTGTTACTGTGTAGAAGCAGAGGCTTGAAAATCTTAAGGATCAAGCAGTGCACATATTTTTCAATGATTTATCATTGTATTAGGGCAGGGAAACAACTGAGGACTAAAAATCTGTTGTCACCTACCAGAATTCTTAATACCATTTCCTTTAAAAGGTGTTAATTTTGGCCTATGCAGGAGCCACAGGGAGGAAAAGCGGTATCAGGGACAGTCCTGAGCTCTTGAGAGCTGAGAACAGGAGCAAAAATCCCACATCTTGGCATGGCAGTGTGGGAGAGAACGCAGCAGCAGTTCCAAGCACCAGCAAACTTACTCAGCCCAGATCCCCCAGTGGGAAGAGGCACTGGGGCAGATGGCAACGATGCTCTGCCAGCCTCATCCCCTCAGGTCTCACCAGAGGAGCTGCCATCCAGAAGCCAGACCCCTTTGCTTGTGCAGGGTCCCCCAAGCAGAAGCCCATGTCCCATGTGGAGGCTGTATGTCTTTTTCCAACTGTCCTTCACCGGTGGCATGCTACACAATCCATACAGCTCCCTCTGAGCACAATATAGAGGTCAGTGTACCCACCATATAAATGGCAATATACTGTTTCAATCACCGCATTACCACCATGGGCTCTGCAAGAGCAGCCCTGCAGGCTACTACCTACATTCAGATTTGGGCAGCACACACATGAAGCATCAAACATGGTACTTGATAACCAAAGTATTGTCAAGGCAACACACCATTACACTTTTCCAAAGGCTCATTAATGACGATTCTGGTTTCCCAATAGTGTAAGAAAAAACATGGGAAAGGACACTGTGTGGGGAGCAGTTGGCACAGGAAAAATAAGGGAGTGGCAAGGAAGCCTTTGAAGATTTTCACATTTAGTAGCAGTTAACAAGAAAAGACAAGTCACCAGGAGGATTTCTGCTGCAGGAGCACTGCAAACGTGCCAAATGCCACATAAACCCTCTGCTACTGTAACCAAGCATGCACAGGCACACAGCCTGATTCAGGAGATGGGTAGAAGTCACCTGTTTGCAGAGTCCTAGAAAATGGGTTCCAGAAGGGATGATGTGAATATCTTCCTTGTTAACCATACAATTTGCTTCTCTACTCTTCCAGCACAAGAAAATGCACTGTAGCTATAAAACCTGTTTACCTGTTATCACTTCATCTCAAAGTGCTGGCCTAGGGGAGGGTGGGATGCAGTAAGAAACGTGAAATAGTAAAATGGATTTTGATAATGCTGCCGCAATCTGTTTCTGATTACTAGGGAGACTCCATTAGCCAGGCTACAGAGGCATCCCTTAAAATGTCTATGCCTTTTCTGTGGAGTTTTCACGTTCTCCTCACTGCATTTCAGCTTTAATTTGATCTTCTTAGAGCACTCAAAACCATTTCTTGACTTCACTGCACTAGATAAAGCAACTCTCAGTAAGAACTGCAAACATACTGTACCTACCATCCATAAACCCCATCAATCAAATTAAGCATGTAAGAAGAGCCTAGTCAGTCTAACATTAACCACCATCCTCAGCTGCAGGCTTTCCAGTCTCACCCGTCTCGCATGTGGATTTGCACTTACATTGCTCCACCTCCTTAATTACAGCAGCCGCTCTCTGCTCCAATTGCCGAAAACACAAAACATACCTCTTGACTCTCAATTTTTTCAGACTCCTCCAGATGCACTGCAATGATGTTAATGAGCTCTGTTCCAAAACCTCCCTTGTGGTCCTGAGTGCCACACACAGCTTCTCATCTGCTCACACATGGGGAAGAAAGTGTGAAACACCCACCACCAGCACCTCCTTGTAATGGTGAGCACAAGTTCACACCCATCAGTGGGCAGCCAGGCCTAGTAAGGCCTTCATGCTTCATGTGTTAACGATTCACTTATTAGTTTTACAACATCCCAACTTTAACCTCTTCTTATCCAGCATATCCCAAATTCTTCATCCCCCCTTCACCCACTACACTCTCACATCTGACTCTCAAAAGTCATTAAAAGTTGCCTGGCAACTGCAGAGGAGATCAAGAGCTGACCCTCCGTGGCTCAGCTAGAAACATACAGGCAGAGAGGCTTGTTCTCAATGGCACACACGGGAACAGATATGCAATAAACCTTGCATTCAAGTTACTTTTTCTTTTCAAAACAAACCAGTTCTCTGCTTTATCTGATGCAATCCAGTATGTCATCTGTTGTGGCAAGAGTGGGATGCAGCAGATAAAGCTGGGAATGAGGATGGTCAGTCACTTGCATGAGGCTCTGTAAGTAGCCATCCCAGCCATTCACCACCACAGACTGAATCCTTCTGTCACTTAGGGCACGAAAGGCCACAAAGGCTGGCTCAGTGCTCCGCACAGCCTGGTATCTGCAGAGATGGAAAGCAATTCAGCCTTTGTTTTGCACTGCTGAATGACAAGGCAAAAGATGAATCCTCCCAAGTTGCAATTATTCTTGCTTTCTTTTTTTTTTCCAAACATAATATCCTTTAATTGGGAAATTGAAATCTCATCACTATAGGAAGAGAAACGTGAAAAAAAATCATAGCAAATAATGAACAATAAAATACCCAACTTGGTTCAAAACATACTATTCATTTATAAATAGATTTAGTTATTATTCTTTCAAATATTATGTTTTTCACAAAACACACATCATGCAGAAATGTCTCCACTTCACAGATAAGACAAAGCTGTTGTCCTTAGAAAGAGCAATGAATGAAAAAGAAGAAAGCATTCTCTCATGAGCTAGCAGGCAACAAAACACTGAGAAAAAAAATCCCACTACTTGAAGCTACTGTTTAACAAACATTAGAAGTAATCTGATACTGCCATTGGCTCACTCCCATGTCTATAAAAGAAACCAAAAACCTCCAAAATCCTTACCAAAACCTTATTGTCACAAAAAGTCAGCAGATGCCACAGTTTACCCAGGTTAGCAACAGCTTATCACATACTTAAACTCCATGAATTTCATAAAATATGAAGTATCACTGGGAACCACAAGAGGCAGGCGATGCTCTGACCAGGAGGTGACAGCCTCCCATGGCATAAGTCATGCCAACAACCTCAGACTCCAATACATCAGGCATTTAAACCAAACACTTCACATTTCTGCCAAACCTGGTCAGTGGAGGATCTCAGCTGAACTTTGGTGCAGGAAAACCAAGTACTGAGCTCTCAGGGCCACTGGAGTTTGTCTGAAATCATGAATGAACGCATGGTGGTGATAGTCCCTCCACCACTGTAACACCGTTTCTCTGTCAGTCAGGCAGGCTGTTAAAGGATGCACTGCTGCACTCCAGCTAACTTCAATCCTGTGTTGTCTCCTTACAGTCAATCTGGCAGCAAAGAATGACAGAGAAACAGCATCATGGATGCTGAAACAAGGCTTAGCTGGTAATGCAGAGCCTCCACTTCATAGTATCACTAATTTAACAGTTTTATCAGAACAATTGCTGCAGTGTGAAAAACCCCAAACCCTAACATGGTCATTTGATCCTCACAGCTGCTACATCACACCACAGATATTTTCACAATTGAGTATTTTGTAGCAGGGATGCTGTAGGATGAGCAGGGGCACCAGGAACTACCACTGCAGACCATTAAGATCCCCGCAGTGCGGATGCTCCCCCATCCCATCAGGAAGTTCAATAATTTGACTGTATTATGTTTTCGAACAACCCTAACGCTACTGGGGGGTATTTTCTATGGAGTACCTCAGCACTGTGAAACCTCTGGAAGCACAGTTCTCATGACTGCTCGATAAGGACCCCAGAGGGAGGCCTTTATCAACAAGAGATAAAGCTCAGCCAACAATCCCCTGCTGTGCTCCACAGTTATCACTTGACCTGGTCCCAGAAAGCACTTCCACTCTTAAACACTTTTGTTCCTTAAAATAAACATTAACAGAGTTTAAAAGCAACACAGCCACCCTATCTCAAAAAGAAATAGTACCTGTCCTGCTGTTCTTTTGTTTCTACATGCTGGGAATGATATGAAGGAAGGGGAGCCAGCAGGGCAGAGCCGGTGTCCCACATGTACATGCATGTACAACAGTGGGACGCCACCACTGAAGCACAAGCGGTTCGCCTGGGAAAAGTCAGGGCAGGAAGCACGTTAACTGACATTTGCCATTCACCGTTTCAAGGATCCAACATTAAATATTGAAATTTCAACGACTTGTTATTCAAAAAGAAGAAATTAAGCGCATGAAACTCACCATAAACTTAGCCAACAATAAACTTGATCTGAAAGAAGTGAAAGTTTACTGTTAAGGATCAGAAACTGCATTAAAAAGCTAACAACTCTGGCTTATAGAAGTGGCATACTGTAAATCAAGACAATTACACATATGCACATATTTTTTAAAATATTAAACGGAATTCTTCTCACTTCATTAGGAATATGCTGGAGCAACAACAGAAAATGAATGCACCTGGACAAAGAGAGCAGACACTCCCACTGCCTGTATATTCTACATCACACCATTCAGAAAGGCTAAGTTTCCCAGGGTCTTCTTTGTACACATATTTACATCATTTTAGTTGAGAGGTCATTAAGTTCTCATTCAAGAAGAGACCGGACAGTGCCCTGAAGTGACTCAGGTACTTAAATGCAAAAATTACCAACAAAATACCCATGTGTTTCAGTTTCTAAACTTTTTAAATGCAAAGAAGCCTTAGGATCATCAGCACATGTTCTAATACTGCAGTAACGTAAATCTTTAAAGTACTGCTGTGCTCCCAATCCCTCTGTCTCTGTTCAACTTCTGACAAGTTTTATAATTTCAATTGAAGTGCATTTTAGAAAGGAGGGGAGGACACCTTTCCTTGCAGGCAGCACAAAGAGAACAAGGAGGCTTGCTGCAGGGAGGGAGCAGGGATTTCTGAGTGCCCTACCTATGCTCCTCAATCCCATTTCCACACTCTGGAGAACCCGCTTGCAATGCCCTGAGCTCTGCTGTCAGAGCAACAGCTCCTAAGGCACTACAAGAACCAGCTCTGAAGGTCGATGTCATGACTTCATAGGAACTAACTAAGCTGTCACTCAACAAGAGACAGAAAATCATCCCCCCCAGGCTGGCCAGAGGGGCCATGTCCTTCTCCCCAAGAGCACCCCTGGAGCTGCTCCCTAGCACCTAGCCTCTTTAAAGTTTGCCCAGGTCCTACAGCACAGAGACTCTATCATTTTACATAAAGGAAGCATTTTCACTTTCCGCTCTGAATGAGCCAGAATTGACCTTGTGCTCTAAAATACAGAAATTCAGCCAGATGAGCTGGATTTTTCTTTCCCTACATTTTAAGAAATTGTTTCCTCTTGAAAAAGGCCTGAAAAAAAGACCTGAAACACCCATGTGGTAAATCACACTTCTCCTACAGGAGGGGACATAAACCGGAGTTTGCTTAGCACTAGGTGGAGAACTGTAATACAAAAAAACAGAAATACAGGTGGCTTCACTAATGACTGTCAGCATCGTGTGGCTAGATGGTGATTTTTCAATTGCTGGTAATAACTGGCACTTGTCAGATGATCAGTGTGAGGCTAATGAGGGGAAAAAAAATCAACACAGTTGCAAATATATTCTTGTATTATTAGTATTAGTATTAATATTACTTTAAGACGTGGTGCAAGATAGTCAGCCAGCTGGCTTTTGCAGGAAAAGCAAAAGAAATCTTTTGAAAAGAAACCTAAGAAATCTTTGTCTTAAGAAATTTCTCCCCATTACCCTTAAATACACTTTCCTGAGCAACCATTACAAACAGCTGGGTGCCTTTGCCTGGGTGGTCACAAAAAAAAACGGAAGGCAAGCAATAAGGCTAAAAACACAAAAGAGCTGAACATTACCACTGTCTGTCCTATTTTCTCCCTATTTCCCATCTGTATTTGCCAGTGAAACTTGAAACTATACAGATTTAAAGACAAGGACAGAGTCATCACAATTCAGAAATTCTTTCTTCTCATGTTCAGAGAGAAAATAACCTTAGACCTAAGGTTATTCAAAAGCAGATTAAAAAAGTACTCAGCAACTGCATTAAGCATCTTCCAGTCTGTTAGACCTTTTTCTTATATTTCCTGGCCTTTTCATCCACTGATTGTTTCTATGGCTTTCAATTAGAGTGCCATGTCAACAGCTCCACTTGTCTAAAACAATTATTTTGCTGAAAAGAAGCATTATTGAACTGAGAGTGCTCAAGACCTCTCAAACATAGATGTATCATGTGCATAAAGACAGTGTCATCCTGTGTCAACTTAGCAGCCCCACTGGATACAGTATTTACGTACACTCCTCTGAGGTGGAAATACATTCTCTTCATAAGAAAATCGTTCCAATGCCTTCATCCTCCAAAAGAGTAAGAGAAATAGGAGTATATTCCTTGTTTATAAGTCTGCTTTACTTACTTATTTCCTCAATAACAGCACAACACTAAATGACCAAAACAACTAACAAAAAAGAACTGATTTTCTTACTTGGCCAGAAGCAGTTGTCATCTTTGCTCAGTAACTTTTTCTTGAGGCGCCCGGGCAGCTTGGTGTGAGTGTTTCCCATTTTGCTGGAATACAGCGGGATAAGTTCCTCCTCATCATCGTTGCAGCTGGGCTGCCACTTGCTCCTGCCGAGGCACCCGACCATCGGGTCTGCGGACAGGCAGTGCACATAGGCAATCATTGTGAGATGCTCCTCTCAAAGATGTCCCTGCTATCCCCAGTGGCTAGTTTGGAGCAGAAGGGAGTGGCCTGCTCATAACCCTTGAATGGACACATCCAAAAGCCTCGAAGGAAAAGATTTTCTCCTCCTTGGCACTTAGGCAAACTAAGCTATTCGGTTATGCAGGGAACTGTTTTCAATAGGATTCTGTCAGCCCTTTAAGAAAGAAGGAAAACAAAAATCAACCACCTCGTTAAGCAGTTCACTCCAGCTGCTGGATGCTCTGCCCCTGCCCTAATACCAGCCGCCAGCTCCCAGCCCCAAGCAGGAAAACACAAGCTGGGAGCTGGGAAAACCAGTCACCTGCCACAGCTTTCAGGCTTTCTTCCTGCTTCCACTCCAGTCTGCTGCTTCTCTTAAGCCTTATCCCTGATTATTCACCACCCTCTGAACAACAGGTACTGTGGCAATACACAGATGGCCATATCCAAGGAGCTTATTTAAAGCTAACTTACAGTAATCACTGTGACATGACAGCTAGAGAACGGTAACTTGGCAGGAATCTGCCAAGAACAAGAACATTTACCACCTTCTAGAACGCAAAAGCAGGAAAAAGGTGCAGACTAAGAGGAAAAAAAAAAAAAATAAGAGGAAGGTGTTGGACTTCAGTACTTGATTTTTTGGAAGGAAACTACCTTTCAAAGTCAGAATCATACCAGAAGAAGGTATCTCCAGGTTAGACAACTGAATTTTTGCTGATTACAAAGCACATGCAGTTATCAGTTTGCACTCAGTACTCCATAAATACATAAATCCTCACAATGCCACTAGAGTAGCTATTATTCCTATTTAAAGATGAAGACATAGTCTCAAAGGGATTTAGTAACCTGCCCACAGAGTGGAAAAGCCAGGATTAGAGCTGAGGTATTCTCAGTTCTTCAGCCTCATCCTCCAGCCATTAGCCCATGGCACCTGTCCCAAATACTGCACTACTAAGCAAGGTTCCATGCTGGTAACCACGTCAACCCTAATCTTGCATCCCCTATACTGTTTTTTTTTGCTGGGATCCAGGAAGCCTGCCCTTCCTGGGCTTTTGAATTGGCTGCAACAGCACAGTCAGATTGGGACAGTGAGAAAAACAGCACATAAAGAGACACGCACCCGGCATAAACTGCTGTCTTCAGCTACTTTGAAGTTTGCCTTTTAATTTATATTGTCCAAAATATCACATGCAATAATATTTGGTTTTAAAAATGGGAAGATATTGAAACACTAAGAAAAGTACAACAAAGGCCAATTCTTCGTCTGCTTCCTTAACTCTTCTTTACAAATGCTTTGGTCGCAGGCCATATTATTCATCGAATTGGCTGCTCTATTCAGTGTCAAGTATTTATCCATTTTAGAAAAGGCTTTATCTGCTGTTTAGTTTATATCTACAATAAACTTTTGGACAGAAAAAACACCACTGTTTAACAACAACAAAACATCAGATCAGACACACAGCTCCTCCTTCTCCCTGACACACACACACGCATCTCTTGCTGCCTTGGCACTGCTGCTGTCTGCATTGGCAACCACAGTCAGGGAAGAAGAGGGAGTATACACCAGCTGCCTGCAGGCACTGCACCAGGGTGGCATCAGCATTCAAAGACACAAAACACAGAGCACCACCCAGCAAAAACCGTCTGCAACATTGACTCAACAGTGTTGGCAAAGTGCAGAAAGTTAGCAAGAAACTGGCTTTTTTGGTAATTAGAGTTTTGTTGTTTAACAGCCTGTTACTTTGCACAGCAAACTGAGCAGTGATTTTCACTCTACAGTGTTCTATACACACCTCGCAAGATCAAATCTCAGCAAACTTGCAAATAGATGAAAACAGGTCTTAGAATGAAACATGTCAGGTAAGTTTAATAAATAGAGATGAAAGAAGCCCTGCCTGCAATTTTATATTTTTACAACAATTTCAACTATCTGCAAAACTATGGATGGAATGAGGAAAATATGCCAACAGCATGGGTGATAGCTGTCAGCACCACTGGCTCATCTGGACATACAACAGAAACTCACCAGCATAAGCTGAACATTGGCAACCAAGCACTTGAAGCAAATACAAATTTACAAACCCAAGTACATTTACTCATCAGGCTCTGAGAAAGACAAACTGTGATTAACACTAGCTGAGTTCAACTCACTCATCAACCACGCTGATATTCTTGCGTCTGCCAGAATAAATGGAATGTCTAGACAGGCCTCCTGGGTGGGATGAAGCTCTGGAAGTGCAGTCAGTGAACCAGTTCATAAGGAGACTCCATTAATGCCTCCCTAGTGGGACATCGGACAGCATCTCCTTAACCCATTTGTCTAGCCACTGGGCCTGCCGTCTCACCCTTTTGACTCACTGTGATTATCAAGGTCTCAGGAAGAGTCAACTCTTATAGATGTGATGCATAAAACTTCAGAGCATCAACAAGCTATTGATAAAAGAGTGCACTGGGGCTTGTATTTATTTCTCCTGCAGAAAGGAAGGTATATTTTATTAGACAAGAATACAGCTGGATTTCTGTTATGCTTTTTATTTCAATGACTCAAAATCATGTTGTCAAATTTCAAAAGGATATCAGCCAATGTTTGAGTACAGTCTTTGTATCTCAATGCAGGCATGTTTCTTGACATAAAACTTAAGCACAGATCTACATATTAAACTAGTATTAATAGGTAACATACAGTGCAAATGGAGGAGCAAGAAGACAGGATACAGACAAAATTCAACGTTCAGCAGACTCAGATGTTCCCAAACACTTAACGAAACAACACAGGATAACATATTGGCTTGGAGTCCCCATGACATTTACCATGCGCTTCTTCTAGACTACAAACATACTCAATTAGCCATGTTTCCAATGCATGCTCACGAAGTAAGACTGATGCACAATAATGGGATCAAGGCTGAAATCCAGTTGAACAAGTATATTTACCATATGGTAGGCACTAATGTCCCCATAAATAAATCTTTTACTTGAAGAATAAATCTGTTCTTCCCTGAAGCCTGGAAGACCTTGGTAATATAAACGATAAAAGATTTGGTGATGGTTATGGTTTCAACTATTAGCAAACGCAAAACCATAAAGACTTAGGATAAAGATGTACCATCTCATGTGAGAAAGACATTGTGTACATTGCCTCTCCCTCTTCTAGTCTTCCCCCAGATATTCTGTTAAAAGAAACTGTTATTTTATACCATGTCTATTTGGAGCAATTCTTTAAGTTGGGAGGAATTAAAGTCTCACCCACAGAACTTCTGATTCAACTTCACTTATTCTACTGCAGCTATAGCACCATTTTATTTTTTCAAATACACAAAAGTGAGGCTATTCATTTTTCTCAGCCTTGGGCTATCACTTATACAAAGATTTCCCCAAAATGACATTTTATTGCCTTATTATTCTTTTTCACGCCTTTTCAAAATGGAATTATTAGTAATGCAAGTATGCCTGTTCTGAGCAGACTGTTAAACACGCATATTCATCTTTATCAGCATATTTCATCTTTGCTAAACCAACTCTCTACAGCCAGGCTCTATTAGGGAGAGCTTGAATAATTATGGAGAAAACTGATTACATTAAACTGGAAACAACATTTGGTCTAAGGAAAAAAGATTGTTAAAAGCTTGACAGACTCCAAAACCTGTGACTAACGTAGGGATTACAGGAAAGAAAACTTGAAAAAACCCAAAACAAACAGAAAAATCCCAGAGAAAATATTAGCACTTTTATTAGACAAGGGTATATCCTCCCAAGCTCTGAGAACAGCAATGATACTGATGACTTATTACATGCAGGAGTTTAAAAAGCATACGGAATACACTTAATGGGAACTCAGGGGATTTGGAATCACAAAGTATCATCATCTCAGTCCCACTCTGGTATTAAGGGAATCCTTATGAATATGCTACATAAAAAATTGTATCAGTCCTTATGTACAATTTAAAGATCTTGTACTGAAATAAAGGAATATTTATTAATGCCATACACAACAAAACCATCAAATCAAGTAATTTCTGATGCAAGCCCAACAGCCACATTGGAAATTAAAGAGACCTTGTAGAAATTCATTGGGATAAACTTTGCCCTGATTAGACAGCTATTCTATTTTTAGCAGTGATGGTTTGATGTATTCTGAGGGTTTTGGCTGATTATCAGGAGGTTTTAAGTTGTACATAAAGAGTTATTTAAAAAAAAAAAAAAAACAAACATGAAAAATATATATATACACATTAAATTTTTTTTGTCGGAGCCATATAACATTAACTAAGCCTTAAAATAACAGACCTGGAGAGAAAGTACCCTCCCTTTACAGATGGACAACTTGCAACACAGCAAGAATGAGGACATGCCCATCACGGCAAAGAATCCCAGTGTCCCAAGGAGCTGGCAGCGACCAGATCAGACACAGGATGTCCTATTCTCCTGGCCTGTTCATGTACCTTTTCTCTTTCCTGTGCATTAATTTAGAGTGTCTGAAGTCTTAACTCATGTTCCTTAAACACACATACAACAGACAAAAGCTAAAGGATTTCAAAATGAAGGGGGCGGTGGGAGGGAGGGCGGAGAACAAACCTGAAGGTATTGTTATTCATTTCTTAACTGAATATGAATCTCTCAAACAGGAAGCGAGCAGGAGGTATCAGCTTTATAGTGTTCAAAGCAAGCCCAACATTTGACAAGCTCATACAATACTGACGGACGTCAGGGCGCAGGGGAGATGAAAGGGACCCAGGGCAAGGGAGTGAGGAGGCACCACTGCCAGGATGCACACAAAGCTTCATGACACTCCAAAAAGCTCTCTCCACATGGCCACTTTCACATTCTACAGCATTAGTTCTATCCCCTACTACTTTTATGGATGTATTTTTATCATATGCTTGTGATCACATAGAATCTATCAAGTTTTAACGTGGTTTTTTTTGAAAGACATAAGTAATAAGGCATGTGAGGCTTAAAGAACTTGACTGGCCTGACAGCTAAAAGCAGTCCTACCAATCTCACACGCTTTGTGAAAAGTTACAGCAAGTGTTGCTGCCAACTGCATGCCTAACAAACTGTATGCAAACCTCTGAATGCTGGGGCATTTCGCTAATACAATTCCTGGTACTGAAACATGCAGTCCTAGATTCAAAGCACCACACTTAAGCAAGCCTCAGCCCTCTCTGTGCAAGGGACATTGAACCTGCAAACTATTCCGATATAGCAGGCACCCATAAAACACAACAGGAAACAACAACAACAAAATTTAAAATAAACAAAAAGGATAGTAAGGAATCAATGGGTTGGCGGAAAGCAAAAACAAAATCTTTACAAACAGTCCTGACATAAGTTTCTTGTTTTCTGGCACACTCTAGTATCTACAGAGTTCGGTTGGTTACTACTAGTTAGTTAGCCCTACTAGTAAAACAGCTCCTCCGGTTTCGGACTCAGTGTAAGCTCAGAATTAACACCCTTCCCATTAAAAACACGCAGAGATTGCTGCACGTACTTTTGGTAGCTTTCTTTCCATCAATAGCCTTTTTTTGTCTCTTCATATACAAATCCCTCATGCAGATAGTGGGGCAGAGTCTTTTCTTACTACCTGAAACAGCTTCCCCATATCTCCCCACCGCATTAATTCTGAATACACTCACATTACCCTCTCTTTTATATTTTAATTCTTCCTTTGACGTTATCTAATAGCCCTCTGTAACTACTTTTAATCCAATAGGCATTTTAATACACAGCACATATTTGAGACACTATTACAGAAAAGCACACTTTGCATTACTTTTTAAGTGTCCAAAGACTGCCAATAAATAGACTTCTGTGTCCCAATTATTCATCTTTACTTTCAATTAGAAAGCTTTCTTAAGAGCAACAAGCAATTTCATATGTCTGATATTAATTCTTGATCATTGCTTTGCAATATTTAAACGAAGAAAGCAAATAAAGCCAGCTGTACAAGCAGCACATAGCTCAGAAAAGCCTTTCTATACCTTTCTCTTTTAGCTCTGTTTGCATACAAAAGATAAAGTATTTTGGTTGGTGCATTCTTTGAACTATACCACCTTTAGGAAGGGCTAATGCACATTTGGGACAGAAGACAGAGCCATTAGCAAGGGGGAAGTAATTAGATATTACTGCTTGTGACTGAACAGAAGCTATTCTTGCTGCTTTACTCAACAGGCTGGGTCCCACATATCTGCTGATCCTTCTGAAAACATGGAGCAAAAGACGGTGCTGTCAACAGCCCAGAAAGAAAGCGGCTTCCAGTCTGGAGCTGCAGTGGATGTCACTGCTAACACTGGTACACCCACCCACTCTGTGAACAAGAGAGTCACATCACTACCAGCTTATTTTACAACTCATTAGACAGCAATTCAGACAGAGTTGGGTAGGATTACCCAGTTCAGGTCTGCTCATTAAACTCATTACCATGGTAACAGGAAGAGAAAGAAGTCGTCTCTCCGCTCTTATTTTCTCTCACAATTCCTTTAATGGATTTAAAAGCCCCAGAGGGGCTTTTCCTATACAGAGCAGCAGCAACCTCCCTGCTACCCACACAACTCATTAGAAAAGTTCACACACAGAGGGATTTTTCAATGCAAAAACCAAAGCAACTTACACCACCTCACAAAAGCCATCATAAAAAGCAGCCTTCAGTCAGAAGGCTACAGCATCCTAGCCCTCCTCCTTCTGGAGAAGACGCTTTGCTGAGGCTGCCTTCTGTTCATGGACACCATTACCGCTATCAAAAACAGTGCCACCTCCCGGACACACACATTCCCAGGAAGGCCTGCTTCAGCCAGGTGTGGAATGGCGGGCAAGGAGACCCTTCAAGATTAAATTGATAAAAACGATTAAAAGAATTCAAATCTGTGTCAAGAGAGTTCATTATTTTTAGTGGATACTTCTAAAATGTTGACCTGCTTGAGAGTAGGAAGGCTCTACAGAGGGACTGGAACAGACTGGATCCATGAGCTGAGGTCAACTGTATGAGGTTCAACAAGGCAAAGTTACGGGTCCTGCACTTGGGCCACAACAACCTATTGCAATGCTACAGGCTGGAAAGCTGCTCAGGGGAAAAGGACCTGGGGGTGCTGACTGATGAAGCTTGAACACGAGCCCGCTTGTGCCCAGGTGGCCAAGAAAGCCAACAGCATCCTGGCCTGTATCAGCAATAGCATGGCCAGCAGGACTAGGGAAGTGATCATTCTCCTGTACTGGGCACTGCTGAGGCTGCACCTCAAATACTGTGTTCGGATCTGGGCCCCTCACTACAAGAGAGATACTGAGTTGCTGGAGTGGGTCCAGAGAAGGGCAACAAAGCTGGTGAAGGGTCTGGAGTACAAGTGTGATGAGGAGAAGCTGAGGGAACTGGGGTTGTTTAATCTAGAGAAAAGGAAGCTGAGGGGAGACCTTACTGCTCTCTACAACTACCTGGAAGGAGGATGGAGCAAGGTGGGTGTTGGTGTCTTTTCCCACGTAACAAACAATAGGACAAGAGAAAATTGCCTCTAGTTGCACTGAGGAGGTTTAGATTACACATTAGGAAAAACTTCTTCACCAAAAGGGTTGTCAAGCACTGGAACAGGCTTTCCAGAGAAGTGGCTGAGTCACCATCCCAGGAGGTATTTAAAAGATGTGTAGATGTGGTGCTTAGGTTTGGTGGTGGACTTGGCAGTGCTGGGTTAACGGCTGGACTTTATGATCTTACAGGTCTTTTCCAACCTGAATGATTCTATGACAGAAAAAAGTGAAACTCAAGTTTCACTAATGGAGTGCTGCTTCACTGAATAATAAAAAAGTCTTGACAGATCAAAAGACGACCTTATTTGTGCTCACCCATTTTAGACAGAAACTGCAAGGTAATACCCACCCCCACAAGGTCAAGACTTTCCATTCTGTAAGCACGACATACAACATTGAAGAGCGTCAGTCAGGGCAGAGGCATGCATTCATTTACTCTTTTTCAAACCACAGAGCAGCACTTACTACATTAGATAAAAATACATGACAATAGAATGCAACAATATTAAAACAACATTAAAAGTCAATGAAAGAGCAAGAATAGCAAACCTACCGTCACGAAAATAGGAAATTCAATGGTCATATTTTTTACTTTGCAGCCTGAAAGGGTCTTCCTGCATATCAGCACAAATTTCAGCCATGCATTAGTTCAAATCTGGGGCGCTCCTTTTGGCATGACCCTGGCCACCTCCACATCCATGCCACTGGTTTGCCCCATGGGCGCAAGGCCCACACACAACAGATCCTGTCTCCTCCCTGTCATGCTACTTGCTGGTGTAGACAGCTTCTCTTAATCATTGTTGTGTGCTTACAATAAGATCGTTTTATTATTTTTAAATGCACAAGCAATGAAAAAGTAACTTTGTCACACACTTTTGTCAGCAGCCTAAGGAAAGGTTATACCTCAGCAAAGAGAACTACGTTAAAAGAACTAAAGCAATACTTTAGATCAAAAACCTTCACATTAACCTGGAATGGTTCAAAATTTGTAATCTGAAGGGTCACATTTACTTGAAAATTGTATTTATCCAAGATAAGCTAGTTAGCACTAGCTTCTTAGGAATTATAGCTAAATACAGCCCACCTACTTTCCAACAGGTCACATAAAGGCTTTTTAAAAAGAGTAAGTAAACTCTTGGATTTAGAGATCATAGCAGAGGAATTCACCAAATTCCATTAGAAAGAGTAATGACAAAAATGTAGACCCGCTTTGTACTGCTAATGAGCAGCAGTACAAAGTAGTAACATAACAATCCAAAACAAATTTACACCCTAGGAAGAATGTTCTTCTTGAATCCTTGATCAACAATGTATCCATATGATGTGCAAACTTTTTAGTATCAATTACATAGTCTCCATTTTAACAGAAAATTTATATTGACTTGTCCTTTTTGTATCTTTAACAACAAACTTTCTGGACTGCTTTTTCATGCAGAATATAAAGTTACTGAAGTCAAATGTCCTTACAGTATCTGATTTTCCAACCCTTCCTTCTTGGCATCTGGAATTACTGCTCTGTAAAAAATACACGTCAAATGAGCTTCACAAAGACAACTGGAAAGAGCAGACATCTGTGATTGTGCCACACTAAGCACACAAACAGATCCAGTTATCTCTGGGTTTCATTTTCAGTCTGTTCATTAGCAGTAAAAATTATCATTTATCCTAAATTTCCAAGCACTACTCTGGAAAACAAGTGTCCTTTATGATTACCCTCCTTACATGCTGACATTGTGTTAGAAAAGGATCTCTTCTGCAACCACCCTGACTGAGCAGTGCAAAATGCCTTGGTTGTAATAAGGCTCATGTTAACAGCATAAACCTCAAGCTACCGGAACAAGATAAATTTGAACCTGAACAGATCATTACAAACTTTTTGTTTTGAAAAAGAGTCACTCAGCCTTTACGTGCATTCTGCACTACACTTTTGTTTTTTTAAGAAAGATGCCAGTAAAGCCACACAAATCAGGATGACAATTCAAGAACAGGCATCAAAATTGTAGCAGAAAAGTAAAATTATTTTTAACTGATTTGAAAATGATCCTTTAGAAAGTAATCAGAGCAACTGCTGCACAGGTGAACAAGATGAGAAACTCTTAAAAGATCATCAGGGTGGAACTACAAGCTGTTTGATCCAACAGGATGGGACTTCTCCCACCACAGCAACCACCTGCGACAGCTGCTAGGCAGGGGCACTGCCCTTTTAGGCATGCTGCTCCAGAGCATGCACTGATTCATATCAAGAATCAAGAATTGCCTGCCAAATAGCCATTAGGCAGGAAAAAATAGATTTTCATTTTTTCTATTCTTAAATATATTCTTGGTCTCGCTCCTGCCAAGGACGGGTGTCCCCATCTCAAGTCTTGCCACTGCTTCAGAAGAGAGCTGAGTATTCGGTGTCACTGGAAAATGCTCTTCTGAAACCTTCAGAAGGTAACAAAGTAACAGAGACAACTTGACAGCTTCCATTTACCCTTTTTAATTCACTTTTCCAAAAAGGTGAATAAAAATTACTTTACTCATAAATTTCTCAAAAACATAGCTGTATAACAGGCAGGAGAAAGAATGTATTTTATTTCTTTAATTCTAATTAAGATACTAACATATATTCCTTCTCCTAATTTGACACCCAATTTATTCCAACACCCTGCCTGCAAGGAAAGAAGTTTAACACCAAACCTTGCATCCTTATTTCTCAAGGAGGACTCAGTGTTCCCACCATCCACTATTTTCCGGCATGGTTTGCATGGGGAAGGGCATCTATCCACAGGGTGCTGCACAAATGATGGCTCCTGGTTGCCAGCAACTACGAAAACCTCATTGTGATCTTGAATTCATCTGAGGTATGAAACTGGGACAACAAAAAGTAAACCAAACCGACTAAAGAAGAGTTCATTTGTGCATTCAGATGGTGGAAAGCTTTCCTCCTATTTAACACAAACCCCCCTGCAAATTAAGCCTTCAGGCAAGAGCGTCCAACTGGTTGATCTTAATACTGAAAGAAGGAAAAACCACAAAAGGATCTTAATTATGAAGGGGCAGGGGGGGGAAATACAAAATAATCCAAGACTTTATGACTGAGGTACAGACAGAAAGCACATTCCCCTCCTAAAAAGCGGAACCTGTCGTTGCTGAAGATGCCTTTGCTTCAGCGCCACAAATATTAGTCCTTGCCACATCCCCATAGGATATAGCTAAAATTCTTGGTATATCTTTGTTTCAGCAGCTATTGATGGGCTTAAATTAAAATGGATGGATTCAAAATCAGCAATGGAAAGGGGCCAGGATGCTGTGCTGCAAAGAGCAGATTTCCAACAGGTCTCTGGATTAGGAGGATTCACTGGACAAGAAAGACCTTATAGCAACCAGCCTACAATGAGACACAACAGCATCTCGCTATGTGTGCAACTGAAGTGCATCATAGGAAAAGAGCAAGATCAATCTGAAGGGTGTTAGCAAGGTCTGCAGCCCCTGTGAGAACAGGAAATGTGACAGATAAAACTTGTAAGGAGAGAGCAGCACTAGAAGACAGGAAAAGTTCAGCAAGCCCAACCAGGCTGTGCTTGTGGGGAGACTCCAACCTCAGCAGTACCTGTTGCTCAGTCTAAAGGGAAGGATGGGGTGAGCAGGGCACACCTGCAAGCCAGCTGGATGCTGCAAGGACCCACAGCACACTTGGGTCCTTGTCCTGCCTTTCCCTGTGGTCAGTCTCCATCCGGTGAAGCAGAACTTCTTGAAGAAGTACTTCTTCACTCTTGAAGAGAGACTTCAGAAGCTAAGATTATATATTTACAGGGATAATTCTTCCTGGTCTTCACACGAGGACCAACAGAAGCACATAAACATGGGATGACTACAACATATGTACAGTACAAATGCAATCCTGCCCCCAAGCCTCCATGTAGCCCAGTGCCCCTCTGTCACAAACTTCCCTTACCAGCTCCAAAAGTTCTGACTTAAACTCTCCCAAATTTATCAAGAACCATCTTAAAAACACTTCTTTGTCCACATTATCCTGTTTGGAAGCCTGCTCCACAACTTCCCTCCTCAGATGGTTTGGGACCTTTTCATGTTCGACTTCAGTTAATTCAGAACATGCTCATAACCATTCATCTTGTGCCAATACTCTCCTTGAACCTCTACAGGTTTCCTCTCTCCTTGTGGTATTTACCTTCCGTGCTACCATCTAGACTAAATAAGCCACGCGTTGTAATCCCTCTGCATATGACCAGCAATTAAGTTTAAAATATTTTAAAGTCTTAAAGTCCACATAAGTTACAGCAGAGCTTCAAGTGCCAAAAACATTTTCTACATTTTTTTTTAAATATAGCTAGAAAAACGTGGGATGCTCTAGAGGAGTGGAAGTCAGACAACACTGGGACAGTATTAAAAACGAAAGATGCCTGGGGTAATTATAGACTGTTTTGCCAGTCATTAACCACAGGCAAGATCACAGCTGTGACAGGACTCTGAATAACAGAATTAATAAAATTTCCATCTCTGAATACCAGGCAATGTGCTTTCGCACGAAACGGGTCTCCTGTTAGAGAAAGGTTTACGGCGTTTCCCCAGAAGCAACAGCAGCCTTCTGCGCAAATGCTATTACGGGGGAAAAACAAAGCCAACATATAAGAGTGACAAGCATAGACAATACAAATCTGGTAACGCAGTACTTAAACAATGTGAAATCATTACTGTGCTTAAACCACTGAAAAATGTATGAAGGTATTTATAGGTTCCAAGTATGCACATGCTGGTTTAAAGATCACTTCAACATGAAATTCTTTCAATGCTTATGAATCCAATCAGCTGTGCATGCTACTTTTTACATCTGTTTTAATACTGTTTAGCCTGCACACTTTTACTGTTTAAAATTAAGTGCTGGCTTCTTGCTGCAATTTGGCAGAAATTCACTGCCCTTGAGTACTGCTTTGACCATCTGCACTGTACTCGCAGCCCTGCAGATGATGGAGGGGTTAACAGATATTGTTTGAAAGCAAACATTAGCAGGTCAAGGAAAACAGCACATGATCTTTCTACCTAAGATTCATTTAGCAGCAGGCCCTCTTCCGGATTGCAGTGCTGTATGAATTGTGCAAATGGCTCCTGTTGCAGCCTGCAGTAAAACACTAAGTGTGAAGCAGAAAGGCAGAGTTTGCACTAAATGTTCATCTGAATGTAAAAATAGTGTCTAAGGAAAAGCTGTGTATTAATTATACAGTTGTGACAGCAGACGAGTCAATTTTCATAGTCTTACAGACTGAACATCACCTGAGTAAAGTAATGGACTACAAGGATCAAGTATTTTTGTCTGTGTGTATTTATACTGCTGTGTGTTTGAAAAGCATGAGCTGAATTCAAGTACTGAAAGCTAGGCACATACAGAAGCCTGTCCTGACCTCCAAATTTCTGATCTTCGGCTAAAGATTTACTGAAGAAGAGGTTTAGTACTGAGTTCACAGTTGAATCTATATGACTTGCCTTGTCACCATACCACTTCAGGGTAAAAGCCCCATGTGCCCTGGGAAAGGCTGGCATACCTGCTGGAAGAGATTTTTATCTAATGCCTGACTATGCTCACTCTGCTTCACCCACTGCCATTGGCCTTCTTAAAAATTTAACGGAAAAAATAGGCACCCACACCCTCTTCTACGACCAAAAAAGGCAAAGTAAAACCACAGCAAACAATAGGCATTCATTCTGCAGGTTCTGTGCCCGTGCCATTTGGTGGTATTCAAACAGCTCCAAGGAGTGGAGCAACATGCTTACACAATGTGGTGAACAAATGTATTTACAGGCAACAAAAACAAGAGCAGAGGTACACCACTCTCCCCTTCAGCATGGCAGAAGTACTCTGAGGTTTCCATTTGCCCCCTCTGCTACAAACAGAGCCAAGACGTGTGGGGCAGGCAGTGCAGGCATAGCCACAGCTCAGCCACCTAGGCACTCTGCTGCCTTTGGAAATTTACTTTGCTTTTATGTATGCTGCCTCCTCTAAACAAACTTTAAGCACTCTTAAATGCAAAAATCTCTTTAGTAATTAAGTAGAAACTGGGTTGGGTTTTTTTTCCATAGCATGTGAATGCACCCTGCTTGACAGAGCTCTCTAGCTCACCTGGTCTATTAGGAGTTCACACAGGTATAACTGTGAGCACTTCCATTCAGCAGAGAGTGAGCGGCAGACCCCAGCTGCATCCAAGATGAACCAGCAGCCATTCACTTGAGGGGGGGATAGGAAAATCAGTGGCAAAAAAAACCCGAAACAGCACAGCAGAAAGCGTAATTCCATGAGATACAGGAGAAATTAATAACCATAGCAAAGTTTTTCTCTAAGCAGAGTTTTTAACTCAAAGTCATATAATTGATACTTAATTATCATTCATTTGTACTAATTCTGCATTTGCTCAAACTGCTTTTATGGACCTGTTGGAGAGGATGCAAAGGAGGGCCACAAATCAGACGGCTGGAGCATCTCTTCTATGAGGAAAGTCTGAGAGTTGGGATTGTTCAGCCTGGAGAAGACAAGCCTCCAGAGAAACCTTACTGCAGCCTTTCAGTTCTTAAAAGGGGCCTATAAGAAAGATGGAGAGAGATTTTTTAGCAGGGCCTGTTGCAATAGGATATGGTGTATGGTCTTAAACTAAAAGAGGGAAGATTTCAGCCGGACGTGAGGAAGGAGGGTGGCAAAACACTGGCACAGGTTGCCCAGGGAGGTTAGAGATGTGCCGTCCCTGGAGACATTCAAGGCCAGGCAGGATATGGTTCTGGGCAACCTAGCCTAGTTGAAGATGTCCATGCTCATTGCATGGGGGTTGAACTAGACCTTCCAACCCAAACTGTACTAGGGTTCTATAATTCTACTCTATGATTCTATTTTGAATTAATACAGATAAGACTTGTCCTCGCTCCATCTATTGAAATAACGCATGTGATACAAAAAAACAACTACAAAAAGAACGGGTCTGACTCACGAGGCCCAATGTGATTACACACAACTCAGAAAGAAAAATATTGAAATGAAGTCAGCAGAACAAATGCCACACGATCAATCTTAGGTTTAAACTAAACTCACTAAATTCTGCCAGGAGTCTTCACTTTGACAGATACCTTCATTTAGATGATTACACCTCCCCTCCCTCATTTTGGCCTGCTGTTAACACACATACACGAAAAAAAACTTTAAACAGGGAGAAAGAAAAAAAGAAGAAAGCAACTTATACAAATTTTTGCTTGCCCAGTTCAAGCTGGAAAATGCATTTGTTGAGAGACATCAGAGAAAATCTGTTTCTGATTTCAAACACTGGATATTTTATGAGAACATTTCCAAGAAAGGAATCCAAAGAATGTCCTTACATGCACAGCACACATGAGACAACTGGTGAGCAGCCCTGTGATCTTTTACAAAAAATAAATAAAAAAAATCTGCATTTCTGGCATGGAACCCTTCTCCAGGGAGCAAGCAGCACATGCCTGGGATTTTTCATGGATAGCTTCTATCATAACTTCTTACTATTATTAGTATAAAAGACTTCCCTCACAAATCCACAGCTGTAAGACAAGCAAGGATGGAAAATACTTCCCAAGTGCAGGCAAGCAGAAAGCGCACATGCTTGCTTTACAGAGTTTCTTGGCACTGTTCTTCTACAAAAGCCATGAAGGAAAGAGAAACTCTGGGCAAATATTACAGAAACATGAGCTCACTTTCAGCACATGCCAATGAACTGGCTCATGACCATTCTAGGAAGTAACTGTTTTATAAGAATATTTATTTTAATCTTCCATGTATACCTCTTTAGTCCAAAAAGATCAATAACAAGCACACAGCATCAAGCACACAGTATTGCTTCTGCTGCAGATGCCCAATTTTGATCAAACACCAATACAACTCTTGTTTCACTTGGTGGGGGTCACACCAAGGGCTGTGAGGGCCAGCCAGCACCCCAGCACTGGAGAGCTTGGATCAGCCTGCGAGAAGGAGATGATGGGTTGCCCACCATGCATGGGCAGGGGTGCCCCACTCCTGCCACATCTTTTCCACAAGTGTCATAAAGGGCAGCTGGGAAAGGCACAGCAACAAGAGGCTCTGTGCTGATGGTATGGACTATCATAAAGCAAACAGAAACAGGAATCTGGAAAAAAAAAAAGCAAAAATTAGAGGCAGCAGGCCCCTAGAGCTCCTGGAAACCAAGGTCTAGAGCAGGGGTTTCATCACCAGCCCCACGCACACCCAGCACATCCACCCTAAGCAAACCTGGGTCTTATTCATCTGATCAAGACTGTCTGCTAGATCGGACTGAGAAAACACTATGAGGTGGTAGCCAGGGCAGCACCTAACTAACTATACCACTTCTCCTTGAGCCCTAAAGAGCGCAAATATACCAGAGTCTGACAAGCCCTGCTGTTTCAAAAACAAACCCTCCTCCCTACGCATACTACCATCAAATCAGTATAAGGACTGGTGTGTAACAACTTCTCTCTTTCATATGTTAAGAGTATTAATGATAACGCTCCAGCTGAGTACTTCAGGATCATGATTTTCAATGCATAATAACGTAATACACAGTAACTGTGCCTTAGTAAGGTAGGCAGAAGTCTACTACAAACTAACAGTGTGAAGCACAGTGACTCAGAGAAAACAGTACGTAAGTGCATGTGAACAGGAAAAAGCTAACATGCAGCAAAGTACACTGCTATACAGCAAAACTATCCAGTACTGCTTTGAAGTTGAGCCCTAAGATGGGCTTTTAGATCTTGTAACTAGCAACTTCTCCTATTCAGACATGGAACCTGAAACTTTTGAAAATACTTTTCCCCATACACACAAGATAAAAAACAAAACCAAAAAAAGTGTAATTCCATTGTTATGCGTGTCAAAAATATTTTGCTTCTGTACAAATTTGCTGCACATGTGACAATCTCCAAAAACTTTACCCCTTGGCTCGTTTTCAGCCAGGTGATGTAGGTTACAGACGCCTTGTCTTAGCTACCTGGCTACCCAACTCACTTAAAAACCTTTTAGCTCTTATACTATAACATAATTTCATCTGTTATACTCTTCATTTAAACAACTTTTGTCCTGCATCTTTAAGTTAATGCCTGAACAAAGATTTCATCTTTCACTGTTTCTAAATTCCAGTGATCTGTTGAATTGTCATGAATTGAAAACTTCTTGTTGTACAGTTAAAAAATTTAAACATTGCGGGTTTTTGTTGACTTTGTATATCGGAACAATTTAATTCAAGTTAAACCACCGCAGAGCAAGCTGTGTCGTATGATCCATTAAGATTTTCTCTAGAAACACTGGTTCGCTACTCTGAAATTGACAGGAAAGGAACTTTTCTTATGCCCTTTTTAATTTATGGTTGACAAATGTACAAAGGTCCTTAGTGGGGATTTTGCACAAACAGAAGTCATTAGTAAAATGAAAGCAGTCAATGTTTTGAATAAGCTTAAAAAGAAAAAAATATTCTGAGCAAGCCTTGATAAGCACTAAAGTATTTAACCTGATTGCAACTCTTTCCCAGGTAAAAAAAGTTTCTTACAGCTCCTAAACCCTTCCTTACCACAGCTCTCCAGTGTCACCTTTCAACAAGTGTACTTCAGTAAGAAGAGCAGCAGTAACATCAATTTCTAATAAAACCAGAAATATGGACATTAAACAAAACCAGTAAGCTTTTCCTAGACTTTTAGCTTCAGAACCATGCTTCTGGGAAGCGAAATCTGCACTACATCTAAACGAGAGTCAGCATCGCTTGGCTGAGCAGCAGGAGTTTTTATCAAGCACCTGCAACACCAGACTCATGACCGATTCTCTGCTCTTCTGCGGGCGCCCCACACATTTCACCCATGCGGGGTGGGGACAAACCGAACCAAGGTAAATAAAGGCCTGGTACCACCAGCAGAGATGCTCCCACACCAGGCCACTACAGCAGTTCCCCTGTACGGGTAGCCCCGGCCCGGCCTGGCCACGCCACCTGCCCCGCGCCCTCCCGCAGGACCCACGCCGCTGAACAAAAGGAACAGCAAATTCAGGCGCTCCCTCACCAACGCACTGAGTACACTTCATTTTTACATTCCACTCCTAAAACCCGTCCTTCACCGGACTCGGGGGTCCAGCTGGAAACGGCGGCACCCTCACCTTTCAGGCAGAACATCCTGCCTTCTCTCTGTCCCGTCCAGTCCAGTCCCGGCCCTAGGCGAGGCGGAGCGGAGCCGGGTCGCGTCGTGCCTCCGGGGCGCGACACCCCGCAGTGCCCGGCCCAGCTGCTCTCCAGCACGGCACGTCCCACCCCATCCCGCGGCTGAGGGCAGGCGGCGGAGCGGGGCCCCGGCCCTCACGGCCCCGGCCGCCACCGCCCAATCCGCGG
Organism: Amazona ochrocephala; assembly: GCA_039720435.1. Taxonomy (NCBI): domain Eukaryota; kingdom Metazoa; phylum Chordata; class Aves; order Psittaciformes; family Psittacidae; genus Amazona; species Amazona ochrocephala. Next base: position 78,193,567 of record CM077878.1, read on the forward strand.
GGACCTCCGCCGCAGCGATGAGACCTGCCCCCCGGCTCACCCTACGGCGACACGCTGCCTGCCGGGCACCCTCCGTCCGACCCAGCAGGCCGGAAGGCAACTGTTGTAGCTCGTCTGTCAGCATTTCTCACCGCTGTGCATTCAGCTTACAGGCGTGAGAGAAACCGTAATCCCACAGGACTGTTCATTATTAATATTAGATATTTGGAAGAAGTTCTTCACTGAGGGTGGTAAGGCCCTGGCACAGGTCGCCCAGAGAAGCTGTGGCTGCCCCATCCCTTGCAGTGTTCAAGGCCAGGTTGGACAGGGCTTTGAGCAACCTGGTCTAATGGAGAGTGTCGCCACCCATGGCAGGGGGGTTAGAACTAGGTGGTCTTTAAGGTCTCTTCTAAACCAAACCATCCTATGATTCTGTGAATCACTAACTCTGTTCTTGGTGATTTTTGTTTGTTTCTTTGTTCTGCAATCTATGCCTGGTCTCGGCTCTGCTTGTGCAGTTTTCCGTTTCATCCAACATACATGCCAATGGCAGGGGGGCTGGAACTAGGTAATCTTTAAGGTCCCTTCCAACTCAAATCATTGTGTGATGCTATAAGCTTAATAAACTGAAATCTTGCAAGTGTATCTGAACAGCAGAGCTAGAAAAAATGCTCATTATTTGAGTACTGTATATTCCTTTCTGTGCACCTTAAGACTGCTTCCCCAGCTCAACACCACAGTAATGTGGCTAAGTTTTCTTACATACCCTCTGTTTCTGTGGAGGAGACCTTCAGGAACAGAAACACACAACTTTGTAAGCATTTTATTTTATAAGGGTCACAAAGAGCTGCCACCAGCACTAATGATATTTGGGGCTAAATGTGGCTTTGTTGTGTTGACTAAGTTTTATAGGGCCTGGCCTTGTAGAGCAAAGAAATACAAGACCCAGGAGCAAGGTAAGGGTCAGGGTAACCAACCTCGCCAAACAGCTGACAAGTGCAACCATCTCTGAATGTATGAGTTCTAAACCCCTCCATATAAAACCCAATGAAAAGAAAGAAATGCAAACACATGTTATCTTTGGGTGGAGCTCCAAAAAAAAGCCCTGGTCCAGTCCCCATGAAAAGGGCAGTTTAGACCCCAGATAAAGCAGCACTAATGAGATGCTGAGTACCAGTAATGGTGGTTAGATCTTAAAGTATCACATTTCAAAGATATGTCATCATGTAAGAAAAGTTACTTCGTTTTAGAGTGGGCTAAGGACAGGCGGAACTGGCAAAAAAGTGGAGATGTTACAGTGGAGTAGCTCAAAATCCAGAAATGGTGTTTATAAAGCTTAGCTTGCCTTTTCTTTTTTAAACCCTGCTAGGAAAGGTACAGACTAATGTCCTTATGCTCTGAGATGCAAAAGGGCTTTTTCCCCTTAATTCCATTTTCTGGTGTTCCAGGCATGCAGGCACTATTTCCTACCCTAACTCTTCAGAGGGCTCCTGGAATAAACACTTCATGGAGGCAAACCAAACAAAAAACATATTGTAGCTGGAGGAAGGTTACTTGGATACCAGAGGGATTTTAAGGTCCAATCTTGTTAAATCTACTCATTAATTACCTGGAAGGGGAAGTAAGCACCACATCAGTGATAATCGCTGGGGACTTAGAGCAGCTGTGAGCATGCCGTGAGCACACCACTGGGGACTGAAAACTACACAACAGGTTCTGGAGGAATCGCAAACACAAGTAGAAAAATACAAAAAGGATACAAACTCAGCAGCCAGTTCTGAACACAGGCAGTGGGAAAAATTGTCAATAAAACAAGGAGGAGGAAGAACAATAATACTGCCTGAGAAACTAAACACAGCCTGAATTCACTGTGCTTATGAAAGTGCTGAAAAGTCAGAAATTGCCCTGGGCCATAACACTGGTGGCACATACCCCTTTGTAAAGGTTTGGACCAGGATCCCTTCCTCAGGGGATACCCTCAGTCCTGTTCACCAGATCCTCCCACCCTCACTGGGAGGAAAAAAAAGAAGCCTGAGTGGGATCCCCACATTCCTGATGCCCACTGGGGAAGAGGGATTGCTTAAAAAAAAAAAGGAAAGAAAAGAAAAACAATTCACATATTTGGGAAAAGAGCAGAATTACCCAACCCGAGACAGGCCCCTCTCTGGAATCTGTGACACTTGGAGGACATCACACTTGGTCCTGACTTTAAGTCCCATCGGGGAACTAGTTCACTGAGTCCCTATCTCATTTTGCTGTCTGTGACACTAGGGAAGCATATTTATCCATTGTACAAGGTGAATGCTATGGAAATAACATGTAAATATCTTCCAGCAGTCAAATTACAATATATACTGACCGTATATAGCATTACCTGTCAAGCTGCATACAAAGTGACAGCTACAAGCGTGAAGTGCGAGCATAACCAAGCACATCTACTCCATGAGGAGATAATGTCAACTGCCGCCACTGCCTCTCACAGGGGCACTGCTCCTATTCACCAATTGCTCAGGATACTGGCTGCACAGAGGAGACAATTACATGGAAAATTGTGCATGCACATCCATGTTTAATGAGGACTGGTCATGGTCTTCTGAACAGAAATGTTTTAACCACATGAAGTCAGGAATTTTGACACACCAAACCATGTCTTTCATTCTCTTACTCTACCAAGTCAGTGAAATATCAGCTCTCTAAGAACAACTACAAGAAATAAGCCAGTGTCGTTTTCCCCTTGTTGAAAACATAACATCACTATCTTCATTTTCCCTTAACTGCCCTAACCTGAAAGTGCAGCAGGATGGAGGGAAATAAATTTAGGTAAAATACGTATACACTTCCAGCATTTTTTTTGATACTAAAGATTGTACCATTGAAATGAGTGGAAGAAAACGCAGACATGCCCAACTCACAGAAAAAGGATGAGGGTTTAGGCTGTTTCTGTCTTGCTGCACAGCAAGGTTCATCCCTGTCTGACTGCTAGCTAAGCAGGGCTGTTGGGATGTCTGATTAAATCCTTTTCCCTTTTAGAACCAAAGCAGTCTGTGGAGATGTATGTTTCTGACACCCTGGATGGGTGCCAACTATTGAAAGAGATTTTATTTTCTAAAGCCTGAATCATTCTGACACATTTCCCTTTCAAACGGTGCATAAAACACACAAACAAAAGAAAAATCTAACAACCCACCCTGAAAAACTATCCAAAGAAACCAGCTGGAGGAGAAGTAAGATTTTCAACGTGAAGGTTGTCACAACCCAACACTGTTTGGTCTGCAGTCTGCTCAAGCACTAAGGAAAGCCAGACCAAAAGCCCAACAGGCCCTGTGGTCCCACTGGTGATAAGAGGGGGGAGAGATAAAGAGAGGTCAGGTCAGCCCCAGCATATCTTTAAAGCAGCAGCATCGACTCGGAAACCAAGCACTAGCTGAAAAGATATTAACCATTATTGTCATAAGTAAAACAAAATATTCTTGTAACTCCAAAGTGAGAGAAAATATTTTGCTATTATCTCTTACAGTTGACAGTGTGTATTATATTACCCATTCCAGTTGAGGACTGAGTAGGGTGGAGTTTCCTCATACAGTGAGGAAGGAAAGAAGTATTTTAAAAGCTGTTATAGAAGATGAAATCCACTTAGGGAAAGTCACAGCAAACAAAACAAGTAACTGACTCAAATGATCAGGCGGGAAGTATGTCCTTCGAAACAGACTGCATTGTGAATAATTAGAATAACCCCATGCTTTAACACAAATAGATGAATATTCACCATAGCAGGAGGTAAAACAATGTGTCCTGTCCTGCTAATAGTAATGCAGGCAGGTGACTTGTGAAACAAGTGAAATTACCAGTGAAACAACTAGTATAGATCTGGCCACACATTCCCAGATTCAAAGCTACAGGGCCTTGTCATACCTTTCAAGACTGGCACAAGAAACAGAATTTTTCACATATTCAAATGTAGATGAAAAAATAATTTTAAGCACTTTTAAGCAACAGGGATGAACAGAACAAGTAACTGACTCAAATGATCAGGCTGGAAGTATGTCCTTCAAAACAGAATCCACATTTGAAAAAGAGCTCTAGCCCATGACTGAAATTTATTTCTAAAACAGCCTTCTTCCAATAAAATCTCTGAAACCATTTGAAATTGTTTTCCTAGAGAATTAAACCTAAAAACCTGACCTCTTACTTGAAAGGGGGACATAATTCCACTTTAGTCACATATAAATTCAGGAGCCAAAGTAAAATCTGTTATGCATGTGTATGTTTTTTTTCACCAAAAGGCGATTTTCAATGAAACAACTTTGTTTCTATTCCTACTAGCTCTAGGTATACAGGAAGAGTTTTCAAATAGATAATATACACAGCATTTGTGGAATGGTTTCTGATTACTCCAAACAAAAACTTCTCCTCTAATAAACCCAGCAATGTCTGCAGGTGCAAAGTGCTTGGCATTTAAACTAATAAAATAAATGGGTTTTAGGAATGAGCTATCTTCTGCCTTAAGTGAGGAAGAAAACAAATACAATGAAGTCATGAATTAGTTTGCCTTATCTTTTGTTTGCCTTACTCTTCAGACAAAGGGTGCAGAAAGGGCAAAATCTTTTTAAGAGCTGCTGTAGGTCAAGAAAGGAATCTGTAACCAACTTATCCAAATTCATTAAGGAATTTCTTTGCCACAGAAGTTGAACAAAGAGGGCATTCCTGGTTGTGTGGTGAGGACCAAAGTGTGTAGAAGCTTATCGGATGACAAGGAGAAACCCAATTATTCCGAAACAGTGAGTGACAATCCTAAATTTAAAGAGAGGCTAGAGTAGAAATTCTGAAGAAAAAACAACAGGCGATCCAGTCATTTCAACCTGCTGCTATAAGACCTGCTCCTAAATTAAGAATTCATAGTTTTGCAAGGGTTGTGTGCCAAATTACCTTTGATTAATGGATGCAACAGGGCTGTAGTGATAATGTTTACTATTAAAACAAAAAAAGGCCCTCAGGGCAATTTCATTTGCCCAGTCACCTGTGCATTACTCCAGAATGAGCAGGTATACCACAGGTTGACATGGGCTTGCTCCTTCAGACTGATGCCATCAGTATTTCACTGGCCCTGGTCACTGAGGAATGCTCTAAGGCCACCTTTGGCCAACTGAGAATATCAAAATCACCTGTTACCATCCTGGCATCCAGAGACAACTGTACCGTTACACACTGTCCTACAAGGTGGAGGGGAACAGGACAGGTTGCTTCCCGAAACATGCACAGTTACGATACATTGTCACCAAACACAGAGCCATAGTCTTTTACTGAAAAACTCCCCAAGGCTGAAACATCCACCAAACACAAAGGAGCAAGCAGAAAAATCAGTTTCTCTTTTGCCCTAAGGGGTACAACCACCATGCAGGCACACCATCAGTACCAGCTGGGGATCCATCTTCATTCACATCATCAAAATGCTTAACTAACAGACCAGAACTAGTTCACTGAAATTTTGAGCTAAAACCAGCAGTACTTTAAGTAGTTCTCTTTTGATTTAAAGCAACTGGCCAAAATACACCCAAGTCCCTGAAAACAAATTATAAGAATTGGCACTTGGTCATTTGCTGTCCTTGCATAGCAAACAGACAGCTCTCTCATCAGTAACTGTGCGCAGAGCAGGGTGGCAGAGCAGGTTTGTAGGTTATTACAGCTTCACTTGTGTGTTGCAAAGGGAAAAATTCCTGAATCCCCACCCATTCTGTCTCTTTCCTTTCTACAAATCTGAGCCAGCCTTGAGGCATTTTTCCGCCATCACCTCAGGGATGATGGAAGAAACTCAACTGCTTCTTCACTGGGGCTCCTGCACCGGTGTGTGAAGTGTCAGCGCAGAGCAGGGAGAACAAAATCAGTTATTTCTCATTTGACCTGATTAATTTAAGAGATTATCTGCCTTTCCTGAAGTCCCAGCTGAATCACAATTGCAGCAGCCCTCTCGGCGCTGGTCCAGCTCCGCCTTCAATGGAAGCAGTTGTGCTGCTGAGCACAAGGGGTCTTTTCCCTTTGCAAAAGCAGGTCAAGTCAGCTACAAGTCAAACGTACAATTTCATACCTGATCCTGCCACTGCAAATCAAAATGACCTCATTTTCATTCTGAAACGAAAACGCCGTATTTATTGTATCTGGCATTATGTGCTTTAGTCAAGGTTAATAAAATTGACTTAATAATTCCTGGATGGAAGTTTCTGTGTAAGTGTATGGTATGCTGTAATCAGTCACCCTTACTCACCAGTACTTCAGCAGTCTTGACTACAAGGGAGAAAAACAGATACAAAGGACTCCATGGAAATTACGAGCAAGTACAAACAAATTTCAGTTTCTGTAAGGCAACGGCCTCCACTAGTCATTAGTTTTTATACCTATTTCAGGCACTAAATGACAGAATTAAAATTAACAACCTGTTTTTTCCACAGGTACGTCTTTAAAAAAATCACTAGTTAGGTGCCTATAAGAGTGTGATTCAGAGTTAAGCCAAATACATAATCTGTGAGCATCCCTGTGAGCATCCCTGCTGCATCAGGGAGCACCTGCATATGCGAAATGAAACAAAGCCACAGGGAAGAAAATTCACACATGCAAACAACCACTAAGAAAGAGAGTCAGCAGGCGACAGGAGCAGATCTGATGCGACCCAACTGACAGAAGCATATTGCACCTAGGCACATGGTGCCCAGTGGGCAGGTGCCGTTCCTGGCCAAAGCAGCAAGGAGGCCAAGCCATGCCTCCATCCAGCAGCCACCCCTATCAACCCTGACCTGCCAAATGGCAAGCACGGCTTCTTGTACCACAGTTAAAGGACTTGGCCCACAGTTCACATAAGAAGTGGGAAGAGGGGTCATGTCTCTGCCTCCCCCTTTCCTTCCAATGTACCTGCACGCAAATGTGCATACACTTTTATTACGGACCTGTGTTAACCGCAAACAGGAATAACTTCTGTTCAACACCTCCATGAGCTACTCTCAAGCAATATGCAGCCCTCTCAATCCCTCTGCTTCGGTGTTTGATTTGACAGCTTCTGAGCAACTCTGCTGAAAGCTTTCTATGCACTTCTCACATCATCTTGTTCTGAGTGAATGGGCAAGTCATAAACCAGTTGCAATGCATTTAATTAACAGCTCATAACTGTCACTGGTACGCTGCAAGTTCGAGACTCAATGTCCAGAGAATCCATCTGCTTCATGGAGATGCAGTGCCTGGCAGAAGCTGCCATGCCATATGTAAGGGAAGCTCTAGAAGGAGCAGAGGGTGTACATATTAATTACCTTTCCTCAGGATGGAAAATATGCCATACTCTTATGTGTCCACCATACAAGCTCAGATGCTGAAAATAGACCTTGAGTAGATACCATGAGCACCTAAGCCTTTTATATCTTAATAGACCACTTCAGCTCAGGCTTTGGAACAGCAAACTACACACAAGGTTATAAAATTTCCATTTCAATTCCCCAGGAAAAAAAAAAAAAAGAGAGAAATATAACAAAGGGGTTTCTATCTGCAAGTGGGCAAGAATGGCTAGCAGAAGAATTAAAAGGTAAATGTCAGCAAAAAAGCCACAGCTGGATGGAAAAGCTAGAGTTCAATTTCTTTATTTTTATTGAGATTCTGCAGCTAAAAGACAAAAAGAAAACGTTATTTCACAGTTTAAATTACAAACTGTCAAATCCACCCTTTTTAATTGTTCCAAATATTGTAATAGAAGCTAAATACACTCTTGCAAAATTCATTAACTTTACTCATAAAACCACATTCTTAACCTTTAACTTCACTTTCTTTTCATTTGTAATAGAGATTGGAGAAAAACAAGTAGCTGTAGTATTTGCAATGTCCTGCCAGAATGGTGAGCTATGACCATACTGGAGACAAAGGCCCTCTCAGTTTTAGGGACAATTCATGAAACAGTTGCATAACAACTGCACGGAAACAGAAATTTTCATGTATTCTCTTACTTGATGAGCAGTGTGTAGGAAAGCACATACAGCACATTGTTTCAGCTCTAACTGTGCATACAATGTCTCACTGGAAAACATCCATTCTGCTTTATAAACTACAGCTAGTTAAGAGTAAAATGTGAAGGTCAGGAGACTCAGTTTTGACCCTTTACTGCATGAGAAACATTTCCCCAAGTTTTCAGCATAAGGATTAGCTGGATTTAAGAGGGAATGAGAAATATCCTAGGAACAAGGGAAAAGTATGTAAAGTATATAGGAGCATAGAGAAGCGTATACATCACAAAATACAACTTGAAACCATTCATAAAGGTCAAAATAATACATTCTCAGAAGGAAAATCATAGTACCCATAGTACTTTTCTCCATCACTGCAAAGCAGCAGCAAGAACACTGCTCTAGCTACAGGGCTAATCCAAACATCAAGTAAAGTAAGACAAATTGGTTTGCAACGTCCTTGAAAAGCTGGAAACACATAGTTAAGTCAGGTGGCACTCAATTTGTTTGCATTTCCCAAGACTATGGTCTTCTACAGCGACCAGCCAAGAAAACTAAACCTGGAGCTAACTCTGCAGATAAAATTCAAGGTGCACTACAGAAGGTAAAAACAGGCAGGGCCTCCCTTCACAGCAGCACAGAGCTGCCCAGAAGGAACCAGCATCTGCCCTGGGAGCAGCAACCCAAGGAGCTTCATGGTTTTCCAAATGCCTGTGGTTAACTTCCCCTTCATCTAACAAAAGCAGACTTCTGAGAAAGCAGCTCTAACATGTTGGTTCCTCAACGTAACACGGTACAAGTGTGTTCTTCCCATCAGCTTCTTCATTGTAACAAGAAAGATTCCACAATCCCCTGGAAGATTAAGACCCTTCAACATTAGACTTACATGAGTATGCAGTTATAGCTCTTGGAGTAGACAGCACATAAACATTGAAACCAGCCACAGTCTACTTGGAAATGTCATTTAGCACAGAGTGTGGACCTCCAGCCACTGCTTCCTGGAGAGGCATGGACTCACTGGGATAGTAGTCAGTAAAGAGGAAAGAACTGCAGCAAATGTTTGGCAAGTTTTGATCAGATTAAAGAAAAAATATTTTTTTCTTTTTTTAATGTAAGTTATTTGTACTATAGAAATTGCAAAGAATTGAAATTTGGCAAGGATTTTCTTGAATGAATAGCAATAATGGCTGGATCCATGTGTTTCTGATAAAGCAAAAGCAGAGATGTGCTTTTGAGCAAATGGTTCTGTGATACATATCAACATTTTTTACTTAAACTTAATTTGTTTCTGTAACTTACAAAGTTTTGTTAGCAAACCCACTTTCAGTTTCCCATCTATGGCAGTATTTACCAGAATTCATGGGAAAGTAGTCAGAGTTTTGATTACATTTGCATTTATGTACAAACATATAAAAGTTGCTACTTCAAGTTATATTTAAATTCAGGACTTTTGACTGTCGCCAGCTGTTTCACCAGCACAAAAAGTTTGGATTGCCACTGTATATCATGACAGTTTTACAGAACCCTTTGCTGCACAACGATACAAACATGCTAAGATAGATAGTACATGCCTCAGTAATTTAAGTAGCGGCCCTGCTCCCAGCTGAGGACTGCTTCCATAAAAGCACAACCTCCAATGGTTTCAACCACAAATACTAAGATGCGAACTTGACCATATAGGCAAATTGTTACAAATGTGTGGAACTATATCCAGTTTTAACTTTGCACCCAGAACCCATAAAAGGATAAGGTACGATAAAGGCTAATTTTCTGTCTTGCATCAAATCTGTCATTATTTTTCCACTTAAATATTTAGATTTGTATATGTGTGCTTATATATACAAAATTCCCTGCCTATAAAACATTAATTCCTTTTTTTTTTTTTCCTTAAAAAAAAAAGGTAAGTCTTCCACAGAAAGGTACATAAACCATGTAGTATTTCTTTTGGAGTTATTCCAGTCTCTTATGGAAACACTTTTTGAGGTTTCCATAAATGATTATTTATGGACTTGCCCAAAGCTTCAAGAATCCTTTTCACAGAAACACATGCCCCAGCACTACAATCCATCACATATTACTGCTTCTACAAATGTTAACAGCTCCCTTTGGGTTTACGGGTCCTTATCTATGTAGTAACTGCCATGACTTTTCCACCCTTGGCCACAAGATCTTATGCAGAAAAAATTATTTTACATTAGAACAGCAACAGCACATCTGGATTAGTGATCTTGCTTATGGGGATTACCTACTTCTTGGTACTCTTAAATCTCATTACTAAAGTAAGAATGTGATTGCTGCTTTGTCCCTGAAACCCCCTCATGAACTGTGTTCATGACTTAAAACACACCCAACTTAAAAATTCATTTGAACTTCAAAAAAAGACTGAGCTGCTAACATCAGACTATGTTAGAGTCTAAAATCCCTGCCTTGAGTTTCTACAAAAGCACTGAAAACACAAACTCCTTGGCATTGCAAAAACAGAAGGTCTCGAGTCCCAACTCTGCCTCTGGAATGTGAAGGAAAACTCATCTGACAGTACAAAATTTACGCTACATATATTTAAACTGACACAGGTAGTATAAGCATAGCTGAAGAAAGTAACTTTTACTGACATAGTAAGGCAGCGCAGTATTGCTACTGTGACAGAAAAAATTAATTGCTCAGCTCATGGCAATTTAACCCCTTGGTAAGCCTGATGTTCTCAGACTGTGACATGCAGTGGGTAGTTAGAAAGTTAACTGACAGCTTTGGTAAGAGTTGTCATCAGGACATCAGGATTAGGTCCATCGAACATGCCACAAGGACACAAAAGGCAGAACCCACAGTAGCTACTTAGGGATTTAAAGGATTTTTAGCATTAAAGAAGGTTTCACATTTAGACTGTTTTTGCAACGAAAAAATGGGCATTCCCCATGCTTTTATATTAAGGACTGAGACTTGACCAGCAGACAGCAGAAAGCCAGTGGCTGCCACCTTCTGAACCATGTTTGATCAGTCTTTAAAAGACCGCAGTTATCTGAGAAATTAGGTTTCTCTGACTAATGACTCCGAATAAGTTTCCCAGGTAGTACAGCCTGCAGTAAAAAGCAGCCACGGCCTTTGACTTTCTTGTGATGCAGAAAGGTTGGAAAGTGACCAAGTTAAATGGAGGTAGTGAGTAAAAACTCCAAGCAATAAATAGGGACAGGAGCTGGGAGAGAGAGGGGGAAACCTCCCTACTAGGCAACAGCTTCTTTGGATGCATTGCACCTGTGGCCAGACATGACTGCTAATTGTCATTCCTCAACACCTGAGCAGAAGATCACTGCTGGAAGGAAGTAACAGGAGAAATAAGGTCACTGCTCCAGCGAAACATATTCCCTTTCTCTGCATCCCTGCCAGCACAGTGAGAAGATCAGCAAGCCCAGCTGTGAAGGCAGCACTGCTCAGAGCTGCTGTCACCAGCTTTCCTCTTCCAAACCTCAAACCAATAGGAAGGAAGAAAGAAAGAAAAAAAGGAACAAAGCAAAACCAACTAACCAAACAAATCAGCACAACTCAGGAAGATGTTCTGATGCTGAAATGTGATTAATGTCCTCTTCTGCAAAGTCAAAGTAAATATGGTGAGATCTGTACCATAAACTCACCTTCATGTTAGTTTCAAAGAATAACTGTCAGTTATTTGTGTTTTTAAAAGAAAACAACGGTTCTAATGTGTTTTAAAAGGAGAAAAACACTCTGAGCTTCAATCTGAAAACACCTCCTACCCTACAAAGTAAGAAACCTGAACTAAAAAGTCAGACTAAAGAAGAGAAACAAGGGAGTTACAGTGTGCTCTCATTTCAAAGGTCCTTCAGCTGACCGGGAGGGAAGAGGACTGAGCAAGAAATGTTTTACACAAGAAACGTTTATTTTACTATCAACTTTTAACATCTCTTTTAGTAACTGCTTTATCAGATGCGAAGACTAATTGGTGCCACCAGTTCCAAAATGATCTTTAATACTACATAACTTTTAAAAACAAAGAGCGAAGCAGCAGCCTCCAAGTTGACTTCTACACAGAGCTCAGCTGCGCAGGACACCAGGGTGTGTTCCAGCTTCACAGTTAGTATTTATGTCTTGTTTTTCTTGTTCATTTTAAACTAACAAATCCAACCAATCTCGCTCTCGCCGCTGTTTGCAAGTTCCCGTTTGCAGCCAATGCAGATTAGCCACTTTGCTGGTGAAATACCACGCAACACATGCTGCCTTGTGCCTGTCACCTAGCAGCCCTGTGGGAATGCGGTATGAGCGGGCAAGAGCAATGAAGCGGCAAGAGAATGAGAGGTCTAAAAAGACAGGAAGAGAAACAGCTCTGAAAGAACAACAACAATTCCTTCATTTGCAACTCTGTTAATGCTCCTCCTTTACATGTACACTTAGGCAAAGAAAAAGGTAGGAGGAGAGGCTGTGATTTGTCAGGCTTACCTTTTTACTGATTCACCTGAGGAAGAACTAGAGGCAAAATTATTCTGATAGATGAAATTTTGATAGCTTTTCAGCTCACTTAAACACTCTGGGTTTTATGTAAAACTAGCCATCTTTCCAGCCTGCTGTGCACCTCAATTCTTTCTAGTCTGCATAAATTTTAAGTGATGTGGTTAATTCGAGCACCAAATACAATACTGTTTTGAGCCCTCAGTCTTACAAAGGCTGGCAAGCAGCAACACAACAGTCCAGTGGAGCAAGCTAATTCAAGAACACAAGTATTCATTTATCACATGTGCTTTGCCTTTGAACACGAACCAAGATTACATCTCAGCCAGGTACCAATATTTGAACTGTTTCAACACTGTGCAAGCCTGACTCACAGTCCTGGGTGAAACACTTGCAGCCATGACAAGTTTCTCCTGCCAGAGTGTATAACCTAAACTCTCTTCAGCCGTGGCATCCCCCGGCAGTTTGTCAGCTCCCTTCAAGCAGATGATCCCAGTCAGACAAAACTGCACAGTTAGATTTATGATCCAGCCAGATTTTATAAGTTGAGGCAAATTGGGCCCCAGAAAGTGTAAATAAGCCTGAAGAATATATCCCTCATTCCACCCTCCTTCAAAAAATAACATACTATCATCTCTGCTATAGGCAGGCAGGGAAGCTATCATAGCTCGCTGCCCAATTATGGGAAGAATTCTGGCCTCCCCCTCCAGCTTGTACAATGGGCTCTTTATGTAAATCAGTCAGAAAAATTAATACACCATTAATCCATCAGTAAAGCTTCCCTTCCCATCTCTGTCTTGTGGTGCGAGCGCAGGCTAAGGCAGGCAGCATGAGAAACTTTATGTAAGTTACATAGCGACCAGTAGCAGGAGTACCTGCGGTACCAGCACGAGTACAGTGATTCTGCTCCACAACAGGTAAGATCCCAGGGGCATTAGAAGCATATCTGACGTTGCTGAACAGTATCAACATGCCAACAATCAGAACTAAATATTAGCCACTGATTGCAAATGCAAACTCCCTCTTTGGAAGTTTTTCTGGTGCAAAAGAGGTTAAAAATAAATCTTCAAAGCACAGATTAAAATCGTCTTCTAGCATGCTGGGAGCAAAACACAAGGGTATACATCCTGTGTTAATGTTCCTGCATCCAAACCATTTACTAAAGCCACACTTCATCCTGACTCGGAACTGAAATTCCAGTCAAACAGCTATTAACTGCTCCCAGAAATGCAAAGAAATAATCTCTGAAGTTCAAATGCCCTTGGAGAACCTGCCTGCTGTTACTAGAGCAACCTTACAACAGAACTGAGTCCACCTTACACTTTCCATTAACAAACTAGTGCTCTGGCAGCACTGTAGAAATTACAATCAAATCACTTCAAAAAGTATTTTTAACCTCACACACACATGCCACTGCCTGGCAGCCAGTAAATACACTGCTAACACTGGCTCATCATTTCGGAGGAGCAAACTTCTGAGATTTATTTTGATTTATGGTAAATATGAGGTATGCTTGAATAAATACCTGACAAACTCCATTCAAAATAATTAACACACACACACACACACACACACACACACACACACACACAAAACCTACTTTTTAAAAGTCCTACATAAAACACACTGCAGGTTTGAGTATTGCAAGGGTTCATTCAGAGCTGCCTATCATGCATCCTAGATCTCCTTCCTCCTCTCTGTGGAGCAATTCACATCACCATACTATCATCTCTTTTATTTTGCATCTGGGACCTCTTCTCAATCTGCCCTCATAAACCGAAACACACTTAACATTTTCCAGTAGGACCACAAGGCAGCCATCCAAAAAGCCACCCAGGCTGTTACAAGTGGAGTCTTAAATGGCTTTTGGTACCACATAACGGGGAGATTCCTGCAGCACCTGCCCAGAGGATCCGTCCATCAACAGCTATCAGCTACAAGAAGCATAAACAAAACTTACCCATGCACCACACAGTCAGTACCTTTATGCTGCCCAGATGGGAAATTAAAGGTTTTCCTGTTGATTACTAGAAGCTTTCACAATTTTAACCCGAGAAAAACTTGGCAAGGCAGTGCTGCTCCTGGGCTTTTGTGCTGCCCTCCTCCTCCTACCCCACCTGCGGCTCCCAGCTCCCAGTGGGACCTAAGCAGCTGGACAACAGCAGGGACCAGGGGCTGACACAGCAGCAGCTAGTGCAAGGGTTAAAGAGAAAGCTAAAGAGTCACCTTTTCTCTGCTGGCTCCTGTAGATCCAGTTCTCATCATCCTCGTCTACCTGCTGCACACACATGGAAGAGAGTTCACCATCGCTGCGAAACAATCTCTTTGTCTGCCTTGACAAGGAGGAGAAATTTATCCAGCTTACAGCACGCGAGAGGGAGCCTGGGTTTTGTTTGAGTTTGAAAGGTCTCGAAACACACTCCTTTTTCATTTTCTTTCAAGCCAGCTACTGGCCTCAGTTCCAAACAGACCTTTCTGAAATCGTTCCTGTCCCCCTTCTCAGTGGTTTTCGTGGGAGGCTAAACAATTTCAATCCGATTTCCGTTCAGGTTTCTTCTCGCTGCATTTAAACCAGCACCAGTATGGAGGTAGGTCACCGTGCCAGCACAGCTCCCCTGAAGCTGTTTTGATACAGCACTTAGGGAGCTGCCAAAGAAAACAAAGGGGAGAAAAGCAGCAGAAAGTGGCACCTTGCAGCAGCAGCTCAGAGAAGCATGTAACGGCTGAGCAGAATATAGCACTAAGGCACGTGTTTTCCCCATTCTCCACTCAACAGCAAAAACTGTAGCTCCACTCTTCACCCTGGCATCGCTCCCCAGGAACGTGCATGCATTTCAGTCCTCTCTTCTGGCTCACCAAAAACACCCCACGGGGACAGAAGAAGAGGCAGAGATTACACCCCGGCATGGCACAGCTCAGGAGGGACAATGAACTGGCCACACTTCTGCCTCCTTGTTCTGGCTGCCCTGCTCTTCCTCAGTGAGAAAAGCCTGGTGAAGGAGCTCCAGGAAGGCTCTCCTAACAATAAAACAGACTGCGTGGCTATCGCTTAGGATTAGAGTGAAATACGATAGGCTCGCTCTCCTAAGAGCACCACCACAGAAGCAAAACTCCTCCTTTCCTCAGCCTGCTCAGCGGCAGCACAAACTTCTGAACCTTGAATGCAGAAATAGAGAAGCACTTGTGCACCTCTGCGGACTTGGGGGAGAAGAACAACAAAACCCTGAGGTGTCCTGAGCAGCGTGCTGAAAACATCAGTGCCCCTGTAACCTGTGGTTCATTTAAAGAGACATTTGCGCACAGGCACAAACAAAATCAGCATGTGAGCAGGCATTTCAGGTGACCACACTGCCACTGGTGTGACTGCAGCTCACAAACCAGGTTTCGCTCCCAGCTATGCTGTGTTCTGCCACCTTCTCTTTAGGCTAGCTCTTGGAAAAAGCATTATAAAGTCAGGCACTACTGAAAGCTGCTGCAGTGCCAACCACTTGCCTTGCATGCTGACACCAATGCTGCTTCCTGGAGGGAGTAAGCCTGGAAGCGGGTGAGGTAAATGCACCATTTTAAAGCAGACAGAAGTTGGCAATACCACGGCATCCCAATACCCATGGTTTTTGATGGGATCTGTCACCAAGATGCAAGCTGACAAAAAGCACACAGGCTTGTATCTTGCAGCAGAATAGACGTGAATGTATGAGATCTCCAATAAAATGAGCTCAGTGAATCCTCAAGGAGATGCTGGTAGTGAGGAGCCCAGGAAAAAAAAACATAAGAACAAACAAAACCAAAACCACCTAAACAAAAAGTGCCACCTATCTGAAGGATAAGCATTAATGCCTTAACATCCTCATAGCTGCAGATGATGTTAGGAAAAGGACAAGTAGCTTAAGAAAACAAGGGTACAGGGTTCCAGCTCCCAAGCTGTCAGTCAGATTTACACTACTGCAGAGCACACCCCAACCCCCTGGCAGATGCTCTCGCAGCCCTTTGGATTCTGCTGCACAGCCACTTCAAAATCATTAAAAACAAAGGCTCCAGCTTTTTCTGAAACTTATGGTTCTCTGACTCATAATAAGAGGATAAGGTTTAACCCACTGACTGGGAGGCAAAAAGCTAAGTACTGTATCAAATTACCCTATGAATCAACCAGGCAACCAAAGTGACCTTTGGCTCCTACTAACAAAGCACAATGGGCTGGCCAACTGTCTTCTGTAAATAATTTAATAGGCTGCATTTAAATTGAGCTTGCCCAGCAAGGTAATGCGTATGTACATATACACAGGCCTTCTACCACTTCCCAAAGTCAGTAGTGGCATAGTGAGGTTGGGGAGGAATGCCCAATGGGAGCAGGCACTGCTAACATTTGCTTTTCTGTCTGTGTCATCAGGTCTTTCTATTATGGAGGTTTTTTGTCTTGAAAAGACACCACTCCTTAACCCTGATGAGACAGGAGACTTGAGTGTGTTTTTTTTGGGGGGGGTGTTTTGGTTTTATTCTTTAGGCCTTTTGCTCAGAATAAGATTTGGAGAATGTGGGGTGACATACACCTAGACTCGCAACACTGGAATATCCATTCTGGGACAGTCCATGTTCAAATAGCCAGGATACAATGTAAAAATGAAAGAATCAAAGACCATGTTTTAAGCCAACTTGTTTCTTTTGAGAAAGAGCAAACATTTGGGATTGCCAGTACTGCAAAGTACACAGAACTGTAAACTACCACACCTGTACTGGCTAAATTATACAGAGCCAGATGCATAAAAACCCTGCTAGGAACTACAGAATCACAGTCATCTCCATTCCACTGTACTACTTAGAAGACTGGAGAAACCAACAAGAAGGAAACCCTTTCAGGTTAACCCAAAATGCCAGGGTAAATCCCAGAGACCTGCCCAGCCTTGGCAGCAATTTGATTTTGGGAATTTTCCTGACGTGTCTGGAGCTCTGCCTTTATATCATGGTGCTGAGTCACACCTTGGTGATGCAAGGGCAAAAACACTGCTGTGGGTGACTGACCATAACATTTCCACTGTTACTGTAAATACAAAGTGATGCAATGCTTTGCTCAGAGTTTGGCATTATGATATTTCATTGCAGGAAAAGATCAATCACAATACTGTCATTACCACGGAACGCTTTTTATTTGCAGGTGGCAAGAAGCTTAACATCTTCCTACATTGTCACCCATGTGGATCAAAAGTAAATTTTCCAAGATCAAGAAAAAATAGTGATTACCGTCTGAAAACCACCACATATTTAGGCATTAATACCAACGGAATTGCAGGTTAATCCATGCTTTAATCAGTAGCCAAACACAAAGCCAAGGAGTTGGAAATTTTAGCAACTGAGAAGCTTTAGAGGATTAATTTTGTAAAATACTCTATGAAGCCATTTAAAGAGAAACCAGGTACGCTTCTAATAAGCTTAGCTAGTTTTCCAACCTGACTATTTTCTCCCTTATGAAGTCATCATACAAGTAAGCAGCCTTCACATTTTCCAGGCTACGTGTGTAAAGATTAAGGCACTGGTTTTTGTTCACTTAATACAAGCCCATCTCAGTAAAAATCCATGAAGGAATCACAGAAGAAGAAACTCAGGGTTTGAAGTAGAAAGCTAAATTGATTCCTCCTCCTTCCCTTTTCTTTACTTTCTAGAGGTGAACAAAAGCAAATATGCACAGCTTCACATGCCATCAGGATTTCTACCATCTACCACAACTGGATCATCAAAGAATTCTCTCTGAAAGTTGTTCAGCAAACATCCGTTCATGGCTCACAGCTACTGTGCTCCCCTAAGGCCAGCAAACAAAAAAATTATTGCACGGAAAAGGTTTTGGTTCAGTGTGAAAAAACAATGATACGGAAGCGCAAAACAAAACCCAACCTCAAAACCCCTCAGACGTGCTCTGGTTTTGTTTGGCTGTGGTTTTTGGCACAATTCACCTGTTAATTTAATTCCTACATTTCCTAGCCTATCATTTCTGATGACTCGAGCAGACAGTAACAAGGGTGAGTCACAGGCACTGCTCCAGCAGCGCAGAGGACACCTCTCTTGGACTTCCTGGGTGTTTTCCTTCAGGTGGTAATAGCTCATCACCAGCTAGTCATACAGCCATTTGGATTAAGCACTCTCCAAAGCCCATTGAAAACACCTTGCCTGCAGACTCAACCCTTTGGTATGCAGCTCTCGCTGCAGGCAACAAAGGGCACGGGGCGCTCTCGACGGCCCTAAGAGACCCTCTACCTCCGAAACTGCCCCAGCACCACCAGCTCTGCTACATATGGTCACCTCCCTGGTGCCAATCATCATCTCCAAGCAGAGATATATGGAAACAGTGGTAGCTATTGAAGCCTTCTGAACCTGACCTTCAGCAGAGCTCTCTACAGTGCGCCTGTTCTTATACACATACCCTATAAGATGCTCACATAGCAAACCTGCAAAGTAACCCACATTCCTGCAGGATTATTTCCAGCAAAGCAGCCACAGAGAGCTACTGGTATTACAACAGGGCCTCAAACTTCTAGTTAAAATTGTGTCCCTTCTTGTGCAGAGCACATAGCGAGAAACTTACTTCCAATGTGAATGGACCTGAAAGGGAGAAAAAAAAAGAAGGAAAACGAAAAAAATAAAGACTCTTGCCCAAGATCACAGAAAGGACAAGCAACAAAGCCAAGAAAAGAAAGGAGGTCTCCTGGCTACTGGCCTCACAACCTACTTAAGTAGGCCCTGCCTCACACAAAAAACATGCCTATTAATTGCTTCTATCACAACCACTACAGTGCCTCTGAATGCCCTAATTACAAATTAAAATCTTCTTTCTGTTTTGTTACCCATTTTATCCTTTGGGGTTTTTTTCCCAACTTAAAAATATACCATGCTACAAATGATCACCTGAAAGAGAAGAGAGCTCTGCACTGTAGGGCTGCTTCAAGCATCCCATCCACATTTCAAATTTGATTAGGTCCGTGGGGAAGGGAAAATAATAAAAAATAACAAATCAGACTGCAACAACCACAGAGGATAAAACAGGTTTGGACCAGTTTGTATGATGCACCTGCCACCAGCCTCCCCCCCTTCAACTTCTGTACCCTGGAAGGACTCACTACATCAGGGCAGGCAATACTTCCAGGATGGTGTGTGAGGAGGGAGTGCAGGCAGGGATCCAGTCACCCCGCTGTGAAGCCCGCTCCAACTAGCCAAGGGACTCTGGGGTTAGTGAGAGATGCCATTAGCGACACAGTTATGGTGACACACACACTCGTGATTTGGCTTTTAGCAATTTGCTTATAGAAAGCTGTTATTATCTCTGCTCAAAATGTAATTAACAATTTTAGTGTTTTATGACTCAGGCATGACAGCTCACTAATTAAGACAGCTCTGCTAAAGCTCCCACTAACTGTAGCCACTGCCTCGACTCCTACATGAGTCCTCCCGACTTGTGGGGCTCTGCTTTCATAGCAAAATCCATTATAAAATCTTAACCACAGGGTCACCTCCCCTCCAAAGCTGAAGCTTGGCCAGGGAAGTACTCCACTCACAACTGTTAGCCAACCATCCCAAGGGCTGATGGTCTCTGAAGATTAACTATCCAAGTATTGAATTTTTGAGGAGGGAATAAGTTTTCTGAAATCTAAATATTATCCCCCCCCCCCCCAACCTGTTCATTGAATCTCCAAAAGTTATCAATAACAGTTCTGATCAACATGAGAAGTTATTTACAGAGTCGGGGAGAGAAGCTCGAGCAGTGCTACATGTCACCCAACACTCAGTGCCTCCTCACCCCTGCACTACACCATTCTGCACTTCGCCAGGCACCCACCACCCAAACTGGGACAGCTGAGGATGCTCTGAATCAAACCACCCCCTTTATAGAATCATAGAATAGTAAGGGTTGGAAAGGACCTCAAGATCATCGAGTTCCAACCCCCCTGCACCAGCAGGGACACCTCCCACTAAACCATGCCATCCAAGGCTATGTCCAACCCCACCTTGAACGCCGCCAGGGATGAAGCATCCACAACTTCCCTGGGCAACCCATTCCAGGGCCTCACCACCCTTACAGTAAAGAATTTCTTCCTCAGATCCAATCTAAACCTCCCCTGTTTAAGTTTAAACCCATTACCCCTTGTCCTCTCACTACAGTCCCTCATGAAGAGTCCCTCCCCAGCATCCCTGTACACCCCCTTGAGGTATTGGAAGGCTGCTATGAGGTCTCCATGCAGCCTTCTCTTCTCCAGGCTGAACAGCCCCAATTTTCTCAGCCTATCTTCATACGGGAGGTGCTCCAGTCCCCTGATCATCCTTGTGGCCCTCCTCTGGACTTGTTCTAACAGTTCCATGTCCTTTTTATGTTGAGGACACCAGAACTGCACACAATACTCCAAGTGAGGTCTCACGAGAGCAGAGTAGAGGGGTAGGATCACCTCCCTCGACCTGCTGGTCACACTCCTTTTGATGCAGCCCAGAATACGGTTGGATTTCTGGGCTGCAAGCGCACACTGCCGGCTCATGTTCATTTTTTCATCAACCCACACCCCCAAGTCCTTCTCCACAGGGCTGCTCTGAATCTCCTCCCCGCCCAACCTGTAGCTGTGCCTGGCATTGCTCCGACCCAGGTGGAGGACTTTGCATTTAGCATGGTTGAACTTCATCAGGTTGGCATCAGCCCACCTCACAAGCGTGTCAAGGTCCCTCTGGATGGCATTCCTTCCCTCCAATGTATCAACTGAACCACACAGCTTGGTGTCATCCGCAAACTTGCTGAGGGTGCACTCAATCCCACTGTCCATGTCACCCACAAAGATGTTGATCTCAGCAGGCAGCTCCTACCTCCCAGGAAAAGAAAAAAAGCTGTATGTATTTGTAATACCCTGTCTCTATTTCACATATTTTCCTGCCTGCTCTTGAACACTCTGCAATGAACACATGGGTTTAAAGAAATTGTGACTTAATAAATGCAACTTGCATTGCTCTCATCTAAACTGTAAGATCAGTCTAGTCTCTCTTACTTCTTTACTCAGCATATGCTATGTTCATACTAAGAATGAACTCAAATCAGTTTTAATGCCTGAATATGCATGTGAAACTTTGCAACACACCAGTTAACATCAGAAATTTAGAAATACGAGATTCTGGTGAAGCACAAGAAACTTCTACTAGGTCATGTAAGTTTTCTGTGGAAATGCTGGCAGCTGTACTAAAAACAACTGTAAGCTAGTTAAAACCAAAGTGTATAAAAAACATTAACACAAATTGAAGACCATTCTGCCAGCAGGAAAGTACCCCAGACAACCAAATAAATGCCTGTTTCCCACTTCTCTGATTCAGAGAGGATACCAGGGAAAACTGCAGAGGGGATATGGCTGTTTGCTTTGAGGTGGAAGCCCTCTGCTGGTTAACATAAACTAATTAACGCTCTAATCTGAATGTTTTTGTAGATAGCAGAACCACAAAGAGCAAGAAAGGAGAGAGTGGCTAAAGAAGGGGCAAAGAATCATCATCAGGAAACTCAGAAATCTCATTCTTCATCTTATTTACTAGGCCCATTAATTCAAAAGGTATTTATTTTTGTTTTTTTCCTGTTTGTATTTACATAGTGTTTGACTTACAAACAATGCAATTTAATAAATCTTACTAGGTGTTTGCAATAATCAAATGCTAAAAAGGAACATTAGAACCCAGTGATAAACTTGGATAGTCCTGACTATTCCAATACTGAAAATGTAGTTCACAAGTGTGTTATAACCAGGTCTCACTGACACACAGAACACATTAAAAAAAGAAACACAGAAGAAACTGTTTCTTACTATAGATACGATTCAATTTACACAATCTTTTTGTCTTGAACCCTGTATCACTAAAACGTATTTCAATGTTACTCACAGCCAAAACAGCAAAATTATTTAACCTTACTGATGCTGTACATACATCTCTTCTAGGAAAAGGGCTAAGAACGTGCTGTTTCTGTAAACTATGCATGAACATTGAACTTCAGAAGAAAGACAGAAGGCTCACTTTTGCATGTGTGTGCACAGGTACAGGATTGCTGTCATGGTTTTTCAGTTCATCTGTAAGATTGCATGCCTGCTTAGCCTGACACATGGTAAGTACAGAGGAGTGTGTTGCAACTCTGAACAAAATTTGCAAATGAAACCCAGCCCTGCCACGCCTGCAGGAATGCTGCAATCTCCTTTTCCTCACAACAGGCTCTAGTTTAAAACAAACTCATTTCTAGGCGGAGGATGAGCACAAGGAATGTTGCTGACACACAGAGAGTGAGCAAGAAGAACAGTTTGTGTCTTAGTTGCTGTCCTACATAGTTATATTTAATCCCAATTAAAATAGCCCTGCTAAAAGCTTGATTAAAAAATGTAAGAGAAAACAAAACTTCTAAAATAATGAACATATCGCCTACGTACATGTATGTGCTCTCTCTGTATGGAGTGCCTGCTCATGTGCTCACTCCATATGTACACATCGACGTAATTCAGCAGAAGCACCAACTGTGACCAATGAGAAAGATTTCCCCCCTCCTGCAAGTTCCCCTTCTGCCATATACAGGCCTGAAATCCACCTTTATTCTTTCCTTTTTTTCCAACCCTGAAACATTTAAACATTTTCCCCCACCAGCAGCAGTTTCTAGGTGGAAAAAGACCCCAAAATACAAAAGAATAATACACAGGGTCATTCCCGTAGAGCCTATGGTTCACCCAACAAACCCTGTATAAAATATCTGACACACAGGAAGGGTTCCTATTAATTGGCTGCCAAAACAAGGTGAGGACAGGAGAGAAAATGAAAGCCCAAATTATCGTCAGTAGAAGACAGGATAAATAAGGACATTTATGCCAGCAACAGGAATTATCTGAGGCTGCCTCCCAATCATGTGAAATAATCAGCCTCAACAGACAGCTGTTTAGCCCCAGTTAAAAAACAGAGTGTCAATTCTTATATTGCGTCTCTTTGCTCACAGCACAGAGAAACCCAAATCAAGGCTTTGCAATCTTCTGTAATTTGTACCCCAGCTTCTTGTTTACGTATCTAAAGAAAACTCATCTTCTGGCATACCCACTTACTTAGTGAAATGCAAGGTGGGAGGGGTAGAAAGTGAAAGAGAAATTACATATTATTTAAATTAGGGGTGTAAAAAATGTTTGTTCATCAGATACTAATCTGCTGAGAGCCCAGTGGATGTCTCCCACAATATTAACACCCCAAATCAACTTCTCCCAAGGAGGAAAGACTTCAGAAATCAGACTTAAGACTTCTCACAGCCACTGCCAACCACCAATCACTATTTCAGTTGGTTTCATCAAGGCAAAGGAGATTCACACCTTGATAGTAATTTTTAAATGAAGTCACCCGGACATTTCACTATTAACCGGTAAACTAAATTACAGGCTTAGTCTTCATCTAGGGCTTTTTCCTGCCCATGAGACAATCTACTAGCCTGAAAGCACCTCTAAGCTCCTCATCATGCAAGTTCTGCAAAGCCTTCCTCTTCAGATGCTTGGAAACCAACTATCAATCCTGATGCATCATTAACTCCCAAACACCTCTGTCAGCATGACTTCTTCTATGGCCAATGCCAAAATAATGCTCCTGTACCTTTTTTTCCTTTTACTAAATGAAGTGAAGCAATTGGCACAACTGGCAGCCCACGTGCCAAGTCCAGTATTTCATGAGGTCTTTCACCTTCTCCTTGGCAGAAACAAGGAACATGGCTCAAGCTCTATAACTGGGCTTGCACACAATGTAGAAGAAGTGGAACAGCAGAAGATTTCTACATGAACAGGCCTAGGTCCCAAGACAGTGCCCTGCAGTAGCAATACATATTTACATCTTCCAGGAGGTGAGGGCTCAGGTAAAGAAGTAGGACCCAAAAATGGAAGCTAACCCCTTTCTTACTGTATTCTCTGTGTAAGCAAAAGTAAAGGCCACTAGATGTAAAAGGAAATGTCAAACTAACTTAAATAAAATACATCCCCAAAAGAAAATATTCAACATATGGTTTAAAAGATAGATTTTTATTGTGAAGATATCAAAATGAAGATTTAGTTGCTGTGTTTTTCACCCAGTTCAGCCTGTAAAGTCAAGCCACCTTCACCAACATGAACCTTATTGCACTAAATACAATACAATAGCCAAAGGATATTGAGAAGTAACAAAGATCATTTCACTTGATCATATTCCCTATTTACAGGCATCCGGTAAACCGCCAGCAGTAGAAACTTATGCCATATAGATATTCCTAAAGAAATACGAATACTGACACATGGGATTACACAGAAAATACATTTATGCAGAAATACTCTGTTTCTACCCATCTGCTCTATCACATACCACATTCTTGTTATGCGGCCAGGTTTATTCACCTGGAGGAGTCCGCTGACAAACAAGGAGAATGTTTCATATGTATTTATTCATCAAACAAAAATAACAATAGTTTCAAGATGGGAACTACCACCTTCTTTTGATTCACATGCCTCCCATGCTACCATTTCTAAAACTCCTCAAGTTGTCAAGATTATCAAGATTGCTTAAATAGCCAACACTTCTCCGCATTACTTTTTTTCCTGAAATAGCAAGTGGAAAACATGCTGGTTTTCTCAGACAGCTTTGGCATAGAGATAATGCCATGCTCTGTGGTTAATCGCTAGCCGTTTTTGCTTCAAGGCAAGTGACTCATCTCTGCTTTCCACACTGGTGTCTTCCAAACAATTCTGGGTAAAACTCTGCTAGTTCATTCTCACCAAAGACATTGTATGAGAGCACAATTACACAGAAGGGATCACATATTAAACGAGTTTTTTAAAGCATTCCATTAAAAAATGTGCAAGGCAAATATTGCAGTAACTATTAATCAAGTCTAAAAATAAATTAAAACTAACTTCATGAAAGACGCTGGCATTTAAAGCTTTTCCTTCAAGTATGAGCATGGCCACAGCAGGATTTGCTCCTCTCATCCAATGGCACCTTTTCCCAAGCTTAGAAAAACAGATGTGAGGAGACGCTTTCAATCTTCACTTGCAGACAGTATTGTTTTTTCATTATGACAAAGCGTTACCGAGCTTGGCGGCAGAAACCACCCACTTTCAGGAACAATCAGTGCAGTTGCTATTCCTCTGCTTAACAAAAGATGCCTTGGTTTAAGGCTGTATCTACAGGCTGTTGTTACAGCACTGCACCCAACTGACCTTCATTTATGAAGGGCTGTTCTGGTTAAGGGATCCTGAGTTTGTTTAGTTTAGGGCCAGCAAAAGGCAACAGACTGACAGCTCTAAAGAACACTCAGGGTGGGTGGAGAAATCACATCTTGGCTAAAACACATGGTACCTACAAGTATCCTTCAGCAGTGAATGGGCCATCTTAAAAGGCACAGTTTAGCTGTTGAGTTATATCCTGCATGGTTTCTCTTAAAAAAAAAAAAAAAAAAAAATAGAGGAAAAAAGTGTAACTTTTTAGGCACTTGTAAGAAACCTAAACCAACAGACAAAGCAGCTCCTTTATGGCCCTCAAATTCTGGCCTGCTCTAGGGGTCACTGAGAGTATCACAGAAGAAAAACTTAGGAGAGCCCCCAGAAGAGTGCTTGCAGCCCACCCTCCCAGGTAGTCAATGGGGTCTACCCTCAAGTGGGGTCATTACAAGGCACCTTTTCTTTTGCTATCAAGTAAAGCCAGAGAATAAAGTTCCCATCTTTCCCTGTCCTCTGCATGCTTGTTCCCTTGCAAGCACAGCTGCTTCAGGGGCTGCCTGGGAACCAGTGCAACCACATTCAGAAATTACAGAATGGTTTGAGTTAGAAGGGCCCTTAAAGATCATCTAGTTCTGATCCCCTAACATGGGCAGGAACACCTTCCACTAGACCAGGTTGCTGAAAGCTCTGTACAACCTGGCCAGGGATGGAATTCTGGGATTTAATCTAAATCACTGCAGTGAGCCAACTTATGGCCCCAAAACAGCTGTGTCCGCACAGCCAAAGGGACAGCAAGCTGAAGGAGACAGGTGGACATGAGCACTGAAAGAATGGGAACTCCTTCAGGCGTGAAGTGTGTCAGGTTAATCAGCCATGCCCCCAAGGCTACATCTGTCCAGGGGCTTTTACAAACTCTCAAGTTTGTTTCTCTTTGGACAATTCAGGGTATTAATAAGAAGGCCAGAGCAGAGTGCTTTCCTGGATCCCCGTTCACCATTTACCTCAAAAACAAAACAAGCAGCTTTGATTTTCGGTTTCAAACAGAACTCTTCTTTGGAGGAAAATCTGTTTGCAGAGGTGTTTTTTGTTTTGTTTGGGTTTGTTTTGTTTTGTTTTTTCCAAATAGTGCTTTATTGTCACTATGTGTGGGAAAGTGATGCCTGAAGCCTTTGGTAGTTTTCAACAAAGGAAAAATTACTAAAGAAACTCCATAGTGGGTTGAGATCAGGGTTGGGCAAAGAAGGCGCTTAGAACACTGATGTGAATTATGTCACCAAAAAAGATTCAAAACACTTCATGAAAATGTGTGGAAAAGCCATTGCCACAACACAGAAGGAGTACGGCATCCAAGATCACAGGAAGGTCATTACTGCATGCACACTCTTTTTTTATTTTTAGTTTTGGCAATCAGTTTTGCCAGGTTGGAAGTTCTCTCCTCTGCTAAGCAGGTTTCATTATATCCAAAAGCACCTCAGCAACCAGCCAAGACACGGATCAAGAGAGGGAAACACTGTTATGTTCTCCCCAGTTCGGGAGAGGATGAAGCCAAGGTAAATAACGTAAGAACTGTCTTCCGAAGTAAACTCTTCTTTTAGTTCATAGGTTATTTCTGCACTGTCAGCCAGCTACAGACATCACAGTTAGCTAGGGCAGCCTGTTGAAATTAAGTAGAAGCATATTTCCCACTTAATTCTAGTGAACCTGATTTCCTTTACAAATTTTTAACTCTAGGCTCCCTTGGCAAAGTTGATGCCTTCTGCTTGGCTTTCAACACTGCTTTTTAATCATATTTTTAATGGAAACCTTCACCTTCAGACCTTACTGCAGAAAGCCACTACAACACAGAAAATACATTTCTGTGCTAGAGTGGCAAGAAAATACATTTCTGAGCTAGAAAATACATTTCTGTGCTAGAGTGGCAAGCATGGAGTAGAGAAAAAAAGTCATTCATGTGAGCGGAGGGTAGGACAGGCATTGCTGGCCCTCCAGCCCTGACGGAAAAGAGATGTCACTGTCTTGCAGCTGAGGTGACAAAAGCTCACTCCCCAGCCAAAACATGCAACACACACCAACACCCTTCCTGGAAAACCAGCTCAAGATGCAACCTGAAATGCACTCCTTAGTCTTCAGCAGCAGATCCACTGGACAGACACTCATCCTTAAGGCATCACCAGCTAGTTTTAAGCTCGGGGGTGCTGTTGTCTTTGCATGTCTTCAGCCGAGGTTCATCTGCAGTTGTCCTACAGGTTCCGTCTGTAAAACTGGGTCTGCATCTCCTTGCGGGAAGGCTGGCCTCCTTCGTACCCTCCCTTCTCATCCCACAAACTCTCCATAATGACTGCTTTTTTCTATAGTGATGGACACTGTTAGTCAGAGCCACACACAGACACACGAGAAAAATATCTTTAACCTCATCAAACACTTTCTCTGGTATCATTCCCTCTCCATGTGCAGCTTCCCAGGATAATGCAAGTGGGAAACTAAGCCAAGGAAGGCAAGGTAGCGCAGAGCAACCATGCTGCTGCTCTACATATGGGATGGGGGGGAAACACCATGCACATGTTGACTTTCACAGTGCTGCCAATTTCTGCAAAATTCAGGGTGAATCATATTCGTACTGCTGCTTCCCACATCCCGGTTCTTGGGAGTCATATATCTGGGCGAGAGTCTCGTCTTTTATCTTCAGAGAAAAGAGAACATTTCTAAACTTAATTTGAGGGATGGGGGAAATTCACACAACCCAAACACCATAAAAGAGCTATTACAAAGAATCCTTTTTATTTTCATATTTCATTATTTTTGGGGGGTAAGCTCAAGATCCTGAGTGCTTTGGTTAAACACACTTCTACAGGTGGGAAGAACTTAGCCAACTTATCTGGAATGGAAGGGGTTACACTGCAGGAATGCAGTCAAAGCAAGATAAGGGATGCTTTCCTGGGGAGGGTGCTGAATACTTGCATTCAATAGTTTTAATGTCACTTCTGTCAAGCTAATGCCTCATCAGGGCGGAAGCAAGAAAAATACAGGCTTTTATTATTGAATAATTGGGTGCACACCCTTAGCAGTGAAAGCAGTTTACTAAGTAATTGCTCACCACTAAGTAGCTAGGACAAGCATACTAACAAAAATACTGCAGATCCCAAGTGTTAGAAGAGAAGCAAGAACCGAAGCAGCACCTGTATGAAAATAAGTCAAAAAGCTTTCTATATGGTAAAGACTTCAGCAAGTATGAACCACTAACACAGTCTCTCCTCCCAGAAAATTCACAGCCAAACATAAGCACGACTAAAATTATTACACTCAAAAGCTAATTAAAGAAACTTAAAATTCTTGTCCTACAATGCTTATTTTAGCATTTTTTGAGTTTACTCAAAATCTGATCTTGATTCTTAACAGCTCTCATCATTGATGATTACACTCAGATTTTAATCAAACTTCTAGAAAACTACAAAGAAAAATACCAAACCCCCATAACATCATCTTTAAAAGCTCTCATTCTTAAAAGGGGTAACTTCATAGGGCCTTTTTAAGCACAAAGTAAGCAACAGTTGAGATGATTAGAATGTGATCACCACTAGCATGCTGTCTAGAAGTCTCTTTCTCAGTCACTCGAAGCTTGGTGTGTGTAAAGGCGAGCAGGCAGCTCCCCATGAATGCCTCCACCCAGCTATTAACTATTGTCACAACATTTATACTTCATCTATTTTCTGCCTCTCCTGTTTCATTCTTCCAGCATCAGTAATAAATTTAGGACAAAAAACGAAACCAAAAATTCAATCACTGCCATCTTTTGAAGCCAGCTCACCAACACATGAGCTAACCAATTTTTATACTGCTTGGTGTGAAAGATGGAACAAGTACTCACTGAAAAATTTCTTGTTTATGTTTCCTTGTTTTCCTCTAGGAGACAGTTTACTTCTAGGTTGCAGATCAGCTTCCAAAAAAAAGCTGCTTTTGTTCTCAGAAAAAGCAAGAAGGGACCAAATCAACATTTAACACTTCAAACCTAAAGATGAAACATGTCTGATTTAGCCAAGTGACCTATATCACTGCCAACACAGACTGACATTTTGTCCTTCTGTCCTTTCTTAGAGAAAACTAAGCCAATATACTAAGCAGGGTGAGAAAGAAAAAGCATTAATGACTGACTAGATACACTGAAGTACATTGAAAATATTTTTTTAAAACAAGAGTGGTCAACCCAGATTGCTTTTTCTGGTTTTATGATGAAATGAACAGACAGCTGGCAAGAGATAGCAATGCGGAAGGGTCAGTTACTCAAAATAAACCTTAACACCTTGGAATCATATAATGCTTTAGAATTAGAACTAAATAATAGTCTGGAACATTTACAACAAATGTCATATGCTTCTGCCACACAAAAGAAGACAAAGAGTGGGGAGCGTACTAATGGGGATTTGAAAGAAAAGATAATGGGAAAAACAAGAACTGATGTTTCCACCACAAGGATGAAGATGACCCTCTGCCCACAGGAGAGATGCCACAATTTCAGGATGGAAGGGGGGAGAATTTTCTTCACCCACAAAAAGCCTTTGAAGACAAAGAAGCTTTGGGTTAAATATTTTTCAAGTATGGGGAATTTGAACATGGGTTGATTTTGGTTTGGGTTTTTTTGTTGTTGCTGCTGGTTTGGGTTGGTTGTAGTTTTGGGTTTGGATTAGTTTTGTGGGTTTGTTGTTTTGTTGGTTTTTTTTTTTTTTGAGAACTCAGCACACCCATATTCATATGACATAAAATGAAATTTTTATCCCATTTTATTGATCTCTTACACTGCTCTAAAACACAAATCTTGTGTAAAGAAACACACGCTATGCACTACCGTAAATGAGTTGGTCCATAGCTGAAGCAGTCTGCTACAGCTACCATTCTCCACTACCTTTATATTACTGCTTAATTCCCTCTTCTACTTGATTTATAGCATTTCTGCCTCCATCAACAGAAATGCCAAAATAGGATCCTGGTGATTTGATTGGGAAGTTCTTCAGAAACTTGAGGATAATATTAAACAGGAACTTTGGCAAACAAAAGAAAGACATACAAGGAAAAATAAACTCCATTTAGTAGGATTATATAGTCAAAGTGAAAAAATATTTTTTTATCTGATCTATGGCTTGTTGGCCCTTTGTTAAAGCAGACACACGTATGTTGAATGTCTATTTAAAACCAGAGTACATTTGCTGAACCATACTGGAGCTAAAAAACTATTTGTAGCTGAGACCATAAAAGGGAGAAACCTATGAAATGTGTTATGTTCACCTAGCAAAGCTGTTCTCTAGCAATCAGCAGATTCAGTCCTGTTCTTAGACACAATAGCGTCTAGTCTGGAATACAACAGTAAACTAAGACAAACCATTACAAAAGCTCTCCAGAGATTTCACCATTTTTTTCCTTCTTTGTGGTATCAGACACTGTTGGCAGGAAATCCTGATGGCAAAAAACATGATGTGTTCAAAGTTTACTGCTCAGACTTTCTAGCAAGAGGATGGGATCAAAACACTTCCTTACATATTGCACTTAAGAAAAAAGAGGAAAACATCAACAAAGGTCTTCATCATGATGAAAAAATGTCTGGAAACAATTAGTGACAAAAAAGGAGGAGAAAGAGTAATAAAAAATACTTAAAATGCTAAGTAAAGTAGTGAATTTTTATGACTAGAACACCCTGAATATTGCAGAGATGTAAGTTAGATACTTGCTTCCCCACAATTTCATGCAGTCAGAAGTAAAACCAACCTCTCTAATTACCAACATTCCAAGGCCATAAACCTACACAGCAAGTTATCAAAGCAAAACATCTGTGCATTGTCCACACATGCAGTGCATGCTTGTGAAACAGAAAAGAATGATGTCATTTCAGCCTGGTTTTTATTATATTCCATTTTCTGTATTCTCAGTAGTTTGGCCCTACCTCTGCCTCTGAGAAACAGCCCAACACTTCTTCGCCATCATTTGGGGAAAATGCTCCATGGCCCAAATGCTCCCCGTCATGGGGTAAGGAAGATATTGGATGGTTTCCCTTACCTGCCTCAGCTGCGGGCAAACCCTTGCCTATAAATGAACCTCAAGTGATACATATTTTTTCAGCTTCATCCTCATGACACCAATGCAGCCAGCAATCTGCTCCATGAACACAGCCAGCCTCCAGCAAAAGTGTGCCAGTCTACGCATAGGAACATGATGCCAAAATCAAGTTTCCTGTGGAGGTAAAATCTGTTCTCCAGCAGACAGCTATAGCAACCAAAGCTGGAGTTCTCAGACACCTACTGCCCCTGACGCTTAGGTTCCCAAGCCTGCTTGATGTGGCAAAGAGGGAACTGTGTGCTTGAGAGAATACACCTGCGGCCATACAGATCATTGCTTCCCCTGGCCAACCACACTGTGCCCATCAGCCTTCACGCTTCAACCTCCCATCCCTCAGAAGCTTCATTTGTGCCAACCTACTCATTGCTGGTTTGAAAAGTACCCCAAACAAGTCTCCATTTTATCAGCTGCTCGTGACTTCATGAAACTAGCATCCCCCTCCATCCTCCCATCACCATTCCCCCTTATACATTATTTCTCTCTGGGGTGATCAGTCACAGTATCAACACATTTCTACAGGGGGAGTCAGCAGGGAATTGTTCTATTGCAAACTGCAGAAGCACTAGAAAGAATGGCTATGCTAACATAGCACCGCACTGCTTATTTCTTCCCTTTTGGGGGAAGCTTACATAAATATAATGAACAGATTTCTGGTACTAAGGCCTAGAATATTCCTAGAAACTGTCAACCTGACTGGCTGCCCTTTTTCTTGGTGATTCATTTTTAATTATTTGAGAAGGACTAGCACATTTCAATATGGGCTTTGTAAACGTGGACCGTTGGTAGTTTTGTGGAGGGATACTGAGTACATGTGCTCCTCTCAGAGCAGTTCTAGAGGAAAGATGGAAAAAAGCCATACCCCTGGATTCGAGTGAAGTCACTCCTGCTTCTCTTCCAAAAATTACAATAGCAACATGTACAAAACTCATCAGTAACTAGAGAATCTTGGACTTCATTATTTAAACCTGGATTTGATGCAATATGAACTCTTTTCCTAAAACAATTTTTCACATAAAAGCATTAATATGAACACAGTCATATCTATGGGTTTTTTTAATGCATACCAACACTTTCTTGTAACTCTTGGACTGTGCAATACTGGCCCTACACACTGCATGTAAAACCAGTCTGTCCTCTTACTGAACAATGGGCTTGAGGAATTCCAGGGTTTTTAAATTTGGACAGGCTATAGAAGAAACATGGGATATGCTTACAGACTCCATGTGGGAAGCAAGTGCCCTTCCTAGTACTGTGGAAGCCAACCTCCCCGCGTGATGGGCAACCTGGCCACCCCTCCAGCCAGAGCAGAGCACTGGGCAGCACAGGGAAAGCAATGTTCCCTGCCAGAGTCATTGCAGCCGCCTTGCTTTCTTTCCATCTCTGTCATCAATTCTCACCCTTACCTGCTCCAGTACGGGTATTACCAAGGTAGCAAATGCATATGGTACCTGAACAAATTGCACAACAATAAAACATCCTCTTTACCCATGCATGCACCATGTTGACCCATACATTCATCAAAACTTTCACAAGCATTGTACTAGTCCTGAAAGGAATACAAATTTTTCAGATTCCCAAGCGTAGTAATTTCCTGCTTTAAAACAGCCTTCGCAGAAAGGTGACCTAAGCCAGATAAAATCCACAATCAAGTACCTGAAAAATCTCCTTGCTAAAAAACTGAGGGGAAAAATACTTTTAAACCCTAAATTAAAGCCCAAACTTCAAAGCCTAAACTAAAGCCCAAAGCTTACTCCAAACCAAAACATCAAGTAGAAGAGCTACTAGCAACAGATAAGGAACTTACAATTGAACATTTTGGCTAATATAAATGAAACTGTTTCAACTGCCACTAAGAAAGAAAATACTATTGGCAGCTCACCATTCTTATAAATGATAGCAAATTCTTTAATCTACTTTAATATCAAAGCAATTTATAGTTCAAATTACTTTATTAAAGGCTTTTTGCTGTTCTGTAAAGCACACAAACACGTGGAAAGAAAAAAAAAAATCAACAATGTGGAAGAATGGAGTCTATTCAGTCAGCATCTTCTCTTTGCAGGAAATTACTCCCATCAGGTATCTGCTTATATTTATTTACACATATATATTTTCCATTTCTTTTATATATTGCTCACTATTTAAATCTACCCAGTAGGTAAAGTCCTATATACAAAGCAGCTAACAAAAAGATATGCTGCCTCTGGCATACATAAAACATTCTAAGAATCTTATTACATATACTTGAATTGATAAGTCTCCTCCATATGGAGTACGCAAGTGTGAGAACACTGACGTTGATCTGACTGTATTGTAAATCTGAATTTTAAAGACTTCCACGTAAAGGTTCACTTCACTAGTATTGCTTAAAAAGCAAGGAGTTGAGAGTCTCTGCCTCAGCTTACTATGCACTTTGTTAAAGCTGTTTTCCCAATCATTCACTGAGCTAAATTTACTCAGCAGCATTCTCTGTTGTTATTTATGCTTGATTTAAAATGTGTTATGAAATCAAAAGGTCACATACTTAGGTTAGAATCTGTGCACTTGGACTCTGACCCATCTTTTATACACACCAAAAAAAGAAGAAAAAGAGTGTAAAGCTTTCATCCATAAACCAAAGTGCAGCCTTTATCTGCTTAACCATAAATGCTACGCAGTTATAATAAAAAACCTCATTTGCTCCTGCTATATTAATTGTTCCTTTCTAAATATAGAATAATTCCAAGCCTAGAGACTCAGGTCACCAGGTAAAGCTTTGCACAGAATAAATCTGTCATCACCTTTGCTCAAAGCATCCCTTAAATCAAAATTCATTTACTGTGACAGTAAAAAGCAGCCAATTTAGACAGCACAGGCCGATAATTTTGAACTCGTTTGTCCTGTTTTCAAAGGAAGGAGATCACAGTGGAAACTCGGAGAAGTCAGCAGAAACTCCAGCAAGTTGTCAGCCTGCCAACCAACCTTTTATCTTTTTGTTTGCTTACTTAATCTTCTTAAAAAATGCACGTTCATTGCAATCGTTACCGATTCCCAGTGGAATTCGTGTAGAATCAGAAAAAATGTGTTTGTTTCACTTCTTTGTAACAATTATAATTACTACATACATGGGTAGCCAACCACTACCGCAAATAAGATCATGCATTTTGCATAATTATAAGGGGAAACATTAAGACCAATATTGTCCAGTTTTTCTGATTAATACAGTTACCACTGAAGGCTAATTTGGTCCATGTGTGCCAAAGCGAACAGGTAACGAGTATGTTCATAAGGGGAGGGCATTTCAATTGCCAATGTCTAAGGCATCAGTAAATGTATTTGCAGTAAGCTTTTTGAACACCAGGGCAACTCTACATATTTATTTCTTCCCTCTCTTCAGCTTCATATATGTGTTAAAAAAAAATAAATCTACCATTGATCCACAATTAAATGAATGCATTGGCTTAAAAAAAAAAAAAACAATGTAGATGGTCACCTTCCTAAAGCAACTTACATTTTGTGAGAGACAGTGGCACTGAGCTTTAACAAAATAATAAAGCTGCATTCCAAAAAGGTCTGTTCAAAGTACTTTGAAATATTTAAGTACTCCTGTTAAAACACAAATGTGAAAATTCAGCTGGAAATGAACATTCCTTTACAACTTCAACAAATGCTTCAATGCAGCCTTACTGGAATAGAGACGCAGCACTAACACAGCCTCGTGGGTTACTGAAATCCAACATTCTTGGGGGGAAAATGGAACCTTCCAGTTCCCTATGGCACATCATATGGTTAATAAGGGAGGAATTAGACAAGCAATGTTATTACATTTAAGTTTTCGTAACAAATTACTTTCTCTAGGGAAGCCAAACCAAATTAAACTAAGCATTAGAGCAGCACGAGCTATATTTAAGCAGCAACACAAAGTCTGGCGGCAGCACTGCTTCAGCAGCCACCACCCACAGCCACTCCTGCCCAGGATTGCTGGACAGGGACTGCCCTGCACTGTGACAGACAGGGATTGGTGCTGCCCCAGCAGCAAACAGGCCCAAGGAACTGATCTGGCTGAAAAATCATAGAATCACAGACTGGTTTGGGTTGGAAGGGACCTTAAAGACAGGGACACCTCCCACTGGACCAGATTGCTCAAAGCCCCATCCAACCTGGCCTTGAACACTGCCAGGGATGGGGCAGCCGCTGCTTCTCTGAGCAATGTGTGCCAGCGTCTCACCACCCTCATAATAAAGAATTTCTTCCTACTATCTAATCTAAACTCTTTCAGCTTAAAGCCATTTCCCCTTGTCCTATCCCTACATGCCCTTGTAAAAAGTCCCTCTCCACATTTCTTGTAGGTCCCATTCAGGTACTGGAAGCTGCTCTAAGGTCTCCCCTGAGCCTTCTGTTCTGCAGGTTGAACAACCCCAACTCTCAGCCTGTCTCCGTAGCAGAGGCGCTCTGGCCCTCTGATCATCTTCTTGGCCCTCCTCTGGACTTGGTCAACTAGGTCCACATCCCTCTTATATTGGGGGCCCCAGAGCTGAACGCAGTACTGCAGGTGGGGTCTTATAAGAGTGGAGTAGAGGGGGAGAATCACCTCCCTCAACTTGCTGGTCACACTCCTTTTGATGTGGCCCAACATACAGTTGGCTTTTCACTCTATCTGCTTCTCCATGCAATCACACATAGACGTGCCAGTGCAAGGAGGGCACAGCAACAGGCGCTGATGTCAAGGTTTTGCTCAAATCATGCCCCAAATTTTCTTGCTTTCCAGCCAAGTCTCTCAAGAGCAGAGGAAGAATGACCAGCTCAGGACCAGGTAGAAGCCATTGCTGAGGCATAGGTCTAGCCACTGCATTCCCAGGAGCTGTGCTGGCACTTACTCTCTTCCCCAGCCCCACTCCAGTCAGAGCAGAGACTGGCTAGGTAAGAGCTGTGAAACGAAGCAGAGGGAAGCCCTGAGAGCCCAATTTCATGCAGCTGAAGCCCATCTAATTGCTGCCTGCCAGCATCCCAGCCCTCTGCTCCTGAACCACTTACCCAACAGAAAATAATCTTGTTTTTCAGTTATCCCATGGGTTTTGTTTCTGTCTGCTTATTAAAATGGCTGAGCAGAGAGAGGAAGGTGGGGCTGCAGCAGTGGAGGAGACACCATTCCATTCACAGATAGGTTTTCTTAGGCTGCTGCCAACCTACCGCCTATGTTAAGTAATCATTTTGCAGCAATTTCTACTGTCTTCTTCTAGATACAACTCAGTGTTGCCAAAAATCTTTGCAACACCTGTATTTCTAATTTGGTTTTGCCTTTGCTTATTGACTGTACATTAAAGCTAATTAAACAGATATCGAAAACCCTTCTTGTGTCTTTCAGGATTGCAGAATATATAGGCCTCACCACAGCACTGCTCCATAACGCTGCCACAGCAAGTCATCAAAGAGATGCAAGGGCTGGCTGATAATTCCTATGGGTCTTATGACTTGTATACTAATTCCCAGACCTGTACAGCAAAATCAATCAGGATTTTCCTCAAGCTTCCCTCTTCGAAGCCACAGAGAATGGCTGTGGTGAGACATGGGAGGACGGCGTCTGACCACAGGCTGAGGGAAGCCCTGACTGAAGCTTCTGAAGGATCACTCAAACTCCCATGACTCATCTTTAGGCTCAGAGGGGGTCCTGAGCCAGGCTCTGAGCAAGGGGCAGTTTACACACCCACCTCTGAGCAGCACACCACTGGTGGGATAACCACCACCACGTCTGCTGCATCTCTGTTCATCTCTGACAGGAGAGATGCAACGTAACACGGTCAGCATAACCTCTCATGGTTAGCTTGTGACGGCGTGGTATTTACTACAAAGGAACACAGCATGCACCGTGTGCACGCTGTGGAAGCAGGGCCACGATTCTTTAATCTACTGTAATAGGTGGAAAAAAACACAAAGAAAACCACCATCAGAATCATCAAGGAGGAAACGCCCTTGTCTGAGACAGCCATCCAGCTATAGGTACCTTACGAGAATTAGTTGGTACCTGCTTAAATATGCCTTCTCCTAATAAAGGAGATTTCTCTCTGCTATGTTTCCACTAGTGAATTAATATATAGGGAAAAGACAACTCTATTATTTATAAGAGACTCAATAACCTATATACATATCCACATCATGCTTTGACCAAAACAATCTAACACTCCATTAGAGATTATTAATACACGAAGCCCGATGACCACTTTGTGATTTATGGTATCATTTCCTCCACTTTACAAACAGAGAAAACTACAGAACAGCAGTCATCTTGGTGGAGTAGGTTATTAAAAAGCTCTGCGAGGAAACCCACAATAGAAGTCAGCTAATTTCCATGGGGCTGGGATTTCATGTCTGTTTTTCTGACTGCGCCTGTGCTTTAACTTCACAATTACTACCAAACTTCAGTGAAGCTCAAATAATTAAAGAGACATAACCTTGCACCAAAGCCAGTAGCAAAACTCTCATTAATTTTAACGGAAGCAAGACCAGACTAAGTGTTTATAAAGCAGCTGTGATCACTGGAAGGCGCTCCTGAGTTCTCATTATTAGCCACAAGACTACATCTAACAGCAACTTTTAATTTATCTGGTCCCAAAACCCACCAGGTTTTTAAAAGCTCTTGTTTTTCAGAAAAACATCACTGAAAAAGCACTGTATAGTTATCATTAGAATTTTTTATATGAAAAACTTACATGTGTTGCTAAAAGGCATACCAAAGGCCAATCCAGTAAGGGATTGAGTCTCCCTGAGGATTCTTGCTTCTGTCATATCTGCTCTTGCCCCTGGTTAAAACAGCTTTTCATTCATTTTCCAATTATATAATGTAAATTGGTAATGTAAAAAGATTTGGAAGATTCATCCAATCGACAAGTTTATTGCTGTTTTCACTAGAAAAAAATAATAATGGAATACCTCAAAATAGAGGAAGGGAACCTTTCTAAATCTTTAGATTAAGCTCTTAACATGCAACTGTTTAGATTATAAAGCACAGCAGGAATAGTTTCTTGCACCTGGCTGACCTGCTTCTTTTTTTGAATTATGAGTTTTTCTCTACATAATGTTCCACACTGAAACAAATCTGTCCTAAAGATCATGATGTATCCCACCACATTGCCCTGCTCCATTTTGAAACACAAGTTATATCCTGAGTATGAGATATGCCTAACACGAAATACACAAATTTTCACCAAGCCTTTTGGGCACTAAGTGAGTAAACAAGCAGGAACTTATTATGCTTTAACTACGGCCAGATCAGTGCAGCTGAGGGCCCTCAAGTACAGAATCGTGCCAACAGCATCAAAGAACCTGCCTTTATTAAGTGTGAGCAAGAACTACACTAACGAACACAAGTACAGAGGTTTCACAGGAAAGGTCACAGGCAAATCACCGATGTGAGCCACACCAGGCAGCAAGGAAGAAGTCAGCATGGCATCCGTGACTATCACTTTCCTAGCAGGGAAAAACAGGCAGCTCTGCTCCACTCTGATCTTGCTATATCTCTCATGGGATATTAAAAAGGAGGCTTCATTAAATGTCTCTGGAAGCCAAAAGAGCATAGCTAACAGCAACAAGTTTCACACAGGAGAAAAATGCCACAGCTGTTATACCAGACTACTCCAGGAAACAAGGGATGCAACAGCATCCTGAAACCACTCACACCTGTGTGTCAAATCTCAGCATATTTTTTTTTCCATGAGCTTTCCTCTATTCTGCAGCACAATGTAAACATTTGGATGATGACTGCTGTGTCAGCATAGCTGTTTAGACATATTCACCCAGATTAAAGAGAATGGAAACAAAATCCCGGAGTGCTGCTGCTTAAAAGAAATTCCAACACTTCAAGTGTTCACACTTTTCACTAAAAACATGCAAGGCCATGGTGAGGAAAAGCATAAAACTTCAACAAATGCTGCTTCTATCCTACCCACAATCACAGAACAGGGTTACAGAAGCTTAGATTGCTCTTAAACAAGGATATCTGTGAATAGTCAAAGCTTTTCATCATTATTTAAAAAGACATGAAAATATTTTTGCAAATCAGCATTACGGAAAAAACAATTATTGTTCTTTGCCAGTCACAGTCTGCAGCCCCTGTAAGCCCAGTAGTATAAGGAAATTCAAGTTTTCCATAGTCTCACCTAAGCTTCCAGGATTCATGACATCCATGTCCCTCACAGCTTCATCATGTTATAATCCCTACATTTTTATTGAAGAGAAATCAGTGAATAAATATGTTCATTTAAAACAAAGAATACTTAGCAGCATGGCTTGTGTACTGTGTATGCTTTGACAATTTAACTACCTTCATTTTCAGATGAAAAAGCTAGAACAACTTGTTCCTTTACAAACATGAAAGCATGCTCTTTCTTCTGTTTGGTCAGCTAAATGCCAAAAATATAATCCCCTACTTAAATCTACCTGCAATAAGCAGGGACTAGACATATGCCCATGTTATTTTCAAACATAAAATCTAATTTACATGGAAACAAAATTAGTTATTTCCTCGACAAATGACTGCATCCAGAAATGGCCCTACTCACACCTGTGCTAAGAGACAGAAATTGGCACCTTAGCCCCTTGTCTATTTCAACTCTAGCAAATGGGAATCCCAAAGCTGCCCATAAGTGATCTTCCTTCTTCAGCGCTCTACACCATAGGTATTTGTCTTACCCCTTCCATTTTCTAACCCTCTCTCCAGATAAACTCACGACAGATATGCCAACTCAAAATACACTTACAACAAGCACTATCTGCTGCTTCCTTCGGTGAACATCCCCAAGTAGCTCAACTTTCCATAATGGAGCCTGAATCTTCTCTATCATTCATAGCACAGGGGCTTCCTATACCCCTGTAAGGACTTCACCATGCTGGTGAGCACAGAGCAGACAATTTCAGCTGTTTAAGCCACATGCACCACTGAATCCCTTTATTCAAACTAATCAAATTCAATCTCATTTGTGTCTTTCCATGCTCTCCCAGTCCCTTTCTAAATCTCAGGCACTAACAGGTTTCAATTATTCCATGATGTGCCAGGTAAGCATCCGTCCCATTTCACAGCTGAAGACACAGCTATAAAAAGTTTACTGACTTGTTTAAACTGATGGGAAAAAAAGAAAATATTTGAGAGTTAACATTTGTGATCAACAGACACAGTAAAAGAATTATTTAAGATGCTTTTACTGTGCTCCTGAAACCTGAAATTAATACAAAATTATCTATGTTTAGCAAGGCAATGTTTTGAAAGTACTCACTAAGTCCAACATTCATCACAAAAACGCCATACACAATTACATCAGTTTTTTAAAACATAAATAGGGATGTATAGGACTGACATCGGTAAATACTCAAAAGGAGCCCAAATGTAAAAATAAAGGAGAAAAATAAGCTACAATCCTTCACACAACCATTCATTCTATTTAAATTGTACTATTAAGCTGTACTACAGAAAGAAAAAAAGAGACAGTGGTAATCCCTTACTTTATATACCCAGAAACAGATAGGGTGATTAAAGTACATATTATATTTGATATGAAAAAAGAATGGGAGAAAAAAGAAAAAGAAACTGATAGCAGATCTAATTTCACACTTGGGAATTACAATGTAGAGAATACACACAGGCATTCTTCACTGACAACAGCGCTGTGAAATGCTCAGTAGATTGCCGACGGTCTTAGGATTTAAAAGATTCAATGTTCTGCTTCGTTACTTCACAGCATGTGAAACTTTGGAGGACGCTGGAATACTGAGCAGCTTAGTAGGGAAGAAAAACAGAAGAAAAGGCCTCATCAAACTTACAGGATCCTGATAGACCTTATTTGACAGCATTTTACTGTGCTTAAATTGCGGAAAATAAAAACCAGAGTGCTTCTGTTCCTTTAACTGCATAATCAAGGCCATGTAGTGGGTGCCATACAGATTGCCCCAAAAGTAGACTGTACATGCACTGATGTTCTATATTTACTTAACCTACTAAAAGTAAACTTCAATCCTTTCCTCCCTCCCTTCACAAAGCATGAAGACTTGAAAGAACAAAAACCAGAAACAAATTGATAAAACTTACACCTGGATTAGTTGCATTATAAATTCTGCTTATACCTGATTATGAGCCAGTTCTCATCCTAGATCTCCAGGAACGGACACTTGGCAAATACATGCTTTCCAGTGGTCAGCACTAAGGTGGACCATTGCTCCTCAATGAATAGTAATTAGGGGAAAGCATCTCTGCAAGCAGCAGTAATTTCTCTTTTCTCTGCTGTGCAGCCAAGCAGGAGCAACCCTGCAGGGTAGGTGACAGCATTATAATACCTAATCCCAACAAGCAAAATTCTCAGCAATGAAATGCGCTCTGAAAATGCAATATTTATTCTAAGAAGATGAGACTCCCAAGAAAACAGAAAGCCTCAGTAATGAGTCTTCAAAGATGAGAGGGTGGCTCTTTCGCCTAAGAATTCTTTTCAAATCTTTGGTATTTAGTGTAGCTAAAAGAAAAAAAAACTTTTGCGAAGCAAATATGTAAGCACCTGGAAATTTTAGAAGCACAAACAAAATTTCAATGAAAACTAACCTTCAAACAACTAAATTCTGTGTTTAAGGTGTTCTCTAGATTATCCACACAACACTAAAGGTTTTGTGGTTGGTTTTGTACCTTTCATGGAAAAAAATAAAAAACAAACACTTGGGGGAGGGGAGAGGTTTTTTCCTCTTGTTCTGTTCAGAAAGGGCTTGAGAGGAAAGTCAAAATCCGCTGGTCCTTCCCTTCTTATGGTGCCTCCTGAGGCATGATGCAAGCCTCCCCCAGCACATGGGAGAAGAGCAATGGGTCCAATCCACAAGTGCAGCCCAACCACCACAGGGGAAGCTGCCACTGTCCACAGGCTTTATTCCCCCTTCTTGGAAACCACTGCACTGAGACATGCCCTCACATGCTTCTTCCCACTTGCATCCCTACAGAAACCCACCTGGACCAGGAAGAGCTCATCCCAGGAGGAGATGGCAAGGTGGCTCCCCAGGGAACACACACAGAAAAAGATGCGGTTTCTGTTATGCCTCTGCAAAAATTGCAGCCTATTAGCAGAGAGCTGGCAACCGACCTCCCATTGTCCTGAGCAGTCCCAGCTCCATCATACAGATTTAATACAGATTAAATTTATCATATTCACTGAGTTAAAACTGTCCACAAACAGTGGAAGGATCTCAAGCTACGCATAGAAACATCAAAGCCGGCAGCAAGTCAATCATCACCAGCTGATGTACTCTCAGACCATCATGTTAAGGCTCAAAGAGAGAGCCATATGATGGCTTGAACAATTTCCATTGCTCACCACTTCATCCTTCCCCTCCCTTTCCCCACTAGTCATACCCAGCAAGGATCTGACGCTGATGAATAAAGCCCGCTTCTTTGCCTTTTTTCTTTCTCCACACCAGCTCAGCTCCCAGAGACAGCTCACAGCAGAGCTGCACAGCTCATGGCACCAAACACCCAGCCCATGGCGCAAGGCCACACAGCCAAAGGAGTAAAGGACACGGCAGGTGAGGGGACATGAGGTGGTAAGGGAAGGACAGCCAGCACATTCAAAACCACTGTAAATACACACCTTCTTGGCAAAATAGGCAGCTTCACACATGCTCTCCCAGCATGCTGCCGCAGTTCTACACAGCACAGAGAGGTGGAGGGACATATTTTGACAACCAGAATTTCTGCAGCTGACTTTCATATTAAAAATAATTCTGAAGTTTCTTATTTAAAATAATTCTGAGTGCATTTCTACAAAAAGGATCATGTTTTCTGGGAGCTCATCCACTCCTGAGCCTTACTGATGGCCATCACCCACCTCCTAACCCTGCCATACTTTTCCCAGTACTAGGAAAATGCACAAGGTTAGCAAAGGGTATTCAGACACAGCTACTTTCATGGATAAAACACAGGAAGCAAAAGGAAGACAAAACTGGAGAAGACGTGGATGCCCCATCCCTGGAAGTGTTCAAGGCCGCTGGATGGGGCTTCGAGCAACCTAGTCTAATGGAAAGTGTCGCTGCCTATGGCAGGGGGGTTGGAACTACACGGTCTTTAACATTCCTTCCAACCCAAACCATTCTGTGATTCTATGAAGAAACAAAACAGGATTCCCTAAGCAGGACTAGTTGTATTTATTTTATATCACATTTGAAAATGCTTGTACAGCAAGTACAGCACAGAATGTAAGCAATAACTGCTTTGGAAGGAACAGTAATATGCAAGATGGGAATAAGTACTGGAGCAAACAGGAAGAGGTAATTTGCAAAAGAAGGATATTTGAATAAGAAAATTGAATTAAAAAGTGTGCATTAGTAAGTGAAGGAAACATCAATGCAAGATGCACATGTATTTTCAACAAGTATAAGGGAAATCTAAACGCAGTATGAAGTACCTGCCATTTACAGGAAATTATTAAAGCCATATAATATAGTGTTTCATTTTGAAAGCTTACTGGACTTAAACTAGACTGGATAGACAAAGCAGACGGTTACTTATTATTTAAAACAACACTCATCTCAGGATATTAGGTTTATAGCCTGATGCTGCTTACTCATAACAAAGCCTAATTACAGCCTAACAAGCACACCCACTAACTTCAATGAAACTAGTCAAAGAATAAGACAGGCTCCACTGTACGTCAGGTTTGGCAGCTTCCTGATGAAGTACTCTAGAGGAAACAAACTATTCGGCCAGTTAATAGAGGAAACTATTTAACACGGAAGCCAGGGTAGAAGTGATGCAACTTACTCAACACCGCGGCAGTCACCAGCAGTGCCAGAAGCAGGACCTGAGAACTTCACAACTTCCGTGTGTGTGCAGAAGGCCACAAGCTCTCCTCGTGGAAAATGATCACCTTCAATAGATCTTTAATTTTGATGTTTATTTACAGCTTTGATAAACAGTTTCTGAATCACTTGTTTTTATTGTAC
Organism: Amazona ochrocephala; assembly: GCA_039720435.1. NCBI lineage: Eukaryota > Metazoa > Chordata > Aves > Psittaciformes > Psittacidae > Amazona > Amazona ochrocephala. The sequence goes on from CM077878.1 coordinate 78,238,208, forward strand.
TGGTAATTGCGTAGGGAATGAAGTTATATATAGGTCACTGGCTTCTATTAGAGGAACATACACTAATACAGCTGTAATAAAATGCAAAAAGGCAATAAAGGAAAAGAAATTGGAGAAGAAACTCAGCACTAAATAGCTGTTCTTTTCAAGCTCCACCTCCCACCATGAGCCATACATCAAGTAGTAAATCAGGTCTGCATATCTGCTTGGCATATTATGGCACACACAAAACATACCCATCCAACTGATAACTTGCTTTTAAAACACTGAATATTCAATGCCAGCAGTATCAACCTGGATAGCAATTTCACTTCAAGAGCTAGGTATCTCTTGTTTTTGAGTAGGGTGCCCTGCTCTACTCTTCAAACTGCACTCTGCATTTGCCTGTAGAGTACGCCTGATCATAGTCCCTGCTTATACCAGACAACTAAGTAGCTGTAAGATCCCTCTCTTATAGGGTGTCATGGCTGGGACCACTGAATGTTACAGAACCATCCTATGGAGGGAACACTGAAAAGCAGTGTGACTAGTAATGCAGGGACTGGAACAGTAACACATCATGGGGAAACTGCCGAACTGACTAAATGTGGATTGTTTTCTAAATTTTGTGTTCTTTATTTACATGAATTTACATTCATGTTCTGACTGCACATGGATTTGGTTACACAATGATGTTAAATAAGAGATTTTAAATATTTATATTTGGATCTGCAATACTATGATTGAGCCAGCATACTCACATTTCACACACCATTTACATTCCTCCTCCTTTCATTTCCCTCCACTTCCACCTGAATTACAACCACCCAAGTTCCCATCAGCTCTGTGCACATGACCTCTCTCTGCTTTCAAACCACACTCCTCCTGGCTAGGAATGCTTTCCCCTCCAACTGGAAGGATGGGATCCAGACAGAGCCCTGCTGCCAACATCACCCTGCTTTGTGGCAGGCTGATTCCATTCAGCAGAGGGCTAACGTAAGCACCATTAATGTGATACCCTGCTCTCGTAAGACCTCACTTGGAGTATTGTGTGCAGTTCTGGTGTCCTCAACATAAAAAGGACATGGTACTGTTGGAACAAGTGCAGAGGAGGGCCATGAGGATGATCAGGGGACTGGAGCACCTCCCGTATGAAGATAGGCTGAGAAAGTTGGGGCTGTTCAGCCTGCAGAAGAGAAGGCTGCGTGGAGACCTCATAGCAGCCTTCCAATACCTGAAGGGGGCCTATAGGGATGCTGGGGAGGGACTCTTCATTAGGGACTGTAGTGAGAGGACAAGGGGTAATGGGTTCAAACTTAAACAGGGGAAGTTTAGATTGGATGTGAGGAAGAAATTCTTTACTGTGAGGGTGGTGGGGCCCTGGAATGGGCTGCCCAGGGAAGTTGTGAATGCTTCATCCCTGGCAGCGTTCAAGGTGGGGTTGGACATAGCCTTGGATGGCATGGTTTAGTGGGAGGTGTCCCTGCCCATGGCAGGGGGTTGGAACTAGATGATCTTGAGGTCCTTTCCAACCCTAACTATTCTATGATTCTATGATTCTGTGATATCAGTTACACAGGTATAAGGGTAAGGCACCTGGTTAGTCTACATTCAGCGTCTCTGGTGTCCATCAGACAAAGCCAGACCTTCTTAAACTGTACAGGCTCAGTCATGGACTTGAACCCAACTGCAGTTCAGGTCTGGCAATTTATAGGGGAAAGTCTGTGTTGTGTTCATAACAAGCTATGTATAATTTGTTGCTACGGTTGAACAATGGCCTGGATAAAGAGAATATCCACAGGAGTTGTGTTCCTGATGTATTGCAGCACTTAGCACAGTCTTAAAATATGCAGGGGGGTCAAAAATCTGTGTTTCTGAAAAAAAAAAAAAAATAAAAAAAAATTATGGGGGAGAAAGGGATGGAGTGAGGGTAGATCACGGCACATACCTCCACTGAAAAATGATAGCTTATGGCTCTCTGATCAAAAGTTCAAATCAATGATACCTATTTGATCTATCACAAAACCATACTTGCATCTGAAATGCTTTTGAAGCCATGTCATCAAAGCTTTAGCTCTGTAGCTCTGTGTAGACAGCTGGCCATGCACACTCATGGTCCTCCTGTGCTGAAGCTTGCCCCACAGCCGACCATCCAGATACAACAGCCAGGAGGAGGAGGATGCGCTAATGCAGGCATCAGCCACAGCAAGGGTTAGGAGGGATACCCTGCACAGAGTGCGCTCCCCATCCTGTTTGCCAGTTCTCGTGAAACGCTGTTTTGTTCACGCATTAAGCAAAGGGGAAATTGCAATCATGCATATACAAAATGAGCTGAACCCTAACATGACATGACAGCTTTGGATACGTAATAACTGGTGAATCAGGCATTTTTCCACCTCTCCTCTCTTTCCTCTGTTAACCAAGAAGTCGAACTAATCCCTCCCCTTTGAAATTGTATTATTCAGATCAGAGGTGTAAAAGGAGACTCAGGTTGATCTTTGTAATTTCTACATGTATTTTGGTTACAATCTTAATAAAGGCATGCTGAAGGCCCTTGGGTCATTTCCTTTCCTTTTGATTTTATCTGACTTCATTCAAATTACTATGTATAACTTTATACAATTTAGCAGTTCCAAGCATCAAAACCAGAATGCAGTAAGAATCACATGATCACCAGTTCTTACAACTGAGGCCCCTCCAACACACACAGATACCTGCCATTTCTTCTGCATGCCAGAAACCTAGCAATGCTACAGGTATCTCTACATTTCAAGCATGGAATGGTGTGCTGCTCCTCAGTAAGTTGGGAAGAGCAGAAGGAATGAAAGAAAAGGATAAACAAAACAGGGTGGCCATTATGTCACTACATCCATTTTTCAGGACGCAGTCCTAAGGAAAAGTTCTTAGGGCTCCTGTGTCAGTAAGGACAGCCAGTTGGGATTCCTGCCTTGCTCAGGAGGAAGGACTTCAAAAAGCACACACAACTGGTTCTCAGGCTCTTCAAAGGGCTCTAGCAGCAGGAAAATACCAGACTAGAACATATTCAAAATGCAGTAATAACAGTGGCAGCTCCTGTCACCTTCTCACATTAGAGATGTATCTGTAACCTACCCCAGTGCGAACAGAGATAAAGAACAGACCGATATAATCAGCCCACAGAAAAATGGAAGTCAAGAAGATGGAGGCTGGAGGCTTTTTCCCAAGTATTTTCATGCAAATATTTTGGTCAGCTACTGCACTGGAAATTTCAAAGACTAATTTGGCAGGAGGGGAAATGGGGGGTAAAGGGCAGAGGCTGCAAAGAAGTAGAAAAATGCTTATTTTTCATCAGTGATGTCAGATGAGCTCTTCAAGTAGTAGCTCCGCTTCCCTTGTACATACATAGTAAGCAGGTTAACATCTCAAAGACAGTGCTTCAAAAGGAACTGACAGTGCCAACATCATTAACTGGAGAGACTGCCTGCATAAATCCATCCATATTTGAATGTGTTAATTTTCCCAAAGCTTAAAAATGAATCAAAGGCTATTTCATATCTCAAGAAAAGGGAAGAGATCTGAATGAAGCAGGAAGAAAAGACTACCGGTGACAGGAGGATGTGCTGACCCATGCACAGAAGCCCTGTAAGACCATGACATGACTTCATACACCAAAGCCTCCCACAGTAGTGCCTGTTTGGAATGCTGCTCCCCGCCCTACAGCAATGCCAGCACATTTACACGGCCACACTGAGAACCAGATCTGGGGCTTCACTGAGCAAAACAAAAACCGCAAAACACGTTGGGTTCTGCCCCCCCCCACCCTTTGCATTTTTAAGTCAGACCCAGTCCCAGCTCTGGGTCACAGGAGAGCTGTGCGGCTGCGCTGGAACAACTGAGAGGGGTGTGCAGGATAGAAACATGGGATATGAATTCATCTTGTAAAAACACAGTTTAAGCCAGTTTTCCCTGCCAGAGACAGATTTACCTAGGCTCAAAGGAATTTATAAATGAGCAAATAAAACCTATCCACATAAGCCTTTTTGGAGACAAAGCTGCATCTCATGCAGTACCGTATCATGTATCCAACAGGCTATTTTTGAGGGATAAATAAGTAACACCATGTTCTGAAGATGCTGACTCCCCGTCACTGACATCTGCTGCCACTAGACTGCAGAAAAGAGTCCCCTACAGATCATAGGACAGGAGCTACCTGCTGAAGGAACTGCCTGTGGCTGGCACACCCAGGCTGCAATCCCAGTTTTAGGTCACAAAAGGACAAATCGTTACACTGCATCCCAAGAGAGGCACCCGTCCAAGGCCTGTCACCTGCACTCACTGAACAGCCACTTACAAGAAAGCACACGCAGAAAAGCTTCACTTGCTTTTGCCAATGCTATGATGTTCTGGTGCACGTAACACCTATATTCAAAGCAAGCTTCAAATTAAAGGAAAAAAATGCAGCTGCTAGAGCACCTGTGTTATAAGCAGGGTTCTGAGTGCAGGTAAATGACTGTTTGCTTTATTCTGCATCAAATACCCTAAACCCAATTTACTACAACTTTTTAAAAGTTCTCATTCGTTTGCATTATTTCTGCAATCTCTACATTTTGTTTCATTCATACGTTCACAACTGTTTCAGTGATCACGGGTTTCAGAGACTGAACTCTCATTTGTAAGGCAAACACCATTCATGCCTGAAGAAAAAACCGTAACTAATCATTTTTATTAGAATACCTTTCCAACTTTTCAAATGCTTGATTCCTGTTCCCCTGGGGTTTACGCCTTCCGCAGCGTTCTTACAGCACACTCAAACAGGCCTTTTCCACCACTAGAGTGAGAAACCACTCACATGTGAACTCTTGCTTTGAAACAGAAGGAAAAAAACCTGGCAGGCTTGTGCAGAATGCAAAAGCAGCCTCATGAACAGTAAATATCACCTGTGCGACAACTCAGTGGAGAGAAGCTGCAAATCCTTGGTTTGGGTAATTCTTGCAAAAAGAGATTTTGGAGAATAAAGTAACCATACATAAAACTCACGTGCACTGAAAAATAGCCCAAAATTGGCAGCTGGGCTTGGTTTGTGCCCCCCACCCCAGCAAACTTCACAATTACTTAAACAAGGAAAGGTAATTTAATGCCTTTTATTAGCAGAGAAACAAAGGTACAATTCCCAGATGCATCTGTGCACCTTCCTAATCCATATTTCATTTATCTTTACAAATTAGCAATTAGGAAAATTAGTATACTCACACCTGAAAATTTAACCAAACAGCAACTCTAAGAAGTTTCTTAACCAAATCTAGTACTAACATGTAAAAGCTTTCAACTCACTTTAAAGTTAAGCTGCAAGGCTTGATCCTTAGCTCTGGATCTTTCAAAGGCAACTCCTAGCACTATACCAGGGTATGAAAATCAAGAAAAATCATCAATATTTGAAAGCACATCCTAATGATGCTTACTTATGTGAAAACTGGTGCAAGTAGTCAAACTTGCACAAAGCATACTTTATCAACTCTCCCAGCTACCTTCCTGGGGTTTACATTTATTTCCATTTAACAGCTATTTTCTTCTCATCTCAGTATTTCATAAAAAGCCCCAAACCAAGATGATTACGCTTCTAATACTGCATTTCCTTCAGCTCTGCCAACAGCGGGAGAAGCTCTGGCTCCCTGGCATCCAACCTGCACGCAAATACACCACCGGTGCTGCAAGAGTATGATGTTGCTCATGAAACCTGCTCAGAGCATGATGGGTACAGTTGCTGTACTTCTGCACAAGGATACATTTGATGTATATCTAACAAAACTGACTGTAGTGTGTGGAAAACAAAAAGGAATAAAAGAGTGAGCTGGTTTTTTTGCCTGCTGCTTAGAATGACCTCATGGACTGACACTGTGCCATGCTTAGTGGCAGCTCTGCCTATTTGGTAAGAAGTGTTAGCATTAGAAAATCCCCTGTTGTGAGGATGCAGACTTCATAGGCTTGATCAAAAGTTGTATGACAGATACACATCAATAAAGTCCCTATTTCCAGCTTCAGAGCTGCTAGCGTTTGGGCTTCATTTGCTGAGTATGTGGCCTCTGTAAGTCCTTCTGGAGTTGTATCTTGAAAAGCTGCAAATTAATGGCAAACTTGACATTTCCGTAGACATAGGATTATACAAGTAATGTCAGGGGAACCCAGGCTTACTAGAACAAAATATTACCCAACTTCAAGTATTTTGAGGTTATTTATTCTTTACTGAAAAGAACTAAAATTTTTATTTCTCATGTATGTTGCAGAGGGCAAACAGGGAAGGGGAACAGACTTTGAAATACATTTTCAGAACATTTCACTTTAAAGATTAAAAATACTTTAATCTTTTATTTGTCAGACATATTTCTAAGAGAGATGATCAGCTCAGACACATGGTGTAGAGATTACTGGATGAAAAACCAAAAGCTGTGCAGGTCTAACCAAGTGTTCTTGGGGACTTTGCTCTGTAAGAGCTTAGGATGAAATGAAGAGACTCATGCAGAACAGAAAATCAGGCTACCCCAATTTTGACTCCAGATCATAATTTGGAGCTTATACTCACCCTAAATTTGGCCCCACCTCTTTACTTTAATGTTGGTGCCAGAACTGCTGTCTTTTGCCTGTCACACCCATGGAAAACTCCCATTGCCTACAGTAAGAGGCTCCAACCTGAGCTGTACAAACACACAATATAAAATGTTTTCTGTAAGCTATTTACAGCCTTAAGAGATAATAAAATAAATGGGGATAACAAACAAATGGTGGGGTTGATGGACAGAAGGAATGGAAATAGAGAACAGAATGCATGCAGCTTCACAATGCTATTATAAGCAAGGTTAATTGGAATGAAGCCTATGGATCTGTACTGTTTATTTTGAGTTACGAGATATAAATAAAATATTGTGGTTTAACTCTATTTCCTTACTCATTAGACTCAGGTATTTATCAAACCTTTATATATTAAAATTATGAATAATTCTGTATATATCACTCAGCAAAAGCTTATGCATGATGTATGACACGAAAGAAAAATAAAACAAGCAAGCAAGCCAGGGAAAGACATTCAATGACTTAACATTAGAACTGCCAAGGACAACAACAATGAAGTAATAACTCCACTGACAGGTAATGTTAATACAGAATGTTAAGACAGCGTAGGCCAAACTACCTGACATCAGGAGAAGGCAGCAAAGATTGGAAGAACAGGATAATAGCAAGTATTTGGAAAGACTGACATGCCTACTGCTTTCTGCTGAAGAGCAATGGTGGGATGAGCACTGCTTTGCAAGCAGTTATGGCTAGCCGCTACCCTCTGCCCTGGCCTGCCAGCTCAACAGCAGGGGCTGCACAGAAACAGGCACAACAAAAGGGGACATAAGACAAAAGCAGAGAAGACAAAGAACCAGAAAACACATGGTTATCCAGCCAAAGCTCACTCTTTTTAAAACACTTGACTCTCTAATATTACCAAAACCATCTTAGACATTCATCTATAAATCAAGCACCTGCACAATGTATTGAGGCAGTCAAAAATGTGAAAGTGTACACACATGCTAATTGCAAAGTAGGAAAATAGCAACTATGGGCAGATTTAATGCTTTCAAGGAAGTCAGATACCTGCTGGAGAGGGCAAATTTCCAAGAGTCACAATGATATCTGGTTTGAATTTTTACTGTCTTAAGTATAATAAATTGTGGTTAAGAAGAATTTGTGTAAAAATTGGAGCAGGTTATGCAGAAGTGAACTATTTCTGAATTTATAAAAGGAGCATGAAAATATTCTCCCTTATTTACATCTCTATTATACTGAAACCTCAGAATAGATTGAGGGCAATTTTTTTTAAAGAAACTTCATGACAAAGCACTTGATAGAAAAGCTTTTGAAAATCTTGCTGCCAGAGCACGGACCTGCAGCAGAGGGCTCAAGGCAGGAACTCCTTAAACTCTGTGGTAGTTCCTTCCTCAGACACCAAAACTCACATCAAGTTTCTGACAGATTTGTAGCAGTTGGTAAAAGACAAGTAAAGTTGCTCCGATCTCTATCCACCCTGTCCCAAGGCAAAGGTGCCCAATTTGCACATGAAACAGCTTGGAAACAAATGCAGATTTCCTCCCAGAAACCAGAGTGTGTTTACCTTGGTATACGCCCAGTTAAAATGCCTAGATTTCTGTCTGCCAGCAAGTAGAAGGGCTTGCCAGGTGTAGCCTTTCCTTGAAACACTGTTTTCAACTTCCCTATGGTTTCCCATCACAAGAGCCAGCCAACAACACTAGGAAATAGCTCCAGCAGACCCAAGACTGAACTGTGAATGAACAGTCAACCATACCAGGTTCCCACAGCACAGGCTGAAGCCAGCTGCAACTTGTTGCTACATCCCACAACTCAGCGTAAAGAAGGTCCAACTAAAGGACCACCTTTAGACTTGAAGAACAACCCAACAAAATTTTAACTTTAAATTTAAAAGGATATTCTGTTACGGCACCAACCTTGCTGCTCTGCTTTCAACATTACACCTCCTGCTAAAATCGCTTTTATTTCAGTAGCACTCACTTTGAATCTGCTCAAAGACCTATTCCATATCTGTCTGTGTAACATTCAAGCTATGAATTATCATTTATGTTTGATTTCAGCTTTAATCACACCCAGTGAAATTTAACCAAGAGTAGAAGAAATAAAAAGGAAGCATCTAATTAGCCAAGAACTGTGAATACTACAATTAAATGTAACAGCCAGTTATAAAGATAACCTTATAGCCAAAACCAACATCCAAAATATTGGTTACCCCCAAAGCAACTTCAGTCTTCTCCCAAAGCCAACCTGTTTGTATAGACTACAAGCACAAAAGCATGTCCATCTCAATCATGGCCTTTCAGAACTTTTACCACAATTTCCAAGCCACACCAAAATTTAGCATTTACCAAAGCATCGACACAATTTTCCTACATTGTTACTTATAATCAAGATTTGTTGTCGTGACTTATGCCAAACTTGCACTGATTCCAATGGCACTTAGTTTGACAAATGATGGCAAGACAGATGATGACATACCTGACAAATACTAAGCTTGAAATGGGAAATGTGAATACCAACAAGCTCTCAGTCTTCAATATATTGTTTTCATCATCCCAAGCCTAGCTCTAATTTGTGAGCATTTTATTTTGGTTGAAGAGCTAATCTAGTAAAACAAGTCAGACCTTGTTGGTTCTTGCCGGGGGAATAGGTGTGTTCTTCAAATTATACTCTCACAGAGTAGAAGCAAAGAGGATCTGTTGGAAAAGAAAATCATGGTGGAGCTGGGCTTCAATTTAGTTGGAGACAGTGGAAAAGAAAATACTGGCAACATATTAGCATGCTTAGCTTCATACAGTGATGTATCAGAAAAAACATCCCAGCAAATATAACTCATTAAATATCTTTAATGTACCTTATTTAATAAAATATGCTGTTTCATTACTCTTCATGCTTCACCTTCTAACCTTATGACCCCATACAAGCTCCTGAACAACCTTTCTATTTAGAACATGTATTTTCTATTCAGCTAATATCAACTCTACAAAAAGCAAATCTTACAATAAAGCTACCAAAACTTAATCCTCAGGCATTATAGGAGGTACTTTATATATATGTATACATATATATACACACAATTCTGAAAATTTGTGGATACTGCAATATTTCACATTTCAAAGAAAATCACTGCAACTGAAGTGTCTTTGGTAGTTGGGAGTAAATTAATTAGCATTCATGAGAAGGCGCCAGGTTAATAGCTCTGGAGAAACTTGTCTACTTTTGTTCCATTTTGATCTGCACAAACGTCTGAATTTTTGTATTAAAAATGCTGATCCTGTCTAGCCTGGAAGATCAAGAGTTCGCAAAATGGTGACACCGCAAGAGAAACAAAATCAAGAGTGCACACACCAACACAATGGATGACAGAAAGACTCCCAAGTTCCACAAAATTTAAGCTAACACAGTGGGTGAGAAAACACTGTGCTGCTTTCCTCATTAAAACTCTAAAGTCTTACCATATAGCCTTTACAAAAAAAGACCAGAACGGATATTTTTTGATATTGAGTAGCAGAAGGAAAACAGTAGTTTCTTTCAAACCCTACTTTTTCATTCCACAGCATAAGATTATTAAAAAATAAGCTGTAAGTCAACTAAAAATTATCATTTTAGTTGATTTATATGATTTTTATCAAAGTACCATCAGCTATATCTATATGGCACTGCACAAGGTATAGATAATGCCACTGTCCACATGGTACTACACTACAATACAGCAAAAAGTGTATGTGGTTGCATCAGTTATTGTGTATAAGCTTCTTTCCTCACTTCTGGGGACGGAGGGAAACCCATCAAGATACTTATGTCAACTGTAAAACTTGGTTAAAACCCAAGCTTTATACCTGCTTTTAAAAGTTTTGACTTATGTCTCTCCTGTAAGGCTGTAAAAAGTCTGTAAATTTATGCTAGCCACAGTGATGCCTCGGAAAGATCAATGATGTTTGGAATACAACTGAGATCAAAGATTCCATGTACTACCAGAAGCATCAAGCTGCAATAACTTTTGGTTCCAAACAATTTACACTTCAAGAGATCTAGGTCTAAATAAAAAGACAGAAAAAGGTAATTTCATTTGGGCCTCCAACAAGTTTTTAAATCATTTTGAAGAAATGAAGCAGCAGAAGTAATTTTCCAGTTAACCAAAACCAGAACTTCATTCATTTTGGCCAACAGGTAACCAAGGCTGTTTCACAAAAGTCATAAAAAGTGTCAGGGACATTTCTGTATGGCACACAGAAGGCATGAGGCCCTCAAGGGACGCTGCTTCTGAATTACCCATAGTCAAATTTGTCGGAGCTGAAATAGTCAGAAAAACCTTAAATTTCAGCTCTAGCCTGTCCTATCCCAAACACAAATAGATGGAAAAACCAGAATTTATTGAAACTCCCATTGTTTGTATAACTTTCTACCTTAGCTTGATGATGCTTTCCTTTTTGGAGGCAAGGGACAAAAAAATGGAAAAAGCATTCAGATTCTACATAAAAAAATCTGTATTATTTTATTCCCAATTATCAGACTGTGAACTATTTAATTAAGAAGTCTATAGACAAATACATAAACAAGTTGACTGCAGTTTACTTGAGCTCTACAACCATACGAGCGGCATCTCTACATTGAATTCTTCAGTGACCTCAGTTCTGCCATCATATGTTGCCTGGGAATTTGTACAAATTATCTGGAAATGTTATACAAAATATCTGGTCAATATACACGTTTCTGGTATTCAGTTAAAAAACAAATAAATAAAAATGCTTACTCTCAAATCTACTAACATCAAATAGTGGTGTTCTCTCCCTCAGAAATTTTTAGACTTTCCTTAAGCCGACACTCAGTAAGTACAGGCATATTTGTGCATTCATGCTCTTCCAAAAATAACAGCCACCTAGAACTTCTCCCAGTGGGTAACACCAATTTAAAAACAATCAGGCAAAGCTTTATAAACTATCAGTGAACAAAAGAGCTTTCTGGTGTTATGAGGAAGCCAGCACTAACACAGCAGAGTTAGCAGGGCATCCTATTCCCCTTGAGCAGCTACTGCAAGCTTCAGCAAATGGAACGACCAGCATCACACTTTAATTTCCAAGTTCAGGATCAAAGTGCCAGGGTGACAAACTTCCGCAGCTAAAAAGCAGGTACAGTCAGTTTGTCAGGGAAAAAATGAAATAATTAAGTGGAGGACCAACGTGAAAATTTAGAGTAAATTTTCATTCCTGTGCTGGTTGTCTCCTAGGTGCTAAGCCTGCAGGTATATCCCCACCCCAGTGAATGCTACTCATGCCCAAGTGCATCTTCAAGCAACCCCAGTGCAAGGGCTGTACCAGAGCCAAAAGCTATCACATATCACCCAGGACCACAGCAGCTACCTGAGCACAGAGCTCTGCAATCCTGCTCTTCACCTCATCAACATTAGACACTACATTGCAACCACAGTAGCACCTATTACTTAAAATATGGCAAAGAAAACTAGCATGGATTTTACATAATATATAATGAATATAAATGAAAGCAACTTTAGATTTAGCCTTCTCTCAGACTAAACCTCTTCACTGCGGTTTTCCAAAGAACCATTTATTCCAACAAGATTAAAAAACTGACCATGAAATAAAACAACTTCAGCAAATGTCCAAGATGGGACATAGCACATAAGATTTTTTACTAGATGATAATAAAATAATTAGTTTTTATAAAACCTAAGGGGAGAAAAACTTGCAAGAAGCGACTGATTTAAGCAGTGTGCTGCTGTGGCAGACCCATGCAGTGGAGCGAGGCTGCTGGCTACCCAGCAATGGGTAAGGGTTGAGGAACAGAAACTGGAGGGGATTAACTGCAAACTGTCACCTTCCCTGAACACCCCTCTGGCTTGCCATTTCCTAGGAGGGGTAAGGAAACACAATGGGGTATTGCTTGTTTCGTTGTGACAAAGAGGCAGCCCAACTTTACCTGCTTTTGAACAAGTTTTACATTCACCTGAGAGTTGTAGGAGAATAAATTTAGAGCTACTGACTCTAGTCATGAATAAACTCCCTTTTTTAACTCAATTAGGTTTTCCACATGTAAGCAAACAGAAAATTAAATGTGCTGTGGAAATGAGGTTTTATTTGTACTTTCCCCTCCGATCCTTTATATCTCTCTAGCCATTTTACAGAGCACTTCAGTATACCTGGCATTCATGTATTTTAAATTAAATGAATGAAAGCAATGCATGCTGGAAGTGCAGCAGTAACACATCTCAGTCCGGCAAATGGAGATTCTGGTACTGATAGGGAATAACCTGGGTTAGGGCCATGCTGTAGGGAAACCATGCACTCTCATTACAAGGGGTAAACAACGTAAAGGTCAGGTCCCGCTTCTGCTGTGTCCCACCTCAGTCAGCAATGACTCAGCTGACACAGAACATCCCAGCTGAGCATCACCAGACAGAGCATCCCAATTCTTTATTTTCAGCAGCCCAGGACTGCTGGGGTGCAGACCCGATACAGCCTGCAGACCCAGCCACCAGCAAACTGCACCCTGCAGCCAGCAGGCTGCTTCTGAAACCTTAACACCTCAGTTTCCCCTCAGCCACTCATTTCTCCGCTAGTTTGCACCTTTGCTCCCAGTTAGATTCCCTTTGTTCTAGCCCACTATGCAATATTATACATCAGATGTTTAATTTCCCTGATCTGGGAGAAAAAGACACCATAGTTTTATTGCACTCTCTCCAGCTATCCCTCCCCATGCTGCTTGGATCATTGCCTCTCTTCCTGACTCATCATCCTCTCTCTCTCCGCTTGGCACACTTCAACTCACGACCCAGCTCCCCAGTTCCAGCTCCCAACTCAAAGGCTTTCCCTACTTTAAGGTGGCAAGAAACACCTAGGGCTGCTGGCTCTCCCCCTGTTATTGTGTCTGCCTTCTTGATATTTTATTTTGAGGAGAACCATATGAAAATCAGCGTGACAGCGAAGCAGGGCCAAGCCACTAACCAGAGGCCATTCAAAATTAATTTCCTTTAACAAGAAAAGTATAAACACTTGCATGGTTGGAAGAGGAACCAAAGCTCTCCAACATCAAAATGAAAAATCTACCCTTTTTAAGTATGATATCACTCCAGTTCCTCTAGATTTTCAGACATAATCTTGAAAAAGTATCTTTTGATTTGTTGAGATAAAGAATAAAAATAGAGAGAATGCAAGAGAGAAAAACAAAAAGAAACCAACAAGTGGAGGTTTTCCACCGTAGAAATTATGCAGAGACACATACCCAAGGTAAAATACCAGCTACACATACACCTTAAAACCACTTAAAAGCCTAAAAATATTTTAGAGTTCTTATTCATTTTTTTTACACCATTTCAGATCTAATCCTGCAATGGCGTACACATTTGATTGACCACGTGAGCATCTCCCTTCAGGTGATGCAAGAAAAGATTTATTGTACGTATTCGGAGAATCGTGCCCTAATAATTGTATTAATTCCTAAAATATAAACAAGAATTCTAGAAACACATCAGAAAGGTTTCTTTGGAGCACTCTTACCCATCCCAGTTTTCAGTATTTGACATGACATTGAGCAGAAAAACTTTTAGTAAATTGAAAGTGCAACGAATACAAGATGCAGTGAATGGACAACTTGATACCCATTTCACCCGCATCTGTAGATTTTTATGGAATCTTGTCCCAAAACTTAGCTCAATGTACACCCATAGTCTCAGTCTTTTCTACATTCTTCTCCTCTTTCACCAAAACAGACATTCCAAGCACCTTTTTCTGGATAGTTCCTTCCCAGTTCTTGCTATTTACATTTGAAGAGCCTGTAAAGTCACATTTCATAGAGAACTCTTATTCACTACCAAATATTGTTATGATCCTACATACATATGTAGGATTTTTAATGATTCCAGAAATAACAAAAGACAAAAATCTTCCTTTGATGACAGCAATATTCTTCAAACAGGATTTTTTTTCTGCATGGTTTGTCTGTTTGCTACTCATTTATATCCATGAGTTTTTTTGCTGATATTGAAAACTCTAGATATAGTACCATGACCTCATCCACATTCAATCACAGTCATAAAACATGTGCTGGACCTAAATAAAATCAATATATCTAAAACCAGTGGCATAAGTAGAAGACTCATATTTACCATTTGGTTCAGAATATTCTGCATCCATCATCAGGTGCCAGCTGGGACAAAACGAAGTATCTCGGAGCACCAGCAAATGGGCTGCTCCAACTGAATAGTTTGGATGCAGTTCGAGAGTGAAAACACTTTTTAAAACAGCAAACAAGCAAGCTGAATAGTGGGTGGAAAGCACTAGTAAGCGCATTCTGTGACACACACTGCTGCAGATCACAACAGGCCATTCCATTGGTTTGTCAAGGGATTGTTACAAGTTAAAACAACTTCCAAACAATAAATATCATTCGGCAACTTGTTAGGAATTATTAACTTAGTCGCATTTATCAGGCATAAAAGAACCTGGCCTCCAAAACAAATTACATTAGGTCCTCATTAGTGTATAACTTCAGAAACAAAACAGGAGTCAAAGTTTTCACAGTTTAAAAGGCACAAATAAAAATAGTTTTAAATCAACTATAAATACAAGCTTAACAGAATGAAAGTTATTTTCCCAGCATTTGTCGCAGGCAAAACATCCATGCAGATGGCTTGCTCAATATCACTTTTTCTGTGACAGAAGAATCAATGTTGTCCATTTGCATTAGAACAGCCAGACAAAATCTCTGTGTGTGATAATTTGCTGTAGCTGGAGAGAATTTGCAATGAGAGCTTGAAAGTTTTCATAGCAACCCAGAGTGCCCCTGTGTGCATGAGGGATTACAAAGGAGACACTTCTTTTGCTCACTGCTCAAAACCACCATCACACAGGGCACAATCCCAGTGCCACACACCTTGAGCTTCGTCCAGGCTGAGCCCCAAACTTCCAAATCTCTCCTTGGGTGTTTTACTTAGTCGTCTTTCTCACGCCCAAAGACGTCGACTTCTCTTCCCCATCTTCTCTAGGTCCTCATTCGAAGCCTTTAATTCAAGTCATGCAAATTCTTGCAATGGACACAAGTATTTAGGGTGTTAAGCTGTATTAGTTTGGTTCTAATTTCTCTCTCAGCACTGTTTTTTACAAGTCATCTAAATGAAGGGCAGTTGTAACACTCTAAAAATTTATGCCAATCAGTGACTCCATACCCATATATTATTCTGAACATACAAACACAGTACTTAAGTACCAAAATATTTTATACTTTGACTCTTTCATGCAATACAAAAAAAAAGGTTCAACAGAAAACCCTCAACACAATAAATAGTTTCTGATATGAATCAGGAGCTGGAAGCATATATCTCAAATACATTTGAAGAAAACAAATGCCTGGCCAGTGAAGTCAATAGACTGCAAAGCCAACAGATACGTCCTTTGTAAGGTGCAGTTTTTGTTACTCCCTAAGATTCTCAGACGGCTGCACAGTTCAAAAATGTAAGCATAGAAGACAGTACAGTGTTTTTTTTAAACTCTTCTGGCTGATTCCTACAAGGGAATATGATCATGCACAGATAGACAAACCACTACTACTGCAGTGCCCTCTCACAATTCCTCAAGAGTCCAAAGCAAGCAGATTTCATTAGGAAATAAGAATACTTCATCTAACTTCAGTGCTTCTTACCATGCTAAGCTTTTCCAGAACAGATGGAAAAACTCCACTGTGTGCCCAACTCTCACTCAGCCTAACTTAACTCAAGAACCCTAAATATGTAGAAATGATAAACACATTGAACAATGAAATGCCAGGTACACTTGGCTAAAAAAGAAACCCTTTCCTGGCTGCATAGAATACGCAAAGTGGAAGAAAAACTTTTAAGAATTACTTAGAATAAAATATGGGAGTCTGTACCGGAGATCAGAAAACTTAGTTTACAATACGTAATGAAAGGGAAATGATTAAACATCACCCAACATAAAATCCCTGAAAAAAGACTGGGGAAAATCCAACTTGACTAACTGCAGAAAGACAAATTCAGAAAGTAGCAGAAAAGTTAAAGCTCTGTGCCTTAACTAATTTACTTCATCATGAAATTTTATCTCTTAGTACCAAAAGCATAGCAACTGTTACTTACAAAGCAGAAAATGACAGCAAAAAGCAAGGCCCTTGCAGATTAAACAAAGACACGAGTTGAATAGCTTATCGTTGTGAAATATCACTAATATCTTCCACATGTAGAGTAGATTTTGTAGGATACATAATTAAAACAAAAAGCCCTTCATCAGTGTCATGACAATCAAAGTTAGCATTACCATCTTTATAAAGTTGGAAAAAAGCCATGAAGCTTTAGAGAACCATTCATCATATTATCAACTTTATGCATGTAGAATAGTGGCTTTGAATTCCCTTATGACTAAGAGAAAGGCAGGAATCAATTGCTCATCCTCTACCTTATCCCAAGCAGCAGGAAAAGGTGAGCCACTTGTCATGTTTATTGTGTTTAACATAGCATACTGTGTACTCAAGACTATGCCTGTGGTACACCACTTCAGATGCCAATGGGTACACCGGTCTTCCCAACCAGCAGGAAGGAGTGTTTACAGAAGCCCCTGGAAGTAACAAAATCTTAAAATGCCTTTGCCATATTTCCATGGCCTCAGTGTTTTTCTGGTCTCTTGGCAGGATTGGTTTCTCTCTCCTTTTACACCAGGTAACAGCCGCTCACAGACAGGACCCACTGGGAGAAGAGGAGAGAAGATGCAGCTGATCACTGCTGGCCATCCTGTCCTGTGCCCCTCCAGGGACAGGGATAAAAGGGGAGATGAAGAGTTACAAGAAGCACACGAAGCACTGAAGGCTTAAAAGCAACAGCAAGAGCCCAATTTGCTAATGCCAAAGCTTATTAAAAGAAAAACGAAGAGAAAATAGAGCAAAAGGGAAATGTGTCCAGGCATCTTAATGGTGTTTCAAATCACATAACTGAACCTGACTCTAATACATGTTTTAGTTATCTAGATGGAGACCTTCAGCCAAGTAAATACAAATCACACAGAATAAGCGACCATCCAAATTTCGGCCAGATTAAAAATCATTTTATCTCATTAATAATCACGTAACATGTACAGATTCTTTCCTTTCTTGAGTAACAGGCATCACTTACAAACCTTAATGCATTTCATTTGTAACATTGCTTCCTGTTCCTGATAGGGAAAGGAAAATTCATGAGGCAAATATTTAGCTCCAGGCAACTGGCCAGTATAGCAACAGAAAGTTTTACACTTGTGCCAAGATTTCTTGGTTTCCTTTTAAAATGAAAATCGTGACAGTTATCTTGATGCTCTCTGATGAATCAGATCTGTCTATATGAAAAAAAGACTTTTTTTGTTTCCAACACCCTATTTTACAAGCTTATTCACTTTCTTTAAAAAATAGCAGCTTATGTACCAACTTAAAAGCTAATGTGCTTGCATGAAAACATTCGTAACCAGTCGAGCCACAGAGATTTTCAGTCGGTAAACCCAAAATGCCAATTGAAAGAGATACAGAATTTCACCAAGGGGACAAATTTAGACACTTAGGAAAAAAAAAAACCAAACAGTTATTGTCCACTTTGTTCATCATTTTCCAATCCACATCATACATCTGACTGGCTTCAGTGCTGACCCTTGATAATGTCAGCGTTTCAAAAACCATCTCACCACAAATTAAGGCTTCAATTGAACTTACAAAAAGAAAAAAAGCTCAAGTATTTCACATGCCATGCCCATGCTGCTTACTGTCACAATACTAAATTCGAGGTTATTCTTGCTCATTTTGTGTCTCATACATGCTTGATCTGTTCTGGGGTCTTCTCAACACTACTCTTGTACCGGTTTCTAACCAAGCATGGAAAGTGTCAGTTGTTACCTGATTTGCAGGCGGGGATAGGAACTCTGCCCGTTTTTAATCTCCTGGTTTAGCTCTGCTCTCACCCTAAGCAGCAATTTAAGAAAGGTTGAGTTCATTCCAGTTTGTGAAAAATCCTAGCTCATCTCCAGAAGGCTTTTTGAAGCTAAAGTTATCCTGTGATTGTTTTCGATTTACTAAGATTTAAGATACTAATCTACTTTTAATGTGCATTTATTTCCCTTGCTTCTTCAGCTTTTCCCCCAGAAATCTCCTCCTGGTTCTCGTGAACACGCTTCTTGACCAGCAGCTGGCTGCTCCAACTGGTAAAGCTGAATCCAAGAGTGCTGCAGGTACAAAAGTTCACAGCAGAAAACAGCATTTACATTCAGGCAAGAACTTACCATTTTCTGGACTTCTGCCTCTCCCTTCTTCTCCCCTCCCTGGCAGAGCTGCAAGTTCACTTTCTGTTCCCAACCGAAGGAGCACACAAGCACATTTTCAACTAGCAAATTCTTGTTAAACACAATGTCACACACAGGCTTCAAATCCCACAATGCTCAAAACCCAGTTCCTTTGGCAGTCAAATTCCTCCACTGCGGATTACCAGAATTTGTGACTGTCAGACTGTGAGCAGAAAGTAAGGTAAGGAAATAAATATGGACAACTTGACAGTAACCAGGGAAGCCCTAGCTGTCACACAACAGCTTCTCAGCTTTCAACCTGCCTCACCACTGTAGACACAACAGATCCCCTCCACCACTCTGCTTACACAGTTACTATACAGAAACCTTATTTTCAGTATAGGAGGAAAGACTCTGAAACCAGATGCTCTGTAGCTCTTCAACTGGTGCTTGTAATTCTTTACAAGTCCATCCCCCCGAGACAGAGTACAGCTCCCTTCAGAAGTATTTCAAGTCCATTTCCAAAGGAATCATTCATTATGCAAAGCTCTTTTTCACAATGGACACCAAGACTACAAATCCATAGCAGAAAGCTAGTAGACCTACAAACAAAATACAAAACCAGGACTTAGGGCACTGGATTCTGTGTTTTCCTCAGCCATTCACTTTCTATCTTATCTAAACCAAAATCTCCTGTCCTTAATAACACTGCAGTCAGACATGCTCATCAGTCACATACAAAACCTGCTCACTTTACGGCATACTTGAGATACTTGAAGACATTATGACAGTACCCAATTCTAATTGTTGCATCTTTACCCATGAGTTTGCTGTATTTTTTTTATTACATCTGATACTAGTCCAACGATTGCAAAAATATCCAGTAACTAGCTTTTTTACTGGAAGTTTCCATCAACTGTAGTTAATGAAACTGAATTCCAGAAATAAAAACTGACTCTTTTGGGATTTTCTTGAGAACTGATCTCAAATCAGTTGTGCCCAACCAGAGCTTTTGACCTGAGAGGAGAGAAATCCTTCTGTTCTTTTAAGCATGCCCTGAAGAAATCTCGTGGTAAAACCCACTGTTCTCCTCCAAACATGCTTTATTTGGAGCTAAAAGGTTGATGCCCAAAACCAAACTACTAGGCACTGTACACAGGGAAGAACATAAAAGAAACCCAGAATATAGTGTATTATTATTCCTGCAGAATTGTATTATTTGTGGCTGAGTTCTATTCCTGTTAGCTTTTAAGGAGACTCATGTTATACAGTTAAGTATAATTTCTATATTTGACCTCCCTTGAGATCACTTATTACGATTTTATGGAGTTAGTCCATTTCATGTAACAGCTGGAAGTGGAGAAAACAAACTTAAGCAAAGACAAGCTGGATGATATTTCCACAGAAGCTGTACTGGAGAGAGCAGGGATGGTCCCTTTTTTAATCCCCCTAATCACATTAATTATTTTGTGGAAGATATTGAACATGTATTTTGGTATGAATCTGTAAGTCTAGGGAAAAAACTAACAACATGGCTACTCCTCTCAAAACATACAGCAACCATTACTGGGAAAAGGCAACACACATGGTTGCACATGCTAAAATAATCATAATTACATTTCACTCCTTGGCAGTTAAACAGTCCTTCAGAAGGGTCAGGAAGCAACCATTTAATCATGACTGGATTACCCTTTGGTTTTACTTTCTTCTGCAAGATCTTATCAAGCCTCAGGCATGACAAGGAACTGAGCGGGCAGCAGAGAAAGCCTCTGGTAGTAGGAGACACATACATACAGCAGAACATTAGCTTTTTCTAAATTTGCACATTCCAAGCTCAAACCAGAAATCTCAGCAGTATTCCCTCAAAGTATCAGGTTTTGTACAGGGGAACACAGGCACTAGGTTCCCATGCTTACAAGCACAGTAGCTGATACAGCCTTAACCAGGCTCCAAGCTTTAGTTTGTCTCTCTCAGCAAAGGCCATCCCTTTACAGATTTCCCACTCTCCTCTTCCTTCTCTCACTCCTGCTACTTAATCTGATCCCTTCTTTTATATCTCCCTCTAGTAACCTTCCATGCTGGCCTGGCCTCTCCTGCACTGACCACTATCTCTTCTTGACACTCAATGCCTCCTTCCCTTCAGACTTCCAGCTGCTCCATCAGACCCCTCTGCCCACACCCCTTCCAAGACTCCCTGCCTGCACAGCTTAAGGTCACAGGGAAGTGCTGCCTGCAAGCACTTATGAAGATGTGGGCTTCTGCTTTACTGTTTCTTCCTCAGTTCCAGACTTAAAACTCTGATGTGGGGCGTGATGAGGTGACACAGCAGAAAGAGAAGCAGCTGAAGCCCCAAGTTCAGCTGAATTCAGCACCCTCAATTAAAAGGATTGTCCCTGTCCTTCACCACCCTGCTTGCCACGATTTAACTCTTGCTCACAGGCAGGCAAAGGGAAGTGCAAGGCAGGAAACTGCCCTGGTGGAGGATGCACCAATCTCCTCCTCTTCATCTTAAGATGGAGCAGAGAAATGTGAGTCACAGCACCATCCTAGGAGGGATTATTAATGGTAACAAGACTAAAACAGGAACTAGAGAGAGGCCTTGATTTCAACCGGAAGAACTGAAGAATTGTGCTCTTCACTGGATTGTTCAATGCTTCCTATTAGCTCACTTAAATTAGACCTTCTAGTAAATCTAGGGACACATCAAGAGTTTATCCCTGTTTTTGTGGGGGATTAGTGGTAGAGGTGGAATTCAGAGTCCAAGCCTTGAGTCTACTCCAGTCCTTAGCAAACTGGACAAAGTTATATATGCAAGCTTAATAGTAGACTTCAATGGTATGCTTCTGTGCTGCTTACAAATTGCCCATTGCTTTTACTTCTGTTGCATTCAAAAAAAAAAAGGTACTGAGAGGTCTAAAAGTGTCAATGACATAGGCAAGGTTAAAAGAAAAGCCTGAGTCCCAAAACCAGAGCTCTTTGCATTTTTTGGTTCTGCACTTTGCATACATATGACTACTTACACATTGAAAGACAAAACATTACTATCACTGTGAAACCTCTAACAGCCCTCCTTCTATCATAGTGCTTACAGGCAACCAACAAATCCATTTCACAAAAGCCAAGGGGCATGAGCAACCTGACCAACATGTAAGTATTAGAGCACTGGTTCACGTCCAATACAGATCACTAATGGTCAAAACTGCTATAATGCTAGCTAGTCCATCACCTCAGCTTTTGTGGAGGCATTAATTGATCAGTTCTCGCACTATAATTGTGGCTATAATAACAGACTGGATAGGCATAGTAAATTCACATTTGCTTAATAGATGCAAGAAGATTTACTGTCCTTTGATGAAGCAGGTGCCAAAAAGGAAGTGCATGCCATGCTAAAATCCAAGAACTCCTGACTCAAACTACACTGCTGAGAAACGACAATCACAGCGTTCAGGATGAATGTTACGAACGACCAAGTGCCACGGACAAGGAAAAGAACCACCATTAATTTTAAACATTTCCTTTGAATAAACAGTTTTCTATTAGCAACACTGAAAACAAAGTAAAAACTTCATGTAGTGTTTGGATTGTGGTTTGGGACTGATTTTGAGAAGGTGGTCTTCTTGTGGGGAGACAAAGTTCCAAAAAGTGATCAAACCCAAAACATCCCAGACACAGCCCATGGAATGGCACCAGCTGCACAATCTTAAAGACAGTTTCTCAAGCTATTTAAGACTAGCCTGAGAAATAAACACATGCATAGAGGTGGAACCAGCTTTTTAAAAAAACCCAACTCTAATGAAAAGCAATTAAGGAATAATTGTACACTGGGCAGTAAACAGTTACCCACCAACATGCCTACTCGTAACAGCATGTATGCTAGTTATCATAGGCAGTGTTCCGAGCTAAACCATATATATGCTTACAAACACAGTAAAAAGAAAGTGTGCTGAGCAATAACAATCTCCCACCCCAATGAGAAATTTCACAATCTGGCCCCATGTGCACCCTGAATAGAAGAAAGCTGATGTTATGGTGCATGCTCATTATAACCCTAAACATGTCACGAAGAGGAGAGCTTTTGGGGAAGCACCAATACTATAAGCAAATGTACAGAACAAACAAAAAGAGTTGAGATGTGCCAGGAGGAAATAAACAAGCAGGAAGAGGAAACTTGATCCTAATGCAAAAGGAGATGAGACACCAATGAGTAGGAAGAGCCAGGCAGGGCTAGACGCAGAGAAGCAGCAGTCCTCCCACCCCAGGTCCTGGGCAAGTGGGATTACAGGGCAGCCTAAAAGCCCTTAGTTTTCACTAAAGCAGAACAGAACAAAAAGGAAGAATTACAAGCTCAGACCTGCCTGACTGGACATTAGCACAATCCATAGGTTGAGAATAACCATCTCAAAAAACTTCCAATTCCTTTTAAAGCAACTGCAAACAGGAAGGGGTAATATCCTGCCTTCTACTTATTTAGTATCTGAGAGGCATCTGCTGTGCTCTGAACTCCAAACCAGCTGCTTTCTGCCACTGCAAAGTAAGTCAGAGACTGTCGTACCAGGCTGAAGAAGTTCGGTGACTCAGGTTTTTCAAGACATTAGGCATTTTTAATTAGTGAGCTGTGATGCAGACTAGCGTTGAGCAAAACTGGTTTAATTTGCATTTAATTACTGCAGTAGATCAAGCAACACAGGTCTGGCATCAATTTCAATAGAGGAAACTAATGAATACTCAAAGTGTGTGAGAGAAACAGGAATTTCAGCTAAGGGAAAATTCCAGCCCCTACAGACAAAGGCAAGAGATGGCAAGAGCATATGGGGGTATACTGCGAAGAAATATAAAAAAGGAAAGTTTTCTATTTTGACATGCCAAAAATACTTGGCTATCTAGGTAAAGGAATTAGATCTATGAATGATGTGGACTAGAAAACCTAGAAGTGGATACACAGAACTTTTTATTAATAATAGTTGTAGTATTATTATTATTATTAATATGAAAAGAAAAAAGTCACTGGACTACAGCAGAAAGAAATCCTAGAGTACAGACCAAACCCCACATTAATCCAAACCAGACAAGTACCCTAACTCCCAGGCTACAAAGCCTAGCAGGCTACTTTCCCAATTTCTTCCTTTCTGGTCCCATGATGTTCAGCAGGAGGGATAAGAAAGTGCTATTTCACACCAGCCCAGTGACCAGAGCAACAGCAAGAGGAGATGACAATAGGCAGCAGCAACCTGCAGTTACACAGATGAGGTGTCACCCAGAGTGGTGGACTGGGCCCACCAATCAGCTTGCTGCCACCATCAAAGGGGGCATTCATGTTCTTCTACCTTCCCTTTGGGATCAAAACACATCTGAAAGATGTCTGGAACATTTCAGTGGTTCCTCACACACACCACACCAAGCTCTTCCGGTGTATTAGGTATGGCTGGACAGGTTATGCCAGGGCATAGCACAGATGCTCCAATAGATAAAAGTTACTGAAAACGCACAGAAGCCAGTGTGAAGCAAAATCAGCATAAACTGAAGTTCACTGTAGTTTTATACAGAGCACCATTCCAACAGCTAGGCACACACACCGTACATGGCTCTATCACATCAGATCAGACAGGGAAAGCTTGTTCATAAATTAGGGTGTAAAACATTCTGTTTGGGAACAAGTAGGAACCATACCACTAATATTTGAGGACAAAACAATAAGAGTTAAAATACAAAAACCCTCTCACAACCACTCCACAAATTCTCTTTACTATCGTCCTAAAAATCCCAACTCACTCTATGGATCTGTAAGATCCCTGGAGGAAGCTCAAGAGATGCTGTTGACACAGGTGTGACAACTCTCAAGCTTGTGTCTGAGAGCAGTTGGTGCTACCTCGCACAGCCTTGCGATGCAGGCTCCAACTCCTGCATCAGTGAATCCTCTCTGGGCTGCCTTTGCTGCTGTGCTTTAGAAAGTGACACGAAAAGTCATCTGGAGAAAAGCTTGAAAACAACCATGGCTGGGTAAAAAACAACAAAGAAATAGGACATAACAGGCAGAGGAAAGAAACAGCAAACACAAGCATTTTCAAAGCCTTCCAATGATACATGCATAAACTAAAAATAATCAAAGCACCTGCAAGCAGCAGGCACAGACTTCATTTAACAGGTGATGAAAGGCACTTATTTGCGTGAAGGTAGAAGGCTTCCATGGCAGCAAAGAAACCAGAAATAGAACATTTGTTATC
Source organism: Amazona ochrocephala (assembly GCA_039720435.1). Classification (NCBI taxonomy): domain Eukaryota; kingdom Metazoa; phylum Chordata; class Aves; order Psittaciformes; family Psittacidae; genus Amazona; species Amazona ochrocephala. Next base: position 78,263,232 of record CM077878.1, read on the forward strand.
AATTCTGTGCTCTCAACTGATACCTCACTGTTTTCCTCCCTCCTACATTTTTCCTACTGGCTGCTTTTTAAACAAGATACAATGACTAACAGATGCTACAGCAGTGCAGCCCTCAGTGAATGGGTAATTAACAGATGAAAGTTCAGCAGTTGTTTCTAGTTACAGCCAGATGAGCTGTACAATCCTCATCCCGTAACTGAGGGAAGGGGATAAGCAAGCCAACTTCCACCCCTGTTCCTTACTGTAAAATGGCACAAAGCAGTACATACTGAGCTGGACTTGGAGGTGTCCAGGGAAAACAAACCCAGACCACTCAGGTTTTTTAGGTCACCTCCAGGATTTAACAATTGCAAATACTTACAACGCTAACTTTGCCAAAAACTTAAGAATATTCACTACATTTACTAAAACTGATGAAAAAAAAATTCAGAATTAAACATCTGACATTGGCCAGTGACATACGTATAATACAGACTCATTACAGCTTGTTCAGAAAAACTTGTACTTCTTCTATTGGAAATAAAGCTTTTGAGTAAATAACTCCTGAAGTTCCACTGATCTTCAAAATGCAATTTATTTCTTACAGCACAAACAAATAATGGAACTATATGCAGAATTTGGAGGAACAGCCACATATGAATGAACACAATGTATGGCTCCAAGTACCTCTAACCCAGTTTAGTTGCTACTTGATAGCTGCCACTGTTTTCATTGCTGCTTAGCTAACCATAGAAATATGCCAACTGGGGCTTGTTTGCCATTTCTGCTTCAGGGGTTGATTGTCAAAAAACATAAGCTGCAATCATAAAACCAAGCAAACAATACATAAAGTAAGGACAAGCTCAGTTAGTCTTCATAATTATTCAGCTGAACCTTAATTATTGCAAGAATAAGACCACGTGCCTCAAGAAGATTACAAATTAAGAGAGTTGATCCACGCATGTATGTTAGAGTAACACTGTTACAGCTGAAAATACCACTATTGTAATAAACACATGGTACTGAGACATTCACTGTTTCACAAATAAGAAAGCATTACTTTAGGGAATTATATTACCCACAATATATTTCAGCTGGCAATAATGTGAATGACTCCTTATCAGGCCACACATGCATATAGGTAACAGCAGGCTTGGAATGGAGGTTAATAAAACCCAACCTGTAATTTCTGAATTACTTCTGAGCTAAAAATAAACTTTTACAATATTTTCTTTTGGGGGGAGGTGGGGGTTGGGAGAAAGCACAGCATGCTTTATGTTAGAGATTGTGAGGAGAGCTTTTTATAAAAAAAACAAAAAACATAAAAAAAACCTGAAAACATCACTACTATAAATCTGCCCTTGAGACAATAAATGATCATCTAATGGAATTTAGTTTAAAAACAAGTAGCTATTTTAGATTACTGCATTTATAAACGGATAGGAACTTCCTCACCCCACCCTCCAAGCAGTGGGATATCAACCCATAAATTGCACAAATATCCTAAAAACAAACTCATACCATTAACTGAGTTAACTACAGAGTTAATAGCTCAGAACTCCTTACTCAAACCCATTTATTAAGGAAAATATGAAGCCTTAAATACTTCAGTATGCATTATATCCTTTGGACTGAGTTGAACTACATACCAACTTACATCAAAATAACTAAATCTGTTTTCATTTCACACTTTGCGTTAATTCTCAGCAAATCTGCATGTGCACATTTATTTTGGAATTGGATAGTTTTTCAAGATGTCGCCACTGGTGCTGAAGAGGTGGAGGAAGGTACTGTCAGCACCCAGTGGTCATAAAACTATGGAGCCCTGGCCAACAAAGTGCCACAGCAGGCTCCCATTTGATGGGTTTTTTTCCTTGAGTGCCACCAAAACCAGAGGCTGCTCTAACTGCTGTTGACCAGTAGAAGCCCCAATGGCAGCATTTGGCCACACTCCCTCAAATCATTCCCTTCATTTGCCCATCAGCAGCTGCAAGATGCCCCACACTGTCCTGTGACACCTCTCTGTCAGCCAGTGATTTTGCCTGTCCTCCCATGGAGTCACAGAAGTGCTTCCTTTGGGTCACTTCTTCTTTGGGGTTTTTTGGTATGTGCACACCAAGACAGAAGAGTGTAAAATCAGTATCAAACTGAATGCAAGTGTGGACTAATGTCTTGCATCAACATAAAAAAAAAAACCCCACGCATGATTTACAGAGCTTTATAAACTACATTTCTATATAACACTTGCTTCCCTGAAATCCAAATCTATTTTAATGTCCTGACTTAGAGCTCGAGGCTCATAAAACCACTACTACTCATCACTTCAACAATGGTACATTTTCCTCCTCACTTCTTAGTACTCTCATGCATATCTAATTATTAGGTTTTGATATGGACTAACTATGGACCAAGCAACACACTACAGCAAGAAGCTACTGGTCACCAGCTGAAGCACTTCAAAAGATCCATCTTCCCCTACAAAAGAAAGGCAGAACTGCCTTGCACAATGGACTGCAGATGTGGGGATCCTCAAAATAAACCAACACAGAGCACACATTCTTACATTAGCAAGAATTCTCTTTATTTTTAGTAATTATTCAAGCACCATTACTACAGCATCCCGGCATCTCAAGGTCTGTGCTACAGCCTTCTAAGGAAAACAGTAACAGCAAATCTATCAGCTGTGCTTAACAGCTGTCACATTAGTCAGCTGTGCACAAACAGATTCAGTCTGATTTCATTTTTATTTGCACCCACACCAAGATCATCCCAGCATCCCAGAATAAAAGGGCCTGTAACCAAAGCAGGAATGGTGCCACAAGGAAGGTACTAGATGAGTCTCTCTGAACCGACATTTCTTGCAAGAAGAGAGAGCAAGGGGGGCTGCCATGATCAAGCCTGGAGCTGCCACCAACACAGCCTGGATGTGCTAAGCTACCCCTGCTGCAGCTGGGCACAGGCAGTTAGGACCTATAAGCCACCACTGCCATGTAAACAGGACCGAAAACACAGCTGGCATGATACCATTCAAGAAGTTGACCAGCGAGTGGTAAACAAAGCCCAGCACAAGGGAACATAAGCATGGTTGTGCACATCATCTGGAGAAACATGAGCATGCCAGCAGCCTCATCATGTTTTTAGCTAGTAGTGAGTGTAAGCAATGCAGGCAAGATAAGCACAGTCTGTCTGCCTATCTGGATTGGAGATCTCACACTTTCATGTGTTCAGGTATGCTTTCCTTCACCACAACAAATGTTTTACTACGTTTTCTTTACATCTAAGCAGAGGAACTGTTCATTGTACCCATCCCATACATGCAACAGGCCAGGGCTCTGAAGTCAATGCTGATCTCAGCACTCCAGCACGAGATGAACACCCCCCTCCTCCATTCCTCTAACTGCCCCAACTCCATTTAAAACCAAACCCAGAGAAAACCACTTAGTCTGTGATCCTCAGGTATTAGCACAGGTATTGTGAACCTTGAAATTAAGTTTCTGATGCACACTGAAAACTTCTACACACTCATCTCAGCATTGGTTCATTCTCAATTTCTGGGTTGCCAGCAAAAGCACTCTGAAAAATTTAGGACTCCATGTAACCAAGGAAAACTGTTAATCATCCTGCTGCCAAAAAACTATCCTTTTTGAGGTACTCAGCAATAGCACCCTATCATAGAATCGTCAGTGTATTATAGCAATTTTTCACATGCAGCAGTTGGAACTGGGTACATACCTTTCCACTTCATAGTTTTCACTTCTCCACTTCAATGTAATTTCTTTGAATACACTCAACTTTTGTTCTGCCAGAAGCATACAGAACGATTTATAGCAAAGCCTCAACATTTTAAATCAGTGGGAGTTAAACACAAGGCCTTAAAAATTCTAGACCCCATCTTTACCTTGGGAGCTATGTAAAGCATTTGTCCCATTAGCACTTTTCACATCTAAGATTTCAAAAGCCATTACAGATGTTTACATCTACCATTCACAAACTTTTTATTGGGAATCCTTCAGAGATTCATATTACATAACTCAGCTGGGATAAGTATTTGAGAGCAATTAATCACCAGGGATATCACATACACATACATCATCTCTGAAATTTACTGAACCAAAGTCAAAAAGCATTTGACCCTTCCCTCAGGCATACCTCATGAAGTGATTTCAGTATGTATATGTACATCATCATCCTTTACCAATCTAAACAGTAAAACCATTCTTCGATTTGTTTGCAAGGGGTTGTCAGAATTAACCGTAGTGGGGGTTTTTGAAGAAGGCTTTTCAGGATTGTTGAAGCAGAAGGAAAGATTTCATCCCAGGCATTAAACAGCAGACCAGAGAGAAGGCAGTCAGTGCAAAACAGGTTTGAAAGAGCAAGAATGAAACACAGTGTTGCAGAGAATGTCTCTGGCCTCACACAAAGCTGAGCAGGAAATCCAAGACACCTTTGGACCATTCTGATATTGATCTTTAGAGAAGGTAGCTCTGTAGTGAATTTCCTATTGTAACAAAATGAAATCTTATAATAATAAAAATACTAATTTCATACAATCTTGGGGTAAAAAAAACACAGTGCTTTGTATTTAAACATCTATGGGATGTTACAGGTTATAATGTAATTATTTTCCTTTATCATTAAAGTCATCTTAATCATCACAAATCAGCCCAAGTCTGCAAAATACCAGGCACTCCTACACCCTTCCTCCTCAGATCTGGTGGATAGGTTATGCCACTGATGCCCTATTCATCAAAGCCAAACTGATCAAAGTGAAGCTCAGAAGGCAAGCCAATTCTAGCCAGATCAAGCATATGCAGCCTACAAACTGGAGAGCAGCTTAATCCATTGGGATATCTTACTTCACCAGGATTGAGGTGCAGGCTCTGATACTAGCTTACTAAGACATGTCACTTGACCACTTTGAATTTTCTCTATTTTGGCTGTAAAATGGGAATTCTATCACCTTCAAAGCTCCTTTGATGTCTATAAGTGAGAATGTCTTCTAGCCATAGCTATGGCCACATAACAATGGCCACATCTATGCTGAGGTTCACTTTGAAACGTCAGCCTTTGAAGATGGGATATTGCTTGTCCATTTAAGGATTTTTGATCTACTTTTTTATGGTGGTTATGGTATTTTCATACAGAGGCTTCTCAGTTCTCTGTGCATTAGTCCATTTTTCTGCATCCATAAATTGGGTATTTCCAATTTCAAAACCAAGAGGAAGATCTCCAACTATGATACTAGAGGAGATCTTGCAAGCTTACAGTACAAGACTGCTGGTCATCATCAGAGGTCTTATAGTGGTGCTGACAACCGTTAGCATTCTAAGCATCAGTAGTACTCAGGGGATTTCATCCACAGCTCCCTGTGGGGAGCCACAGTGCCTACATGGCACAGCTTGCCCCACTAAAGTTTTACAGAGGTCCTGCTCTTACATCATACTCATTACTGAATATTAATAAAGCCTGATTAAAAACAAAAGGGCAAGCCTGAATTAGGAGGATCTCTGTTTTCAAATTTCAGTATTGCCAAATCCAGCTTCCAGACCATTCCTGGATATAGCATCACTGTTCAGGCTGCTACTTCCACTGCGGGCAATTTCCTCTCCTCCCAAAACAACCCCCTCTCTGTTTTTAAGGCATTCCAGTGAAAAAGAATGAGGGGCAATCTCAGTAGTTTTGCCAGAACACAAACCTGTGACAGCTGGAGGTACCGAAATAAATGCAGGAAAAAGCTGGAGGGGAATAGGGTTCGGAAGATTTTTCTTGGGGGGAGGGCAAAAAAATAAATTATTGAAGAAAAAAAAAGTACCTCAATCTGCACATAAGCAAGCTGCTTACAGAGCGATATAATATTATATAATACAATGTTATAATGATATAATGTTACAAAGGAATGTAATAGCATTTCCTAAGAAATAGACAAAATGTTGATCTAACCCAACTACCTAATTAGGAAACACTGGGGGATATCCTCCCCACAAAAGATAAACTAGAAGAAACCCAAAACTTACCTACACACTTTTCACTTTCTCTTTCCCTCCTACATCTTCACTATTGTAAACACATTTCCAAAGCACCAACCTCAGCATTTTTAACTCCTGAAGCAAGCAGGCTCATCCCTACAAAGACAGCTCTTCAGTCTAAGGACAGACTGAGCTCTGAGGATGTGAGAATGGGGGAGGGAAACTTCCATATTACAACCCATCCATCAACCACTTCTATAAAGCTCTTTTGTTCCAAGTTCTTAATTAGCAACTCAACGTCAAAACTGATGGTGGAAAATGCAAATCCTAAGTCAACCCAGACTTGCACCCCTCTGTGTCTTTTTGACCTTGAACACAAGCAAGGAATAGTGAAAAAGAAATTTTCACTACACAATCTACTTATATAAAAATGTGTATCAAGGTAAAGAATCCATTAAAAATGACTGTGGATGAGGTTCTTAGTCTACACTACCAATGATGCAGATTAGAAAAACAAAATCGGAACATATGCATTTAGGATACAACGACAATGCCTTTACTACTTATGTTCTTACAGACTGGGCAAAGTCAATCGGTTGTTTTCACCTGGTGGTGCTTTTTGTCATTTGGTTGTTTTTTGTTGTTTGACTGGTTGCTTCAGTTGGTTTTGTTTGGTTTGGGGGGGGGGAGAGGGTGTTGTTTTGGGGCTTGTTTTTTTTGACATACACACAGTTTGATTGAAAACACCACAGGGAAAACGACTGGTTTAAAAAAGAACCACCTTTTCCTCTCTGTTACAGAGACAAAAGAACACATCTCTTAGCCTTTGGCTTTAAGAAGTCCTAGGTCAGATGTGGGCAGCCTTAACAAAGAAGGAAAATAGTAGGTATTCCAAATGAAAAGCAAGGGTTTCATTGCAGCAGAGAAAACAGGATGTATTCCATAGGCTGTAACTATGCTCCTTAGAAACACAATAGGGGAAAAAAATAATCACTCGTTATGCTCAAATACTTAAGGCCAGACTTTTCAGTGAGCCCCATTTTTGCAAGGTTCCACAGCTGAAAGCACAGAGGTGCCAAATACCTGAGATTACAGCTTATCCAGTGGATATTTCCCAGAGGTGCTGTAACAAAAAAAAATCAATTTACATGTACAATACAATGACAGCGTAAGACAAGAGAACTCTGACACAAAACTGTGATCTAGTATTTAAATGTCTTAATTTTAGGATAATCTGGTAGTCTTTAGAATCATCATCTCAAAACTTCTTAAAGCTTTCTTCCAAGAGCTTACATATAACATCTTTCATATGGGAAATGTCCTGCCAAGAGCTTTAAACATAGCTTTATCAAATGCCAGTTTGGCTTCCTCCATGTGAGTTTGGACACTTTAACAACAGTTTATGAACTTTCATTGAAAAAAAAAATGCATGTATAATAACAGTTTGCTGTCCATGTGTGTAATAGGTTATGTAAAATACCAGATAATCCTGCAGTATAACAAAAGCATCTTAAAATAAGTTATTTCTCTCCAATAGCTTTTATTTAGCCTTTAAATCACAAGTTTCATTTAAAGGATCATCACACGCACATACAAAGTCCTGGCAATTAAGTCAGCCTAAAGGGGTGCTTACTTAGGGGAAGGATAGGAAATGCGTTTAATTAGCAGCAACTCAGGACACCAATAATTACTTTATTTGATTGACTGCTGCTGTGGACAATGAAAAAAGGGTTTCTTATAATTCTCATTGGAGTGCACTCGCTTGCCTCAAGCAAGATGAAGAGCAGAACTACACCGTATCTTTTCCAGCCTCCTTCATAAAGCTCCCATCAGCAAGCAAAAAATAAAAGTGTACTGTATTAATGTAACCCAGATCCTAAACTGCTTCCAAAAACCCAGCCAGGAATCTTTGTCGGAATTTCAAAAAGAAGCCACTGCTGAAATTCTTAAGCATGCAGAAGGGTTGCTCAGGACTCCTCCTCTAAACACCAGCCGCTTTTCACTCTCTAAGGGACATTATCAACAGTACCTGTAAGGTGAGACACTGGAAACAGTTTCCACTATCACCACTGGAGGTGGCTTCCATCTTTCTGAGATCAGGTTTACTACCCCGACTTTCATCAGAAGCAGCAGGTATTTCATGGAGAGTATTAAAGCTCTTCCAAAGAAGCACTGCACAGGCACAAGTCCTCCAGTAAGTAACTATATAACTTTGATTATATAATCTTTCTATTTCAAATTTTAAATTTTTAAAACCTATAATTTTAAAAAACGTGATTTTTGGCTGCTTAATTTTGTTAACTAACTAACTAACTGATTTTGTTACTGAATTAACACCCTCCCTTAACCATTCTTTTTCAGATAAATGAGCTACGACATTTACCTAGGGCCACAGAGTACCCCAGTTCTCTTGATTAGGTTGTCCATTTTGGCTGCTAATTAGCTCTAGGAAGACCTTATAGCAGCCTTTCAATACTTAAAGTGGCCTTATAAGAAAGATGGGGACAAACTTCTTACCAGGGCCTGTCTCCCTGATAAGACAGGACAAGGGTAATGGTGTTAAACTAAAAGAGAGTAAATTTAGACTACATATAAGGCAGACATTTTTTACAGTGAGGGTGGCGAAACACTGGCACAGGCTGCCCAGAGAGGTGGTGGACGTGCCATCCCTGAAAGTGTTCAAGGCTGGACAGGGCTTTGAGCAATCTGGTCTAGTGAACTTTTATAGGTCCCTTCCAACACAAACTGTTTTGTGATCTCCAGAGGTGCTATCCCACACCTGGGATTCTGTGATTTAAATGACCACAAAGAACATTCAGCTTTTCAGTTCCAAAACTCTCAAAACATGATCTCTGGTGACTGCTCAAGCAGTGCTGAGAACCGCTCCTTGTAAATTTTCATTCCATTCCAACTCACACAGCCACAGCTTCAACAACAGCCACCAAGGAGGTGTGTGTGTGAAGAAATAAGAAAAGGTACTGCAGTAAACAGCACACAGTTCAAGCATCTTTTACAACACCCTGTAAGTGGAGACTGTGCTCTACTGTTCACTGAGATCACACAGGGCTTTCAGGCTGAGTGATGAGAAAGACTATGGTCACTTCAGTGTTTTCCGACAGAGTTCATACCGAAGGCTGCTATTCACCTTTTGTCAGGTAGTGATTTTTCCAATTTGTTATTTCTCTTAAATGCTGAGATATTCTGGGGTTCTCCCTGGTAAGCTCAAATTTATACTAGAAATTTAACCACACTTTCATTTGTCTTCAGGATTAAGTTTATTCATATTTTATCTGTAAAAGCCACTAATAATAATCTAAGTTATTAGTGGCTTATAAAATAGCTTAGAAATACCATATGTGCATAGACATAACCAGTGATAAAACCAACGAAGCACAAACATGCCAAGCTGACAGGAGCTCAAATGAAGACAGGCTTTTGTCTGTCATTATCTAATTCACTTTTCTACCAATTGCACTACACAATATATTTAAATAATTTAAATATTTAATGTGTTAACTTGCAACACGTTACCTCTGCGTACAACGCTAAATTACCTACTCTTCATCCTACCATTTACAAGCTGTAGCTATTTCCAGGCTGCAGCAAGTTTCACAATTTGTCAGCGGTTATTAACAGAACAAAATGGCTTATAAGGAAAAAGCTACTGTACCTTGTGTGTTGGGAAAAGGGGTGGGAGAGGAAAACATGCCCTGTTAGAGCAACAGGGTCAAAACAACACGCCTTGCAGAGCACTCCCTCCCAAGTTACATACCACACTCTTCAGAGGGGACATCACAAATTACAGAATTCAAGCCAAGCTCAGCAACGAGTGGGAGCAGGCAAGATAATAAATAGTGCAGATGGTTTTGGTCTTCATTACCATCAAGTAGACACAATGTCTCTGTAGCAGATACAGAGCAAACAGAGCCTTTTGTAACATGACAAACTAAAAAATACCAAGAGCTCTATGCTTTTGCGGTATTCTTCGCCTCAGGCAAACACTCCATGGATTTCTAATTACCTGTTCTGCTTGTAGACCTCAAGAAAGCCCATAACTATTGTGAAACTTTGCGTTCTTCAAAACAGACCTTTTCAAACCACACTTAACTAAATTGCCGTCTTCTAGCTTGACTTGTATGTGTGACTAGACTCTCTCAGGGCAAAAAGCCTTATGCTCACAGTTAAATCAGTATTGTGGCTGTGCTGAGTAAGTGCTTTCTAATGTTTTAAGGAAATCTGCGATTGCAAGTAGGCCAACACTGCAGTTTCACCTTCCTTCAGGATAAGCAAGCACAGCCTCCCACCTCTCCATGATGGGGACTTCTTCACTGAAGGGCAGCCCCATCCTACCGCCAACCACCAAGACAAGGCAGGGCAAGAGAACTGGCTCACACTCACACCCTTTCTCTAGCTTTCCGGCCTTTCCTGAAGGTAAAGATCATGATTATAGATTACAATTCTGTACATTTTATAATTATTACATAATTATAACTGCAACTATAATTTCAAAATCAGCTGCAATAATCTGTTTACATTTAAACCACCCTTGTTAAGATCATGCTTTGCCTCTCCAGGACAAGGTGAAACCTACACGATGTTACCTCAGATTTCAGCAAGAGTGGAGGCAGAGACACTTCGACACATGTTGCACAACTGGGGCTGAGCCCAGCTGCAGCCCAAGAGGGTCAGGGCCCCATTCCCTGCAGGACTGCTCCCTGCGGGCCTCCAGCCGTCCCAACCTGCCCAACAGGACGGCACACGCTCCCCACTACGAGGGTAGCAGCCAGAGATATGGGGAAGGGTGTTGGCTCCGAGGAGATCAGCTGCTATTCCAGTTTCATGTATCTTGGCTTCCATCAAGCTCCCAAACACAAATGGTATCAAACATTTCTATTCCTCCATTGTCACCTTTCTACTTCGTACCCTACCTGTTCCCTACAGCACCCATTCAGCCACGCAAACTGACATTTTGTGATAAATATGCTTCTATCTTATAATACTCTTGATATTCTATTGCATACACGTGCTATTAAAAGAAAAAAACTAGCAGGAGGAGCAACACAGTAACTATCTACCTTTATTTTAATAGATCAAGAAAATGGTTTAATGAACAAGTTTTAGAAAACTGCATCTAAACACACCGAGGCATATTACAAACATGATGGTATTTTCATTCTTTCTCCCTCGTAATGCACTTAAACCAAACCTGCCAAGTTTTCTCATATTCTATGCATTATAGTTCACAAAACAGGGCCTCCATCTTTCCAACACTCCAAATCAATATAGTATAAAGCAGACTATAAACATATATTTCATTGTATTATTGTTCATAAACACATTAGCATATATCTCAATGTCAAAAGTGATTACTTCCAGAAATTCCAGGATTCCTGGACTTCTGGTGTCTAGTGTATATGTTGGAGGGAAGAAAAAATCATTCAAAACTTGAGAAAAAAGAATTTTATTTGCTTCATGTCCAGAAAGGAGGGGGAGGGAGAGGGGAATCTTGTTGCGTAATCAATCAAGCTTTGCTTGCACTGTCTTTCTTCTAAACTGAAAATCAAGGACCACAGCTAACAAAAAAAGGGAATGGTTTAGGCAAGTTTTGTAAGAGCTTGGTCTCATTTCCTGGTAGCTGGCTTCTTTTTCTCTAATTCAGAATGTTTTAAGCACTTCTAAGAACAATGTGGCTAACAACATTTTGAGTTTTTCTTTTTAGCATTCGAAGATACCACATTCGCCAACATGACTTGGCTTTTCAAGCCACTCAAACATACTCAGTTACTCATCATCAACTAGATATTGAATAGGAAGGGAAAGCCAACACCACTCACTTGGGAGCTCCTTCCTCCCATGCGACAGGAACAAAAGGTGCCAATAGAGATAACCCACAAAGCACTCCTCTTAGGCCCTGCTGAGCTTCCCATCAGCAAACTCCATCTGTTGCCAAAAGCCAAAACTCTCCACAGTAGAAAACAGAAGACAGATGTCTGTTTGCCAAGAGAAAGACTAAGCTTGCTTTCTTACTCAAACCCAAGCTGCTGAGAAAGCTGACCCAAATAACAACCAAACACAAAAGAATATATGTAAGCCAGTGAGCAGCAATATTTATCCCACTGCTTAAAAGTCGATGAAGGCTGCTCCGTAGGCAGCATGTTGACACTAAAAAGGAAAAAAATTGGAAGCAGCAAGGACATACATTCCACTTGGAAATATCACCAGGAAAATAAAATTAAAATAAATAAAATAAAATAAATAAAATAAAATAAAATAACCACCACTGTCACCCTAAGCAATACACCTGAAATCTCTACCATTTTTCCAGTATGATTTACATCAGTATGTATTGCTAGTAGAAATATTAAGCGGCCCTTCTCTTCAGATAGCATCAATTTTGCAATTTGTTTCAGGAGACATCTGGTATAGTCCTAATCTCTGAAACACAGGAGCTTAATTAAAAACAAAAAATATGATCTTAATCAAAATTTGCTTAGACTACAGCCTGATTCCAGTTAAAGGACTATGCAATCAGCTAACTTAACAGATCTACTGTTTGTCAAGATGTTAAATTTCCGATTAAAACAGAGCTGCTTGCTCACACGTAGATTAGGGAAATGCAACCTACTGAAACATTACGGTGCCCGTTCAGTTCAAAAGTTGTAAGAACTCAGCCACAAATACACACTGAAGTAAGTATCTTTGAGGGCTTCTTTTTTTTTTGGTCAAGTAATTAGATACTCTTGCTTCCACAACTGTAATGGTGTAAATGGTTTTGCTCTTGATTTATACTCTGACAGCAGAGCAGGAGACACCTCTGTGTTTGGAAAAGAAGCATTAAAAATGAACAAAGGGACATACTTGGACAGGATCAAGACTGTTACTACGGGGTTATCCACTGTCCCACAGCCCCAGCCTTGCACTGGGGCTAACGCTGACATGGAGGAGTGAGAAGGGGGGTGCCATGAGAAGGGGAGTGTCATGAGAAAGCCAGAAGCTCCATCAAATTTTACCCTTTCCTTTCTCTGCCTCCCATCCCCTCACCTCCTTTCTCCCAAATCCTGCCAACTAGCAGGCATGCAGAGGGTGTTGCATTTGAGGAAGGGGAGATGCCCAAGATGAGTTTTATCAGGCAGAACATTGTTGGCAAGGTGCAGACACTGAACTTGTCACACCTCAGAGTAGGCTGGACTGGAGATGGAGAGACAGCTCAAAGCACATCTAGGGTGGGGAGCCTGAACTACTGAAGAAAAAGAAGAAGAGAAGAGACAAGAGAGGAGGAAGGGAAAAAAAAAAATAACAGTAACAATCGGGACTTAACCTAAAAAGTGTGCAGACTGGTGGCTCCAACAGGGAAACCACCAAGCAGAGCCATGGCAAAGCAATTACTTGGCAGGTGTAACTACTGTGCCTCCAGATTGCTCAGTGACCTAAGCCCAACCACATTCAGGAGGACCTTAAATGTTCATACTCTAACGACTCATAGTTCTCAAAGAGCAACAAAATATCATATGCACAGTGCTGATTAAAGGACAAGAGGCCAATAAATAAATAAATAAAAACAACCTGACTTAACACACTATAATTCACAAATGACAAAGTAAAAAACCATGACAGCCAGAAGCAGCCCTGCCCAACTAAAACATGGTACGATATAAATACAAACGACTTGCAAAGTCCACCCACATTAATCCGGGCTTCACCCACAGGTAGGAGGGTGTTTCTCCTAGTCTCTTAAGTGGCATGTCATCCAGGCTCTCCGGAGACTGCCATTCAACCAGCAGGTTTCCTGTCCAACCTACAGCTGAGAACAACATTTAATTACCATGTTTAATCGATCTTGTTAACTGTTAGGGTGGACAGCTTTGATCTCTCCTGCTGATAGCTAGTTTATGACTGCAAAAGAAACTGGGACTTTGTATAATTGCTAAGTCTTCGATGTGCATTTTTTAATTCCTTCTATTTCTCAATCTCCCTTTCTGTTTGTGCGACATTAATGCTCCTGCTAACAGGAACCAAAGCACATCCCTTCATTTATGGTATCATTTAGTTGGACATTCTGGAGGTGGAGGGAAGAAAGATGAGGAAAGGGAAATTGCTTCTCCTTCACCCAGAAATACAGAAAAAGATCAGAAATAACCACAGTGAATCTGGCCTCAGCAACATTATCATGTGGCTGATGGCAGCCAGCACTAAAAGCAGAAGGTGGTGCAGGAATCACTAAGATGTTTGGGATAGTCTGCTCCCCATCCCCCTAGAATGCCTCATCTGACTCTCCACTGATTAGAGGCCAGTTTAAATTCCAGTACAGAGGTTTTGAGGAATTTCAGTGGCTTTCCACTATGTTGTTTTATGTTTGTGAATAGGTTCACCAAAAAAATGCCTCTTCTGCAGGAGCTTCATATTAGCAGCTTAGGAGAAAAGCTCACGAGACCAAGATTACTAGCTTGCACTCAGCCAAGCTGAGACTGTGCCACTACCAATAGGAAGAGAAACTTCTGAGGACATTGTATCCTAAAATACCTAGGATCCTTCAAAATAGATCCTAATTAAAAACAACTAAATACAAGCAAGCTTAATTCATTAACTACCTCTCCTAAACACCCTTTTCCTCAAGGATGAGGCCAACCATAAGATCTACGGAAATAAACGTTCATAGGTGGTGTATAATGGGTTCTGAGAAACGTACAAAGCAGCCCTACATTTCAGCCAAACAGTGTTGACTGTTTTCAAAATGGCAAGCTAAACCCTCACCAAACTGAATTCAGCTGGAGCTTTGCCACACAGCAGGACAGCAACTTGGCTCACCGTCCCCATGGGAAATCTTTTTCTAACTCGGACTTTCTTCCTGCTTATTTCAAATGAAATCTCCTTTGGATCAGGTTGAATCTCCACAGATAATTAGTCTTGCACCAGCTAAATAAAACAAGAGTTATATCGCTTCTGAGCGGCAACCTGAATAACTACAACAGGGTAACAGAGAAAATTTCTTCTTCTTTTAATCCAAGGGGAACTTGGCAATTAACTATTTAACAGCGTTTGAACTTTGCTGCTGAATCTTCGCATCGCACAGCAACAGAGAGAAGTACCACAGTGCACAGCCACCTCAAGCATCTGCAGAATATCACAGCCAAACTGTAGCTCCCAAATAGTGCTAGAACAGAATTGTTCACCTAAAAGTCAGTCCTTTCTCACCAAAGCTTCCTCAACAGCACACCAGGGTTTTGGTGGCTGGTTTGGGGTTTCTGGTTGTGGTGTGTTTTGGGGTTTTTTGAGGGTTTGTTTTCTTTCTGTTAGGGGGTGTGTTTTGTTTGGGGTTTGGGCTTTTTTTTTCCCTAAACTTTTCTCTAAGGAAGGTTTCTTCTTGTTATTACAAGATGACAAATATATTATACACTCTATCCTTACACCAGAAGCTACTGGAAGCCCAGCAAGTCAGCCAACCCATTCATCTCCTGCCTACTGCTGATACTGTCTTGTATAAAGCTCATTTTTGGTGGCCAGGGATGGAGGAGGGGTTTCCCTAGGAATAAGCTGAATAAAGCTTCCTGTTCGGCTGAAGCAGGAAATGTGCTCCAGTACTGCCTTGCACACAAAGAGTGGAAAACACTTACTAAACAAAATAGCAGGAGATGAAGTGTAAACTGGATTGTCCTTCCATCATGCAGACAAATAGAAAGCCACACTTCCCATCCCCCCAGCTCTCTTGCATTAATGTACTTAAACTTGGGGGAAAAAAAAATAGATGCATATGTATACACGTTCTGCATGGACATCAAATGATTATGTTGTGTCTTTAAAACCAAACACCATAGGATTTTAAACAACAACAACAACACTAATTAGGAGGTAGCATTTCCTCCCTCCCACAGAATCGGTTTCTTCTTGTTAGAATAGGAGGTACAACTGGCCAAACTCCATCCTACTACTGGAGAAACTGAACTGTAAGTTGTCATTAGGTTAACCTCCCAGCATTTCTCTCCAAACATCTCCTCAGAAAGACTAAAAATAAACAGCCTAGAAGATGAAGGGACAGGCTTCCAGTCTGACAAACGACCAGGATCCACAGGGAAGAACCGCAATATTACATTTTGCATAAGAATCTGCAGATGGTAGAAGACACATTAATGGAAAAAATGTCCTTCTTCACGCCCTATTAAAAACAATGACTGTTTAAAACCTCACAGCGCTTCCCAAGAGCTGGCCTTGTAATTCACGCAAGATTTCTCTGCTGCCATCATATGCCTTTTGATGAGCTGTGATCACTTCAGAGCTGCACTTGTCCTCACTCACCCTGACATTCGAGTACCGAAAGTGATGAAAACTACTTCACCTAATGCTAGGTCACAGCTACAGATGCACACTGCTAGAAGATGGAAGATGAAAAGCTGTTAGGCAAGTTCCATGGTGTAAAACATATTACAGCAGCTGGATGCTGGAAACGTATAACAAAATGCCACGCAAAACAAGAAATGCATGTAAGCTTAATGAAAACCTGATGAAAGACTGTTTAAATAAAAGCCCTGGACTCATTAATTCTCTAGACATGGCTAGTGCAGTTAAACTAAGGCCACAAGTACTGCAAGCTACATTTGAATATTATAAACCACCTTGAGCCACTAGTGCCTCCCCCCACCATGAGTTACAAACCGGTCATCGGCCCCACAGGAACATGTCTCATCATATTTTCATGTCCCTTCCTATGGTACAACACCCTGCTTGTCATGCAAAGCTCAAATACATGTTGGGAAAGTGTTTTAGTAAATGACCTTAATAATACCCTTGTATTGAAATAGAGTCAGGTGCAAGTTTCTCAATTGGGAAACATAAGAGAAGCTTCTCCGCTACCCTAAATGGAAAGTTTAAGACAGCCAAACCAAACCAGAGAGTGCAGAGCCATTCCAGTGAACCCCAGCATCAGCAGCGAACCTTCAGAAAACCAACCATCGCTAAGATCACAGAGCTGAGAGCTACCTTCAATATCCTGAAACTGACATGAAATTAAACTTCACAAGTGCATGTGGCTCACTAACACAAGACCTTTGGAAAGCAGACCTAGTTGAAGGGCATGGCAGAAGTCCAGCCACTCTTGATAAATGAGGAAGTTTCCCCTAGTATGGGTTGCAAACACATAGCACCTACTGCAACACAGCACATCATTAACCAGTTTGCTATATCAGAAAGTTCTTTCACATGTGGTACAGCAAATGGATGTACTTATACTAATGCATTTGCTACAGGATACCAAAGAGGATATAACAGAAGAGAAACAGCAGAGATTGTTCAACACACATTCACCTATTAATAACCCAATATGTGTATCTGGGAGCATATGGATCCTACACACACACGAGGACACAGCATACAGCCAGACAAGCAAGCACAGTCCATGACTGTGAAGAACGACTAACTGAAGACAAAGAGCTTTGTTCTGCCTGCTTTCCCTCCCTCACACCCCTACTCCTTCTTAGAGAGGAACAAACACTAATGGACCCCTGTTATCTGACGGATACTACGTGGAAACATTACTTTGCAACAGAATGATGATAGCACACAAATAAAAACCCCTCACAAACTCAAAGTTTATACTTTCTCAAGCACCAGCAACATATGTAGCATAGCTTATACCAGATGCCATTCTGCAGCTACTTTCCAAGAAGTGTTTGTAACCCAGATCTGAAGTTCGCTAGTTCTCTTCTGGTCCTTCCCATATAAACTCCTGCTGGGATCACAAAAGTCATCCTGGGACCTCCAGTTCCAAGAAGAGATTATTGTCTGGGCCTCACAAAGAGAACAAAAACCATTTATTCAAGTAGAAATTACCCATGATTTGAAAAACAGGTGTACACTGTCCTATCCCCTCACCCTGAAAACCAGAGCAAAATACTTGTCATCTGATACAACATCATGTTACCACAAGTGATACAGTAGCATCCAATATTTTCCCCACAAGAAAAGGTTTATGAGCAATAAGAATCCAGTAAATGGGAAAGCAATTAAACTTGCTTACAATCCTTGATGTTCTTACAGTCCTGTAACAGCAAAGAGCTTTCTCCATGAAGCTTCCATATCTTCAAAAATGGGAAGGAAAAATCCCCCATGTCACTGACCCCAGACAAAGCCAGTATTATTAAATCATTCTCTTTGTTTTGCAGATATTTCCCTTTAATGCCAGGACAGGGTTAAACTTGCAGATGAGCCTTGACTGCATTATAGAGATGTTCATGATGCTAACTACAACTGATCGTCCCACCTGACCTCCTTGGCCAGATTACAATATCCAGAAAGCATGTAAGAAAGAATTGACATCTCTTTATGTGCAACTTCACATCCACATGCTTAGCCTACACATCAATTCTCAATTTTTTGCAACCCATAGGCAAATACAGAACTCTCTCTTTACAAAAAAAAGAAAAAAAAAAAAAAAAGATATATTTCATACAATTAAAGAAATAATTAAAAAGAACATTAATTTCCCTTGACTTTAATAAATAAGATCTTTAGAAATTAACTATTAGCAGCAGCAATGCAGCTGGTAAGTAGCAAAATAAAACTTGACAGCAGAGACACCACTTACCAAAGAATTTAAAACCAAATGGAGAAGGCCAAACATAAGAGCAGCATCCAGTTTGGGGAACTTAAATGACAAGAGCAAAGATCATCAGATTAAAAGCAATAAGAGGCTTAGCTCAAAGAACTGAGCTGTGATTAAAAAAGGAGCAAATATTTCACTTGTGCAAAACGATGACCAAGAGCAAACACAAAACTGTCTGACACATGTAAAATTTCATAGTTTGCCCAGTGCAGCAGTAGCCTTATTTTACTCTTCCCTCTAGATGTATTGCATCAGCATACAGTAGTAATTAGCTCCCTATTTAAAATAGAGATAAATAAATACTGCTTCCTATCAGGGCATCAGTGTAATATAGCAGCATACTGCAGGTATCCCCAGTGATAAAACATTCTTACTTCAAGTCTGACTGCATCATGCCACGCCAAACTACCACAACTATATTGGCAGAAGAGGATAAACCTGTCTTGGTGAGGAAGAAAAGCTCCTTAGGTTTGTCAAGCAGTTACAAACTGGTTATCTCAAAACTTTAGCCTAATGTTTACAAACTACAGAAATCGCCCATGGGTAAGGGTGATGAAGGCTTTCTCCTTTGGAGGACTCATACACTGAAGTATTTCATGAGGAATAGTTCTACAATGAACTACAGAACACTACTAGTGGTCTCTGAGCAGGAATCCTATTTAAATTCAGCTTATACTTTACACAGCCGTCCCAGAAGCTGCATAGTTCTTTGGATGCCTGAGTGCTTCCAACACATTGAGAGAGCTAAGCTGTGTCGCAAGCCTTCTTTCACTTGGTCTGCAGGGAGCTAGGACACGCACTAATGAAACTCCATGTAGCAGATTTCTACAGGATCCTTTCTCCAAAGCTGAACCAAGCTCAGCACAAAACTTCCTGTAACTCTACGTAGCTGCACAGTTAGTCGCTTCTGAGGGCCACTTTACAGGCTCAGGAAGAAACTCAACAAGCACTTGCCCATACTGCCACTACTTAGGAGTCCTAAGCTGAATCTGTATCTTGTTGCCTGTGCTCCGCATGAAGTTTAAAATACAAACTTGGGATCAGCTGGGGGGAGCCCAGAGATATAAAACTAGCTGCAAAGTACCTCCAGGTTTCTATTTACTGAGGTTTTCCCACGCACATACAAAAGAATTAATCAGGCATGTGGGCTGACCTGTCAGAAGCGCGGCTGAGCCGAAGTCTAGCGCAAACCCGGTATAAACATACGAACAAACCCACCCAGCCCTGCCTCAGGATTACCGCGCTATCTCCCAGCTAAAGCCTCCCCGCGCCGGCACTACCGGCCGCCGGCTGTCCCCGCCGCAGACACACACACATCCCCGCGGTGGATTAGCCCTCTGCTAGAGAGAGGCACCGGGAAAACACCCGCACCACCGGCCCCGCACGCTGACACTTCCCCACCCGGACGGCAGCCAGCGTCGGAGCCGCCGGGGCGAAGCCCGGGGCCGGGGTCTCCGGAAGGGGGACAGGTCGCGCCGCAGCCGGCGGGGACCCGGTAGGAGCCATGGTGGGGCTGGCCATCACCACCTGAACGAGGCACGGGCGAGAGAAGGATGCTTAAATTTCCCTCCTTTTTGTCTTCTTTAAAAATATGAATAAACGAATAACGCAAAGCCCGCCGAGCATACACCCCCGCCCGATCCCCCCGCCACCCGGCCCGGTTAAGGGGAAGGGTCTCACTCACGGATCTTGACTTTGCGGTGGTCGAGGCGGGCAAGTAGCGCCTCCAGTGCGCCGAGGCGGCGCTGGAGCCGGGCGTTGCGGTGGCAGAGGGAGTCTGCCTCGCTGAGGATCCCGCCGAAGATGTCGCCGGCGCAGCGGGAAAGGTCGGAGAGCTGCATGAGCAGCGACACCAGCGCGTACGAGCTGACCTGCTCCAGCGCCCCGAAGAGGGGCACCGCGCCTCGGCGGCGCCCGCCGCCCCCCTCCGCCGCCCCGGCGGGGTCCCCTAGCGCTGGGCCGCCCCGCTCCGCGCCATCCCCGCCGGCCTCCTCCAACCTGCATAGCTTCAGCGGCTCCAAGGTCCGCAGGGGGAACGGCATCGCGGCGGGGGAAGGCGGGCAGCGTAGGGCACGGCGGGGAGGGGGGAGAAGCTAGGTGTCCCCGCCGCGAAAAGTCTTCATCCGCGCAGCGGCCGCGGTGACAAAAGTTCAGAGAGAGCAGAGAGAGAAAGAGGGAGGGAGAACAACAACAAATGAATCGGGGCGGGAGGGCGGCCGGGCTACGCACCCCGGGGCTGGGCAAGAACCGCCGCTGCTGCCGCCGCCTTGGCGGAGCCCCGCTCGGCGCCCATGTGCGGGAGCGGCCCCGGGGGCGGGAGCGGCCCCGGGAGGCGGGAGGAGAGGGAGGGAGCGGGGCCGCACGGCGGGAGCGGAGAAAGCGGCGCTGCCCTGCGGCCGGGAGACAGGAAAGAGCCCGGGTTTGGCTCCCTGAAGTGGAGACTGAGCGAGAGGAAGCGTGGGAAGGGGGGCTGAAGCGCCCTGGATGCGGCCACAAAGGAGAAAAGCCAGCCAGAGAGAGGGGGAGGAGAAAGAAGCGAGAAGCCCGGAGCAGCCCCACCTGGGGAACCCCGCGCCGTTGCAGGCACTTTTCTGAGCGCACGAAACTCCCAACCCGGAAAGCGAGAGCTGGAAGAGAGGAGGAGAGAGGGAGGAAGGGAAAAAAACCTCCGCGAACCTGGGAAAAGAGGCCGCCGCCTACCTGCGGCTCCCCGAAGTGGAACCTCTGCCAGAGCCTTACCCTGCGGGCCCCGACGGACACCAGCCCCCCACTTGGCCGGAAAGATGAGCCGAACAAGAGATGGAGCAGGTCGTCGCTGCCCCCACCAAGCCTCAGCCCCCTCCCCGGCTGCGCCGCAGGTCGGGCCGGAGGTGCTGCTCAAGGCAGGGGAGGAAGAGCAGCCCACCTGGGAAATGGGGGTGGCCGTGTGAGCGGAGCTCCAACTGTTGTTTGTGGTTAATTTTTAGTAAGGTCGACGCTAAGGTGGGAAAAGCAAAGTCTGAACCAGGCAGCATGACATCGAGCGTCGCAGCACCAAACGTTACGCCAGCACGTAGTTCTGGTATGGGCCAAATGCAAGTTTAAACCGTAGAAGCACCTACAAGACACAACCAGCTCTTCATCGGGACGACTGCTCTAATGAGCTATTCCCCACAGAACCAATTTAGTCCACTAGCAACTGTCGGCAGCTGCTCTTTAGTTTTAATTGAACAATGCCCTGCTGGCTCCAGCTCCTGCTCTATGATAAAGAGGGGAACACAATCCCTCTCTTCTTGGGGAAAAGGACCTTGGGGAAAAGTGTCTGTATAGTCCCCTCCTGCCCTGGAGCTTGCTGCAGCTGATGAATCTCAGTGATGAAGGAAAGGGAATCAGCTGGAGAAGGAAGGATCTGGGGACAGACCCACTGTGTCCTTTCATTAGCATCCTGGGGACACATAATTCATGACAAAATATCGTAGTGATTCTCATATGTAGTTTTAGCCTTGGTTGCTTAAGGGATACCTGACGAAAACTATTCCACCAGTAGTGTTTCAGAGGCTCCTTGGTGCACAGAGGAGTCTGGGAGCATGGCTGCATGACATGGAATACAAACCAAGGACTCACTGGCATGCAGAAGAGTTAGGATCTATAAGAAACACATTTAGGGGTGATATTCGTACACAAAAATTGCAACTGACTAATTCTCCTACATTAATAAAGTCTTTCATCTTCAGGTTTTCCTTGGCAAGTAAGAAAAGGAACCAGCAATGCAATATAGTTAAAAAAAATAAAGAACAAAACTGCCTTTCTTCAGACCTCAGTCCAAAACAGGTTACCAGTGGATAACTTTGCAGCTTGGAATGCTCCCACTGATTTTCTGTTACAGACAGTACCACTGAGTACATATGTGCAATGTTTGTAGAACCTGATGAGAAGAACATGGTGCAAACAGGCTAAACGGCATTTAAGCACAGAAGGAATCTTAAGCAATAGTCTTTCAACAGGGAAGCTGTCAGGATTGATTAACAGAGGATGAAAAGCAGTAATTCTCTTATAGTGAATTCTTCTGGTTTTATTTTGGAACATAATGTCTTCATTACTTCTTAGACTTGTTCGGGATAGTCGTTCGATAAAAGCTCTGGCCTGTTCACTGACATGTTTGGATTGAGAGGAGCATACCTTTGTATGTTTTGTTTAAGTGGTAGGAGTTGGTAGGAGTGTGATGCGGAAACCAAGTATGAAATGGACTTCAACAGAAAACACAGTAGGAAGAACACAAACAAAGAACTCGTTCAGGTGTCAGCTGAAAAGAACTATCTGCTGAGGCAGATATCATATAAGACCATGAGCGTGTTTGTTTGACTGGAAATTACAGATTTTTACTCTGAATTTTAGTGATAGGTAGTTTTAAAAAGAAACAGTTATCAGTCTAACAGCCTTTCTGAAAATTCACATCAAATCCTGATATTGCAACTATTTTTTGCATGTTCCTATCTGTAAGCAGGAAAAAGGATTTAAACCAAGTTTGAGGACAGGGAGAATAATAACAAGAAATCAAAACTTTAGGCAACACCTAAACATAGCAAGGAGCCTCAGCTACTGTGAGTGGAATTCCACTGCCAGTGAAGCCTACTTTACCTATTTCACTGGTTCCTGTGTTTACAAACTGGAAAATTAATTACTGTGACAGCTTGAACGTTTTTGGTGGGAATATTGTCTCATAACCAAGTTAAAACAAGTTAAGAAATAAATCTGAATTTTAAATGCACTGACATTCGTGAAACCTTCGAAGTCTGTATGTTTATTGCAGAACAATACTTTATTTCTTTTTCTTTTACTTGGGCCTGCTTTTCTGGGATGGGCTGTTACTGCATGGAATACTCAGAAAAAAGAAAAACAAATGTGAAAAAAATTTAGATATTGAGTGACCAAAATGTGAGCGTCAGTTAGCTGAAACCAGTAAAGGACGGTCTCAGAGATTGTTTCTTCTGTGCAAAAGGAAGAGACAAGAAAAGGGAAACACACTTATACGGTTCAAGATTTAAAGTATTCATCCTACTGGAAAAGAAGCATTCAAAAATTCTAAGTTCAGTGGAAACACAGACTTTCAAAGGGGCACCCTGTCCCCCTCCAGTACCTGTGCATGTTGTCTACTTCAAGCGGTTAAGGCTGGAAAATGTTTCCTTTCCTGTCAGCGCTGCAAGAGTGCTCCAGCTCACAGGCCCAGGGGAGCACTGGGGCTAGGGACAGTGCCTGGCAGGGCAGCAGCAGTGGCTGCCACAGAGCTTCTCCCTACTGCCCTCGGGTGAGCCACTCCTGCAGCTCAGGGCCCTGCACATTCATGTCAGTGCAGTCTGTGGCAATTGTGCTGTAGCAGTGGTGGGAGCAAGGGGCTGCTTTAGCTGCATCTGCTGGAGAAGGAGGTCTGTGGGTTTGGTGGGCAGCAGTCACTTTCTCTCCTGCAGCTAAGTCTGGCAGAGTTGTGACCCAAGTTCTGGGTCGCACACCTGCAAATACACTCAGGAGTGGGAGATCCTCTGAGAGGAGGAATAGAGCCTAGAAAACCAAAATGCAAAGGAGGAAGGCAGGCAAAGGGACAGTAGGGACTTTACTGAATATTTCAAGTTAATATTGATTTCATTTTTAATGAAAGTTCAAAGTTCACTGGAAAATTCATTACGTCTGAATTGTAGCTTTCTTCCTTCAGCATTTAAAGTCTCAAGTTAAATTACCAAACTAAGGACCTAATAAATTTCATGTTCTATTTCAAGAAACAGAAAGCAAATCTTGTGGGAGTTACTCATCACCCATTGCAGAATGAATGTTGTTCTTCTCTCGGCTTGCTTCTGCAATCTGTTTGGGTTCTGAGAAGCAAATGGTGAGCAGCAGTACAAAAGCCATGTGGCCAACCATGAAACATCAGACAGCTCTTCCTGAAATTGTGAGTACGTGCCAAGAGGGGAGTTTAGATGTGGTCAGCTGAGATCACCAGGCTCACCCACTGTAGTTTAGCCCACAGATTCAAGCTCTATGCTTGTGTAGGGTAGAAAAACCCAATCAAGTTTGAAAACAGAAATAGATACCAGTACAAGATAAATGAGGGCATTTCTTTGTTGCTCTCAGAGCAGTGCTAATGGGCTCTGGTTTGTAATTTAGAAAGCAAGCTCAATGTTGAGCTGCAGAAGTTTGGTGTAAGCTTAAAATAGAGGCAATTCTGCAAAAGAAGGTTGTTTTCTGACATTGAATAAAAGAAAGTAATTTCCTGGTTAACCAGAAGTATGTGGATGCTCCCAGTCTTGTTGGAGCATTGGGCTCTTCTAATCATTGTACATTTCATTTCTGTCTTCAATAGAAAACCTTTTTCAAAGAAACCTGCATAAGATAGGCAGAAAATAGTAGATCTGACTCCTGACAAGGTTAAATGGTACCAGAATTTTGCCAATTTCTTTTGTGGTGTGTCCCTCATGACTGCTTACTTTTTGTGCTTTATATAAATGCTACCAAATGATCAAAGTAATTAACACAGAAAAAAGTGGTAGCTGTTTTGCTGGGTTCCTTTAAATTTACACACTGGTGTGTTAGCCTGATGATCTCCTTTGCCTGATGATGCAGCAGAACTTCCAAACATCACTTCTCTTCCAGGTTACTAGTGCCAGGAACTGGTTGTTTTTTTGTTTGGTTGGTTGTTTTTTTTTGTGCTGGAATTCATATGTAGTATGGCCCAAAAGACTCCCTCCTTGTCCAGAAATGGAATCTTGTGGATATTCTTTTAAAACTGATAGCAGAACTTCTCTGCTGGTGACAGGCATTCCTTTGACACAGGTTGCTTACATAAGTCCTATTTCCGTGGTCATTCATCAGTTAAAACTCCTGTCAGCCCCAGCCTGCTTACCTGGCTTATCCCTGGGTCATGCACATGCTTGAGGCCTGGAGCTGAGCGCCCCTTGCTGTTTAGTTCTGCACTTTTTTTGGATGCTTTTCTTCATCATATTATCTTCACCATTAAGCAAAGGCAGCAGTGTAACTAACTCCAACACCTTCATTCCTGATATTCAAAGTGCTTAGCAGATGTATCCACACTTTTCCTAGTAGACGATTTGGTATTTTCTTGAGCACTATCTTAAAGATTAGTGGTTTGTTGCACCAGTCCCAGTGATTTTTCTGTCCCCACTCTCTTTTCTCATCCTAACATTAAACTAAAACTTATTGCTTGAGTCTGTCTGGTTTGTGCTTCTGCTAGCTGCTCCCTGAGCTCTGAAGACCTACAGAGTGCTATGTATCTACAGAAATGCAGGAGTCAGCACATTACATTCTGCCAGCTTAAAATCTCTCAAACCCTAATTTTTCTACCTTTACACAGTTGCTTGTGGATAAAAGCCATGCTAGCAATGGTGCATTGGAACGGTCAAAGCTAACTGCAGTAGGAATGACCCCGTGGAGGAAGTGGTAGTTGTGATGGCCTAAGGGTATGATTCAACAACATAACAACCAGGTATAACAGCTTTTGCCTCTAAAGAGGAGCTCTTCTACCCCTGCTTCCTTCCTTCCATTCCTGCTGACAGATGCACGGGCTGTAGCTTGCTCTGAAAGCATCAGAAGTCCTCGGTGTAGAACTACTGCAGCTCTGCTGTGTAAAATGAGGCAGCTGAGATGCTGTGAAGAAATTGCTGGAAAATGTACTCTCTGCACTTCAAGACACAGCAGTATGTTGGATCATTCTCAGGGAAGCAGAACAGTGAGGCAAAATCTAGGCTGTGAACAGAAACACATGCAAGAGATCATAGAGCATAGTAAGGCATGACTATAACATTACAGCCCACTCAGAACTCAAAGTGATCATCAGGGGCTTTTTAGTTGTTGTGTTCAATGGACTACAGGGTGAAGAGAAAACTGCCACTGTGGCAGTGTGGAACTGAGAGACAACTCACATTTAGGACTCCAATTCTTGGAAAATGGCAATAATCCCAAGATGCATCTCCCCATAAACAACCCAAGGTGCAGAGAAATTATCTCAGTGGATCAATAATACAAGTCTTGGAGTTTGAGATGCCATTCTAGTTTTCTTCATTTGGTTGGAACGCTTCTGTGTCTTGTAACAAAGTGCATTCCTCACTTCCACTTTCTCTGTGGCAGAAAAAACTTCTGATATATTCTTAGTCTAACTGATAAAGTGTTTATGTTTCTACTTTACAAGGACTTTGGCCATCTAAATATCATGGAATCACAGAATCATGAATGGTTTGGGCCATAAGGGACCTTGGAAGATCATCTAGTTCCAATGCCCCTGCTGTTTGCTTGGACATCTTTCACTAAATCAGGTCATTCCAAGCCCGGCCTTGAATACTTGCAGGGGTGGGGCTTCCACAACTTTTCTGGGCAACCTGCTCTAGTGCCTCAGCACACTTATGAAAAATTTCTTCCTTATATTTAATATAAATCTAACCCAAGTAGTGTATAAATTATTCCTTATTACTCAGTTCCACAGCTACAGGTTTGCATACAGCAAGGAATTGTAGGACAGGAATATGGGTGTCATTATTTGTGAAAGAAAACTTTCAGCTGGAAAAAAAAAAGGCTGAAGGAATTATCAGCTAAAAATCAGACTCAACATATGGAGATTTCATAAATGCAGTCCCTAGCTTTAATGAGTACAGTTTGTGTTGACAGCTTTTGTAAATTCCATATGAAAATTTTATTTATCTAAGACATTGACCACATTTGTGTCTTTTCTACTTGTATTATATGTGACCTCCTTTGAAGCAATTACACTGTTTACATTTCGATTCATTAACTAAATATCATCACAAAAAAACTAAAGCAGTTTGAAAAACAATTCAGCCAAACAAGACTTGAAATTGTATTCTTTTAACAAGGCTGATTATCTTCTCGAATGCCCCAGGACTCAGGGCAAACAACACATCCAACAGGGAGGAGCCTCTTAAAATTGCTTCCTGAGTGTGCAGACTGTGCTGGTCACTAAAGCAGAACACAGCTCCTCCTTAGGTATTAGCTTTCCACCACCAATTACTACAGCTATAGTGAAGTATTTGTCTAAACTATATATGTAATACTTTTTAAAAAATATGCCACCCTAGTTTTTTTCAGTGGATGACCACAGATGGATAATGGAATATGCCAGTCTGTCACAAATGAGTTTTGATACGTTTTGATACAGCAGGTCCTGCCTCATGAACAAAATGTGGGCTTTGGTCACTGAAAAAACATAGGGTGTGAAAAACCATCTATGCACCAACACAGATTCCCCAATTCTCTTCCTTGTGAGGGAGCATGGTTTGTCACTCTGATCTCCACCATGGGTGAACCAGTTGCTGGTGAAATTATAGTGGAACTGCATGCAGCAATCTGCAACAGACTCCACCACTGCCTAAACTCACCTCCCCAATTCTTTAGAGGTTTTGTTTGGATACCACTTGAAACTTTCAGATTAAAGAAAAGAAAAAAAGACAAAATATTTCCTAAATATATTTATTATACTATCCATGCTTTGGGTATTTACATGAAGCCAGAAAAAATTAGTTTGGTTTTAAGCTGATTTTAAAAAACATTATTTTTGGGAAGAATCTACCACTGTGGTAGATCATAAAATGTCTCTGGCTGCCATGTTTATGTTCCTCTGCATAATTTCATCTACCTCATGAATGTGTTCATGCTGCAAAGCTCAGTGTTTCTGTTTATATACCCAGCCAGACTCAGAGACTGGCATATTGCTAATAATTATTAGCAATTAAAGTCTAATAAAATATTTTCGAACTCCCAAATAATAATTTGGAAGTCTGACAATAAGGGGAAAACTATTTTATGGCTATCTAGAAATTACAGAGTACTAAAGTCTACACTACATGGAGTAACAGCTTAGGATATATATGCCTCCAAACTGGGGAACTCAAAGCAATACCTGTGGTTGCTGGCATATTTGTATTTTTTACAACCTAAGTGGTGGCAGTACCACTGCTTTACAACTAGTATAAATGATCTGAATTACTGGTGTTGCAGAAATGTTACTATTAAAATGTCTACTTATACAAACAAAACCTTATATTAAACTTAACATAAATTGAAAGTGATATTAGAGAAAGTAAAGCAAATTAGGATTTTTAGCACATACTGCTCTCGGCATTCCCAAAGGTTTCTGGGTACCAAATATGTGATTGTGCAATCACTGTAAGAAATGCAGCTGTGTTTATTTCACTGCATAGATCAGACAAACTGTGCAAACTAAGCATCAGCCTCTTGTTCATAAATCAGTAAAAAAATATGTAGCACAGTATGCAAGATTTACTCAGACCTTCTTTCTGTTCCAAGTGTTTTCAGACTTGGCAGAGCACGCGACCCTTGGAGGACTATGAACATGCCGAGTTTCAAGCATTTCTAGCAAAATAGTTTTTTAGTTAGTTCAGGAAAAATGTATAAACATTTTGCTTAATAGCACAGGAATCAACTTTTAAATACAGTGAGATGCAGCTAAAAAAGTTCTGTTTACTGCTTCTTAAATGTGGGGTGAAAGAAAGTGTAAAGAATTCCAGCCTATTTCCTATTTCAAGAATAGCCTCTTTATAGAATCATAGAATCATAGAATAGTTAGGGTTGGAAAGGACCTTAAGATCAAGTTCCAACCCCCCTGCCATGGGCAAGGACACCTCACACTAAACATGTCACCCAAGGCTATGTCCAACCTGGCCTTGAACACCGCCAGGGATGGAGCATTCACAGCTTCCCTGGGCAGCCCATTCCAGTGCCTCACCACCCTCACAGTAAAGAATTTCTTCCTTATATCCAATCTAAACTTTCCCTGTTTAAGTTTGAACCCATTACTCCTTGTCCTCTCACTACAGTCCCTCATGAAGAGTCCATCCCCAGCATCCCTATAGGCCCCCTTCAGATACTGGAAGGCTGCTATGAGGTCTCCACACAGCATTCTCTTCTGCAGGCTGAACAGCCCCAACTTTCTCAGCCTATCTTCATACGGGAGGTGCTCCAGTCCCCTGATCATCCTCGTGGCCCTCCTCTGCACTTGTTCCAACAGTTCCATGTCCTTTTTATGTTGAGGACACCAGAACTGCACACAATACTCCAAGTGAGGTCTCATGAGAGCAGAGTAGAGGGGCAGGATCACCTCCTTCGACCTGCTGGTCACACTCCTTTTGATGCAGCCCAGGATACGGTTGGCCCTCTGGGCTGCAAGCGCACACCGCAGATGGCTCCTGTTCATTTTCTCATCAACCAACACCCCCAAGTCCTTCTCCGCAGGGCTGCTCTGAATCTCTTCCTTGCCCAACCTGGAGTTGTGCCTGGGATTGCTCCCACCCAGGTGTAGGACCTTGCACTTGGCATGGTTAAACTTCATCAGGTTGGCATCAGCCTACCTCACAAGTGTGTCTAGGTCCCTCTGGATAGCATTCCTTCCCTCCAACATATCAACCAAACCACACAGCTTGGTGTCATTGGCAAACTTGCTGAGGGCATACTCAATCCCACTGTCCGTATCACCAACAAAGATGTTGAACAAGTCCGGTCCCAACACCCATCCCTGAGGGACACCACTCGTTACTGATGTCCAGCTGGATGTTGAGCCATTGAGCCCAACTCTTTGCACGCAGCCATCCAGACAGTTCTTTATCCACCAAGTGGTCCATCTATCAAATTGATGTCTCTCCAATTTAGAGACAAGGATGTTGCGTGGGACAGTGTCGAATGCTTTGCACTAGTCCAGGTAGATGATGTCAACTGTTCTACCCCTGTCCATCAGTTCCATAGCCCCATCATAGAAGGCCGCCAGATTGGTCAGGCAGGATTTCCCCTTAGTGAAGCCATGCTGGCTGTCACCAACCACCTTATTGTTTTTCATGTGCCTCAGCATGCCTTCCAGGAGAATATGCTCCAAGATTTTGCCAGGCACAGAGGTGAGGCTGACTGGTCTGTTGTTCCTCGGCTCATCCATTTTCCCCTTCTTGAAAATGGGGGTTATATTTCCCTTTTTCCATTTGTTGGGAACTTCACCTGACTGCCATGATTTTTCAAATATGATGGACAGTGGCTTAGCAACTTCATTTACCAGCTCCTTCAGGACGCGCGGGTGGATTTCGTCAGGTCCCATGGGCTTGTGTACATTCAGTTTCTTAAGATGGTCTCAAACCAGGTCCTCTCCCACAGTGGGCCCAGGGTCTTCATTCTCACAGTCGGATGTCTTATTTAAACCTGTTATTCTATGAAGATTAATTTAAGAAAACCTTAAAATAGAAGCCTTCTCACTAATATTTATTGTACTGTGCCATCATTAACTATTAGGCTACATACAATTGCCTTCAGTGAAACAATGCTACTCATTCCCCACTGGATTCTGCCATGCATTCAAGCCTACAATATTTTGCTACACAGGCACTCTTTATTCTACAGGAATATAGAGCCCACAGCCGCAGGTGTCCTTCTTGGACCTGAGACCTCTTGCTGCTATGTATTTTCAGTGCTTCCAAAGGAAAATGCTTCCAATATTTAACTTCTCCTTTGTTAATTAATTAGAGTAAAATCGTATTAAAAAGAAAACTCTATTATACCGTTTACTGTATGGATTGCTTAGAAACAGCCTTCTGTATAAATATTTCTATGTACATTTATTCTCTTTAGGGAATGGATTTTTGTTTGGTTTTAGTTCTGCATTTGTATATGACTAACAAAACAGAGTCTGAAATAGCAGACATGCTTTTCAGTGTCTGGGAGAACAGACACGTAGTTAGTGGAACTTCTCAGCAATGTATCTTCTATCCTGGAAAAATTAGAATCACTTGGTGATTTAAAACGTCATAGCAGTTGTATTTATACTGAGCCTCCAAGCTATAGAGAGGGAAGGGAACTAAATTTCCCAAGAAACATGAAGATGTGACTCAAGACCAACTACAAATCTGATCAGAAAAATTGTAGACTTCAGATAACTCAGTCCTACCTCAATATTAAGATAACACTCTGAGTTATATTTCTAGAATATAACTATATATTTCTATAATATATTTCTGTAACTATATTTCTATAATTTATTTCTATAGCTGTAACTATGACAGCTGTGTTTTATGCTCTTCAGACGTTCAATAAAGGAAGTCCACTTGCTTGCCTTCACAGACCTTTGTAGGCATGATCCTCACAAATATTACCATTTGGAAGAATTACTGGATTTTCTTGAAGTTTCCAAATGAGGCCCATGAGTTATGATTTCACATATGGAATTTGCCATTAAAAAAAAAAAAAAAGAAAAGAAAAAGAATCAAACAAGCATATTCAAGTTAGTTTCATGCTTTGTGGCTCACGAAGAAAATTCTAAGTTTGCATGGTTTTCCTTTAAGCCAAAGGATTCAGGAACAGAATTCACCTACACTTTCCTGTAAGCTACAAATTCATCCTGGCCCATGATGCCAGCAGAATCTTTGACAAAAATTAAGTCGCTGCTGTGCTTAAACCATAGTCAATCACGTAGATCCTGGTTGTTTAGTTGTTTCCTTTTTTCTTTTTTCCTC
The DNA here is from genome assembly GCA_039720435.1 of Amazona ochrocephala. Lineage (NCBI taxonomy): Eukaryota > Metazoa > Chordata > Aves > Psittaciformes > Psittacidae > Amazona > Amazona ochrocephala. Next base: position 78,295,271 of record CM077878.1, read on the forward strand.
TTTTGTCTCATATCCGTCATATGATCTTTGTGGTAGGAATTGCTTTTATGTGCTCCCTATTTTGTGCCATTGTGGTTCTTTGCCGTGACTGATGATTCAGAAGTCCATGCAGGTGATTGTGCCCTCAAGCCCATGTTTGTGTACACTAGAAGTGAGACTGAAATTGCTTTGAAAAATTGAGCTTTATTTACTGGACCTTCCCTGGCATGCCTGGGCTGCTCTGTGCTAGCAATGCTCTTCAGTGGCACTTCATAGAGAGAATGTGAATAGTAGTTTCTCCCACTGGCATTAAGTGTAAACACTGGCAAAGAAAATAAACCGATTTTTGTAAGCACTTCACCAAACTATTAAAACAGCTGAACAAGTATTTTATTTCAATTGTTACCTTAAGACTGGTTTGGGTTTTTTTCTGCAAGGTCTTCTTCCATTATGGTTGTCTTGTGATAAATTATTGAACAGTTTAAAAAGCAGGCTACAGAAAACAAAAGAAGTACCTCGGTTCTTTGCAATATGAGCTGCATTTTCTATCTTGTTGCAATAAATTAACATTGTTCAACATTTAATATTTAAAAGGGGAAAAGAGCAGGTGCCTGCCAATAGCAGGTGTTACAAATTTAAGGTTAAATAAAATGTAACAATCTTTTCCACATATTATTTCCATAATATACATCAGAAACCATACTCTGCACTAATACATCCCCAGCTGTGCAGAAAAGGCTTTTGTCACATGTTTTCTGATCTGGGCTTGTTTTTAGAATTTACTTCTGACTTCGGTTCTGACCTTGATACCATTCTGTAAATATCATGTTGCTGATCTTGAAGTGATAGTAAACATTGTTACATTTACAGTGAGTAGCTCAATGAGTACCTGCAAATATAATTCAGCAGGGTGCCCAAGGTTTATTTTGAATTATTTTAAAAGCACATGTGAAATTCACTGCTAATACTGAACATGCCTGCAAGCATTTGAAGGAGTGCTGCCATATAATCCAAGCCTTCTCTCAAGTTTATCAATGGGTCATTTGAGTCCTGAAAGAAAGGTTACTTATGATAAAATTTGTGAAAGTTTGGTAGATGGAATCATTTAATTATAATGTATTTTAAGATGTGAACAAGCACTGTCCAAGCAAGACAATGGTGAGAGATGAAGATTAGCAATCATCCTGAACTAAAAGTCTTTTTCCTTCCCGCTTCCCCTCCACATTTCCCTGAAGTGACTCATAGCCTTATCCTTCAGAAAACCCTACTCTTTTTACAACATGCCAGCATCTAAAAACATGGAAAACATTTTGAAATAATACTAAAGGAGAATACATTATACACTAGTGAGAAATCCACTGATGCATTTCTTGCCAGTTTTAGTTTTACATCCCTGACAGAGCCTGAATAAATGTATTAGGTTTGGGACAACACCTGAAATACTGGGTGTGCTAGCAGAGCCAATGGCAGACTTCTTTCCTTTCCAACTGGAGTGTCAGGGTTATTAAAACAACTAATGTAGAGCTCCAAAGTGATTTTTCCTTGGAGGACCTTAGTACATGTTAAAATATTTAACTATTTAGAGGAAGGCAAATGTAACCATACAATAGCTTATATATCTATTGAACACATACATAATATTAGCATGCTTTTATATAACTAGAAACTGTATAAGGAAGAACTTCCTCACTAGGACTAGCTTTGAGCAGCCATCCTACTTCAGAGGCATGCTTACATTAGCAAGAAGAGTCTGCTTCCCGACTGATGCAGCAAATTCCCTCTGCTCCCCCTTCTTCCCCCCCTCTTCCACGCTGTAGGTGCCCAAATCATCGTACTGCTGATGCAAGGAGATGACTTATTCAGCATCCACATTCTGGCAGAAGATTTGTGCAGTTTTTAAGCAGGTCACATATTTAATGCTTTGGTAGCTAACCAAGAACTGATTTTTTGCAGTAAGCTGACACTGGATACACACATAATACTGGCAGAGGTTTTAAACTACTTGCTCTCACATGTAATAGTGCTGACTTCGATGGACTATTCATGTTAGAGATGTGGAAACCGGTTAGTGATAAGATAGAAGTCTAAATATTTATATATATTCCTTCACTTAGCCAAATCATAGTGGGTGTACGTATACAGAGATACAATGTAAGTATACATGTCGACACGTTTTCAGTGACATTTCTTGAGAGCATATTTATCATTACTCTGTAAAACAGAATACACACGTGCCTAATCAACACAGTTCTACATCCATATTAATCCACTGTTAATTAGTTTCCTTCATATATAATTTCAACTTTTTTTGTATTTTTCTGCACATTAAACTGGCTGATAGATACATACATACCTTGTTACGCTGCTAGTTGTATATCACAAATAAGTGCTTCACTTACTCTACCCAGGTATGTCCCAGACTATGCTCTTCAATACTCTTGATGAGAAGTTCAACACAACTTGGTAGTGTGTGCCTGCAGCCCAGAGAGCCAATTGTACGCTGAGCCACATCAGGAGTGTGACCAGCAGGATGAGGAAAGTGATTCGCCCCTTCTACTCTTCTCTTGTGAGACCCCACTTGGAGTACTGTGTTTAGCCCTGGGGCCCCCAACACAAGAGGAGCATGGACCTGTTGGATTGAGTCCAGCAGAGAGCCATAAAGATGATCAGAGGGCTGGAACACCTCTGCTACAAAGACAGCTGAGAGAGCTGGGCTTGCTCAGCCTGAAGAAGAGAAGGCTCTGGGGAGACCTTACAGCAGCATTCCAGCACCTAAATGGGACCTACAAGAAATGTGGAGAGGCATTTTTTAGAAGAGCATGCAGTGATAAGACAAGGGGAGATGGTTTTAAACTGAAAGAGGGTAAATTTGGATTGGACATTAGGAAGAAATTCTTCAGTGTGAGGGTGGTGAGACACAGAAACATATTGCCAAGAGAAGTTGTAGATGCCCCTTCTCTGGAAGTGTTCAAGCCCAGGTTGGATGGGGCTTTGAGCAACCTGGTCTAGAAGAAGGTGTCCCTGCCCATGGCAGGGGGGTTGGAACTAGATGATGTTTAAGGTCCCTTCCAACTCAAGCTGTTTTATGATTCTTTTTTGAAAGGGGATGCTATAGTAATGTCATGCTTCCATGAGTACAAGGTGCCAATCTGTGAAACACATCCGAGATTAATTATAGATGCTAAAGAACAAGGTGCTTTCATCACTGCCTTGGAAGCCTTTACAACCGACTTGCCATCTCATGTTAACTGAATAGGGTGTTCAGAAAGAAGAATCTGATTTTATTTGCATGCATATCTCAATACAAAATGCAGAATAACTTCTTTGAAGTTCTTCTTCAAAGCATCTTCAAAGCTGGGCCTCTAGTTCGTAAGGAGATATACATGTAAATAAAATCAGATTCAATTGACTTTTTAATTTGCTTCTTTAACAGTAACATTGTTACTATTAAAACTGTTACCCTTGGAGCATTTCAGTCAACAGGTATATACAAATGCTACCACTGTAACCCTTGATGGGGTCAGAAAAAAAGCCTTATTAAGGAAGAAACCAACATTTTCTGAACTGCGAATCATTACCACAATACAAAATTAGGCAAGAGCTCAGGTAAATGGAGATAATCCAAAACAGATTATTTTTTTTTCCTGGTGAATTTATGATATCTTTATTTGATTCTAGACAACAGTGTTATCTGCAATAGGATCTGTAGTATCACATCAAGACTACGGTACCTTTGATTCTTTGCTCTTATTATCTTTTATAACAAATTAATTATTCACTATAAAATTACTTTCATTATGAAAACATACAATAAAATCTGATGCTTTCCCAATTGCCTGCCCTTGTAGGCTCTGCTAAATCAGATAGAGAAGTAACAGAGATATTTTAATAATAACTCTAATGTCATGTAGTATGCAGTGATAAGAAATGTACTTGAAGCAAAACATTACTTGCATGCTAAAATAAATAGTATGTCTTTGTGGGGTGTTCAAGGGAATTCAAAACCACACCGCTATCTACAAACTGCAAGGCGGGTACACTTACCTGCTTATAAAGCAGCTGAGAAATGAGCTGAATTAACACAAACATTTCCAGAGTTACCTTGCAGAAACAGTCATCTCATACAAATGCCCCAAACAGCTACAAAAATCTGTCTGTAAATCTTGCTTTTTCCAGTTTTTGTAGCCACCCGAATACATATACACACATATCTATGTGTGCGAATGATTCCACTTGGGCAGCCCTGTATCTGAGAATTTGTAACTGGCTTATAGCCTGTGTGATTTTTGCTAGTGTGCCAAACTAGATATCAGACACCTTTTGTATTAAGGAATCAAAAAGATAAGCAACTGTTCCTGCTTCCCTGTCTGCCCTTTCAGTCTTGTACCACCACCTTTTTGTTTGATCTATCTCCAACATTATAGAGTTTTCTTTCTTCTCACTCAGGCCTTTTTAATTTGAGACTTGTAGCCTACATGTAAACACCCATAGACTGTTTATTGCTACAAGTGAACTGTCACTGTATCACCAGTATGGATCCCTTGCAACAGAACTGTTCATAATGTACCAGAACTGATCCAGCACATCAGACCCAAGCAGCGTCCTGCTGCAAGAAAATCACTTTTCGGTGCAGAGTTACCTTCAGCAGACGTTTAGTCCTAGTCCTTCACCTGAGTCATTGCAAACAATCTCCCTTTAACAGCACCACTTTCTGGACTCAGAGTGGCCACTGAGTCTCACAGGTGCAGTGTCCCACAGAAGTCCTGATGGAGCACTGTTATATCTAATAGCCCCTTGGGTCTAATTCAAGATCCGTAAGAAGGTTCAGGATCAGGGTACAAGTAGGGAATCAGCTTCTGGTATCGCATAAGGTCTAGACAGAGGTACGAGTGCATCCTAGCTGCATGGCTGTTACGCTATGCCATAGATTGATACAGAGACACACCCCTGCGAACACCAGCAAAAGCTTTTGGCTGATGTTTTCACTCTGGTTGATGAGGATTATACCACCTTTCACAGCTGGTAATGGCTTAGTTTACATCAGAAAACATATGCTTATGAACAATATGTTTCTCAGGTAAAAACCAAGGTCCTGTTGCAAGTAGAAAATATACCAGTTGACAAACAAATTGCAGAGAGAACTTCCAAGTTCATCTCTCTAGGCAACAAACTACTGCCACATTGGGTAAAAACCACCATGAACTAACAGTTGCAGCTGGGAAAGATGTGCCAAGCATTCCAGTCCACAAAGCCAGGGAGCACTGATGAGACAAGCAATGCCCACAAATGCAATTGAGCTCCCCCGCAATAGCGACAGCATTGGGAAACAGATTTGGGAAGGATGAACTTATTAATTACTAAGGCTAGGTAGGCATGCCCTGCCAGTATCACCAGCCTTGACAATTATGTTCCTACAGGACAACTACTCAAGACTGGAACAAAGGTTGGGAAGAGATTGACAGCTAGATCAAGCTGAACACGGCAGCAGGGTCACCCGCATCTTAACTTGACTCAGTACCCTCCTCCTCCCCGGAACACCTGTTGCGATGGTGAAGCTGTATGACAGAAAAGCAGGTCGTCCTTGTCTATCACACTGGTACCTACCCCTGCTACTGCTGAAGGAAGCTCACGACCGGGGAGAGAGGCTAAGCGCGGCCGAGGCTGAAAGAGCTCCGGAGCGCGAAGTGGTGCTGCCCTCTGGGGCACAGGACTCGCCACTGAGGACAGCACGCCCCTCAAGCTTCGAACCTACAAAACCATTCACGCTCGAGCTACTCTATCTCCGTAGGCGACAAACATAGCTCTCGAAAAGTCGCAAGGAGCACGGACAACGCTACTGCCGAGGCGGCGACAGCGCCTTTCTGCTCTCTCTCCGCTTTTCCCGTCTTACAGCTATGGAATTCGTTGTTTCACCAGCATTTCCAGCACAGGCCAGTGACGCCTCCGTGACCAGCCGGACACGCAGGTGCACGCTGAAGGACTCCATAGCAGCAAGAAGCGATGGGGCCCGAAGCCAAAGACAACTGTCCGTCTGGGAACCGCCTGGGACGACAGACACCCCCACCCTGCTTCTTGCCCCCAGCGGGTCGCCGGCGCCGCCCCACCCCTTTAAGCCGCTAACGGCTGCCCCGACCTCGCGGGGGGGGCCGGAAGAAGCGCGCTTCTTACGCAGGCGCAGGGCGTGCCGCGGGGCATTCTGGGAACGGTAGTCGCTCTGCCCGCGCGGTGAGCCCGGCGGCCGCCGGCGGCGGGCGGGCCTCCCACAATGCCTCTCGCAGGGCGGCAGCCGGAGCCGCTCCGCCCCTAATTGCTGTCGTGTGACCGGAGCTCGCCGCTTCCGTAGGGGAGGGGTGAGGGCCGGGGAGACGTGGGGAAGGGGGGATGTCCACGCGGGGGCGGGAGGCGGGGCCGGCCGGGGGGCGGGGTCTGCGCTCTGGCGGCCGTTTAACGCGGGGCGAGGGGCGGTGAGGGATGGTGGTTGTATTTTTTCGGGTCTTGGGGTGACCGGGGGCTGTCCCGAGTTTCTTGCCGGTAAAATGGCGGTGGGCAGCGAGGGCTGCCTGCGCCACAGGCGGGGGGCGGCCCTAGTTGTGGTTGTATAACGCTGTGCCCCTTCACGGCACCCTCGGTCGCCTCCTGCTGTGGGGGATCTCGGAGGAGGCGCTTTCCCAGGAGGGGACGTCATGAGGTAGAACCCATGATACCACGCATGATAGCGTGCGTGTTATCGGGCAGTACCCGTGCCTCCCACATGCATGTGTAACAGCAGCGATAACCGGGCATCAGCTGAGTGGTGAGAAAGCTGTTGCCTGCCCCTTAATATCAGGTTGTTTGGTGAGGTTGAGCCGCAGCATCCTCATGCCACCGTCGTTTCTCGTGTTGGCTGTCGTAGACTTGAGTAGTCACGGTGTTTTCTAGCTGTAATCCATGGGATGGAAAGCTTGAGATTGTTTTGAGGTACCTGTCGGCTGAAGGTGGTGTAAAGATTTGAATTCTTCCCTGTTTTGCAAATCGGGCAGGCCTGGGCAGCTTCTAAAAACTGGATTCTCTTGTTTAAATAAATGAGTGGCTGTTCGTCTTTGGAGAAACTATAAAGCTGTATTTCCGTGCACTGTGCCAGTTTTAATTGATGTTTCTGGTTTTTTTCTTTTTTTTTCCCTTTCCCTTTGAAGGACACGAGATTAGTTTAGGTGCATTAAACTGGAAACAATGGAAGAAAGGAAGATCAAGAGGAGGAGCCCCAAATCATCTACTAGTCACCCTGCTCAGGTTGCTACCTCCAAGAAAAACTCAGTGCCGGTCAGTAAAAGCACAGCCTTTTCAAATCCTGCACCACAGCCTGCAGTACAAAAACCAAAGTTAAAACGGTAAGTCTGGGAGCATCTTGCAAGCTCAGTGGAAGTTGGGAGCCAGAAACCTGCCCCTACTCAGACAGATGAAAGGGTGTTTAGTCTGGCTGGGGCAGAATGTAAAGGGCAAGCTTCAGACTTGTGAAACTCTTTGATGACCTGTCTTTTCCAGCAAAGCAGTTTGTGTTTAATGCAGCAGAATGGTTATTTTATAGAAAAGGAAGGTGCTCAACACTCCTCTTGCAAGCTTTTATTACACAATGCTGTAGACTCGCACTGACGCAGTTTAACTGAAGAGATGATAGCCTGATGGGACTGGTGAAAGACAGGAGCTGGGTGATCAAATATGGCAAATGTGGGCATCGTGTGGGAGATGCCAGAGCCTCAGATGCGCAGCTGTGAGGAACAAATACTACATGACTGCAAGGATGGAACTGATGAGTAGGGCAGGAAATGAAGGATGTGAATTGAACAGGATGTGCTAGAAGTGGAATTTCCTGGTGTTTTTTGCTTGGGGACCTATCATCAGGGGCAGCAGTAGTTCCCAGGCCATACTTGTGTGCAGAAAGAGACTTTCAGCTCTTCAAAAAAGCACCTTTTTGGAATAGTTTGTGTGTTAGTAATAATGCATCTATTTCAGTTTGAGAATGTTGATTTTCCTTAATGTTAGAAAACGCATTTCTTGTCCATGGCAGATGCAGTAGATAAATGAGTGAAGAGGAATTTTAAAGTGAAATGTTAGCTAGAGAGGGGCAGCTGAGTTTGTTGACCTCTATTAGCTGAAGATTAGGTACTGCACTATCATCATTAGCACAGATAGCCTGTGTGAAGGATCCAGTATTGGCCTGATGAATAATGGATTTCTGCAGTGTAAAGTCTGTGTTATTTTTCAGGGAAAATATGTTGTGCTATAAATTGGTGGTTTCTGCAGCTGACTATACAGTTAAGTCTCAATGCTATTATGGAATGTACTAGAAAATAATTTTGTGCAGTCCACAATACCAGCTAGAGAAGAAAAGGTCCTCTTCACTTTAAGTTTTGGAAAAGGACATTCTTGCCCAATTATTAAGTCAAGTTTATCAAGCTGTGCTAGTACAGATAATTCCTTTAACTTGCCAAGCGGGAATTGACAGAACATAGTGAGGGTGAACTGCTGTTCCGATAGCAGAGTAGGAGTACTTAAGTAGTTTTCACCTGATCTGCAAGACTCTAATAAAATAAGTTTTCCAGAGTGGTAATATATTGTATTAAACCTTAGATACAGGTGGGAAAAAAAAAATCGGTGACCTTTCTGGCATACAAATCTTACTTGATGTCTGAAATTGAAGTAGAAATAGCCAAAGTTAAACGTAAATTGAGACACATTGCTCTAAGCTGAACCAGATACGATAATTGTTGGACCATTAGTTGTTCCAGCATATAGACTATGAAGTCTATATGATGTTTATAGATCACAGAAAATGTTAGGCTGGAAAAATAATTATTATTTCCCATAGGAAAGAATTTATGACTTACAGAGCTTGGAAGCCTTCAAGGGAAGGGTGGGGCTTACTATGCTGTAAACCCTAGTATCTTCAGTAATTAAATAAAGCTTCTTTATTAAGTCTGTGATTTTATTTAATATCCCATAGTATTCTAAATTTTAACTTCTAGTCTCAAAATTTGTCACTGAATCAGGTTCTGAAAAGACTTACTGTAAGGCTGCTTGCATGCATGGATGGGCAAATCAGGGGTGAAAACAGCCCCTTACCTGAATTGTATTAGGTTAAGAAGCAGTATTTCTGTCTGTCCAGTTGTAACTGTGTGTTTAGCTTGCCTATCAATTACATGTTAATATGGATTGGAAACGGGAAAATTTATCTGGAGACAAGGTCACCTTCCCGTATAGATTGTAGCAAGTTGTTTTCCACACTGGTTACAGTGTATAGGTGTTTGTGAGAACAGGAGCCTATGCTTGCTGAGGGCTTTTCCCTCCGGCTTGATGAGAGTTTTCAGATGCCTTTTTTGGATTGATTTTTATGTAGATAATACCCCATGCACCATGTGTCACTACTAGTCCTCTTTAGCGTATTAAGGTGGCCATAACATGCATGTTCTCCACTGATGTTTCCCACTATTAGTAAGAAAGCAGGTTGTTGGAATTCTTCATTCTGCAGTATCAAACTGTCAAGATAGCGATGTTGTTCTTTAGTCTTCAGGCAAACAGGTGATCTATATTTTTAACTTAAATGGAGAAATTGAAAGATGTAGTACTTATTTTCCATTTCATTTTCAAAGCCCAGGTGTACACTTATCTTACATTCAGATTCTCAGGGAAAGTGAAAGCAGGAAGTAATCTTTTTGGTTAATTTTTTTTCCAGAGTAATAAAGGAGAAAGCTAAACCCCCGGGAGGCGAAGCAAAAGGGGCACAGGCAGCACCAATCCAGCATTCTTTTCTCACAGATGTATCAGATGTCCAGGAAATGGAAAGGGGACTTCTGAGTCTCCTGAATGATTTCCACTCAGGCAAACTTCAAGCATTTGGTAAGTGTGTGAGTTGTCTGTATGGAATATTTGTTTTTATACCTATATGATGGCAACATTTGCAAGCAAGTGTGCTGCTGTACGGACAGGCTGCCATGTTGACATAGTGGACTCCACCATACAAAATGAAATTTAACATAATTAATAGGTCTTACTGCATTTTTAAATTATAGTCCTATTATAGGGTTGTCTTTGGTGTGAGATTATTCAAATGCCATTGCATTGTTCCTTCCAGCATGGCTTTCCAAAGGCAGTACCTTGGCTTATGAATTTAAGATAGCAAGTTTAAAGCCACTTATTTTTGAAAGTATAGGAATAATAAGAAGTAACTGTATTTAGCACCTGATATCACTTACATAGCATATTAACACTTTACACTGTTGGTAGTGTATATATACTATAAAAAGTGTATACTATACACTTTTATGGAATCCAATGCAAGTTGCATTTTACCCAGCTTACTCTTCTATCTTAGCTTCTTACTACTTCACAGTTGATGGAGGTTTCAGAAAAACCGTGATGCTCTTCTGCTTCCTTCTTTTCCCTCTACTAAGTAGAAAGATACATGTGTGATGACAGATGCATTATATTCAAAGTTAAAAACCAGGGCCTTCCAAATTGGACAGAAATTCAGAAGTAGAGAAGAAACACATAGAATCATAGAATAGTTAGGGTTGGAAAGGACCTCAAGATCATCAAGTTCCAATCCCCCTGCCATGGGCAGGGACACCTCCCACCAAACCATGTCACCCAAGGCTCCATCCAACCTGGCCCCGAACACCGCCAGGGATGGAGCATTCACAGCTTCCTTGGGCAGCCCATTCCAGGGCCTCACCACCCTTACATCACATATGTGCTCGCTGGTACGGGGCTGACAGTATGGAATATTAGACAGGGACAGCAGGCGAATCTCCCAGTGCCCCTGCTTTGGCCATCCACCCGTTCAGGAGAGGAGAATAGGACAGGTGATGTCTCTGCCCTGATGCTGATGATCTCCCCACACTCGGGACCTGAACTGCTTCAGTCACACTGGTCTGGAAGACAGCCCAAATCCTACCCTCAAGAAATCACAGCTCTTCTGGTTAAAAGGAGCCACAAAATACTTTCTCCAGATCAAGTTCAGCTCCTAATCAAAGACAGCTACAAAGGTGAACTCTGAGTTTAAACCAGACCTTACATCCACAGAACACTTTTAAGCTGGATGGCATTATAAGAGTGAAAGTATTTGAGGAGCTGGGGAACAGACAGCTGCACTGGCTGTGGTTTGTGTCTGCCCCGTGCAGATGTGTTCCCATCCCACCCATATGGGGCAGAGGGTTTTTTGCATCTTCACCTGCTAAAAATATCCAGGGCTGGAAGTTAAATTAAATATTTAGCAGTTGCATAAAGGCACCTTGGGATGAAAGTGTTATGGATACAAAGCTGTCATCCCTTCATCATCGTGGTTTTTATGTAGCAGACACGTGTCTTGTTGGCAAGGCAACTTCTCAGTTTTAAACCAGCCTCATAAATCTCATTAGGATGCCTTTTTTAAAGCAGTCAATGGAAAAAAACAGGAATAAGCAGCCACTGGACATCACTGCAGGTCACTTAAGACTCTCTGCACCAAAGCTCTCAACAGGAGCTTGTTGAATATATTTTTAAAACCCGGTTAGTACATTCAGTAGTTATCTCAAAACCAGACAGATGACAAACTTCAGTAGTGAAATGGGGAGAAATCACTGAGAAAGGGAATTAACTCGTAAATTTGATGTTTAAATTCCTCTTCTGTGATGTAAAAAGCCACACCTTTGCACCTTCATTTTTCTTTCTTGGGTTTCTTTATCAAAAGCTGTTGGTCATCCTTTTAGGAAATGAATGTTCCATAGAGCAGATGGAGCATGTGCGGAGTATGCAGGAGAAACTTGCTCGCCTCAACCTGGAGCTCTATGGGGAGCTGGAGGAACTCCCTGAAGATAAAAGAAAACTAGCCAGTGACTCCAACCTGGATAGGCTGCTGTCGGATGTAAGTACTGGGTAGGCAGAAAACATGGAACTTCACCCACAGCACTCAGCTCGGGGAAACAACACTACTGGGTGGGCAGTGATGTACAGGTGAGGAGGACATAGTTCTGTAATGAGCCAAGATGTAAGTCCTGCCCTCATCTTAGTTTCGAGGAAACATGGCACCTTGTTCTGTTTTTATAGGCTGCTGCTTGTTTGAGTGAGTGGAGCAGTCTACCTGTAAACTGTCTGAGGTTGCAGGTCTGTTTAGAGGCAGCCCATGTACCTGGGAACTACAACTATTTTCCCTGTGGCATGTCCTCCTAATTATAATTTCACATATATATATATAAAATATATATATTTTTATATATATAAACTATATATATATAAATGTGTGGAAGACCACACATAGCAAAAGTTCTACACTTTCAGTTTCCCCTTTCTGTGTTTAAATTTCTTTAAATTTCCCGAGATCAGCAGATTGAAACCTAATTTGGGACTTAGCTCTGGCGTAGAATTCAGTGCAGGTTTACATTGCTTTTAGTAATAAAATTACACATTTCAGCCCAAACTACTAGTGATTTTCTTCACCGGTTTAATGTATTTATTTCACCATAGCAGCATTTATTTAAGTAACTGAAATGCTGTTACTGATAATTTCTATATTTATATTGCAGCTAGAAGAACTGAATTCATCTATGTATCCTTTCCTTAGATGTCTATTTTGCATTATAATTATTGTTTACTATAATTGAATTACAGTGTATTTTCCCAGTAACTGGTGTCTTTACAGGAAGCAAATCACTTCAATAACATCCTTTAAGGCGGTACTGTAATACCTCATGGATCTTAGGTCTTTCTACATAAATAGCTGGATCTTAAGATCCACTTTTAATTACAGGCTGTTTTTTCATATGGTGATTTACTTAGCTAGTGTGTACCACTTCAAACTATGTGTTGACAGTCAGTGGCAGAGTCTGTCAGAAGCACGGTCTTTCTATATGTGTCTAGCTGAGACATTCTGAAACAAACATACACAGCAATCTTCCTTCTGTAGTAACAGAAGCATTCTGAATCCTATTACCTTTTATTTTTTCCTAGAAGTATGTGTAGCTGTTTATCACTGATTTTACTATGAATAGTATACTGACCTAATTAATTATTTCTAGGGTCAGACTATAGTTGAGTCAAATACTTCAGCAGAGCTTTGGTAATTGGATAAGCCCACCCAGAAAAAGATAGAGCTCAATGTCCTTAGCTTGTCTTTTATACCATGTTTTTGATAAACTAAGAGGAGAGCTGAGGAGTGTTGCATTCAGTTTATACTGTGGTCTAGTTATTTCTGATGTTTAAACACTTCATATGCATTGAGGAAGGTGGGACTGAAGATACGGGTCTGGTATATACAATCTGTGTAAGGCTGTTTAAGGCTAGGCCTTATAAAGAACACAAGTGGACTATGATGGTAATATCACATAATAGCAATAAAGTAAAAGCAATCTGCCATCCCCCTTGATCTGCCAACTAATTCTGGAGGTATGTAATGCTTACATCTCATTGAGAAAGATTAATCTGCTCTCTGGGAACTAGCGTAGGACACAATGGAACTGAAGTCATTGGACTGATGCATACCTGTCACAGGACTGAGCAGTTTCGTGTATCATTGCTATCTTGTTTATACCTTATCTATATGTGAAATTTTTATTCCTTAATGGCTGGTTCAGCCAAAAACTACATTTAGCAGATGCTCAAGATATTCCAAATGGTGCCACAGGCTGAAAGAACAGCTTTGTCAGATGCTTTTCTTTTGTTGGGTTTCCTGCCTCCCTGACAGTGGAATCTGGAACATTTGTGGTTTTGTGCGTGCTTGTTTTTAATTTTACACAATGAAGAATTGAAGTGCAAATCCAGGTATTTCTTTTTGCACATTCCTCTTTGAGCACTGCATTATGCCAGTACTCAGTATCTAGAGTTTTAAACAGATCATTGTGATGCTATGCTTTTTATTGCTTTATTTAATAGAAAACCTGGGCAAACGTAGAAGTACATTTTTTCTGCTCAGTGTTGTTCATATGGTTAAAAATGATATATGTATATAAGTTTATTAGCATCTCTACATTTTTTTATCAAGGTAACAATGATGTTGCCTTTCTGATCAGTATGTAGACAGTCTGCACACTATCTTTAGTGTTCTGTTGATCAGTGATGGCACAGATTAATTTATTGTTAATAAAGCAAAACATTTTAAACAGACAATGTTTCATCTAGAGAAGCTGCTATTTGACTGTGTTAAGAAGGTCTAAGTTCTTGTATGGTCTTAATGGTTGCAGAGTTTACTTTATTTTCCATTACTGTGAATAATTATAGAATGTCACTAGATTACAACTAGCATGCGTGCTAGTTTGAGGAAGGATTGTCAAATTCCAAAATTGGGTAAACAGTAAATAAATCCAGTATAAACAGTTTTGTAGTCATGTCTGTGTTATGAGCAGCCTGATATTGGTATCTTCATTGTGTGCACTTAGAAAAAAAATCCTGTAGTAGGGTAAAATCAGGCTGGTTTTAGATCCAACATTTGTATCCTGGTCTGTCAAACTATGCCTTTCGTTCTAGACTTACTTGGTATGAAGGCTTGCTGCCTATTGTTAGTTTTTGGCAGGTTGAGTTGTACAACTGTGTTAACAAAAAGGTGCAAGGAGCAAAGGCATGAGAGTGTGGGTTAAAAAGTAGCCTGGTTAAATTTGGGTCATGACCTGTAAATTTAGTTCAGTCAGAATTAAAGCAATAGTAAGTATTTACTAGAGTTGAGTTAGAGCCTTATATGTAATCTGCAACATACTGAGACTTCACAACTCCATTACATTATTCATATTTTGTTAATGCCTATTCCATATCCCTACTGATCCCAGTTTGTCAGCGTTGTGTTGTGGTTCCAGGTGCTTCACCTTTAACACAGTATATGCAGGGAGTCTGAAGCATCAGCTTGTGATGCTTTGCATCTTTCATCTGCTTCAACTCTTGTAACATTATATTTTTAATTGTAGTTCTGTTTACTACAGAAAAATGCCACCTCACCCTCTTCACCACCCTGAGGCAGACAGAGAATTGATATTTCTTCAAACACAGGTTCATTATTTTTGCAGTTCTGCTCTAGCCTTTCCCGCAAAAAAATGAAGGGGATGACACATTTCCCATAAAAGGTAATAAAACCCAACACTTGCCCTAGAATAGGAGCAGACATGGGAATGCTTTTTCCACATGAAGTCTCAAGTTTCTGATAGGAAACCACACATCCTGTTTTTAAGTGGATCATTTCCACAAATATTCCCTTCTGTGACCGCTACAGCTATTGTAGGTGTCAGAGGTGCTTTGAGGGTAGTTTGTTTCTAGAAAGGAGCTCATCTATCACAGGGCCACTGGGCACAGAGGATGTGTATCAAATTCAGCCACCAGGCAGGGCTTACTGTATGTTCCTTACAAATGTGCTCACATTTGATCACTCCTCATGTGGTCGAATCCAGCACTTCATGTCACAAGTCACATACAGGAACTGTTTCTCTCCATATGCAAATGCTGAGTTGAGAGTCTGTTTGGGATTACTAACACAGAACATGTTTTAGCCAGCAATAGTGGAAATTCATCCCTTTTTAATGACAAGTAATTAAATTCACTGTCAGTGATCTGTGCTTGTGCATCTCACTGTCGTCATCACAAGACATGGGCTTCATCACAGCCCTCTTCACTTACTTACTGTAAGAAACAGCTAAAATATGGATGAGTACACATCAAATCCACAACTGACTGCCCAAAGCACCAACAGTATTTGATAGTGGGAACATGACATCAGAGCAGGCCTCATGTATGCCTTGTCCCTGCTTTCCCAGACATGGCTGAGGGCATGCCTGCTGATGGGAGGTCATGAATGACATGGAGCAAGAGCTTTAGGTTGGAACAGACTTTAGGTGAGGGTTAATTGAACTTGGTCAGACAAAACTGGTACAAGTAAAACAGTATTTCTTAGTGCCTGGAGGAAACAATAGCTTAGTTACTTCAATATCTGTTCTCACACACTAACAAACAACTTTGTTGTGCTATGTATATTTACACCTTTAGTTACATGGCTTTCTCTGGCACCGATACCAAGGCATTCCTCCTCTTCTCCCTAGACCAGAACCCATGTTAGCAGTGTGTGTTGTGATAAGTAGCTGCTGAACACAGAAGCTACTTGCAGAGACTGCCTGCTGTTGCTTATAGTCTCTTTTTTTCTGGTCAGAAGGTCAGTCTATAAAAGGCTGATCAAGTATAAAGATGTCAGAGTATACTGTCAGGTATAAAGATCTCCAGTCAGAGAAGCACCAGAGCTTATACTGCCAAGCTGGAAGGCAAGAAAAGCGCAAAGGATTCTTAACTGTCCGTTCTCACCATTTCTCTGTACAAAAGGCCAAAAGTACAACTGAGCCTGAATTCCTATGGAAACAAACTGGGATTTTTCCCTTTAGAACTACCAACATGGTCAAACATTCAAAAAGGCATGTGTCTGCTCCCAGTGAATGGCATACTTCAGGCATAGCCTTTGACTGATGGTCTGGTTCTCAGCCTAAGCGCATGATGTCTGGATCCCAAAGAACAATAAAAACGAAAGCTGCAGTTTCTGACCTACAGCCAAGAAAATCAGTTTTAAATTAATACTTCTAATGATCCTTCCCAGCTAGGTTCTGAAAAACAGTGACATTTTGCATAACACTTACTAAGGAATGAAGGCCAACCACTTTTAATTCAACAAATACTAATTTCTTGTAATAACAGTGTACTTTACGATTGCTTTAAGCAGGTCTCAGAGTCTGGAATAATCCCTATAATGCTAGTTGGCTCTCTTTAGGGTCAGTTTAGTTTTGATAATTTTTAGCTTGAGTTTTAATTCTGACCCAAGCCAAAGTTTATAGAACAGTTGTTGCACTGTCCATTTTTGACTGTTTTCAAAGTCCCAAAATAAAGAGTCTATTACAGGGAACCTTTTTTGAAAAGAATAGTGTCATTAGCTTCGCTCTTTCTTACAACTTACGTCATTTCCTTTCAGTTTTGACTAGGAACCTGCAAGTGGTTAAAACCACATCAACCACTTTGAACACATGCAAACAGATGAAGTGGATGAGCACAGCTCAGTTTTGTGAACTCAACATAAACACCACGTAGGAGTCACTACCTATGTATAGTACTGGGATAAAGACTGCATGATTAATCCAACCAAGCATCATGCTGACTCGTTTGTTGGATAATAAAGAAAACCAATTAGTATTTGTTTTTTCCCCACTACAGTTATATTCACAGACCTCAGACATTATCCCTGTGCAGCGTGTGACCTGGTCCCTGCCTTCTGGTGTTCTGCTCTCCTGTCAGTGTATGTACCCGGAGGCTAGAGCTGGTTAACCCACTTACCTGCCAGTTCCTTGGGTGCAGCTTCAGTGTCTGTTTTAGGTCAAATCTGTGTTTTGTGGCTCACTGTACCTTCTTAAAAGATGCTCACACCTCTGTCAGAAAGACACGGCTCAGACGGGAGCAGTGCCACACACAGATGGCCTTGGTCTCGTGTAAGAAAAGAAGTCATGAAGTTATGTGAGCCAAGATTGCTTCTAGCAGTCTGTCCTGTAGGATGAATTCAGGCACCTATGGCTGAATGGCATAGGTTGGGGATGCAAAGCCTTTAGAAGCATTTTCTCAGGAGTCTGTTACTGCAGTAGAGTTTGGTTGCATCCTTAATACTTGCTTGAAAAGCTTTTACCAGGATCATTATAGCCGGAATCATTGTAACACACCCATTTAAGACTTCCATCAGTCAAAAAAGCTGACACAAACTATGGTAGCTAGACCAATGAACAATTTTAAAAGCCTAATGCAAAAAATGTATTTCTTACTCAAATGCAAAAAGGTTTCTATTTAATTCTTAAACATATCACATAATAAGGTACCTCTGAATCACAGGACTAACCACAGGGTAATAATGTGTAAATCATGAGGTACAGCCTGGAAGCAGTGAAAATATTTTATACTGTTTTCCATATATTTTTAAGCTACAGCTTACTACATAAATGCTAGGAGATGAAAACAACCAGGAAAATACATGCAGAAATGCACATACCAGTATTTCTGTAGCAAGTGCTGCTTTTTGCTATGCAGGTGTCTAGAGACCATTTTTGTGTGGGAATTTGTAAGCAGTATTCAGAGCTGAATGCCTCAAGGAATACATAATTCTGATCTGTGAACTTTTAACAACAAATAATGCTCTGTTCTTGTCCTCTGGACAAAGGAAAAAGCATCTATAGCTGCATAGAGCAGGGGTGGGGGTGGAATCATTTTGTTGTTTAAACAATCATCAGAACAAAGTGAAGCTTGAGGTGGGGTGCTGCACACTTCAACTCTTAGTCCCTGGCACTACAGAAATATAACACTACTAAGTTAACAGCACCAGGAGCTCATCCTCAGAGTGAAAAGTCCCTGCTCTATGCAGGAAAACTGAAAATACAGCTTCCTTCCAACACCGACACCACATTTTCAGTACAACTTTTGATCTATCCCAGAACAAAATCTAAAGTGTTTTAATAAGGTTTTACTGATGGCCAGGGCTGCTGACACAGTTTTAAGTTTAAGTTGTTGATTTGACAGGTTGCCCTGTATTTACTTAGTAAAGAACACAAATGCTTCCCAGGATCTCTGCATAAATGGGTAACTGTATCTGAGTAACTTCAGAACAGCTTAAATTATAAGGCCATCACCCTTCTGATTCACAATTAAAAAAAAAAAAAATTATTCTCAAGCCATTTTAACCTTATCCTTACCATTGGTTTTAAAGTGTGAGGCCACAAAAATCAGAATCGTAGAATAGTTAGGGCTGGAAAGGACCTTAAGATCATCTAGCTCCAATCCCCCTGCACCAGCAGGGACACCTCACACTAAACCATGCCACCCAAGGCTATGTCCAACCTGGCCTTGAACACTGCCAGCAATGGAGCATTCACAACTTCCCTGGGCAACCCATTCCAGGGCCTCACCACCCTCACAGTAAAGAATTTCTTCCTCAGATCCAATCTAAACTTGCCCTCTTTAAGTTTGAACCCATTACCCCTTGTCCTATCACTACAGTCCCTAATGAAGAGTCCCTCCCCAGCATCCCTATAGGCCCCCTTCAGGTATTGGAAGGCTGCTATGAGGTCTCCACACAGCCTTCTCTTCTCCAGGCTCAACAGCCCCAACTTTCTCAGCCTATCTTCATACGGGAGGTGCTCCAGTTCCCTGATCATCCTCGTGGCCCTCCTCTGGACTTGTTCCAACAGTTCCATGTCCTTTTTATGTTGAGGACACCAGAACTGCACACAATACTCCAAGTGAGGTCTCATGAGAGCAGAGCAGAGGGGCAGGAGCACCTCCTTTGACCTGCTGGTCACGTTCCTTTTGATGCAGCCCAGGATACAGTTGGCTTTCTGGGCTGCAAGCGCACACTGCCGGCTCATGTTCATTTTCTCATCAACCAACACCCCCAAGTCCTTCTCCGCAGGGCTGCTCTGAATCTCTTCTCTGCCCAACCTGGAGCTGTGCCTGGGATTGCTCCAACCCAGGTGTAGGACCTTGCACTTGTCATGGTTAAACTTCATCAGGTTGGCATCAGCCCACCTCACAAGCGTGCCAAGGTCCCTCTAGATGGCATTCCTTCCCTCCAGCATATCAACCAAACCACACAGCTTGGTGTCATTGGCAAACTTGCTGAGGGCTCACTCAATCCCACTGTCCATGTCACCGACAAAGATGTTGAACAAGACCGGTCCCAACACCGATCCCTGAGGGACGCCACTCATTACTGGCCTCCAGCTGGACATTGAGCCATTGACCACATATAATACATCATATTGCCATCTTGATCAAAATTTTAAACCCAAAATTGTAGCTCAAGAATGATCAATACCATACCTACTTTCAGTTCAATTTTTGGCAGTTCTTAGTTTGTATTAATTCAGATCAGGACAGTCTTGAGCTGTGACAACTGAAATGCAACCCCACTTAAACCAATACATAGGTTTTTTTTCCACAGGTGGGACAAAAGTCTTCCTTCTATTGCACATTCACAGCTATTTACAAAAAAAGGAAGCTTTAAAGTCTCAGAGGATTCCATTGAAAAGGCTCTGGGAAGAAAGGATAAAAAAGCGGTCACAAAACAACATTTGAAAGTTTTGTCCTGTAAAGTTTAACATATTACCAGCCTTAGTGTTTTTCTTGGTTAGTGAGTCCACCTGTGGAAACAACTTGGGAGAAACCATAAAATGTACCAGAATGAGCAGCCTCTCAATTTTGATAAAACAACATTTGAATTAATACTGCTTTTCCACTGGAATCTTCTTGCTTCAGCTACTTTATCTCCAAAGTTCAGGTAGGTGCTTTGAAGTCCCCTTCTACAGCAAAAGGAGGTATTACTCTTCTATGACGTCTCCGTTCCTTCTGATCAGAAAGCAGGTGACTAAGCTCCTCCATGAGAGCAGTGAATGACAATAGGGTTGAAGCTCTAGAAGGGTTTGTTGTGAATTGCAGCACTCTACTTCCAAAGGCAGGGATACGTAACAGAAAAAGTTGAAGGCACATCACACATCTGCATTTTCTGATAGAATACACTGAATTACAACTTCCTATAAATTCCCTCCATAATATTTTTCTTGAAATACATACTGTATTTTCATACTACAACTGAACTCAAGCTTTATATCCATTAAAGATCTGCAAAATAAGGCACAACAGCACTTTGTACAGTGTGCTGAATTCCATGGCAGTTGAATGAAACACACTCTGAAGACACCGCAGGTGTTCCCAAAGCATTTCCTTTGATTTCTGATGAGTAATCATACATTGCTGAAGCACTCACTGTACATACCTCTTTGCCAAGTCTGACACAGCCAATCGTGTGCTTGCCCCTAAGAAGCCCTTAACAAGTGTTCACACACGTAACCATTTTCAGTTCACGGCAACTGTTGTAATGCTTATTCCACACCCTACTCCCCCAGCTGAATGTCAGGGGGACATTGCCTCCTTTCTGAACATGCAGCTGTTCTTTCAAATGCTAGTCTGCCTTATTTGCCTTTTGAATGGATGCTACAGACAACAGGCTCCTTGCAGAAGACACTGACTCACAAGTGAACTGATTCAAAGTTAACTTGTTCCACCCCATGGACCATGCCCTCTTCTGTCAGTTTAAATGCAATCTTATTTGAGCCAAAGAGAGAAATACAGTTGGACCTCTGAAGTTAGATGACAGAAAGCAAAATCCACTATTGATGCTATCTATATGGGGTATACCCAAGAGTTTACATGTGTTGCAGAGGAGGATGTATCTATAGACAGGAGGCAGGGAAACAAATACATAAGGTTCAACAGCAATATTACTAGAATTCGGTGTTTTTTCCATCAATATACCATTGAACATCAGTTTAAATTGCTTTCATTACTTCTGATATTCATTTCTTAGATTGCTCACAATCAAGACAAGTCAAAATGACAGAGGAATTTCAACTCCTTCCAGATTAGATGCATTCCTCATATCTGTAAGAATGGAAGTAACAAGAACATACTCTAACAGAGATGGAGGAAAATTTATCTAGCTTTCTATGCTACAGTATATGCTGTCAACATGTGACAGATAGCACTGTCTTCTTAAAACTTTGGTATAAGCTGTGAGATCACAAACTTGGCACTTTGTAGTGTTAGAATTCTGAATCTGAGTATTACAATGAAACAAGGGCTGTTTCCGACAATAACTTAAATGCAAGACACTGAATATTTATGTATCAGTAAGCTGGAAAAAAGTACTGTAAAAATAATTTTGGAATACACTAACATGTACAACCAGGTACAACTAGTGTACAGTCTGGCTTTAAAGCACAAGTTGCACCTTTAAAACCTATTTTGTCAATTAAAAAAACAACCAACTAACAGCCAAAAACCAAACTGAAAGGAAATTACCCAGTACTAAACCTCCCCCCAACCACACAATTGAATTTTGAAAAGCAATTAATTCAGACTCCTGTGGAGGGAAATAAAAATAAAACTGTACTTTGATGAGTACTGTTTATCAGGACAAGGCTGTATAATCTCATTTGGTTATTAATGTACATAGGCATTTATAACATTGTTTCTATACAGCCAACAACCGTTGGTTGTTTTCAAAGATTATTAAGAGATACAACATTTAAAACAGGTTGTGTTTTTTTGCTATTAGAGAACCAAGTCCTTAGTTATCACGTGCTTTATTCTACAGAGCTGTATTGTATATTATTAGTACAGCAATGTGCATGGCAAAACAGGCTAAAATTCTGCTTATGACATTAAGTTGTCCTGAAAATGGAACTTTGGGGAGTATAAATGCTCAACTGCATATGGACTGCTTTATAAAGTATTTAAGCAACTTAAGCATGCAACTATGTTTGAAATACTCTGTGGAAGACTGAAAAATAACTTGTGTAAGAATTGCATTGTTATTACTCACTTGGGAGTAAGATGTTTTTGTTGTAACACGTTACCATTCCATGAAACTACATTCTATTAGAAACTAAGGCTAGAATGAGTCAGGAAACAGTGGGTTTATTTTTTGTGTGTTTGTTTTTTTTCTTCTAGGAAAAAGTGATTCAGATTAGGTCATCTGTACAGTTGCATTTACAGACAAAGTCCATGCATAGCTGAAGCCATGAGAGTTAACTCACCTCTGCCCTAAATGCAGAGCAGAAACAAAGCACAGCCCATCCATAAGGGACAGAGACATCTCACACAAGAAACAATGCTGCAAATTTATTTTCTTCAGTTTTATGTTTTCATAACCTCAACTTTGTTTATCCCATGTAAGACATTTTCAGTAACAAGAGATCCTCTCGTTCACATACTGTACAATTGCAAGTAAAATGAGGGGCATGTGAAATACAAAAAAAACCTGACCATGCTAGCTTACACTGGGCAGACTTGAAATACTGCTCAAAAAATTGACTGTTCAGCTTTTTACCTTTGCATTTCGGAAATCTGCTCTGCTGTCCAAAGACAGTCAATGGATGGAGAAAAAAGCAACTCCAAAGCAGGTAGAATGAAGAAAGAGGCACATTAGTAGGAGAAACAAAGGAAACACAAATTGAAGAGAAAACAGACAATGCTCCAACCACAGAGTCCAAAGAAAAACATTTTGCAGGTGTTTCAGAAATGCATGCTGCTGTCCGTCCATCCATCCATCCTTCCCAGCTGGGTACATTAATCACAGTCCGTACTACTTAGTAGTCTATGTTTATACTTGCAGTGTAGACAGCACACCTCTGGTATGGTACATAACTCCTTGCTCCAAAGAGCTTACAATCTTAAGTTCATTTAAAAAGAATGCATTGAGTAGCTGGATCAAGATCAAACACAGAAGATAGGAAAATCGTTTTATAAGGGATTAAAGTTTGGTTACATTACTAAGTGAGGTAACTTTTGAACATCATTGGCAGCGATGTTCTTAAGACACAACTTTTCAGCTAGAAGCTCTTCTGATCACGAAAAACAGGTTTAAAATGTACTGAATGATGCATTAAAAGCAATCCACAAAATTCTTAATAGACTTGTTGGCAAGACAAAAATATTTGTGTTATTCTATTAGAAAGATATGGATGTTACAGGAATTCCTATGTACATGTCACATTTGAATGCAAAAGGCTTTTTACATTTAAGTTTAAAATGTTAAGTTCTGATTTAAGAATCCTGCTGTTATAGACATAGGCTTAATACTTAAGTATTAATATGAAAATAGTACTATTTTAAAAATGTATTTTTGACTTGAAAATAAACTATGGACAAGATACAGTTGGTTTGAAATCAACAGTCTAACTTCATGAAGTAACGCACACTTTCCCACTTTTTTAAACACTGCTCTTGCTACTTGGCAGTTATGATACAAATCATTAGTCCATCAACTTCAAGGTTTTTCAGGTTTTTTTGTGTCTTTTTTCCTGGTTTGGGGTTTTTTTATTTGGGTTTTTTTGCATTTCCCTAGGTTTTGCTGTTTTGTTTTTTTTAATATACATATGTATATATAAATATATATATTTTCTAAGTCAAAGCTTTGCAGATTATCTACCAATTGAAAGACATAGTTGGAATGTAATTTATATGTAACCTTTATGCATATTTAGCTATCATTTCTTAATCCCCTTACCTGCAAAAAGAAAGTACCATCTTTCATGCAGCTATGGCATCTGTGTCTCTCATTCCAGGGAATCTTGCTTTGGACTATATACATAAGCTGTCTGCAAAACGTACATAACATTTGAAGAAAAAATGTTGGAATAGTTATAGCAATGAAAGTAAGCATAATTGTCCAGTCGGTAAATTATAATGATAAAGACAAATACTTCTTTTTCACTGTAACAAACAGCAAATCCAGCAGAAAAATCTAACTTGAGCCATCCTTTTGGAAGGGAAGCAGATGTTAAGAGAATTTCACTTAAACACAGAAGTGAGGCGGTGAGGATAAGGACTGCTAACAGGCAATCATTTTGTTTGAATTTTGAAAGGTACTCTCAAGGATATGAAAATAGAAATGAAAACTTAAGAACTACACATTACTTTGACCCAAGTCAATGGTGGCATTTAGTTTTTAGAAGTAACAACTGTACTAAATTTGCTCATAAGAGGATACAAAAGGAGTATAGCCACAGATTACCAAGAGACTTCAATCACTTCTGATCAACAGCTAAAAAATGAGGGAAGAAAATGATCAAGGGATTATGGATCAACTGTTTCTTGTACAGGCCACAAAAGTACAAAAAATTCCCTTTAGACATGCAATAAAACCCTCCCCCCTACTTGAATGAGTTTCAATTCCCAGGTAAAGATGAATCAACAAAACTAAAATATTGTGCTGTTTTATTGGTGTAAAAATCACACAATTGCTAGTTCTGATTCTGCAGAGATACATCCATGCAGTTAAACATCTATGATCCCACAGCCAGAAGAAGCCATTAAATAGAATATCTGCTGTTAGTCAGCAATTAATGCAAATTTACATATGAGATCAAAAGGTGTGTATCGTACAATATACAACAAATCCTAATACAGTACATCAACCTGAATAGCAGGATACACTCAGGGAACTCTGTTAATAGTGAAGCCTGTCTATACGCCAGAGAAATAAGGCCTGGAAACAAGATGACAGAAGGTACTCCAGAATTCCTAAGAAGCAAACTGTTCATTTTTTATTTGTTTATTTTTTGCTGGGAATTAGAAGTTCATAGAGGTATTGACACATTACTTGACAGTACAATTTTTATAGTGAAGACTGGTGGATGTGATCTGTTATTTAAAAGGTAATGTGTGAAACATGCAAATTACAGGTGGTGCTCAGGTAATGTGTAATTAATATGTTGGGGATTTACACCCAACTCTTTTCACAAAAGGGAGGGCTGAAAAAGGTCTGTTTGACAGATTACCAACTGTACCATAAATCTCCATATGCATGCGCTGAGTCAGGATCATGAATGGATAAAATGTGAACACCTGGCAATCTGTGGTTACATACTTTATAGTGTATGCAACCAAACAAAATAAAATCCAGATGATGTGGCAAACAGCCTGCAAGAACCCTCTCAACCTGAAAAAGCTGGTTTATTGCAAAGAGGCAGGCTTTCTAGAATTGTGAACAACTTTCCCATTGTGAAAGGCAGCTTGAGAAGTAACATTGGCCAATGACAGTTTCTCTCTTTTCTGGCACAATAAGATCAATGCCATAGTGAAAGAAGAGTTTATGTGCTTAAAGTTTAAAGTCAACTGATTAGCAATCCTCTTCTGCAAAGATGTTTCAATAGGAAAAAAGAAACCACTAAAAAATTCCAGTTGGAAATTTTGGCGACAAACTTTGCAAACTCAAGCCCAACAGAGACCACGGATACCCACAGAAAATGATGTGAGAGGCAGTGTCACATTCAAGGAAAAAGGTTTTGTTGTTTCCCCCCCCCCCCGCTGTACTGAAATTAAAATACTTAAATACAAAAGTGGACAAATTGGCAAAACAGAACCACAACATTTAATGTAGAATAGAGTGCACTGAGCTAGATGCATGGATCTTTAAACAGGCTTTGAAACCAATACCCCTTTCAAAATTAGTAAATTCACAGTTAACGGCAGTAGGCTTAGAGGTGAGAGAAGGGTCGAAGTTGTTCCAGTTGGACTTCCAGGGAGATTCTCTCTTCAAGAACATCCTACAAAAGAAAGATTTTCTACTGACTGCCCACAGTGAATGAACATTCAAAAATTTCCTCATACGAACAAAACTGGTAAATGTCAGCTTCACTTTTGAGAACTAACATTTTCTAGAATCTGAAGAACTCTTCCCATCGTCTGAATAGAAGGTTGGCCAGCTGGTACTGACTCAAAAATGAAAGTGAATACTTGGCTCAAAAGGAGAAGCCATTTAGTATTCTTTCATTTCCCTCAAATGACCCAAACCCACAAAGTCGTAACCAGCTGCAAAACCAAGTGCCGCATTTTCAAATAAAGTTTAAAATATTAAGGGGTGCGCCCTTATCTCAGTTAAAGGACTGGAAACTTGGCATTTCCCCCCAATTTTTCCTCCTATGTATATTTTACATACTTTGTCTCTCATAAAAAGTAACAAGTGAAATTCAGGCTGGATAATTTTTAAAATGGCTTATCTTTCAGACTAGGCGGTATCACATTTATTCATGTTTACATTTAAGGTTTTTAATTGATTTCATAACTAATACTGGATATCTTAAGATAGCAAGAGAAAGATGTTAAGATGGTGCCTACAGATAAATTCAAAATGATAATAGCTGACCTAGATAAACAGATGACTGTTGTTATTAAGCTGCAAGTTTTGTATTCCAGATTATTGTATTGGTTTAAAAATGACTAAGACTTAAGGTTTGCTTTTCCTTCAGAAGCAAGGAAGGAAAGCTGCTCTTCTCAATACTGCTTTTACGTATCTGATGACCACAACAGCTACCTCGAATTATTAATACTAAGTTAACATTTCTGCTTTTTTATTTTTAGTGTAGGTGAAGGCAAATAAGGACATTGAAAAATGTGTTTTGTAGTCGTAAAAGTGTCCTTTGTAATTTTACAGGTATATTCCATGATCTACAAAACCACCTAAATATTCTATAGTGATATCCTCTACTATGTATATCACTGGTTTGCAGAAATGCCCATTATTATGTATCACTAACATCATGCCTTCTCAGGCTCTTCTCTTAAAGAGACAAAGATTATGGAATTACCTTTAGTTGCTGCTGTAGTTCACTATTCAATCTGGCCAAAACAGTGTTGGTTTCCTTGTTACGTCTGATTGATGCTTGAATTGCCTTCTTGTCTTTCCCCACTGATCTGAGAATATATAGAAGTATTGTAATAAGTAATTTCATAGCTTAGCTGAACATCTAATTTATCATAATCTCCTTTTTAAATGAGCAAACTCCTCTTTTAATTTTTAAGTTGTTACACTGTTATTTTCCCTTTTCTGCTTGGCTTGATTGTTTATCTGCATGGAAACCACACATATTTGGTTTCAATGAAAGAAAAAGCAGCAGATTTAAAAACTTATCATAATCAATTTTCCAAAGCCACAACACACTGTACAACATTCATTTACCTCAAAGTGACTAACACAACAGTCCCACTTTCAAGCTAGGATGCAAAGACTGAACATTTTGGACTGTTCGTAGTAATCATTATTTGAAATTCAACACTACGTCTTAATACTTCTGCCACTTATTTCCAACATACTTGCAGAAGTTAAAAAGTTGACACTCCAAAATTCAAGACCACTAAAAAGTCTCCCAGTAATAGAGGCTTTGGGATGATCTTGTTTAAAAGCCAAAAACTTTAAACTGTTAAACTAATCTAATTCAAACACACTGAAGTTGTTTGCAGCTCCTGGAACAGAAAGTGTGTATGCTGTTTAAACATAAAGTTTCCAGTAACAGATGTATTTATACACTTCTTGGGTTACCTAGGAATAGATGGCTGTGAAGCAAGAACAGCAGCTATGACACCTGTTTTCTGTGTATGTTCCTCAGCTTCAGGTCTTAGCTCATCCTCTGATTTTAATCTTCTGCGAATAGGCTTTGGTGGTGGAGCAAGTGGGGTAGTGCCTTTACCCTAGAGAGAAAAATCACAGCCTATTAATTATCACAAGCTGCACTGGACTTGGATTATAACCTGGTAGCTTGTTTACATTACGTATTTTTAAAACCAGTTACTAAGCTAACTGAATTTACCACCCATCTGATATTCTCTGATGGACATCTATCTGCATTCTCATATGGTCTGAAGAAACTCTGCAAGCAGTCAATTGTAAATACACAATCTCAGAACAGGCCTTCCCCCCAGTGATTAGGTAACAGACACACACACAAAAAAGCTTCTGCTAACCAATTTCTGCACTAAAAGTTTTGCTGTTTCAAAAATTTGAACACTTAAGGATCTTCATTTTCTGCTATCTCAAGAATAAAGGTAATCAATGAACATCTGATACAAAAATTCATCACACACATGCCTATTTCAAGCACACACTGGACCTAAGAAAAGTGGGTTCGAGTGGAAGCATACAGAGCTGCTGTCACAAAACAAAACAGACATGTAATTTCATACGCATCCAACAACTACACTCTCCTTCCAAGTGTACTTTGCGTACCGCACTACTGGGGACATTAGCAGGTGCTTTGTCTTCAATTCTTCCATCTGCTTTGGCAACTCTAAGAGAACTTGCAGAATCAGGGGGCTTTTCAACCTAGGGGGATATACACTACATTTAGAAAACTACTTCTCAACAAATATTACATTCAGCAACAGTCGGTATGCTGTGTTCTGATACATGAATATAGTTAACACCTAAAATTCAAGTCTTCTTTGAAGGACAAGCTGGAATACAGCAACAATACATGCTTTCGAGTAAAACCATCTAAAACTATCTTGGTCACAAACACTGGTTTGACCTGGAAGCAGCTTACAGAACAGGCACAAGTAAAATGCTGTACTTCCTGTTAGACCTGTCTTTTGATACAGAAGTTAAGATTCAATACAGAATATAAAATCGCCATAAAAAAGAGACACAATGGTTATTTGAAAGTACTCTGCTCTCAAGCATTTCACTCTGAATAAAGTCAAAACCCCAATGTTATGAGGCACTGTAGAGTACAAAAGAGGCTGTGGCCTGATGATAAAATGCTACAGCTGTTTCTGCTACTACATTACCACCATTATCCATCTCTTCTGACAAAGGTTAATCCCTCCAGTGGAGCACAATGCCACTGTTCCCTGTCCACCCCAGTGCAAAACAATCAGCAAGCTTAACTTCAGCAGTTTTCAGTGGCAGCTTAAGCTAATGCAGCTGATTTTGCAATGAGGTACATGGAGAGCTCTCAAACTGTTCTACATCATTGACCTTCCTGATTAAGGGAAGCAAGAACATGCTGCTGATAGTTGGGAGAACTTTAAAGCACCACAGGTACTTTTGCAACTGAGGATGCTGAAGTGAGCCAGAGAATTTACAATCTGGGTGAAGGCTACAAATTACAACAGGAAAACACAAAGTAACTTGTGTAATGGCAGTTTGCTATTATGACATAAAAAGGAATAAGCCTCAAGGCTTCCAAAATTTTAAGTCCTGTGTCTGTAGTAGGAAACAAGGTTTTGTAAACATCTCTGATGATCCGCTATAGAAGGATGCTAGACTTTTATTCAGGTCAGCTGTCTCTCCAACGGCTTTGAACAAAAACAAATTAATGGAATTGTAGCAGAAGTTAACAATATCTGACTGTCATCTCATTTATTAAGACAGACTAGTTTATGACTTAGAAGTCATTTGAAAGGCTGACAAGAATGAGCAGAAGAAAAGTTTTGCCTCTGCAAAATCTTAAATGCACCAATACAATGATGTTTGTGCACATATATGCTGGTAAGTACAAAATCTCTCGAATTACAATTCAGAACTGAAAGAAAAGCACTTCTGTCTAGGTACTTGGCAATTACTAAATAAATGTAGCAATATGTAACATAATTGCTTTCTAGCAATGGATTGGGACACCATTAAAAACACTAAGCCACTGAGCTCAAACAGCAGAAGTAGGTTTTAAGAAATTCTCATAACTGCTGGTGGTATTAAGCAATTGACAAGATCTTCACTTCTGCTCACCTGCAAGACTTCTGAGTGTGTTTCAATTTCATCATCTTCCTCTTTGTTTACACCTGAAACAGCAAATGCCTCAAACTGGCTGAAGTCTGCAAAATTTGGCTGTTCTGGTATTTGTTGAGGTGAGGTACTGGTATGAGCTATTAGGCCTTCAGCATCTACTGGGCGATGCACATGAGGACCTGCACCCTGCAACAAAAAGACAAAAGTATTTAGTGACATTGTCAGTAGGACAAAGCACATCTCATCCAAGACACAGAGAGACCACTCTGTGTTTACAAAAATAGGGAAAACTTTGAGAAAAGGAAGTGAAGCCCATTGACTGACTTCAGTTGATGGTAACTCAGATTCTAGGAAGTAGCTGCTGCTGCAAAGCAACTGAAAAACAATTTTATCTGTCCCATGTCAGATCTGCAGAGCAGTTGAAGGATTCAGCTGGTTGAGACAAAGGAAAAGAAACCCCAACAAACCCAAACTTATGCAAGATTTGTTTTCTACCAAATCAGTCAACTGAACCAACTCAGGTTGCAACTGAACCAACCAGGACTGCAAAGATTACCAAGTCTCTGACAAAGGAAGAAGTGGGATAGTGGGATATCTCCTTTAGGGAGCAGTCATATTATGAAAAAGCTATATCCTATGCCAGACCCATGGAAGACAAACACTTATTTTGCAACTTTTAAAGATTATTCTCAGTCTGTGTTAAGGCCTACTAGCTAAACATAGAGAGGTAAAGAAATGTGAAAGCGTGACTTTCTTTCCTACAACTCAGAGCTCCAGAGCCACTCATTCCTTTTCACTCTCTAATTTATCCCTTTCCATGGTTTTACCAGAAGCAATTCTTTATTCAGGAGAGGCTAACATTTGGCTAATCTAGGTTTTGCCATCATTCACAAATTGGTGGTTTCAAAAATACCAAGCAATGCTACTCATGTTAGAGATAAGTTAAAGTTCAGAGTTAGATAAAAATGATGCACTAAGAGTATGATTTTTCAAAAGTGACATCATCACCTGTGAAGGCTGTGGTCTTGGAGGCACTGCAGGGGGATAGGCAACAACTCCAGCCTGTTGCTGTCCTGCAAAAGAGGCATCACATTTGGCCAAGAATGTTACTCTTCATGCTACAATGCTATCTAATTTTTTTGACTTGTCAACATGAAGAAATTCTGCATTTTGCCTACATATTAACCTGTCACATTGACCATAACTGTAATGGCATCTCCTTTCAAATTTGCAACAGACAAAACAAAGAATGAGAACATGGACCTTGTTCCTTTGTTCCAGCTCAAAGTACAGACACAGCCATGCTTTGCTGATCTTAGTCCTTTTTTTTGTTTTTGCTTTACCCTCATTATACACCATCTTAACATTTTCTCATACCCTGTGATCCTGGATTGAAAAGTACTGACAAGTTAGAAGCACAATAAAAACCCTTAAGCAGAATCAAAAGTGATCATTAATAATTTCCTCTGAAGCGAAACACTTAATACCCCTCCCTAATACATTTGATACCAAAAGATTTTCACTTGAGAATATTCTGGCAGATGCAATTCACTGCACATAGCTGCACCACCAAAATGTTACTCCCTGACTTTGCTCCCCACATTCACCCAAAGGACTACAATGCCAGCATTCAGAATTTACTTATAAATTATCTGTTTTAGCAAAGTGGACCACACATTTTTATACAAACAGAAAGAGTAACAACATTTTCAGCTTCTTCATTCAGAAGCAATGATTTCAGAAGATACAATCTTTCTTCAGAGAAAAAAGAAAAAAATGTATGCTTCAGGAATACATATGCTGAAAAATAACATAACATACAAGAGGAACATGGTACATCTACCTGGGGGAACTGAAAAGGATCTGTTCATATCTAAAGACGATGATCGAGAATGAGAAGGATGAGGCCTTGGAGGGGGTGGTGGTGGTGCGGTGTTATCTGGAGATGTTCCTGAATGCGACCTGCAAAACAAAAGTTTCTGTAGTAATTTTAGGCAGCTACAACAGAACTAAAACAAGAGCTTTTCAAAGTATGCAATTAAAAAATACAGTTTGACAGATGGAAAAGAACTTTATTGCCATTGATTTTTGCAGATTACAAAATCAGTTTTAAATTTCTGGTATTCTTTGATTTCACAATTGTTTTTATATTTCCATTTACTTAAATCTGTTATCCTAATTATTCTTATATTACCACAAGTAATATAACTTAGGGAAACCAAAAGCTTGACACACGTCCTAAATAATAATAGCTCAGAAACAGAGACTCCTAAATACGGTAATTCCATCCAGATGGTAGTCACTATAATTTGCAAAGTATGGAAGACATACTCAACATCCTGATTAGGTTTTAAACAGGTTAAGTTTAATGTCACTGAAGAATATGAAGTTTCTGTTGGGCCTGCCTCAATGTATATTGAGCTTACTATCTCAAATAGCTTTTAATTCTCTGCCTGAAGTTTTCCAAATCCATATATATGGTAGCAGCATTGCTACTCTTTTCTTAGGTCGGATTACCATCTAGTGGATACCTGTTGTAAGTTCATCGAGCACACGTGCAAAAAGGATAGAAGGGTGAAGTAGTGCCCACGTACCTTTGAGTGGGATTTACTGTATACACCTTCCATTTAAAAGCAGCTTACAGAAGCTTCCTAACTACTCAAGCATGAGCAAGACAGATTTACTGAATCACTGACATGAATACAACTCCTCTTTTATTCAACTCATAAATAACTGATAAGTTCTTTTCTACGACTGGCTGCTGCAATGTTCTTCTGAAACTATTCATAAAACAAAACTAGGAAAGGTAAGAGGTACCAAAGTTCCACACAGAACTTGAAATTCCTGAATGTATAGGTCTAGAGAGATATACGAGTTATCACAGGAGAAAAATTTACTTGCTTAATATACTCTTCTGGACAATTCTTCCATATATAACACTGATGAAATGTATATATATATCCAGTTGATGAAATGAAAATCTAATTACACTGAGTCCTAGGGTCATCCATCTAGCTAGTCCAGTAAGGCGCAAGTAAGGATTAAAGAAGGGAGAAAGTGGTTTAAGGACAACTCCTTAAGTATTATTATCTGACAGTCTCGTCAGTTTTTGCTTTTTGAAAATTCAAAAAAGTACTCTGGACTAATGGTAGGGTTAAGGACAATGTAATCTTTATAGATAAAGCTGCAATCAGTTGATGAGATATCAGTAGCAGGAAGTAAAAGACAAAGTGGGAGAAAAATTTCCTGGGTGGACACTGCCAGAACTGCCTGATCTGGACAGAAGCTGCCTGTGGCATTAAGCAGCAACTCATTGTAAAGCTTCACTCATCTACACAAGCTCACCAAGGGAACCTAACACAAAAATCAGAGGTGAAAAGAACATGTTGAAACCATCATGCTGATAGTGCAAAAACATACATAGAAGCAGGACAGAATCAAATTTGCCATTAAATATAATGGAGGAAAGAAGTTTTTAAGCTGCTGTGTTGATAGGCAACTGCAAATCTTTCTTTGCTATTGAAGTCTCCCTAATTATTTTTGTTTTGAAACTTACCTCTGAAACTGATTGTAAGATGGTTAATGGCATAGCTGGCTTTTAATCCTATTCAAGCAGATTTAATGGGAACAACTCGCACACTAGTACAGCACATTCTCCTATGTCAAATGATGCAGTTGTTGGTTATGTGCTTGCACAGCTTCCTCCAATCCCTTAATTTATGTTGGGCCTGTGACTGCCCTTCATTTAATAAAAGTCCATTATTATAAGAGATTCAGTTACTGCTGTGATATTTCTTATTTATGTTTTATTCTTCTTGTACACTGCAAAGTCACAAGGTCCTTCTCCATTAACGCCTCACATGACTTTAAAACCACAAAAAATTGGTTTCAAGTAACATCATGATCTCCTGTGCTTACATTTCCTTGTGTTTAGAGAGAGTCTTTATCAAGATTTTTGACTGAAAGTGGAGTTTCATTTGATTGGCCAAACCCAAACAACTTTTTAGACTACATTATTTTTTTAACTGTTACTTTACACATGAACAGGAAGAGCACACATTCTTAATGCATTAGAAAACAGACTGCCTCCGGATTCCTGAGTGTTAAAGTTAAGAATCTATTTAGCCCTCATTTTACAAGCTCCTTGTCAAACAACAGAAGCTCAGAACAGGCTTCTTTAACCACCTTTCATTTATTGTTTTCAGTTGCTACTCTACTGACCGTTGCCGCGTTACAGTGCTTCCAATTTGCTCTGGATCTGAAGTATACGAGTCCGAACTGCTATAACCATCTGCTGGTAAGAGAAAAGTGAAAAGTTTCATATTTTTTATGCATCATTAATATGCTCTAACAGATACAGGCAACAGAGAATCTCAAATAGGCAAATTTTTAAAAAAAGGGTTATGTATTTTTTTCCCTGAAAGATATCATTTAGGCAGGGTTCAAAATCCTGGAATCTGGATAATTGAAGGATTCAATACAAACCAACTCCCCTCACCCAACACTTCTGAGTTCTGGGTTACTACTGGGATGTACTGAAGAATAAACAATGACAGCAATGCTGTAATTAAAATACAAAACGTAAGTTTCATATGCACTGATTTTTTAAACATTTGGAATTCTATCACTTCAACAATCTAGCCAACAAGAGTAAGAGACATCCAAGTAAAAATAAAAGGCAAGAAGTAGGACATGCTTGATTTTAGAAGTGCTGAAGGACTGTCACCAACCTTAGAAGTCAGAAAAAGGAAAAATTATGTACAGTACAGAGACAAACTCAGTAGCTTTACTACTACTGCAACTTCTGTACCTTCAAGGCTAGTAGTCAGCCGGCTCTGTTTTGCACTAAATCTTTTCAAAAAGCTTCTGGTTAAGGCAACATCTAAAAATGAAAGATGCTATTACAGCACCACATACAGTTTCTTTAATGCCTTAAGGACACCCTCACCCTTAAAAGCTATGCAAAGCATGAGGTTTTTCCCCCATGAATGAGGAATCTCAACAAAAGTCACAACACTTGTGTGGAATGAATATAGACAGAAAAACGGATGTGAGAATAAGTTATCACAAGGGATAATTCCAGAGCACCCTGTAAAGCAGCGTTCAAGGTGGAAGATCACCAGAGCAATGAGACTTACCTGATCAGTTATCAGTAAAGAAGAAAATTCTAATCAAGAACATCAAGATTTTTCTCAATTACCTAGTCTCAAAAGATTATTTTAACCTCGTAGGACACTAAGGTTTTCAAAAGTGTTAAGACACATCAGCCACAACCCAGAGATGGGAATCCTGCAGAGATGACTTTCCTGTTTAGCAAGACGCATTCTTACTTGGCACTTTCTAAATTACTTCTGTATTACAAATCAACCAAAATATGACTGTCTTACCCTGGCTGCCTACAGTCTTAATAATGCAAAGGACTCAAAGTAACAAGCTCTTCAAATCTTATTTTTACTGAATTTCCCAGTTTAAAGAACACAAATCTCAGAAACAGACCCCAAAGACTCACTCAGGCTACATATAATCTGGGACCTCTCAATATTAGACAAGTGGACTGATCAAATCAAAGGATTGCAAAGTTCTGGACATAGGAGTTACTGAAAAATCAAAAATGTTATTAGAAGCAAATAAACAGTTGAAAAGCTGCACCTAAAAAAGAAATCTAGAAGTCTACTGCATTTTCTTAGCAGCTAAACTAGATGTGAATTGCCTGAAAATTGTGGTGAACAGGTTTTCACCCTTCAGGAAATACTGTTACACAGTTCTGAGGTAGATTCAAATGCTTAGTCAATTCCACTTTCCATACATTTCAATTTCTCATCCTAAGTTTAAAAAAGAAAACAGGAAGATGGAAAAGAGCTGAAAATATGAACTTTTTTCTACACATGGCAGGACAACCTCTCCAGTGACATCTAGAACTTTCTTAATTACTACTTCTAATATATACTTTGCCTCTGTTCTTTGGATAAGTTTATTTCACTTTAGAGCTTCTGCTATCTAGTAAGTTTTCATTCACAGAGGAATATATCAGATCTACATTTTGTATAATATAAAAAATTAGATCAGAAAATAAACTGTGATACTTACTAACTGTATTTCCAGGTGTAAATTTTACAGATGAACTAATTTTGTTTTCTTCGGGGAGATCAGGTGGTTTCACAAGTAGTGGGCTAGTAGGGTTAGCATGATCTAGGTTGAAATAAGTCTAAATAAATTAATGTATTCAAACTACCCTTTATTTCTGAAGTCAAAGCTTTATATTAGTTTTCTACCCTTATTTAAAGTGCTGCACTCAGGACTAAAATTGGTGTATGATTTTACATTGTAATAGTGTTACTTCTATTTCTACAGTGTTAATAGTTTGGAATCTTTACCCATTTACAAGGCTAAGGATACTCTGAAAGAAATGTGTTGTTTATTCTGCACGAGTTACATGACCTTAGGAAATAATGGCATGGCACACATCTCCAAATTAAGACTCTACTGTTCCTCAAAAAAATTATCAAACCTCCTTGCTTATTATTATTTAAAAAAAACCCAAAACAAAACAAAAAACAAAGTGAACAAAAATACCCCCAAGCCCCCCAAAAAACAAACACCAACCTGAACAAAAAAACCCCAACTGAACAACCCAAAAACAACCAACCCAAACCAACAAAAAACTCCACCAAAAACAAAAGGCTTGCCAATCCTCCCAGATGCTGTCAGGTTTCAAAATAATAAACTCAAGTGTTTCTGACCACAGCAGAACAAGCTTTATCAACGCAGGCTATGTTATCACTCTTCACAGACTCCTTCAGAAAGCAAGAAACCTAGACATCCTCCCAGAGGCCCATATCCAATCTACATCATCATGCTCCTGAAACTACTTCAAGCAGTGATCTCCTGCAGATGGTGGAATTTTTACTGCTGCAAATGGCCAATTCAAAACCTATCTGAACAATACTCCAATCCTTAACACAGAGAATCTCATTAATTATCCTGGTTATAACTCCAAATATATTAGTCCATGGAGAAGAAAAAACATGTTTAAGGAAGTAAAGCCAACTGTAATTGTACAAATACTTTCTCATTAGCAAGAGAAAATATATTACCACTTCCAGTTCTTTTAAGCTCCATTTCCTGCATGTGGATTTTGCTTGGAGTCATTCTTATAGGAACTGGGTGCACAATTGCAGTGTCCTGAGGAGGAAATCAGAGTTAAGTGACTTTAATCTATTCGTAAACAGTTCTATTAAGAGTGCTTGACACCATGCAAAATGTCATCTCTAGACAAAATTTCATAAATTTACTTGTTTACACAAGTCCCAGGGACCTGACTATACCCACAAAACCAAAGCTCTATAAGCTGAAGTTTCTCTAATGATTTTTAAGGTGTAACCCAGCATACTACAATGATGTATAAGGTGTAACCTAGCATACTACTTTAAAAGGGCACTAGAAATGTTTCTATAGATAATCAAGTTGTAACTAGAACAACAGCTGAGATCTACCAGCTGTCCACAACTTTTGGCATACCGGAAGTGAACCTTCAGAAAAAACAACCAACCAAAAAAAAAAACCAAAAAAAAAAAAAAAAAACCAAAAAAAAAAAAAAACAAACAAACAAAAAAAATAAAACCAACAAAAAAAAACAAAACCACACACACAAAAAAAAAACAACCAAAAAACAACCCAAAAAACAAAACAACAAAAAAAACCCCGAAACCCACCATAAACAAAACCCCAAACCCCCAAACTACCCAACAAAATCTTGCAATTTCAGAATCCCACCACTGAGGTTTATTTATGATGCATCAGGAAGTTATGGCCTCTTTAAATTGTATGAGTAATTCTCTATAAAATAGGTACTTTGTAGCAGTTTAAGACAAATTGTTTTAGGAGCCTTTAAAATAGAATCTTCTAAACTTGAGGATAATAAACTCTATGGAATATACCTCTATGGTTTAGATAGGCATTGACCTTAGCCTGAGGCATTTTCTTTGTAGTTCAGATAATTGACTCCATTTTAATCTGCTTTATAGGCAGCCCTTTTCATTTGGTTTGGAGACCGAGTAGATAAGTAGATAGCTTAAAAAAAAAAAAACCACTTGGAACTTTTATGTTTGTTCTCAAGCTAACCTAAAAATATGGACATAGTGGTGTGAGGCTGTCATCTATATTCAGAATATATGAATGGGTACAGTGACAGCACACAAAAAATCCTAGATTACATCCTGTCCTTAGAAATGACAAGAACTTTCAGAACTACACAAATTTAATCTGCTCTGACTACCCAAGTTGAACAATTCCACCATGCTTAATACATTTACATTAATATTTTCTAAAACTGTTTAATCTGACTTACACTATTCTTGCTGCAAATAAGAACTTTCAAGACCACTTTCTAGTCACAGCTCAAACACTCTTGCTGCATCCGGATTCTAGGAATATATTGGTTTGTTGTTGTTTTTTTTTCCCTGTAATGGGACTACTATGCAAAAATCACTCTTGCTGTATGTACTTCAGCTACTATAAAAATCATGTCTCATGGGGAAATGGATTGTTACATAATGTATTAATTCAGATCATTAATCAAATTTTATACAAAACATCATGTTACTAACTTTCACTTACAGTAGGCAAAATATGTTCCCATACCGGGAGATGAATGTACCATTTTAATCTTTTCACTTGTTTTTTACCACCAAAGCAGCTGCTTTTCCAACAAAAAGACAGAAGAACTGGTCTATGAATATACTCTTCAGTTGGTTATTAACAACTGCTTGAAAAAGCCTATTCTCTCCTTTGGGAAGGCAGGAGCTGTTCGATAAATCAGTCCTAAGCATCATGGTTGAGCCCGCTAAACTCAGAAGTCTGCATATTGCTACTGAAAATTTGGTGCCATTTGTTCTTATTCTCATATGAAAAGACTGAAGTATCTATTCCCACAGTCCATTACCTTAGTAAGCTTTAAAGATGCTCACCACTCTGAATTTTTTCTCAACTACAAACATTGTAAGAAAATAACTCAAAAGTGTGATCTCCCAGTATATTTTCTATATTTCTATTGAATTTCTATTTAGACAGACATGCATACAGGCATGTACACACAAACAGCTATATATGGATTTTCCATATATCATGACTTTCTACTTTTTTAGACTATTAACGTATGGGAAAAATCAAAAGTCAGATTTCTGTCATTTACTAATTATGTGTAAAATAAACTACTATCTTATTGTGGAAACAAGACAGGGATAGCTCTCTACTGTCGAACAATTACACATAGTAAAAAACAACTATAAATTCATTTCCATCATGTTTACTTCATTAAAGCATAAAAATAGCACATTTAAACCAAAAAAGTCTCTCAGGTGGAAAAGGGCTGCTTTGCACTTCAAGTATGACATTTTCATCTGGTTTGAATGTTAATTACGGGCAATTCTGAGCATAGGGAACAGTGCAGTTTGATTTATACTTTCCAGAATCTAGAAATGATATTTCCACATAAATATCAAGGTTAGCTCCGAGAGTGGAGTACTGATGTACTTAAAAATACATGTATATTTACATATTATATCTTTTCAGAAGTGATGTTTTAATACTAAAAGCAGTTACACATGCATATCAAGTACACCTATAATTTTGTTATAGAATCAAATGGACACCAACACCGTAATTAAATTTAAATGGATACTAACAGTGGTAATTAAACCTGTAAGAAAAGCAGGATGAAAGCAGCAGCTAAATACTGAAGTAATTTTAATGCACCTCAGAAGCACTTCAATGTCACATGCTGAAGTTTAAAACTAGCAGAACTGGAAATGCCACAGTGAATTTCTGGCTCCCAAACTTCACAAGCTATTTAACTGCATAATTCTTCAGAGCACTCCTCACTGAGTAAAGCATTAGAACAGCAGAAATTTAGCTGAAAAAATACTAACAGCCTTATTATTGAAAGTAACTTGGTGAAAACATTAGGAATATGAAATATCACACTGATAAAAGCCCAGTAGTTTTTCAGTGAATTGGCATTGTCAACTCCTAAAATTTTGTACAAATCAAGCTCTGCAACTTGAAAACACCAAAACAACACTTAAGACAAAAACTAAACCAGGACTGGTTTAGTCCTTGCATTGACTTATAAATATTTTAAAAAACCCATTACACATTTAAATACTTTGCATAATACAGGTTTTGATAGCAGTGTTGTATTACCTCAAAATCAAGGGAAAAAGCATTCTCTGCACTCTGGTATTAAACATGAGCAGTATTAAAAAATTTGTATTTCTAAAATGAGTAAAAATCTGAAGAAGTCTGCCACCATTCCCCAAAAAGCAGTTCATGGAATCATGCATAACAGCTAAATACAACGAATGGAAATTCAGTGTTAATAAAATTAATTTCAAACAAGCAAGCTAAGTGATTGACTTACAGGATCAGCTGGTGCAATGTTAGAATCAAATTGGGTCAGAGTTTGTGAGCTTGAAGAGCGTTCGCTAAATGTCTCCCACTGCTGAACAGACAGAGGAAAGAAGTCAGCATGATGAGAAAGATGGGAGTAAAAGATCACTGAGGAGATTTAGCATAGTAGTTCAGAGGTTGCACTGGAAAGTACTATATTTGCACTGAGCAGTACTTGACTTGGAAAGCACAATACACATTAAGTATTTCTATTTCAGTCTGAGCTTGTTGTGCAATCAAGTTTGTTACCTATCAATATTTATCTTTGCATTCTCATTTCACAATGAAGATACAGGTGCACAGTGAACAGAAGTACCTTCAAAGTTCATGTTTGCCAATGAAAATCGTACAAGGAAAAAATATTGTTAAGCCATTCAAACACTGTAAAGATAAAAATCAGTGACACATGTTGTGTATTTGTAATTATAAAACAGACAAAAAGGTTCTTCAGCTTTGTAGCTGCCACGTTTCCAACTTATTTTGTACATGCTGATTTTCTTACAAAATCCCAGATGAATGAACACTGAGCAGAGTATTCCAATTACTCCAGTTCAGCTTGCCAGTGCAACCCCTCAGAAGCGATTGTATGCTTTAAGAGAGCATTTTTACAAGTCTAAATCACTGACAAGGCAAAGAATTAAACTCAAACACACTATTGATTGCTAAAAGCAAATAAGTCAATCTCTGAACAATTTTGTAAGATATATGCGTGCTGTACCAATACATGGCTGTTGAGTCCACATGCTTGTCAAGCTGCAGCCACAACTGGATCAACAAAGTACCAAAGTACATAAAATTAGTCTGTGATCCAGAAACCAGATTATAAATCACAAAAAGAATGCTAAACTTGTAATATATTGGTAAATATTAACCAAGTCTCGAACATAACAACAAAAATTTGAAATTCAAAACTGTCAGTGCTCAGAAAATTTGGCAAAAAATTATGTTAATATAGTTGTGAGAACAAACCAATATTTTTGTCTCATTTCTAAGGCAAATCAATGTAAATGATTCCAGAAGATACAGGACAAACTATATGGTGTTAGTCAACCTTATCTTATGTGCTCCTCTACACCAAAATATATTCAGTGAATAGCCTGCACGTGAAACTAGTCTAAACCAGTCATTTCAGAAATAACTCTTTATAGAAGTTCCTAACTAACTGCTTTTAATCAGCTGAAATTAAATTCAGAAAAAAAAAAGATTAAATAAATGTGTAAGTGCTTTCGTG
This sequence comes from Amazona ochrocephala, assembly GCA_039720435.1. Lineage (NCBI taxonomy): Eukaryota > Metazoa > Chordata > Aves > Psittaciformes > Psittacidae > Amazona > Amazona ochrocephala. The sequence continues at coordinate 78,336,988 of CM077878.1, forward strand.
TGTGATGTTGCTCCTTGTAGAGACAGAGCTCTATCTCCTCATTTTAAACTTTAAGGCAAAGATTATGGGATACTGTTCATATATTTTTTGGGGATGGCTTTTTTCCCAGGTTGGGTTTTGTTGTTGTTGTAATGGGTTTTTTATTTTCTTTATTTGTTTTAACCCACAAAAATACCCCCTTCACGGACAGAATCTAATGAAACCTTTTTAGCAAGGATGTAAGGTTTCCTTCCTAACTGCTCTGTCATGCTATCTGTATTGAACAGTTTATCTCTGTGTTGCTCCACCCCTTCATGAAAAGGCAACATTGCAAGTAGTTTGAAGCTATAAAAACCTGTTGAGTGAGCCAGTTTTTACTAAGTCAGAAACTTAACTGCAAGGTTGTGCCAGCATTTCCCCTGACTTTTCCCTTGCATTTACACAGCTGCTAATTTTCATGAAACATGCATTAGTATTTATCTTAGCACTGCCCTTTGAAACTTTATTTGGTCAGTGTCTTCAAAGTTAGTGGTAAGACTAGCAAACAGACCATTACAGAAATATTGTTTCTTGATTTTTCAAAACTTCCATTAAGGCATACAGCATCTATGTCACAATTAAGATCAACAAAATATTATGCCTTAGAGATGGATGCTGAATTTACCTCTTATTCTACTCCTCTGAAGCGAAACTGCAGGTACATTTATTACTTGTTCTCAGGCTCCCTAGGTGGGCACAGACAAATGAACACCAACACCTCCTGACTGCTTTGGGGAATATGCTATTGTGCTCCATCCTTAAATACTACCAGAAACTAGTTACTGCTAATTCCCTGGTTAACCGGAAGCTATGTATATTAAGAATCTACTAGACTTCATTGCAAACTCTATGCAAGGTTTAAGAGCATTGACAATACAATTGATTTGCTATGTTTAAATTCCTACTAGCTGAACTAAAATATTTGTCTTCTAGACTTTCAAAAATGTTTCAAAAGTACTTTCAAAAGGTTAATTACCAGAAACTAAAATCCACAGCAACCTGAACCATTACTACAAGAACATTAAGACAGTTGAAACAAGGTGTAAAGAGTGCGAACTCAAAAGCAAATCTCTGCGTCACAGCTAGTATGACCATATGACACTAGATTGTTTCCAACAAAAAATCAGTAGGATGTTTGTTTTGTTGTGGGTTTTTTTTGTTGATTTTTTTGTTTGTTTTGTTTTCGTTGTTGTTGATTTTTTTTTTTTTAAAGCTCCCAGAACTAATTGCTCAGCCTTGAGACTGAATGGAAAAGATGCCTGAAGTGAGGAAGAAGTGATGAACGAAGAGGCAAGAATGTGAAGCATGTAGTATCCAGAGCTAGGTGGATTTTCATAGTGCTTTTGATTCTGAGTTTGATATTGTCTTGGTCCATACTTGTGATCTTACAGTAACTGAGCCTGGCAACTAGAGTCTAAAAATGAAGTATGAGCTAAAAAGCACAAAGTAACCAACAGTTTTGAAACTAATGGAGATGAAACTGCCTGGAAAGGCAGATGATCCAAAGATGCATGGCTTTTTCAAGCAATTTGTTGATGACAGTTATAAGAGGTTCAAAGAGGAAACAATTAGACTGTGCCTGCAGTAATACCAGGAATTTTTTCATGGCATTAAAACCTCACGGACTTTGACCTAACTCATGCTGAAAAGAAAATACAGAGGAGCAAGAAGCATGCACAGCAATATAGCTGGAAAATCAGGAATTCCTTTGTGTTAGAACAAAAACTCTCAACATTTAATAAGTGTTCAGCTCTTATTTTAGTATAGTTAGTATCTGGTAATATTTAGTATGAGAACTTTTCCAAGCCTCTTAAAGTTTTAGTAGATTTTCATAAAGAAAATACCACGTTATCTGTCTGAATGGATAACGTCAGTTTCGTAAGACCTGATTGTGGCTGACAGAATTGTCATTAAATTTGTTCCATTAGTGCAATTACCCTATTGGATTGCTTTGAGTTGCGCTGGACAATGAAGGAATCTTTTCAATTACAATGCAGATTACCAAATTATTAGTTTATTAAATCTTTATTGCAAACATGATGGAGTGCACCAATGCAAATTTTAATACAGTTGCATACATTTACAGCTTTTTAGCAACAACAAAGTATCTGCTCACCTCCCTCCTAAAGCTTATCCTACAGGCAGTCTAAGAGTCATTCTGTCAAACAGAACAACTAAGAACTACTAAATCATTTTCTACATTTTTTATTTGGCAAGAATATCACTGTGAGGCTAGCATTTGTCCTTAAGAGGAATAGCAGACTTTACAAAGACCTTCCTCAGAAGAAGAAGAAAATTTCCTTTGCTCCTAACTTTAATCCTAAAAATTTGCTTATTTTCTGTTTCACACTGCCCGTCCTTTGATTAGTCTAAAACTTTGGCTATCAATCTTCCATTCACTTGAAGTTTGAAGAAGAAAACCACAAAAAGCTTTTTCAATAAGAGAAGCAGGGTAGGATAATACTCAGCTACTGATAGAACTATCTCAGATATTAGTTTTAGATTCTTCTTGACAGTCTCAAATTTTTAAAGTTTTCAAAACACAATTTCAGTATTTTCCCCCTACTCCCTGTAAGCCTACGCCATCTTTTTAGTATGGCTACAGTAAGGAACTCATTTGAGTCTCTGAAGTAGCTCTTGGAGTAAAACATTGGTTTATTCTAAGTCAAAGGCAAAAATGTAAACAGCAACAAGACTGACTCTAGGAATCAGCTCCTTACAGGCTTTAACAATGGACGTTTTGGTGGGGAAGGGGGGAGAGGAGAAACCACAAAACAAAAAATCCTGTTTGGTAACCTCAGTTTCAAATTCTGACAAAATAGAGCATTAGTATATAAGACTGCTTATACAGCAAATATGTATGGTAAAGGATGATAAAGCAGCAGTACATAACAGAATAAATTTAGTATTTAAATAAATTTAGCCAACAGATTCACCTTTGATTCTTTGCTTCTGGCACAAACCCAGAGCTATGACTTATCTACGTTACTGGTGAAGTAACTTATACTTCAGGGTAAAACCATCTGCAGAAATGAGTCTCAATGTTCAGTTGCAACAGAAATTTATTTTGACCTTTTGCAAGTGCGGACTATAAAAGTCCTTCAAAGGTAACAAAACAACCCCCAAAACTCACCTTAAATAAAAAAACTGGGAATGAATTCAACTTATCCAATAAGTGCTATGAGTTCACTCTGTCACTAATATAAAGCTTAATTACTAATGACAATATTTTAAACAGTAGCTCATCTCACAATGGGACAGAAAAATTAGAAGGAAAACATTAACTTTTTTACAATTTTACACATGTAGAACCTTCCTGTGTCTATTTGTCCTGCTTTTTCACAATTTGTGATCAGAAATCTACTTATGATTGCATATGCATACACAATTAGTTACTGACTAGCAATTAAATAACTCTTAAATAAAAGTGCTAACCTCACTGCTCTGATTCAGTTCTGGCCAGGTCTGGTTTAGCGATGGCATTGATGGAGACTTGCTTGGAGGCGCTTCTGCTGGAGAGCTGGAGTAACCTACCTCACCTGTCTGCTCCCCAACTTCTGAAACGAGAGGAATCATTACAGACCAAAATCATGAACTGCATTCAGTTTATTCTCAGAAAAGCTGCTCACATCTCATGGAAAGTGCAAACCAAGTAAATACTTAGCACCAGACAAAACACACTCATTCAAGTAAAGCATACTATCAATCTGTTGCTACTCTTATTTTGAGGATCTTTCTGAAAACTGGACTTTGAAGATTACTCTGTACCATATTATCTCCCTGTACTTTGACTTTTAAATGGCATTTTTAGATGTTCCTTACATACTGAAATAAATGTAATTCATTCTCACATTGAGAAATTTTACGCTAATGTTTATTACATCAAATCCAGCACTGAGTTTATCTTACAGAATAAAATACTTCCTTATATGAAAGGTTAAAGCAAAACCAATATATCGATGCAAACACCAATCAGAAATATGAAGAGATGAAGAAAACCATACTCATAGGTTATTTCCAAAGAATATTCTAAGTTTTTAAGCCTCCTTACTAAAACAATAACATTTCCACTCCCTACATTTTGCAAATTGAACAAGTGTAGCAGCTGTCATACTGCAACTGCACATTGTTGCCGTTATTTCAGTTTTCTCTGAGCTTTCAGCAAGTACAGTCTTGCAGAAACACTCTTTCAGAGTTGTACAAATTTCCATGATGTCGAGCAATTATTTTTGTTCTGTTCAAGCTGTAAGGATGAACTGGGTAAAGTAAATCTGAACAGCAGCTTAAACATTCTGCCTAACACAGTAAAATCTTATTTACGGGCTCTTGAATTTTGCTAGATACCATTATCCAAGCTAAAACAACACACTGAAAGCCTCAAAATCCTGAAGTTCAGATTACAACCGTATAATGTAACAACAGGAACAACTGAAAAAATGACTGATAAGTAGCTAGACATATTAACAAGATGTTTGTTCTCCAAAGAATTAAAAATCTGAACAAGAGAAAATACTGCACAAGAGGAAAGACGGCCTAATTAAATCACCATTTAGAAGAACTGCTTGATAGATATGAGATTGAAGATGACTGCCACAAGAATGTGTGACACATGATACCAAAAATTGATTAAAATTTAAAAAAAGGATTGGGTTTATGCTCCCGAAGAGCTGAACTCTGAAGTGTGCTCTTGTGCTGTGACAGCTCAATATTCTGTCTGCTGTCTTCCATTCAGAAGAAACTTGTAATTAGTCCAACATCAAATTGAACTGGAAACACTTTAATTGTCAATGGTGACAACTGTACCCATGAAAACCAACAGCTCATTATTTATAGTCTTCAAAGTGCTACTGGGACACCAAAAGGCATAGCCTAAAAAGAATAGACAAAACACTGAAATCCAGGAAGAAATTAATTGTCCCATCTTGAGGCCAGGGGAGACTGAGTGCTGGAATGGGTTGCTCAGGGAGGTTGTGAATGCTTCATCCCTGGCGGCGTTCAAGGTGGGGTTGGACATAGCCTTGGATGGCATGGTTTAGTGGGAGGTGTCCCTGCCCATGGCAGGGGGGTTGGAACTCGATGATGTTGAGGTCCTTTCCAACCCTTACTATTCTATGATTCTATGATTCTATGATGACATCAAGAATGGGACAGAGAGAACAATAACTCAAAATTGTGCAGGTCTTTAAGCTTCCTGTAAGTAGCCAGGCAACAGGTTGAGATGCAGGGTTCCCAAAACTGAGCCCAGCACCTAGCATCAAGTACTATTGTCCTTTAGGGAAAATGGCTTCACAAATTATTCCAGATGGAAACTGCACCTAACACCTGCTTCAGGCAAAAACCATCTGGCAACAAAAACACAAGCCAGGCTACATCAAGATGATATTTACAGACACAACCATGTCTTCAAGTAGTCAAGATAACATGCTGGTCATGGTATACAAAATGTACTAAGCCATCAATTAATAAAATAAATATATAAGCACTCAAAGTATTTATAAAACTGCCTGACTTCATGCTCCCGTTTTCATTCAGTGCAGTTCTGGCTGTTCTTACACAGACAGATCTCCCTCACTCTTAAGAGCATACCGCAGCATAATGTCAAATCTTAAGTGGAGCAGCTGCAACACAAATAATTTTGAAATATACAATACAATTCAAAATACTAAGGCCATTCAAACATATTGTAGAATTAGCACACTATTCTAAGGACTTAAAACACCTCATTTCTCTCTCTATTCAGTACAAAGATATAGCACCTCATTTAACTTTTTTTCCTATTAAAATTCTTTAGAAGCATAGTGCTATACCAGAAAAATTACCAATATAAATGCTTTATTATACAATAGGTCTATGCCATGTGAGAGAAATATGTATCCCTGGCCATGACGTCAGATGCAAGACAAGACCATACATTAACAGGTTTGGAACATCTGCAGTTGGTCACATAATAGATTCATGGGGGCTGATGAGGGAGAGGCTACCAGAGTAGACCAGGAACATTCTTCCCTTCCTCTGTTTGAACAGAGACATAGGGGTAGGGAGCCCTCTGTTACTCTTCTTTCTGCTGGCCACTAGTTCAATAGGCAAAATGGAAAGAGACAGCAAGTTTCAAGCACCAAGCAGAAGTATGGAACATCAAGGGGAAAGTTTCTAACAAAAGGACAGAATTAATATGGTATTGTTAACACTTCTGAAATAAAATTTACCATCTTGCATATTGGTTGAAAAAGACGTCAAGTAATTCACCTTCTTGAGCAGTTCGAAATCATATTATTCACACTGAGACTTTAGTCAGTAGAAGATCATTAATAATATCTTTCGAGAAATTGTTATCCCATGAAAGAAGTGCACTCAAAAAGACACTCCAGTGTCACACTTTGCAGTTCTGAGAAGGCTGTTGGAAGCAAGCTTAATTGAAATACAGTTTTTATGAGAACTAAGAAGTTACAGAAGTTTAACTGGTTGATCTTTCAAGGCTAATTTTAAGTTGAACTCTTGCAATTTAATATGCGCATTAGTATGCACATACACCTCTGAGTAATGTTTAATTTAGATTAAAATAGTAAATGTATTCAGATTTTGACTGTTGTACCTACAAAGTAAAACTACAGCCACATCAATAATCACTTCTGAAGTTTTCTATTCAATACACAAGTTCTGGTGTGAATCATGTTACATTCTAGAAAAGCTATTTCCAACACTGGGGGCCCAAGTTAAAAAAAAAATCTAGTTAGATAAAATTCAATAAGTTTGCAAAAACTGTCACTTCTCATTGTAGCTATAACAGCAGATTCAAATAGAAATCAGAACATTTCTTTTTAAGCAGAGCTTACACATTATGGTAACTTTTTAATAGTCACTAGAACAGGGTAACTTCCATTTAATACCAGAGGGAAAAAGACTGATTTGTACCTCATGGTAATATATCAAAGTTTTACACTAACCAAGTTGCCTGCGATACAAAAAACAGTAAACACATGTATAACACTTTTTGGGTTAGTGTCCAATTTATAAAGTTCCCAGGCAACTTCAGTTAAAAGATAAAAGCCTTGAAATCTACTACCAATAAAGGCAGTAGAATATCAGGTACAGACATTGTACAGTTGTATCGCACAACAACAGGTGTTGGGTGGGTTTTTTTTTGTTGTTTTTTTAAAAAACAACGCCAGTGGTTTATACAAATAAACATTACTCCTTTTCCTATAAAGGCTTTTGCTTGGCAATCACCTTAAATACAGAAATAGACAGATGGGTAGTTTTTAGACACTTGCCAATTATTCACCCAATTAATTGTAGTTATTTCTCATGTACTCGTCATAGCAAAATGTTTACTCATCCTGAAAACAGTTCAGTTGTTGCTGTTGCAAAGGTTCTTTGAGGAATCACAAAGCTACTTCCACAAAAAAGGCTTAATTACTGAAGCAAAGGTAGTATGAGCCACAGTATCTAGTTTAAGAATTCATCAGCAATTGTCAGATGAAGGTCTCTGACATACAAACACAGTACGAAGAGACCCCCCTTTAAGTATTTACTAAAGAGACATGAAATTCTAGGAAATTGTAGCACCTGTGCACCTATAGTACAACCTGACTTCCCAAGCCAAGGCTGCTTGATACAAAGTAATCTAAGGCATAAAATACTATTTCCTTTATCTGTTTTAAAATCTATATAAATATACCATTCCATGTAAAACTGGTGTATCAAACAGGTTGTTTGTACCATCTTCCTTTTTATATATATATATAAACCATTATATATATATAAACCATTATATATATATATAAAAACATTTATATATATAAACCATTATATATATATATAAAAACATTTATATATATATAACACCTGTTTTCAAACACCACTTTTACATGGAACAGTAGTTTGCTTTTCAGTTACAGGAGAGTTTCTGGCACAAGCAAACTCATATATTCAGTGGTTTATCTGGAAGCATCCAAAGATAAAGGACTATGCACAGAAAGACCAGGTGCCAAAGCAACAGAGGATAAATGCAGCTGTCAAGTCAGGAACAGAATTAATAAATAAATAAATAAATAAAAATCTGTATATCTTTTATACAGAAGATTCTGTACTTTTAAACTACAGTCCTACCTCTAGCATTGAACCTGGTAGCATTTTCCAAGTACCTTAATTACGTAGAAGCTCATGGTGCATTTCAGAAATGAAAGGGAACAGAAAATATATTCATTTGAAATCCAATCTGAAATAGAGCTGGACTGGGAATTCGGAATACAGTAATAAAACCCATACTGTGACAGTTTTGTTTTCCTTAACCTTTAAAGGCCACAGGCAGTATTTCCAAATGTAATAGTCAATGTACTCTTCCTAAATAACATCTCCCTGCACAGAAATACGTACATGCTTAGATTAGCTGTGAGCACTAACTGAGATTTCTAAAAATTGCACATTGCTTTATTTCAAACTGACTAATGGATTATGTTCATACAAATCTGTAAGTATACGCTGATATACTGTAACAACTATCCCATCACTTGAAAATAGTGAAATTTAACTTGATGCATGTCTTACCTGTAGAGTCTTCCAAATCAATCAGTTTGGGCATTAAACTTTCAGGTAACTTTTGTGGCAAATCATACCCATTCTTCCTAGCAACTACCAGATGAAATGCAGCACAGAACTCGTCCAATGTCAGTGCACCATCTTTATCAAAATCTGACAGCTCCCTAAAAAGAAAAACCTTAGTATAAATAAAATTTCTTGAGGTTATGTTATTTCAAATTACATACTTCTGTTTTGCTACTTGGAAGATGCAAAGAATGCAGTTTATAGCTCATTTTACCCTATTAAATACTTCATATTAGTGCTACATGCTTTACTCTTCAAAGATGAGCTTTCACTAATAACATTTCTTAGTGCTTAAAGATAATTTAAACCCACTTTTATCTCTCCAGGTTTTTAACTTATTAAAGACAGTACTACATAATATTATTGGCCTCGTTTTTGGCAAAAATGCTTAGGTGATGTTTATTTTAAATGGGAAAACAGCTGAACTACAAATCAGTACACACAAAGATGAAATCTGCCAAGGTAAGCCATTTAATGATAGCATGCAGTGATGCAGTACAAATTACAGAATACAGCAAAATATAAGCTTTGCACCAAGTCAAAGCTAAATTTGTCATCAAGGCCTACTAAGTGCATTTAAAAATATTTCATCTGCATGTTTCCTTTAAACTTAGACTTGAATAAATATAGGTAAGGAATTATTTAAAATGCATCTTTAGCAATAAAACGCTCAAATTGAGTGTTTGAAATTTCTTCAAAAGCTCAAAATGCTTTGTAAATAATGCCAGCCTAGACCTTTTAAAGCCCACTAAAGTAATGGTGGCATAAATGTGAGTAGGACTGAACATACTATAGTACATACTCAAAGTATGATTCACGAAATTTCACTTAACATCTTCTAGTAAGTAGATTATTAAATGACTGCCAGATAGATGTCATCTTTCTAAGTTATCCTGAATAAAGACGCATCACACTTACCAAATATGAGAAAGTTCAAGAATAGGTAGTTTTGACTTAGTGAAAAATTCTTTAGCTGCAGACCCTGAAAAATTACAACAACCACTTTCAATATTTAAAGCAAGTTAAATCATTAGAAGACTAAGAGTTATGGTAAAGGAGATGAGCTATTTAGCAAAGGTTTTGGAAAAATGGCACTAGTTACTAAGGTTAGATGAAGGAAAAAAATTAGTTTCAAGTCCTTTCCTGAATTACACTGGAGTTCACTAGAACATTATAAGTAAAATGAAGAACTTTGTTCAAAACGGTATGCAAACCTAAGCACACAACAAAGTCTTTGTAACAGAACTGCTGCACCCACAATTATATTTTTTAAAGAGTAACTTACCTGGTATAAATCCATTTAGATCAGGTTGAATGGTTTTAAACTGATTAACATAATACTGCCTTTGTTCATCAGTTATTTTCCAGGGGTCATCATAACTACTTGATTGCCTACGAATTTCATTTGTTGTTGTAGCTGATGCTACAGTTCGTACTGTTGTCTGGTCCTGAAATGAAATATTTTTCCTCAGTATTATCTACCTAAAATGCTTCTATGAATTCTCAACTACTTGCCTTCAAAAAATAAAGCATAGTTAAATCTCGTGGTAGTTTAAAAATTGCAGGAAACCATCCACAGTTTGTGTCTACAGGATAATGACAGGGTATTTTGCACACTGATACATATGAATAGGAATGACTGCAGGTATGAGAGCAAAAAAAAAAAAAAAAAAGTATGGCACATATGCAAAAAAGCTAAACACAAATGTTTTAAAGTCATAACTGCTGATGGCTTTTTAATGAGCTTTCAGTTAACCACTCCAAATTAAGTCAACTCAATGAGTATCTGTTGGGTAAACAGCACTGAACAGACTACAGCACAGATACACAGTAAACATCTGCAGTGGAGATTATAAAAAAAAAAAAAAAAAAAAAAAAAAAAGAAAAAAATTGCAACATCAATCCGAATGAAGCAAATCAAATACCAATAAAGTGTCACACCTGGACAGAAGCAGGATGCATGGCTAAAAGAGCACTGGTTGGTGGGGTATCTGCAAAACTGACCCAGTTTTCTTGATGGGGTGGTGGTGAATGGCCAGACCATACGGGATCACTAGAAGTAGATGAGCCTGAAAGTAGAAGAAACATTTCTTTTTCAAAAGACAATCTTGAAAACTGAGTAAGAATCATGGATATGGAAAGCAGTCAAAAAAAAAAAAAAAAAAAAAAACCCAAAAAAAAACAAAACAAAAAAAAAAAAAAAAAAAAAAAAAAACCACAAAAAAAACGAATCCTGAAACACACATTCCTGTCAGGGAAATATACGTTTGTAGAATCATGAAGGAAATGAAGCGCAAATTGCAACAACGAAACAAGGTTCACCTCCTGACAACTCACTTCCGTACATTTTTATGCTGTCAGCTTGAATCTTCACGAAAAAGACAGAAGTGAGGAATAAGCTTACAGCAACATGTGTAAAATTACCCACTTAATAGGTTTTGAATGAGTTAATACTAAACATTTTCACTTAGTTGAAATGTGAGCAACACTTGTATGGACAAAGATCTATTTAAAAGTGGCACAAGATAATAGCATGCAACTTTTTTTCCTAAATGATTTCTAGACTAACTTAAATCAGTTGCTTGAAAACAGGCCAAGAATAATAAAAGGCATCCACAGAGAGTGCTGACATCTGCTATGCATTAACTATCTGGAACACAATAACTGAGATTCACCCAGTGTCTTGTTATAATCTACTTCTGAAATACTGCCTATGTTCAATGTCTCAATATTAAAATAACCATGAAGCAACTATAGAGAGATTTGGCTACCCACTGCTCTAAATAGAAACCTCTCAAAATTCTCTTAACTTGCAGTTGCAAATTCAAAATTTAAGGAACTTGGATCAGAGGGAAAACTAATCATCCAAAACAAGTCTAGAAGAATCCCAGGACACCATTCTACTCCATGACTCCTGAGAGAAATGCTGAACTCCTTAAATCTAAACAGCAGTTTTGCAACTGATCACTTTACCCTTCCCACACAATTAAATTTTTTCTCTAGGAATTTGTTAAATAAAGTCATACTTAGATAAGAATTTCTGCCTCATATGTAGAAGCAAATTTCCTTTTAAAAGACAGGCAACTTCCTGTGAGTTTTTTTAAGCCCTCCACGCAACCCACAAACAAGAAATACAATATTAATGACATAATTTTAATACTGCTACTAGGATCTAAATTGAAGCAATAAATACCAGGAATTTATTGTCAAGACACTGACAAAATATATTGCTATGAGATGTCCATCTAGATACAGGTGATCTTTTTATGAAGCTGATGAGTATCAACAGTTTCAGGTTGTACACTACTAGTACAAAATCTGCAGTAACCAGAGTGAAGGAAATCAGTGAAGCACACTGAGAGTTAACGTCTAAAGGGACAGTAACATTGTTAGCATCCAAAACTGCTATTTAATATCAGTACGATATTGCAGTACGCAATTACTCCTTCATTCCATAAATGACCTTTTTCCTAGGAAAAAGTAAGAGAGTAATGTGATAAATGCTTAGTACTGGTTTATCTTTGCTCTTCTACACACAACTGCCATAATTGTGCACAACACATTTATCTTGCATTACAGAGACCAAAAATTGAGATTTCCAGGGCGAGAACCACTTTTTGAAGGAGGAGATAAGTAAAACGTATAAAATTGAGAGGTTACACTATTTCTGAATTTCATAAAAATGTAAGATTAATAAAGCATGGGGGTTTGGTGGGTCTTTTTTTTTTTTTTTAAATGAGCTTTACTAGCCACTATTAAATATTCAGTTTGTTCCCAAATTTGTCTTCTACTTCTGCAAGTCCCTGATGTGGCCTGAAGCTTCCAGTGACTTTATCCAAAATTGCCAAGAATAAAGGCAATGAGTTTGACAATGTTTTTTACCTCAAGGTTCAGTAGCTCACCCAACTCTAAAGCACTAGAAAGAAACATGCAGAAAAGCTCAGAGTCTCTGCTGGTCTCTTTCTGCACAGAACTAACACAGTAAGATTCAAACACATCCTTCCCATCTCTCCTACACACGTGCCACACAATTTTACCTTTGATACAATGGCTCTCCCCTTCCCTGTCCCTCAAACACCAACATTATTCTCACTAACCTTATAGATCTTTACTTCCCCCAGCAACTTGTCTTAGAACAGTTCAATTTGTACCCCACTTAGCACAGCACCTCTTCCAAAGTGGTACTTTGACAGTAACAGATGCAGCAGCACCAAACTGTCATACCTTCAAAATACAAGTATTACAAGAATTGTTTCTTTTCTCCCCTGCTCAAAACCTCATTTTCTTCACAAACTACAAAACCAGACTGGAACACTAAGGTAGAAGGGAAGGTGGAATAATACTGGGTCTCAGAGAAGACTTGGAACAATCTGTGCATTCTTATTTTATGATTTGTAACCCAATGAAGAAACAACCTTCAACGCTCTCCATGCATTTTCATCAGTAAGAACACCATTAACAGAACTTTGAATGGAGAGAAGATGCCAGATTTTTTTACTAGTTTTAAATCATTATTTGGGTACTACCCACATAAATGTTTTGCTCTGCTTCCAGTACAAACAGACTACAAGGTAATAAAAAAAAAAAAAAAAAAATCATCTAGTTCCTATTCAGATATCCTATTCAACTGTCATTTGAAGCAGGGAAGGCATTTGTTCTCTCAAATTTGTCACCATCAGCATCCTTCTAGCAGCTGAAGCTGGACTGCAAAATGAGCTGGAAAGGTGAAAGTATGAAGTACATTTTTCTTCTCTTGTAACTATAGGAAAGGAGGCTCTCATCTCATACACAGCTCTGTTTCCTACAAGAGGTTCAGTCATTCATTACATTTTTCTCTGAAGACTGATCCGGATCAGAGACGCAAGCCAGAACTGGGACATCTTCTTATGAAGCATCACTAACACTACCCTAACTGAATTACTGCACAACACAGTGTCAAAAATAATTGTAAAATCCAAATTCTTTTGCTCTGTTGAAATAAGAACAGTTTTTTTCCCCAAGCAATTGAGGGCGACAGTTGTAAGCTATGCTTAAGACTTCAGATGCAAGATTTTTAAAAACAACAATTAGGCCATCACTTAATAATTACAGCTCAATTTGATACAGAAAGCGCTATTTAATTTTGTTCATGATGGGAATATGATGATGCAATGGAGTGTCTTTACTATGGCTAAGTCAGAATCTTCCTGTTTAAACAAGATCTTCCCCCTAAAAGTTTTGAAATTTATCTTTCTGGTTTAAGGCAACATGCTACTCATTATTAGACCCATCAAACATTTTCACACTTGAGGTTCCACGCTTTTAGTTGACAACCCCAAAACCCTCAAACAATGTTTTCACATAACTCAATATAAAAGCTGAGACCTGGATTCTTATTTTTCTTGGATCACAAGTGAAATGGCATAGTCCTGCCTTAAAATCCCACTGAAATAAAATCATGTACTTACGAATTATCCAATTTTTCAAGAACATCTTGCACTGGAATCAAGATGAGCTTGCATTGCTGATTTTAAGAAAATTAGCCAATAGTCTATCTGGTTTTACCTGAATGTCAGATATTTCTCTACAAAATACTGTCCTTAAAAAGTAGGCTCAAGAGAGGGAAAAAGAATGACAAACTACCTACACACTGAAATTCAAAGGAATAATTAATCCTCTGCAGTGCAAAAGAATTGGAATGAATCAGGATGAAAATTTTTTGTTCAATTAAGGTATGAAAATCCATTCTATCCTTTACATTGGCAGAACAAACAATCCTTCTACAACAGTATCTCCAAATTGCTTTAAACACACTACGGATGTGTTTCAGCACGGAATATTAAATTGGAGAATACTGAGCTACTTCAGAAATATTTTCAGACTGCTACTGAAAAATTTATCCATCAGACATCACAGGGAAACCACTGACAAACTGAAGTATGAACATGGCATTACAACTTTATTTTTAAGAGTACAGTATTGAACTCTTCAACAGTAGGAATAGTTTGCATACTTTCCTGGAGTCCTTGACTTCGGAAGTTAGAAAAGCTTCACAAGTACAAATCAGCTACCAGACAAACTTGTATTTCACCATACAAGAAAAGCAAGTCAACTAAACTGTGCAAGAAAAAAATCAAGAAATTGACTGATGAAAAATCACAGTGCCTGTACTGAACCTTTAGAAGTCATTATATATACAATAAGCAGACTGATTTTTTTTGTCTAAATTGAACGGCACTTACTAGCAAACAACATCTGGGACACTGACATAAATCTCTGCATACCACCCACCTCTAAAATAGTGTTTTATTTCCTTGTCCAACCAACTCCAAGAAAAGAATCCCTGACCCTCCATAGATGTTTATAACTACAGAATGACTACAGAATAAATTGAAAGGTAACAGACCAACTTTGAAATATCATAACTGAAATAAACCAACCACAGTTTAATCTGAAACTACAGCCTATAAAATGCATCATATTATTCAGTAGTATCAAAGACAACATAAATCAGAATTGCTCTGCAAAATTTATTAATACTCTATCAGATATCAGAAAACACAACATAACTTACTGAAATATGAGATGTTAAGGGGGAAAGCTTTTTAAACCTGAGCACAGCAATATAATAGGGAAGGTCTTCCATGTTAAATGAACAACAATAAAGGATGAAAAGTTTTACTGAAATAAGTTCTACCTTGACAGACAGGAGATACAGTAGCTTCAGTTATGTTTACATAAACTTTAAAGAAAGCAAAAAAAGTTAAAAGAATTAGTTGTTCTGATAATTCATCTAATCTATGAGAAACATTAATCCAAACAAACAATGCATTATCTGCTGCTTTCCCTTGAGTTTCCCATGTTTTCAGCTGTACTGACAGTTCCTGCACAATCTCAATAGGATGTCAGTTCCGTATTGGAAAACTTTCCACTGGGAAGCTTTCTTACTCTTTTAACCCCACTTCCAACTCCAAGGATTTCCCATACCGCACTAAGAAATGGATCCACCACATACATGAGCTCGGATTCCACAGTGTTGCTGTCAATGTGAACATTTGAATCTGCAAGAAACTTCCCAGGATTGGAAAATACAAAGATTAACTGCTCTAAACTCATTTAATATACTTTTTCAAGAATTCTTTGACTTTGTGTTACAGCTGAAGCATAACAGAAGACATTTATACCTGGTTGTGCTTCACTAAATGGAGCCCAAAAAGGCCCAGGTCCAGCAAGAGGTCGTTCGTTATTCCCTCCGCTGGGATGGCGGCTGTGCTTCCTCCATGTATGTGGAGAGGTTGGTGGGGATTGCTGTGGTGAAACAACTGGAGATGTGGACTCCTAATAAAACAAAGGAACCTTTTAAGTTTTTTACTAAACAACTAAATACATAAAAGCCTATATAAAACCTTTATTTCAGTTAAAGCCTCATTTTAGAAAGTGTAAATTTTAGTACTTATTAAAGTGAATGAAAAGGAGAAGTCAGGAACAGTATGACTGGACATGTCCACTTCAAACAACAACAATCTAATATATTTTTTAAAATACCTAATACATTTTTAACTTGGCATCCTTAAGACAATAGCAATGCTGAGTTAAATTACTTAGCTACAAAGCAAACTAGATTATAAAGCAACCTTTCACTTGAGATAAAAGTTACATTTCAAACCAGGTCTCAAAAGAGTTACTGTAAGTCACTGTACAACTTACTATCACACCTAGTTTTTATCAAATGATTCACAATCAGTTACTTTTATTTAAAAAAATGAACCAGAATTAAACATTGGGGGTGGGGAAATAAAAACATCACTAGACAGGCCACATTTTTTTAATACGCAAAAATATAGATGTAATTTTTTCGAAGAACGATGCCTTTTGAAAAGTATACAATTCTTTTTCTTAAAGAATTATATACTTTTTAAAGTATATCTAGGATATACTTCTCTGCTGTACGAATTACAAGGTAACTTTGCCCTGGTGTTAAGGCTCAAGCTTCTCTTTAATCCCATATTGTACTATATTCTCCCTGAAGAGGCAGGAAAACAAAGAATTACATGCAATTTTGACCTGGAATCAGTTCTCATGAGACATTCAGGTTACCAGATTATTCCATTTCAAACAAAACACGAAGGAAAAATCATTTCGTATTTCACAAAGTAAAATATTTAAATAGTAGAAAGTCATTTACTCCCTATATCTAGATGTTTTGAAATTGCAGTCTGTCTTGCCAGATCTCCTAATCTGAGTTTACCTGTATTAGTGGAAAAAAAAAGTACAAGAAAAAAAGCAAAACTTGAACTCCTAGTTTCCTGCAAAGTAAAAACAAAGCTAAAAATCTCAACATCAGTTTCAGCAGCAGACAGAAAAAAAAAAGGTAGTCTGTGTTAACAACTGTTAACATATGATCAAGTACTAATAGCCAGACTGAGTGCAGGCTTCCACATGATTATTTATGCTTCATCCCTGATGGCGTTCAAGGCGGGGTTGGACATAGCCTTGGATGGCATGGTTTAGTGGGAGGTGTCCCTGCCCACGGCGGGGGGGTTGGAACTCGATCTTGAGGTCCTTTCCAACACTAACTATTCTATGATTCTATGATTACCAAAACTGAACTGGTTTTCTCTGTTGAATATTCAAAGGCCATTATGCTTTTCAATCACTATTACATCTGCAAAAGTCTAAAAGCCAACAAGAAAGTGTCCTAATCAAGCTTTTCTCCAAGCAGGGTACATACTAAAACTACACACATCCTAATAAAAAAGTTTTCAGGCCATGATGAGTGCCTACTTCCTAACACGTTGGTGTAAACCTCCACCTTTAATCCCCTCTGATTTTCATGTTCCTTGGGATACATGGCCAGCCTGGTTGATTCGGCAACAGGTGTTTTTTGAAAGCCCTGATCATTGAGTCATATTTCCTTGAATAAGTACCTAGGCCACAAGATTTTGAACTTTCCATTCAAAGCACTTAAATGATGCCCATATGTATAGGCAAAGAGTATTACAAAGTGGCTGGGAGCAGTACTAACTCACTTCAGCTGTTAATTTAGGGACCAACTGAATGCCCAAAGTCACTGTTTTTTCATAGTACCTTACCAGTTCAAGACGTTTTTGTTGCAGCTACATGCCTTTCTGAAACTTGGCTTAAGATTCCTCCTCTTAGAATCTTACTTGACAAGATATTTATTGTAGATGTCAGTACATTCTTACCATTACAGGTACATGAGGGCAGGAAGGGAAGGAGTCAAGGTGTCCACACTGCCACTTGCAGCCTGGCAGTTAAAACCGAGCTTGGATTGTTACTCCATCTAGCACAGTACAACAGGTGCTAGAAGAACCTGATGATGCGTCACTGAAATCAATTACAAGCTTCCTCTTCCACTGGCTTTTATACAAACCATTTTTATCAAACAAGATTTGAAAGATGTTTGAATTTTTAGACAAAACACTGTGAGCAAACCTAGGGAAAGCTATACTCAGTCACTGACACTATCCATTTACTCCACTACACTTACTCTGGTAAGTCAGATGGTCCAGAAAGACAAAGAAGAACACCTGAGGCAGATAAATGAACAACAGCCCATCTAAAGGAAACCACTTGCTACTTCTAGTAACTGCACGTGAACACTAAAACTCTTTACACATAGTCCTCATGAAGCAGCCCTGCCCTAATGAAGTTGACAGCTGCGACTATTAGTAAACCTCCACCTAGTATTTGGCCTTATACTTAAGGCATAGGAAGAAACTGTATGATTTTCAACTTTAATTCTTCTAAATATTTACTTTACATGTCATTCATGTGATTCTGTAAAGCATACAATAACGATAAACAGATCATGAGAAGTGCAGGCATAATAAATAATTTTGTTCTCAGTGTTCCAGTCAACATTCTATCAGAATCCTAAACCTTTACAGATTTCCCACAATTGATTTGGAGCTTCAGTTTAGACTCCACAATACAGCAAAAGCATACCACCAACTCTGACATCAAAAAGCTTCTGGAAGAGGGCCAAACCACATCCTCAAGCTTTACCATCACTGCACACCCCACATTTACGAAACAGTTTAAACCAAATTCAGATGGCATTACTGTGGCACTGTCCTTTTGTTGTGCAATCCTGGTCACTCCTACAAACCACTCATGGCATTCACTGATCAGCTTACTGGAAGCTAAGGAGAGCTAAATTTTGGTTTGGTTTTTCCAAGTATGTCTATATGTATTTATATATACACCCCCAAATAAATGCGTCTGTGAAAACTGAAAAGACTGGGGAGGAGGTAGGACAGTAGAAACATTAACTCTCACTCAAAAGCAGTCATGGAAAAACAAAATTAGTAAAGATTTATTGAAACTACAATCACACACGGGGTCATTTACCCCTTGTACATAGGTGACCAACTAAGCATCTGCCTTTGCAGGGCTAAGAAGTTGTCATTTTCATATACTCATGCCTAGAAAACATGGTTTGTTGTACAAAGTTTCCACTTCAATTTTCCACTCAGCTTCACACTTCAGTAAACAGAGGCAGTATGCTCATAACAACCACTTCTATTCAGCTGCAACACACACTGTCATGAACTGAGTGCTTTGAGAGGACATGTTGCCGCTGAGCAAGTAGGGTTGTTCACTTTCACCTGTTGAATCTATTAATAAAAGAAACTAATTATGAAAGTCTGAAATATCCAGGATCAGATTTTTCTGAGAGTATCAGGCCCAGAATCTAATTTAATTGCTCTTCAAAATCTTAACATGTAACAGCTATAACAGTTTGCATTATCAATAACACAAATTAGGCAACGACTTTGAATTTCACCAATTTTAACAGAAGTTACTCACCTAATCTCTTTGGGAAACTTTGACAATTTTACTCACCATCTGCATACTGCAGTTGATGTATAATTAATTAGATCAGCCTTTATCAAATCTTATTTTGATAAAGTGTTTCAGCACTTTAAAATTGAAACACCAGCTGTTATTTTTTCTCTCCAAACAAACCACAGTAGAATTCATAGCAATTACAATATTCCGATTTTTACTATCTTAAGACATTCATTCCTCCTCTTTAAAGTATTCTTGAAAACAGGTCTAAACAAAAGCATGTTGATGGAAATAGTTAATAAGTACTTAACATTTTCATCTTAAATCAAACTGAGAACATTCTTCTCAGTAACTCAGAAAAAAAGGTTGCAACTAACAGGCAAAAACTAAGTAATCCATCTTAATTTTTAAAAAACCATGGTTTAAAAAAGTTGTGAAAAATCATGGGTTTTGTCAAACTGGAATCACCAAACCAAGGCACTATGAAGGACTCGGAAGTTGGACTTTTTTGGACTGACAAGCAGTTACAAAAAATAGCTTTTAATTAAAAAGGTGACATAATACATGGCTTTAAAAGTACCACCTTAGTGAAGGTAAGTCAAACAAACTGGTGTAATGCAACACAATACGGTGCTAAAGCAACTCTGGAGGGATCTCAACCTCAAAAGGGCATTGCAAGCATACATGAGTGAAATGAGATTATAAACCTTTTCCTGGATCTCACACCTCAGCCCAGAAGAAAGCCTCCTAAGGAGAATTCCAGAGACAATGTAGCCAGACATGGTATCCGAAGGGTATCTCTAATGGTGTTGTGATCCAGGTCCTGATACCACACAGCCTGCATAAGAGTCAGGGAACAGATCCATCATGAAGAAACATTATGCTAGAGATGGTAACTGCATTGCAGAACCCATGTTTTTGCAATCAACTAGCATTCACACCAAAGAACAAAATAGTCCAAGGTTCAATGTGAACTTCTCCACATGCAGCACTACACATCTTTAGAGAGGGGTGCATTTTTAGGAAGGGGTACAATTACAAACTTTTTAGTCTGACCTCAACAGTTTGAAGGTTTTAGACTAGGTTTGGAAGAAAATAATAATTAGAACCAGTAACAAATGGAAAAGGGATCAACCACAGAATGGGAAATTTTACTTAATTTTGCTGATACTATTTTTGTGATTTTTCTAGACAAAGTATCTGCACTACATTTAACCTGTACCTCAGCATACTTCAGTGGGGTGCCATACAAGATAATTCCAACAATGTGGAGATCAATACAAGAATCTAAGGTGCAAAAGAACTGGCTACAGAAGGAGGGAAGTAGAATTGTACTAGAGTGGGAACTATGGGTCTGAAAGGAAGTTTCTAATAATGCTCCTGAAGGACTGATTTGTGGAATGACCTAATTTGGTACTTTAGGTAACTGATTATCCACACTAAATAGCATGCTGACAAATTTTGAGAACTGTAAGGATGGGTTCCTTTCAGGACATAGGTAACAGTAAACTACCAAGTTTAAAATATAAAATACAGTTTCTTGCAGAGTGGAAATTATTACCAAAGTGCATAATAAGACTCGATTGGCTGAAAACAGAAGACTGGATGCATAAGTCAACTATCAAGCCACTACATCATATATGGCAGATTTGCTTTACTCACAGATGCTAAGGTATATGAGGTAAGATGTCAAGCAGAAGCAGAGAAATACTATTTTGCAGATTACTAAAACTGGTGACACCTCAATTGGAACAATCAAATACAAATCTAGTAAAATATTTTCACTAAGAACAAATTCAAATTGGATCAAAGGCACAGAAGTATCATAGGGATTACTGGTAATTGCTTTATGAAACAAAACTGAGATTGTGGATTGTTCTGTCAAGCAAAACGAAGCTAAGGGGTAACACAATGGCTTTCTACTAAACAGTAGTGGTGTTCTGCAGCAAATACTAAGTACAAAGTTGTTAAAAGAATAGGTTTTACCTCACCTGAGTAAAGTTAAGTGGGAATTCCCACCATATTCCTACTAATGCCCTGCAACACTTCTCCCCAATATAGCCAGCGTGGATAAAAGGTTGTGATTTCAAGACAAAACCCTGATTTTTTAAAAACTCATTATCTAATACAATTTATCATGATAATAGAGGGTTAGACTCAATAACACAAGAGGTCTTTCCCAGTTCTGTGGTCCTAAACAATTTATTTAATGCCAGGTATCTTTTTCCTGGAATTACCTGTCCAATCTGCAAAACAGAATTGAAAAGAAATGGACTACTGGCAAAATCTTGAAAGAAAGTCACACAATTCACATAATTAAAAAAGCTGAAATGGTCAAATTTTGACTGCTACAGGTGCCAAATTCAAAATGTCCCCTCCTAAGGCCACACTGATACGGCAATAAATTAATATAGAGTGCCACTATAACGTGTGATGCACACATAGGTAGATGAGTACCTTCAGCTTTACCTTTTATGTTCACATGGATGTAGCAAAGTCCAGCCTACAACTATCTGCCAGATACACATTTTTCAGCTGTTACAGCCTCAATATCTACTGAAGCTAGCTGTCCACTTTTCCTGGAAAATGCAGGCAAGCCAGTAAGTATCTAAAGCAGTATGTAATCAACACCTAGATCACACTCAAAGACACTGGAAGAAGTACTTGCCTTTGACTCTAACAACAAAATAAAAAACATCCAAAGGCAGTACCTAACAGACAGATATTGAGACTGTTTATTGCTTTTGAAAGTATCTTGTAGGACAGAAAATGCTTTTAAATCTCAACATTGCTGCTTCTGCTAAGAAACTGTTTTCAATACATTTGCCTTATGCCTTCAAAAAACACCCAAAACAAACAGAACAAAAACACCACCAAAAAAACCCACCATAAGTCAAAAAAGCTTGCATCTATAATGACAGCTCCTAATTCTACTAGAGGATTTCTTCCTAAAAAGCACAAGAACTCAAGAGAATCTAGATTCTTAAGACTGGCCTAAATTAGCATAGCTGCTACTACCAAATTATTGAAGTATTTATGTACACTATGGTTAATATATCTATGCCAACATGTCACATAGTCAGCAAAAGTTTTCAAATCTACTTAGCCTCTATTATTTGGGAGAAGGAAATTATGTCAGCAAGGGGAAAAAAGGATTTTCTCCCAGTGTTTTATCTCACGCGGTCACCATGTCACCTACTAAGTGAAGGCATCTTTCATTATTTGGCTTGACTCCTAGAATCAGTTCTGCAGCTTCCATGACACCTGGGCATGACTTCAGCCATATTCTATTCACACCAACAATATTAAAAAGACACGCTTCTGGCCAGTGCTATATTTACATAGTACATAGCGATTATGAACTAAAAATGCCCCCACAGAAATGTACAGAGACAGAAAAAGGAACTTGGCCCATGCTTAATTTATAATTAAGATGACCTAATTTATAGCTAGGTACTCTTTGGAAACATAACCTGATTGACATTTTCCAACAAACTGCCTCCAAGTGAAGCTCATTGAAGGGAGCTGCCAAAATAATGCATTGATGAAAAAACAGTATTAGCTAGGACACTTCTGCAGACAATACTCTTAAGTGCACTTCTCTTACATAAATAATTTGTAATTATAAGATACTAATATATGCATGACATCTCACTAATACAGAAGTTGCATATGAATGAAAGCAGTTTTTAAAGACAAAGATTAAGATATCTTACGATTTCATACAAACAATATTTCAGCCAGAGTATTTTATGGAATCAGTGTATTCTGAACAGCCAGAAATATTATCACAGCCAGTAAACAGTTTAAGAAAAGCAAAAGCAAAACCAAACACAAATTCACTAATGGAATATCTAATAGGCTACTTGATATATCCAAGCTTAATTTTGCCACTTGAACTCCTGCAGAAAGAAGTCATCCCCTAGGAAAATGACACGCAGTAATTTACTTCTTAGACTTCAGCTCTGCTAATCCTCATCACTGAGAGAGGTGGCATATAATGAGAATTCACTGCCTTAACTTCTTTGTAGATTTTATAAATTTCACTCACATCTCTAGGTAAAGACAACTGGATCAGCAATTTATAAAAAAGCATGTATAAAAGCTGTATCCACCTTTTGGAAAATAACCCAATTAGTGGTATTTATGTGGTTAAGCAGGAAACCTGGATTCAAGCCCTTTCTCAGCTTGTTTGTAACACAGCGTCCAAATCTACAAATATTAGACTGGGACAAGAAGGCTACTTGAATGGATTCATTATACAGTTAGAAATGTAGAATCAGCCACAGAAAATGCAGTTTACAATAGGGTGCAAAATCAGACAATACGTCCCTGATGTTCTAGACCATGAATATAACTTAAAACTGCTGGACCCAATGCTGCGTTGCCCATTACGTTTGCTCCAAGTCTGTTTTCTGGGCCAGATTTCTTGAAAAACTTACAGAGTTTTTTTTTTTTTTCTGATGATCCTATAGAGACTTGTGTGAAAGAGATACCACGCTGCTTCTGTCAGGCAAGATGGAGGAATAAAATTTGGATGCTTATATATCTTCGTGATTATGTGTCTTCTTTATCCTGAAACCAAAGACCTCAAACACCATAGGGTTTTGTTTTGGTTTTATGGTGGGGTTTTTTTTGTTTGCTTGTTTTTTTTCTTCTTTTTTTTTTTTTTTTTTTTTTGGGGGGGGGTGTTACTTTAAAGTTACACCATTTGATATAAATTCCTGTATCAAATTGTAGCAGCTCACTAAACAAACTCAGCACCATGAGGGAAGCACACAAAACACTATTTCGACCACAGTAAAAACCCATCAACAGATCAAGAAGATCTGCAACTGTTGATTCTTCCTGAAGCACTTAGGAGGTCTCTCAAACACACCTACCCAAAACCAGATGACAAGCTATTTTCAGAAATACTGCCAGCCCTCCTTTTGTTATAGCCCTTATCTCCAGTTTCTGAGAAAGGAAGTAGCAGCCAAACAGTAATTATGGATTACCTCTGCTAATTTGTTTTTTCTTTATATTGGATTAGTCTTGGGGTGTTCCCAGAGAGATTAATAAACATCTATGAGCTATTCCTTGAGTCCCAGAGAGATTAAGGTATGTTTGAAAGTTCCTCAATTCTTTACAAAATAAGCTCAAAAGACAGTATACCACGGGGAAGAAAAGTCATTCAGTTATGCACACAGACACATAAACTAAGCAATATTTCATATTTGCATTCAGTGTTCTAGCTTGTAGAATAGACAATAAGAAAAGATTTACCCATAGAGAGAGTGTAAAGACTACACACCCCAAGAAATTATGAGGAGGCACAGAGCTGTAAGCCTTTAGTTTTTGTTTACTCAGCTGAAGATGAAAGAACCAGTGAGTAAAAGGAAATCAGTTTTCTCATCACTAGAACACAATATAAAGCTATGTGAAAACTTGTCTGCTATTTCTGATTCTCATTGTCTCTACTTAATAACTAAACAGCTGAACAACAAAATGTACAGCAGAGAAAAGTTAACTGTGAGGTTTTTTTTAAAAAAAGAAAATCTCTAAATAAAGTATTTCAGATTTAAAAGTACTGGAGCATGTTGAAGGACTAGAAATCCAGTCTCCAAAGGCATTCAGTACTGCTGTTCCAATCACCAGGAAGCCAATGTGATCTAATAAACAAGAAATCGATGTCTTAACAATTACAATTTGATATTTGCTGTATCTTAGATATTATTTTTCTTTTCTGTCTCAGTTCTGTCCATTACCACCAGTATTTTAATCGTAGATTATAAGACTTCATAAAAAAAAGTCTCCTACACGCAAGTATTTCAGAAGCATGTGGTCTTTACATGTAATATATACCAGTATGATTTAAGAAACTACTTTGAAAGCAACAAAGCTTAGAAGCCCTATCAAATTTACATCTATGCAGCAAAGTAGTAATTAAGAGTCCTATTTAATCGTTTAAGTTAGCTTACCTGTTGATCAGTTGATGTACGTTGCTGAACTGCATCATGGCTCACAGAGCCTTTTTTGACTTGTATCCTGCCAGGTGGAGGAGGAATCACACCTGAATATGAAGCTGAGTTATCAGCATCTGAAGGATACAAGGCTGCATGTCTTGATTCTTGTTCATTCTTTGTCATAGCAAATCTGGGAAGAGGGAGGTCCTTTACTGTTGAAAAAAAATATATAAATTAAATGAAAATAGAGCAGGCCATTCACTATGCAGAAATATGACGCTTGAAAATAAAAATACAGTTCTGTTTTGTAGTCAAAATTTCATACATGCCTCGATTACTTAAAACACTGAGACTGCTGCTATACCTGCGCCAACATCTGCCAGCTGGAAAAAAACAAGTGTTCTTTCTGCATTATGTTCCACGATTCTGCTACTCAAGTTCTGGTTTTGGTATACAGAGGACTTCACATAGCTCTCTAAGTGTAGCAGTACAAATAATTTGCATTTAGCTCATTTTTTCTAAGTTTTGCTGACATTTAATTACTGAAGTGTTATTTTCAAGATTTATCTACCATTTCTAGCACATATATAAAATTAGAGAGTCTTCATACAGCAAAACAAATGCTAAAATACTACAGTATATTCCACATCTTTTCGTGATCTGATGCCATGTTTATATTCACAACAGATATCATCTTATTGCAAACACCGCAACTTTGTGTCGCTTAAACATATCTGTGTACACCTTTCTACAATAGAAGCTAAATTAGGTTTTTTACTGGGATACTCTGTCACAAGCACCTATAAAGCAAATTTTCTAAAAAATATTAGGAGGTCCTTAGCTTTATGTACCATGGTTCAGAGTAGCCTGATATAAAAGTTAGTCTATATAAGTCTTCAATTTTTCACTGTAAGATTCTTTTCATTTCTATGAATCCCAGCCACAAATTTCTTACTGGTCCACCATGAATATAAAATAAATCGAGAATTTGCTGCACAGCTTACTTGGAAATTATTTTTCCAACACAAAACAAATTTACATGCATGGCTCAAATATAATTTCTTGCTGACTGTTTACATCGATTACTTCTGGTATTCAAAATGAGTCAAGTCAAAAATACCAACTCCATTAAGATTTGAGATGAAACTGCATTCAGTTTATTACATCAAAATTAAACACTAAACTGATTTGTATTTGAAGAGTAATTTGAATCCATAGCTTTCAACAGCTATGTATGCATAAACATCTTTATGTACACAGCAGTAAAGAACAATGCCCCAGTAAGAACATAAATTCTTGATTAAAGCCTCTGTCACTAAGCACGATTCAACATGCTAAACAGAGAAGGAGCATGCACTGCAGCCTCTTTGATAAGTTTCTGGCTACCCACCGTGTGGTAACACTATTAAAGCAATTCCTGATGCCTTCCTCATTCCTAGATGCCAATTTTCACATCAGCATTGTACCCCCGTATTACACTAGGGAAGTTATTCACTTAGCTAAACACTGAACTACAGCCTGATAAACAGTGAAAAAGTCATTGCATGCAAAAGTGAAATTTTGTATGTTTGCAAAACAGGGGATAAAACATAGACACTACAACACCCAACTGGCAATCTATGCAACCGGTCGTTCTAACACAAGGCTTTGGCATAAGTTATCTAGCACTAATTCACAAAATAATACAGAAGGCTCAGAAGGAACACAAATTACTGTACAGTCTTCTTTAAAAACAAGACTAGATAAAGACAAAACTAGATAGACAGGTTTGTCTTGCTGTACTAAGTTTCTACATCACCAATTGAAATCTGCCATTTTTACCTCTACTGTCTTTTCCCTGTATAGCAGAAAAACCTCGTTTCAACACCACAACATCTGTTACCATTCAGAAATCCCTCAATTATAAATGCAACAGAATGACTGATACTGTTATGAACAGAATATTGATATTGAGTAAATTAGAAAGGTCTCTGTACTTTCTATGCTCACATCCTTGTTAATTTCCTCCATCAAAAACTGCACTCCATACTTAGAAAATAAATATTAATTTGAAGTAGAGACTGGCTCATTAATTTCTCAACTACCTGGAAGGAAAATTTTCTGGGACAGCAAAGGAACAACAAATTTAGAGGCTTGTAGCAGAATAATTAAACTAGTATTTTTACTACACTGCACATCTGAGTAATTAAAAAAGTACTTAGTTAACCAAGAATCAACTGGATGACACTTGTGTTGGATGGACTTAGTACTCAAAATTTGACTGTAGTCTGCACTTGGCAACTCACATTCCTGTCTACTGAAGAGACACATGGTGAACCAAAGAGCAAGAGAAAGAAGAAAATGGGAGAGAAAATACCAACATGACAGAGGGAATAACAGTAAAAAAAAAAAAATCATGGAATAAAACATGCATAGAATGCAGAATTGAAAAGCAGATGTCCCAAAATATAAGCTTTAACTAACTGTAACTGGCTTACTTTGAAAAAAGAAGGAATGTATGATTTAGCTTGGGATGGCTCTAACAGTTCCCCTTCCAGACTTTGTGGAGATGGACTGTGGGCAGAATCCAGCTGGCCAGCCTGCTGAGCCAGTTTTCAAAGGAAGGTAACAGAAGCTTAGAATCATTTTACGACTCTTCAGCCTGCTCTATTTTAGC
This sequence comes from Amazona ochrocephala, assembly GCA_039720435.1. Classification (NCBI taxonomy): domain Eukaryota; kingdom Metazoa; phylum Chordata; class Aves; order Psittaciformes; family Psittacidae; genus Amazona; species Amazona ochrocephala. The sequence goes on from CM077878.1 coordinate 78,365,005, forward strand.
TATTTAGTAGCTGCCACAACACGTGAATCATCCTATAAGCAGGAACTTCATAGACAGGACTGGAACCACTGCAACCAAGGCAACAGACAACCGAAGCTAAAAACAGGGCAAAAATAAATGTTCTGACAATTGTACTTGATGTATTTAGTAGGTTTGGAACCAGTTACAGAAAATTATTCCTAGAAGTCTAGAAAACATTACAACTATTTCTAGTATTACTGTGAATCAAGAAAACATATTAAAACATAAAAGTTCCAATGACTGCTAATTTTACAGCAACATATTTTATAGTTTAGAATTAATTCCTTCCTTCAAGTTTCTTCTGATTTTTTTTTTTTTTTTTTTTTTGTAAATACAAAAGCTCCTTCCAGTTAAGGTATCTTGCATTAAAATAAACCACATAAAAACTCTGGAAAAAAGCTACATACACAGATTTTCGTCTTTGTCTTCTCCAATGGGCATTTGATGAGAAATCCCACACTTGTTCTATAAAGTCCCAATTCTATCAGATATTAAGAGTCTAAGGACCCTTTCCAACTTTCTGATTCAAGGGCATTCTGCTACAACTTGCTGAAAAACGTGGGAACACTCATCAGAAAAAAGGTTCATAAACACAGGGTGGATTATGAACAGAAAGGAACTTGAAAACTAGCAAAACATTGACTGAAACCACGCACTTCTACGAAAAACTGTAAAACCACTCACAAAAGCAGCACATACTGTTTGTACAGTCTCCAAATAAACATAACTGTAAAAGTATACATGATAATTCTCTTCATTTCTTTTACAGTTTTCTCAAATACTTCAGCCCTACTGGATTGCTTTTAACAATCCTTAACTACTGTTTAATTTAGATGCTTTAGATAGAAAACTCCTAAGCTTTCTTTTAATTACTACCATGTATCAATTCTATCATAACATGTTTCTTGCAGACATAAAATCTATGAGTGGAGTCACCTCAATGCAAAGCTGCGCTCCTAAGATATTTTTCAGCTCTGACTCGTGTACTATGCGGCAAAAACCTACAGTGGCTTAAAACTCACTACTTCATCTTCCCAAGTCTCTTTTCATCTTACAGAGCAGCACTGACATGGATCCGCTTATGTCACTCTGGAGGCTACAGTAGAGCCTCATACCAAAGCCCTTTCTGCTGTTCTGAACCATCTTCCTAAAGCCTTTCTCCTGTTCCTATTTCACTACCCCAACCACAGCTGACCTTTGAAAAGCAGGATAACAGGCATTTTGGCTGATAACAGACTTCAAAGACCTCTTACAGGTCAGGGTTTTCACCAGAAAAAAAAAAAATAAAATCTTAAACCACCAGTCTTCATAAATTGCTGAGGTCAGTAGCTCGAGAGAGGACGCCTTCAACACCTGAGCGGGGGGAAGCTCAGCGTCCAGCAGCCTCGACTCAGAGCCGCAAGAGACACCAAGGGAGCCTCATGTCCTCGACAGGACTTGCCCAGGAGCCGCCTGACCTGAGCAGCTGACTCGGGGGGGGGGCGGCGCCAGCCCTGACTGGGTACAAACCTGCCTCAGGGAGTGCAAGCAACCAAGAAGGGGGTGAAGAGGGCAGGTTCGAAGCAGTTTGCACGGCAGTTCGAACGGGCAGGTGAACGGGATGGTGAGCAGTCGCCGTATGAGCAGGGCCCGATGTGGGAGCTCTGCTCTGGCTGCCCTGGCGGTGGCACCGTAGGCACCCAGACAGAGCCGATGAGAGGGGAGGCTGCAGTGCAGAGCTCAGGGTGTAGAGAGCGCCTGCACTGCTCTCCTGAGGGGAGGGTGAGCAATGGGCAGGGCTGCACTCCGTGCGCCCTGGTGGAGGTCCTCCTGCAGCAGGTGGCTGAGCTGCAGGATGCTGTTACTAGGGTGAAAGGTGTCAGGGTAGCTGAGAGGAAGCAGCACTGCTTGCTCCAGGACCAGACTGTGTAGGGGCCTCAAGCCTCCGTTGTAGCTCATGGAGGGAAGAAGGAGGCCGCTAACCCAGGAAGCTGGGAAACAGTAACAGGAAAAAAAAAAAAAAAAAAAAAAAGAAAAAAAAAAAAAAAAAAAAAAACAAACAGAAAAACAACAGAAAAAGGAGGAAGAGGACAATTAAAAGCAAGGGGCTTCCTCCTAAATCTGTTGTCCCCACCCAGAACCGCTTTGCTGTCCTGCAGGGGCCTAATGAGGAAATGTGACGCTCCAGGGCAGCCTTGATTGCAGCGATCATGAGATGGTTGAATTTGAGATCCTCAGGACAGTGAGAAGAGCGTGCAGCAAGCTCACTGCCCTGGACTTCAAGAGAGCAGACTTTGGCCTCTTCAGGAACCTGCTCAGTAAGGTTCCATGGGATACAGCCCTAGAGGGCAGGGGGGCCCAAGACTGTTGGTTGATATTCAAGGATCACCTACTACAAGCTTAGGAGTGCTGCATCCCAACTAGAAGGAAGTTCAGCAGAAGGGCCAGGAGACCTCCTTGGATGGATAAGGAGCTGCTGAGCAAAATTCGAAGGAAAAAAGAGGCTTATAAAAGGTGGAAGCAAGGACAGGCTGCCTGGGAAAAATACAAGGATGTTGTCCAGGAAGCCAGGGACCAGGTTAGGAAAGCTAAGGCCCACTTAGAATTAAACTTGGCTAGGGATGTTAAGGATAACAGGAAGGGATTCTATAGGTACACTGCAAATGAAAGACAGACTAGGGACAACGTAGGCCCCTCCAGAAGCTATCGGGAGAACTGGCTACCATGGATTTGGAGAAGGCTGAGGTTCTTAATGACTTCTTTGCCTCAGTCTTCACTAGCAAATGCTCTGACCACACCACCCAAGTCTTGGAAGGCAGACGCGGGGACTGTGAAAATGAAGACCCTGGACCCACTGTAGGAGAGGACCTGGTTCGAGACCATCTTAAGAAACTGAACGTACACAAGTCCATGGGAGAGGATGAAATCCATCTGCGCGTCCTGAAGGAGCTGGCAAATGAAGTTGCTAAGCCACTGTCCATCATATTTGAAAAATCATGGCAGTCAGGTGAAGTTCCCGATGACTGGAAAAAGGGAAATATAACCCCCATTTTCAAGAAGGGGAAAATGGATGAGCCGGGGAATTACAGACCAGTCAGTCTCACCTCTGTGCCTGGCAAAATCTTGGAGCGGATTCTCCTGGAAGGCATGCTGAGGCACATGAAAAACAACAAGGTGGTTGGTGACAGCCAGCATGGCTTCACTAAGGGGAAATCCTGCCTGACCAATCTGGTGGCCTTCTATGATGGGGCTACGGAACTGATGGACAGGGGCAGAGCAGTTGATGTCATCTACCTGGACTTGTGCAAAGCGTTTGACACTGTCCCACGCAACATCCTTGTCTCTAAATTGGAGAGACATCAACTTGATAGATGGACCACTTGGTGGATAAAGAACTGGCTGGATGGCCGCACGCAAAGAGTTGTGCTCAATGGCTGAGCACCCAGCTGGAGATCAGTAACAAGTGGTGTCCCTCAGGGATCGGTGTTGGGACCGGTCTTGTTCAACATCTTTGTGGGTGACATGGACAGTGGGATTGAGTGCGCCCTCAGCAAGTTTGCCAATGACACCAAGCTGTGTGGTTCGGTTGATATGTTGGAGGGAAGGAATGCTATCCAGAGGGACCTTGACACGCTTGTGAGGTGGGCTGATGCCAACCTGATGAAGTTTAACCATGACAAGTGCAAGGTCCTCCACCTGGGTTGGAGCAATCCCAGGCACAGCTACAGGCTGGGCAGAGAAGAGATTCAGAGCAGTCCTGTGGAGAAGGACTTGGGGGTGTTGGTTGATGAAAAAATGAACATGAGCCGGTGGCAGTGTGCGCTTGCAGCCCAGAAAGCCAACCGTATCCTTGGCTGCACCAAAAGGAGATGATCCTGCCCCTTTACTCTGCTCTCGTGAGACCTCACTTGAAGTATTGTGTACAGTTCTGGTGTCCTCAACATAAAAAGGACATGGAACTGTTAGAACAAGTGCAGAGGAGGGCCACAAGGATGATCAGGGGACTGGAGCACCTCCCATATGAAGATAGGCTGAGAAAGTTGGGGCTGTTGAGCCTGGAGAAGAGAAGGCTGAATGGAGACCTCTTAGCAGCCTTCCAGTACCTGAAGGGGGCCTACAGGGATGCTGGGGAGGGACTCTTCGTTAGGGACTGTAGTGAGAAGACAAGGGGTAAAGGGTCTAAACTTACACAGGGGAAATTTAGATAGGATATAAGGAAGAAATTCTTTACTGTAAGGGTGGTGAGGCCCTGGAATGGGTTGCCCAGGGAAGTTTTGAATGCTCTATTGCTGGCGGTGTTCAAGGCCAGGTTGGACATAGCCTTGGGTGGCATGGTTTAGTGGGAGGTGCCCCTGCCCATGGCAGGGGGGGTGGAACTAGATGATTTTAAGGTCCTTTCCAACCTTAACTATTCTATGAATCTATTATTCTATGATTCATATCTGTGCTAAGAAAGGAGAAAACTGTCAAGCCAAGAGTGAAGGAATATGACTTCAGAAAAACGACCTTTCATTTGTTGCAATCAAGGCTTCATAAGCTCAGCACCTACACTCAGCACCTACAAAAGCCTGCAAATGCCACATCATTCTTTTCCTTCCAATTCACATTAGTCCCATTAGTACTTTATTCAGAAGATGCAGCACACAAATTCTCACATTAGTAATCTACAAAATGAACTTGCATCTACACAAGGGTCAGTAGTTGGTGCTCACCCCATGATGAACCACACTTTTACTGAATAAAAGTAAGGTATTTCACATCATTTTTTGCAAAGTAAGAGTATACTCTCTCATAGTCTCTCCATAGTACCTTTTTAGTCAGAAACGTGTATAAAAAGACATACCCCCACTAATTTACAAGGTCACTCTACAAGAATTTGTGAGCAAAGTATAATAATGCTGCTCAGCCACTCCATTTCCTCTCAGTCCTGTGATTTACCTGTATTTAAGCTTTCCACTCTTAGAGGGAGACCAGACTGGGCCACAGCAACAAGTTTCAAAGCAATGTAAAATTGACTTCTTCCAAAATAGCCAAGTCTTGTTGCACCACATTGCTCCATGATCTGAAACAAAACACAGTTACTTGTACAAAGAAACTTAAACACAAAGTGCTCTATAGAGGTGATTTCATACACTGAAGACCAGCACGCCTCGCATTAAATGCTTATAACAGTTTTCTAATCTTTCAGTAACAACTTCACATGCAATCTTTAAATATTGTGACATGAGTCAGAGTATGCAATTCCACACAACCAGAAGTACCAAGTCTAAAACTTAGGTTTTACCCAATTATCCACCCTTTTTTTTCACCTAGGCTTTAGACATTTTGCAGAGTTGATGTGAGAGACAGAAAAAGAAAAACTGGAGTCATGTTCCCTAAAAAATAAAAAATCCAAACAACACAACCAAATCATCCAAGCAAAAAGAACCCCAAATCACCAAGAACACAAAACCAACATCCTTTGTCTCTATTAACTAGTTTGCTAGTAATTAGCTAGGCAATAGCAGCTATATTGCCTGTCTTCAGCAACTGCAACAACAAAGGAACAGCACTCAACATTTTTAGTATTATATTGTCAGATGCGACTGAAAAACACAAAATGAAGACTTCTAAATAACTCTCAGACAAAATTGAACAGTGTGTTACTGACCTAGTTAGAGAAATGGTCTGCCCTCAAATTTCCCCCAAATATTTCAATAGTGAGGTTAGAATTTATAACAAGTTAAAAAGCTAGACAATTGTGAATGATACCTTCTAGCCATTTCTCATGCAGGCTGGAATAGCTCAACTTCGAACTTATAAAACAAACTTATAAAGAATTCATAAAACCAGAAAGAAGTACCCATGTATACACGCATGGAATTTAGCACTGGAGGAGAATGAAGAACTTCAGGTTCTCCAAACAATGCCACAGATGCTTTTTCACTTAAGAAATGCAACAAAGAAGCGGTGGTGTATTATTCCTCTTTTCTTCCCCGGTGTTCTAGATAATGGAAAGGTGGTTCAGTCTTCCGTTGCGAGTTGTGAAAAATTTTGGTCCATGCAGAGAGCAGCTGTGTATTCTAACATACCACCTACACATCCCTCCATACTGTAGACATGCAAACTCACTGAGGGTGCTTTCTTGCATGTGCCAGGTCACCAATAAGATACTAAGCATGACGCATCCTACATCAGACTCTCCAAATGAAATGACTGCCTTTTTACCTATCCAGAAGTCTGATTTAGACTGCAATGTTTCAAATGCGACATAAGGATGCTCTTGGACAAACATGGTGAAAGGCTTGTTGAAGTCATAGAATCATAGAATCATGGAATAGTTAGGGTTGGAAAGAACCTCAAGATCGAGTTCCAACCCCCCTGCCATGGGCAGGGACACCTCACACTAAACCATGCCATCCAAGGCTATGTCCAACCTGGCCTTGAACACCGCCAGCAATAGAGCATTCACAACTTCCCTGGGCAACCCATTCCAGGGCCTCACCACCCTTACAGTAAAGAATTTCTTCCTCATATCCAATCTAAACTTCCCCTGTTTAAGTTTGAACCCGTTACCCCTTGTGCTATCACCACAGTCCCTTATGAAGAGTCCCTCCCCAGCATCCCTATAGGCCCCCTTCAGGTAAAGTCAAGGAAGACAACATCACTGCTTTTCTCTCCTCAACCACAGTTCAACTCTTTCCAGCACATCAGATAATGTTTGACAAGTACCCTCGGTAAATCCATGCTTGCTAACCCTTATTACCGTTTTGCCCATTATATGACTAGAAATGGCTTCCAAGCACTTGTTCCACAATTTGTCAGGGACCAAAGTGCAGCTGACCAGTCTGTAGCTCCCCAGATCAACTTTCCTGCCCGTCCGGAAGACAGCTGCAACATGTCTTCCTCCAGTCACTGAGGCCCACCCCTGATCTCCACAACTATTTGAAGAGAAAGCTGGCTTGCAATGACACTAGCTAGCTCTCTCTGCCCTCAGAAACATCCCATCTAATCCCATGAACTTGATATTCCTCAAGAGATCCATAATTTTCTTGTAGTACTACTAGTTTCTCTCCTGCTTTAACCCATCTCCAGGCACAAAGGCCCATGAGACCTTGTCTGTGAAGATCAATGAAGAGAGGGCACTGAGAATCTCAGCCTTATCTACATCCATGGACACTAATTTCTCTCCCTACCCTTCCCATCAGAGCTCAGTCATAAGTCCCCTGTTTAACAAACCTGGTCTCTTGATACATCTGCTTATTTTCCTAACTAGTGGGATGTACTGTTACTGGGTTTAGAGAAAGCTGTCCTGAAAGACTCCCCAGCTTCTGAAGGATACAGTTCTGAAGAGCAGAAGAGCCCTACTTGCAGACATGCTCCAACTGAAAAAGTCAACTACGTGTTCACGTAACAGCAACTGAACCACATGATCCACGAGAAGTTAGTCTGTATGCTTCAGCACTGCTGAAACAGGAAATAGGTTTCAGTGACTCCATACAATCAAACAGATGAATTTATTAACTATAGCCGAGCTAGATATGGCTCAACAAAAAGCTGCTTGCATATTTCCCTACCATGCACCAGGTCTCTAGGACTTCATGAACATAAACTCTTGTATAAGCTATCACAGGAAGGTGTGGGAAGTTGACAAACACTTAGTCCTATAGAAGTACCAAAAGGATCAGCCAGTCTAGGGCTACATGGAGCTCAAATCCTGCAGGACAGAAGCTAGCTGAGTTAAATCATTTGGCTATGTCTGCATTACACTTCCCACAGTGTCCTACAACACCCGTCTTATTTGTATTTTCCCGTTACAGTATTTCTGTAGCATGATACCTGGACAGAGGTCAGGGGATAACAGAGCATTTTCTAATGTTCCTTAACTAAAAGAAAATAATTCAGCACAGTTGAATACAGTACGCTAGTTTCAACAGGTTGGTTGGACTACAAAAAGTGCCACAAAGAAAGGACAGTGTAAATTGACAGGTGACAATTCATAGAATCATAGAATAGTTCGGGTTGGAAAGGACCTTAAGATCATCTAGTTCCAACCCCCCTGCACCAGCAGGGACACCCCCCACTAAACCATGCCATCCAAGGCTATGTCCAACCTGGCCTTGAACACCGCCAGCAATAGAGCATTCACAACTTCCCTGGGCAACCCATTCCAGGGCCTCACCACCCTTACAGTAAAGAATTTCTTCCTCATATCCAACCTAACTTCCCCTGTTTAAGTTTGAACCCGTTACCCCTTGTGCTATCACCACAGTCCCTTATGAAGAGTCCCTCCCCAGCATCCCTATAGGCCCCCTTCAGGTATTGGAAGGCTGCTATGAAGTCTCCACGCAGCCTGCTCTTCTGCAGGCTGAACAGCCCCAACTTACTCAGCCTATCTTCATACGGGAGGTGCTCCAGTCCCCTCATCATCCTCGTGGCCCTCATCTGGACTTGTTCCAACAGTTCCATGTCCTTTTTATGTTGAGGACACCACAACTGCACACAATACTCCAAGTGAGGTCTCATGAGAGCAGAGTAAAGGGGCAGGAGCACCTCCCTCGACCTGCTGGCCACAATCCTTTTGATGCAGCCCAGGATACAGTTGGCTGTCTGGGCTGCAAGCGCACACTGCCACCGGCTCATGTTCATTTTCTCATCGACCAACACCCCCAAGTCCTTCTCTGCAGGACTGCTCTGAATCTCTTCCCTGCCCAACCTGGAGCTGTGCCTAGGATTGCTCCGACCCAGGTGGAGGACCTTGCACTTGGCATGGTTAAACTTCATCAATTCAAACAGCCAAAAACTTTGAGGCATCAATATCTAAAATAAACTGCCTGTACCCTTCCTAATGCCAAAAATAATAATGCTACGTTTAAATAACTTACAGAACTAGAGCGGTGAAGATTCAAGAGACACCTAGCAATGTAAGCCAGTGTGACAGGAAGAACAATTCATTTTTTTAAAGCACTGTATCCTGGAAGATTAATGAACATCCACGTACTTAACTACGCCCAACACAGAAAAAGCCTGTGGATCCAGCAACCTAGCACAGACAGATAAATAACTGAGCAGATTCTGGGAAAGCTTCTTATGAAAGCAAGCAATGCCATAGGTATTTATAACCTATGGAATCATTAGGCAGTAATGGCTTTGGGTAATTTCAAAGCCAGTGCTAGACTAGAAATTATCTCTTTTGGAGCTAGTCAGTATTGCCAGATTGACAAAAACTTCAGTTAAAAAAACTGAATCAATAATCAAGCTAGCATGGCAGATAACCATTAGAAAGGAAAGACAAGCATGGATTCAAAGTAAATAGATGTAAATGTAGAAAATACACCAGATGTAAGTATCAAGAAAAGAAAAAAGCTAAGGATACAAAAAAAGCCCACTAACCAACAAAAAAATAATGTCCTTCTGCTACTGAACAAGTAGCTGTCAAATCCACCCACAGACAGCTAAAGGAGTGCTCTATTTCCAACACAGAATATAACCCAATCAGACACGAGTGAAGGCTGAGTAAAATTATTAAATGCAAACAGCTTGTGGAGACTCCCCTGCTGACTGACAGCATGCTTGAGCATACTCAAAACAGTATCTACCTATAATCTCCCTGAAGGAAGATTTAAACATTCAACAGGTAGTCAGCTATACTGGCTGGGGAGGAGAAGAGATAAAAGAAAATAGTCAAGGGATTGCTTCACTAAGACTTCTGTTTAGGGCTTTCATCTCCTTATGAAGAGAGAGGATAAGGAATTTCCTTAAACTCTTCAAGCAATGCAGAGCTACCTTCAAAACAAAACGCTCCATGACTGTTTTCATCTCCTGAGATAAAAGGACCCTGATATCACACTACTGCAATTAACTGGATTAAGGCCAAAAATTTCATGAAGCTCCAGAATTGCTAGAAGCTGTTGATAAAAAACCCAAACAAAATCCAGTAACCCCTCGCCTTCAATTCCCCCCTCAAAAAACCTACTCCAAAACACAAACTAAACAAACCTCAGTGCAGTAAATTATGAAACTGCAGTCATCATACTGCAAAGAAGTAACAGCATCACCACCAATACCCGAAGTTGGCACAGATCAGACATGCACAAGAAGTAGTATTTTGACAACAGGCACCATTTCAAGCACATACCTTTTAGAACTCTTACAGGTTTCAGATAAGAGGTCCTTGAACTTGGACTAGTCTATGAACCAAAAAAACTTAGACCTGAGAACCCTTAAAAATTCCAGGTGAAGTGGAACAAATCACATCTCTATCAAGTGTTGTGAAATGCCCTTTCCAGAACTGAGAAAACCTCTGGGAGAGTGTTCCAGAATATCACAGTCCCCCTGCCCCCAGGGTTTTTCCACAAGGCAAATCAAGTCCATTATCTGTAAATATTATTCATGCAAAAGTACAACAGTATTTAAGCAGGGATGACTTCAATGGTAAAATAATAAAAGAAGCAACATGCACACTACCTACCTAATAAAAATATAATAAAAAAATACACCATGCACCAGAGGTGCAAGACAAGTTTTCAAATTGCTTTTACAGTACTTCACACAAACTGAAGTTAAACCAGACCATGAGTATACTTATGCTTTAGTACTCAGTACATGATTTTCAAGTTTTACCATGCATGCTGACAACAACCTTTTAATGAAAGGCACTGAAAAAAGGTAATGTTTTACTTCAGATAAAAAAAGGCTAAAAAATTTAAAATAATCACCTGCATTCAGTTTTAGGTTATTTAATAAAATTGTGACCGATTACAGATTGATTTTGATTCACAGTTTAAACCTAAACACACTATCATGTCAACAACATTATTCTGTACCCTATATGCAGCAGTTCATTGATGAGAATTCTAAAGCTCTTAGTAAACTTAAGCATTAAAGAGATATGACAGGATGTTTTCCAAATCAAGTTTATTGGAATACAATCTCAAAGTGGGTATTAGAATATGCTCTCCAACAAAGGAGCTCTCCTGAAGTCATGTAACCTACTCAGCTGAGACACAACACAAATTAATCATATCTGTACAGTTTAATGTAATCTGGGGGTATATAAGGGAAGTTGAAAAAAATACTTCCCAATCACAGCTACTGTAGCAGAAAAAAAAATCCCCGATCATTACTACATATTGAAGACCTACAAAAAGCTCCTCTGTGCTTTTTTTGGAGGTTGAATACATTCCTTTCCTCACAATGTTACCTTCTAATCTTGCTACTCTGCAACCACTGTTCAATAGGTCAGTTCTTGTCACTTCATTTATCTCAATCTATGGCACTAATTGGAGACCACACACCCTGACATAGTTTTCTAACTACAATCTCTCACCTATCATCAACTGGTCAAAGCAACACTTATTAGTTATTCAAGATTTTTAAGTTTTCTTCAGGAAAACCTCACTTGACAGGTAGCTTCTCAGATGCAACAGTTGCTGACAGCACTCCAAAGCAGGAACAAGACAGAGAACTGACAAACATCTTTCTTTTGATGGGTTATTTTTAACCAAGTCAAGTCTCTAACCCAGTTCTCCACATGGTTCCACAAACATGTTGAACACAAAGAAAAAAAATTGGAGACAGGACAAAAAATGCCACTAAAAGAAACAGCCTGAGTACTGCTCTGAATTCTATGTTTCAGCACTAATAGCAGCATATGACAAACATTTAAACAGTCTTACCCCATCTGAAGATCATTTGCAAAATCTATTTATGGAGGATATCAAGAACTGCTATATTTAATGCAGTAAGTGTGAAGTAGGAAATGTTCATGTGCTGAACTGCAAGTATAACATTACCTATAATACACACATTTGTCTTATTAGGTACTTCAGAAGCATAGTAATAAATATAGTTAATTAATTGATACTAAGAATTCTCAGGCACAGGTTATATTTGGACACTCTTGCACTTTGTTGCATAACCAATAGTACGCAACAAATAGTAAGGTCTTCCTTTAAAGTGTTACTGACAGTTCCATGAAGATGGATCTCGGTCAATGCCATAAACCTGGCTTCAGAATACAGGCCTTTAAAGAAGTAGACCCAATAGTATTGGAGGCCTTCCAAGATGACACGCTCTCTGGCAATGAACTATTTAGAGTTGCCTACTGTCTGAGCCTCTCCTAATACTTCTCCGCCCTTGATTTTCACAGCGCACATATCCACAGTGGAAGCAGACTACTGAAATACCAACAGGAGGAAAAAGCTACTTATCAGCTCTGACAACTAATTCTCTCTATAGATACCCAGAACTAAACTTTCCCATTCCACAAGTCATTTCAGGTTCAAGCACACATGTGTTTCAATCAAATGAAATTTCAGAATTAATCACATCAGAAATAAAGAATTAGCTGTTAAAAAAAAAAAAATGACCCAATATTTAAGCCTCATAGAAATAACTCTGCCCCTGTACTTCGGGCTCGGTGTCCACTCCCCGAGTAAGGGTTGTCAGATCTGGAGTCATGTTTTTACTTTGTCAATAAAGCAGCAAAAAGCACTGAAAACTTCAAACTCTGATGTATGACACATGCACATGAAAGATACATATCTTAACAAATGAATGTTGAACGCCACACACACAAAAAAAAAAAGACAAACAAAAAAAAAAAAAAACACAAAAAACAAACAAACAAACAAAAACCACCACAAAAATCCCACCTCCACACAAAACCACCACCAAAAAACACCCAACCACACTGAATTTTCATCTGCTGTAGTACTTTTTGAACCAGTTGTATTTTAGGTAATTTCTGACATCAACACATTCCCTAAGTGGTCTGCAGCATCTCCTGTTTTTCCTGGTAGCATATACATTCATGGTAGATTAGCCTCACTTACCAGACACTTCCTAATGCAGCAGCTTTGATTTTTACATTTGCAATCAAAGTTTGTGGTCTTGACAACAGCTCCTGCTAAAGCTGTCACAACCCACACACATGCATCTTACCTGCAGAGCCTCTTATGCAGAGCACCACAGCTCTCTGAGGTCAGTGGTTCCCTTCTTGATTTGGTAGTACATGGTAACCACCATCAATCAAGATGAGGCAGATGCACACTACATGCAACTACAAAAAAGTCCAAGATACTGATTTAGAGGGCATAGTTCTCCAAAGATCTAGAGCCATAGGCCATTGACTATAATTCATAAACAAATTATTGCCAAGTAACTGCAAAAAGAGGACAGAATAAAGAACCATATTCCTTTTTTACATGTTCAGTAGCACCAACGAAGGACAAACCAGGCAGCCAGATGAACACTCACCTAGAAAACAACTACTGTTCTCACAAATAAAAAGTCATAGCTGGAAAATCTCAAGGCAGAGTCATTCTTTGCTTGCATTAACATTCTCTCTACTGCTGTTCTTCCAGCAGAGTAGGTGCTCATGAGAAAGGTACCTTACAAGCAGTACTGGTAATAAAGCAGCAAGAACTGGAATAAGAAACCCTAAAGCAGCAAAAGACAGCCTGGGGACTTACAAGAATGATTTCTAATTCCTGGTGCATAAAGAAAGGTTCTTTCAAAAAAAAGGAGATATTCCACATACATGTCTCCTCTTCCTATGCAATTTTACATTATTGCTTAACCTAAATACCTCCTTCCTCCTCTGCTCTCAGTTTCCCAGTTCCCCAGTTCCTAAGCACTAACTGTTGTACATCTATCTGATCACACAGTATGATTCTTCAACTCAGTAAACCAGCAAAAAAGTTATTGCGATTATTAAGCTGAATCTGTCTACTGTACAACCAACACCTACCTCGGGAGCTACAAGGCACATGGGAACATGTGGCTGGTATTAAGAGTTTGTTCATTTGACTCCAAACTTCTTATAAGACTGCAGCCTCAAGAAAGTTGTGTTCTTTGCATTTAGGAGGGGCAGAAAAGGCAGAAATGAGGTAACTAAACAGAATGTCACATCAAGAGCACTTACAACTCCAACTGATTTCCTCACCTTGCCCAAACAAGCTCTCCTTAGCAAATGACAGTCACATATCAGGCTGCTAAAAACTGCCCTCAAAACAAAGGTGCCTTTTTTAAGGTGGTGCCATGAAGAGCTCAAGGAATAGGAGATGAAGAAACACACTTCAGCAAGAATGCCTGAGCCAGTCTGCCACAATTTGAGACTCCAGCGTGATTCTGTAACACTCAAGTCATTGTATCTTCTGGAAACAAAAAAACCAGTAGCAGACAAAGTATCTATGTAAACACCAAGAAAGCATCTAGCTGCAGCAGGCATTGGAGGGATATTTTGCAGCAATAGTATATTTAGTATTTCAAATCAGTACTCTAATAACAAATAGTACAAGGGAAGTCACATGAATGTTCTAATTGTCAAAGCTCCTGCCATGCAGTATCAGGTTGAACATTTTTCCTGCAAAATTCCTACTTAAGCGCTAAATGCTGAAAAGAACAGCATTCATATAAGCATTTTGATTCCTTTGAAATATCTTTACACCCAAAGCATTCCAGTGGTTGATATTCCTTGCTAATAATTATTTTCTTACTTTTCTTGTTATTTTCTCCACACGTGACCTCTCATCAATATGCCAAAACAAATGTAAGAAATAAATGTGCTTCTCTCAGCAAATGTAATATGAAGATTAAGGCCCCTCTACTCTGCTCTCATGAGACCTCACTTGGCGTACTGTGTACAGTTCTGGTGTCCTCAACATCAAAAGGACATGGAACTGTTGGAACAAGTCCAGACAACGGCCACAAGGATGATCAGGGGACTGGAGCACCTCCCGTATGAAGATAGGATGAGAAAGTGGGGCTGTTCAGCCTGGAGAAGAGAAGGCTGAATGGAGACCTCTTAGCAGTCTTCCAGTATCTGAAGGGGGCCTATAGGAATGTTGGGGAGGGACTCTTCATGAGGGACTGGAGTGGCAGGACAAGGGGTAATGGGCTAAAACTTAAACAGGGGAAGTTTAGATTGGATATGAGGAAGAAATTCTTTACTGTAAAGGTGGTGAGGCACTGGAATGGGTTGCCCAGGGGAGTTGTGAACGCTCCATCGCTGGTGGTGTTCAAGGCCAGGTTGGACAGAGCTTTGGATGGCATGGTTTAGTGTGAGGTGTCCCTGCTGGTGAAGGGGGGGTGGAACTCGATGATCTTAAGGTCCTTTCCAATCTTAACTATTCTATGATTCTGTGATATCTGATCCCAGAATTAGTGAATGTGCTGTAGCTTAGCTAAATACGACTGCTCAGATCTGGTCTTGTTACTCCTGAGCACTTCCGTACAAGCTTACCTGAAGCTACTGTGTCCCATTACTTTATGCTGACTTTCCCATCTCAATCTGTTTTCCTCTGAGCATCAATGTGACCAGTGTTAATTAGTTACTTAGCTTTGCACTGCCCTCCTCCCAGTAAGGCCTACTATTGTTAACAATGTGTCTATCAAAGTTTAAACAAAGGTCAGTTAACTAAGAAATGCTTGTTTACAAAGGTACATTTGAGACTCAGAACAGAGTTGCTAACACTAGGTCTTACACGATTTAAGACATTCTAATTCAGAAAAAAAAACAACAACAACAAAAAAAAAAACAACAAAAAAAAAAAAAAAACAACAAAAAAAAAAAAAAAAAACAAAAAAAAAACAACAAAACAAAACCAACCAAAAACCAAACCAAGTTGTACACATTACTGCATTAAGAACATTTTTGACAAAATTAACAACTAATCGTCTGAAGCAGGAGTAAGTTTGCACCTAATGCTTCATGTTACATAGCTCAGTCCTGGTCATCCATTGAAGACAAATTTGAAACTGAGTCTACTCATTGTTCTGTTACCATGCTTCAGGAGCATTTGAGATGTCAGAAGTCAACCATTCCAGAATTTCAGGTCAGACTGTCACCTTTTCTAAGTCCTTTAACCTAGCAAAACACAGTTCCTATACATCCTAGACAGGCATGCCTATGTTATATTATAACATGGAGGTTTTTGCACAACAAGTGCAGGAGATAATTTACCTCTTTAGACACCAATGACAGCTGGAAAAACAATCAAGTCACAAACACCATCAGCAACCCAGTACATTAGTTAATAAAGAATTACATTGCTGGCTTAATGTTCTAAAGAGCTTATTATCTAAAGAAATAGTAAAGGAAAAATAAAAAAAGGGAAATACATTCTTACACTAATCATTGCTCGAGCACCAGCAAGAAAAGTCTGTTAGTCATAATACTGCTCTCACACTCTCTTCTGTCTTCAAATTCATTTAAGCAAAGAGCAGAACTCCAATTTTAAGACTAGGAATTCTACAAGCAGGACTAATCTAAACAGCAAATGTTTATGACCTAACAGGTGTGAAACTTGTCTGTAAGAAGCAATATTTTGAAAGCAACTATAACTGAAAAGTAATAGAGACTGCCAGCAGAGTCCTACAATATTACAGCATCTGTCATAATATTTACTGAAGATAAGACTAAGATGAAAGCACATTTGCCATTTTCCACAGGCAGAGGGTAAAGTGCTCAAAACTTCTAACACAACAGAATCATCTCCACAGGCAAAAAAAAAGATCAAGTTTGCAATTCATAATTTTGTACAGCTAACTTGATTCTAAGCTGTATTTGCCAAAGGCCCTGATATTTCTGAATAGATATCAGAATTCTATCCAGTCATGTCAGAATGGATATTAATCATCCCTGCTGTCATCTGAAGGCACATTTAAATAGGAAAAAAAAACAAAACTGTTTTCAAACAAAGCTGAGCTGTAATACCTGAAATTAGCTAAGTGCTGTGGCAGCATAGGGAATTACAAAGGAATTATTTACTATATAAGTGACTACACACAATGAATGCCAGTCAATTTCAAAAGCTCAAAACCAATTACACTGAGAAATCAGCTGAAAACAAATATAAGTCTAACAGACTTAATTTACAGTCCTGAAGTTTTGCCATTAACTTTTCCCTTTCAACAACAGTGACTGTTCTCTGACTAAATGCTGCTGAGATATGAGACTACTCAAACTAATTAACTCCAAAGAGAAAACCATTTGCAGCCCACTATAGTCTCTGTGAAGGTAACATCATTAAACTAAACTTTTTCACCAGAAAACTCAAAAGTACAATTCACAGTATACAAAGCAGACTAAAAGCCATTTCTGGCAATAGCAGAAAGTAGACTACTTATCGATCTCATCATTGCAGAGAAATAAAACTAACTTACTGCTCAACTGAGAGGAAAGGAAAATACTCTATTACAGTAACATCTGAAGGGAAAAAGATACATACTTCACAAATTGGATATTCTTAATTGTGGACCCAGGCACTGTTTGCATTTAGAACAGCTTTCTAACAACTCTTTTTTTCCTAAACAAGATCTGAGATCAGCATAATGTATGTACAAACATGCTTTAAGTATACAAAAAATTTATATAAATTACGTAATATTACAATGATAAAAAGCTCCAGACTTTATGGGTACAGTTATGTATTTCTACACTGCAAGAATGCCTTAACAATGACCTGTTGTGAATATTGCCTCAGAAGTCTAAACTAATTTTATTTTGAAAAGTCATGTACAAAAGCTGTAAATTTTAAAATAAAAAATACAAACCCCAAATACATGGGCTCCAGTCAATAAAAAGACTTCTTTTTAAGATTTGGGCTTGTTTGCAGATAAGGTAAAGGTCAGTATTACAAGAGGAAAGCTTTTTACACTGCAGACCTTTTTTTTTTTTTTTTTTTTAAAAATCTGAAAACGTCATTTATTTTTAAATATATTCCAAATCACTGAAAGGAAGGCAAAGGCCTCCTATAGGGATTCTAACTTCTTATCCCACCAGTTCTGAAAAGATAATAAATTCAGCATATGAACAAGAACCAGGCTGAGTTTTCTGCATGCCTCCACCACACAGGTAATCCTACATATGCCCTGGCTCACCTTCCATTTGCAGTTGGCATTTAGTAAACTCAACTGATTTGATAAACAGGTAGTCTTTGAGTAGGAAAACTCACTGAAACACTAACTGCAACAATAAAATCTTCGTGAACAATTTTGTTTTCCTAGATCCCTTTCTCTTGGCACCCGTTCTTCAACAAAGAGGCCAGCATTTTAAATTAAGAACCTTGGATTTTGTTTTGCCATGTTCTGGCTATGGATTATAATTCCAATTACAATTGCACCACATGCCAGCAGACAAACTCTGGCACCTGAGGAAACTACCACTCCATGTTGTCTGTTCCCTACATTTACCAAAAGTTATCACCCCAAGAACAACAGAAGGCAGCACGTGCTTGCACCTTAGCTGTTTTTCTGCACAGTGCAGAAATCGCAGCTAATAAGCGAGGCTCTACACCAACAGTCTGGACTTCACAATGAAGCAGCTGCATCACAGGCATGCACTGTCTTACAACTTTTGATGTGAAGACAGCAAACTCAGACACAGTTGAGGTAGACAACCAGAGACCATTTTTTTCCATCAGTGACACAAAACAATCAAAAATAATCTGTCTGTAAAGACTCCTTAGAAATGAAGGAGGAGAAAAAAAAGGCAATTAAAAAAAAAAAAGCTCAAGACTGGCTAACAAGAGCCAAAAATAGGCTTCCCTGTAATTGATGAAACTGGGCATAATCACATGATTCATCTGTGATTCCAAAGACTTTCTAACACTAAATTAGAAGACAGGTAACACTACTGCACAAGGCCAAAATTGAAAATGACAATTCATTCGTTCTAGAGAGAGCACATGCAAATATTGCTGTATTTGTTGTTTTATAATAATGTTGCATTTTAAAGCAAGGTGCCTTGACTAAACTTCAGATGAGCATCATATGCACAACTGACTGCTTCTTGAAGTTTCTACGATTCATAACCAAAGAGTGCAAGTTCATAAAACGTTCTGTGATTAAACCACCCAAGAAAGAATCCTATGAATTGAACAAATGGGACAGCTATTATATTAATCCCATGGAGAAGTAATGAACATTACAATCCATTTTTTTTGTCTGACTGTAGCTTTTCAAACAATTTCACCACCAGTAAACAGGTATCAAGAACTGACTTCAACAGCACAGCTATGTTAGGGTTTTAGGTCAGATGTGGAATGTGCTTATGAAACCAATTTCCTGATCACCCTCACTGTTCTGGTTCACTGTGCAGCCACTCCAGAAGAGGCAACTAGATTTCTTTTGTATGAAGCTAACCTAGAAGATAACACTCTTGGAATACACCTAACAAATTGCAGCTAAGCAGGCCAGAATTTTATCAGGAAAGCTTCTGAAATACGTATACTGGATGGATGGCAGCTCCTCAGCATCACTTGTGTTGTTTCATACTACTTGTTAATACAAACACCAATGCACGTGCAAGTGAGCCATGAGCTCAGGCAGCTGAGTCAAGTGAAAAAAAAAAAAAAAAACTTGACAAAACCCCCTAACTCTCCGCTGAACAAGCTTCCTGTAACAGCTCACTGTTTGTTCAAATCAATGCCAGTGCCAGCACCAACCAACTTCAGCTTCTACCGGTTTAAGCTACCATGAAACCCATGCTAGATCACAACTGAAATGCCCAACTGTTCTAGAAAAAGCGCCAGCACTGACATTCATTCAACCGCAGTGTTAGCTGATACAGAGTTAAATCAACAAAAAGTTGTGATTAATTTTCTTCCTCCACAGCCCCTGATGCCAGCGTACAACGGCACTGGACAGGCACTAGACTCTTCACAAAGAGAAGCAGCAGCAGCAGGAGCACATGGATGAGGGCAGACTGAACCTCCCGCTTCAGTGGCAATTCACAATTACATTGGTTTAGCTGCAGTGTGAAACCACACCCTGAGAGCAATTTAAAGACTCGCATAACTGTTGTGAAGTAGCTGGACTTGTTACCCCAACACAGGTATGTCTATTCACTATTTTATGCAAATCTCCTACCTTAATGCTAATTTCCATGATGCGCACAAAGAGGCAGAAATATGGGTTAATAAAGGCTGGTGTTTTCACATGTGCAGTTAAGGTTGTAAAACCTTTGGTGTGGTATTTTTGTTTGGTAGTAAGGCTGTCCTTTTGTAGAGGTGTACTAAGTGGACATAGAGCTTTTCTTTTCCAGGGCTTTGTTGCTTTGTGAGCATGTAGATTTGGATACAGCAACCATATTGGTTTCAGTCTTCCATATGTCCATTTATTCCCATTTAACAGGCAGCTGACATTGTCCCTTAGAGGCAGAAATGAGAACGATCAGCAATGATTAGGTGCATGTATTAACTTTTCCTGTTGCAAGACAGATCTCACATAAACAGAACTATTTGCAGGAAAGCTTGCACATCTATCCAGCCCTCAAACAACATGTTTTTAAGCAGAACAAGTTGTGGGTCTAAAAATGCAACTGTCACCAATTTTGATTTCCAACAGAATCAGCTCTGAATTATCTAAAGGTGTCTACAGGACTGTACTACTGAAGAGGAAAAGCTTCGAGAGAGTTCCTCAGGAACACTTGGTCCTCATGAGTTTGAAGAGCGATGATTTTGTACTATGTTTTGCACACTTACAAAGGTACTTAGCATTCATGTGACTGGTACTACACTTGCATTCCACGATTATACAAGAATTGGGTAACTGAATCAAATTCCTTTCCGCACAGGCATCAGGAGCTTCAAATGAACAGGGAAGAACACAGCAGCACGTGGTCAAGAGAAAATTCCATGTCCTTCACAGGGTTTCCTTACTTCTTAACCTGTATCATCTTGAGGTTTTAGTTACAGTCACAACTTCCAAAGCATCATCAAATGCAACTTCCCTTCAAAGAACCCCCTTCCATTACATTCATGCCTGCATTAACCTGATACACAGCCACAATTCAAGGAGAACATAAAAACTAGATAACTAAATTCTCTCCCTCACAAGGACAAGGTATTTTACAGGCAGCCAACAGCGACTGCACATGATATTTGTAATGGGTCAACCTGCTATGGGCATTTTGAGTTTCTCTGTGTTACTTACAGTCTCATTCCTCAGGCAATCTAATATCTTGTTTGCCGTTTTAACTCAAGGTTTTGCTTGAGATCACTACAGTGATAAACCAGGTCTGCTTCTCAAGTTAATTTATTTAGAACCCATGGAATGATGCCTGAGTAGTTTCTTTTCTTCAGATGTGATCTACTTTGCAAGAAAATATCTAACCTCATCTACAACAGATAAAGATACAATCTGTGGCTACTTGTATGCAAAATTCCAAGTACTTCCAACTCTTGAAATTCTTACACTACATCCGTGCATATATAACAAGCTCTCCAGCACTACCCTACTTTATCTGTACAGTGATCCAGACAAGTTCTATGGAAAATAGATTTTAAGTACAACAAACATGTAAGCATTCGCTTTCCTGGGATGATTTTTCTCAAACTGGTTGGCCACACACAAAAACAAGCAGTGGGTGGCCTTGAGAAATCTCAATCATACTGAGCATGCAGACACTCTTACCATTAAGTCCAGTCTAGCAAGTCATCAAATAAGACATTACTAGTTTTACCAGTTAAGAAGAAGTACTTCTTATTCAGCCTTCTTCCACTTTTTTGCATCTTAAACTTATTTTAAATAACTAACTTACTCTTAGGAGACCAAAACACACTACGGGTAAGCATAAGTATTCTCCTGGAACCTGGTACTAAACTGCAGAATGCCAAAATTTGTGTACACCACTTCTGGCTATAGTAACTTTAATGCTTTGTTAAAAGGGCTGCTTATCTCACTAGGCTGAGGATGAAACTGCATAAAAGGCAGCATGGCTTCTTAGACACAGTTTTACCCACAGCAGCATAAAACACGACATAAACTTTGAAGTATTGAACAAAGACAGAGAGAAATACAGAAGCAGGAATTTATTACAAATAGCTGCTCATAAGAAGAGTTCATTGGGAATACCTTCCCCATATAATTACACAAGCCACATTAGCGCAGATTTTCCTTCTTCTATGTCCGCAGTTCGGCAATACTGCTACAACTTTCACATATAACCCGGCCAAGGAAGTAAATGCTGAAACTGTGCACATATATATTGCAAGCATGGGCCCACGTCACTCTTAACACTGCGTTTTTCATTGTTAGAAATGTTTTGATGACTAAAGGTAATACCTGCCGAGAACTGATGTCGAAAAATGACTGCACGGCATAGATCAAGTGGATCAGCGTCAGTGGCACCCAACAATACAAACCCAGATTTCTTTCTGTGCTGTTGCTCTTCAGCAGCAGACTGAGGAATGAATCTCCCCCGCATCCCCAACATGCTTTTGAGTTCTCATGCTTCGGATGGCCTCTGCTGACACGAAACAAACAAGACACTTTCCTACCAGTTGCTGGACTTGGCCAGCAGCGATGACCAACAGACCCTTCCTAGCCCTGTATCCAGAGGCCCCACAAGCCCATAACCGGGGGCTGCTATAGGCGTGCTCGGGGCAGGGACCCGCTGCACCCGCCGCCCTTTCCTCTCGGCCGGCGAAGCTCAGCCTTCCCCCGCTGCACGGGCTCAGGTGCCTGGCTCTTGCACCGGACAATAGCTCCCGACTCTCCCGGCCCGCCACCGCCGGCAGGACGACCTCAGCCCTGCCGAAGGGCCGAGCCGGGCGCGGCAGAGTAGAGCGGCGGCAGCCCCGGCCGGGTCTGCCTGCCCTCGGGCACTATCGGCGGGGCGGTTCCCGGGCCCACCGAACCCGCGGGGGGCCCGCAAAGGTTACCTGCATGACCACGTCGTTGGGCAGCTGCGCGGCACGGAAGAGCTCCAGGACGCGCCCGTTGGACGCCACCTTCTTGGTGCTCTCGGTGTCGCAGTAGGAGAAGAGGTCGCAATAGTAGCGCTGCTCCGCCTCGCTCAGCGTCAGGCCCTCCATCTTACGCCCCGGCTCCGCGCGGCGCTGCTGCTGCTACTACCGCCGCCCCGCATCCAACAACGGCAGCGGCCCGGCCGGCGGAGGGGAGGGAGGGTTGGGGCGGTGGGGGGAACAGCGGAGAGCGCGCGGGGCCGCTGCAGGGAGGTGGGGGGGAGGCGCGGGGAGGGAACACGCCGCCAGCGGTCGCGCGCCGCAGCCAACCGCCGCGCGCAGGCGGCTGCTCACACCTTTCCCCAACCACCACCGCCGCCACCAACCGCCCACACGGCGGCGCGCCTGCGCGCCTCCCCCCCCCCCCCCCAACCGCCTCCCGCGCCTGCGCCGACCGCCCGGCGAGAGCGCGCCCCGGAAAGGCGGGCGCGGGAGAGCACCGCCTCGCCACGGGGAGCCAACCCACCCCCCGCGAGAAGGGCGGTGGCGGAAGCGGCGAGCCCGGCGGAGGGGGGTGGGATTAGCGGGGAAAAGGGCCAACGGCGGGCCGCACCGCCTGCGGCCCGCCCCTCCCCGCGTCGCGGTGCCGCGCCCCCGGGCGGGCCGTGAGGGGGTGTGGCGGCAGCACCTCCTGCCTTCCCGGGGCCCGGATGTGCCGTGCGGCTGTGCGCGGCAGCGCCCCCTATGGGCGCGGCGGTTCGGGGACGCGGTCTGGGCCGCCCTCCTCAGTCAGGGACCGTGTTGAGCTTCCTTCGGGGGGCCGAGCCGGTGGGCTGGCACTCGGCTGTCCTCGGCACGGGGGTTGCCCCTCTCGCTCGCTGGCTTGGCCGTGACTGTGCGCAGTGACCGCTGCCGCAGGGGCCTCGGCCGTCGAGGGAGCAACCCGGTAACTGAAGCGGGAGTCCTGGGCACGCAGCCGGTCCGACCCCGCGAGGCTCGACTGAGGCAGTGGCTAGCCGTGCCTGAGCTGGCGTGGCAGTGTGAGCTCCGGGCGCACGGTGGGAGGTACCGCCGGTACGGGTTCTTCTGGAGGCTTGTGGAGAACGGCCCGTTGTGCTGCGTCGGCCCTGCTGTGGCAGCCTAACTCAGCAAGTGTTCTCTTGCCACGTCCGGACCTGGTGCAACACCACGTAACGCACAGTAAGAAGGGGCCTGGTTAACTCCGTACAAGAAAGAATAGGCAAGAGCTCACTTGTCTCTTCAGCCGGAGCTCTTGTTCTGCATGGCTGTCTTGGCTGTGTTTTCCTGGACTCGCTGTTCCTCTGTGTAAATCCATGCTGTCGCTTCAGTACACTAACAAAATTCCCTCCATGCTACTTCAGCTTCTGGAGAGAGTCTGACATCCCTGACAGAGTAAAGTGCCTATGAGGAATGCAGTTGTCTTCTCCTAGACCTTTTTGACCACCTGATCTGGTTTAAATCCTTCTGAGGGTGGGAGTCCAGTACTTGATTCGTTTATCCTCCTTCCCTTGCTCCACTTTCCACCTTCACAACTCTTCCAATGTTTCTCTTCCCAGGCTGCTGTTGCCAGCTGCTCTACCTCCCTTAAGCACCTCAGCCTTTCTGCCTTCTAAAATAGTTATACTGTGAACTGCAAACAGAGATTCATCTTCTTTGCTATTTGAAATACACAGTATATCCTTTTGCTGCTAACTAAAGTTCCTGTTAGTTAGTTAAAAACTGATGTTAGTTTTATAGTTAAAATAACAGACAAAAGGATCTTTCCAGAAATGTACCATTATCAAGCTTTTAGAATCGCAAATGATTAAACCACACGGATTGATCGCATTTCTCAGTTAAGATTCCTCAAAATAAGCTATACAGAAAAAATAATTAACTTTTTGTATAATATCTAATTATGCTTTTACAGACTTAGATAAGGCAAACTAAGCATCATAGGTCACTTAATTGGAGCCACTGCCACATCAGTATCTCTGCAAGTAAAACGAATGTAACCTTTCCTCCATAGCTAAACGGCACACTGCAATTCTATTAGTTTTACAAAGCCATTTATAGAAAAGCTTTTTAAATCACTTACTAGCAGATGATTGGGTTCAAGTGCCTTTGCTTCTTAAAGATTGAGTGATTGTATTGTACTTAAGGCACTGGCATTTGAAAGATTAATGTATGTATATGGCTATAGTTATAAAGTTCTTTGCAAGTTAGTGTAAGGACCCAAAACACGTTTACTGTCAATTTTGACATTCATGTCTAAAAGTAATCTGAACATGTGGTTGTTTTAGTTGAGTTGCTATTTTATTATTTGCTTTTTTGGAGCAGGAACATTCTTTCAACATTAATGGGGATCATTTGGCTGCAACTATCTATATAAGACACAAAGAATAAGTGAGGAGGCTCCCTAGTATGGACTGTTCCCGCTTGTCAAAATGCCAAACAAGTCTGGAATAGGTAGCTGTTTTGGAAAAAAAGGTTGTTGAGTCTGATTTCCAAGCCCATACCATAAACTTACTTTTTGCTTTGTGCTAGTTCAGTGACTGAGCGGATAGAATAAGAGTGACAAGACATGTAGCAAACTCATTTCTAATTCACAAGGTCTACGTATGGGAGAATCATCTTTGTCTCAGGGAGTCCCAGTACGATGTTTCCGTGTTTGGCTATGGGATCTCTCCCCTGCTCCAGTCAGCCCTTGCAAACTTCCAGGCCAACGAGGGATCAGCTGTTCAGAACATTACCTGTTCCCATCAGGGAAGATTTAGCATCTATTGAGATTAAAAAAATGGACTAAAATCTTTTAAGTGGATTTCCAATGAGAATTCATTTTGTTTGGCAGGAGAATATGCTGTTTGCTACAGAATGAACTGAGCAAAATAGTTTTCCTGCATGTTTGTAAGGTATATTAACTTCTCTGTATGCACACTTTTCAGTGCAACTGACCGAAACAATGACACCATATTTCAATTTTTAGTTACTTCAGTTTTGAACGATCTGTATTACAGCATTTTCTAGAGCTCATACTAGATGTGCAAAGGAGAAGGTTTATGGCAAAATACCCACCAAAATGTATTGTTAGTGATACACTTAGCTATAGTAGATCCAGCCTTTGGTACATTAAAAACTTGATTTAACTGCCTTGAATGATGATTTAAGCAGAACAAGAAGATGAACTTTTCTGAGCTTTTTAAGTAGTGTACCTTTTATTCTCTCTTTTTAATGTACTTTTTTAGAATCAGAACTCTGAACAGCTAAGAGTTAAGCTATTCTCCACCCAGTGCCTAATCTTACTGTATTTTATTTTCTGTGAAGCAACTATGAGATGACAGATATTGATATCAAAACAGCCATCCTTTTAAGAGATCAAAGTCAGAGAAAATCATCATCGTCATAGGAATGCCAAGTCTAATGACCCAGATGGAAGGAAGTGCAAGGTTATTTTGCTGTCCATAACAACTCTTAAAATCAGAGCCAAACTATTCATCAATAAAACACTATGTTTTTAGAAAAGTAATACTTTTACAATTTGATGTGTGACCAGAAATATGTTATGATCATTCTTACTAAAATAAAAAAGTAATGTTTTATTCATTTAAGGGAAATGCCAGTTAAAACACTGCTCAGGTTTCAGTATCTTTTGAATCAGCTGTGAAATTACTGTTGGTTCCTAAAAACTAGTTGTTACACATGATGAAACTAATTTATAAAAATAGACATAACTTACACACATATTGAGGGTCTCATCTTTATCAAACTTTGTGGGAGCCCCATGCCTGGGGTCTACCTGCTTGTGATGGGCCTCTGAATTTCTGAGTTCTTATTACAGTTAGTGGGTCTCATGTACTACCTTATTTAGACTGAAGTAAGTTACATGCTCAGATGTTTATTTGTTTTATTAGAATATCTTCAAATAACTTTCAACCAGGTAACAGATAGAAAGTGGACCCAAATACACACTTTATATGTAGTTTATATGTATTTGGGTCCGCTTTTCCAAATGCATACTTAATATGTATTTGGGTCCACTTTCGATCAGTTACTTGGTTCCCCAAGTTTAGAAAAATGACCCTGAGGTTATTTGTCATAGCCTTTCTAAATTCTTTCTTATACATAATGCTGTGGAGCAGGTTTTGCAATCTCTGTCAATATACTCCTTTACTTGCAGCTCATCAGGAGTTACGGGAACTTGTTCTGTCCTGAGTCTTTAGTGGAAAGAAAAGCAGATTAAATCTAGAAATGAATGGGAGATGTTTAAAAAACCCCTGCTGTCTCAGGCTTTAGAGCATTTTATTGTTACTGCCTGATCTTTTAAAAAACCCCAAAACAACAGAAACAACCCAAAAATGAAGAATCCTTTGGAGGTAGGGTACAGGGTACTTTATTCCCAGACAGAGAATATTTTGAGAATGGCATTAACACTTACAAATGAAAGAAGTTCCTGTTCTGTTTTTCTAGAAGCATCTTTACTTTGTGTAAAAGCAACATTTTAATGCAAATCTAACCTCTTTACAGATGTTTGTTCCAAAACTTCTGTAAGTTTCTGCATGTGTGTTCTGTGTTGTTAGAGTTTACAACCTCTTTCCAACCTTGATGTTTACATTCTTGCAATTTTGAAAAACATCAGTTTTGTCATATGGTGAGGTTTCACCTGCTGCTGATTTTACCTTCCATGAAATGGCACCCATGTTTCAAAGAACTAACCTCCCTGACTGTGCCATCTTGGAATCAGATGATCTTTAAGGTCCTTTCCAACCCAAACCATTCTATGATATTATGAGTCTATGATTCTGTGACTGCGATTCTCTGTTCTACCAGTCCGGCTGGGATTTTTTCTCCATCAAAAGGGCATCCCACATTTAAGGCTATGAGATTTTCCATAGTGTTAAATCCTTTCTACATAGAGCCATTCAGCAGACCATAACAATGAGGGGGAGGTATTTTCTTTCTTCTATACAAGGAGAGCACCTTTGCAAGGAATGTTCAGCAAGCAAACAGTGGATCTAAAGTAATGTTAGTCACTTCAATGTGGTCATTCTGGTCCCTCCTGCACCTCTGTGCAAGCGTATTCCATAAGGGAAAATAACTTTCTCAGCAACCTTCCTAAGTGTGTTGTGTCACTGCTGAAATATGTATGAGATCCTGGCTGGAGACATCCAATATCTGTGGAGTATTTAATAATATTTCTCTGTGTGAATTTCCACAGTGGAGAATGAATAATACCTTTCCCATATCATTCACCATTGTGCCTGCTCAGTTTTCCTTGTTTTCTCCTTTAAGCTTTTAATTTGTATTTATCTATCATAGTCCTTGTAAAAGTTGCATGTTTTTAAAATTGCCCCCTTTTCTCTTTCATCCAAATACATCAGATGATTGAAAGGAGTACACAGTCAAATTAAAACCTCTAAAGGAAAACTTTTTCAATTAAAACAATCAAAGTGGAAGATACTGTAAAGGAGAAACCTTTTACTCATGTATGATTTAGGCAGATTTCTGCATGAGATTTCATCTCTGCATCTCAAAATGGGGAGGGGGCACCTACTGTCACCACAGAACAGCTATATGTATTTGGTAGGTTCCAGAAAAGAATTCCTTTAGCTAATGGATTGAAGGGAGGGTGACTTTTCATATGTACCTCAGCACTTCAAAAGCCTGAGCAGCTGTTCAAATCCCACCTCTCTTTAAATTTTAAAACTATCTTTGTTCCTTCCAAAGGGAGGGGATATCTCCTGCTTGCATGATACTATAAACAAATCTCTTCTTACAGAAATTAAAGTTCCTTTTAGAGTCTGTCAACATTTAACTATAAATCTCTCTGGTCTTGCTGCCATATTTATTTACAGATTATTCATGACAGTGTGTGCATCCTCTTTTATAAATGTATTCTCTACAGTTTCGTAGAGTCAGGAGGAGTAAGAGTTTAACTTTTCTTTGTACTTTTTGGCACTATCTCACACACATAAGTCCTTATAAAATTATTTACATATTGATAACAACTTCTTTGAAGTATGATAAGGTTATATTCAGATTACTTTTTCTTAATGATTTGGGTTGCCATTGTAGTCCCTCAATATCTTTCTTTGTTTTGAAGCCCTAAATTTTAAATTACTGAAGCCCCAGCTAGTCTGAAAACAATCTTACACCTTCTTCACTACCTTTATTTACTTAGCTCCTGTCTGCCTGGAACCTTGATCAGTTCTTATTGTTATGGTACCCCTTACTCTTGCCTCTTGCTCCCTGAATGTGGAAGTGCACTATAACTTGCTGATGGAAGAGGATGTTATCCCTTCCCAAGGGATCATTATTCCACTGAATAATGATTGCTGTCTGGGAAGGTAGTTAATGGCAACTTCAGGAAACTTCTGGCACATTAATGAATTTGTCAGAAATTGGTTACAAGGTAGGAAGAGGTACTGAAAGCAAAATTTCACATCTCTTACACATACTCCATCCTTTTCCTGTTTTCTGTTTTTAGCTGTATGTATAAATGTATCTTTTCCTTTCCATTTACTTAGATTTTAGTTTCCATCTATTTTTTTCCTTAACAGTTTTCCATTATAATCTGTTACTTAAGGATTTTAATAACTCCCTTTAACCTTTCTTTCCACATATTTCTTCTTCACACTAGCAATACAATCCTCCACAATATCGATGTTCTTGGGATTGATACTCTAACTAGACTTTTCCTTGTGCTTTGGTACCTTTTCTGTTCTGGATTCATGGGTTTGTTATTTCAAAGTGTGATTCTGCCTCTTGATCAGAATTTGACTTATCCCATTCTTTTAGCTGTTTTCCACTAAGATCAGTTTCCCAAGGATGTGAGTCCCTTCCTTTTTGTCCATGGTGATGTGGGCTGCTCTTGATATGTTAAGATACGTAAAATGTAAAACTCACTCTATTTGTTTAAAATAGCAATAATCTAGCTTATTTCTTTTTCTTAAAGTCCTCTAGATCAAAACCACCCCAGTGTGCTTTCAAATCTTATTTTGTTAAAAGCAACACTGTTATGACATTTCTCTGATGTTTGAGGTATAGGAGAGATATTAAGAATGCTGTATGCTCCATCTGTGGTGGCTGTAGGAAGGAGTCTGATAAATAAGGTCTCTCTCTCTATATATAGCTTTGCTTTAATATGTTTTACACTCTCATTTCTTTACACTTTCTAATCTTTATGTGCAAGGTTTTTTTTTCTGTTAGGTTTTTTTCTCCTGAACATCTTATTTTGAAGATCTATTCCCAATTACATCTCTTTATCCACACATTTTCAGGGAAGCTGGGAACCAAACTTGATGAAAGGACATGCAGTAGCCATATCTGCCCATGAAAGTCCCATCCCAACCCCCTGGGTAGGGCACCAGGCAGGGCTAGGAGGTCTGGACCAGTGGCCCATGGCCAGGGACAGGCAGGGCTGCGATGTGGTGGGGCTTCAGGTTTGGCCAGGCCCCATGGCACAGCCCCAGATGAAGGCAGCTCCCATGCAACAAGGTTGGCCCTGGCTATGTCTGCCCCTCTGGCAGCTGGCTCTAACCCCCACAGCCAAACCCCTGCTTACCTTTAGGTCACTGATATCACTTCTATGTCCCCAACTTACATATATTGTTGTAAAATCTAGAATAATAGCTGAGGAGTATAATTTTGCATCTATATTAGTGGTTTGGGGAGCATAAACTATTTTGAAATACGGTAGTATTTTCAATGCACTACCATTCCTGTTCACATATATTCACCTATACAACATAAACAGAATTGGAAGTTCTTCTGCTTGCATTAAGAGACTCAAGATGTCAGAGAAGAAAGATGTAGTTCTCTTGTTAGTGTATAAATAATTCCTGAAGCAAAGCTCTTACCATTATAACTTCCTGCTAAACTTGACTCAGTTATCAAATGCTAATAACAGTCTTATAATGTAAAATCAATAAATGTTATTTGAACTGAGCCTATTATTTGAGCAGAGTGGAAATCTACTTAATTAGTACGCATTCAAATGTTCTAAAGAAATTACATTTCTTTGGTTTTGAAACATCATGTTCTGTTCCAGTCATTTTAGAGGGACTATATTTGGTAGAGTTGGGGCTAAGTCTATGTAGTACTATAGCTCTCTGAATTTAAGTGGAATCATTGCCAAGTACTTTATTTATCCCTGTTCCTTCTAGACAAAGGTTCAGATCTTATAATTCTTTAAGTTAATCATAAAATGAGCTTATTAGAAGCTGGCAGGATGGAATGAATGTGCATGCATAAATACAGAGGCAATTGCATCTTTTGCTATCCACACTTTTTTTCATGTAACTGCTAATTGTATGTGCCCTTTTATGTGCTTCTTACCAAAGCCCGCTCTTTGCCAGGATTTGTGTCTGTGACAGAGTGAAGAGAATACTCTGAGTGCATGAAGTGTGTATCTCTCTTTTTCTGGAGGGTGAAATAAAAGCAGCTCTTTGTATCATTACTCTTCCTATGCTCCTTTTCTTTCAGGCTAAGAGGGATTAGAAAGTATAGCTGCCCCTCTGACTTGAAAGGCTGTGTCCTGAACTGGTATCTCCTTTGTACTCCCCATTAGATCAAACAATGGTTGCAATAAAAGGCAATGTTGATTCTTTGCAGGAGTCCACTTACTGCTGTTAGCTGGCTAAAGTGGCAGCCTTGAACTCCTAGCTTGAACAGGTGCTAGAAAGTATCAGGCTATCTCATCCTCCTTCTCCCCACCCCGAGAGGTATGTACTAGTAGGTTTTTTCATGGCCTGCTTTGGGAAATGTCTGAGTAGTGCTTGTTTTTATAGCTGGCTGAGAGATGGAGAGGACAAGCCTCAGCCACAATCCCTGCAATTCTTTCAAGGAGGATCTCCTATAGATAGAGGAAATAGCACTGGACAGCACAGCAGGGCTTGCTAGGAGCATACAGCATGCTCGAGCTTGCTTCTCCAGTTACAGCTCATCGCTAAGTAAGAACAGAAACTTCTCATACCACTTTTGGTTCATTCCAATGAGAATTACTTCAACCCTGGCAAAATGCCTTGGACTAGGACAGCCAAGAGTGGGCCGAATGTACTTCAAACTTCACTTGCTTATATTTGATCATCATACTCCAGCCATTCAAATGACTGAAGACTTAGGAAAAACAGCTGAGAAAAAGAAAACCTCAACATAGTTTATTGAGATTTTGCAGGCAGCTAATTAATTTATTTGTGTAGTTTGATCTTTTGATCTTGGAAGAGAGAGGATGCTTTGAATGAAGAGCTACTATATTTTATATGAAAGAAAAACAGAGAGAGCAGCTACCTTTGACATACAACCTTTTTTCAATACAGGCTTTTCTGATATCGTCTGTATACTGCAACAGCAACTTATATATTATTAAATACCCAAATACACTAAACAGAGATGATAAACTCAAAGTTGCAGACCCTTGCTTTTTTGAATGAGGCATAGTGAAAAAGGAGGAAGGAAACTGTAAGAACAATAGGTCTGCTCCCATTTTCCTCCTCTCTTTATATAGAGATTTTGAAGGAAGTGAAATGGCTCTGTTTCCTCACATCTGACCTGTGAGAAAAATAGGCTGTGCAGTCAGTTTTTAGCTTGGGAACACATACAAACTCTACTTCCCAGTAATGAAATAAAGGATGTGTGTTCCTTAGAAAGTAAGTGAATGAAAAACTGCCTGCATTACTTCTGGTGTGAGATACTAGATTTTCCACCCTCTGCCTCTGTGGTGGAAACATTCTGATCTGCAGTAACCAGTTAACTGATGTACCAAGTCTTTATTGATGACTACTTGCTATTGTGAGAAGCTATTAATACTGAGGATAATTTCTGGTTTTGCTTAGAGAATCTTTGGTTAATTGATGGAATGGGGTCAACAATACAGCCTTGGTACTTTAGCTTATATGCCTCTTAGCCTACAGCTGTGACAAATGAACTACTATTTTGCCATGTGTCTTTACCTATCTAAAAGTTAGTTGCCATCTCTGACCTAGTTATTGAAGCTCTCTTTACAGTGGTGCTTTTTGGAAGGTGAGGTATTTGTCTTCTTTACTGTAGAGACATAACTGTGTATACATGCAGAGAGTTAGTAAAGTAACTGACCTGAAATAGACACCTTATTTTCAGGTAGCTAAAGTCTGGGGAGGTGAATGTAATGCTCCAGGGCAGCCTTGATTGCAGCGATCATGAGATGGTTGAGTTTGAGATCCTCAGGACAGTGAGAAGAGCGTGCAGCAAGCTCACTGCCCTGGACTTCAAGAGAGCAGACTTTGGCCTCTTCAGGAACCTGCTCAGTAAGGTTCCATGGGATACAGCCCTAGAGGGCAGGGGGGCCCAAGGCTGTTGGTTGATATTCAAGGATCACCTGCTGCAAGCTCAGGAGCGGTGCATCCCAACTAGAAGGAAGTTCAGCAGGAGGGCCAGGAGACCTCCTTGGATGGATAAGGAGCTGCTGAGCAAAATTCGAAAGAAAAAAGAGGCTTATAAAAGGTGGAAACAAGGTCAGGCGGCCTGGGGAGAATACAGGGATGTTGTGCGGGAAGCTAGGGACCAGGTTAGGAAAGCTAAGGCCCACTTAGAATTAAACTTGGCTAGGGATGTTAAGGATAACAGGAAGGGATTTTATAGGTACATTGCCGATAAGAGACAGGTTAGGGACACCGTGGGCCCTCTCCAGAAGCTATCGGGAGAACTGGCTACCATGGATTTGGAGAAGGCTGAGGTTCTTAATGACTTCTTTGCCTCAGTCTTTACGGGCAAATGCTCTGTCCACACCACCCAAGTCTTGGAAGGCAGACGCGGGGACGGTGAGGGTGGGGACCCTGGGCCCACTGTGGGGGAGGATCTTGTTCGGGACCACCTTAGGAACCTGAATGTATACAAGTCCATGGGACCGGATGAAATCCATCCAAGGGTCCTGAAGGAGCTGGCAAATGAAGTTGCTGCGCCACTGTCCATCATATTTGAAAAATCATGGCAGTCAGGTGAAGTTCCCGATGACTGGAAAAAGGGAAATATAACCCCCATTTTTAAGAAGGGAAAAATGGATGACCCAGGGAATTACAGACCAGTCAGTCTCACCTCTGTGCCTGGCAAAATCTTGGAGCGGATTATCCTGGAAGGCATGCTAAGGCACATGAAAACCAACAAGGTGCTTGGTGACAGCCAGCATGGCTTCACTAAGGGGAAATCCTGCCTGACCAATCTGGTGACCTTCTATGAAGGGGCTACGGAACTGATGGACAGGGGCAGAGCAGTTGATGTCATCTACCTGGACCTGTGTAAAGCCTTTGACACTGCCTCACATGACATCCTTGTCTCTAAGTTGGAGAGACATCAATTTGATAGGTGGACCACTCGGTGGATAAAGAACTGGCTGGATGGCCGCACACAAAGAGTAGTGCTCAGTGGCTCAGTGTCCAGCTGGAGACCAGTAACGAGTGGTGTCCCCCAGGGATCGGTGTTGGGACCGGTCTTGTTCAACATCTTTGTGGGTGACATGGACAGTGGGATTGAGTGCGCCCTCAGCAAGTTTGCTGATGACACCAAGCTGTGTGGTTCGGTTGATACATTGGAGGGAAGGAATGCCATCCAGAGGGACCTTGACACGCTTGTGAGGTGGGCTGATGCCAACCTGATGAAGGTCAACCATGCTAAATGCAAAGTCCTACACCTGGGTCGGAGCAATGCCAGGCACAGCTACAGGTTGGGCGGGGAGGAGATTGAGAGCAGCCCTGCAGAGAAGGACTTGGGGGTGTGGGTTGATGAAAAAATGAACATGAGCCGGCAGTGTGCGCTTGCAGCCCAGAAGGCCAACCGTATTCTGGGCTGCATCAAAAGGAGTGTGATCAGCAGGTCGAAGGAGGTGATCCTGCCCCTCTACTCTGCTCTCGTGAGACCTCACTTGGAGTATTGCGTGCAGTTCTGGTGTCCTCAACATAAAAAGGACATGGAAGTGTTAGAACAAGTGCAGAGGAGGGCCACAAAAATGATCAGGGGACTGGAGCACCTCTCGTATGAAGATAGGCTGAGAAAGTTGGGGCTGTTCAGCCTGGAGAAGAGAAGGCTGCGTGGAGACCTCATAGCAGCCTTCCAATACCTGAAGGGGGCCTATAGGGATGCTGGGGAGGGACTCTTCATTAGGGACTGTGGTGAGAGGACAAGGGGTAATGGGTTTAAACTTAAACAGGGGAGGTTTAGATTGGATCTGAGGAAGAAATTCTTTACTGTGAGGGTGGTGGGGCCCTGGAATGGGTTGCCCAGGGAGGTTGTGAATGCTTCATCCCTGGCGGCGTTCAAGGTGGGGTTGGACATAGCCTTGGATGGCATGGTTTAGTGGGAGGTGTCCCTGCCCATGGCAGGGGGGTTGGAACTCGATGATCTTGAGGTCCTTTCCAGCCCTTACTATTCTGTGATTCTGTGATTCTGTGAATACTGATGTAAGGTGTATGCACAGGTAATACAGTTTAAATGTCTTCATGAAAATTAGGGATCTTTCAACTCCTACCCAAAATTTTAGCCACTGCACTTTACTCAGTGATTTATTAAATGCCTCCTAGCTTTTCAGGGATATTGTTAATTGTTCTTTATGCAGTTCACAGCAGTCCTATTTTGCTAGCATCTGCAGATAAACAGTTTTCCATGGCTAATGTACATCCTAGTGCAACATTGGCCATTTTAAACAGCATGCATCATGGTCAGTCTTTCTTCTGAAAGCTGCACTGAGAAGGTGTTAGCTGAGGTCAAGGGAAGTCCTCTAAAGGATTAGAGCGTGAAAGGTCACAACCCCCCCCTTTTAAATAAAAAACAAGAGATTAAGCTCTTACTACATTTTTCCATCAGATCTCTTTTCCCCTTTGCTTCCACTGGTGTGTGAAATAATTCAATAGGACAAAAGGGGAAAAGTTGGTTTTGCATGTGTCCCTTAGCACTAGACAGAACTGACCCACAACTGAGCCACTGATCAGTCTAATGATCAGTTGCTTTTCATCAGTTTTTCTCCACACAGAGGGCTTCTGTCAAGTGTCCTTTTATGGTTTCAGCTATGTGACTCTGTAAAATGACAGAGAAAATGTCCTTGTTCTGTTTTTTATTTCCATTTTAAGACCCACCTCTCCTGAATGTGCTCTTGAGAAGAATGGCTAATAATTCCCCTGTACCTTATCCCAAATAGTGTACCTGTGCCCACATGTACGTTTTCTCTCTGACAGACATGTACCTTGGTTATGTAGCTGGGAAATTCCTCATCCTACACTGACTTACTTTGCTTAGTCTATGATGCAACTGATTGTCTAAAGAAAACAATAAAATTACACCTCCCATTTCTATTTCCTGTTAGCACTGTAATAGTTATTTATTTTTTTAGAGCAGAAATACATATATAAGTTCTGGAATCCTTAGCAACTCCCGCCATGTTTGTTTCTGCCAAATTTGCAGGCCATCAGCAGCATACTTCCATGTCATCTAATATTATTTTATAAGCTTCTATTAAATTCAAAATGGAGATTAATTTTTTAGAATGGAGTAATATGCTGGTTCCTAATAGCAGAAGGAAGTTGAAGCTGATCTAAACTTACATAAGGAAGGCTTGGATTCAGAGGGAGTGCATTGGGAATTTTCTGTAACAGTTCACAAAGAAAGCCCTTGTATGTGTGCAAGACAGCTTTTGTGCTTCCTTCGGTAAACATAAGGGAAGTGAGATTCATTTATGCTATTTGTGTGACAGAGAACAAATAATATTTTGCTTCAAAATATGATGTCACAAAGCTTTGAGAAGCAAATATTATTTATATATGTGTAACACAATTACATAGGTTAGCTAGGAACCAAGCAAGAAGATAGTTGTACTTAATTTTCTTAATTATGTTTTTAAACCTAAGCTTCTCCAATGTGTCAGAGATGTTTGGACAAAATTTCCTTGAGGAAAAAAAAAAAAAGGGTAAGATTTTTCCCAGAAGCTTGGGATTCACAATTACAGTTAACTTTGCAGGTGAAAATTGCATGAAAATTCATAAATCTTAGGTGTTATATGGAAGAAACCAGCACATCATTTGTAATCAAACCATATGGTGTGTTTGAAAGTGTAAATTAATTTGATGTTCTTGTAGTACATCTTTGGTAGATATTTGTCTACTGTTTGAAATCAGGATACAGTTTGACCTTCTACACCGTGACAGAAATTCCCTCATAGCCTATTAGGTCAATAGGTGAGAACATTAGCAGTGCACTATGGGAAGAAGTGTCGAGAATCTCATCGTTGTTCTGTGTTGCAGTTTCAGTTTTGAATAAAATTACTTAGAATCAAAAGACTTGTGGCTGGAATTCCAGTGAAATTAATAAAGTTTTATCAGTTACAAATTTGAACCTCATTTGGATTTCAGAGCTGGCATTTTATCTTGAAACCAGAAAAGAATTCTTAAAAGACATTTTATATGTAAATTTGAGCCCCAAAATACACTTACCCATATACAGGAACCAATAAAGTTCTCCTGTACTTGACTTCAAACTACAGTATAAATTCAGTGTAATTGTGAAAATTATCAGATTCAAATGATCCAATGTGCACTTTAAACACGGGTTTTGAGCTAAGAACCCGAAATGCAGGCTAGCAAAATTACAGGTTTATCCCTAAAAAATGCTTATAAACAGTTTTTTTGTATTAAATTATTATTAACTGTCATTAATCTAGTGATTAAGAAAGTTTTCTTATGTTTTTTAGCCGACTATAAACTTCTGTGAACCATGCTTGCATGGCCAGCAGGAGGTCTTCACATTTCACTAAAAAAAATTTCAATGTAATGACTTTGCCATGATAATATTTTGTATGTTAAGTAAATGCATTCTGACAAATGTCAATCCACAGGTCCATTTCAATAAAATTTCCTTCAGGACAAGATGTGATGTACTTCTGTCATGAGTCATTATAAATGCCTGAGATTTAGGAAGGAAATTTGTGTGAAACTAATAAATAAAGATATTACACCTGCAGCTATATTTGATGTGGATGTGAATAGTAATTCTGTATTACTGTAACTGTCATCTCTGCTACTGTTTTTTGACATCTTTATGCAATGCCAGTATTTTTTGTTTTCTGAGAAGTCCCCAAAATGTCAATATGTATGTGTACAGGGAAAGGGAGAAGGGGCAGTGATTTTATTTCCATGATGCATAGCAAACAAGTGGACGGAGGGACTAAATGATTCAGCTCTTACCATGCTGGCTGGAAATCAGGAGATGTACTGGAGTTTCCTTGCTACAAGAGATTTTTTTGATACCAGGAATCTGAGGAAGTAATTAGTCTTCATTTTCCTCTCTCTCAAATATTCAGCTGTTACAGCAGAGAACACTATAAAACACACTAAATACAATCAGCTATTTATATATTTCTTTTTCTCTTTGTAAACTGTCTCCAAACACTTTCTGATACTCTGCTTCCTCATGACAAAACTGCACATCCTCTTCACATCCTCTTGTGCTGAAAAGCATCACCCAAGCTCAAAATAAACCCCCTACTAATTCTTATTTTGTGCATATTTAGGGAGGGTTTGAGTTCAGCATTACAGTTTTCAAGTAAGTACTCTCAGACGCATGATTAGGGTCACCCCATAGTTCTTCTTACAGTGTGTGCTATATATATGTATAACGTTGTGGGCACAGTCTTTTAACCTGCACTGATACAGCATCATTCCATGCAAGGGTTTATTCTTTGGTTAGGTGTAGAGCAAGTGATTTTGGTGATTCATATCAAGACTTTTAAGTATTCTTTCTCTTTTAAATTCAACTGTAGTAAAGATTGACAGGCTTATTTTAGGAAGAAGCAGTATTACATTGTTGGAGGTACCTAGTGGATAAGGGTATGATGCCCTCTGAAATAAGTCCCCTCCTAGACAGACACAGGTGAGTAACAGTGTGAATCACTGTATGAGTTCCATTTACCTCAACTGAAGTGTTCATTCAAGAGTCAAGACTGTCAGCAGTCACTGTGGGTTTCAAGTCTACTACTTGAAATCTTTAACTCATGCAAAGACATATTTTTAAAGACCTGTTTCAGCCTGGGCTGAAGTGGCTTTACAACTTCATGTTGAGTCACAACCCTACAGTGGTTTGCATAATACGGCACACCTATGTTGAGAGGTGACTCACTGCAGGCCAGCAGCACAGATACCTGATGGGGCTAGGCTAAGGCAAGGCGCATATGCACACTCCTGGTTGAATCACAGCATTGCAGTTTCTGTCCAGCTTTGGAGACCACAAGGAGAATCTCTGGCACTTTGCACAGGTATGAGTTGCTGCTGTTAAAGCAAAGGGATGGGACACAGGCATGTCCAGCAGGAACTCATGTCTCTGCTAAATCATCAAGTCATACAAAAATGTGTTGAAATAACAAAGTAAGACCTGGACTGTGTAAGAAGACAGATAAGATGATCTCTTCTAGCAGTGAAATCTGAAATCACAGTGGCAGTTCTAGTGTTTTTTAGCTGGGGAGGATCTCAACAGAAAACTTTGTATGCACATGTGGTGCATATGTCTGCCTATTCACAAGCACATACAATGCAACAAAAATTCAAGAGAGCAGTACTGTACAGAACAAGTATTGTACAGAACAAGAACAACAAGGGTTATCAAGTTATATTGGTCAAGTAAGAATATTTAGTCAACCAGAAAAAGAATGGCCATTACCTAGCAGATGACCTTGTAACATTCTCCTACATTTTTCAGGCTTGGTCTGTGCTGCTACATGCCTGTCTCTGGAGAAACCTGTTACAACAGGTATGTTTACAACATGTTTACTGTAAGCATTAAATACTTTAACAAAACTAATTTCTCATGGGGTGAGAAGACAGGCTCCATTCAGAAACAATAAGCAAATAAAGGTAGGAGGAGACAAAGAGGTAGAGCTGATGGTCAAGTTTCATGACAGAGAGAGGTTACTAGTGCGTTCTTAGCAGTGTCTCTGTTTGGGCCTGTTCTTGATGCCATAGGAAAGGAGGTGCTGAAGCTCATATGATCCTACGTCAAATCACACAGTAAAATAGCTGATAGTACTGAAAAATGCAAAGTAGTAGTGGGGAGCGGG
Source organism: Amazona ochrocephala (assembly GCA_039720435.1). Lineage (NCBI taxonomy): Eukaryota > Metazoa > Chordata > Aves > Psittaciformes > Psittacidae > Amazona > Amazona ochrocephala. Next base: position 78,404,740 of record CM077878.1, read on the forward strand.
GGAAATAATCCTAATTGTTTGTAACAGAACAATTACTACAACTTTGGAAATAGTTTTTGAACCTCTGTGGATAGCACTCAACACTTTTCAAACGGCAAGTAAAATGTTGGGAATGAGAACAAAACATAACACATCATTATGTCTTTGTATACCCACATGCTATCCCAGAAAATAGCATGGAACTATTTGAAAAATTATAAAGAACAATAAGAAGAATCGGAAACATGGAAAGGCATTCATGTCACATGAGATTAAATAAAACTTTTCAGCTTGAAAATAAGATGAGTGATGGGAGAGCTATAGGCATGAACGTGGTGGAGAAAAAGAAGATGGAGTCATTACTTGCTCCAGTAAGTGCCAGGAGCCAGGAGAGAAACCAGGGGATCAACTGATAGTTCTTGTTGATTATAATGTTTTCCAAATGCCTGCTCCTGGTCGGTGCTCGAGGCGAAATGTTGGCTTAAATTGACTGTTTGATCAGATCCAGTACATATCCTGTGGTGTTCTCAAGCTATATTTTTTAAATCTTGTGTTGCACAATTCCTCTGTTTGGCTGCCTTCATGTAAAACTGTGCACCTGGGGGACAGTAACAGTACATTGAGACACCAAGAAAGGTCAAATTAGAATAGTCGGATTTAAGGCAGAATCTCATGACTTTCGGGGAGCTGTCTTCGTAAATGCAGATAAAATGCATAATAAATTATGAGTCCGATGATGACCTTCACCAGTGATATGAAATATGTATGAGTAACAGTTCCGTGTGTGTCCTGTGGACTTGTAAAGGACAATTTTGCACTTTTTTTTTTTTTAAGTATCATTTTGTGGAAGCAGAATGACTGAAAATCACCATCTCCATAATTTTCACATTCTTGCTCTTTGCTGCTGCCCCTATAAGGACATAGTCACATAGTCCTGAGGCTGACCAGCTCATTTTCATGCTTTGACAGCATCACTGTTCCCTTAATTGTTATGGTAACAGATGGCTTTGATTACTTATTTACCTAGAATTATTTGAACATTACATGACAAAGAAGGGCCATGACATAAATAGTAATGAAAGCACACCATGTGTCTATAACCTGCTGATGTGTTCCGGGGGACCAACACTTGGGTACATCCCACTTTCTTTTCAAAAGACAGAAAAAATGTACTTCCTCTTTAAAAAAAGGGTTAAAAGAAAATAAGATAAAGAATTACATATTTTTGTTCATCTTTCTCAGATGTATAGCTGATTTGCTTCTTTTAAATTATGGGCTACAATTCAAAACAGAAAAGAATTTCTAACATTGATTTCATCATCATTGGGTGTGAAAATTTCCAATCTATTACTCCAACATAAACCCATACATCCATAATAACAATAAAGCAAAGGCCTACATTATTTGTGCAAATGTAATGGTGTTCTGATGATTAAGAAAGCTAGAGTATGTGCATGATACAACTGAAAGCACGTTGTTAACAATAAGAACAGAAGATAAGCACTTCTATGCTGCTAAATAACTGGAATATTTGCCATATTTGCTAACACACTCATTAGATTCTCTTTTGAAAGGTTCATCTCAGATTTTCTTTTTAAGTCTATCCTTATTACTGTCGTATTTAGTGGCCAACAAAATGAAGATCTTAGGAAAAGCATTATGCCTTAATGTAAGCAAGTATGCCATCATATGCACAGAGCATCAGTGCTTTTCAGATACTACATTTTTCTGAGAATTCTCCGTTGTCTTTTGATTCAATTCAGATTTAAATTTCATTAATTTCATCGTTGACTCAGGAACATAGCCCTTTCAATCTTAACTTGTTTTCCTAACCATCAGGGTTCGCTTTTTGAAAAGAGTACCCCTTACTGATGTTAAATACAGTTCCTCTGTTCAGGAAAATGTTTTGATACACTGTCACCTGCTGAATATATAGCTCCTTGAGCAGAAAGCAGCATGGGATTTTTTTTTTTCACTAACCAAAGATTCTGTTACTGATAAACAGTGTTTATTCTAAGGAAAAGATAAACTTTTAATAAAAACACCAACATCAAAAAAATCCCTTGAAAAAGCAAAGGGCTTTGGACTTCAGTTATATACGTCCCTAGAGTGGTAAAAAATGTGATCTTCTTGGCATCATTTCCACTGTGCAAATCAATTTATCTAGCTGTAGGTTCTGCCAAACAAGCCATAGCAGAGCTTGTTGTAGTGGTTTAAGGTGCCATTAGCTATTTATTCGTCCTTACAAGGGGTGGGAGAATGTAGTAAGGGACCAGACCTAACTGGCACAGCTCACAGACTGAGAAAATATCTCTGCCTCACCTTCAGAAGCTAATGCATGAAAATGTGAATGGCAAGGGCTGGAAATAGCTTCTGATACCAACTCTGCTTTGAGGGGCAGTCATGCCTGATAAGGAGGTGGGAGAGACAGATGGAAACGGCAATGCCTTGAGCTATGCCAGTGAGAGTTTTCCAGAGACATGCGGTGTGAGCCTTGCCTCTGACTAGGTTGGCGGGAGCCCCACTGCTTTGTAGGAACTAATGAAGCTGTTGCTTTTAATGCCTGTGTCCTTGAGAGAAGATGTAAACATGTCTGTGAGGTGAAAAAGCAGCAAGAAAGACAAGAGAAGTAGCAAACACTAAGATACAAGACAGAAAAAAATAAACTGCATTCTCTCCACAATGTACAGTGCAAGGATGTGGCACTGAATGAGAAATTAGATACACTGCAATGTGACTTTGCCAAAGGTACATGATGTTAACCTAGCTCGTTCACTTTCTCTGGAAAGAGTACTGCTTTCCTATGAGAAAACAAATGTGGGCAGCCTTCCAGTATCTGAAGTGGGCCAACTAGGATGCTGGACAGGGACTCCTCATCAGGGACTGCAGTGATAGGACAAGGGGTGTGATAGGACAAGAGGCAATGGGTTCAAACTTAAACAGGGGCAGTTTAGGTTACATATAAGGAAGTTCTTTATTGTGAGGGTGGTGAGGCACAGGAACAGCCTGTCCAAGGAAGTTGTGGCTGCCCCATCCCTGGGAGTGTTCAAGGCCAGGTTGGACAGGGCTTTGAGCAGCCTGGTCTAAGGTGAGGTATCCCTGCCAGTGGCACAGGGGTTGGAACTTGATTCTCTTACGGTCCTCTCCAACCCAAACTGTTCTGTGATTCTATGATTCTAAGAAGACAATGTGTCATGGTGTCACCTGGGGAAGCCAGTGGAGATGCAGCATATGAGGCATGGTACAGTAACATAAGGTGACATAATCAACACAGCATATTATGTTGAGAGCTAACCTAGAGAGTTTCTGAAGGCATTTTACCTAACAAACTCGCTAATCCTTTGCCGTAAAAAGAACAAAGTGTGCTGGTGAAATCCGTAGATGTGACAAAGTTGGAAGTCGCTGATATGGCAAACAGTGAAGTCCTCATGGCGGAGAGAACGACACAGTCCTTCAAGTGGGAACGCAGGGGCCGAGGGGCAGCCGGGCCTGGCGCCAGAGCCGTAACGCCCGGAGCACACTGCCGCCCAGCAGCTCCCCATGCCGCAGGCAGAAGGGTCCCGGCCGGGGGACCCCTCCTGCAGCCAGCAACAGCACAACCCAAACCGGCCGGGGGCGCCGCACCGGGAAGCGGCCTGGCCTCTGCGGCGGCCGGGCGGGGCGAGGCCCCAGCGGAGTTCGACTAACCGTCGCCCGCCCCTTCACCCTGCCTCCGCCTTCCACCGCCCGCCCCGCCGCCGCGCTGCTTGGCGGCGGCCCCTCCCGGCGACAGCGGCAGCGACAACGGGTGAGTGGCGGCGGGGAGCAGGAGCGGGCCGGCAGTACTGCGGGAAGCCGTCCTTCCCTCCGCCCCGGGGCAAAGGCGCTGCCCGGGCGGCGTTGGGCGGGAGCGGCCGCTCCTCGCCCGGGCGGACCCATTTCGCGGTGGGAGCCCCGGCCCTCCCGTGCCCCGCAAAGCCCGGGGGTTGGGGGGTGCCTCGGTGGAAGGGGCCCACGCTCTGCCTCCAGGCATGGTCCGTCCGGGCGAGGAGCCATCTTCTGCGGTACGGGCAGGCTCTGCAGCGGGAGAGCTCGGTGCGGCGCTGCGGAGGTGTGCTGGTGCTAAATCACCGTGATGTGAATTGCCAGCGGATAACGAGAAGTTTGGGTGTACTGAAAAAGCATGCTGGCTTCCAGCAGCGTAGTGGCATCAGAAATATTAGAGTTTAGTAGTTGGCGTGCGCTCTTGATAGTTGGTGTGTCCAGTATATGACGGTATGAAGTCAATATTTCAGTGTTCTTAAGATACCTAGAATTCCTTCTTCCTTACTCCTTACACAGCTGCGGTTCTGTGATCTCAAAAGTCTTGCATAATAATGTAGAATTATTTTATTTTTTTAATTCTAAATATTGCCATCTAAATTATCAGTGTATGTAGATGAGGTGAGATAATTTTGAATTGGCGTGCATTGAAAAAGTTGAAGAAAAAAAGCCTTTAGAATTTAAAGAACATCTTTAATGAGAAGCTAATTATGCTATTGTAATGACCAGTATTCGAACTGGCAGTTTGACAAATTAATAACGATAGTGTAAGCTTTCTGGTAGATGTGTTGTATTTTCCTCGGTAACTTGGAATGACATGTTTACTGCTAACTTAAAATCTAGAACTTTATAGAATTCATACAAGGCAATTAAAGCTGAGAAGCTCTGCTGCTCTAACCTCGCAAGGCAGCCTTGCAGAGTACCGCGGCAGTGCTTCCTGTTGCAGTGTTTCCTGCTTGTCTGTTAATACCCGCCTCGGTGTTGTTACCGTGCGTGAAGGATGAAACTGCAGTTTGAATGGGGCTTTGTCTGCAAACCCATGTTGATACTAATCTTGCTCAGTTTTGCATGTTAAAAAGACATATTTTTGCTAGTGAATTCGGGATGTGAAAGTCAGACTCTGTTACAAAGGTTTTTTGCCTCTTGGATAGATCAGGGGTCAGGAGGTGGAACTATGTCACTTTCTTTTAGCTCATTAAAAAAAGAAACGAGGGGAAGAGTTTGTGGTGCATCCAGATGTCATTTTTGTTAACTCTGCTAATTTATCAGACCTGTGCAGAAATCCTGGTTTCTTGAACCACAGCGAGGGTATCTGTGCTCACTGAGCCCTGTCGGACAGTGCTCACTGCAGAATCTCTACCACTTTTGTTCCTGACTGCATCCTTAGCACCTGTGGAAACTGCATTTGATGCTTTACTTTGGGGGGCCCACTTCCTTGTGCTTATCTTGAGGCCAGTTTTTGCCTAAGGAGTTCTACATGTAACAATTTAATTGTGTTGATGCGGCTTTGCATAGTAAAAATCCCAAAACACCTTTCAGGCGCCCGCAGTTAATAACTCCGAGTGCTTGGTAGACAAATAGTGTTTTGTGTGACTGTACTGTTGCCATCTTTCAAGTTTCGTATAGCAAAGTGTTGAGAGGCATTGGTGAAGTTTGGTGAAAATAGCTATGTTTCACAGCAAGAAGGTGCACAGGATGTTTGGCAGTATAGTAGTTCCTTGGGATTACTATGAATGGACATAAATGTTGGCCTGCTTGGGACACTTGTATAGTTTGTCTCTGGTTCAGTTCTGCTCTTGGTAGCAGGTATGTGGTAGCTGCTGTACTTTCAGGCACTGCGTGCATCTACCTTCTGTTACCAGATGGATGTCGGAAATGTCTTGCCAGGATAACTGGAAAGCTGTGATGTGGTTTAAAAAAACAAATCTACCACATATCCCAGGGAGGTGTTAAAATAGAAGATGTTCCCTTTTTATTGAGGGCATTGATGCAAAGTTGCAGGGCCTCTGAAGACCTGTGACGTTAACAGGATTCTCCTGATTCTGTGGCAGCCTACACTCTTGCTTTAAACAACTTCCTGCCCCTGCCCTCCCCCAGCCTTTCCACATTTCTCATGTTTTGAGATTAGCTCCTTACATTTATGTTTAGAATGTACTGAGGTCATAGTTTCTGGTCACTTCCCCTCCAATATGGAGGTGTGGAGGCAATATCCATTCAAGGCTGAAATCTCTGTTATCCTGGAGCCATGTATCTCCAGGATACTGGGATTTACAAAGTGCTGTGACATTCCTGATGAATTGAGAATAGGCCAGGACAGCACAAAGGATTTGTAGGTCTCCTAATAACTTTCTCGAAATTTGTTTTACCTTTTAGACCACAATGAATGTGGAACATGAAGTTGGCCTCTTAGTTGAGGAGATTCGGCGGTTGGGAACCAGAAGTAAGTATTGCAATTTCTCTTGACCATACAGACAGATGTAGTTATGTTATACATACATGTCATACAGATGTAGTCATGTTATACCAAGGTGTGAACTTGACAAATTTAATTAAGCAGGCTCAGGTAACCTGAAAACATGCATATATGCTTAATGTTGGACTCTGTGGTGTTCCCTGAGTCTCATCCTGTAATGTGGTTCTGTTATGAAGTTAAATGTTTAAGGCCCTGCAGCACAGAGTATGTTGGCCTGAAATCCAGCTCCCACAAAAATAAAACTGCAAAATGACCCTTTCCTTTAGGCTTCCAACACTTGCACCAGCCGTCGAAGAAGAAAGCTACACCTTTTCCTTGCATCTCCTTTTCCTTCCATCTTCTTCCAGTAACTTCTGGACTTCAGAATTCATACACTTCAGTTCTGTTCATCATAGTGTTTGGAATGGATCTGTATGCCTAGAACTGATCTAGGAGTTACAGGCGTAGAGCCAACCTGCCTTAAATTTGCTTAGGAGGTAGCTTTTTCTCTTAAGATTGATTTTCAGTGTTAAAACTCCTCTTCCTTTAGAAATATTTGTGCAGTTTGTAGAGGCATGGAATGGTTTGGGTTGGAAAGGACCTTAAAGATAATGTAGTTCTAACCCCCTGCCATGGGCAGGGACACCTTCCACTCGACCAGGTTGCTCAAAGCCCTGTCCAGCCTGGCCTTGAGCACTGCCAGGGGTGGGGCAGCCGCAGCTTCTGTGAGCAGCCTGTGCCAGTGTCTCACCACCCTCGTAGTGAAGAATTTTTTTCCTAACGTCTGCTCTAAGTCTCCCTTCTGTTAGCTTTAAAGCCATTCCCCTTTGTTCTGTCACTACATGCCCTTGTAAAAAGTCCATCTCCAGAGAGGATGTGTTACCTGCTTTTATATTTCAGTTCTGATGCAACTGCCTTTGGTTCTATTTGTTTTTCAAAACCCAAGCAAGTATGTATGTCTTGAATTTTGTGTGACTGCATCTGCCTTTTAGGAATAGCCGAGCCAACCTTCATGTATATTTTAAAATTCTTGCTTTGCATGAGAAACAAATTCACATTGCAGCTTTTTCAGTGTGAACCGTAAATATTAAAAAGTGGAAAAAAAAATTGGGAAAATCCCCCATTTTTATAATTTAAAATTTAATTCTCCCTTATGCTGTAAGGAGGAATAGTCAGTGCTGGTAGTAGGTTTCAGAAAGTCATCAGTAAAAATAATCATAGCAGATATATGGTCGTTGATATGAGTCTCTGGAAATAAGAGAGTGTCATACCAGGCAGGAGTTCTGCCTACTTTTTATCATCAGCATTCATAGTATGTTCCCCAGTACCTTGGGAAACGCCATAGGGTTTGCTTTCAATGTTCTGACGGGCATGTCACTTTGTTTCCACAGTAATCTCCTAACTGAAAAAAAATCTGCATGTGTTTTCATGTTGTATCTTTGATTTAGATGCTGATGGACAAGTCAGCGTGAAATTTGGTGTGCTCTTTGCTGATGAAAAGTGTGCCAACCTCTTTGAAGCCCTAGTGGGAACTCTTAAGGCTGCAAAACGACGGAAGATTATCACTTATCAAGGGGAGCTACTTTTACAAGGCGTTCATGATGACGTTGATATCATGCTGCTGCAGGACTGATGCAGTGTTTCAGCTATGCATTAATGGAATTGTTTGAGATGATGACTTGCAACATCCTTTGAATAAGGCTGATCATTCTAAGGTGTTTTGGTGCATTTTCTACATCTTTATAGTCAAAAGGAAACTGTCCTATTTTGGAAAACATTCCCTTTTGTAATTCTTCCTAAAATCGTACTGTATGTGAGTAAGGTAAAGGATGGCATATCTCTCCTTTTTTTTTTTCCAAATCTCAGGTAAAGCTCTCAAATGTCTGATGGTTCTTTTTCAACATATGAAGAAGAAGACCAGTAATTTAATGTTTACAAATAAAAATGTGCCATGAAAATGTAAAATAAAAGCACATACTTAAATTTATGTAATTCTTATTGCTGTTGTTTCTCTTTTTATTTGCAATCTGGAATGAAAGTAAACTGAATTGTGTGGTTCGGTTGATACGCTGGAGGGAAGGAATGCTATCCAGATGGACCTTGGCACACCTGTGAGGTGGGCTGATGCCAACCTGATGAAGTTTAACCATGACAAGTGCAAGGTCCTACACCTGGGTGGGAGCAATCCCAGGCACAGCTCCAGGTTGGGCAGAGAAGAGATTCAGAGCAGCCCTGGGGAGAAGGACTTGGGGGTGTTGGTCGATGAGAAAATGAACATGAGCCAGCTTCAGTGTGCGCTTGCAGCCCAGAGAGCCAACCGTATCCTGGGCTGCATCAAAAGGGGCGTGACCAGCAGGTCGAGGGAGGTGATCCTGCCCCTCTACTCTGCTCTCGTGAGACCTCACTTGGAGTATTGTGTGCAGTTGTGGTGTCCTCAACATAAAAAGGACATGGAACTGTTGGAACAAGTCCAGGCGAGGGCCACGGGGATGATCAGGGGACTGGAGCACCTCCCGTATGAAGATAGGCTGAGAAAGTTGGGGCTGTTGAGCCTGGAGAAGGGAAGACTGCGTGGAGACCTTTTAGTAGCCTTCCAATATCTGAAGGGGGCCTATAGGGATGCTGGGGAGGGACTCTTCATTAGGGACTGTAGTGATAGGACAAGGGGTAATGGGTTAAATCTTAAACAGGGGAAGTTTAGATTGGATATGAGGAAGAAATTCTTTACTGTGAGGGTGGTGAGGCACTGGAATGGGTTGCCCAGGGGAGTTGTGAATGCTGGTGGTGTTCAAGGCCAGGTTGGACAGAGCCTTGAGTGACATGGTTTAGTGGGAGGTGTCCCTGCCCATGGCAGGGGGGTTGGAACTAGATGATCTTAAGGTCCTTTCCAACCCTAACTATTCTATGATTCTATGAATTCTGGTAAGGAACATTGTTAAGTAACTGTACAGAAAGTATAACAGTGGGATTGAAATAACAGTTGCGGCACAATTCAGTTGAAGAATGACCATCTTTTGGAGTGACCAGATTGTGCACAAAAAGCCGCGAATGGTAGCTGTACCTCATTCATTTCTGGCAGCATAATATACATTTGTTTTTTTGTCCTATAGACTTTTAAAGGAAGCCTGTGAGGAGCTCACTGAATGCTTTCATGCAGTGTTAACCAGAAGATGGTACAGCAGCCCCAGGTTTTGATTATTTTACTCACAGGAGTCATACTTTCTCTAAATCACTCAAAGCAGAAAGTGAGAGGGGAGGAAAGAAAAGCCCTTTTGATTGTTTTCTAGCTTACTGCTAATTCTTCTTTGAATGTAAAAGTACTCCCTCCAGTACGGAGTAAGGGTTGCTGCATAAGGAAACCAGCAGTGGGTAAGCAGAGTGCTTGCTGGTCTGTGCTTCCACTTTGCAGCTGCAGCTCTTAAAGTTGCAGTATGGGTGAATTTCCCTTTACTTAGCAACCTTTTACAAGTGCTGAGTGCTTGAAAAGTGTCTCCTTATTTCCAGATACAGGAAATGCACACATAGTTATGGAATCTCCACAAAGCTGTGTAATTCCAGCTGCTTCCCCTTTCATCTATGTTTGCTCTGTTTCACACAACAGAAAAACAACTTAAATCCTGTGTGCAAACAGATCTGGGCTGCCTCTGCCTATGCTGGCCCCAGAATCTGGAGAGCAGGGATGTGATACACAGAGAAACTTTAGCTGTCTTGGGTCCAAGCCAGCTGGAGCAGAGAAGCAGAGCAGGAGCTCAGCGCAGCTTGCTGGCTTCAGTGCCCTGTTTCTCCAGTGCACCTATTCTGCTTCCAAACCTGAGCTGACAAGTGCTTGTACTTCTGTGCTCCACAGTTGGAAAGAAAGGGGACCAAAACCATGCCCTCTGCATTGGGGGTGAGATCAGACAGCTCTGCATTGCCAGATAACCACAGTTGGTTTTGCCTCTGCCTCTATTTTGTTGAAAGCCTGAGTCATTGTCTGGGTCCACAGGATAGCCTGAGTATGCTGACAGATGCGGAGTGCTTTGCGATTGTCTGAGATGCTGGGTTTGGTATAGGAGGGCACCAGCATGCCCAAGCCAGGATATAGTTCTCTGTGCATGTTCGCAACAGCTCTTTCAGCTCTGAAGAGGAAACCTGAGAAAAAACCCCAAACCAGTAAATTTCAGGCTCAGTGCTGAGTTGGAGCCAAGACATGACTATGAAGAAATCTTTATGTCTCTCTCATTTTGAATTTATCCTCTTAATAATGCTAATAAATGTGTTCAGGGTTTCTGGGAACATCACGTAAAAAGAGACAGAGAAACTTGGCACTAAAATCTGTAACAACCAGAGGAGAATGTGACTATGTACTGCCCAGGGGAGTTGAGCTTTGTTTTCCCTCTGTTTCTGAAAGCAGAAGAGGAACAACACGAACAGGGATGTATATCCTTGCTCTCAGTGCAATGCTTAATGCATCTACTGGCTCCAGAGTTGTGTAGGCTTCTTCACTTCAAGTTACATACAAACACTGTTGACTTCGTTTCTAATTATTATTTTTTTTTCCCAGAGGAAGTCAAATACTGTACTAACATTACTTCGCATGCATGGGATCACACCTCTGTGAAGGAAATAATGACTACAGCAAATGTCCTGGACGCAAGATGTAGCTCCTGGAGTGCTTGACACAATAATAGAAAAGGTAACTATAGGGAAGGCATTACCTTATAAGCAGTAGAACAATCAGCAGTCCCCTGTGATGGGTTCATGACCTTGCCAGCCATGAGTCTGGAGGAAGGTTGTAGGTCAGCCAGGAGCACTAGTAATTCCAGAACAGCAAATCAATTTCCTGACTACTGGGAAGTAGGAAGATACAGAGATCTTTGACAAAAGCATGAAAAGGTTGTCAGTAGGATTGTTACCTGCCTGTGATAATGCTGGGAAATTAGTGAAAAAGTAGCTTAGCTAATTCAGTCTCCATCTACACAATATCTGAGAGTATCGTGGAACCTTAAAGAGAGGTTAAATGAGCTCCAGGCAAATCTAGCTGGTGCAATTTAAGATATTGCCATTGTATGTCTTCAGCAGTGACTATTGGAGTAACCAATGAAGTGGAGTGTATGCAGTCACCTCACCTCAGCTGTTTCCATGCAAAATCCAGTGACTGGAGATGAAGGTGCTTTTCAAAGTGATTTTCAGGAAGCCGTGAAGGTGCTGAGGTGCAGGTTTGCGTAACCTCCAGTGAGGGGTATTAATGTCTTAAACTTTGCAGCCATTTGTCTTGTGAGCATAGGTTTGTGCTGTGAACTTGAGCAAAGGAAGGGTTGAAGTATATGTTGTATCTTTTACATGCCTCTCATGTTGCAATGAATTTTGAAAGCGCATGTTGTGTTTCGCTTGTTTCTCCTCTTCCCTTCAAAGCTTTGCTGGAGGCATTCCTTGAACTTCAGCGGACTTCTCTCGGTGACAGTAATGTCACTTTTGCCATTCATATCTGTGTAAAGTTGGTTGTTGTTACTTAGTTTCTTTGTTGCAAAAAACACTTGAAGGAAAGAACAAATGTAAGAGGAGCAGGAAGTTCTTACCTGCTGAAGACTCATTATATTGCCACTGATACTTAGCAGTTTTATTTAAGGGTAGTTGGATGTTTTAGAAATAGGCGGAGATTCTCAGAAGCACAAAGTATTAAGTGTGTTTAAACAGTTGCAGAGTCTTTGCTAAGATTACGCAGCCTGAACCAATGAGTGTCACACGACTGGCCTTATGGTTCCGTATCAAAACACTAACCATTAATGACATGTTTGTATCACCTCCACCTCAAGCAAACATTCAGTCTGTAACGGAATCTTTTTTTCTGATATGTAAGAAAGCGATTCCTTCCAAAGCCATCCATGAAGGGCAGAACTAAATATAAACAAAGCAATTTGAAGGAAAATGAACTGCTATACTAATACATATATATATATATATACACACACAGAACACTGTTTCAGTGCTCTGACACCTATTTGGAACAGGCTGGGTTGAAGAATATGAGTTTGGTGACCCAGTGACATTTTTTTAGCATGAATACCTTTCAGGACAAAAGTCAGTATGACATGCTTTGTTTTGCAACTGGAAAGGTGATGGTATGTGCCAAAATGCATGCTTTCTTTTCTTGCTTTCCTACAGGCCAGTCAGTTTCTACTCTGGAAACTGTCCCAACAGTTTGGAAAAGACCCAAATGGTCCCTTTGGTGTGTTTATTATGTACAGGAGAAAAAGACAAGGACAAAAGAACTGCTTAGTGCTCTCCAGTACAAGCAGGCAGATTCCAAGTCAAGACTGTTCATGTCACAGGTGACACTAAAACCAGCAGTCTGCCTTTGCTCAGAGGTCCCGCACCCATTCTGACTTAGATCTCTTAAGGTCCGATTTTCAAGGCAAGAGTTCTTCATTGTTTTGATCTGAAATAGCATTCTCAAAGAAAATCAATAGTAGGTTGAAATGTTCCTCCAGTGCAATGATTTCAAGGAATCCCTATGACAAATATTTCCAGGTACTCTTAAAAATACCAAACAACAACCAAACCTGAATGGGTTAGCTAAGGTTAAGTGCTTGACAGTGTTTCTAGAAAGCCAGTGTATTTAAGAACTAGTTACATAAACCTCTTAGTGTGAAATTGTTTTCCTGAGGGTGGCAGTTCTGTTTAGTTCTGCCGCTCTAAGTACAGCTTTAGCCTCAAATGCACTGTAGATGCATGTTTAAGTAGCTGAAGCTAGTCTCATGGCAAGTATTTTGAAAAGCACACTAGAAGCATTATCTTGCAGTGTAGCCCAGATGTCATTGCAGATTATGCTTATCTCTGCCAGAACACCTGAACAACTTGGAGAGGTTGAATACCAGGCTGGTAACCTGGGGAGGGAGCAGTGCAATCTACAAACATACTCCTGAGTCTTCTCAGATCAGATCTAAATCAAACCTCATTTCAGAGAAATGCTTAGTGTCAGACCGGAGCATTTTCACAAATACAGCAGCATGATGTCCATGACCTTGCTCCTTTTTGGAGCTTATTCCTGCACAACCACTGCAAGCTGAGTGACACTTTTTACAGCCATCTTGCCATGCTTACAGCTGTTCGCCAGAACACACAATAGTATGTACCATCTATCTGTATGTGCATATTATGCATATGTATTGGTACAACAGGTAGTCAAACATAGCTTTTCTTTCCCAGTGTGGAAATACTAAGTAAATGACAATTATGTTTGAATGGGAATATAGTGAGCTGCATTTTCTGGCCTCTGCTAAGTCTGCTAAATAGAAGATTACAAACATTAATTGAGAGTTTGTATCTTGCAGAATTAGGTCTTTTACGAGGCTTTGGTGGTAGAAGACATATTATTGCCAGGTTCTTATTAGTCAGGGGGCATTGGTCTGTCTCTGCAGCCAATGTTCTAAAAAGTTTCTTTATAAAATCGTATTTTGGAGCACAGTATGATTTTCCTGGAAATCTGCTTTTAGTTTTCTTAGAAAAATAAAAATGACATAAAGGCAACCGCAGTTGTAGACATTTGACAGTATTAGGGGTGTGGGTTGATGAAAAAATGAACATGAGCCGGCAGTGTGCGCTTGCAGCCCAGAAGGCCAACCGTATCCTGGGCTGCATCAAAAGGAGTGTGACCAGCAGGTCGAGGGAGGTGCTCCTGCCCCTCTACTCTGCTCTCGTGAGACCTCACTCGGAGTATTGCGTGCAGTTCTGGTGTCCTCAACATAAAAAGGACATGGAACTGTTAGAACAAGTGCAGAGGAGGGCCACGAGGATGATCAGGGGACTGGAGCACCTCTCGTATGAAGATAGGCTGAGAAAATTGGGGCTGTTCAGCCTGGAGAAGAGAAGGCTGAATGGAGACCTCATAGCAGCCTTCCAATACCTGAAGGGGGCCTATAGGGATGCTGGGAAGGGACTCTTCATTAGGGACTGTGGTGAGAGGACAAGGGGTAATGGGTTTAAACTTAAACAGGGGAGGTTTAGATTGGATCTGAGGGAGAAATTCTTTACTGTGAGGGTGGTGGGGCCCTGGAATGGGTTGCCCAGGGAGGTTGTGGATGCTTCATCCCTGGTGGCGTTCAAGGTGGGGTTGGACATAGCCTTGGATGGCATGGTTTAGTGGGAGGTGTCCCTGCCCATGGCAGGGGGGTTGGAACTCGATGATCTTGAGGTCCTTTCCAACCCTTACTATTCTATGATTCTATGATTCTATGATTCAGCACTATTTAGAAGTTGACATGGAGTCAAGATCAAGACAGTGAAATAATTGTATTACAGGTGCCTTCAGTGGCATTGGATTACTTAAATTCAAGAATGTGACATCTCCAAGGTACTCTGGTTTCTCCAAGTTCATGGGCATCTAATGTTTGACTGCAAAGCTTTTCTGGGAACTTAAAGCAAGCCTCCATATGCCCAGAAGCGTTGCCATCTTGTGTGCGCTGAACGCCAAAGTGCCCATCTCAGACTTATGTTCACAGGGGATCAGTGCACACTGATGCCTGAACTCCTCCAGGGTTTGTACTGGGAAGCATAGACACTGAGTCTATGCAGTCCTCAGCCCTGTGCAGAAATGTCTTTTAATTTTCTTCTTAAGACCTCACCAAGAGACCTTTTGTTATCTTGGCAAATGGTTCTGGCTTGAAGGGGGTGGGAGCATCTGCAGCGGGTGGGCGCTTGTTGCTCTTAGGCCCTGTGTGCTTACCCCCTACACGGCACATGGTGTGCTGAAAACCGTGTCAGCAGACGAAATCACTGTGCAAAAAACTGCCTCGGGCTTCTTGGGAAGTTGGTCTGTGCTTCTGTGTCAGCAACTGTTATCAGAGGATGAAGAGTTTGCTCAGAGCACAGAGTAAGATTCCCTAACTTGTGTCTTACTTTGTGTTGTGGAAAACAATACCACCCTGTGTGCTTACATTTGTATTGTATTACACGCGAGTGAGCTCAGCCAGCTGGCTTGATAGTGGTGAACTGCCGTAGTGGGACTTCTCAGAATTGTTTTCCTCTCTACAAACACATTTGGCACTTTATAGAATTATATTATATCTCAAGTTGGAAGGAACCCATAAGTTTGAAGAACACATCAGCTTGGTTCCCTCTTAGATACCTTGCACAGTGGAAAAAAAGAGCTCCCAAACACACTTGGAAGCCCATTCATAGATGTG
Organism: Amazona ochrocephala; assembly: GCA_039720435.1. Taxonomy (NCBI): domain Eukaryota; kingdom Metazoa; phylum Chordata; class Aves; order Psittaciformes; family Psittacidae; genus Amazona; species Amazona ochrocephala. Next base: position 78,420,136 of record CM077878.1, read on the forward strand.
CTCCATTATAAGGGTCTTGACAGCTTTGTTGACATTACTGAATGCATCTTGTCTTAGAAGTGTAACAGTGGCCCAGAGAGTGAAGGGTTCAATAAATGGCAATACCCCAGTGCCACTGCCATCACCAAGTTTAGGCTTTTACCCAGCATCCTTCGCTTACATTTTTTAGACAGCCAAAGACAGAAGGCTTTGCTTTTGGATGTGAAAGTCAAACCTTCCACTCTGTGGTCTGCAGCCAGAATGCTGGCAGGATGTAGTGGTGGGTGACAGCCAGGGGTGAAACACACCCTGCACTTGTGCAGGAAAATGAAACCAGTTCATGTTGGCAGAAGCAATAGGAATTAAATGGTATAAACAGTGCAAAGTAAATGATACTACGGATTTTTGTTTGATTGCAACTGCTAGTGATTGTACAGGCACGTTTTAAATCACTGCGTTGATAATCTCCATTTTAAACAAAAACAGAAACAACACTGAAATGGTCCAGAAAAACCATGACTTGAGCTGTGCTTGCAAGCTGAATGTGTTACTGTCAAGTCTTATGACACTCTCCTTTAAATTTAAGAAACAAAACTAATCATCTTTGCATTATTAGTTATAGACGACAACAGTAATCTTGGCCAGTTAATGATGTCTTGAGGGTAAAATGCAGACAGTTGTCATTTTATCTATTTATAATAATTTTAAAATGGAAGTGCCATCCCTTCACTCCCACTCTACTCTCCCACACACACTCAGCATTTTATGAGTCACGCTGTGAAAATAGCGAGAGGCTGATGCAAAGATGAGGTTTTGGAAAGTGGAGACTGCTTGAGGTGCTTTTCTTTTCCTTCTTTTTATTCTGGCTGTGAATGGGCTGTATTTCCAAGCCACTATCTGCAGCCCAAGAGCAAGGTTTTGATTAAATCTAAATCTGAGGGCACTCTATGGTTAAGCTGAGGCCACAAGAGAAAAGTATTCTTCTGCATCTAATTTCTAAGAATGTTTCTGCATTTCATAGGACCTTTATTTCTGTAAATGTTTAGTAGCCAATGATACCATGCCATTGACAGATGGAACTAAGGCCACAGCTTGGACATATGGTCAGATTCTAGATACTTTTCTCTTACGATAGAGGTTTGTACTAGCATTTTAACCCATTAACACATGGCATGAGATGTGTCTCATTGGGGTAGTACAGGTGTCAAGACTGCTGGGTGACCTGGTTCTCCAGCTTGAGAAGGCAGCAATCCTGGGGGAGAGGCCCAGGCTGAAGCTCCTGAGTGAGCCTGAGGTCCTGCTGGGTGCTCAGCCCAGTGCTGTCCGTGGTTGCAGGATGGGGCTCTACTATGGCGACACTGCTGCCTCTACCCAGGAAACATCCATATAGCTCCTCCTCACTTGGCAATCCACAGTGTGAGGAGTGGGCCTCCTCCCGCTCTGAGATGTGGCTTTGTGGGTGGCTATCTGAAAGGGTGACTGTCTCTTGGAGAAAGTAAAGTGTGAATTTGTCCCTCTCTTTGTAGTGGGTTGACCCTGTTTGTATGCCAGGTGCCCACCAAAGTTCTTCTGTCACTCCCCTCCTCAGCTGGACAAGGGAGGAGAAAATACAACAAAAAGCCTGTGGGTTGAGATAAGGCCAGGGAGAGATCACTCAGAAGTTACTGCCATGGGCAAAACAGACTTGACTTGGGGAAATTAATGTAATTTATTACCAATCAGATCAGAGTAGGATAATGAGAAATAAAGCCAAATCTTAAAACACCTTCCCCCCCCCACCCCTCCCTTCTTTCCTCTCTTAACTTCTGAATTCTCTATATACTCCCTGCCAGCAGCACAGTGGGATGGGAAATGGGGGTTTCAATCAGTTCACCACACACTGTCTCTGACACTTCTTCCTTCTCAGGGGAGGACTCCTCACACTGTTCTCCTGCGCCAGTGTGGGTCCCTTCCATGGGGGGCAGTCCTTCAGGAGCAGACTGCTCCAGTATGGGCTGCAGGTGGAGATCTGCTCCACCATGGACCTCCATGGGCTGGAGGAGCACAGCCTGCCTCACCATGGTCTGCACCATGGGCTGCAGGGGAATCTCTGCTCCAGTGCCTGGAGCACTTCCTGCCCTCCTTCCTCACTGACCTTGGTGTCTGCAGAGCTGTTGCTCTCACATATTCTCACTCCTCTCTTTGGCTGCAGGGCTTTTTCCTTCTCTTTAAACATGTTATTCCCAGAGGCACTACCACTGTTGCTGATGGGCTCAGGCTTGGCCAGTAGTGAGTCCACCTTGTAGCCGGCTGGCATTAGCTCCATCAGACACAGGGGAAGCTTCTAGCAGCTTTTCAAAGAAACCATCCCTGTGCCCCCCCCAAAAAAACCTTGCCATAAAACCCAATACACTGTAACAACAGCAGTGCATTTTACAGGTTTCTTTTTTTAGTTTGCATCTCTAGGGTAAAGAATTAAACAGAATTGCATCTCTCCTTGTTCTCTTCCATCCCCTAAAGGCCAAGCAGCATAATCCTACTTGTTATACTTGCAAAATATCTCAATCTTACCATAACCCAGGGAGGTTGTGAATGCTTCATCCCTGGCGGCGTTCAAGGTGGGGTTGGACATAGCCTTGGATGGCATGGTTTAGTGGGAGGTGTCCCTGCTCATGGCAGGGGGGTTGGAACTCGATGATCTTGAGGTCCTTTCCAACCCTTACTATTCTATGATTCTATGATAACAAATGGTAGACAAAATAACCTTTTGAGAGGTCTTAGTCCATACGTTTTGGAAAAAGCTTTTGTAAAGGCATCTGATCACAGAGCCCATCCCTGTGGCTCTCCAGAGCCTTTCAGCTTTTTGGCAGAAACTCTCCAGAGTATTATTTCTTTGAATTTGTCTATGCATGTTATGCACCACTAACCTGCTTCTGACTGGAACGCCTGCTTTACTGATGTAATGGAGCAAATGATAGTATCAACTGAACTTGTATTTAATAAGTAGTTTTCAAATAATTTTTTCATGTCAGCATTTGTTTTCCGCAAATACAGCAAAATGTTTTTTAAGACATCCATATAAGACTCTGTTTTGTGCCATGGTTGGTGGTGAGGTGAGAGAGAGAAAGAGGTGGAGACAGAGAAAGAGGGTGCAGGAGTGTTAATAGATGTCAGTAAGAACAGCCCAACAACAAATAGATTAATAAAATAGCCATTTTAATAACATAGAATAAAGAGAGGAACACAGTGAGGAATTCTTATGTTCCTTCAGGCACTGAGCACCCCACATCTGACAGGTGGATTTTCCCATGGAAGATCCCTCCAAGGAGTGGTTCCTCCTTTTTGGTCCTTCAAGCTATTAAATATTTTCCTCATAAGAAAACAACTCTATTCGTAAAGGATGTTTGCATGAGATCATCTCACTGCACTTCTAGATAAGGACAAGGCCAGGCGGGTGGCGTAATTGCTGGCACCAATCAGGAGCTGCCTGCAGGCTCCTCTGTTACAATGATGTAGCTGAGTTTGTCCCATGGCCAAGGGGTCTGTACAGCAGGTCTCCTGGTCAGGATCACTACACAGACGCTTTAAAATCTTTAGTTTATTCCTTCTAACAAGCTGCTAAGCTACTCCTTGGCTCATCTTCAAAATGAAGACATTTAATGTACTAGTGCTAACGGGAAGAAGAATCGGGGAAGTACTTTCTGTTGTTGTTTTCAAGTGGAGTACTGGTCTTTCAGAAAACTTGGGTGTTTCACGAGTTGGAGTGGAAATACAAAACTGTCCCAAGGGGAACTCTGCCAAATGCAAATTCTCTGTTATGGGAGATCTGTATCATCTCACATGGAGTTAGGATAGTAATAGGTACCTAATCCTGCTGGGTGTTATGTCCTGTTTCTGTGCCTTCCTATTCTTACAAAGACTCAGACTTTGTCGATTTTCAAAGCTGCCAGGCAGTCTAATGTCAGCCCGTGTTATACCGATCCGCACATTTGTTTTTCACCCTGTCGTGTCTAAGCTGCTGATTCACTGTCTGTGAAGCAGACTGAGGCAGCTGTGGTTATGGCCAAGCAGGAAGTTTGTGGCAGCAGCATTGACACAACCAAGTTTTACTTTACTTTGTAATATTCACTTGCTTTGTTACAAAAGACACGCTCTCTCTTGCAGTGTCCTGCATTTGCTCTTTGCAGAAGCTTCATTTCCTACATGGTGGAGCAAATGAAGCAAGCAGCCTCATTAATTCCCAATCTTGCTTTTTTTTCTTTTCACTGTTCTCACCATATGACAAGCTCCCCATGGGGAAAAAAAAAAAAAGTAGGGAAGAACAACATTTAATTAAAGGTTATCTTCCATTGCACATATGCAAGGAACCAAATTAAAGCTGCACGGAAAGTGTCATTTATAATTCTAGAGTCTTTAACCTCAGTCTAGAGCATATTGTATAAGGGCTGTGTGTACAAGCATATATACATATTGATAAGCATTATCTCCATACTGATAAGCGTGTATACACACGAGTCCTCTGTGAGGAAGATAGATAAGGAGGGTCTTGCTCTGGATCTGTGTACGAGTTATTCCTGTAGCACACTCTGTCCTCCCGCTTCAGAAGGGCTCATGCTCAATTACATTGTCAAGATCTTGGCAGTGCAAATGCAGATGGCAGAAGGATTGCGGGAATGTGAAGAAAGCAAGCTGTTTGTCATCCAAGCTTGAATGGAGCTCTGTGGAAGGCAGCAGAGCACTTGTCACCACACCGCTCCAGAGTTGCAAAAGCTTGCTACGAGGCAGAGGTAGCAACTAAGGTCTTCCAAAAAAGGTCGGATATCTTTTGCAATAGCAAATATTAATCAAGCTAAATATGTAACTCCTCACAACCTGAACGTACAAGTCCAGTTTGCTCTCTCATATCATCCTTACTGCTGAACTAAGTCATGGTAAAAGGCAGGGAAATTTCAGAAGAAGAATGAATTTGGCAAGCTTAGAAATTTGGTAAACTTAGAAATGTGTTTTATTCTTTTCTCTGTAGACAGACAATGGCTTTTACACATCCTGTATGTTTAAAACACATCCTATAGGATGTGTTTAAACACATCCTGTTAGTGCACTAATTGCATCTTACTGAGCATCACCAATCAACAGCTGTTTGTTCTTAAATCCTTTTTAGAGCTTTTCTCTCTCAACATTTCCTATTAGCACAATACTAGGTCTCAGGCAGTACAGGTCCAGCATAAATAATACATAAACTGGATGCAAGCTGTGCTTTCCCTCCAGTCCTCAAGACTGCCTGTGAGCAAGGTTAGATGACAAGATGGCAAACATGATGATGTTTTCCTACTGTCTGGCTGATGTTGATCATACGAATGAAGCTAGTGTGCTTCGGTTGTTTTTCCACTTCCATTTCATGTAACTTCCACAATTTTGTGAGTGTCCTTTGTCTTTCCACCTGCTTATTATAGCTTGGCAACCTTGCTGAAGCAAGAAAATTGCTTCCCCAACTTCTTTCTGCTTGCAGAAATCATTTGTTCACCGTGGCTTTGCACCTCACAAGGATGGCAAAATTATGTACAATTATTATAGATCAGAAAAGGTGTTTGTGCTCAGTTTGCACAACAGCAGGTGATTACACCCAGTGCAAACTGCTGTACATTAGGTCCAGTATCTCTAACAGAGCTAGAAAGCTAAGTTTTACTGGAAGTTTTCCAGCAGGAAGTATTTAATCTTGCAGCTTGTACTTTGATGTTTGTTGAATATGTCTCAATCAGGACTGGGCTCAGCATATTCAAAGCTGTTTGAATCTTTCAAGATCATGCTTTTTTCAATTTCCAAACCCGATGGTTTCAAGTCATGATATTCCACCCTAGCTGAAGTGATTTATATGTCTTAGCAGTGCTGCAAACTGCAGTCTTCCAAACTGGAACTCTCCCCTCAAGGTATTAATGCTCCCCAGTGATTTCAAATCACTTTTGCACACTATAAAAAGGGCTATGTGATTAACACCCTTAAAAACTCCTTATGCTTCGCAAAGATTTACATTTAAATCCTAGGCATGTAGAAAGCCAGGCTGATACAAACCACGAATGTATTATTCTGTACATTTGAATGTGAAAGGTACTTCCCAAGCTCTTTGCTCTATCAGTCAGCTGAACATGTCAGAATCTGTAAAATCACTCTCTGCCTCTTAACTTTGTCAAGTTCTAGCAAAAAACCCCTAGAAAACTGGTGGGATTTTTTTTTGTCATAAAATGCAAACTCTGCCACTATAATATTCTGCTTCCCTACACTATATACCGTCTCTGTTTCTCATTACCCTTTTTTCTCTCCTTTTTCTTCTCCATGGGCTCCACAGAATTGTCTTTTCAACACAGGGCATTCTTTATGTAGACAAGGGGGTGGCTCTGAGACCATACAAAGAAGATCCAAAGCTGCATTCGGGGATTAGAGTAAATCCGCTGGATTCTCTCTCCTCGTTTCTATGATCTGGTAAAATGAGGGGACATAGAGTAAGAGCATGTGAGATTGGATCACTAGGTCTTGGTGGGTCAGTTGGACACAGACTGATCTTCCAGATTTATTGCCAGTGGATACAAAGATATTTGCACAGGTGGAGAAGGAACAGTCCAGTGTGTAAATTCTCCTGTTTTCCTTTTATTTTTAAATGCAGAGCAGGCTATCCTTTGACTTTGCAGAAAGAAAAAGGCAGAGCTTATTTCCTTCCCTTACCAGCTGCAAGCACAATATTTGTCCCCTCTACCCCTGTACACATAAACACCACCTTCACACATGCTGGGTCTGTCTGGGGATGGACTCCTCCAGACAGCTTCAAATCCTTGTCTCTTCATCATATTCCTTTTGCTCTACTGCACTTTTGTTTCCCTGTACAGCTGGAGTCCCCGCTGGTATATCTAACCTCAGAACTAGGGTGAGCTCTAATTGCTGCTGCTGGGCCAGTGACTTCAGCCTCTGAACCCAGCATACTAATGCAACGTCCATGAGACTAGTCTTGTGAATTTGGATCAGCAGCTTTGCCACTGAGTTAGTAATGTCCACGGAGACCTACTCCTTAATATTAGCCACCCTGAATATAAATGTCAAAATCTGTGTTTTGACTTATCCCATCAAACTGGGGCTAAATTCTGCTGTCAGCACATCGCTGCCACATTCCTACATTAAACATACATATATACATATACCCATTCAAGGGTATAATGGAAGGGTAATATCGGTGCAAAGACCAAAGCCTTTTTTAGTTTTTTTGCAGCACAGAGAATTGCTGATGTGTTAGTACGGTAAATCAACTGTCAGCTCCCCCTGAGAACTAGGTTTGTCTAAGCATCTTGTTTTCTCTGCCAAGTTTGATGTTGGGGTTTTTACAATTCATTATTTATTTATTGTATTTTCTTTCTTTGTTCTGTTGTACGATGGAAAGAGCCGCAAGTGCAACAATACCTGCATGCTTATTTCAAGACAGGCAGTCTCCTGGGCCCACAAGCAGTGAATCAGTAAGATGAACTGAGTTATAACAACAGGAGCAAGTAGTCTCTGTTGATATGTCTTTGAAAAGGACAGAGTCAGCTATGGGACCTGTGAAGCATCTACTGTGATGTCTCCAAGTTTAAGCCAAGTCCAGACTATTGTTTTTTTTATTGTTAAATGAGAAGCTTTTAATCTGCACCTGTGTTTGTATGCACACATAGGAAATGTTGAAAACTAAATGGAAATGAAACATTAGTTCGTCTTCAAAGCTTGTCGCTGTTATTTTCTGTGCCTCCTGTTTTGCTACTATAGAAACCTAACCAGAAGCCCCTAGAACTACCACATGGGGCTCCTGGAGCCCCAAATTCCTCTCAACAAAGAAAGAACAAGTTACAAGAAGCCAAAAGTTAGGAAGCACAACATTCTCCTGGCAAAGAACCAGGTCTGGCTGCCCCAGACAGTCCACAGGATATCAGGACAGATTGGCTGCTGCCTTGACCTGTGCCAGAGCAGCTAGCTCACATCTGACTCTGCAGCAGATCAGTTTTGTTGCCTGAGTAGGATGAAAGCTAGTGCACTGGATAGTCTGGATACCTGTTTCCTGGTCAGTCCTGTCACTGTCCCAGCTCTTTTTGTGACAACCTGATTACTCATTTTTCCTGTATGTAAGATGAGGGTAGTAGCATTTAGTTACTTGGCAAGGTGAAATGATGATTAATTGGTCTTTGTTTCTGCAGTCTGATGCACAGAGTGTGATTAGTTGCAATGCATGCGCACATCCTGCCAGGCAGGCCATCTTCAGGCTGCTCTTGTCAGTGTGACCATGAACCCCAGCAGAATCAGCTGCTTTCAACTCTTCCTGAACCAGGGAGAGAAGTGCCTGGGTTTTCCCTTCCTCAGTCCCACACAAAGGTGGTTGTTTGTCTTTTACCTGAAGGCTCAGTGCAGATGTGGGTGTTTTGAAATCACTTTGTTAACCATTCTCCAGATTCTAGGCTGGCCCCATGCATGGTGATGAAGATCCAGTGGACATGAGCTAGCAGCTGTAGGTGGCAAATTGCATTATAGGTTGCTCAGGAATATCATGCTCATTCTTCAGTGGGGGAATGCCTCCCATGAAGACAATTTCAATCTAATTGTAACAATATCCTTTGACTATAATGAAATATAATACAGAAAGATTGTGATGACAATATGTATCAGCGCAGCAGTTAATGAGAAAACCATATGGGCCATTCATGCATACACTGCCATGAACTTGTCTTCATTCTGTAACTTCATTTTCTTCCTCTTTCACTGCAAAGGATTTACAGGTCTGGATGTTAAATCTATCTGACTTTTGTAACCAAGTAGTGAACAACACTGCGATCTAAATCTAAACTCCATAGCTGGAAGAAGTACTCTTGTCATTAGAGATGAGGGAACTTAGGAAAAAAAGGCTCAGCTTTTCCAGGAAACTTCAGCTATTGTCAGTGTTTCCAAAGACTGAAACCACCTTCACTCACTCTGCTCTTTTGATCATGTGCCTGGGGCTATCCTCCATGAATTCTCCATGGATTCACTAGAATTGCTAGAGCTCATGGCATCCCTACAGGTTATAATGCCAGATTCTCTTTTCTGTAGCACAGAAGTCTGTACTACAGAAAAGAGGGAAGGAGCCTTAATGATCTACCCCAGAGCCCACAGACTCAATTGGAGAAATCAAGGAATGATGGCAAATTAGAGAATGAAAAAGACCTCTCATTTCTTAGATCCTCCTTCCTGACCGGTAGCAGACTTTTTGCTGCTAGAAATGATATGTATACTACAATTTTACTGTACAATTTTTTATTATCATTTACCCTGATTTCATGATGTTTCCTGGTGTGAGAGCCTGTGACACACATTTTACTTTTCCTCTGGAGTTGAAAAAGAGACTTCTTACAGCAAGAGACCTTCAGCCTATGACAGGAATAGCTTGGAGCTTGAACGTGGCAGTAATAGCTGTGCCAACTGGAGATGCTGCTGGCATCCATGTACCACCTTTGTGTTCCTTATCACCTTTACCCATGCCCATCCCGTCCACATCTCCCCAAATATTCATTGTGGCAGAAGTGTACTAGATTGTTATCTAGTGGAGTCTGCTCCTGAAGATCACCAGTCTCGACATCCAAAGCAGCAGCCAGGCCCAGACTAACAAACGCCCTCACATTAATGGTGTTTTGTTATGGTGAAGGAAGTACATCGGGTGTTCTCTTACCTTCTCTTTGAGCTTTCAGATTGCCCTGAGAGCTTTTATTTTTAATTTTTATCTGAAATTATATGGGGCAGACTCCATTAATTTTATATTGTGCCAGCAGCAGAGGTTTGGGGGACTTCAAGGTGCAACACTCACTGCCTAGATGGTGCCTCCATGCAAGCAGCCCAGAGAGACCTGCATACCCAGGAAGGAGGAGGCAAAGCCAAGCATAAGTTATGGTGCAAATAAGCACAAAGAAGACAGTGCTGGGAATATCTCCTGGGATCTTTCTGAGCTGAGAGCTGGTGGCTGGCAATGCCAGACCCTCTTCCGAGAAGCTGTCTCCAGTTTGCTGGTTTCTGCCCTGTTTAAAGAAGCAAGGTTTTGTACAGTGTTTGCAAACAAGTGGAGCACCCATCTTTCTGACCACAACTCTTCCTAACAGAAAATGACTACAGAACCATGAATTTTGGTTAAGTGTTAGGGTTAAAACACAAAAAGAAGAGGAACTGTAATTTAAATACACAAGCTGTGTCTAATTCTCTTCTGGCATCCTTCAAGACTGATTTTCTTTTCCTCCTTACCACCCAGCCTGAAACAACCCGTTGTCTATAATGCAAGATTCACTCAGGAATGTAATTTCTTTTGGAAGCCATCATTCTTTGGTATTTCTGATTTACTTTTTTTCCTTTTGGAACTTTCCATTTGTGGGAAATAGTAATAATTTCTGAGTTTGATATGATTTGGGCCAAAACTGAAAGTGGGAAAAAAATAAAAAGGCTAATTGTCCATGAACTGGGAATACAGCCTTTTCAGACAGCTTTATTTGACTAGAACACACCTTGACAGAGCCTTGGATGGCATGGTTTAGTGTGAGGTGTCCCTGCCCATGGCAGGGGGGTTGGAACTAGATGATCTTAAGGTCCTTTCCAACCATAACTACTCTATGATTCTATGATTAATGTACACATTTTTGTATAATTTCAGGATAGCATTCTGAGACTCTTCTGTAAACACATACTGCTTTTGATTTTTCAGTGTATGGCTTGATTTCATTCATGGCTTTCAAGGAAAAGGACAGCCATATCATGGTCCTTATTCTATTACTGAATGAGAGATTTTAAATTAAAGAGAGGGGATGGTTTGCTCAACATCACATCATAAACGTGGAATTTCTGGGAAGAGAAAGCAGATCTCCTGGAAGGAAAATTATTCACAAAAAATAGCCAGTGGTCCCCATCTCTGTATCTCAGCATGAACCGTCAGTTTAATTGGGTACGTAGACGATTTTGATCCACTAATACAAGGTCTATTGGAACTGAAGCTATTTCCAAATGACCTCTCTCAAAGCCTGTATTTTCACTTATTTGGGGGTTTTATTACTGTATTTACACCACCCCATTTATCTTGTTTTGTTGGCATGTGGAAGAACAGAATGTACTGTTCTGCAGAACCTAGTCTATACAAAGAATGACAGGCTATCAGCAGATAAAACTGGAAAAATATGAAATAGCTAAGCTACCTTTGGCATCTAGTAACTCAAGTTAGATTAGCAAAGAGAGAAAGGTCAAAGTACTGGCAAATTCCTTCTCTCAGCTGGAGGGAAGTGAGCAGAAATCTCAGAAGCAGAAGTACATTCTTTGATAGGGAATTTTGACTGATAATATAATGGACTGAGCTGAGAAAGAGGGGAAAGAAAATCTCCATTGTTTTAAGTCAAATGTAACTGCCATGGCTGTAAAACAGTAGGGTTTGTCTCCATTTAATAGTAATGTGAAAGGTCTGGAAGTAAAACAATTAGTTGAAAAAATGATTAAAAAAATAGTTGGAAGAGATCTGTGACTGACATCATCGAGGCTTAGAAAAGATTTTTTGAGTTTAATTTCTCCTTTTTTTTGCATTATTTTCATGTAGCTGCAAATTATAGCTCCCCTTTTTTCTTGTTCAAAGCAATTTCTCAAAACCTTGCAGATATTGTTGTGGTGAACAGCAGAACTTGAAACCAGAACCAGAAATTCCCTGAAACCCCAGACAGTCTTATGTGTTTTTTAAATGGGAAACGATGGATTTCATGCCCCTGAAAGCAAATGACTGGGACCTGAGTCCTTCAGAGACCTCGTGACATTTAGTACACAAATCTTTTCTTTCCTATCAATTCATTATGAACTCCTTAACTCTCCTTTTCCTTTTCCTTTTCCTTTTCCTTTTCCTTTTCCTTTCCTTTCCTTTTTTTTCTCTTTTCTCTTTTCCCTTTCCTTTTCTTTTTTCTCTTTTCCTTTTCTTTTCTTTTCTTTTCTTTTCTTTTCTTTTCTTTTCTTTTCTTTTCTTTTCTTTTCTTTTCTTTTCTTTTCTTTTCTTTTCTTTTCTTTTCTTTTTTCTTTTCTTTTCTTTTCTTTTTTCTTTTCTTTTCTTTTCTTTTCTTTTCTTTTCTTTTCTTTTCTTTTCTTTTCTTTTCTTTTCTTTTCTTTTCTTTTCTTTTCTTTTCTTTTCTTTTTTCTTTTCTTTCTTTTCTTTTCTTTCTTTTCTTCCTTTTCTCTTCTCTTCTCTTCTCTTCTCTTCTCTTCTCTTCTCTTCTCTTCTCTTCTCTTCTCTTCTCTTCTCTTCTCATTTTCCTCTTCTCTTTTCTTTTCTTTTCTTTTCTTTTCTTTTCTTTTCTTTTCTTTTCTTTTCTTTTCTTTTCTTCTTTTCTTTTCTTTTCTTTTCTTTTCTTTTCTTTTCTTTTCTTTTCTTTTCTTTTCTTTTCTTTTCTTTTCTTTTCTTTTCTTTTCTTTTCTTTTCTTTTCTTTTCTTTTCTTTTCTTTTCTTTTCTTTTCTTTTCTTTTTTCTTTCCTTTTTTCTCCTCTTCCATCATTCAGGGATCCATGTAGAAAAAAGCCAGAAGTAGTATTGTCTTATGACCTCTAAGCCGCCTGGGGCAGATCAAGTCCTGTGGTCGGAAGGAGACAGGCTCCCTGCTGGCTCTAGGGTCTTCATAGGGCTGAGACATACTGCAGGCTCTTCTTTGGCATCCACCCATTTTTCATCAGGCACTGGACTCATGACTAGTATCGCTGCTGGCTTAAGTCACGATTTGACCCATATGCTGGAACACAGAATATGGTGGATGTCAGTAGCAGGTAGTGATTCACTACCTGGCATTATCTATTTGTACCAGTCCACATCTCCCATGAGTCTGGGGAAAAAAGTTCACACAGACCTATAACATGTTCTGTGACAGATCTGAAGCCCAGAATATGCCTTTCTGTAAAATATACTCGCCCCTCGCTATACTTAGGCACATTCTCAGAATGATCAGTCTGGATTAGCTCTTAAAATAAAATGAAGCTCACAGCAGTGGCAGATGTAACAGGGTTTGTCACCAGCAGGACCCAGACTCGGTGCATGCTGAGGGGAACAGCTGGTGCAGAGAAATGAATAGCCAGCCATTGTCCTTGCACCTGGCCGGTACCGGCTCCCGCAGCCGGAGATGATAAACAGGGTGACCACGGAGATGACTGGTGTATTTGTTGGAAAGGCATAAATTAAACAGTAATTGTGGCAGGAGTATATGATGCGTAAGAATTATGTATAAAGGAGATGTGATGTACGTGATCTTCTACTCCCCCCCATCAACAAAAGCTCTTTAGCTGTCTTGTCATAGGGACAAAAAGACCCCCAATGGGGGGGTCCTTTCATGAAATGGAAAAATGGGGAATAGACAGATCAGGGAATGCAAATGAGCCTCCCAGCACACTGGACGAGACTCTAATCCTCATTATTCTTTGTGGATGCAGTGGTGATTTTGATTGTTGCTTTTGTTAGCTGAATGCAACTGAGACATGACTTGTACATGAGGTCTATATGTTTAGGAGTGAGGATGGTGGGAGAAAAGCAAGTGCTGAACTCATCCTGCCCTGCTGCTTATAGTGGAGGGCTTATGCAGTCATTACAAACACCAGCAATGTCTTCTGACATGGAATATGGAATAACTGACAGTTACCACCATGCAGGGATTTACATTGTGACTGGGAAGGGACAGGTAAGCCTGCTGCACTGGCTGTGCTCAGGAGGCGGGAGAAACCCTGTTCCTGGGGCTGCAGCCACCCTGGTCCCAGTACCATGAAATAAGGCCTGGGGTGATGGGATTTTGTTTCAGCACAAGGTGAACATCATGCTAATGCTTTGCTGGAGTCAGGGCATTCACCTTTGATCATCAGTGCCCAAACTCACTTGAGCACAAGGGACTGCACACAACACCACTTTCCTTAACCTCACATACAGCCCTGCAGTGCTTTGCAATTTCCCTACCACAGATGTCTAAACCAATCTTCCTGTTCAAATGAGTAATAGCAATTAGTAATAGCAAAACCCATCTCCCGAGACCTCATTATAAATCCCCAAACGCAGACGTTTACACATGGTTAGCAATAGTGGGAGACCAATCACCTGCCTATTGCTCCCCTCAATGCAGAAGACAGATCCTAGGGATGGCAAATGCTTCCCCACTGGATGTTTTGACACTCAACCCAGTTTTTCAAAAGTAAACACCACAAAAGCGATATGAAGACTTACTCATCCCTTCTCTTTCAAAAACTGTTGCTATATCACCTTCCTACAGATGCTGAGAAAACTTGCCCATCTTTGCTTTGGGCCTTTGCAAAGAATAGCATCCATTATTCAAAGAGTGAGTAACAGCTCACAGATTACATCTTGTGTTTCCTTTTTCTGCTGACAAATGCTTGGAAGAAATGCTAACAACTTCTTTCTTCTTCATGGAGAACTGGAAAAATTTCCAGGTTGTGGATAATTTTGTGTTTTGCAACTTCCCACAAAATGGGTGTTTTTCACAGATGCAGGATATTCCCTTGGAAAATCTCTGCACTGCCTGTCATCTCAGCAATAACTATGTGAAATAGATACAATTTCCTTTAACTTCATCACCTACCCACTTCTGATAGCAGCAGTGAAGGTAACAAATGCCACCAATTTTCACTCAGCACTTACAAAAGCTTTGAATGTTCTCTGGAACTGAAGCTCACATGGCTTGAAAAATACTTGGGGTTTCACAAGGGTCTGCTTTCAGCCAGCTGCCACAAATGATTCCTGAGCTGAGAAGCTCACATTTTCTGATTAAACCACTTTTCCCTGGCAAACTCCACTGACCAGCTGTGACGAGAACAGCCTGCTTGCCATTATTCCACATTAAGGACAGAGAAAGATGCTTTGTGAAACCCAGACTTGTTTTAAAAAACTGGAAGATTCATATAACACGACTTAGGAAAAATTGTAAGTGACTTGTAGGACCAAAACTACTTAGAGAGTGGGCTGAAGGACCAATGTCTCTTCATCTCTCACTTGCTGAGTCTCAGCCAAAGCCACTGAGGAGAGGGGGACTGCAGTGCAGATGTTCCCGGGCACTCAGCTAGGGGCTTTAATAACAGGGAATGGGAGGAGAAAGACCACTTTCTATTGTTAATGTTTTCAAGCTCATTTTTCAAACTCAGAATATATTGCTTATGGGAATTTTTCTTTTCTGTAGAAAACAGTACATTTTCTCAAAGTCTCTTGATCCTTTCTACATGCACCTCTTTTGAAGTAGACAAATGTGATGGTGTTCACACTACTACAACTGGGTTTCAAGGTGCCTTTTATGTTCTAAATCAAAATTCAGTGAGATTTAGCAGTCTGTGAATGTCTGCAAATCAAGCAGGCTAAGGTCAGCTTTCTGGGACTGCGGCTAACCCTTTGTATAGGGAAAGAAATAAAATATTAAAATATACAAATAAATAAGAATGAGGAAATTCCACATGGCTGTGAGGGGTGGCTTGCTTTCCTAACATCTTCCTTGTTTAATTATTAAAGGAGATCATATCTGTTCTGATAAAGGAACTCCTGAGAAAGTATGATAAATGGAAAAGATCCAAGTGTGAACAGAAATCCGGTTAAGCTTTTCAAAATTTGTGTGACTAATGTAACTACTTGACCTGGCTTTTAAAATAACTCATTTCAGAGTGAAACGATCACAACAACCCTGTGAACTATATATAGAAAGAGATGTTTATTTCTGACTTATGAGAAACAAGGCTTCTGCAAAGGATTGGACTGGGGAGAGAAAATCTACAGTACTGGTTGGTGTGGACAAACTGCACTCATCAGAAAGATGCATCTCCACGACAAGTCCTGGCTGATGATGTGTAGTAAGGATCTGCAGACCCAAGCAAAGCCACGCAAGCCCCACGGGATAGGGAATGGGAAGGCCTTTATGGAGAGGCTGGTGGGGACTCCTCACCCTCATGTGAAGGGATCCTCATTACCCCACAAACAACTGCAGGGCTAAACAGGAAAGTGCATGTACCAGGAGGCTGTGGCAGTCTAGCTCCTCTGCCAAACCAGCAAAGGAAATTAAGCAGCATACATGGCAGCATCATGCTGAGATGAGTTTCCCTGTCCAAAACTCATATGTACCTTGAGCCTTCTCCTGCCTAGCATGCCCACTCCCACTTGCTGCTCTGCCAAAAACTTGTCCTAGATTACATCACTAGTTCATGACTGGCTCAGAGCCATGGGAATCCCTGAATCGCCTAGATAAAGGCTACTCCCTTTTTGATGCCATAAGGGATCTCATGCCATAGGGGTTTTTTGGTGCTGACCACAGACACATCCTTAATGATGCCCAGTTTGTCTTTACAAAGTCATCTTAGTGGCATCATCCCACTTCAGAGAGGAAATTCCACCTTGCTGTAATCACCTAGGACCTCCTGCTGATATTCACAACCTTTCTGTTCTTTGTTAACTGACACAGGTCTTCAGTTCAGGACATTTTGCCACACAGCTACAAATCTGTCTTCAGCATTGTTAACAAGAGGCCTTTCATTTGGATATGCATTTAGTTACGGTGCTCTGTACCCACAGAGGGCTTTTCACTACCTCATTAAGTACATCTGAAGAAGAAAAGCCTGAGAGGCAGACAGCCCCTCTGCATGAGCCAGCAGGTACTCACCACACTTGTGGAAGACTTCTTTTCACCCCCAGAACATTACAGCAGATCTCCATGACTACCGAAAGTGTCATGAATCACTTGATCTCTGCATGTACTTCTATGATTTCACCCTGAGGAAGTCTCACCTACACATGGCACAACCCTCACAAAGTGTAAAGGCTGACTGGACATCAAGATTTCACCTTGCAAACCAGGAAGCTTAAATTTTGCAGAACTGATGCTTGAGACCTTACACATTTGTACCCATCCACAGCATTTAAACAGTTATTCCTCCAGCTGCTCCAAT
This sequence comes from Amazona ochrocephala, assembly GCA_039720435.1. Classification (NCBI taxonomy): domain Eukaryota; kingdom Metazoa; phylum Chordata; class Aves; order Psittaciformes; family Psittacidae; genus Amazona; species Amazona ochrocephala. Next base: position 78,437,047 of record CM077878.1, read on the forward strand.
TCACAGTAAGGAGCTGCTTCCTTGTCTCAAACTGAGTCATTTAGTCCAACACTCTGGACATGAGAATCAGGCCCCTCCTGCACACTCATGGGGTTTTCACTGTTTTACAGGCACATGAAGACTTGAAAAGATTTCCTTGAAGGTTTGACCCCCTGTTACTGCAGGCAGCATGCTTATGAGCCTGCAAGTATGGTAGTGGAAGGGATCCATTCGTTTTGGTTTTGTAAGCCTAAAGAAGTAGGGGTGAGATTTGCTCTTGCCAAAATAAACTGGACTTCTGCAGCTGGTGGGCTGGGAGATGGCTGGGACCAGGATTTGCCCAAACTTGTGGCCTCAGAAATTGCCCACACTTTCTCCCTCTGGTTTCTAGACAGAAATGCAATTTAGAAGCTTCAAAGCTGTGAAGTAAGGTAGGCAGGACGCTCAGATACAGGAATGCAAGATACTGAAAAACACATCATGTCAGAGGGTTTCCACCAACACAAGAAAATACTTTAAAATCTCTCTAAAATGTTGATGTCAGCAGGCAAAGAAACTAGGCCATGTGACTCAAAACTTGTGACAGCTGCTTCAAGAGCACTTGAAAATACAGTGGCTAATTTTCTAGGAAAACCAAGGCCCTGGCTATGGGTACAAGATGATCCAGGATGTACGTTCAGCTTCTAATACAAAGAAATCTGGGAATGGTTCCAGGAAATCAGTATCTGCAGGCCAGTCACTGCAGATAAATTGTAATTCACAAAATGTGGCACCTTCCCATCAGACAGACCTCACTTATTACAGGTTTTGAACTATCAACTTTGACTTCACCTCTAAAGCCCAAATCATGCATGCTACTTATCCTTGCAGCCTGGACCAGTCACAGACCACTAACCATAACTGCTCTGTGAAGGTGCATTCTTGCATGCCTCTGTACTTCTGTAAGGGAATCATGGAAATCTAATCTGCAGGATCTGGGTCAGAAGGAAAAAAAATTTATGTGCAAGCAAAAGGTTGCCAGGCTTGGAGTAACTGCTCAGGCTGGGAGTTGGTGCACTGTTCTATAACAGGTTGTACTTTGTATTCTCAAGTTGGATAAACTGGGTAGGTACCAATGTGACCACCAGTTTAGCAGCTGGCTGGCAGCATCTCGCCTCCACGGGTGCGCGAATCCTGTGAATATTCGTTACCAGTGTTCTGCAGTGCCTCCCACCGAGCTCGGACTCCGGCAGAAGCTGAGGCTGCTATCCTTCCACAATGCCTCTCACCAGGCAGGGTGGCTTCCAGCTGTGCTTCAGACCGGTTTGACAGCCTTCATCTAACTCCTATGTATTCTAAAGGTTCATCCCTGCTCCCCATTACCCACGGATCTACCCCTACCAGGAGCTACCTGAGATGAGAAATCTCAGCTCAGGGCTGCAGTATTGTGAGGCTTTGCGCTTCCTAACCCGCCCCCAAACACTTGACTACACTTTTTTGACACACACCTTCCCACCCTTTTACTCCTGCACCGCCAGGTGACATTTCCCAACTGTTTCCCGCTTGGGACATCCACACCGCCAGGGATGCCGAGCCGGAGCCCAGCCCTCACTGCACGGGCCGGCACCAGGGTTCCTACGAGAAGCGCACAGAGACCCCGGCATCCGCGGGTCCCGCTCGCCCGCGCTCCAAACCCGCCGCCTTACATCCCGCGGCGGCGCTTCCCGGCGCGGCCACCCGCCCCGCCCGCCGGGGGGCCCGATTCCAGCTCCGGTTCCCAGCGGCTGGGCGCTCTCTGCCCCCTCCCGGGAGGCGCTGCGTTTCCCGGCCCGTGCCACTGGCGGCGACCCTCGCCCCGTGCCGGCGGGAGCGGGGCTTTCCCCCTCCCGATAAGCCCCTCCCGCTCCCCCGCCTGGCTCAGCCCCAGCCCTCCCCAGCGCGCTCCGCTTCCCGCTGCCGCCAGCGCCAGCGCCTGCTCCGGGAGGAAGCGGGGCGGCGGCGGCCGGCCGAGCGGGACACGCCTTTCGCCCTCCCCGTCCCGGCCCTCCGGGCCCTGCCGCCCACCGCGGGCGCGGCGCGACGCAGCGCGGCCGCGACGGCCCCGCCATGAGCCGGAGGTAGCGGCGGCGGCGCTTTCCGCAGCCGCCGCCGCCCGCCTCGCCGCGGCGGCGGCCGGGCCCGCGATGCCGAACCAGAAGGGCGGCAAGGGCAAGAAGAACAAGCGCGCCAACAGCAGCGGCGACGAGCAGGAGAACGGGGCGGCGGCGGGCGGCGGAGCCGCAGCGGCAGCGGGCAGCGGTGCCGCGGCTGGCGGCGGAGCTGGAGCGGCGGCGGCGGGCGGCGGCAGTGGGGCGGGCGGCGGAGCGGGCGGCCCGGCGGCCGCGGGAGGCGCGGCGCTTGGAGACATCAAGAGCGGTGAGCGGCGGCCCGGTCCCCGCGGCCTCTTGGGGCCCGCGGTGGCGCAGGCGGCGGCGGGGCGCCTGGAGAGCGGGGACGTGCGGGCGTATGCAGGGGGAAGCCGAGGCGGGGCCGGAGAGGGGGGACGGGACAGGCGGGCGCCGCCCGGGGCCCTGCGGCGCTGCGGCTGCCGCCGGGATGTCCCGAAGTGCGCGGCGGAGCGGCGGGCTGCTCGCTGGGGCGTCCCCGCCCGCTGACCCGCCGGAGGGCGGGGGCCTCCGCGGCGGCGGCGCTGGCAGCGGAAGGCTGCCCGCCCCGCAGCTTCCGTGCGCCGTAGCTGCGGGCAGGCGGTGGGCGGCCCAGTGTGCGGTGCCGGAGGCCGGAGCGCATCCCCGGCAGCGCCTCGGCTAACTCGGCGCTCGGCTGCAAAATCCCGACTGTATTTCCGCACGATTAAAAATGGAGTCCTACTCTTGGGTCCGTTTTATTTGCCATTTTACAGCGGTTGGGTTCGTCAGGGTGATGCACTCACTTTTTACCAACCATTTTATGCTGACTTCGGTCGGCGGGCTGGTTTTGGGTTTGGAGTAATTTTGGTAAGGTGTTTTCTCGCAGAAACTTACATTGCTGCCCATGTTTGAAGGCATTCTTGCAAAACAGTATTTCGGGCTAAAAGTAAAGGTAGTCGAGAATTTTATTGCCCTTTGCTAAGCCAGCGCCTCCCCTGACCTCCCCGCCGCCTCCCCCAAATCTTCGGTCAGCGGCTAGGTTTACAAACCGAGGTATAGAGCCCCTGCTCTTGACTTCTTCCTGCTCTCAGGTTGGTCTTCAGCATCTTACCCCCGGAGCTTTGGAAAAAGTGGGAGGGTGGCTACAACTGCTTTTATACTTTGTGGCGGTTGTTTTGCGTGGCTGCTGTCAGCGAAAAGGTAGTTCCAAGAATCTCGCTTTGGGTTTCAAAATGTCTGATTCCCGTGTATTATTTAATGGAAACTTTTACTTAGAAATATTAGCAATTAATTACGAGTCGCTTTAGCTCACAGAGTCTTTGCCAGGCTGCTTTTATACGAGTAATACTCCAGAGAATCGTGGAGAATGCTTAGAATTTCCTTTTTGGTTGATTGTTTTGGTTTTTTTATTTTTTCACTATTTGCTTCAAGTGAGTGAACAAGGGGAAAAAAAAAACAACTAGCCAGAGTGAAGGAATTTCTACAGCATTTTTGTTATGACTTCGGTCTAGTGATGTAATACATGCGACATCCACTTGCAGGTGGTGTCTCACACAGACACTTGGCTTTTGTTTAGTTTTTGAGGTGGGGAGAAACAGTGTTTCCGAATTTTTTTGCTCAAGCCCAAGTGAAAGCAGAGGTGTGCTTCTGGTGCCACTGTTGCCCTGGGGACAGTGGGGTGGTTGGTGTTCCTTGCACAGATGCCGCTGGAGGTGGTACCAGTGAACAATGGTAGAGGTCCAGATTGCTGGTTGGACAGGCTGTCAGTCTTCAGCTGCCAAGCTGTGTGTCCCAGGTGCCTTATGCATCCTTCCTCTGCTGGCCAGCTTCCTCAGGAGTTGAGGCTGCCTTTTGAAGGGCTAACGTAGGATACTCCTTTATTCTGTCTTCCTGCTTCCATATGACTTCAGTGGTCAGAAACATCCTCAGCTCTTGTCAGATTTCCCCCCCTCCCCTTCCCTGCTCCTCTCTCAACAGAGGTGAAACACTGGCTTCAGCATTTGCTGAAAGTGCCTGGTCAGCACACCTCATCTTTGCTGTGACAGGATCGTTGCAGCTAGTCATATCTTTCATTTAGATACTCATAGAGTCTGGAGGAGTGGATGTGGTTGCTAGCTTTATTTTGTGTCGGCTACTGCCCGTCAGATAATCTTGAGCTGGACGTTTCGTAAATTATTTTCTCATTGGTAAGTCCAAAGCTTTCAACAGTTTCGATTCAGGAGGTGAAAGGAGAAACTGCTGCTGTTGTGCTGGCGAGCTGGGGGTCCGGCTCCTTGTGTGCAAGGAAAAGATTAGATAATGATAATGGATTCCCCCAAGTCTTCAAAACTGGTGAATCTGAAATGAAGCTATGTAGTAAAGCCAGGGCCTCGGGGGCAAGTATCCTGTTACTAGACTCAAGAGGTTTGTAAGAGTCTGTGCACTTACAGTTGGTTGCTTGATCACCAAGCATTTTATGGAGGAGGTGCCTGCTGCAGTGAGTTGTGAGGTTAATAGAGTTCTTCTGTACACAGTCAGCCCTATTCGTGGGAGCCTCTCTGGGTTGTGGATTAAGTGTGCTGGTCACAGGGAAGTTCTTCACTGCTGCTTTGGGCCATTAAGCTGCATGCTGTGAATTGGGTTGCCCAGGATCACTGGTCCTGTGGGTCCCTCATCTCTGGGCTCACTCTTCTCTTCTGCATTGTCACTGTATGTTGTTCTAGAGTAATTTGCATGCGTCTGATGTTACCACTCTCCTACTCTATCCTGGTAAAGTGGTAGATGATCACAATAACATAGCCTGTTTTCTTTCATGAATGTGACGAGACAGAAGTATGCAGAGATGAAAGCAGCAGATTTAATAATTGCAAAATTAAGACTGTTCAAACCTTGGCTTTGCATCATGATTTTGGTAACACAGGCTAATTATGCAGTCCCATCAGGACCCTGCTTCACTTAGGGAAGGGATAGTGGTTCAGATAATTTTTGGAAGTCTTCACAGTTCATTATGTGGTCCGGGTACTGTTTCTGCCCTCATCCATGTGCCGTAATGAAACTGAATTTCTCATTTCCTCGGGGCTTCTCCGCGCAGCTCTGACTAGCGGTGCCATGTAATACGGAGCTGCTGTTACAGCGCACGTTTACAGTGGAAAGATGTTCCCTTTTACATTTAGACAAATTTAGTTTCAGTCCCCCCACAATTTTCCCTCCAAGTGTCAGTCAAGTTTTGGCATGATAATTAAGAAATGAGAGCTGATTTCTCCCCTGCCTCAAGAGGGCGTCTGCTTATGCTGTTTTGTTGGAGGTGTTTTAATTTTTGCATGTTCAGAGCTCAAACTGCGGCTGAATGTTCCTAGACTCCCACATGGGAATTGGGAAGGTGGAGAGCATAACCACTGACCAGATGTGGCAGCTTACCTCTGTCTTGCACTGGAACTATTGTGATGATGCTCGCAAGGAGGATTCACGTTCTGTAGCTGTGCCTTTGTTTCCTATCTTACCATCAGACCAAGCAGGAATTCTGTATACGATAGATTAATCTTTCTTGACCAAAGAATGAGGGACAGGTCATGGAGAGGGACGTATGTGGACTAGTTTAATAGTATCACAGTTCAGAGGGAAACTAAAATGTGGTGTCACAGAAAGCCTCATTTCTTAGAACCCCTGCCTTCAGAATGGTTGAATGATGCTCCTAATAAATTTCAGTCTTCTAGCTATTTTTCTGGTTTACTTTTCTTAACCAAACTGGAAAAATCTGACCTCTCATTATCTAAAATTATACCAGCAGCTCCATGGGATTGTGCACTTGCCCCTGACTCCAGTGTTGCGGATTACCAGCGTTCCCAGTGGCAATAGTAGGTTACCTTCATCTGCAGGCATAAGTGAGTGTAAGAGAGCAAGACATTTTGTGGATACTTTACTCTGAGCAGCAGAAGAGGAAAATCCAAAAGGCTTACTTCAGATCAGAGTGGCTCCGAGTGGCAAATTCCTTTTCTGCTTCTGCCTTGCTGAGCCTGGGCACTTTTAAACAGTTCGCTGTAGCTGGTTTATTTATTGTATAAACTCCTTGCACTAGTTTCCACATATACTAATTCCTGACCCTAAAATTCTTTCTTCCACCCGTTTTCTTTGCCTTATTTCCATTTTTTTGCCTCAGTGTGTCCAGGAGACCCCAATCTTCTTCCTCTTGATGGTTGCTGTCTTAGCATCTTGCTTCACCCCTTGTCCTTGTAACTCTAGCATCTCCAGCTTTGGTGCTGTAAGACGAGCAAAAAGGAGGAGCTGACTCCCCTTATCTGTGCTTTCCCCCTTAAACATGGGGTTAATTAGAGCCAGCTAAGTTAAAAAAAATACGGCGTAGCTATCTCTAAGTCACTGTCCTACAGTGCACTGCCCCCTGTTTTAAGACTGTATACGTTTTTCCCTCCAGTAGAAGTGGGCCCTTAAACTGCAGACATGGCAGAGCTGGTGAGTTGGTAGGTTGCCAGGTGGAGTGGCCAGGGGTCAGATTTGTACAGGATCCCTGGGCATGAGGGTCTCTGGGGGAGAAAAGGCTTTGGGGGAGCTAGTGGAGGGTTGGTGCAGGTCTCACTGGGGCGTAGTTTCCCAGGAGTGGAGCTCCTGGCATGGCAGCTGAGGGGTTGTGCGAACAGTGCCCACTGTGCTGGCTGGGCTCTCAACTTATCTGTAGTTAGCTGGGTGTAAAACAGCCAGCAGTGCTCATGCACACTTCTCACCTGGGCTTCACAGATTTGTAAAACCAGGTTACTTTCAAATGAAAATGCTAATGTGGGACGACAGTATGAAGAAGAAAATCAGTCAGTGCAACAGTGACCAATGTGTTGAAAACTGTGACTGGCCAGCATTAAGATTTACTAAAAAGAAAAAGATGCTATCCTGGAGGTGGGATTGTTAAATAAGGTCATAGAATTTCTCAGTGCAATATTTAAAAATGCATTTTTAGAGCACAAATTGCTGTAGTATTTAGGCATGGATTAGTATTTGCTATCAAATGTTCCCTGCTGCATATAACAACCAGTTCCAGTTTGGCACTCTAGTGATGTTCAGTGTTAGCACCCTCTTATTGCTTAGCTTGAGGGACTCCTATTGATATCAGTGAGACCACCTGGAAAATTAAGTTTCTGTTCTGTTGCAGTGACTACAAAATTTAATACCTATTAATTTTCTGAAGGGAAACCATTTTGCTTCGTAATTCCAGTGAGTTCTTCTAAATGCGGAAATCAGTTGAATGCAAATTTCACCATCTCTGTCAATGCAAATTGGGTTTGAAAGGACTTTTACATTAGTTTTAGGATTTTTAAAATTATGCAGTTACATGCTTTTGTAGCAAATGTAATTTGTGTACAGCAGGTCTTTGCAAATTGAATCATGGCTGTGGTATTACTGGATACAGGAGATTCTATCATGAAAGCAAGTACACACCCTTTTTTTTTTTTAACAGCTATTTGCTATCAAAATGATTATCGGTGCCCTGACAGGATTCTGTGTTCATGTGATTAGTCATTCGCACAAGTGTAGTGCTTGCATGAACAAGGGTTAGGCTTGATGCTTGTTAGGTCTTATATGAAGAAACACAGTTTTTGAACTGATTGCTTTGCTTTGCCTGTACTCATCCTGTATCTTCCTCCCAGTGATCTAACAAGTAGTGACAAAATGATTTCTAGCCCTTGGAGATGTTCGTAAGTTTTTGTCAGCCTCGCTTACAGCCTTGCATATTGAGACATCCTTTGATATTAAAGTACCGTGGTGACTGGCAGACATCCATTTTTCCCTGCTTTTCTTCCTGCAGTGTATGTGAGGGGAAAAAAGTAAACCTTGCATCCAGGTCAGGCTAAAATACTGCAGCTAATCTCCAAGGTGTCTAGATTACAGCAGCGTTAGTGGAGCATGAGCTTCCTTTAAACACTTTTGGTGGAAATTCAAATAATTTTGGAGAGGCCTCTTGAAGCAATAATCTAATCACCAGAGTGGGTAATTCCATGTGAAAGCTTGTGATTTTAAGTGGAGTACTGGCATTTCCCAGTAGACTTAGTGACGTTTATCTTGAGAGCATTCACTTTAACCTCTCTTTGTTTCTCCTGCAGTGGTAGAGTCTGTCAGCCCTCCTTCCTAGGCTTGAGAGGGATATTGCCGTTGTTCTTGTCTTGGAGGTAGCTTAAATCAGAACCTGGCTATTGAGCGTTCCTGGCACTCCCAGTCTCCATTTCTGTGGTACTGATACCCATTTTGGGAGCAGCGTACAGTCGAGGTCTCTGTGCACTGCACAGATGCCAAAGATGGCACATGGGCAGGGCTGGGAGCCAGCACAGCATCCTGAGGGAGGTGTCTTTTGGAACAGACAGCTCCAACATGCCGGAGCTGCTGTCTTGCTGAGTATTGCAGCTAGGGTTACTGCATCTCCCGATTCCTACTGAGTTTCTAACAGCTCCTTCAGCCTTTAAGCATGGGAAATAAAAATACTGTCATACTGAAACTTGGAGAGGATAGATCAATAGCTCCAGCATCTCTAGATGTGAAACTGAAATAGGTGGCGATATCACTTGATTTGACCTTTTCTTCTTTTGCTTTTCCGTACTTGTGCTTTTGTGCTGGGTCTGGTGGCTAGCTGGCTCTCAATCTGGGCAAATCCAGCCTGTGGTGTTTACATCTGTGCTTGGTATTGGGCCATCTACTGCTTGCCATGGTTATCTCTTTATTCCCAGCGTGAGTTAGTATTTGCCCCTAAAAACTTGCTAGGGCAGGTGAATTAGAGTCTGCTTTAGTATTAGGCTGTCTGTTTCTCAAGGCACCAGAGTTGCTTTTCTGTAAGATTTCAAGGTATTAAAAGCTACAGTGAGAGAAGTTAATGGTGGAATGCTTTTCTGCAAGGATGATTCATGTGCAGACAAAGCAACAGCCACTGTTCAAAACATGTAGATGCCCACCAGTCTTGAGACGGTCACTGACCATGATAAAGGCCACCAGAAAAATCCACCCTATACTGAAGAGTGTGAAAGGGCTTTCTGGCCCAGGCATGATGACTTCTAGCACGGAGGACCAATTGTTGCCTGACCTGGTTAAGACAACTCAGAATTCACATGGGAGTATCAGGAGTGCATTGGCATTAGTTGTACTGGTGCTAATACAGGTAGAGGCTCAGGCCTGTTCTCTTTGGTATGGTGAACTGGTGATATTTTCAGTTGGATTGAGGATATTACATCGCAAACCAGGGCAAGATTTCTCCTGTGCAGATAGGGTCTGTACACCCTAAGCAAAAGCCGAAACTGGTGATTTGAGTTGTTCTCTGTGTTTGGATAACAGGTATTAAATGGAAAGAAGTTGGCAAGATGGTAACTGTACAGATTATAGTGACTTCCACAAGAACATGTGAATTCTTATGATGGGTTTAAGCGATGTAGGCAGTTGGTCCAGCTTGGAGCACAGATGGCTGTGTAAGCAAAACGACTGTGCACATGTAAGTGCCTATCCTCCTTAGTTTGTACAGTTCCACTCTTGACTTTCTGACTTAGTTTGGTGAGGTGATGGTGGAGCTGCAAATGGGTGGTTGAATAAGAGCCGCAGGTAACTGACTTCATCCCTGGCAGTGTTCAAAGGCCAGTGCCTTGAGTAACTTGGTCTGGTGGGAGGTGTTCCTGCCCACGTCAGGGGGGTAGGTACTAGATGATTTTAAGGTCCTTTCCAACCTTAACCATTCTATGATGCTGTGATTGTATGACTTTCTGTCACATGCTAACTGCTGATTTCGTAATCAGGCACTAGTTCTGACTGTGTGGTAAGTTAGAAGGTGTTAATGTGACAGGTATGAGTTGAGTCTTCATGTTTTCCATGGCATCTTCCCACTGCTGTGTAGTTGCTAGGCCTTTTTGTTTTTTTTTGTCTGAAGACTCCTTGGAGGCCAAGCCTGAAGTCGGTATAAGTGAAGCGTATGGAGATGGTTTAGCACCTACTCAGCCCTCCAGGAGACCTATTGTCTGAATTCCCAGGTGAACTGGGGTTTATCAGCTCCAAATTGCCTTATTTTTTCTAGGCAAGGTGGTCACTTCATGTGACTTCTCACATAATAGAACCAGTGACATTGCACACGGGGTAAGCATGCCAAGGAGATCTGGGCTGCTTACAGTTTGTTCTCTTTAAGCCCCATCAGAGGATAAATATTTGCTGCAACTACTTAGTCCTTGAGCTGCAGATTGGCATGTAAGTGTCAATATGTAGGTGCTTACATGTGGAAAGCTATCAGCCAGGCCCCCATTTCGAGGAGGGGTTGTCTGGAGTCAGTGGCTCTTGGAAGGTGGGGGAGTCAGGTGGGTCTGTGCTGGGTCACACCAGCCTGAGTTTGTATACTGCTCACTGAAGATGGACTGCCGACATTGGCTTCTCTTTCCAAGGATGTAAGAGGGTGTCTTGTGACACTGAAGAAAGCCTGTGTTTTAGGTGGCTTGCCAGGTACTGCTGTCTTGTTTTTTCCCTCCTTACTGGAGGGTGATTGGAAACTTTCATCTCAATTGGTCTGCGAAGACTGCTTAAGTTTTAGAGAGACATCAGTGATCATCAGTGGGTGTTATCAGTATATACCATGAGCCAAGCTGTTCTAAAAGACTTCTGTTACTATTTATTGGCTGTTACTTGTTATTGTTGCTGCGCAGGAGATCCAAGCCTACCTTTTGTATCTACATTTTTCCCATTGCATTCTTCCTTTAGCATTCAGGCTCTTGGGAAGGTGGCTGATCATTTCTGTGTTGCTCTATTATTTGTACTGTTTAACCGTTTATATGTATGGCAATACCATTTCGTCTTGGTAATCTTTTGAATATTAGATTGTATTCCAGGGCTCACCAAAGCAAACGCATTGGATAATTAGTGCAAGTTCTTTGTTCAGGCTGTTTTGTTGTTGTGGTGGTGGTTTATTTTATACAGTTGCATTGCTGTATTAGCAGAATAATATTGTATGACTTCAATTAAAATAAAGCTATGCTGATGCCAGAGGAAGTTTGGAAGATTCATGCAGATGGTTGGTAGGGAGTAGCCTTTCACAGAAATGACTCAGCTCTGGTTCAGGCTGGCAGAGTGAACAACTCCTAACTGTTTAGGGCTGTGAAGAGAGCACTGTTCATGGGAAAGCAGTGGTAGGGGTTAAAAGTGCTTGCTTTGCAAAGTATGTGTCCCACAGGTGCCATTCTGACCTAGGTAATGTGCTGGCAAGTGAAGTGTCCTTGGCAAAGATGATGAGATGCTAGAGTAATAGTAGGTGAAATGCAAGTCGTGGTAAGGGTCTTGCACCCGATCCAGTGCTAAGACCTTACCTCTTTGTGGGTTTTTCTTTAATGATTTCTTCTTCCAGATCCATAACAACCTGCTGTCACCTGACAGTTGTTTTAAGGTGCTAGTAGGGAGTAGGGCTGTCACGCTTCTCTGTCTTCTGCCCCCAGCCTCCCCACCTCCCTTGAGCTTTACCAGCAATCTCAAATCTGGGCCCTGAGCTGTAATCTATGCTGACAAGCACAGGAAATAATTATCTGTTTCTGTCCACTGACTGAAAAACTCTGGTGCCTAACACAATGGATAATGTGGGAATGTGGTGGGGGAAGAGCGAATTTTGCTTTAGGGATCTGCATTGAGGGCTTGGAACAAATGAGAGCAGTCACAAAACTGAAGTCATGGAATCACTGCATTTGGCTTGCTGGATGCATCTTTGCTTTTATGATGGGTGTGTAAACTGAAGTAAACAATATTCTCCTCCATTTACTTAATCAGAGGCAAGTTCCTCTGGCAGCTGTTGTTCTGCTGCTTTCATTTGGGTCATAAAACAGGAATGGTAGTCTTCATTTGCCCTGATTTTGGTTTTTCCTTTGGTTTTGTTTTTGATTTTAAAGGTAGAATAGTTGCTGTGTTGGGCTTTTTGTTGTTGTTGTTGTTGAAGGTGATTTATCTCATCTGTTTCTATTCCTGGCTTCTATTAATGTTTATAAACCTGAAAGAAGAAACTGAGAAAAAGCCAAAAAGCCAGATCAGCTCCTTTGCAGTATTCTGTCATGTTTTGGTTTTTGAAAGAAAAGTTAATTTTATGGTAGTTCTGTCAAACATAAAATATAACCTTGTTAAACAGTGAGCTACCTTTGCTTAAATGTACATTTGTTTGGAATATTTTATGTTATTTCTGTTTTAGAGGACATTTATGTGCTGCCCTTTGCAGCTCTTTTCTGAATTACTGATCAAAATCACTGCGATGGAATACGTTAAAACATTTATTTTTTATGTGGAAACCTAAGTTCTTGAAAGAAGCAGTGTGCAGTTGCAGTTGCAACTTGGCGGCCTGTCTATTACAGCCATGCACTTGTGTCAAAATGTCGAAGCCGTTCTGCTACACAAAATTGCATAGTCTCATTTTGTTCTCTTAGGCAGTGAAACCGTCTTGAAACTGAGAGGTAAAATAGAGGCACTTTTATGGTCATTTAGGTATTATTGCATAAAGTTCTGCTGGGAGAATGGATGCTGCTCTCTTGTACCTCATAATCTTTCATTTTTCTGAAGTTCAGTTTCACAACTTTGGTGAGCTATTAGCTTCTTGGAAGCCAACTATTTTTAGGTGACAAACCAGCTTGGTGCTACAGGTGTGGATGGGCAGTTTGGTCACGTGAATGTCTATTTACTCCCCTTTGTTGTCTGTCTTGACAGTAATCCTGCTGTTATCATAAAACAGTTAAGACGATGATTTTAGCTCTGGCTTTGTGAAGAATAATCTCAAAATTCACTTCTAACAAATGGGAAATAGAAGGGCTTTGTGACAAGACTTTTTTAAGTTTTGTAATTCTCTAATAAATGCTTTGTCTCATTTACAAAATGATTAAATAACCCAAAGTCCTTTCAAGGGTGTGAATTGATGGGAAGAGCTCTTCACATCTGCTAATGTGGCTCCCATACTAAATGATCTGAATGTAGTCTCTTTTGCTCCTAAGGTGTATCTGTTGCTGTTAACTAGGAAAGATGCACCAAAAAAATTGCTTTGTTTTCTTTTTCTCCCTTGTTATTTATGTAAGAACATGTGGCATGATTATTTTTGACAGGAGATATGAATGGAGACAAGTCTGCAAGGGATGTTCAGTCCTGCACAGTCTGTTTTGTACAGATAGACCTAATATTTGAAATATTAGGCAGAACCAAATGTTGGCTTCAAGTTTCTGTATGCTTTTCAGGTAGTGGAGTGGTTTGTCCAGGCCTTCTCCAAATCAGCAGACTTTGCAATAACGAAACTGTGTCAGTGAAAGCAGGGGCTTTGGCTAGCATGGCATTAACCTTGATGTGGCAGAGATGCCTCTTGGGTTTCCAGAGTATTAGTGACAGTAGTGAAATGTCAGGTGAGTGCTCGGAAGAGGTGAGCAGGGACCAGCTCCTCTTAGCAATATCTTCCAGAGTGATCTCTGTGCCCGCATGTAACAATTCAGTCTTTTGCATGGGGAATGGCTCTTCATTCCGTTGCTTTCTTGTAGCTGCTCTAGACTTGCTTTTGCCATGGCGATTGTTCGACGAGCCAAATCACACTGAGTAGACAGAAGATCAGAAGAAAGAATGTTGTCTAGTAGTCTCCTTGTTAACTTAGATGTTGAAAATTACATCACTGCCCAAAATTCGAAGCTTTTTCCTGCTCATAGTTATGCTATTTGGGAAGTTCCTCAGGTAATGTGGCATCTGTGAGTTCTCAAGGAGAAGCTGGAGAATACCCCATTCCACAGTTCTTCTATTAACCACCCAGGAAAAATGGGAAAAAACTGTTGAAAGTCACCTTTACAGCAGCCTCTAGACACCCAGTACATAATGAAGAGGCTGTGAGCTTCTAAAGGAGCTGAAGATCATACGTTTTTGCATCTGAGCCCAAAAACATGTTCAAAGGCTAATCAAGGAAACTTTTTTTTTAGTTGGTTAACTGCAGCAGTTTGGATGACAAGTGTAAAGCTTTTATTCTAAAGCGGAGAGCTCTAGACTCGTCTGTATAGTAACTTTCTCTGCTGTCAGCTATAATTATACCTGCAACTGCTAGAACATTTACACTCTGAAACATGGGGGGGGGGCATAAATGGATCTTTGGCATGTTCTGTCTTCCTGCCTCCTGGCAGTAGTGGAAAGGAACACGGATGAAAATAGATGAATACAGGAAATGTGTAAGTAAGTGAGAACTGTTCATATTGGTACCTCCGGTATTTTGTTGTACGTCTGACTTCTGATGATTTGCCTTTAATGGTTTCAGTTTAACTGGTTTCTCTGACATAAATTGAATAAGGTCGCTATAATTGCAAACTATACTTTCAGACTCTAAATATGATGAAAGAATCAGTCATAGAATCATACAGTACCAGCTTGGAAGGAACCTCAAAGATCATCTGGTCCAACCTTTCTAAGTAAGCATGACATAGACAAGATGTCCTAGCCCCACATCGAGCCAAGTCTTGAAAGTGGCCAGTATTGGGGAATCCACCTCTTCCTTGGAGATATTATTCCAATGGCTGACCATTCTCATTGTGAAAAAGTTTCATCTTGTGTCCAACCGGAATCTCCCCAGGAGTAACTTGTGCCAATTACTGCTGGGATTTTCCATGTAACTCCTTGTAAAAAGGGAGTCTCCATCTTTGTAGCCACCCTTTAAATACTGGAACATCATGATAAGGTCTTCCCTGAGCCTTCTTTTCTCTAGGCTGAGAGATTAGTCATTGGTAGCCAATAAAATTCATGCTTCTCAAAGGTATCTGAAAATCTGCATGTTCTTAGTGGGTTTTTCTGAGATCTAAGACAAATAGTGAGATTATCAGTGTCACATGTGTAGAAGGGAACTTCCAAAGAGCCCCTAGGGAAAGCCTCTCATCTCTGTTCTCTCCAGTTTGGTAATTTGTTTTTAATGTTTTTGGGGAATGTGCTTTGCCTGCAGTTTATAGGCCAGTCCCTGAAGGAAAGGTGTTGTGGAAGATTCTTCTTGCAATTGTGCTGCTTCTGGCTTTAGAGATTGAGACAGAGAAATGAAGTGAAGATGTGGTATCTTCCAGGAAATGGCTTGGGAACTTTTTCTCATGCTCTTTGTGTCTGTCTCTTCTGGGTAGATAAGTCTTAAGAGATACTGTAATCTTGAATTTATAGAAGGTAACCTTGAAGATTTTGTTCGTTTTTTCATAGCCTTTTAACAAAAACTTGATGGGAAGGGGCAAAGCCACTAGCATGGCAAAGATATGTTGTTGTAAAGCGTGGCATGCAGCCTTCCAGTATCTGAAGGAGGCCTATAGGAATACTGGGGAGGGACTCTTCATTAGGGACTGTAGTGAGAGGACAAGGGGTAACGGGTTCAAACTTAAACAGGGGAGGTTTAGATTGGATATGAGGAGGAAATTCTTTACTGTAAGGGTGCTGAGGCACTGGAATAGGTTGCCCAGGGAAGCTGTGAATGCTCCATCGCTGGCAGTGTTCAAGGCCGGATTGGACATAGCCTTGGGTGGCATGGTTTAGTGGGAGGTGTCCCTGCCCATGGCACGGGGTGTGGAACTAGATGATCTTAAGGTCCTTTCCAACCCTAACTATTCTATGATTCTATGTTCTTTCTTCCTGGTAGTAGTTTATGTATTGCTGCTGTAGGACGGGTAAGGCTGGATAGTATGTCTGTTAATGAGAGTTTGGGTAAAAGTAAATGTAGCAGCATGACACCTGCAAATTATGTTTGATTATTTGTGCTAGCAGGGACAAGAACAGGATTAAAAGCAGTGCAACCAAATGGTGGGGCTTTTCCCTGGTTATCAGAGGAATTTAAAGTCCTAAGGAAAAACAACCAAAATCCTGGATCACAGCAGCCTCTCTTCACAAGGCTTGGTGTTAACTCTTTTGAAAGTCATGGAGCTCTGGCTCAGGCTGAAAAACTGCAGGAAGCTGTTTCCTCTGTTTTGCATGGGATGAGGTGGCACTTGAGCACGAAAGAGGTGAAAAGGTATCCTGCTAGCCCTGTTGCAGTAGTAGTTTTTGGTGGAGGAAGTAAGAAGTCTGAAATACAGAGGAGAAATATTTGTAATACTTGGGTAAGCATCTGAAAACTTCAGAACTAGAAACTCTAAAGATCAATAGGAACTCCAGCTGAAAATTTCCTGTCCTTTCTCTGCCTCCCAGCTACCACTGAACAGCCACAAATGGGGTCATGCATACGTCTGTGGTACTTTGGTGAGAAAGGAAAGCATCACTGGTCCATAAACACAGAACATTTTTTGTTTTGTTTAGAAGTTGATATTGTTGCAGGGAGATAATTGAAATAAACTGTTCTTTGCTGAAGGATATAGCAAAGGCTGCTACTTTGCTGCTAGTAACACGTGGCATTTGTTATTTTTCAACTTGTCTGTGTTATAGGACTATTTGGTTTGTGAAATTTAGCTATCCAGGAGGTCAGTGATAGTAATATAGTCTATAGTTACCTAAGCAATGTAACAAAAGCCCTGCTTTCTGTACTGGGAACATAAGCTATGAGTCTTGCTTTTCAAAGTCCTCTGCTTCCTCCTCCTCTCCATAGCTATTGTCTCTTGCTCAGTCCCAAAGAAAAGATCAATTCCTGCCTCTCCTTGTGATTGCAAAGCCAGGCTGTATTGCCTCCTTGTTTTTCAAGCAAACATCTGTGTGTTCTCTCCATGCTGCCTCTCAGGCTTCAAAGCAACCTTCCAGAAACATCCACAAAGCTTTCTCCTCACTTCTTAAGGCCTTGCAACAATATCCACAAACCCTTGAGGAGGGCTAATGCTTCTGAGGTGCTTTGAGTATTAAACAAGCTGTAATGTCATTTTGTTTCTTTATTCTCTTATTTCCATATATCTTTTCACGTACTTAACTTTTTCTGGCAAAGACTGCTTTTTGCCCTAACCTGCAGCTAGTGCTTGTGTGCTCTTTGATAATACAGATCATGAGTAAGAGCTCACATGCATGTTTAGCGCAGTGTTTGAAAAAGTATTGCAATAAGTGGGCTGTTAGGTTATTAATGCATCTGTTTTATCTTCTACAGAAGCCCCTTGTGCTACTCCACTGATCTGTAGCTTTGGAAGACCGGTGGACCTGGAGAAGGATGACTACCAGAAGGTTATATGCAACAACGAGCATTGTCCACACAGCACCTGGATGCACCTTCAGTGCTTCTATGAGTGGGAAAGCAGTATCCTCGTCCAGTTCAATTGCATTGGCAGAGCCAGGAGCTGGAACGAAAAGCAGTGTCGTCAAAACATGTGGACAAAGAAGGGCTATGACCTAGCTTTTCGCTTTTGCTCCTGTCGGTGTGGGCAGGGTCATTTAAAGAAGGACACTGACTGGTACCAAGTGAAGCGAATGCAGGATGATAAGAAGAAAAAGTCCGTGTTGGAGAAGAGTACAGGAAGGTCAATGGCAGAGTCAGCAGAGGAGGCCAAAAAGGGCAGGCCAGCCAACAAGTCACAGAAAGGCTTGAGTAGTGACATCCAGCGAAGGCACTCAATGGACAGGCAGAACTCCCAGGAGAAGGGTGTCATGGGTGGCAGCTACACCATCCGTTCACCTTGTGTCTCTCCAGGCCAGTCGCCACCCACTGGCTACTCTATTCTTGCCCCCACGCATTTCAGCGTCCCTCGTTCCTCTCGATACCTAGGAGAGTTTCTGAAGAACGCCATTCACCTGGAGCCCCATAAGAAGAATATGGCTGGTGGGGGCATGTTCAGGAATGCGCATTTTGATTATGGGGCTGCTGGCTTGCAAGCTCATAGGTCAGGACACTTCGATGCCCCCGTGCAGTTTTTGAGAAGACTCGATCTGTCTGAGCTGCTTACTCACATCCCCAGGCATAAATTGAATACCTTCCATGTGCGGATGGAAGATGATGCCCAGGTGGGCCAAGGGGAGGACCTTCGGAAGTTCATCCTTGCTGCTCTTAGTGCCAGCCACAGGAACGTTGTAAACTGTGCACTATGCCACAGGGCACTGCCAGTGTTTGAACAGTTTCCGCTGGTGGATGGGACCCTGTTCCTTAGCCCATCGAGACACGATGAGATTGAATACGATGTTCCCTGTCACCTTCAAGGTACAGGTTGTCTGTCAGTCATGCTAGGTTTCATTAAATGATGGAACTGCCTTCTGTGCCCTGTACTCCCCATCATAGGTTTTCATTCCAATTCTGCATTTTTAAGCAGTTCTCTAGAGCCTGAAGTCACATCCAGATTAATCACGTGGATCAGATTGAAACACTTAGGAAGAATTAAACAAAAGCAAATGCTGTATAGAAAGATCCATGCCTTGTGTTTTGGTTTACAACTAAAACGTTTCTCATCTGGATTCTAGGTGGATCGTGGGAAGGTTTCCCAGCCAACTCGTTTGCAGCATGTGTGTTCTGTTTTATCTGTTGTGAGCTTTACTCCAAGATATACATCAACCTTTTAAACAACCTTTTATATTTAAGCATGCTGTGCTGCAGTGTGGGTAAAAGTTATATTTGTTCCACTGGTGAGGCGAGATGCCTCTCATCTGTTTTCAGACTGGAGAATGTCAGTTTTGTTTTATAGCAGACTGTTTTGTTTTTTTTTTAATATGGAAAGGACTGTAGTCTGGCCTATGTTAACACTGCCATGGAGAGGCTGAACGTATTTAGAAGTAAGCTTTTAATATGGTGGTTTGAAGTAGCAAAAGCATAGTGAGGGTTTTAGACTTACTTCCGAACTTCTGCCTGTTTGGATTGCAGTCTGATCATATCCCAGCTCCGAGCTGAATTGAGACCAAGGAATGTGTTACTTTTTTCCTCCTAGAGGAACAAATGGATGTGGGCTAGGATGCACATCAGCTCTTCCTGAAAGCTGTGCCCCAAACTAAGTGATCAGGGTGGTACATGGCAAAACATGCCTGTCCTGCAGCCTGCTAGAAGCCAGCATGGTTCAAGTCAGTCAGAGAAAGTATTCATAGTTGGGTGTTCAAAAACAGAATTATATCTCAAAAAGGGTGTTGGGAAGGCACTAATGAGAGGTATTTTAACATTTCAGTTTCAATAAATTTATTATAGCCTATGCATGGTCATAATACATGTTATGCAACATTCCTTTGCTCAACAAACTTTGTATTTTTTTCTTTCTTTGCTTAAATCATTATGCACTAAGTCACTGAACTGTATTCACGCTAACGTTATTGTTTCTGTGTTGCCTAATGTACTTAAGGAGAAGTGATAGGCAAATATACAAGCTAAAAACTCCAGGATAAACAGAATGTATGTGTGTGAGATAACAATGCTTATTTGCTTTCATGGGGAGGCATGCACAATGTGCTTGTGATTTCATCAGTCCTAAGAGCTGGTTTAGCAATAGTGAAACTCATCGCCCATTAACATTTCCCAGTAAGAATGAAACTCTGCAAAAATATGTCTTTTAATTAATTGCTCCTTACCCATTGGCTGATACATCTGAAAAACTTGCTCAGACAAGATGTTGTGAATAATTAATTGTTAAAATTTTTACCTCCTTTTCCTGGGTGAAATGGTTTATTATCACGAGTACTCTTTGAAATGAAATTAAGCTTTTAAGGTGCCGTGCCAGGGTGTGCGCAAAATGACTTCTTTTATTTCAGGCATGTTTAAGAGATCAGGTGCCTCATTTCCTACATACAAAAGAATTTAAGCAGTGGGGAAATACAGTATTTTAACTTGCAGGAGCAGCGCAGAACTTCAGATGGGGAATATTATCTTATCTTCCTGCACAGCACAAGTCTTCTGTGCGTGAAATTATTTGAATATTTTCAATCTCAAGTGTTCACTTTAGGAACGGAGTTCATTATGTTTACACTTCAGTCTCATCACATCACATTTTCTAGAGGTGAACACACCAGCGAGGAATAGCTCAATTTTTGCCAGGTCATACTAGCAAGTTTATTTTGTGTATACATTTTAGGAAGAATCTGGTTTTTACTTCTGATTTTTCTAAAATAACTGGCTGAAAAAACAAAACAAATTTAGAAACCAAACTATTAATTTTGAAAGTGCATGGGATGGACTAATCATGAATTGTCAATATTTCATTCCCTTCTATCTAGAAGAGTACAAGATGTGTGTTCATTAAATTACAGGTTGTGATGTGTTCAGTACTTTGATGCTAAAGAGCACAAATTGCAATCCAAAGTAAACACGTACTACATGCAAGTAATAAGTCCTGTTTTGTAGCTGATCTGTAACTGCACTTCTTCTTAGCTTTGTCTTATATAGCAGTACAAAATATGGTATATTACAGATTAGTACTCTGTGACAGCCCACTTCTAATAGCCAACTACTAAACCAGAAATGAATTCAGTCACTACAAATCAGGCATAATCTAGGTGACAGATCTCCATAATTTATGCAGGACTTTTTGTTTTGTGTGAAATTTGCATCTTGGATTTTGCATTGGTGAGTTTAGTCACATTTATGTAGAGAAAATGCTTCATTTTCAAGTCTGAGCTGCTTGATTTTTACGGAAGTCAGTATAACTCAGGTTTTGAAAGTGACTGTGCATACAAAGCCGAAGGTCATGATAGGGCTCAATAGATTCGTAGTTCTGAACGGCATGTTAAACTCCGTGCATGTGAAATGCATATAATGTTTTTAAATATACTTAATGGACAGAAAAAAAGTACATGAAAGAAAATTGCTCTTCTTGCTGTTGCTTTTTTCCAGGAGGAATATCAGGTCCTTAATTCCATCTTGCTGGAAGATGTTGGCAAGTTGTTAGATGAATCTTGTACCCAGCTTGTTAATAAGCTTCAACACTTCTCCACTTTTTCTGTCAGGTGGAGATGGACAATCCTGGTTTTGGAAACACTGCAGCTGATCATGTAGCTTAACCTGGCATCTGTACATGGAGTTTCAGCAGCTTCTTTTATAAAATATATTGCTAAGCTGTATCAGCAAATGGGGGAAGGGAGGGTGGTCGGGGTGATGACTAATTCCTGAGTTTTACATACATGGAAAATAGCTTCAGTCAAGCCCTATATATTTCCCACAGAGAAACATTTTTTACTTTATCATTTATCCTTAAAATAAAAAATAAATAATTTTAATAAGGTATTATTTGTATCACTGTTGGGCAGATAACATGTTGCAGGAAATGTCTGTTTTAATCTTCTGTTCTGGTCTCCTTAAGAAGTGTCTTTCCTGTCCACAGGAAGGCTTATGCACCTTTATGCTGTTTGCGTAGACTGCTTAGAAGGGGTTCACAAAATTATATGCATCAAGTGCAAGTCCCGATGGGATGGAAGCTGGCATCAGCTGGGAACTATGTATACCTATGATATTCTGGCAGCATCTCCCTGTTGTCAGGTTAGTACTATATGTAAATAAGACTCATAAGGTAAAATTCCAACTGATGATAAGTAAAGCCAAGGTTTATATATCTCTTTTCCTTTCTCTTCTTCCATCCTTCTTTTCCAGCCTGTACCTGTGAGTGCAATACAAGAGAGCTAACCAAGTCCCTGGGCCTTTGTCTTAACTTATGAGGTCCAGTGGCCTATAGCTAGACAAAGGCCAGTGCAGTGATCAGTAGTTACGTTTTTAAATAAAGCCCCTTAAATGTATTAACAGTTATATCTGATGCTTAGGATTATCACTAGCAAGTATGTTCAGTATCTGGTATAATTCCAGTAGTAACAATTTTAATAACAGTTGCACATTTCTGGCAGATGTTTCATGTATGCAGCTTGCTTTTAGTTGGTCAAATTGTGTTTTACCATAATTGTAGCAAAAAAAAGCCAATGGAATGGAAAGGTCTAAAGTGTCTTTGTGCTTAGAGATTACCCAGCTCTGCTTAATCTTTGCTGTCGTTGACTCTGGTGATGGTACTCTGGCACAGCCTGCGACAACTTATTTTTCATTAAATGCTCACTGAAGCTATACCTTGGGTGAGGGAGATCCAAAGCCTGGGGTTACTGCAGAGTAGGCATGTGCCTGAGGGAGCAGGATCATCAGCATCCAAGAAAATTGTTTATGTGATGGGCAGAGCACTCTGTTGTGGAAGTAGGGGTAGACAGCCATGGAAAAAGCATTTGTCTGGGAATAGCTCGGTGGTCCGCTGAGATGCTCAGAGAGGGCTGTTGCTTTTGGTGGTGTTACTGACTTAGGACAAGAGCCTCACAAAGTCGCGCTCATTCAAAGTGTGATCGCTTCATGGTAATGTGTGCGCTTCGGAGCAATCTAAAATACCATTTTGTCAGTATGTGAAATGCCATTTTACTTTACATTTAACATACTTAACAAAACGTGTTTCTCAAAAGACAAGTGGTATTGCTGCTACTGGTTAAAATGACATTGACAATGATTATAACTAAAGACGGAGATATTGCTTCCAAATTTAGTGCCTCTTGAGAGTGTAACCTTTTTTAAAAAATAGGCATTTCTAAAGATAAACCACTGATGCCAATATGCTAGCTCTGTAAAAGCCAGCAAATTTAAATGTGAATTGCTTCTGTTGAATGTACAAGACAAGAGTTAAGGTCTCATTATACAAGAGCCTTAATTATATGATTAATGGACAGTGTGACAGTACATGGTAAGTAATAGAACTGACTATGAAATCGTTAGCTGCAGTGACTGTGATTGCCAGATAATGTACATTATTGTTTCACCATGATTGCTGCAGATGATTCTATGCATACAGAGGAATGACATTTAAATATGGCATATGATTTATTGCCCTTCTAATTTTATTTTGAATAATTGCATACCTTATATCAAAGTGTTTAATCACACCTTACAAAAGGGCATGTAGGATAATGAATTGCAGCCACTGTCAGATTACTAGCACCTTGTTGATGTGCTGGATAGTAGCAGGAGGGAAAACAACATTTTACTGAAAAAAATTCCTACAAATCCATACCATACTAGATTGTATTTCTTGAAATTTCTGCCTTTCAAGCAGAGCAGATGCCTGTGGAGCTGGTGGTTTGTTTCTTTTTCAGTCTTGTCTCAACAGTAATAGTACTTTAATAATTTCTTCTTCTTCTCATCCCAGGAAAATTCCTTAAATCAAGATTGCCATAGAAAATGTTTTTTTGTTCTTTACAGTGAAGAGCTGAAGCTTTCATTAGTGTCTTGGGCTTTAAGTGAGTTTAAGCTATGGTGCAGCTCAGGCCCCCGCTGATCATTTGCTACCTTTACTGTTAAATTCCTTTACAGTCTCAAATCCCTTCCACTTCTTGTGTGTATTTCAAATGGCCTGCTGAGCTTTCACACCGCCTGTTGCTTTCTTTACATCAGCTGGGCCAGGTTTCTCAGCTGGGTTTCTTCTGAAGACTTACTTTTTTTGTTACTGCTGAATATTAAAAGCTCTGTCTGTCCTCACCCTTGACCTTTAATTATTTCCCATATCCACCCAGTTAATGTTGAATTTTATAGAATACTTTATGTCCTTGAGGTGATGTTTAGTTTGTATAACCTGATATGTATTATAAATGTTTAAAGAGATACTTAAAGTGATACAACGCCATGCCGTGCTGATAAAGTAGATCGAGTAATAGATTTGTTAAAGGCTCCAAAAGATAAAAATGCTGATGTATTTCATAGATCATGTTCAAATGTCAACCTAAACGGTTGAATTGCATGGCACAAATGTAAAATTTCTCTCTTCCTTTCAGGCCTTCATTAATAATATACTGAGACAGCACTTCTTGTGCTGGGGATTGAGGAATTCTCTCAGAGATTAAGCAACACAATACAGTCATTTGTATAAATAAACTTTGAAATTCTCTGCCTCCAGTCAGTCAGAGTGGGAGGTAACCTACTCTCCAGAATTCAGTGGTGGTATTTCATGTGGAAAGCGTTGTGTATACCTGCGAATTACCAGTCCTGGTGAGGAGTGTCTTTACCATCAGATCCCGTTATTGTTGGTTTCCTGACTTACCCCTTGTCCTGCCAGGGAGGGCAGGGCAGGGACTGTGTGTGATGCCCTTGTTTTCAGTGGTGAGTATGGTTATTTCAAAAGGGATTTTTTTGTTTCTTTATGTTTTTACAGGCTCGACTGAACTGTAAGCACTGTGGGAAGCCAGTAATAGATGTACGAATTGGCATGCAGTATTTCTCTGAATACAGCAACGTCCAGCAGTGCCCTCACTGTGGAAATCTAGACTACCACTTCGTGAAGCCATTTTCTTCATTTAAAGTTTTGGAGGCTTATTGACGAAAGCTTTGCTTTAGTAATAGCTATTTTATGGGTATTTCAACTTTATTACATATCTTTTTATAGGATTCATTCTGTGATGAAATTTAATTTCTTTTCTAACTGAAAGAGCAGCTTCTTTATGTACATATTAATATGTATATATACATGTTGTTAAAATCAGAATCCTCCTGGCAAGATCTCTGTGAAGGTTGGAGGCAAGCCAATTTAATGGCCTTTGAATATATCCCAAGTGGGGGGTGAAGTTCAGCTAAAAATGATTTGGGTTTATTTTTTTGTATAATTGTAATACAGTTTATAGAAAGGGTGTGGCGAGACACACGGGACGGAGAAATATGTCCTGTTGGAAAGTGGGTAATTGTGTAGGGGGGCTGTTGTCCCTCCAGCTTGGTGGAAATGGGAAATCCCTGCAAAGAAACCATCCTGTTACTATTGAATTCCTTCAGCCTTTTGCATTGGTTCCCACGGACACAGGAGCTGGCCCTGCACTGCCAGTCGCCTGAGCAGGCTGTCTGTGAGATTTCCTGAGATGGGGTAAACTAAGGTATTGTGACAAGTGAATGTAAATGTATGCCAGAAAATGCAATCTTGAAATGAATTATTTTTTTGGCATAGTGTCTTCCTGCTGTGTGCGTTTGATGTGTGTTGTCTTCACTGGCGGACCGTAGGGCAATAGTGCTGCTTCCACCAGGGCTGTCATTGTGCCCCGCCAGCTCATCTGTTCATACCAAAACAAGCCGGAGATCTTAAAATGCTTTATTTAAAGGTGTTTCTTCACAGCCATTTTAGGGGAGTAACAGGCTGAGCTGAATGGGGATGTGTTTGTATGTGTCTGCTGGGGCTGGGGCTTTGCTGCCTACTGCAGACTGATGTGGCTGGTGTGGAAGGAGGACTATGAAGCAGGATCTGGTCTGGCAGACCTGTAGGGGCTGAGAGGTACTGAGCACAAAATACGGCATTGCTTTTTATGACAATTAGTTTCTGCACCTTCGTCTTCCAAAATGGCATTAAGTCCAGGATCTAAAAACTTGGAGACTATGCAGACTTGGCGTATTTACTTTCTACATGCCTCTGTGCTGTATGAAATAGGCTATGCATTAGTTGGTGAATTTGTATCAGAGAGCTTGGCTCTGTAGACTCTGCGGTTGTTGTTTCTTGGTTCCCATTTCTTCCTTCCTTAAATAAAATTTTTAAAATAGGTTATCAATCTTTTGCTTGGTTTCTGGAGGCAATTGAGATTTACAGGAGAGTTTGGGTATTTTTTGCTTTTCTCCGTAGTGTATTTACGGGGTGTTTGTCCACTTGAGAGGTGTGGGGTTTGTTTCTGTTTACGAGGCGGGATTATTTTTTGTTTCTTCTGAAGTTTATTTTGGTTTTTTTTTTTTCCAAATAAGAATATTTTTAAAGAGTGTATCTGTTGAAATCATGATCCTGAAAATGGCCCTGATACTCTGCCACCCTGGGAAAGAAAACAAAGAAGTCTGACGCCAAACAAGTGTTTCGCATGCTGGTCTGAGACTTATGCTTTCTGCTAAATTAAATTGATGTGCTTATAGAAGTAGAACTCAATATCCATGTTTCATTGTGCATAAAAATGCCAAGTTCACAGTTTTATTTCCTGGCTGTCTTCACTGCAGAATTAGCTCCTTCTAGCATTAGCCTCTCTTCGAGTAATACTCAAGCTGCACAGAGGGCTTATGTTAGTACAGATGACTTACTGCTAACTTGAGAGTAATGTCCTTAGAAGCCGCCAGCAATGTTAATGGTATTCTCATCTTGACTGTCTATCTCGTACAGTTACACAGCCTGGTTAGCTGTGCGGTGAGGTTTCCCTTATGGAGAACAATCAAATTATAATTTGAATTAACTCCTCAGGGAGGATGAGCCCTTCAGCTTTGATGGTGTGTTGAGCAACCTGATGGAGTTAGGGTGGCTAACCAGGTTTGGAGTCGCGTTGCCTGGCAGTACCGTGAGAACCAGACCAGATAGACAATGAGCAGACTGTTCAAGCAGTCTGAAATCACACAGCAAAGGCAGCTCCTGTAATGAGAAAAATTAAAGGATACATCTGTTACTGCAGCATTTGTTCTTGAGTGCCAGTCACTCATGCTGTGAGTCTAGGGTGTTAATTCCCACATGGGCTACATGGTGCTGTGTATCCACTTTTTATGCACTTGGAGAGGGGAGGTGTCATGGTACAATGCACATGGTAGGGGAGACGTGGGATGTGGAGTCCTTCTAAATACGTGTTTATTTGGTTTCCTTAGAAGTAGCTTAATTTATCATTCCAAGTACTTAGATGCCTCTCCAGACATGTATGTGTGACAATCGAGAATAAGTAGACATGGAAAAAGGGAGTTTGGCTAGCTTTAAAAGCACAATTGTGTGCAAGGTTGTACACGATATTCAAGTCAAAGCAAAGAACGCAGCAGACTGAGAAAATGGGAAGGAGTGAGCATATTTAAAGTCTTAAGAGTGACAAGGACTTATGTACAAATTCATACAAGAAAACCATTTGGTTCTCCGTCCGCTTTTCCTTTTAATTCTGCTGTTCAGTGAGTCTTGCCTACCACTGGAGGAACTGCCTGTTTTCTTGCAAAACACATCTCTTGACTGGAGTCTAGCAGCACTTGTAGCACTGTAAAAATGATCCTTGGTGGAAACCAGCTGAGCTACAGAAAGATTCCTCTGAGCTTTCACTCCAAAGTAAATTGTAAAGAATGCTTTCCCTACTTCTTGCTGGTACTGAAAACTGGTCTTTGGTTACTGCAAAATGCAGTATTTTCTGTAACGTGTCAGATGCCAGTGAAGTAGTCAGGCCCACCCTTTGGCCATGAGAGTTTCAGCTGGGCTTTGCATAAGTGGAAAAGCAAAGGTAACTTTTTTGGGACCTAATAGCTACTTCAGAGTTTAAATTAGACTGCAGTTGATTTGCTTTCTGCCTTGATGAGCACTGGAAGTTGTCATGAGCCTTTAAATGTGTCAAAAGGGAAATGGTTTCCCCGGCTCCTTGCTTAGCTTATTTGGCTAAAGTTTATTTTTCATTACCTTTCATTTTTCTGATGCTGTGTGTTTTTTTTTAATCTGGCCTGTGATCAGATTAAATTGTGCCTGAAATATGGTTTGTAAAAGAGAATACAGTCCTCTGGCTTCAGAGGCTCATTCTACTCTTCTTAAGTGCACGATGCTCCTTGAGATACTAATAGGAGTTGCATGTGCAAATGCTTTTCTTTCCAGTAGTTAACCGTTTTCCATAGGAGAGGCTTGCATTTAGATAGACTTCATGTTTTGGATGTGTAAAAATGAATTAGTCCATCAGTAGGATTTTTAAAATGAAATTTTGATAACCATAACTAACATGATGGACATCTTTCACATGCTGATGTGTAATTTGACATCTGCCAAGGTGAACAGCCTGAAATTCTTGTTCTGCCTAATGCTGAAGAGTCATTAAAACTACAGTATTCTATAGCCACCCCATAGACTATCCTATAGTCTATTTCCATTAACATCTCCAATAGTGAGCATTGTATTCATTATGAATTTAGTTGGGAAAATAGGGAATATTCCTACAAGGGAGGCATCTAACCCGGTTTGTTTTCTTTTTTTCTCCTTTTTTTTTTTCTTTTTTTCTTCCTTCTTTCCCGTGTACTCTTCATTTTGCTGTACTAGGTAACTGAAGACAAACATGTTGTAAGGTCACTGGTGAGAAAACCCCTCAAAAATATACTTGTCCATAAAGGTTTCTTGTTGAGACATTCTTTGCACTTTTGCAGATGGGAGAATATGTACATAGCAAATGAATGTTAATGAAATGAAAATAATTGGTTATGATATCATTTGCGTGTGTTGTTAGAGAATATTTTGTTGTGACTTCTCTGTATTAAAAAGTAATAAATACCAGACAGCTAAGAGTGTGGGTTCTTCTTTCCCCCTTCTTCTCTTGACTATTTATCACTCCTGCTCTTTATAGTGAAACTTACTCTAGTTGCTTTAAGTATTAAAGGGCACAGAGAAGACAGGTTTTCAGTGTCAATTAAAGTGAAGCTTTGATGTCATACTGTACTAAAAGGAATAGAGGGAGGTGATGTGTCCCCTTGCAAAACAGAAGACTTGTTCGCTTTGTTGACATAGAAATGCTCCCCCTGTAGTGTAGTGTGTCTTCTAGGTGCTAATTCAGGAATACCTGTGTGCTGCCCTAGCCATTGACTGTGGGGATGAATAGAGGACAGAGTGTTGAATCCTTCACTTCTGGTTGAGTCTGTTGATGGAAATATGCCCTCCTACGCCTGAGAAGTATCAGAAGGGGTTCTCTAGGGGAGAGCACAATATGGCAGCGCACGGCACAAAGGTTTTCTATGTTACAGCTGAACACTTCATCTCTGAAACCCTGTTGCAAGGGAAGGAGCCTCAAATCCTTGCTTCCTGCATAATGTTTTCAGCAGTTCAACTAATCATCTAATCATGCATTTTAGCAAACTTTGCTCCATATGCTTACAGCATGATTTTTCAGCCCTTGCATACTACCACAGAGAAATTCAGGAAGGAGGTAAATGATCAAGGCAATCAGGACTTAGAAAAGATAAAGCAAATGCTGCTGCAGGGGAAGGAGGGCCACAGCTTGAGAGAGGAGTGTGATTTGGGGATTGGAAACGCTAAAGAGCCAGCTGCATTTGTTCAGGTTTAATTTTGAAGCAGATTCTGTGGCTGTCTTCAATAACCTTGAAGGTGAAAAACTATGTTGTGTTAATTATGAAAAGCAGTCTGGATAGCTGCCTCTTAAAATACAAAGATCTGTTTACGAGGTGAAAATATAAATAAGCTGCCATCAAGTAATTGCAAGTGAATGCAGTGATTCCATGTCGATATTTTGCTGAAGGGATCTTAGGTCATGGTTTAAACCTATGTGGGAAACCTGAATGAGAACTGATGGAGACTGTGCCCCTAGTTTAATCACTGCAGCCGTTACCACTTTCGGTAGTGAGCATTAAACTGCAGAACTTCAGGTTTGATCTGCTGCAGTAATTACTGTGTTGCTAAAAGCAGCTGAGTAGCATTCTGGGAATGTGGAGGAAAGAAAAAGTTACTGAAAAAAAGCTTTTCGAGCTGTTACGTGATATAGCATGTGGTTAAAATAGGGGTGGCACAGGCAAATTGGGTTGGGAGCATGCCTGGGCTCATGTTCCTGCTGGAGGCATCCCTGATTATATCAGAGGAAGTGAATGAGCTATTCAGGTTGCCATATGTGTGTGGGTGTGTGCACCTAAAAATACATGTCCAGGTTTCACACAGCTATATTCGTATTTGATTTCTATTCTGACAGAATTCTGAGAAACAGCTTCTGTTCATTCTGATGCTAGTAAAACCTGGCTGTAGAAAACAAAACCTGCGTTCCAAAACAGCTGCAGCTGCTGTGCTTTGTCATTGACTTGGTACGTTAGTATTTTTTGGCATTAAATATGTGTATTAGTTACTGGGTTTCCTGCACATTTGCTTTTCATTCAGTGGTGGCCAACCAACATCAATGGGATGTGCAGAGAACCTACAGCTGGTATAGCTCTCAGCCATAGCGGCATCGAGGAGTAACTCTCAAGCCATGTTGCAAGAAGAAATTTGCTTCTTCCTCCTGTGAAAAGAAAGGTTTCCTTTTAGGAAGGTACCTGCTGGAGTGCTGTATATTCAAGAGTTTACATCTGTCTCCATTATCTAATGTAACCCTGAAGCTACTCCCTCTTGTTAAACATGCAGTGCACTTGTTTTCTTGTGAGAACATGTGTGTGGATCACATCCATCTTACTGCTGCTGTGTCCCGTTTTCCTGGCTACACTCTCATTTAACAAGCAGTTGAAAGAAATAAAAAGCTCCAGCAGGATCTTTTCAAAATAAAAATCTGGTTATCCAGTTGCAGAATAACAAATCAATGCTGCCTTTGTGTGATGCCTGCATGACTTACTAACACAACACTGGTAACTGTGGAATAGATTCTTTGGAGATAGAAGGTAACCCAGCCATAAAATTGAGGAGACTTAAGTAATAAACTTAATTGCCAATTGCAGAATACTTGTGGCTTTCTTCAGTGCCTGAGCTTTTAAATGAGTTTGGCTCCAACCTAAGTGATACCTTGTGTTTGGCATGTGATTTCGTATAATGTTCACAGGCCTCTAAATCCCCACATGACAAACTGATCCTTTTTGTATTCGCGTGTTTAGGAAGCATCATTCTGTTGGCACAGGACATAAGTACTAGTTGAGGTTATTCAGTGGTTCTGAGAACAGTTCTTCCTTTCCTATGTCTTCTATAAGACTCTGAGATCAGAGACGAGAGGAAGATCAAGAAACTGAATCAGAACTGAGGATCAACATTTTAATAATCAGGGAATATTTTCTATAAAGCTTTGTTTAATGGTTGTTATGGTTACAAGCTCTGTAACCAGGATACTCCAGTTACACAAATAGTAATTTAGCCTGCTTTTTAATCTCATTTTTCTGCCAAAGAATATTTTGAACTGCATGGGAGTCTTTCCTTGCCATTGGGCAGCATTTCCATCCAGTGCAGTCAGCTTTAGGTTGGCTGGCTGGGCCAATGAGGGAAAGGGAGCAGGCCACAGACCTTGGCGTACAGCTGGGGAGGACATGGGAACTGACTGGTTGGTAGCAAGATACTATGTAAGCTGTAATTCACTGCTGAAAGCCATATGGCAGCCAGGCTGGTTGGAGTACAAGTTAAGTGCAGAGTAAGAGGTGTTTCATGACAAAAGTTTTATGGCAGTATTTCCTGGTGTTTTTGTACACAGTCCTCACTTAAAAATTGGCAGTGCTTGTAACTTGCTGAATTTAACTTTTTGTAGCTCTGGCTGGAAGTCCCTGTTCCGGTTTTCACCTCTTCCCTGCCACCCGTGCTGGGGCTGAAGGGATGCTCACAGTCAGAGGAACATGGACCTGGCTCCTTCCAGACCCAGTAAGCTGGCTGTCCTGGTCTCAGCAGTAGCAGTCATTTTCCTCCTTCTTAGTAGCTGGTGCAGTGCTGTGTTTTTGACTTTCAGCCTGGGAACAGTGCTGATAGCACCGATGTTTTCAGTTGTTGCTCAGTGATGTTTACTCTGACCAAGGACTTTCTTAGTCTCATGCTCTGCCAGGGAGGAGGGGAAGTCGGGAGGAAGCAGACAGGACACCTGACCCAAACTAACCAAAGAGTTATTCCATACTACAGCACGTTATGCCCACTATATAAACTAGGGGCAGTTACCCGGAAGGGCTAGATCACTGCTTGGGTCGGGCTGGGTATCAGTCGGCAGGTGGTGAGCAGTTGTGTTCTCTTCCCTTGTTATTTCCCTTATCATTATTATTACTGGTGGCAGCAGCAGTGGTTTGTGTTATACCTTAGTTACTGGACTGTTCTTATCTCAACCCGTGGGAGTTCCATTCTTTCAATTCTCATCCCTATCCCTCCAGGAGTGCGGGGAAGAAGAAGACAGGGGGAGTGAGCGAGCGGCTGTGTGGTTCTGAGTTACCGAGCTTAAACCACGACACTAGCTCTGCACCTCAGTGCTTTGCAGGTAAGAGATGCAACATGGAGAGGCTGAAGCCAGCCGTGGAGAGGGCCACTGTGGGTATGACTGAGCTGAATTATTTTGCCTCTGTGTTCTGCCTCCCTCATCTATAATATGCTTGTGACCTGCTTCTGAGGACTATTTGTCTTAAAGGTTTGCATGGAAAAGGAAGGGTAAAAAGAACGTCACTTAACTGCCGCTGCTGCTACATGTCAATGGCATACCTATTGCTTAGGGGAGCATCAAGCACCATGAGTTTGCTCAAGTTCCCTGCATGACATAGATGTGTCAGGAGGGTCCTTGCATCATTACTTGTGTTCTGGAAGAATGCTGGGGACATGCTGTTAGCATTGTGGTGCGACTGCTTAGTGTGAGGCATTATGCCTGTAGGGGTGGAGCAGCTACACAGCAGGTGCAGTAAGATCACCCAGCCATCTTTCTGCTCTCAGGGAAGATTCTGATAGAAGGAGCTTTCAGGAGCTACCTATCTGTGACACGAATAAATGAGAAATGAGTAGTTTCAAGAGAGCAGGGAAGCCAAGCCAGGAGTTTTTAGCTGTCCTCTGTCTTCCGAAGTCCGTGGAAATGGTGGTGTGCCTGTTTATGCCCTAAGAAGATTTGTACTAGTGCTTCAGATAGATAATTGCTGGACATCAGAAATTCAGAGTACAGGTATTGCTGAGAACAAGGACTGTATAAATTACTCTAGTGTTTGGCAGATCTCTCATTAGCAAGGACTTCTTAATAAGAATTTTGATTTTCTTATTAATGAGGAATTACCCTCTAAATCCTTTTCACGGGAAGAACATCAGAAATCTGACTTAGTAAGGTGAGGACATTTGGCTGAAGGCATGAAAGAGGCGATGGGAGAATAAAGATCTCACCCTCTAGAGAGCGTAGAGCAGAGCATGGTGGAAGAGAGGGATGTCCTGACACAACAGACTGGGGAAAAGGCAGAATTAGCATTTTGGTGAAGATGGGGAGACCCTCAATCAAGGTGTTCCATGGCTAGTTTGGTTTACCTGCAACACAAAATATGGCTTGGGGGAAACCTTTCAAGTACAAAAGGCTTCCTTTGGTGTCTCTCGTCATGACTGTCACCAGCACTGTTAGGAGTTACTATGAGTAGCACTGGGTACAGCCCAATGCAAGAACACCTTGAGAGCAGAGTCTGTGGGTTGCACTCACCTTTTGCTGAGGATCATGTCTGAGCGCTGGCCCTCTCCTTGGTGGAGATGGCAGTGTTGTCATGGCCTCGCTGGAAGTTTGTTATTTCTGTGGATTTTGGCATGCTCTGTGTCTGACCTTCTCTGATGAAAATGTGCTGGCAGGCGAGGAGCACTGGAGGGCCTAGTCCTGCACTGCTCCTGCACTGAGAGCATGGCTGCTCTGTTGTCTTCGCCACCTCGCTGCCACGTCTGTGCAAACACAGAGCAGCTAAAAACCCTAAAGCAGCTGGACTTCCCAGGCCATATTATTACTGAATCCTCTCTCCGGCCCTGTGCTCAGCTGCTGATTAGCGAAAATGTAGTTTTGTGAGCCCAGCCAGAGAGAGGCAGCCAGATTTTGAAGTGTGTGTGTATAATCTGCGAACTCGCATTTAATTCTGACTGTTCTGACGGAGCTCAGGGCACAATAAACGTGCAAGAACTTGCGCTGGTTTAACTGCATCAGTGTGAAAATGGACGGGCATGAGCAAGACCCAAAAACATCTGTATTGCACTTTTGAAAACCTGCAGTGTGGTAGTGAGGACCCCAAAATAAGCCTGATTTTCCGCCATAGTACTGTCACTCCCTCTGACTGCCATAGGCACACACTGCACCAGCACAGAAGATATTTCAGACAGGTTCAAAGCTGCATCAGGGGAAGGTTTGGACCAGACATTAGGAAGCATTTATTCACTGAGAGGGTGGTCAAACACAGGAATGGGACTCCTAGGGAGGTGGTCGATGCCCCAAAACTGTCAGTGTTTAAGAGACATTTGTCCAATGCCCTTCACAACATGATTTAAACTTTCATAGAATCGCAGAATCAACTCGGTTGGACAAGACCTTTAAGATCACCAAGTCTAACCATTACCCCAGGACTGCCAAGACCACCACTAAACCATGTCACTAAGGGCCTCATCTACATGGGTTTTGAACACTTCCAGGTGTGGTGATTCCAGCAATTCCCTGGGCAGCCTGTTCCAATGCCTGACCAACCTTTGGTTATATCCCATCTTAACTTCCCTTGGCACAGCTTGCGGTTGTTTCCTCTTGTCCTATCACTTGTTACCCGGGAGAAGACACCAGCCATCTCCTTGCTCCATCCTCCTTGTAGAAATTGCTGTTGGTCAACCCTGAAGTGGTCAGGCAGTTGGAGTAGATGATTGTTGTAGGTCCCTTTTAACTGAAACCGTTTAGTTCTGTTCCATTTCATTCCATTCTATTCTACTCTGGCTTTTCAGTTGTAGGCTGGTA
Source organism: Amazona ochrocephala (assembly GCA_039720435.1). Lineage (NCBI taxonomy): Eukaryota > Metazoa > Chordata > Aves > Psittaciformes > Psittacidae > Amazona > Amazona ochrocephala. The sequence goes on from CM077878.1 coordinate 78,471,288, forward strand.
TCACAAGACATCTTTGCAAGACTGACTTAAGCTTCTTAACCTTTAAGGATTAGAAAAGACTTTTGCTTGTTTGTTTTCTCTGGTTGAATGCAACACACATGGGTGCTTTAATCAAGTTCTCATGGTGCTGCATTTTTCTTCTTATTGATCCTTATAGCATTTTGCCTGGCAAGTAAGAGCAGTATAAGCGGAAAGTTCATACACCTGTGTAAATGTTATTGTCAACAAGCACTACTCTGCTGAAGACTTGGAAAGATTTGCCAAAGCATCAGGAGAAGAACTTTATTAGACATAGGATCCTGATCTTATGGGTGGTGAGGCCCAAGTATCTGATGCTGTGTCACACATCCAGTTGGAGCTGCACCTGCAGGGGAGTGAGGATTTCCAGCAGACCTGGATGAACCCACCTGTTGGCCAACAGTTGCTCCTTCACTCAGCTGGCACAGCTGCCTACATAGTCATCCCCTGAGCAAAGACAGGTCAAAATTATGTGGTTTGCTTGAGCATTTTTCTAACTAAATCCAAAGCTTCCTGATGTATTTTTTTTTCCAGGCTGGTTTAGGAAACGAATGAATGAGCTGGTACGCTGGCAAAATCAGTGAGAGGTTAAGCTGTGGTGGAGTTCATGGTGAGGTACTGGGAAGACTAGGGGATAAATGGGAAGTGGTGGCTGCTTCACTTGGATCTTAGCAGCACAAGCAGGCAGGCAACTCACTGCTGCAGTTGAGCATGTACTGGGCTCTATTGTCCTGAAATAGGTGTGTCCTAGTGTTATCCCAGCAGAAGAAGAGCTGGGTTTATTCAGCCTAGGGGAGAAAATGAACTGTTTATCTCCCAGCGGGAATGAACTGATGTCTTCAACTAATGATGGGAGGCTATGGAGAAGACAGGGGTACTCAGTGGCAAGGTGACAGGCCAAGGACATTGGCTGCACCAAGGAAGATTAGATAGAATAAAAACAATTTCCCTGTGAACGTAATCAAGCATGGGAACAAGTACCCAGAGATGCATAATCTCTACCCTTGGAAATATCCAAAAGTGACAGGACCTGAGCAACATGATGTAACTTCAGAATGGGCCCTGCCTGCCTTAGGAAGGGGAAGTGACCTCTAGAGGTCCCCACCAACATAAAATATTCTGTGATTATAATTTTTTATGGCACTTTAAATTAGATGAAAGCTGTTAGTCTCACTGAGATGTAAATGTTGCTTGCACTCAAAATAACTCACAACCATGTTCACTACCCAAATTTTACGTGCGAGAAGATGAGGCAGAAAGGTCATTCATTTGTCTGGGATGCAGCAAGGACCCCAGCTCCTTTTCCTGGGGAAGAAGGCCAGCCAGCAGAGCAGCTTTGTTGCAGGGCGTCCCTGCAGCTGTGGTGTTACAAGGCTTACACCATCAAAATGCCTTACTACAGCTCTGTAAGTCTGTGTACTTCACAGCTATAATAGAGCATGCTACATCAAATGACATTTTAAATTAATATATAATTAAAATATTAGTATGGTGTATATTAATTCACTGGGAGCTGCAGAGGACACTGTTCCAGCAAGAATCCCTACTGGTATGTGTGTAACAGAGACATAGAAATAGATGATAACGAACAAAATAAACTGAAGATGCGGAAAGCCTGGGTGGGTTAATGGCAGCCACTGTTCTGCTGACACAAAGTAAATGTGATCTTTCATAGAGGGAGAAGTCCAATCTCCTTTTTGGAGAGCTGGCTGAATATATGAGGCTGTTGTGTACCAAGTCTGTAAATTGCAGTTGTTTTAATCTATATGTTATGGGTGTATTGAATGATGCCGATAATGATAGATGAAGAGGAAGGAGTTGACCAAGGCAGGTGCAGAGGTCTGCTGCTGAGTGAGATATCTCTCATGATGACAGATCCATCTCTTCCTTACCCTGTGAGAAGCTGCTATTTCTGTTGTCAAGACTTAACAAACTTCCTAACTATACCGAATAGCACCAGTCAAAAAGTGTGGTTTCGCGTAATGGTCAGGCAGTCTAGCAATGGTCTAGAAACACAAATGTAAAACCAAAACTGTCTCCAATTGATGTATTTCAGATGCGACCCTAAATTTCAGGAGGTAACCCTGCATTAGCAACCCACATGCTTCAAATAAAAATGGCACGGACTACAGTCTTTTTTCCTTTCTTTGAAACAAATGCCTCATTTTTTTCACATTACATTCAGCCTCTGATGTAACGGAAAGATGAGTCTTTTGTGTTCTGTGATGTTGTGGTCTATAGATATTGATTTAATAACATTTTGTAGTACAATCAGGAAAGAAAGAAACACAGTACATTGATACTGCTGAGGGAATTTGCCAATTAGGATCTACCAGAATGACTGGGAGCAGAAAAATGATCCTTGAAATCTGAACAATAACCTTGCTGCTGGCACACGACCTGTTGTCGTGTGTGAGAACCCAGGGTGTCCACATGGAAGCAAGAGAGTATTCATTCTCTTTGCGAACAGAAGATGTAATGCACAGTTCCAAACGCTTGAGCTGGTCATTACTGTTGTGTGTTTGGTACTGTGCCTTCCCTGTCTTTTGTGCAGAGAGTCGGACTGAGATTTAAAATGCAACTTCTCAAATTTGGTTTTCAGTCCAGGAGACTTCTGCTGAAACAGTCAATGGAAAGGCTATCATTAACTCTGCTCTGAGAATAGCATGTTCTCCAGAGTTAACACCCAAATGTGTGGATTCCTTTACAAGCATAGGATGGGTGAAGTTCAATTACCAGTTACTGTGACCAGAATTCAGGTCATAGTTTCATGAGATGTGGTCACAAAAAATCCCCAACTTGATCACTGCAGTGGTCTGAGTTAAAATTACCTCTTTCTGGTGGTGGTTGGGGGGTATTTTTAACCTGAATTGTTTGAGCAACCCAGTTTGAGTGCAGCAGTGCAGTAGCATGCTGGCGAGGGCAGTGGGTGCAGTGTATGGGTGGGAGTGATGCCTTGAACAGGGGAAGAAGCTGTCAGTCATGTTACTGCTAGAGCCAGCATGTTATTTCTGATTCTGTGAAAACTGGTGGAATGAGCCGGGAAGGGGTAGCTGTGTAACACAGGGACTGGCACAGCTTGACTGGGGAGACTTAGGACTTGCTGCAGGTTTTTTTCCATGTACGATTCCTGTGACACTAGAGGTGTTCAGCTTGGCACCTTCTTTTTCTGAGATAGAAACTGAGCTAGCTGGCAGTTTGTAGGCTGAAGCTTTCTGGTGTGAGCTGTAGGGCACCAGGACCTAAGCTGGAAAAACAGAGATTCCAGAAAACTGATGAACCTCAGCAAATGCTGATTTTAAAAAAGCTATTGCTTTTGTTGTTGTTGTTTTTAGTAATATACTTCAAAGAAATGGATTGAAAAGGGACTGAGCATCACAATGACCAGGTTAATGTTGTTGGTGTGTGGCAAATCATGGAATGATAAAGCTAGGAGGGACCTTGACAAGCTCCTTATCTGGGTGAGGTTGTCATGGTCTGTGTGCCCAAGTTGCACAAACCAGCTCTCCCAGCCCTGTGTGCATAGCTCACCACATTGAGCTGGCATGTGGCGATGGGACCTCAGAGATCTCTCCAGTCCCCTGGAGCCTAAACCATAACCCTTACTTTAAGAGGTCCACAGTGTCTTATAGCACACTTTTTCCCTCTGAGCTGCAAAGGCAGATGCTGCTACAACCTGCCATTCAAGGTAGCTTTTTTTGGCCTAGAAAACTCCCCAGCAAAGTGAAAGTGATGTTGACGTACAGTGAGTCACCTACATACTATTTTGTAAAACAGCTGACAATACAATAACTTGTCTCTGTGTGTATATTGGTGTTTTGCACACTGGGTAAGGACCTCAACTGTGGGACAGCAATGTGAAATAAGAGTGATCTGCCAGAAGAGTGAACTGGCCTGAGTGTTATTGATGTGTGGGGCATATGGATGCTCAAAAGCCTTTGACACCTCTTAGCTTCCATACTGAGAGGAGCACTAACACCCCAACTCTGTATTAAGCCAGTTTTGGGAGCCCCCACCAGCAAAAATATAGGTTTTGTTTTCTTTTGCAAGATTATCAGTTTTCTGCCAGGTGTCCTGGGTTCAGCAGTAGCAGTCATTTTCCTCCTTCTTAGTAGCTGGTGCAGTGCTGTGGTTTTGACTTTCAGCCTGGGAACAGCACTGACAACACCGATGTTTTCAGTTGCTGCTCAGTAATGTTTAGTCTGACCAAGGACTTTCTGAGTCTCATGCTCCGCCAGGGAGGAGGGGAAGCCGGGAGGAAGGAGAGACAGGACACCTGACCCAAACTGACCAAAGAGTTATTCCATACCACAGCACGTCATGCCCACTATATAAACTGGGGGCAGTTACCTGAAAGGCCCACATCACTGCCTGGGTCGGGCTGGATATCTGTTGGTGGGTGGTGAGTGGTCGTATTCTCTCCCCTTGTTATTTCCCTTATCATTCTTATTATTGGTGGTAGCAGCAGTGGTTTGTGTTATATCTTAGTGACTGGACTGCTCTTATCTCAACCCATGGGAGTTACATTCTTTCGATTCTCCTCTCCATCCTTCTGGGAGCTGGGGGAGGAAGAAGTGGGGAAGTGAATGAGCGGCTGCGTGGTTCTGAGTTCCCAGCTGGGCTTAAACCATGACACCAGGTTAAACCCCAAACCAGCTCACATCTGGGTCAAGGGGTGACAGCACCCAAATGGGAGAAGAGGCTGTGATACCCAGCAGAAATGGAGGAAGAAGAACTCCTTCTTACAGAAATAACACATACCTTTTTCCTCACAACAGTCATCCATCTGGTCCTGTATGCTGTCTGTGGCTATAGCAATAGGAAGATCACACTTCAGGTAGCACCGTGATTAAGTAGTAAGTGAGCAGGATTTTTGTATGCCTTAGCTGATCTAGTAGCTTGCTGCTGCCAGAAGGACTATTGGCACTTTATCCGTCAGTGCACTGACATGCTGGAAAACAATCCTTTTTTCCTTATCTGGATTACTTTTCTGTTGGGCTGGTGAGTTAGATCAGTTCATCATGGAGCCCTGACGCAGAGGAGGGTCTGCAGAGCTGTGAGCTGGTGAGAGGAGCAGGACATCCCCCACTGTGAAGACAGGGAGCTGTTGCAGCAGCAGGTGTTGTGAGCCCTGACCCAGATCTAGTGTGAAATGAAATCTGAATCTAATCATATTTTCTATTTTTAACAAGAGCTACCCAGAAAGCAGAATAGGTTTAGACCCGTCATTGGGTGGGAGAAGTGTGAGCAAGAGTGAAGAGCTGCAGGAAGTGGGTGAAGAAATCATAGAATTATAGGAGGATTTGGGTTGGAAAGGACCTTAAAGATCATCCAGTTCCAATCCCCTGCCATGGGCAGGGACACCTTCCAGTAGACCAGATTGCTCAAAGCCCTGTCCAACCTGGCCTTGAACACTTCCAGGGAGCGGGCAGCCACAGCTTCTCTGGACAACCTGTGCCAGTGCCTCACTGCCCTCATAGTGAAGAATTTCTTCCTAATATGTAATCTAAATCTCCCCTCTTTCAGCTTAAAACCATTCCCCCTTGTCCTGTCACTACATGCCCTTGCAAAAAGTCCCTCTCCAGCTTTCTTGTAGGCTCTTTATGGGTACTGGAAGGCTGTTGCAAGGTCTCCCTTGAGCATCCTCTTCTCCAAGCTGAACAACCCCAATCCTCTCAGGAAAGAACTCTTTTGGTAGGAGAGATGGTGCTCGGCCTTTCATCCTTCCTGAGGAGAGGATGTGAGCTGGAGTACTGCAGCACGTGGTGTTTGGAGGAGCTGCAAAGCGGAGGCTGTGGCCACTTGTGGTCAGTAAAGATTGGGTTTTTTGGCACTTTTCCTAAAAGTAGCTTCATCAAATGCAAGATGTTGGCCAAATTCTATTTGTGTAAATCCATTCTGTCTCTCTCAGGGCCCCTGAAGTATTTTATTCACTTCATGTTCACTTCATAGAAACAGAGGACTTGCTAATGGTGCAGTAATTCAGCACCTCAGATGGATTCTCATTGGACAATCAATGTGTGGAGCTCAGCTGGCTTCCGATTTACTCCTGCTAAGAGCTGGACCTGTACTTTCTGCTGATGGCAGTGCCAGAACTATCAGGGCAAGGTACAAAAAAAAAGGCAGATAGGGAATAAACTAGTAATTTGATAGGTTTTTTCCTATTACCAGATCAGTTTGTGGTTGGATTCCGCTCTGAAGCTTTATACCTAGTGAAAGCCTCTGCCCTAACTCTCTGTATTTCTGCAGCATATTGCTGTTGTGTTACAACCTGGAGCAGGTGGCCCTCAGCCTGAAATGAAGACATAAATAATTCCTTAACATTAGTACTTGAAAAGCATTTTGGGATCCTATGAAGGCACTCTCTGTGGTGTATTTTGGTAATTAGTGTATAAAATGATTCATGAAAAGAAGAGGGCTTCCTTAACCTCCTCCCTCCCCCCCCCTTATGTTTTTTCCCCTGAAAAAAAGAATATTCTACTAATACAGAACTTATTTGCTTGATGAGTGAATGTGAGGCATTTTCTTCCTCTCTTCTTTTTCTTATAGCTCATGGCCACAAGGTGCAACATTTTAGCACAACTTCAGAATCATTTTTAGTGCTGAGTGTAGAGTGTTTTGCTAAGGCTGCCTTTCTCAGAGGCTGGATTGCAAGTATTTAATCTACGTGTCAGAGCTGAAGACTACTAACTTTGTCAGAGACAGACTTGCACTCGAGCATCTCCCTTAAGTGTAAAAATATTTTCCATGGGATAACCAGAGAAAGTAACTTCAAATCAGAGATGCATGAAGAAATAATAATAATAATAATAATAATAATAATAATAATATCCAAATACAAGGAAAGGTAAAGCTTTTCACAGTCTTCCAGTAAGGATGATAAGCAGCTGTGACAGAGAGTGAGGATGATGTGGTTATTGCCCCCTTATGGGACACCTGTTCTTTATGGGACACAGAGCACACGCCTCATTAGGCAACATGAATGCATGTATTTGCATGCCTTCATAGCATCCTCAGAGTAAATCCAGGACTAGCCTGGATGAATGACTTCAGTTGCTCTGTCTGGGCATGTTTGCATTATGTGGCTCTCTTGAATAGGGGCAAAAAGCAGTCCTTTTCAACCCTTGTCCATGCAGATTTCTGAACCACTACCTCTTTTGGCTCTTTATATGCACTTTCTTTCAGATCATCTCCAAATATAAGGACTGTGGAAGCCACTTTGCTGGTGTAGACTATTACTCACAATATCCTGGCATCTTTCCCTGCCACCCATCTTCCAAGGTTAGGATAGGCACGTAAGAACCTTCACCATGTGTGAGCTGAGGAACTGGCTCCTATTTTCTTCAGCCGTCTGTGGCCCACAGACAATTACCACTTGACTCAGTGTGTTGGGTCAAGTGTGATGAGCGCCCGGGCCTGCAGGTTGACCTGAGCTGTCAGCCACATGAAGCTGTGAGCCAGTGGGGATTGTGGATGTTGATATTTCTGGGTTCCCCTGGGGTTTGAGCACTGGCTGAGCACAAAAGTTTCAGGGGAAGGGAAGCCCGCCATCACAGCAAACACCCTTTCTCCATGTCTGCCCTTGCCTGTCCTTCCAACTCCCTCATTCAGCTGGTATGTGCTGACTTCAGTGGGCAGGCTGACTTGAGGGCAGGGTTTTCTCCATTCCTCATGCTTGCCCTTGGATCAGCAAAGATCATGGGTAAAATTAGTATGAATGGCAATGCAGGGGTAGTATGTGGGCCCAGGAGAGAAATAAGTCCTGCTGCTGTTTCCTGATAAAATACAAAGAAAGTCTAATTTCAATACTGATGAGCACACCAGTGTCAATTGTAAAGAGAGAGAGATGGTGTGAATCCAAATATGACTGCATATGTGGATGATTGTAGTCTCATTGACAAAGTGAATTTAAAGATGACATTAATAGTGAAGCCTAGAATGAAAGTTGCACTGCATTTTGGCATGCATCCTTGTTCTGGGTCATTTGCACTACTGCTGCAGTTCTGTCATCTGGATTGTATATTCTATGCCTGCATCTACTTCTGCTCAGTTTTGTGGGAAAAGTTAAGTTGAAACAGATCAGCTGTTTCTTACTAGTCTCTCATCAGCAATATTTATCATTACTGTGGTCTGCCACAGGGATCAGAAATTAGGTGAGAGGGTCGTGTTAGCATCATGGATATAATTTTAGCTGTCATCATGAAAATCCCTTCACATTTGGATAAACCGTGGGTTATTGAAGAATGTTGTGCTTTACATGTTCAGCAGGGGAGCTCATAAATTTTTGAAGTGACAAAGGTCAGGCATGTAGAAAGGGAAAATATTTTTGTCCTTTCCTTGAAACTTTTGTAAATATAGGTTGTTTCTGGTTTGGAAGTAGTGCAGCAATGGATGGTTTTAGTAAGGAGGATATAGCCACCATAATCACCTTTACTCACCCTGAAATCTGTGCCTGGTGGTGTGGGAATAACTGTGTGAAATAAAAGCAAGACTGAAGGAAGCAACCACAGCACATACCAGAATTGAAGAGGCTGGCTGTATCAGCAGAAGAATGATAAGGATGACCACTAGGGAAGATGCATGCCTCACTGCTACTTACTGCCTCTGAATGACCACAGAAGTGTGGTGGGTTTCTGTGTCTGAGTGCAAAGATACCTGAGGAAAGTGCAGCAGAGCTGATGAGGAGACTGCAATCCCAAAGGCTTTTCACAACACATTGCTACCATACAGATGCAGTTTTGTATTGGGAATCAGTACAAGAAGAGAGCAAGAGGAGGTCGGCAATTAACATTGAAAAAGAATGAGAAAGGTTAACGCACAGAAATCTGTGATGATGTTGGTGGTTTGAACTGCCAGTCTGATGCAATGGATGACAAACAGGTACATGGTAAAATCTTACACATTTTCTACATTTATGCCTCTAGCCTCCCACAGCTCTATAGACCATGAGATTACACATAAACCTCCCTATAGTTTAACTATAAATGCTCCATCCACCCTGGGATCAGCCAGAATTTTCCCTGAAATTGCTTTCTCCCATCTCTTGCAAACATGTGAGGCCAAATCCTGGAACTAAAAGCAGGGAGGGTCACTCTCTGTTCTTTCAGTGTTGCATGTATGCACTGAGAACAAGGAGAAAACTGCTGGGGAAAAATACAGTTGGTCCCTGGTATGGAAGAACAGAAACAATAGGTATGTGGGTAGAAATTCACAGAGCAATAGGAATTGCAAGTATGTGAGTGTTTTAGATGCAAGAATTAAAAGGGCGAAAATGAGGAACATGGAATAGAGTGGGAGTGATTTTCCCAGAAGGCTGTGTAATTATTCATGAGGGATGATACTGTAAGAATCAATCATAACTATGTAGGAAGTTTTATCTGTAGGATCTTTGTCTCACTCCTTGCTGAGGTTGGAAGGAATGAGGCAACAATTATATAATTAAAGATGCAACCATAATGACTGCACAAAATGGAAGCAAGTTAAAGTTACAAGGCCATGTTGATCATTATTATTACGTAATTGAATATTTGAACGTATAGGAAAACTCAAACACCTAAAGGCCCTCTAAGGGCCGACTTGAAGAAAAAGAAGTTGGGTTCATGCAGGTAATTAATAGAATAGCAACAGAATCAAACAAGACTAAGAAAGGAAAAAAAACCATTAACGGGTATATAAATTATATTAGTTTTAAAAGTCACCCTAACAACACACAAAACTTGAAATGGAAACTATATTTCTACAGTCTTAAGTCAGTGGAAACTTTAAAAAGTATATCAGGTGAGTATAACTTTTTTTCTTAGGATATGGATTTGTTACAGGTTAACTTTTTCATAAGCACATAACTGGCTTGGCTTTCGGAGATGACCATTCACTGGGGGCTTTGAATCTGAACATTTGATGGCATTCATGGCCTAATTTAGACACCTAATAATAGACATATTAAATTTAAGCTAGTTGTCTTAGGCTGACTTTAGAACCAGCAAAGAGAAAAGACATCTTCAGAGAGAAAATAATTTCTTGTTTTGGATGCCAGTTTTACCATGAGATGACTTGTCCTTGAAAGATGCCTATTCTTCTCCACTGCTTATAAAGAAGCTTAAGGTAACTAAGACTTGAATGATCTACTTTCAGGAGATTAAAGACATGAAATAAATCCTGTCAGTCTTGGTGTCTAACATAAGGCATCCACATTAGAAAACTGTAGCCGTAGCTGTTTGTAAGGCAATATCAAAACAAACTGTTGCAAATCACACTGTATACTCCAACAGTTAGCTCTCAAAAAGGCTTGGGCAAGCAGTGCAGACATGGACACAGACATACTTAACCAGGGTGCAGGCCATGTTGGCGGTAAGCAAAGATTCAAACTGCGCTTTTGGAGGATGGTGTGCTGGAAGGTCTCTGTGACCGCAATCTCCCATGGGCTGCCAAAGATGGCACCTTTTCTCTTGGTTCACCTGTATTTCAATTCCAGCTTGAATGAGTTGCTTTGTCTTCTGGGACTTCTTGGCATATGTCTATAAACATGGATTTGTTTGATTGTAACATTTCCCTTTCCAGACTCTGGACATCTTGTTTAAATGCTCTTTTCAAATTCCTAAGCTATCCAGCTCAGATTCCAAAAGGCCTAGACTGAATCCGGAGTAAGGAGATGATAAACAAGAAATATGCTAATAGGATTTTTTTAAACTTCCAAAAAGCCTTCTTACTGTCCTTGCTTGAGACCATACAGCTCTCTGGGTAGGTACCCTCTCTTGTCCCCTTTTTTTTCGTCTTTGTTCTTGGTGCCAGAATCAACCAGTTTCTGACAAGATGGCTGTATTATGATGGATGTGTTGGCAGGCAGGCAGGAAGATCTGGCTAGACAGCAGAGGGGATGAAAATATAGCCAGCTCCTGAAGGTGGCTGTGAGAGGGATTCTTGCTTTCCTAGTACTTTTTATTCTTGCTTCTGGGCTATTTACTTGTGTTCCACTCCAGTGAACAGGGTGACAGGTAAGTGTGCTCACCCTTCTCCTGGTGGTGTCAGCACAGGCAGCAGCACCAGGAGGAAGCTGTTGTGAAGAGGGTCATGTGGCTGTGACTGGGAGAGATGACACCATCCAGAAGCATGGTCTTAGGGGTATCTTCTGGAGTACATCCTGATGCCTTCTAGTGTAGCTCCACTCTGTTCCTCATCTAGAAGCTGGGACCTGGCAACCAACTTCTGAACTTCTGACCTCATCTGTGAGCTAGAAACAGCCATAAGCCCCTCTCTTTGGCTCATGATCTCAAATAGCTTGACAAACTAGCAGGTATCTTCTGGATACAGAAAGAGGGTTGTGACCCCCTTCTTGGGAATTGGGATCAATATGTAAGTTGCTGTTGTTTTCAGTCATTTTATGAGGAATCTAGAAAAGATCTTCTCCCCTCCCCTGCAGTTCTGTTGAAAACAAAACCTCTTTTAGAACACTAAGCAGAAAATAGTGATTCAAGGTAAGGCTAAGGGCTTGTGGGTGTCCAGGCCACAGTGCTGAGTACTAGTTTGCTCATACAAAAATTCACCTTTTGCTATTTCACCTTTCCTTGGATATGGCTGACCACATCGATGGTTTCACTATTTCACTTTATAATTACAGATTCCTTTCACCTCATTTATGAAAATCACTATGTGTCCAAGTAGGCCATCGTTTACGCAATGTCGTAACAAATAGATATAATTAATGATGAGTCTTTAAATATATGTATGTGAATAGCAACTATTTTTGAAACATGAAACTTCAACACTTTAAAATTGTTTTGCTGAATTAGATGAGTCATCATGCCTGGGAAAAAAAGATCCTGTAATTTCATTGTATTTTCCTGTCATTAAGAAAATATTATGCTTCAAGCAGATGAAAGACAGCAAAATTTGCAGACCCATTATTACTGGATAGTGGTAGCAAAGAGAATTGCATTACATTTGCCTACAGATATGTGAGTGTGTTTTAGCACCCACTTTTTGTTTCTTTAAAAAAAAAATAGGTATCAATTTAGAGGACAAAATAGAGTTGTGGTTTTTGGAGGACAAGCTTGGACACACCAGAATCTTCAATCCACTGCTTCCATGTCTGTGTCCCCCATTTGCTCTGAGGACTGACCCTGGACACACTGCTCTGCTGGGTCATCCACACACTCTGCAGCTTTTGGTGGACTTATTGTGGGTGCTGGCATATTCCCAAGGGGAAGGGGCATGTTTTGTGCAAGTGTTGGCAGGTTTTCAGGGGTTGCTGGCATGCTTTCAGTGGGCTTTGGCATGTTTGCAGTGGGTATTGGCACACTATCAGGCAGTATTGGAGCACTTTCTGTGGGTACTGGCACCCTTTCTGGGAGCACAGGCATGCTTTTGGTGGGCTTCATCATGTTCTCGGTGGGTGTTGTCATGTTTTCAGTGGGTGCTGTTATGCTCCCAGTGGGTGCTGGCGTGTGTTCAGTGGGCGCTGGTGCGCTCATACTGGGCTGCTCACAGTAATTCCCAGCCCCTGACTGTGGGGTGAGAGGAATGGGGAGCTCTGGCACCATGATGGCATTACATGTCTGAGCATGACCGGTCTCTGGATTGATGCTGTTGCTTGGGACGGACTCTTCTGCCTTGTGAGACACACTAAAGGCTTCAGCCAGCTCCTTCAGCATCCTCTCGTCATTAGTGCGCAGCTCAATGCTTGCCTGCTCAGAAGAGGAAGGGCTTCTATCAGCATCATCATCTTCTTCTAAGATGTCATTTCCATTCACTTCTTCAGGGAACTGTGCTTGCTTTATTTTTTTGTACAATTCATTCCTCTCTTCCTGCAGAGCCCGGCAAAGGTTCTCTAGCCTCTGGATTTTTAGCACGAAGCATTCATATTCCTTGGTCCTCATGGCTTTCTGTGGTCAAAGACATCAGACAAAGGTGAGAACTGAGTTTGGGTGCATGCAATTCATTGGTGGAACTGGCAGGTAGGAAATAATTTGAGATCTAGGCAGCCCTCACAAGACTCTGCCAGGTAGCTGGCTTTTGCCAAATGCTCTACAACAACTATGGTCTTTTGTACTGAAGATTCAGGAGGAAATTCAGCTATGTTACTGCACTGTATTAAGCATTCTCCATACAGATCCATAGAATCACAGAATTATAGAATAATTAGGGTTGGAAAGGACCTTAAGATCATCTAATTCCAACCTCCCTGCCATGGGCAGGGACACCTCCCACTAAACCATGTCCAGATCAATTTCACCCAAAAATATTTGCAGGAGTACCTGTTGAACTGTGGAGGTGGAAAAATATAGTGGATACCTGTATAGATAAGCACCCAAAAGCCTGCCTGGACATCCAGTGGGTGTGAATTTTGGGGAAAAAAAGCTGTACTATATTTTTTGCTTATTTTGCATCTAGATCCTGTGAAAGCAGCCTGAACTGGAACATTTTCTTGTTTCTACAATCAGTGAGGAAACAAGAGATACAGAAACCCAGAAACAGCAATAGCACAGAGCTATAAGTCTAATCAGAAAGGCCTGGTCCAAGTTCAGTGTAAATTTGGGGTGAAACTTCAAGCAGCCTCTTATCTTATTTGGATGAGTTCCAACATGCTTATGAATTTCCTCTGCAATGCCCCTGTGACAGCATGTTTAAAACTATGGTAAGCCACAGTACTTGCTTTTGGCTCTTGGAGCTTGCATACACAGGAAGTTAATGAAAGGTGTAAATTTGAAGTTCATTAGCTAGACCACATTAATTCCCTGGGTGGATGCTCTTATGCAGAAAGAAACTTGCATGAAGTGAACTAATGCCAATTTGCTTCTATGTGAGAGCATTAACAATCACACATTTTTAGAGCACTCAAAATTCACAGCTACATAATTCAGATTCTTGTGGACGTAATGAATGCCTCTGAACAATCTAAAAGCCACAGCAGCTGGGGTTGTCTTTTTCTGTGAAGACACCTAATTACCAAGGTAGCTTGAAAAAAAGACCCTTAGATTCCAGAACAAAGTTTTCATTGACTTCTGGCAGTTTCAGGTCACCTCATTGCATAGTTAAAGCTTTATGTGGGGAAAGGAGTGCATCCTGAGAAGAAAAAGACTGGTCACCTCTTCAATCATGTCCAGTAACGCTCTGTTACAGTTCTCAAACCTGGATTTCCATGTAGCAGTATCCTTTTCCAACTTCTTCATTTTCTTTGTCATCTACAGAAGAAGGACAAAAAGCTGAATCACAACAGGAAGTCCACGCTGAAGATTAAATTAGGGCAGTCCTTTTATTCAGGTCTTTGGCTGTACTCATAACTCTGCTACCAGCAGCTGTAGTGGCTGTGCTAAGTAATAATTTGTGGTAAAGGATGGATTTTGTTTTAAGTAGCTTCCATATAACTTTCAGCCTTCAAGTCTGTAGTCTTAAAGTACGACCAGTTTGTTATGTGGTTATAAGTATAGCCAAATCCGACATTACAAACTATCGCAAAAACAAAAGGCAAAGAAAATGTGGCATTATTCTCTTTGTCTCTTTACCAGACCACAGTGTTAGATTGCTGGGAAGTTAAAGAAGGGCTTGTATCTTCTGAGCCAGCACTGCCAAGGAAGTTCCCTCTGGATTAGTCACCTCTATCCTACCTCCAAAACACACCACTACCTCTCTGTGAAAATACTTAGTGGTTGCCTGGGTCGGGGCATCAGGAATATGGGCCCCAGTGGCAGAGCAGAACATCATTTATTGTGAAAGTGGGTTCAACACATGGATGTGTTTGGGTTTTAACTCCTGTTCATTACAGGAAATAAGTACACCAGCAGCAATGAAACAGCCACTTGGGCTTAATGGTGGGAAGGTGTTGATGGGCTTCAGCTCTGTCTGTGCGTGCCAGTAGGAAGATGTGTAGCCTGTGTCAACATTTCTGTACCAGTGTCAGTCACCCAGGAGGCTCTGGGCACTCCTGGAGGCATGTGCTGACAAATGCAGCTCCAGACTCCCTATTTGGTATCTCTGGAGGGTCTGTACCGAACCACCACATTAACTTCTAGGTAAAATGATTGTTCATCAAGGGAAATTTTGGTTTTATCTGAAGGAAAGTGAAATGTTCAGCTTACATTGCTGAAGTGTAAGCTGCTATCAGTTGTGGCTGAGTGTGCCCCAGATCTTATTTGGATGCTGATGAGATTGTTCTCCAAAATGTGCAGAAATGGTCCCACTCCAGAAAAAATTATTGCAGTGAGAAATACCAAAATTTAAATGGAATGCGTGAAGCACAGAGTTCAAGTATGAGCTGCTACTCACTTTCTCCATCTCCTGTTTGAATGTGGCAAACACTTCATTGCTTTTGGTCAATGTTTTCTGAAATTCTTCAAACCTTTCAGAGTAGAGAGTGATCTGTATTCACAGAGAAAAAAAAACACAGTAAAATTTCAGAGTCTCCAGGATGGTGAACTTCTGCTTTGGTAGAAGATAACAAAATAAGTTCTGTGGTAGGGCAAGGAAATTACCTTCTGTTTGGAGACCATGAAACACAAACATAAGGGAACCGAAACTCTCTGCATCTTTTTAAGGCTGCAAGCTATTATGATTCTCTGTTGCAGAAAGGTAAATTAAGGAAAAATAGGAAGACCCAGGCCAGTGATTTTAAAAAGACCCGGGAACTATGGGTGCCCTATTCCCCTGAATATTGCAGCTATAGTGTCTCTAAACAGGGTGCTCAGAAGCAAAAGAGCTCCCTAGAAGCAGAGACTTCTGAAAACATTTCCCTTGGTAACTACAAAGACTATAGAGGACAGCATCAAAGTCTGAAAAGGTTTCTACTCCCCGCCTTTCCTCACAAGCCCTCTACACTTCTATGTAGAATTGTGGTTGGCATCTAAAGGAAAGGACTCCTAGGATGACCTGCAGAATGGACAATGGTAATATAATACATGAGCCCATGTCTATGGTCAGGGTCTAATCTGTGCTGGTCCAATCACTGACACTCTGCAGAACCAGGCAGTGGGATTAAATCAAGGTGACAGTCAGCATGGTGAGAGCAGTTTCTGAGCTGTAAGCCTTGCTTAACCATGCAGACATTGCCAGATTCAAACTTTAACCTTTGGACATAAGCTCTGGCAGCCTTTAGAGGAGGAGCTGAGCACTACCCTGTGTAAACTGCTTCTGATGTCCAATTGAACTGTGGGAGAGGTATCTACACCACAGCCACAGTTTCACCTCTTCTGTCTTTCCAGTTCCCACTTGGTGGCTCAGGCTGTGGCCAGGAGCTGCACCAGGCAGCACTTGATGTGCTTCGCTGGACTCCACTGTTGAAGAGGAACACTGCTGTTCCCTTCCTATGTCATCTGGCATACAGGGTAGCCCCAACACTAAGCAAAACCCACCCTTGGCTTCACACCCCTGTAATCCTGCACTGGATCCCTTCCAGCTGTGTCCCTGCTCCTCGGCTTCAGCGAGCTGAGAGGGCACCTTGTCAGCTCTGTTTTGTAGCCTGCCTGTGGACTGCAGCTGCAGGCAAGGCCAGCAAAGCAGAGAAAATAATCCCCTGACAGCCTCTTCTTCCAGTTTCACTTCACTTCATGAAGCATAGCAGAAGAAAGATCTGTTGCAATGTACCAGCATTTCAGACTATTAGGGCTCCATATTTTGCTATCAGTTTATACTGGGCAGCCACATGAAAGTTCATCTGTGGCTGTATTTTGTCAGTGATCCAGATTTTTATATCTAAAAAAAATAAATTTGCAAAGATCTGAGATCAGTTTTTCTGTAAGAAGAGCAGCACCATCTCATCCACTTCTGTCTGGTGCCAGAGCACCCCCAGCAGTGTTTAGGTGACATTTCATCTGCCCAGCCTAACTGCTCTCATCAGAAGAAGAGTGACTGGTGTAACATGCAGTGGCTGAGGCAGGATTAGAGCAGCGCGATGCGACATTCAAGAGCAGCCTCCTTTATTCAGGTGTCTGGCTGGAGGCTAGCTGCCCTCTTCACACCAGTGGGGTGCTGATTAAATGACCACCTAAGAGCTTGTATTTTGTGTGGTGCCAGCCAACACACACCCTCCCCTGGTGCCTACTCTGCAGTTACTGAGGAAAAGATTTAGAAAATGTGGTGAATAGTGTGTGGGTTTAATTCTGATTTTGAAATCAGAACACCTAACGTTATATTGTGTTTCACATTCATTCTGGCTAGTTGTTATGATGCCCCTTGTTATGGCTGCAACTGCAGTGTACTATGGATGTGCCCAAAGATAAGTTTAAGCTAGGTATTTAGGGCCTTGGTGGCTGTGAATAAGGCACTGGCTGCAGCCCTTCCCCACTGAGCTAGGTGAAGGCATGGGAGGTTAATCTGTGTACAGCTAGTGATGCCAAGACCAGAGGTAGCTGACAAAGTGTATTTATATCAGGCTGTAGCCAGAGCTGTGGCCTATGCACAAACAGAAACTCTAAGGGATTTGTTTTAGCAGCTAGAGTGCCACAGCATAAGTGGGACACTGATATTAAGTGAGACATTTGAAATAGATGTTATGGCTCTAAGGAGAAATGCCTGAGCATCCCAAAGCCAGTTAAGGGAGCGGAGGTGGGAGCAAGCAAACTAGGGCTTCTAGCCCTGAGCCATTGTCTTAAAAACCCAACCTCAGTTCTGTGTCTCTGCTTTTCCCTTCCAACTTTTGCCTATTGTTTAATTAGATTGAAAACCTTTTAGGTTTGAATAGGGCAAACTCTGATCTCAGCTGGGGCCCTAGTCAATATCATAGCACCAAGAATAGCTTATGTAATTTAAATTTGAATAATAAATTAATGTTTCCACAGTGGCTGGGAACAGTGTGTGAGAACTGTCTCTCAGTAGGAGCATGCACTCCTGCTCCTCAGTTAGGGAGATGAGGACCCCTCATTGCTGCCCACCATCCATCCAGTGCCCCTGCCAAATGGGCAGGGGGAGCACAGACAGTGCTGCTGCCAGGTGAGAACTGAGAGCAAGGCTTTGGGAAGTAAGGACATCTCAGCATCATCATGCTATGAGGGTGCTACAGCAAGGACACCCCTTTGGCCCTGTTAAGTTCTTCTTGGTTGCCATAGCCCAGTCATTGCAATATGCCAGCTGCTGAAAATTAAAGGCCTTGGCTGACTTTTATCTTCTCGCTTTGTTTCAAAGCACAAAGCTAAAAATATCTTCCTAAGCAACATGCCTGGAGAGGGTGTGAAGCATCCTGGGAAGTGACAATGTGGTTTGGTGGTATTCCCTCAGCTGGTGCCAGATCTCCGTCACCATTTGGAGGGCCAGATTTGGCCACCTCAGGCATACTGTGCCACCCAGAGACAGTCAGGCATGAAAATGATGTCCCCTGATTCCTCCCAGATCAAGGAAGCAGTGGGTGTTCACCACATCCTCTAAAATGGAGTGATACCTCACTCACTATAGCAGACCGTGGGGGCTGTATTATGGCTTCTCCTTATCTCACTGACCAATGTCTTTTCATAGTTTCCATGGAGCTGTTCCTCTTTTAATATCTATTTGTTGCTGAGTGCTGTTTTCATCAACGAGCACTTTATGCTGTTTCTCTTCTGTACTTGCATAATGGCACCTGGTCCATGAGGGAGGCCCTTCAGTACCTACTATACCGGAAACAGGAATAATAATAATAGCAATAGTAATAATAATAATAATAGTTATTCTTCCCAGTAATTCCAAATACAGGTTGCTGTGTAGGTGACAGAGCTCTCGCACTTGTGCTCTAACTAATGCATATTTCATTTCAACAAGTGAATCACTTAATTTTCATGTACCTAAGTCTGCAAAGGACACATATATTTCCAATACCTTTGCAGACTTGTTTGACTGGATTGTTCTAAAACAAATTTTACTATTTCAAATGTATGCTTCATATATTCTAGCTTTTATCAATATCTTCATTTTCATTTAGCTGGCTACAGAGGTCTGCTTCCATACAAACTCTTTCTGGTTAAACATAAAAGTGTAATTAAAACCACCCTGAGAAAATTTGGAGCAGGTTTGCAGTCAGGACATACGCAGCTGGAGGCCTTTGAGGTTTGACTGCAGAACCTGTCAAACTGGTGTCAGCAGCAGTTTATGGGATGCTCTTTGGTGCATTACGAGCTTATCTCAGCCTTTGAAAAAACATGTAAAGGACCAAACCCCTCTTAGTGCTTTTCCAGGTTATCAGTTTAATGATAGCCTTTCTTGGCTGCTCAACAGGTAGGAATTAGACCATCTATAAGGGCGGAGCTGGAACAACTTACCAGTATGATTAACTGTGAACAAGGGCTTGGAAGTGGCTTCCTGATGGGTGAGGAGATGAGCAGCTGCAGAGGGGCTGAAGGACTGACACCCTCTCCACTCCCCAAAGCTCTGCTGGGGAGGAGCTTTCTTGCAGACAAGTTAAAGAAGATAAATCTACATGGTTGTTTTTGTAAGTCTAGGAAAATCTACTAATGCTATCTCTTTTTGATGTGAAAGTTCAAAGTCAAACATGTAATCAAGTGTTCTCACTTGCATTCAAGGGGGATTATTGCATTGCTCTCAAAGTGTAGCATATACTGCCTGTTTCTTGTTTTTACTGCTTTTCACTGCAGCCTGACTCTTAGTATAATTTTGGCAAGCATTTTTACTTTGTTGAAGGTTTCAAATTCCAGCCAAACACTGAAATCCTTTGTATAAGCCCTTAGCAGGCAGAATTCCTGCTGAAGCTAATGAAAATGTTGCCTTCACACTGCAGTACAGGAAATCCCATGAGCACATCAGCTCCAGTTTGGTAAATGTGTTTCATGATATGTATGTACTCCAGTGCTTTGCTGGATTAGAAGACTGCCTGAAGAGTAGCTATGGTGAATAATCAAGCCAAGGCACACATTTTGTTATGTAGTTGAGTACTTTAAACACTCATAAATCATAGTATTATAGAACAGTTAGGGTTGGAAGGGACCTTAAACATCATTTAGTTCTAACCCCCTGCCACGGGCAGGGATGCCTTCTGCTAGACCAGGTTGCTTGAAGCCACATCCAGCCTGGCCTGAACGCTGCCATGGATGGGGTATCTACAACTTCTCTGGGCAACCAGTGCCAGTGCCTCACAAACTTCATAGTAAAGATTTTCTTCCCTAGATCTAGTTCAAATCTACCCTCATTCAGTTTAAAGCCATTACCCCTCGTTCTATCACTACAGGTCCTGGTACAAGACCCCTCTCCACATTTCTTGTAAGCCCCCTTTAGGTACTGGAAGGCTGCTATAAGATCTCCCTGGAGCCTTCTCTTCTCCAGACTAAAAAACCCACAAACCACAGTATGATTTGCAGTATGGGCATTACCTTACAGTTGGCTGGAAAATAACCTGTCCCCTTTGCAATAGCCTACAGGATGTAGAATGAGGCTAAAGGGAATACATAGAAAGTAGTATGGATACTTTACCTGGAACACGGCTCATGGGTTAAAAACGGGGAAACAAAGGCACACCATGCAATCACCTCTCCTACGTCACCTGTGCCTGCAGGACAGTCTCTTGCTCCTTTAACATTTTGGCCTGGAGCTTCCATTCTGCAGCTTGGTTCAGGAGCTGGGTTTTGGGCAACAGAGAAAAAATTGTTAGATCCCTCATTTACCAGTTGGAAAACCTCATCCTCCACCTACCTGTGCTTCTGCCACTACTACCGTGATAAGGAGTAATCTAACTCTTAGATGAATGCAGAGGACTTAGGCAAGATAGAGTATCTAGTGCTATCCTGAGACATGGAACAGGGCATTTGGTTTCCAAAGGCATATTTGAATATGAGTTCAAAACCTACTTGGAATCAAGTTGCAGCACAGTGGGCTCTAGAAAGTGTGGTATTTAACCATGTCTTCAGCAGACTTCTAGAGAATGGCTATAATACTTTCTGGCACTTTTATTTCAGCGCAGCTCTGGCCAAATTCCTGCTTTCCAGTGAATGGCAAACTCCCCTTTGCATTAATGATCAGGACTTAGCACACAGGTATGGTCACAGTCAGATGTGCCTCAAAAAATCTGTGAGCTTTCAGAAATTTACTACGTCATTTCGTGACATAGTAAATGTCACATACTTATTGGTATCTGTTATCTCTGAGCTCCATTTGCATTGACATATTCTCAGTGGAGTATCCCAGCTCAGGGTGATAAATGCCTTAGATCAAGCCGGCAGCCTAGGAAGAGCTTGACTGCAGTTTTATCTCTGGCAGCTCCTTGGAAGATGTGATTCCCCACTTTAAGGCATTTGGCAAAATGATATTATGAAGTGCAGGCTGCAGATGGGAGGGTTGGTCAAGGCTAATGAATTGTAGGAATGAACTGAACAGAGACTTTTCCAGGCTGCAGTTCTGAGTCAGCACTTCTAAAGTGCATGGCAGTGTTATAGCAATTGATTTAATCTGAAAGCTGAAACATTTACTGAAGTGTTAAAAGAAATGTGCCTATCGCCCACCAAACATTTGTAAAGGGTTTTACTGGTTAGGTCAAACGTGTTTTAGAAAAAGAACGCTAATGATAGCTTGAGAAATGAGATAGAAACAAATCAGTTTACCACAGGACTTTCTTCTGTTGGATTAAATTGTACTGCTTAAAACACCTCTGTTGGGCTCTGAAAACATACTGATAATAAAAGTATCGTGTAAGATCCTACTCTCATATCAGAAGTGAAAGGTGAGTAGAACTACATGCAGAAAATGTATTTGATGCCTAGTTAAAACTTCATTCTAACCATTTTGCTGGAAATAACACACGTAAACTACTTGAAACTACCTGGCAAAAGAGCTGAGAATGTACCCTACAAATGCTGACTGAACAACAGAATGAATTCCCTCCCTACAGCTATTCGTGGCACAGAGACTATTTGAATTAGACTTGTTGCCAAAACATTTATATATATATATGCTCTAGAGAAATATTTCTTCCATCAATTTGCCCTTTTGATTTAGACCCACTGAATTTTTACCATCTACAATTACCTAGACAAGAATGTACACAGCTCGAGTACGCATTTTATGAAGAAACAGTATGTTGTGTTTTATACCTACCTCTTAATATTTATTTTGAGAATTTAATCTAATGCTTGATTCAATTGAGATGAGTCAAATTCTTGAGTTAATATCTTGTTGACTAAAATTTCAAATAGGCTGTGTCATGACCAGTAAAAAGAGATGGCATGAGTAGGCCTGGATTAAATGAGCCTCAGTTCATGTGTTTGTTTTTCTGGGAGACAGTGTGTTTCATACACAGAGAAAGAATCAGTTTGGCTTTTTTTAAGTTTGTATGAAATCTGGTTTTTAAGTTTGACTTTTTTTTTTTTTCTTTTAATGAATTCTAGGGTGTCTGGTTTGAATGATTTAATGAAAAGTGCTTTGGAAAGCTTCAGAGCTACCCAGTCTATAGGCCAATTATTACTTCCAAGAACTTTTATCTGTATTGTTTAAATCTCAACTACGGTTGCCTTCATGCCCACTGTGCCTGGGATAATGAAAAGGTCCCACCTCTTGCACCATGTCTTCTGCCACGGCACAAGAGATGGATAGTGAAGGCTAAGAAAAGTTGCTTGTTTTGCCTGTACTCTCTCTTACTGACCCGCATAGCTTCTGCAGCCAGTAAAAGTTCAAAAGTTAATAAACTCTTCTATAATGGAAGCAAGTCACAAAGAGGTTTGCTCAAATTAGTATGTGCTGTTATGCAGCCTGAGGTCATCTGCAAGCACCAAGCTGGAGAAAACAAATTAGAAGAACTGATACATTTATTAATAGACTATGAAGTGGTAACAAGGAGGCCAGAGTATAAAGAAATGAATAAATATTGCATGTAGTGTTTACAAAGCAGCACTTCAGTGAAGTGCAGTGATGTTACACTATATTATTAGAGCAGTGATAGCTGCTGGAGGCCCAGACAGTCACATCATGCTCAGGAATTAAAGAACCAGTTCCCAGGAACATACATTCCCATTTAATGTCATGGATCTAGGGCCTGGTTTAGTGAAAATTAAGCTTCACTTTTTGCTGCAAGACTGCAAGTTCCAATTATGTAGAAATCTGATCAATACCTTCCAGTCATATACTTGAAAGCCACAGAGGATTTAAACAGCAATTAATTGCACATCAAAGTTTGCATTACAAGTGCTAACAATGTATGGTATGGGGAGAAAGTCCAAGTAGTGTTGAGCAGTTACAGGATGATAGTAAAATTGAATCCTTAGGTCAAACTGACCCTCTGGGAAGGCCACCTAGTATGAACCATTGCTGCTTATACAGGAATTCCATTCTTTGTTCAACATGTAGAGTGGGTTGTGCAAGCAACAAGATAATCTGCCTATTGAGATGTGATGTACAGAGGCTGCAGGCAAATACATTTCTTCTTGTCTGAGGTAAAGAAGTTTTGTATAGGGGCAAAGATTCCTACACGGAAGAACTACCTAGGAAGACATCAAAGTGAGCCTACAAGGAGTAATCAAATAGATAAAAGAATACAGAAAAAATAATTTAAAGACATTTGCAAAATTCTGCACCAAAAATCATGTGTAGGGATATAAGAAAATGGTGTGGAGAGAAAGCTTTTGAAAGTTGTTCCCTCAGATGACAGGATACTGAAATGCAGTAAGGCTCTGGCTTTGCACATACTGAGCTGGCGAGAAATTCAGCTAAATGAGAGGACTCCATCAAAACTACTCTGATTTCCTACTTACAGATATATATACATTACTCCCACAGACATTAGCACAATAGCTGGGTGGGTGGGACTAAGAGCTCAGCAATAGGATTAAGGTGGGAGACAAGTGTAGGCCAGCTCTCTGGGTGCTGGGCTACCTGTGATGAATCATAACATGCTAATTGTGCCTTGACTTATTGCATGGCTTTTGGCCAGTCACTTCAGTTCTTCAGCTAAATCTCCTTTGCTCTAATGTGACCTTAGCCATACATCACCAGCCTACACCAAAGGCAGGGTTTTTAAGCATTACTTTGGACAGTATAAAAAAATATTCTTTGTGCATGGTGCGTATCATTATACACCCACTGCCTAAAGGCTTTGTAGCTTCTTTTCAAACCTGCTATTTCCTAGGTGCTAGTCATACATAGCAAAGCCACAAAGGAAATCTCCCACTCCCAAATGTAGATAGTGATGACGTTCACTGCTTTAGAAGAAATTAAAATACCAAAACTGGGCATATCAGTTCTGGATAAGCTACACAAAGATCTGGCTAGGAACAGGGCCAGTCACAGGCAACAGGCAACCCCAAAATTCATGTTCTGTGAGGCACAGTAAGAAAGATCATTGATACAAAACTGTATATGCCAGTTTTCTCCTGTTGTTTTTGTTGGTGTTTTTGTGTTTGCTTGGATTTTTTGGTTTTGTTTGCCTTTTTTTTTTTTTTTTTTTGGTTGTTTGGTTTTGTTGCTTGCTTGTTTTTTTCCCACCCAGTATCTGAAATCTAGTACTACATAGCAGAACTCCCAGTGACAGCAATACGGTAAGCCCAAATTTGCTTTGTCATTGCAAGGGATTTCTTGGAAATGTTTCCTGGGATTTGAAGCTGCCAAGAATCAGTGGTTGTGAATGAAATTTTGGGGTTCGTCTTTACATGGGCATCACAGGGAAAGAAAATAACTGAGCTGGACCAAAAATTGGCATGCAGTGACATGCAGATGTGCACATGGAGAGCCATTTGCTCTTCTTCCCCCTCAGCCCTTAGCTGGGAGTAAAGCTGAGCAGGAGTGGGTATTCCAGCCACTAGATCAATGCAGAGATCTTGTGCAGTTATGGGATGATAGTAAAATTGAATCCCTAGGTCAAATTGACCTTTGGGAACTCCATACAGTATGAGATTAGTGTAGCCACCTCCACCAGACCCACAGGAGGATGTCTGGGGAGGCTCTGAGCCTAGGGGGATACTAGCCTTCAGCCATGTCATGTTAATCCCATGTTCTTGTTCTCCTCCCTGGCTGTTTAAATATGCTCATTTATTACGTGGGGAGATGCAGTATCAAATATCAGAGCCTTTTGAAAACTAATGGCATCACCTGACCTATCATGATGAATCAACTGTGTAGTGACGCTGAGTTAGTTAAAGCAGTCTGTGCTCTAACCTACCGCTCTGCAGTTAGCTTCAAAATCTGTAAATGGCAATGGAAGCAGCCTTTCAGATGCTGTTCCTTTACATTTGGCATTGACAGTAGCAATAAAAGCATCTCTGCTACTGTAACCCAGCTCGGACCAGAAGAACCAATGTATTAGTGAAATAGCGTGCAGGGCTCATTTTGACATAATGTTAGATAAGAGGCAGGCAGATTAGAAGGATAGGTACATATTCTTTTTCTTTCTGATGTCGCTCCTCGGCTTCCTTCATCATTTCCTGAGACTGCTCCAACTTGGCATCCACCAGTTTCTGTTGAAGTTCTCTGTGCTTAAATATTTTATCCAGGTGCTGTAAGAAAATAAATTCTGCTGAATGTGCAGGTTTAATTATGTACACAGACCTTCATGCTCACACATGTACAGCTGTCTACTAGAACGCTCCTAAGACAAAAACATTGCAAAACAGAAAGACTCCCAACCTACTGCAATTATTAAAAAACTACAGCACTGACAAGAACAAATTGTGCCAGAATTTGCATGGGAAAGGAAACCTGTTTACATTACCTATTTTGATTTATTTTTTGAAAATAAAATAAAATGAAATGAAATAAAATAAAATAAATACTTTAGAGTCTTTGCCAGTTCCATAGTCTACATATGAAGTCATCAATACAATCCAATATAACTGAAGATCAAATAACTGCTCATCAATAGTAAATATGCAGGAGGGACATGTTTTAGAGCTGTTAAGTGGCCAGCAGATCTAAGCCACTGTGTAGATAAATGTGTAAAGGTACATTGCACCTGCTGTACTTGGGAACATGTACACAGCTCTGTAAGTACAAGCCCTGTTCATACCCTTTGCTCTGACGACACATGCACAACATGGGCTCGGAGGGCCTGGGTGAAAGTACATGACTGGGGCTGTGGAGGAGATCAGACCAGCTGAGCCAGAGGCATCCTCTACTCTGTATGTCTGGTTTCATGGTGACCTTTGGGAGGTAAATGTTGCTGATAGACCTCTTCACTTCTGATTCATTCAGATAAAATTCAGAGGTGAAAATATTCTGACTACATCCCTCTGCTTTGTATCTTCTTCTCATAGAAACCACAAGACAGGAATGCACATTACCTTCATTCAGCAGATGACTTCATACATGATTCAATAGATTTGGTAATGCATGTATTGTATTGGGCATTTCATATTATAAGGACAGATTACTTATGTTTTATTCAGTATGATAATGTTTGATTGCACTGCGGCTCACAGTAAACATATTTAGAAACAATAAAAAGACCCACTGTGATGTTTTTTAGTATTTGTCATAAAATACTAAAAAAAAGCTAGTTTGGGATCTTACTGAAGGGGTGTTTTTGTGTCAAATTTTTCTGACCAACTCTAATGCGTATAGAAAGAATAATTTCCCAGCTGGCTATCATCTGCCTGATCTTACAGTGAGCATTGTGCCTGCAAAAAAGAATCTATTCCAATGCAAAGGGCCTCCTTTATCTGTTGTCTTAATTTTCTGCTTCTGGGGAAGGGTCAAAGCATTTACACCGGAGCCCATCAGACTTGTGTCTGGAGGGGACACAAGTGTCCCTGGCACCAGCAACAAAGCAGGCTGTCCGAAAAGATGGCAGCTGGGAGGTGTTTTGGGGATGATTTAGGGGAAGCAGGAAAGGAGTGCTGGGGAGATCCCTGGGATTTGGGGAACCTGTGAGGGGGATGGGGAGCAGCTTAGGAGATGGCTGGCACACCTTGCTGCTTGGGGGTCTTGGCCCCTGTCCCAAGAGCAACAAGGCTGTGGTGGGTGCTGCAGGCAGGGTGCTGGTCCACACATACCCTTGGCCACAGAGTTTGTCACACAGAGTCTGGTTAGCTTGCTGCATGTATAGACCCATTTGGTGTACTGCCCTCATTACCTCCATGAGACATGGTAGCCAGTGGGGAGGACAGGCTGGCAATGCTTTCTGCGTTCCCTCAGTGAAGCCAGGTTTGCTGCCTGTCATTGTGGGCAGCCAGGGAATTGCTCTCACCTCCTCCCGCAGCTCGTACTGGTTGATGATGCTTTTCAGCTTCTCTGCAAGCTCCGTGTTCTCCTGGCAGAGCTTCATGTTCCTCTCACTTTGCTGCTCGATCTGTGCTTGGATTTCACTCAGCGTGCCTTGGAAATGATTAGTTATTTCTTTCCTCTTCTCATCTTCCTCCCGTGCCCGCTGAATTGTTTCCTCCTGTTGTTAAATGAGAGAGAATGCAGACAGTCATGTAAGTAAGACACATAATAAGGGGTTCCAGAAAGATACTGTTTCAGAGTAGCATAATGCTTCCCTTTGAAGGATTATACGTGTTTATATTCCTCTTTGGAGATTTGCTTGCTTTCATCTGCTTCAGCATTAGGCATGAACATGAGCCGGCAGTGTGCGCTTGCAGCCCAGAAGGCCAACCGTATCCTGGGCTGCATCAAAAGGAGTGTGACCAGCAGGTCGAGGGAGGTGCTCCTGCCCCTTTACTCTGCTCTCGTGAGACCTCACTTGGAGTATTGTGTGCAGTTCTGGTGTTCTCAACATGAAAAGGACATGGAACTGTTAGAACAAGTGCAGAGGAGGGCCACGAGGATGATCAGGGGACTGGAGCACCTCTCGTATGAAGATAGGCTGAGAAAATTGGGGCTGTTCAGCCTGGAGAAGAGAAGGCTGCGTGGAGACCTCATAGCAGCCTTCCAATACCTGAAGGGGACCTATAGGGATGCTGGGGAGGGACTCTTCATTAGGGACTGTGGTGAGAGGACAAGGGGTAATGGGTTCAAACTTAAACAGGGGAAGTTTAGATTGGATGTGAGGAAGAAATTCTTTACTGTGAGGGTGGTGAGGCCCTGGAATGGGTTGCCCAGGGAGGTTGTGGATACTTCATCCCTGGCGGCGTTCAAGGTGGGGTTGGACATAGCCTTGGATGGCATGGTTTAGTGTGAGGTGTCCCTGCCCATGGCGGGGGGGGTGGAACTCGATGATCTTGAGGTCCTTTCCAACCCTTACTATTCTATGATTCTATGATTCTAAATTTACAGAGCAAATTACACATTGGCCTTGAAAAAATTAGGGAACTAAGAATTTGCATTTACAAAGATGGATGTAGAGCAGTTTCAGATCAAAGCAAGCCTGGAAAGGGGGCTTCTTACATGCATGTCTTGATTCATGACACGGCAGCACAGCTTTTGATTTGGAAGAAGATATTCAGGGGAAGTAGTTAAAAGCTCTTTTATCAAAATTCTTTTTGATTGAATTAAAAAATTACCCTTTAAATTACCTCTTTTTAATTAGGAACCCTCATATCAAATTTATAGTCTTTGGGATTTTAATGTTTAAGAGAAATCCATCACTTTCTGTAGCATTCGTCCCAATTTCTCAATTTTTCTTCCCTAACTTTTTAACTGACACGAACATTTGCACTGATTTGTTAGGTAATGGAATCAAGGAAAGCTTATAGGCTGTTTCTTATAGAACCGAAACAAAGAATCAGAATTTTGCCTGGAGAATCCTAGAAATTTTTTTTTTTAAATGACTGAAATTCTGGTTTGGATTTGGATATAAAAGACAATGCAGAAAGAATCTGGATTCATTGCTCTGGATCCAGAAATATGGACTATTTTTATTCCCTACTCATTTTCTTCCAGGGCAGTCTGCCCTTCTGGGGAATGTAATCCTGATGCGCAGCGGCTAGGACAGTATCTGCTGTAGTTACAAATCATGCCAGAATCACGCTAAAAATCCACTCTGCAGCATGCAAATGGCATACTCTAATGAGGTTTCAGCTATCATAGTA
The DNA here is from genome assembly GCA_039720435.1 of Amazona ochrocephala. Taxonomy (NCBI): domain Eukaryota; kingdom Metazoa; phylum Chordata; class Aves; order Psittaciformes; family Psittacidae; genus Amazona; species Amazona ochrocephala. The sequence continues at coordinate 78,500,159 of CM077878.1, forward strand.
ATTTACATAAAAATCTCAGATAACACTGCATATGGATAGTTTCTATAAACGTACTTCAATAAAACCTTAGCTGACTCTAATGTGGTATAATTTATATCATAAATTTGACAGAAAAGTTGTAGATTTAGGACCCAGTCTTGAAGTAAGATGAATACCAAATGACCCTAATTCTACTTAGCATGCACCACACAAGCCTGATCTTGGACAGCTGCTGTTCAAGGTAGGGGATGTTTGTCCTTTAACTCACCAGGGAGGGACAGAGATGACAACACCTTGGATGATGGGAGGAAAGTATTGGAGCCACTAGTGCTAATAATACCATAGTGCAAAGAAATCACCATGAAGCCCTGCTGTGCTCTGCAGTTCACACAAGAACATTCGTGAGTACTCACAGAGTAAAACAAAGTGTGAGCCCAGAAGGATTCTCACTCTTAAGAGGAAGAAATAGTTCCAGATAGAGCTGAGCAAATGACTTGGGGGGGGGGGTGTGTGTCCTGGTTCAGTCCCTGTGATGAAATTGGACTCACAAAAAGTTTGCAGCAAGGTGAAAGAGAAGCTCTCCAATACTTATTTATCTTTTACATCGGTGAGAATGATTTTAATTTAGCCTGAAACATTTTGCTTGACCAGAAATAGAGCTGTGCTGTTTGTAATTACTTTTAGGTTATATCTTTTTAGTGCAATATTGAAACAGAAATTCTGTTCCAAAGTACAGTTGAAAATGCTACTCAGAAGGTGCTTTAAATCAACTCCCTTAGCATTCCCAAATGAAACATTTGATTTTTTTTTTTTTTTAAAAGGGGATGTTTACAAGCAGTTCCTTTTTATTTTTGTTCAAAACTTTGCCAAATTAAACCTGAATTCCTAGATAGTTTTGGTCAACTCAGAACTCCATTTTATCTCTAATACACTGTTTGAAAGACCGTTCAAGCCTTTTAGTTCTCAGTTGTACAGGTGTAGCCCTTAGCAGGGAGAACAGTGACCAGGTGCTTTCACTTCATGAAATCAGAGTGAAAAATTGAACTTGCATGTCTGGAGTCCTATTTCTATGGCTTCAAAACATCCTTCCTCAAAAGTACTTTATTGTTCCAGTGGATGAGATGGTGTTATAACACGTCACTGCTGTGATTTATAGCTCTCTGGAGTAATAAATCCAGCTGACTGTAAACCAAAAAATCAGTGGATCGTGCGCATGTCACACTGAACATTTCTGTTACAAGGTGAAATGAGACATTCTTTGGAGTAGCAATCATGCAAATGTGAAAAAAAAAAAAAGAAAAAAGCAAAAAAAGTCTGTGCATGTGTTACCCAGAGGATCTTATTTCCTACTCATTCTCTCTTCTGAGGTAGAATAATTACACAGCACAGAGACAATACAAATATTCAAGGTTAAAGACACTGAGCCAGGAAACATTTAGCTGCAGGGCCCATTATTTCTCTTGACCTCTTCTGCTTCAGAGAAAAAGATACCTCTGGAGGATATTTGCCTGGGCGTCTGGCTGTGTCCCAGGGGGCTCCCCAGAGTCCCTCATAAACCAGCAGTGATTTGTGAAATCCCTGAGATCCCAGGCAGATTATGGGTGTGGGTGAGAAGAGCTGTCTGAAGAGAAGGGCAACTGGGTGGCTACCACGTTGCGCAGGGACCTGCAGGCATTGCCTCTTCCCTGCACAAAGGAACAAGATCCTCTGTGCCCCAGTGCTCTGCCGTGCCATGGCTGCCAATACCTAGCAGATGGTAGGCTAGTGTCTGATCCCTAAATTTCAACGTCAGAGGTTTCTAGGTTCTACTGGTAATACTCTAGAAATAGTGATAGTCCTTTGGAGATGTCTGCTTTAACCTGAGCCTTCACTAGCTGTAAAAGCCTATGCCTGAGGCTGCATCTACACGAGAGCCAGGGAGGGGGCCAGATGCCCACATGCCACAAACAGAGCTTTGCATCCCTGCCAGCTCTGCTCTGGAGCTGCGGTGCCAGCTCCCCTTTACCCACCTCACCTGGACAGGCACAGTCTGGCACACCCCAAATCATTGGCATCACCCAAGTTTTATTACCACAAGGCTGCAGCCCCATCTCTTTGCTTATACCTGTCTCTGCAACCTGAGAAAATGCACCTTTTTCCAACAGGTTCCTTAGTCCTTCCCATTTCAAGATGCCATCATGTAAAGTAATATCCTGAAGTTTCCCCCAAATTGGAGGGTTGAAGACTGACTTCTGTTTTGTGCTACTGCTGTAGTAGCTGAAATAACTGTGTGGAGTCCAGAGCTCCTGGCTTGCTTGGTTGTAGGGAGCAAGAGAGTGTCTGGGGTGGTAACTTCTCAGCATCACCATGGTGAATTCATAACCTGCAAAACACGATCGGCCTTGTCAGCTGCTTCACTCTGTGCTTATTCTTTTAATAGTTTGAAACTAAGTGTTCAGTTTTAGTGAGAAAAATAAATCGTTGGAAAGTCTTTTAGATTTCTCCTTGTGGAAGACTGAAGTCTGACCATAAACCACTATTGCCTTTCCTCTGCCCTTTCTTAGTCTTCATGATCCATATCTACCCTATCAAAGATGTATCAAAGATTCTTATGTCCTACTGCAGTACTGCTACCAGTCTTGTGTTCTACTGCTAAAAATGCAAAAATGCATTGAATAAACCTTGCAAAATTTAGACAAGGATATTCTGTAGTTTGGGATTTATCACTGGAATGTGTGACAATTTGCAAACAGAAGGGCAGGATTGTCTCTGGTCCTCATGCCTCCTTGGGGTAACTCAAGAAGACTGTGGTCTGCTGAAGCCGTGTTAGCTGAGATGATATGAGTGCAGACTCTTCATTTTCAATTAATCATTCTCGTTGTTCCCAGGCATCATGGTCTGAGCCAGTCTGGAGCTGAGCCTATAATCAAAGCTGTTGACTTTCATGACATTTGTATGAAAGTCGTTGCTTAATGCCTGATAGCAGGAAGGACAAGGGACCTGAGATGTTCATGTCACTACAAGATGCTAAGTAGCCACCAAACTATCAGATCACTGACATAACATGAATACCATGCAGAAAAAGCAGTTGCTGTTTGTCTTATCAGAGCTACTTTCTATTGCAGTGGGAACACATTCTGCTATTTATTCCGCTTTTCCTGGAGGGAGAATTAAACATCTGTTTTCTGCTGTGAAGTATAGCTGCAAGGAAATAATCTGGATAGCTGGGCTGTAAGTAAGACAGATTTTGAGGCCAGTATCCAGTACTAACCAGTAATTTTTCTTCTCTCATCTGTCCTGTGGATTTTCAGCACAGCTCCACACTGCATATTCATCACCACTTGGCTGCACTGATCTCCAGTTAATGGGAATTCCACACACCAGATGAGTGAACATGACATTCACATGACGTGATGTGCATATAATGTACCACATGGTAAGTCAGAGTTGGTTTGTGATCTGGACAGGCCAGATTCTCCTTTGCTATTGAAACGATGCAATTTCCTACACTTCGGAGCATAATCAGAAGTGTTAATCCCGAGTGTTAAAAAATTCTGAATCAGCTTTCTGTCCTGCCAAAACCAAAATTAAAGTTACTTAAGCAGGAGATTTTAAAAATAAAATTTAATGGACTCCCTGTTTTGGGCCCTCTCAGTACAGTCATAAGTGGAAGAAAATGGTATTCCTTTAAATAAACAGAAGATGAGATTCTGGAGATGCACAGATCTCCAGGAGCTAAAGCTTACAGGCAAATATTCCAAGAATTATGCTAAAGTTCTTAGAGACAAAACCAAATAAAGATATTGAATGCCTTTATTAATTTAATTCTCATTCATTCTGCAAGTGTATTTTGTCTTACTGTCTCATATAACTATGGAGTTTTTTACACTGAAAGCATAGGAACCAGAGGAAAGCTAATATTCTGGGTTTCTTGGAAAGTCTCCAAGTTCTTAGAAAGAAGTGGTAAAAATTTGATCACTTCTTCCTGCTACCTGATCAGCTCAGGTACCTTTCCTGGCTCACCTGGTAGAGGTACAGGATAAAAACCAGAACTGAGTCTGAAATTGATAGGTTTATTTAAGAGACATAGTCCTAAAGTAAAACAGTCCAACAAATGAAAAGATGTTGGAAAGAGACTTATCTAAATGTAAAGATGAAATGTGCAATGAAGTATTTATTTGTAAAGAGAGAGGAAGATCGTGCACTCTTGTAGCGAGATTACTAAGCTTATGGTATCTGGGCAATAGTGTGAGGAATTCAACAAGTCCTGTTCCAAAAAAAAATTCCAAATATAGTAGTTTTTTTTCTCTGTAATAAAGTTTCCACTGATTTGTTCCACTGATACGGTTTGTTTAGAAATCTCAGTTAAGTCTATGCAAAACACCGTACACTCTACAAAAATTGGCTTGTATCTCAGTTGAAAGATTTTGCCCAAAGACAGTCTGGCAAATCAGTGTGGATCAATATCAGTATGGCTTTGGTCTGGTGCAGTGACAGACACAAATTTAATTGGCACTACCAGTTTTGCGCTACTATAACAGCACACAGGGATCTGCTTCTAGTTTTCCTAATTATCTCTTAAACTGCTTTTGTCCTTCTACTGGTGTGCAGTTTGAGTGTATATGTGGCCGTTCCCCCTCCCAACTATATTCTTACCAGCGTACAATGGAAGTCAGAGCTAGACCCTGAACGCCTGCTCCTGAGCTGGTGGAAATTAATGGAAATACATTCCACTTAATAGAGGTTATATCAGGTGAAATTCTTGCTGCTGACAATTCATATGTGTAATTTTATACATAACTATATCCCCATCAGGAAGGATTTTGAATAGATCAAAGCAGAGGAGTTTTGTATAATAATACCACCACAATCGCTAACCTGTACTTGGAAAAAAAAGGAGGATCACAACAGAAATGTATTTCTTGAACCTAAAGTTTTTCAAGAAGTATAATCACGTTATAAATTTCACATTTAAATGGTGTGATGCACCAAGCAATGGCAAGACATGGGCTGCGCAGGGAAGTTGTGAATGCTTCATCCCTGGCGGTGTTCAAGGTGGGGTTGAATATAGCCTTGGATGGCATGGTTTAGTGGGACGTGTCCCTGCCCATGGCAGGGGGGTTGGAACTAGATGATCTTAAGGTCCTTTCCAACCTTAACTATTCTATGATTCTATGACATGGCATATGGATCCCAGCCTTTTGACGTTCCTGAAAATTTCCTTTTTGAACTGATTCTTGTAATCCAAACAACTTCTACAAACAGTGCTGGTATTCTTCTTTTCTTGAGGTTTGATGTCTTGAGGTATATGTCCTGACTGACTAACACATCACTTGAAAATGCCCAACTGCTCAAATTACATGACAACATAGCCCAGCCTTCAGTAAGTCCCCTGGAGCAAAGCTGTTATTCTGCCTATGCACATGCATTCACACCTGCATTCCCATGGCCTGGTCTGTTAGCACCCCTGGTTTTCTCTGTGCTGGGCTCCCTGATAATGCAAAAGGCACTTACAGCTAATGTGAGCAAACTCAAAGCCCAAAAATGCTTGGCTATTTCCAAGCAAGAAATAAAGGGGACTTGGCATAAATGGGCCTCAAACCTAGAGCATATGTACAACTATATATTGCATGTGCAGATGCAAATGTCTCTTTGTTTTGGTACTAGAGCAAGATGGAAGGCATCAGCATCATCTTTTCCCCCACTGCCAGGTATCTTGATAAGGCCACCACTCACCTTGAGGTTTTTGTTGTGCCTCTGGAGCTCCCGGCACAGGCTTTCAAGCTTGCTGCGGGCGAGGATGGCTCGGCTGTGCTCACTCTGCAGCTGGTCCTTCTCCTTGGTGATCTGGGCCTGCCTCTTCTGCAGGTACTTGAGTTTTTTTTGCTCAGCACGATGTTCTTCGAGCTGGGCAAGGAACAAGGATTAAAACGAAATAGAGACAGCAGAGAAAAGAAATCTAGTTCTTATGGTTTTGGGAAAGTCTTTACACTTTCTTAACCACTTAGGAAATGTTCTGTTTTTATCAGCACTAATGGGAGAGAAGAGAGCAACCCGAAGGGAGTTGCAAGCCTGCTGCTGCAACAATCCCAAGCGTGCTTTAGCGTGGGTGGGTGAACACAATTTTTAACACTCTAGTCACACCATTTCAGCCTTTCCTTCCTTGGTTTGAATGTCTTTGAAAAACACCTGTGAGGTTTTCATCTTTGTTTCAATGTTAGCAACTGGAGCAGCTGGTAGTGCATTACATGGTGAGATTTCTCCAGACCATGAGACAATGCAGGATTTGCTCATTCTGTTTTTGCAGCTTCCTGAAAAAGAAACAGCTTCCAGCAAAGAGGTGCTGGAAACCAGGGATGCTGTTTGTGTGGGGTCTTTGCTGCTGACAGAAGAGAAGGCTCTGGAGGGAAGTGTTCCCCAAAATGATGAATGGGCACCTTGTCTTGCCAGGCTCCTCTTCCTCACAGCAGCAGGTGGGAGCATCCATCACTTGTGTTTCTGGAGGTGCCATCATCAATGGAGGTGGGTTATGGTGAATCAAACCTCTTTTGGGCTCTTTGGCTCCATGTAATTACTGAAGAAAACATGGACAATCCCTGACATTCACTTGGGAACCTGCTGTTCCTGTAGGTCCATGGCTCCAGCCTTCCCTAGATGGCTGACAGGGAAGAGGGTGTATTTGGAAGGGGAATGAGGGGCAGCAAGAGAACTGCTAACACCAGTCCCCGCTCAGGCTGGTCATTTCTTCTATCATGTGCCTATTACTGGCTGCTTTGGAAAAATTCCCTGCATTGAAGGTTAACACCGTAACAGTCACATCAAAGAAGCATTTCACCTCTGAAGCTTTTAAAGATTTTCTCCCTTTCCAAAACACAGCAGCCCTCCTTGCTGTATTACAGGCATGTGCACGTTGTGAGACGTTTCTGAAGTCCAGATGTTTTTTGGTTGAAAAACATCAGCACATGAGCTGGAGTGTGCAAACCTTAATAATAACAGTTGCTATTAAGATTACATCATCTAGCAATATTGTACCACTAGTATTATTAACCCCAGTATGTCTGGGAAAGTCTGAGTGCAGGGGAATGATGTGCAGCTCAAACAAGAAGGTCAACAGCCATCATATATTACACTTTCTCAGCCTGAGGTTTTGTTTTCTGCAGGTGTTCTGTAATTTATGCTTACAGTACAGAGCTGTGTGTATTATCAATCAAATCACAGCTACGCATGCCATGAAACAATGCAGTCACCAGCTTGGAGTATATTTACAGTTTATTCCCAACTTTCAGTATGTGTAATTGTGTGGTTTTTACCCCCTTAGATCAGAATAGGGGCTTTTGCATCCAATCAAGCTGCACTAGATGAAATATTTTTTCTAGTATTGTAGGGAAAAAATAGGTTCTCTAAGGAAGGCTGACATTTGTTTTCCTTTATAAGCTTGATTTTGGCCCTTTCCCTTTCAAAAACACACAAAAAAGGTTCTTTTTGTTTCACATTTGCACAGCCTGTGCTGACTGGATAATGATTTATCCAAATTTGAGATGATTCACTCAAGCTGTGTGAAATAGGGGGCTTAGAATAAAGTAGGTCTTAATTGTGATATGAGAAGTCTTCCAAGCATTTTCTGCTTTTTTGTTTTTTCCCCACAGAAATGACTTGTGCTAAAAGCTTGTATTTCAAAGTTCTCAGGAATGCCTCAGACACAGTCTTACTTTCACACTGAAGAAGGGAATTCACTGGTAAATAGGAATGACAAAAGGGCCACCAATGATAAATTTTCAAGAATAATTAATATTGGCTGAACCAAGCTACAGATAGAATGAATTCTGATTTTGGAAGGCCGACCTAGAGGGATGAACTCTTCACTTAGAAAAAAAAGTTTTATCTTGACCCCACTGAAGACAACAGTAACAGTTATGTTTGTTTATTAGGGCATAGTTCTTGCACCTAGCACTTGCAAACCCTCAGGACCACTGAAAATAAACTGGTTACAAGCAATTCTGCAACAGCTGTTTGTAGAAAAAAGCTGAAGTAAAGCACAGCCTGCTTTACTAGCCCCAACCATTCTGCCTACATCAATATTAGCAAATAAAATGTTCTCTAATGGCAAGAAGCGTAGCACAGCTTGTACCCAAAGGGCTACACTGACTTTCTTTCTTGTCCCTGCAGGCATGGCTTCCTTCGCACAAGCCCTGCCTTCTCTGATGCCTTCCATTTTTTGGGATAGACCTTGATAAAGACTATGTCGGGGCACGTACTAACAGTTAAATAGTATATAGTCTGTGGGGTAGCGCTGGTGCTGCATGGAGTGCCTGAGCAGAGCACCTTAAACCACACCTAGTGGCAACAGTATCTAACAGGTCTGAAGCCCTTGCAGCACCCAGCTCAGTCTGGCACATGGCTGCACCTTCCCCTGAGTTGTGCTGCAGTAAGTAAGTGTTTGTGTCACCACATGGTTCACCCAGCCAGGGAGCTCATCCAGCTGGAAAACAACACAGCAAAACTAAAAAGTGACCTGAAGTGTGTGATGGGGATGGATAGGAGGTAGCAAAGAGTGGTATCTATTACAGCTTACTGCTGACAAGTTATTAATCACACTACACCCCTCAGCCATGCTAAGTAAGCAGCCTAATGCTTTATCCAACAAGCTTTTAGTTGTATTTATCAGTGGTTTAATTTAGTCACATTGCCCAGGATGTCAAAAATGAATACTCAGTATTTTGTTTTAGCACCTTTCTCTCACAGGGCAATATGGCCCCTGTTTTATACAGTGCTTCAGTGATACTTGAATGCAGTGGAGAGTACATTATAGAGGAAGAAGACCCATTTCAGTTAATCTGTGGGCATGAAGTCCCTTTAAGCATGAGCTAAACCATAAACAGCCTGAGACCATATTATGAAATCAGAGGATTTTACATGAAAAAAGGGAAAGCTGAACTTCACATTATGATGAGGCATGGTCACATCTGCGCATAAAACCAATTACAAAGTCAATGTTCTGCTTAGCACATTTTTCAGCACTCCACAAACTGTAAAATGCTGCAGCCTTCTCATTCGTAAGATTTTCACAGCTTAAGGCCATGCAGCCCTTTAACTAGAAGAAAACACTTGATCTGAAAATAACCCACCTTAAGTATGGAAAGAATAGAGTCGGGGAGGTGGCAGTGTTACAGAGGTGACATGGTGGCAAGGGCTTTGACTCTTCATTTCTCTGTGTTGTAGTTTCTGTCATGATCAGCCTCAGTTCTCTCTTTTCTGATTTTCTGCTTCCTAACATTTTATACTAAGCCCTGATTTATTTTCATTTTGGTTAAACCACTGATACACAGTTAAAGCAATGCTCGCATGCAGAGGTATGTAAAACTCTTTGCAGAAGGGGAAGGCAGGAGCTGAGACACTAGTCTCCAGTGTGAGTTGGTTTGGCAGAATTGCCTTTTAAGTACAAATATTCTGCCTCATCAGTTTTTTAACTCAAAGTTCAGCTTGTTTTCCTCACATTTTACTTTTTTTCTCCTTCTCACCCATAATTGGTTATTTGACCCTGACAACTATTTTGGGATATAATTACCAGCACAGATGCTACCACTACATGAGGTTTGACCATGCTACATGGCATATGCTTTTTATACCTTCCTGTATAGACAGTTGCACAGAAAAGAACCAATGCTATACTAACCAGCTCAGCATACTTCTTAAATAACAGGTCCAGCTTCTCCTCTGGAGTATGCAGCTTGTTCAAGCTTTGCATCAGTAAGGTGGCTTCCTTCCCTTAAAAATAAAAAAAGCAGCAGAGATGTGACAGTAGAGGCAGTTTGTAGCTCATGTATTGTTATGAAATTGGTTGTTTGATGCATGGATCTGTAAAAACTCCATGAGAAATGAGGTATTTTGGAAGGAAGGGATAATTTTTTGCAATGGATTTCTGGATTTTTCTTCCCCCCATCAGAATAAACATGCTTGAATTTTCCTCCATTTCAGACCTCAGTAATGTGCTGTCTTCTAGCAAAAGAACTGGCTGTGAAATGCTTTTGTCCTGTATAATCTGTTTTTCATTTAATATTTTTGCGATATTACTGGGTCACATATATGGCACATTTGACTGAAATAGGATGCAAACTCTGAAACCGGACCTATTTGCAGGCAAAAACTGATCAAAACTGGTGTACTCAGCTCCTGTGCTGCTCAACATGTACAAGACATGAGGAAGATTAAGTTAGGTATGAATACTATGGTGTTGATGGAAACATTCAGAGAAGCAGCTACTGCCAGCCAGGTGTTGGCTACATGATAGCGGTGTAAATCAGTTCCCTGACTTGATAAAGAGAGTACAGGTACCAGAGACAGTCTCATAACTACCTGGGCATGCATAGCTAAATCACTACATAGCCATTTATGTACTGCTTTGCTTCTGTTACCTCTTGGTATTCATTTCCAGCCCTGCATATGAGCTGAAGCTTGAACACTACTTGTTCATCAAATACAAAATCTCCCTGGCGTCCCTGGAGATAAGGATGGCTGTGATGACAGGGGCTTGAAAGTGCTTTTCTACATGCTCCTTTTTCCTGAAGTTGCGAGAGCAAACGTATCTTCTGCTTTAGGTTGGACTTTTTCTGCTCCAGGTCTAGTGCAGTTCAGGAATACTGCCTGTGGAGAAAATCCACTGTTTCACACTAAGCTCTCACTACCTCACCAGTATAAACAAGGTGAAAGGAGCTCAAATAAAACCCTGGAGTGAAAACTGTTGCAACTGCAGCTGGAAAACTGTGCTTTGGTACTGTTTTCACTGATCATAGAGAGGTACTAATAACTGCACTAAACCCAAAACAATAGAAGCTGATTAACTTTCTTTTCCTGGATATTCAAGGAATTTGGGGGAAAAAAATCTGTGCTCTGTCCTATGCTTAGTCTCTTGTCTGTAAGAACCGTCCTGTAGTAATTTTTCCATAGGATTAGTCTGCCGTTGGGTTTGGGTTCGGGTTGTCACGTAAAGGAGAGGCTTGAAGATTGTCCCGAGTTTAATGTAGAAAGGGAGATGAATTGCTTTTGCAAGACTGAATGTAGCTGCATTGCTCTCTAGCGGCTGCCCGGTGGAAAGGACTTTACGAAAACCTGCTGAGACTTCTTTCTAGCTCAGCTAACAGAGCCCTGCCATGGCCGAGCTGCTCTCTAAGCACTGTGCTTAGAGAAGATAAACTTATTGGCTTATTTCATATAGCCTGTGATGAGTCTGGAGGTCTGCTAGACAAAAGGCAACTCGGGCGTAACAGTGAATTTGCTCTGCAGATTTCCACGCCATGTAGTAGCACCATTGTAACTGGTGATAAATAATACCTGAGGAAGCAGGGGAAGAAACAAATATACTGAGGCACAAACAAGAGGCAAGGTTTTCCTTTGTCTGAGAAGCAGCCTTGCAGTGTGTCATCAGACTCATAACTCTGTCGAACTAGTTTGGGCAGCCCAATAGTACCTCAGAATTATGTGAAATAATCCAAAGATTTTGCCCTTTTAAAAGGCCTAGATGTATCTGTTGGGTGACTGCTGAAGATAATTATCAGTTAGAGAAAGGTTGCAAGAGCCACCATAATTTTCAGTGGCTAACTAGAGTTCCATATCATCCACGGCAACGGCTTAACATGGGGAAAAGCAAGAACCAGGAAGTTCTTACTTATATTCACAGAAGGGCTGTGTAAGTATGCAAGTACTTGCCTAGTCCTTTCAGGATTTTCTTCTCCAGCTTTTGCTCCTTGCTGCTGCTGGCTTCCTTTGCTCTGGAAGCATCCCCAGAAGCCAGCTTCTCTTTCTCACTCTCCTCATTTACATCTTCATACTCCACATCCTCCATGCCGCCTGGCTCTCCCTTCTCAGGTCTGTCAGTTCCTGTAGTGGCACTTTCCTTCTCCATTAGACTCACAGCAGACCCATAGGTTTTAATAATGTCCTCCAGCTGCCGGCTCAGCTCCTCTGAGATATCGCACACAGCTGCTTCAGGGCAGGCATTCGTCTGCTCTATGGGTGCTGGAGCAGGGGGCTGAGAGACAGGGGCAGGTTTATCCCCATTCTGCCCCTGGATGTCCTGCCCAGGTGAGGTGGGAGGCTGGTCATTCTCCATGGTTGGTGCTGTACCTGACAGCAAACAAATGGAGGATTAGCTTAAAAACACACGGAATTAGTCATCTAGCTGTTCCCGGAGGTTGGACAGCACCTGAGTGATTTTGTGTAGAATCTGGGATGGCAGCTCATCTGTTGGCTCTGGCTTGATAAATATGTCACACTTAAATAAACAACCGAGGTGATTTGCCTGAAGGGACAAAGGCAGATTACATACGTTCCAAGAGGAAAAGCCTTCCCAAATCTAATACTTAAAAATCAGAACCTCTTATTCCCATTGCCAGTGATAACATACAAAATGACACCCAAGTCATTTATACCATTTCCCTCCCTGAACATACTGTTTGCCACATGTTTACTTTTCTTGATCTGTTTACCTGCAACACTGGCTACCAATATGGGCAGCTTCGCTTCACAGCTATATCAATTTCATTCCCATTTCTCTCCCATCGGCACATCTTAAATCAATAAGTACAAAAGAAGAATATTTTAAATGAAACCTGTGCACCAAAAATTGTTCTATGGTCTTGGAGAGCCCAGTGTGGCGCTTGATCTGCAAGAGGCCTGGCTTGGTACTGTCACAATAATGGCAAAGAACAAGATAAGCAGCTATAATGCACTCTTCTTTTGTACTTGATGTGTGCTGTTGACAGCTTGTTTGACAAATTACAAATTACAGAACAAATCACAGCGAGGTAAAACTGACGGGGCATAACATGGTTTTGATAGTCTGGTATTTTCTGGGGTGAATTTCAGCTTATTTGTTCCTAGTTTGCAAAGGGAAGCTTCTGTTTTCACATATCTTTGAGCAGCTGCACTCAGGCAGGTGAATACAGAGTCCCCATTCTGTCTGTGTTCTGCTGGAGGCTGCTCCAGCTTACCCAGGACATGGTGATGAGGGTATCAGTGAGAGTGTTTCAGGCACCTGGTCCCAGCTCCTGCAAAGTGCAGGTCAGCAGAAGCAGCATCTCTGACTGTGTGTGGGTAGTGTTTAAATTTCTACAGCTTTCAAAATCATAAACTGACTTGTCCAAAGGCAGTCTATGATAAGAGAGCTGTAATTTACTGTAATACATGACTCAGTGATTGTTATTAAACTCTTCACTCAAAGTGATGTTTGAAAGCACAGTGATGGCCATCACTAAGGCAATGTTTCTCAAGATGTTATTGTCCAGCTATTTGACTGGGCGTACAGACAAGACAGTCAAATATCGCAGTTATTGTTTCTCAAGCAAATAACTGAAGGCTTTGAGTGGGGGTCAAGGTGTGCTTGAAAACTGTTAGCTATAAATTCATACCCCTGCAGTTCTTCCAAAGGTACAAGTTGCCAGCAGGAATGCTTGGGGAGGCGTCTGGACCTGATCTCACAGACCCTGCCAGACAGACTCATCCCATTCTTTCCATCCTGCTTGCAGCATGGTCATTTTATCACTACAAAGTGACTGTGAAATTACATCCACCTGATTTGATGTCATTGAGTTTAATATATGTTGAAAGATTACACCCTACATGTGCAATTTAGGTAAATAATTCCAGATAGCATGAATGTTAGACTAGTTTGTGATCTTGTTTTAACTGCAGTTAACTGACTGCAAAATAATTCAAGGTCAGTAAGATTATTGTAAATGGTAAACTAGAAGCTCCACAAAATATATGATTATCTCTGACATGAAAATTGGGGCTGTTCAGCCTGGAGAAGAGAAGGCTGCGTGGAGACCTCATAGCAGCCTTCCAATACCTGAAGGGGGCCTATAGGGATGCTGGGGAGGGACTCTTCATTAGGGACTGTAGTGAGAGGACAAGGGGTAATGGGTTTAAACTTAAACAGGGGAAGTTTAGATTGGATGTGAGGAAGAAATTCTTTACTGTGAGGTTGGTGAAGCCCTGGAATGGGCTGCCCAGGGAGGTTGTGGATGCTTCATCCCTGGCGGCGTTCAAGGTGGGGTTGGACGTAGCCTTGGATGGCATGGTTTAGTGGGAGGTGTCCCTGCCCATGGCGGGGGGGTTGGAACTCGATGATCTTGAGGTCCTTTCCAACCCTTACTATTCTATGATTCTATGATTCTATGTTCAGACTAGTGTTTACAATTGTATTCGGTAATTAGCGCTAATTGGCAATCACTCAGATAAAAAACTCAGGATCACCAGCTCTTGTGTAGACAGAAGTCTCACAAAGTATATCCCCAATTTAAACTAGCTATTTTTGTCATAACATTCATCACAGAAGGAGAACAGGATCACTAAATGCTTCATGTCCAAATATTAATTTATCTTCCAACTATCTCCCCCGTTTTGTGAGAAGGCACAAGTCGATGCGGTTCTCACTGCACCCTGGCTCTCTCCCTTGGCAGCCTCCCAACTCCCAACTGCATTGCTTATGAAGCAGCACTGTCCAGCTAATGGTTTCCTCCTACATGAATCACGAAGCATGCCTGCAAACACAGTAGGCTTTAAATCAACAGCAGCAAATGATTTATGCACAGTGTTTCTCAGTAATAAGGGAAAACCATGGGTGAATGAAGGAGAAACTGGATGTTAAGAATCAAGGACACAAGATGTTTAAAAGCAGGCATTGCAGGAAACCTTTCCTAACATACATTCCTGGCTAGAAAGGGATTAGTTATAATCAGTCTCTGAAACTATGGCAATTCATGTTTGCTGAGGTTCAGGCCACCAGCATTGAATGGTGAGTGAGCAGGAACCACAGAAATATCCAGCAATGGACCTTTAACCCAAGGGTGCCAACCTGCAGGGTCATACCAGCAACTGTATTTACGCGCATTAAAATTAGTATTTTAATGTTTTGTTCCATTCTTCTCCAGGCTAAAGCAGATGACTGATAACTACTTTCAATCACCAACATGAGGCCTGTTAAGACTTCTGTACCTTGTTTTGCATAATGGCTTCCATGCCTCACAGATTTTCCATTTAGGGAGATAGGGCAGCTCTTATCTGCTGAAAGCAGCCCACTTACAGCCTTTAAAGCTAGTAGACTTTACTGCTATTGGCCCCAGTCGTCCTCGTCCTCTGGCCTGTTTAACCTTGATGTACATCAGGAATTCTTCCTTATCAGGCCATAAAAGACTTTTGGTGCCAATCTCAGCAAAACACAAAGTCTTTACATTATATGCTATCTTAGACACAGTAATGACTAAAAATTAGGTGACTGAGCCCAGAAGAGGAATTCCTTGGTTCCTCAAGGAATTTTAGACCTTTCCAATTTTAGACAATCTACCTCCTGAATTTTCTGACTTGTACTACCCTTACAGTTGTCTACAGGCACCTGAATTTCCAACACAGCCTTATCCTGGTTTATGGCAAGGGTTGTGGGGACTGACCAGTTATTTGACCAAGTCTGAGCATTGCATCTTGTTTGCTGTTTTCCTCCTGCAGTCCCAAATCCTGGACCTGTTCCATGGCCTGAGATCAGTCTCTTTCACAGCCCTAGTGTCTTGGATTGAAACTTGATCCCAGACATTTGTGGTTGCTGCCTACAGATAGCCACTATGCCCCTCCTCCAGTGAAAACCCCTGAGAGTCAGAGGGTGCTACTGCCTCCCCACTGTGGGAGAGGCTCTTCTCCATCCTCCTCCTTCCTCTGGGATAACCCAGGAGGGCAATGGAGCTCCCTGGGGCACAGGTGACTTCCAGTCTCAGGTGGAAGGTGATACTGGTGCCAGGCTGATGCCTCTCTGTAGGAAAACCCATGGCCATGCCTGCCATCCCTCAGAGAGACTGTTGCTCGCAGCAGCAGCCATCTGTGTTTGGCCCCAGTGGCACAAACCCAGGCTGAGCATATAGCATAGCCACAGCTGCACTCCAAGGCAACAGAAAAAGGTGTGCTGCAAAGCTCAGCCTGGTAATGTGCAGAGTTAATTTGTCTCTGACTGTATCCCTTAAGATTTCATATTAGGGCACAATTTGCCTTCTCTCTGCTATGAAATCAGCCAGTACTTCCAAAGTAAAAGGTCAGTCAGCAAGAGCCAGTGCCTGATTTAGCAGAGCTGCAGCAGCCATCCCTCTGCCCCTGGGAAAACCATGCCTGTGCTGGGCTGTGTCAGCCCAGCCCTCACACCACTGGAGCTGACCCTGCTGCTAGGCACTGTCTTGGCATGGACAAAGCACAGAACACGTCCTTAGCTTCTCTTGCAGATTGTCCTGCGTGCTGTTGCAGAGTTTTGTTTATCTTCTTTTAAACACAGTGATTCCCCTTCCTTCTTTTCTGGGATGTTCTTCCTCCTTCCTTTCTTGCAGCTTGAAGTTCTAGGGGGTTTACAGACTGGACTATATTTAGCTCTTGCCTCCCATGTATCCAGCAGGACACATGGCACCTGCTCTGCAGCCAGGAGTTATTTTAAGTGCTTCTAAAATGGGTGTTGGTATTTAGCACTTTACACTCAAAATTCTCGTACACACACACACAGATGCTTCTCTAAAATGAAGCATTCCATATACTTGAACCAGCCAGCATATGCTGATAAAATCTGAATTTTTACCTCAACATAGCACCAGACTTTACTATGATAACACCTCAAAGTGACAAACATTAAGCTGTGGAATGGCCCACGCTACTGTAGCTCCAGCTACCCTCCAGAAAAATGCAAGTGCCTTATTATAGCCTAGGCACTGTCCTATGTATTACTTCAGAAAGCGCAGATAAATCAGCTTTATCAACTACTTGCTACATTTGAAAACCTTTACGATATATGCACGGTTTTCTAGTGCGAAACTGAACAAAAATTTGGAGGCTTCATGGCACGTTTTTCTAAAGGCATGAAAAGATCCAGACTCAAAGACTTTCTAAAGTCCCCTGCCTCAGCTCTCATGCTGTACCTGAGTCTTGATCACTTACTCTTGTGACAAGTCAGCTATGGACCCCAGTCTCACTTAAAGGCAAGCTCTACCAAAGTCAGCTTCTCTTCAGAGAAGCATTTCTTACTTTCACCAACAGCCTGAGATACTTGCCTGTTTTTCTCACACATCACACAGTGCCCGGGCTTTTAAGGCTATTCCTAGAAAATGTGAGCTGACAGTCCCAAAAGTAAGTACTTTACTTAAAGCCCTTGCACCATGCCACCAAACAGTGACAGCAAGAAAGCTTTTCATTTGACTTACCGGAGCAAAGAGAAGAGCTGAGCAGAGAAAAAAAGTCAAGCAGAAAGCTCAGACAAGGGCACGGCAGCAACAGGACACTGGTACTTTAATTCTGCCACAGGGGGAAGAGGGATGGGAAGACCAAGAGAGGGGGGAAGGACAGAATGACACAGCAGGAGCAAACACTGCAGAGACTGAATGCGTGCTTTGCAGGGGACTGGCTCTGATAGGCGAGCTGGGAGGCTGCCTGCTATCTGGCAG
Source organism: Amazona ochrocephala (assembly GCA_039720435.1). NCBI lineage: Eukaryota > Metazoa > Chordata > Aves > Psittaciformes > Psittacidae > Amazona > Amazona ochrocephala. Next base: position 78,517,576 of record CM077878.1, read on the forward strand.
CATAAGCCAGCTATGTTGGCTATTCCCTGCTCCAACAGACATAACACCAGAGATTCAAGACTAGGGCCCTCAGAAAGAGAAAATAAAGAAAGGATTTGTACACAGCTGCTACTCTTCAAAATTAAGTCTTAACCCTTCAATGTCTTGATGCATTGTGCTGTGTGAAATTTGTCTGTATTGACTATGGATTGGTCAAATTTGGTCTAATTTTCCTGTCTGTACCAGAAAGATTGGGATGGCTGTCCATGATGTGAACCTGGGATTTGGGTGGGATTTGTTAGAAACCAAGCTGATTTTTCATCATAGAATCACTGGCTGGGTGAGACCACAGGAGGTCTTTAGTTCAACCTCTTGCTTGAAGCAGGCTTAGCTGCGATCTCTCAGGTCTCTCGGGGTTTTACATTGATCTTAAAAATCTCCAAGGATGGAGACTGCATGATCTCCCTGGGAAGCCTGTTCTCCTGCCTGCCTGTCCTCATGGTGAAAAAGTTTCTCCTTATACCTAGCCTGAACTTCCCTTGTTTCAGCCCATTGCCTCTTGCCTTCCCATCTTACACCCCTATGAAGAACCTGTTTCTGTCTTCATGATAGGTGAGACCTCACTTGGAGTATTGTGTGCAGTTCTGGTGTCCTCAACATAAAAAGGACATGGAACTGTTGGAACAAGTGCAGAGGAGGGCCACGAGGACGATCAGGGGACTGGAGCACCTCCCGTATGAAGACAGGCTGAGAAAGTTGGGGCTGTTCAGCCTGGAGAAGAGAAGGCTGTGTGGAGACCTCTTAGCAGCCTTCCAGTATCTGAAGGAGGCTTATAGGGATGCTGGGGAGGGACTCTTCATTAGGGACTGTAGTGAGAGGACAAGGGGCAATGGGTTCAAACTTAGGGGAAGTTTAGATTGGGTATAAAGAGGAAGTTCTTTACTGTGAGGTTGGTGAGGCACTGGAATGGGTTGCCCAGGGAAGTTATGAATGCTCCATCCCTGGCAGTGTTCAAGGCCAGGTTGGACAGAGCCTTGGGTGACATGGTTTACTGTGAGGTGTCCTTGCCCATGGCAGGGGGGTTGGAACTTGATGATCTTCATGTCCTTTCCAACCCTAACTATCCTATGATTCTATGATAGGGCTGCAGTTCGTGGGCCTCCAAAGCTGTCTCTTCTCCAGGATGAACATCCCACTTCTCTAGCTTCTCTTTATGAGACAAGTGCTTCATCCCCAACCACTGTGGTGACCTTCTGGTGAATTGACCAGCCTCTCCTATTGGGGCAGCAATGGATGGCTGGTGTAGCTGTCCCCCTGATCCCAGTAGCTCCCAAGCAAATGTTCTCATTGCTGCAAAGGTAACCTGTCTGAACTACTTTCTGCATGTTACTGTGCCAAGTCACATTGGCCCAAAGTTGTTTATACTAACAAGCAGAGCATTCTCTAAGGAGCTCAGCTGAACACTGTTCATCCAGCAACCAGCATCTCCCACTTCTGTGACCCACAGGCCACTCAGGCAGCATCTTGAGATGCCAGATGGCCTAAGGACCATCTGCTGCCCTCTCCCTAGGGAGAGATGTAGGTCAGTTTAATGCATAAATATGCAGACAACTGAGAAGCAGTAGGCTGATACTGGAAGTGGCAGCCAGGGCTATTAAAAGAGAACTGGGACTTTGGCTCCAGTGAAAAATAATATAATCAAGCTCAGAACAACAACAGGAGGAAAAAAACATGAATGCTACAATGATCTGGAGTAAGTCATTAAATCAAACTATTGTTGCATGGCACTAGAGGTCTCAGAAATGTTTTGCACCTGATTTACAAGGGTATATAAGAGAAAACAGTACTGGGCAGCTCAGTATCCAGAAGTACTGGCTTAGAAATAGTCCATATGTTAGCAGCATCTCAGACTTTCACTGGAGAGGACTACATGTCCTTCTATTTTTGTGAAGACTCTGTGTGTGGTAGAAGGAACATACTTGGAGTGGTTTCTCATTAGTCTTATCTACTTGAAAAGGCAGCTTGTATTATCTGGGGTGCATGGGCATCATGCTTTGAGGAAAAATTAGTTCTTTGAATCTTCTTCAGACACTGGTGGTGGCTTGGTAGTGCTCCTAAGGAAGTCACAGATTCAAGGATAATAAAAGGGAGATTGGAAGGTCAGGGGCTTTTGATGTGAATCTTTTGGAGGGGATTGGAAAGCAGCTGGACATGTTTTGAGAGAAGATAAAGCCTGTGACAGGGCAGCGTGAGCGAGCAGACTAACAGTGAAGATAAGGGTGTTTGTGCAGGCTCCTTGTGCTCCTCCTGTTTTAACTGCAGAATTCTCCTGTTTCAGTCCCCTGTTCATTTTTCTTTTGAAATAAAATCAGCTTTAGGGTTTCTGAGATCAAAATGCACAACTGAGCTACCAAGAACCTAAGCAGCAGTTGAGCTGCAGAAAGTTATTCCAGCATATCCTTACTCCTTGGCAAACACAAGGCAAGACATGTTCAGCTTTGCTCTCTTTCACTGGGATTAAAGCTATTACGTGCAAGCTCATTTTTGCAACAGCCTGACACAGTCCCTTATCGCAGCTCAAATGACATGCAAGGATTCACTGGGCAGTGAGAACCTAGTCATGTTCTTGAGCCATCAAAGCATACTGGTAAGAGGAAATTTGTTTGGGTCATCATAAAAATTAGCTGCAAGAAATACAAAGCTACATGTTCTGAGTTGTTCCTAAATATGCAAGTAAAGAAAACAGTCTGGTACAGTCAGGGAGTGGAAAAGGGCAGATAAAACCAGTGTGTTCCTGAGTATGCGGGGAGTATGTGTGTGTAGGTTTGGAAGATTAAAAGAAATCTGATGAATTTTGTCCCATGAGTTGAAGCAACCACCTTAATAATGGAGAAGGAAACTCAGGCTGAGAAATGTAAAGGAGTGCGCTGAAATTGCCGTGGAGGCAATTTACATGCTGACTACAATCAGCTGACTGGCATCCACGCTGGTATGGTTGTATCTGGCGAGCTGAGGAGAGAGCTGGCTGAAAACGCTCTCTGTGAAAGCTACACTGCTTCTGAGGTTTCTGCTTTTGCAATGCATTGGGCATTTCATGTCCCCCCTGAGGGGAAGAGAAATAAAAGCTTTCTCTAGTCCATGAGAAAGAGGAGAAATGTACCTTCCTCATATGAAAGCTGGATCATTTGCTGTAATAAAGCTGTAATAAAGCTTGAGAATTTGCTGTAATAAAGCTGAATTTATTTTTCAGTTGTGTTCAAGTCGTGATCTGGACTGCGTGTCTATAACCCTATACTTTCTTTGTTGTGCTGTGGCATTTCCACTGAGGTTGCTCGCACTGTTACACAGAAATTGCCTGTTTCTGGGTTAAACATAATCATCATAAGCATAAATATATTGAAGATAGAGGCTACTCAGGAAAAAAAGGCTAATAAGTGATTTTCTACCTGTATTTACAATTTGCTCTATATGATATTCAATGCATTCATCCTTATCAAACAGACGGACAAGTTAATCATTAAGTCAATGCCATTGAAGCATTTGAGTTTTCTGCCTATCTTTTTCTGCCCTATTTTTCCTTCCTTTCCCCAGGCCATTTTCCTGAACTGCAACATTTAGGTCTCACCTGCTGATGCTCTCTCCCTTCTTCCAGTACTAATGTCATCAGCATTGAAACAATTACTTTTTTGGGGGTTGTGTATTCTTTTTGCATGCCATGGCAAGGTTTAGGTGAGTGACCAATGGTTCAAGTTCAGAGTCTTTCTTGCAGATGCTGAAAGGCTTTAAAATGCAGACTTTGTCAGAAGGCAGTACTGTGTTGGTTAAAACCACTTTTAAGAGTTTTGAGGGTTTCTTTTTCACCACCGGCAATGGCAAGCCTTAATTCTTCTTTCACCTAAAAACCAGCTTAGTTTCTGCAGAAGCTCTAATACCCCCTGGAAACCCTCCTTACTGATTTGGCCTTCAGGCCAGTCTCCTAACAGAAGGAAAAGAGGCTGGGGAGGGTCTCCTGCCTTTTGTGCTGGCCAGAAAAGAGCCATCTGCACTCACTAAAAATTGTAGCTGCTCTGCTCCATGAGACCCTGCTTGCCAGCAGCACATGAAAATCTGGAGACAAGCGTTCCTGGTTCTGTCATACAGGGAGATGCAGACTTCCATGGAATCATAGAATTCATGGAATCATAGAATAGTTAGGGTTGGAAAGGACCTTAAGATCATCGAGTTCCAACCCCCCTGCCATGGGCAAGGACAACCTCACAGTAAACCATGTCACCCAAGGCTCTGTCCAACCTGGCCTTGAACACTGCCAGGGATGGAGCATTCATAACTTCCCTGGGCAACCCATTCCAGTGCCTCACCAACCTCACAGTAAAGAACTTCCTCTTTATACCCAATCTAAACTTCCCCTGTTTAAGTTTGAACCCATTGCCCCTTGTCCTCTCACTACAGTCCCTCATGAAGAGTCCATCCCCAGTATCCCTATAGGCCTCCTTCAGATACTGGAAGGCTGCTATGAGGTCTCCACACAGCCTTCTCTTCTCCAGGATGGACAGCCCCAACTTTCTCAGCCTGTCTTCATACGGGAGGTGCTCCAGTCCCCTGATCATCCTCGTGGCCCTCCTCTGCACTTGTTCTAACAGTTCCATGTCCTTTTTATGTTGAGGACACCAGAACTGCACACAATACTCCAAGTGAGGTCTCATGAGAGCAGAGTAGAGGTGCAGGAGCACCTCCCTCGACCTGCTGGTCACTCTCCTCTTGATGCAACCCAGGATACGGTTGGCTTTCTGGGCTGCAAGCGCACACTGAAGCCGGCTCATGTTCATTTTCTCATCAACCAACACCCCCAAGTCCTTCTCCGCAGGGCTGCTCTGAATCTCTTCTCCGCCCAACCTGTAGCTGTGCCTGGGATTGCTCCCACCCAGGTGTAGGACCTTGCACTTGGCATGGTTAAACTTCATCAGGTTGGCATCAGCCCACCTCACAGGCATGTCTAGGTCCCTCTGGATGACATTGCTTCCCTCCAGCATATCAACTGAACCACACAGCTTGGTGTCATCGGCAAACTTGCTGAGGGCGCACTCAATCCTGCTGTCCATGTCACCCACAAATATGCTGAACAAGACCGGTCCCAACACCGATCCCTGAGGGACACCACTTGTTAGTGATCTCCAGCTGGACATTGAGCCATTTTCCACTACTCTTTGCGTGCGGTCATCCAGCCAGTTCTTTATCCACTGAGTGGTCCACGTATCAAATTGATGTCTCTCCAACTTAGAGACAAGGATGTCATGGGAGACAGTGTCAAACGCTTTGCACAAGTCCAGGTAGATGACATCAACTGCTCTGCCCCTGTCCATCAGTTCCATAGCCCCATCATAGAAGGCCACCAGATTGGTCAGGCAGGATTTCCCCTTAGTGAAGCCATGCTGGCTGTCACCAACCACCTTATTGTTTTTCATGTGCCTCAGCATGCCTTCCAGGAGAATATGCTTCAGGATTTTGCCAGGCACAGAGGTGAGACTGACAGGTCTGTAATTCCCTGGCTCATCCATTTTCCCCTTCTTGAAAATGGGGGTTATATTTCCCTTTTTCCATTTGTTGGGAACTTCACCTGACTGCCATGATTTTTCAAATATGATGGACAGTGGCTTAGCAACTTCATTTGCCAGCTCCTTCAGGACCCGCAGATGGATTTCATCCGGTCCCATGGACTTGTATACGTTCAGTTTCTGAAGATGATCTCAAACCAGACCCTCTCCTACAGTGGGCCTAAAGTCTTAATTCTCACAGTCCCTGCATCTGCCTTCCAAGACTTGGGTGGTGTGGTCAGAGCATTTGCCATAGTCTGACACTTCCATGAGAGATCCGTATCCATGAGAGCATCATTTTTGGGTTCTAGCATAGAAACCCCACTAAGGACCCGGAGGAATTCTTTGCAGCTCTCCTAATGAATAGTTTTTCATTTATTTTTGGAAAGACACATGTCTTTCAAATTATATTGTACCCAGGCAGAACCGAATCCTGTAATACCACTATTTCAGTCACTTATATTGGAAACAAAATTGATCCAATCTGTTTAAATATGTAACATAATATACTTACGCCATTATGTAATTATATATTATACTTACAACTTGTCAATATATAGTAACAATCAGACATGTAAGTTATTGTCATGGTTTAAGCCCAGTCAGCCACGCAGTTTGCTCACTCACTCCCCCCTCTTTCTTCCCCCAGCTCCCAGATGGATGAGGAGGAGAATCGAAAGAATGGGACTCCCACAGGTTGAGATAAGAGCAGTTCAGTAACTGAGGTATAACACAAATCACTACTGCTACCACCAATAATAATAATGACAAGGGAGATAACAAGGGAAGAGAATGCAACTGCTCACCACTAGATACCAAGCCTGACCCAGCAGTGCAGTGACCCCCTGTCATGGGTTCAGCAGCAGCAGTCATTTTTCTCCTTCTCAGTAGCTGGTGCAGTGCTGTGTTTTTGATTTTGGGCCTGGGAACAGCGCTGATAACACCAGTGTTTTCAGTTACTGCTTGGTGATGTTTAGGCTGGCCAAGGACTTTCTGAGCCTCATGCTCTGCTAGGGAGGAGGGGAAGCCGGGAGGAAGGAGAGACAGGACACCTGACCCAGACTAACCAAAGAGGTATTCCATACTACAGCATGTCATGTCCAGGAGGGAGAAACAGAGAGCAGAGACCCGGAAGGGTGGTGAGGGTGCACAGTGGTGGGGGTACACGGTGGGGGGTGCACTGCTTGCGTGGGCTTGATATTGGATGGTGAGAAATTGTATTCTTTTCCCTTGTATTTTCTCTTGTCATTATTATTATTGGTGGTAGCAGTAGTGGTTTGTGTTATACCTTAGTTACTAAACTGTTCTTATCTCAACCTGTGGGAGTTGTATTCTTTCGATTCTCCTTCCCGTCCCTCCAGGAGCAGAGGGAAGAAAGAGTGGGGAGTGAGTGGGAGAGTGACTGTATGGGTTTATAGGCTTAAACCACGACACCCCCCTCTTCCGGGTCTCTGCCCTCAGTTTTTTTACATCCTGGGCATGACATGCTGTGGTATGGAATACCTCTTTGGTCAGTTTGGGTCAGGTGTCCTGTCTCTGCTTCCTCCCGACTTCCCCTCCTCCCTAGCAGAGCATGAGACTCAGAAAGTCCTTGGTCAGACCAAAATATTACTAGGCAGTAACCGAAAACATTGGTATTATCAGTGCCGTTCCCGGGCTGAAAGTCAAAAACACAGTGCTGCACCCGCCACCGAGGAGAAAAATGACTGCTGCTGCTGAGCCCATGACAGTTATATAATGAAAATACAGGGCATATGAAGAATTTAGGAATGTCTATAACTTAACATGTAGAATTAGACTTTAGAAAGAGCCCTCATAAAGGTCTTGAGACACAGAAGCACGGGGTGATGTGTGAGCCAGCAGTCTAGAAGTCAGGAGCTTGCTGAAACTGGCACAGACTCAGTCTGTGCTGTAGGCTGCTACAATTTAGCTGGTGTTAGAGGAGTCCTATGAGGTCCCAGTGCAAAGTCTGTCAAAACCGATCTCCACTAAGCTTAATTTACTTCTATAGAATGTTATAAGCATCTAGACCAATCAGACATTTTTCATGGTGACCCCTTGATAATTATTTCGTTCTTGCTTAGTCCTGTGTCAATGAAAAAAAAAATAATAATAAAGCAGGGGAAATAATGTATTTGCATTTATTTGCATTCACAAAGCAGGTGTTCCACATTGTATCAATTTTCTTCAGGTTTCTTAGCTCCAAATCAATCTCAAAAGGGTTGGGAGGTTATGATTTGCCTTCTAATGAGATTTTATGGCCTGAGGGGTTTATCATACACCTAAGGTTTGCCAGGTTTTTTTTTCTTCTACAGCTCAAAGATCCTGGCTAACAATGGCAGTTAATAATGAAGCCAAATTAGCTGATACAGAAAATCCCAGCAGGCAAAAGCCGTAACTATTTTAAGCAAATAATTTAACTCTTAATCTACTTCTGTAAGAATATAAGTTTTGAATTTTAGCAAGGAAACCACTCTAAGAATCTGGAGGAACTCCCAAAGGTTTGCTACTGAAGAGGTTTTGATTTATTCTTGGAAAGATTCAAGTCTTTAGAAACTTGAGCAAGCAAAATCAATTATCAAGGTTTCAATTTTCTCCAGGCAATTTCTACCGCTTCAGCTTTCCCGAGAGATAGACTCTCCATGAAACATTATGCTATGTGCTATTCGAAGAATTTGGCAAAATGGAGAATAGCTTCACTTGAAAAATCACACATGAAGTAAAGGAATCCCTCAGGTGTGGCATGCAGTCACACCTCAGTGCAGCTCTGCAGTTTGGAAACAGCTCTTCTCCAATCTATACAGGTAATTCATTGGGAATTAAAAGAGCAGTATTAGCTGTTGCCAGTTATTCTGTTATTGCAATGAAGTTACTGCTGATTTACACCATGATAAGCCAACATAAAATCTAGCATGAAACTTAAAAACGATACTGAATCCTGAAACAGTCTATTTTTAATCTAATTCTACTTTAAAATGATGCTCTTCTAGCTAGAAACAGTCTTCTATCTTCAACAGAATGTGGGAACAGAGTTGGGCCAAGTCAACTGTAAACCCTGGGAATTTTGTGAACCTGCCAAGGGAAACCTCTGGGCCCAATTCAGATGTGATTGTGTTGTAAATCACATATCAGATGCAATTTGGAAGTCTTTTAAATGCCAATGGTACATTGGTCAAGGGTGAGTTGTAGAGAAGAAATTATCTATTTGAGTAAGATACTGTAAAAGGACTTGCTTTGTATGAGGTAGCTCTTTGTCTCTCCTTCCCTTTTCTAGCCCCTTCCATTTGCTAGCAATGTTCACTTGCATCAATTTAATTATCAATATGCAAAGTTATTTTTTTTTTAGATTGCTGCTAGAACTGGCTTGTAAAAATTAGAAATGGAAAATACTCATTAAAGAGGCTTGGTCCTGCAGCTGCTCCATGTGTGGAACAGCCATTGATTCCCCAAGCAGCACCTGCTGGTGAGCAGCACAGAGAATGAAGCAAATTAGATATGGAAGGCTAGCTCTCTCAGCTGTACAGGCTGTACCATGGGCAGTAAAGCATCTTGTAATTCAAGACAAACATCTTCCTCTGGAAAGGACAAGGTCTGAAGTCTGATGACAAGTAAACTGAGTGGGGTGAAGCAGGTGAGCAACACTGAAGTTATGAGTAACCTATCTGAGACTACAGAGAAGGGAAGAATAGAGACTGACACAGTGGGAATGACGCAGATTGATATAACACTTAAAGAGTGCCTGGAAATGAGGGGAATGTTTATGGTGAAAGACAAAGACCTGTAGGAAGAAGGGGGGAAATAACAGAGACAGTGATGGTGAAAGAAGTCCCAATGAGAATCTTCTTTTATAGGATAATGACAGGGTGGCTGATGTTAGTTCAGAAGGAACCATAGGGTGACATGCACAGCAGGCAGCACTACTGTGTGATGTCTAAAACTGCTGCTGATATAAACATGAATGACATATTTTAAGACATGCACGGAAAGAGAATCACTGCACAGGAAATGCAAAAGGATGCAAAAAGTATACTGGCATTAACGGATCAAAACTGTGAAGCAGTGTTAATTAAGTAATTTTTTATAAGGGTTTTCTGGCTGTCTTGGTAGAATCATCTTATTAAGCATAACAACATTTGGGGGACCAGGTAAGTGAAGAGTAAAGCCCAAGAGATGAAAGGATGAATAAAGAAAAGATCAGGTGAGAATGACTTTCTTATTTTACTAAGCAGAAAGATAAACATGAAAGGTAGCACCAAAGTCACCAATTTGTTAGAATATAGCAAATCTTCATTTTGTATACATCAAAAGCCTATGCAAGTTATATTTATTGTGAAAGGCAAGTTGGTCGCTAATTTAAATCCTGGACTCAAATAGGATGGACATACATATGCAAAATACTGGGGTATCTTCAGATATGTCTCCAAAACTCTACTACTATTACAGCAAAGTTTAAATGTGTTTTTCCTCTAGCAGCACCCTAAAAGAGAGGATGGGTTAATGCTTCTCGAGTGCTTCTCATAGCCTCAGAGCCATTGTGGAATTTGGAGACTCCCAAACCTGTTGGAGTATGGGGAATTGCAGAACCTGTGAAAAATCAACTATTTAGCACCCGTTTGGAGGCACAGAGAACAATTCTAGTTCACTCAGATACTCTCAAATCATCATCAGCCAATATGCATTACTGTCTGTGTTCTGATAGTATTGAAAGACACATCACTAGTTTCTGTTTTCCGTATTATTTTTCCCCCCTTGGCTATTAGTTCTGTTTTCTGAGCCCAAAATGTATTTTACTATTGTTCTGGGATCAGCAGTAGCAGTCATTTTTCTCTTTCTTCGTAGCTGGTTTTGACTTTCAGCCTGGGAACAGCACTGATAACACCGATGTTTTCAGTTGCTGCTCAGTAATGTTTACTCTGACCAAGGACTTTCTGAGCCTCATGCTCTGCCAGGGAGGAGAGGAAGCTGGGAGGAAGCAGAGACGGGACACCTGACCCAAACTGACCAAAGAGGTATTCCATACTACAGCACGTCATGCCCACTATATAAACTGAGGGCAGTTACCTGAAAGGGTGAGATGACTGCTAGGCCGGGCTCGGTATCGGTCGGCGGGTGGTGAGTGGTTGTATTTTCTTCCCTTGTTATTTCCCTTGTCATTCTTATTATTGGTGGTAGCAGCAGTGGTTTGTGTTATACCTTAGTTACTGGACTGTTCTTATCTCAACCCATGGGAGTCACATTCTTTCGATTCTCCTCCTCATCCCTCCAGGAACAGGGAGAGGAAAGGGGGGAGTGAGAGAGAGGCTGTGTGGTTCTGAGTTATGGCTGGGGTTAAACCACAACTACTATAAATCATGGTTATCTAAGTTAAAAATATTTAAATAAAACTCTTAGAATGAAAGACAGAGGAACAAACTTCTGTGGCAGTGATTTCCAGTTGTGTAGAACCTTGCATGCAAGGATCTAATATAATCTATTAAACATGGTCAACATCAAGCAGCAGTGAACTGCAAAAAGCACCTTGTAGTCATTATCTGAAAGGGTAAACTGAGCCCTAAAGTGTTACATGTTAAAACAGAATAAATAATGGCTTGCCCAAGGTCATGCAGATGGGAACAAGATGTACTCAGTTTCTTTTCTACTTTTAATTGTGGTGTGCTTGCTTGATACATGAGGACCAGAGTTTCATGTTTAAATTGAAGGGAAGGGTCACCTCACAAAAATGTTCAGTGTCTTTATATGCTTTATATGCCTTCACTTTCTGCAAAGGGTTTTCATTTGTTGTGAAGTTCATAGGACCTTTCTAGTCAGCTTGAACAAGGATGGTCTAAAAACTGTGCTGCTTTGCACAAAGGAGGGTTAAGTTAGGTAAATTATAGGACAGGAGGTCCTAAATGTCAGCCAATAGAAAGTAATTCTCCCTATACAAAGGCACTTCACATGTACTTCACATGACTGTGGTAAATTCAAATTTTGATTTTCATTAAAATCGTAAGACATCTGTGAGGTCTGTGAGCCATTTCACGTGACAGTCACAACCCACACGGGACAATGTAAATAAAATTTCAGGACTGTCATATTGTTATTCTAATGACTAATAAAGATTACCTTTTCTCAGTTTACCTTCTCTTTTTCTATCATCTGGTCACCCACCTATCTTCCCTGTCTTGTAACAAGGCCAGTGGGTAAGTCCCCAAGAGCTACCTTTCTTTTGCACCCCCTTGGAAGCATAGGGAACAATTCAGTTCACTCAGATGCTCTGAAATCATAATCAAGCAATGGCTGATGCATGCCAAGTTTTCATGCTTGTACTAACTTGGCACACCAGGCTCCTGATCTCAGGTTGCACCTCCAAGTTCTTTAGTGTTAGCTTCTGTGCCATAATCTTTTCTCACTAGGAGATCAGCTAACAGAGAAGGCAGGAAGGAGAGTGACGATTTGTAAGATTGTGGATTGTTTCACCAACCAGAATGGTAAAAATAAAATCTATCTTGTTCTATTCTTTCTCACTTCTTTACCAGTCGCAAAAAGCAAAAGCTATTGGAGGGTACACCAGGCAATAAGTCCTCCAGAAGCCTCTTATGTCTGCCTGACCAATCTGGTGGCCTTCTATGAAGGGGCTATGGAACTGATGGACAGAGGTAGAGCAGTTGATGTCATCTACCTGGACTTGTGTAAAGCGTTTGACACTGTCTCACATGACATCCTTGTCTCTAAGTTGGAGAGACATCAATTTGATAGGTGGACCACTCAGTGGATAAAGAACTGGCTGGATGACTGCGCACAAAGAGTAGTGGAAAATGGCTCAATGTCCAGCTGGAGACCAGTAACGAGTGGTATCCCTCAGGGATCAGTGTTGGGACCGGTCTTGTTCAACATATTTGTTGGCGACATGGACAGCAGGATTGAGTGCGCCCTCAGCAAGTTTGCCGATGACACCAAGCTGTGTGGTTCGGTTGATACATTGGAGGGAAGGAATGTCATCCAGAGGGACCTAGACACGCCTGTGAGGTGGGCTGATGCCAACCTCATGAAGTTTAACCATGCCAAGTGCAAGGTCCTCCACCTGGGTGGGAGCAATCCCAGGCACAGCTACAGGTTGGGCGGAGAAGAGATTCAGAGCAGCCCTGAGGAGAAGGACTTGGGGGTGTTGGTCGATGAGAAAATGAACATGAGCCATCTTCAGTGTGCGCTTGCAGCCCAGAAAGCCAACCGTATCCTGGGCTGCATCAAAAGGAGAGTGACCAGCAGGTCGAGGGAGGTGATCCTGCACCTCTACTCTGCTCTCGTGAGACCTCACTTGGAGTATTGTGTGCAGTTCTGGTGTCCTCAACATAAAAAGGACATGGAAGTGTTAGAACAAGTGCAGAGGAGGGCCACGAGGATGATCAGGGGACTGGAGCACCTCCCGTATGAAGACAGGCTGAGAAAGTTGGGGCTGTCCATCCTGGAGAAGAGAAGGCTGCGTGGAGACCTCATAGCAGCCTTTCAGTATCTGAAGGAGGCCTATAGGGATGCTGGGGAGGGACTCTTCATTAGGGACTGTAGTGATAGGACAAGGGGTAATGGGTTCAAACTTAAACAGGGGAAGTTTAGATTGGATATAAGGAAGAGATTCTTTACTGTGAGGTTGGTGAGGCCCTGGAACGGGTTGCCCAGGGAAGCGTTCAAGGTGGGGTTGGACATAGCCTTGGGTGGCATGGTTTACGGTGAGGTGTCCTTGCCCATGGCAGGGGAGTTGGAACTAGATGATCTTAAAGTCCTTTCCAACCCTAACTATTCTATGATTCTATGATTCTATGATTTAGCCAACAGTAAACAATGAGAAGATACAATTCCTTTAAGTCTGGCTTGCTCTGTCTTCTTTCTTTTTATGTCACCAACTAGCATTTGACTAGCTGGGTCCTTATGAGGCTTTATCAAAGTCTTGTTCTGTCATCCTGTTTCTTCCTAGGCTGTCAGGTGTCAAGGATGTCCGCAGGTCATCAATCTTCCAGGTAATCTTCATAAAAAGTGGAAGAAGAGATAAATGCAACATTTCACCATGATCATTCATCTCAGGCAACAAATGTTAAGGAACCATGAACACAGTAACTGCTGGAACAACCAGGTATAAGCTGGCAACTTGCCTTTCTAAAGAAAAGTATGAAGCAACCCTGGTAACAGTGGATGCTTTACTTGCAACCTGAATTGGTTGGGATATTAAATATTACACACATCTATTTCTTCACTGTTTTAGAAGAACAACCAGAAAAACAAAAGTGTCTATACTGCTAAGGTGTGACACACATGAAAGTGGAACATGCATTTATTTAAGCTTCCTTAAAAAAGTAACAGGCAATTTCCTCACAATGCAAGAGGCTGGCAAAAGCCACCAACCAAAAGCAGTTTGGAGCTGCTCATTTTTGTGGGAGAGGAAAAAAAACCAAGGAAAATGTTAGTCAGATTTCTATCTACGTTCCTTTCTTTTTCGGTAGTTAAAGGCCATCTGCTACCAGGGTGATACAAAAAAACCTCAAACCCTCCCAAAACCCAGAACTAAGAAAAAAGACATTTTCAAGTCATTTCACCTTACATGGAGGAAAAAAGTAATCAGAAGGTCCAAATAAATAATTATAAGAATGATTTTAACAGTGAATAAGCTAATGTCAGAGGAAAATATGGTTCAGAAAATATTCTAATCCATTCCTGACCCAAGCACCACTCTAAGGTTATACTCAAATATGTGATATTATACTTGAATTAAGTTAATAAGGATCACAGATATGCTCTTGGTCATCACAATGATTGTGAATCCTGACTTAACCCAATCTGAAATTATCATCGTAGCACAAGTTGTTGGAGTTAGAGGATGGTTAATGTCTGCACCTACAGTACTGTGCTCGTGCAATGCTTTAACTTGGTCAAACGGACTCCAACAACACCACTGCAGACTCTCAAGAAGGAATTAACAGACCTGAGACTAATTTAGACCTCTGTAGTGTACTCTGGCCAAGAAATGTATTGTCCTCCTAAAGTGAATAATATACTCAGGACACTTTTAGGCACACTGACACTAGTGGGGTGACTTAGGGGAAACTGAAATAACTGTGTTAGACTTAGAATATGCAATATAGTTTTAACATAACATACTGCCTGCACTCCAAAAGGGATCCCAAGGGTATGGCTGTACTGGGTAAGTCACCAGTCAGACCCTGATTTTTTACTTGGACACCATTGGCTAAGCAGTCACTTAGGTCAGAACTAAACCCAGAGTATCACTTATCTCAATTTTTTTGATGAATATTACCTGGAAAAATCACAGGTAAATAATAATCTTAATTCCTGATAATCTTCACAGTTCATAAATGAAAATTACTGAAAGCTAACCATTAAAAAAAAAAAAAAAGGAGAATGAAGAGAATGAACCTCCTGAACCTGGCTTACGCACCAGGTCTTTTCTTATTTTGCCTTATCTTCAATCAAAGTCATAAAGATACAACTCAGGACAAATCTGTTACATACAGAAAGAGCTAGAGAGATCTGAAGGAGAGGAAAAGAAGCAGAATGTTCTTTTCTTCCTTAGGCCAAAATACTAGCTACGAGTTCAGCTTTGGAATTCAGAAGTGTTCTGCTTCACTGGATTCTGTGGAGCCAACATCCTCTTTTAAACATTTGGTAATAAAGCCTGAGTGAAAAACACACAGTCCTCTAGTAGAGGACTTCACTGCTTATGATATTTACATATAAGATGAACCATATCAAAAAGAGCCCTGGACTAGAAGGTCTGGACTAGTGGATCCATAGTCCTTGTGCATAGTAACCTGATTTTTGTGATGGGATTATAGAATTGCTGAGATGTGATTCTTGCATTAGGTAAAGGCTCCACTCCATAAGCATCCATCACTGTTCACTCTGACTACATTAATTCAGTTAAAACGCATACAATAAATCAAATTAAAAGGCTGCTCTTTTAAAGACTTTAATCAATGAGAAACGCAGGGTTTCAGCTACACCTAGTGGACAAGCTCTGAGTACTGCAACCCTTCTGCACCCACTCCTATAGCGTGGTTATATCTATCATGTTAAATTACTCCTGCTTGGTTTCAATATATAAAATGTGAATTGAAGTAAGCAACAATTGTATCAACGTTGTATGAAGTATCAACAATTTAAACAGCTCCTTTCAAAAATGTGTGTGATTATCTGTGCATCTCTCCCTTTCATGTAAATGGCTTGATTAAATAGCCAGACAAAGACCCTGTTGCAAAAGGCAAGAGCTAAGGCAGAGGGAAAGAAGCCCTGTGATGGGTCGGTGGGCTGCCCGGTAGCAGGTCCCTGTCTGAAAAGCCATGGATGGGGTGAGATGCCCATCAGAAATTCCCCCTGTCCTTACAGGGCAAAATCACACACAAGGTGACGAGTGACAGGCTGACTGTTGCACTCCCCTACCATTCCAGGGCACAGCCACAATAACCCACTGCTCAGGCTGACTGTGTATCCCAAAGCAAGCTCACTGCTGCTGCCCCAGATGCTTCCAATGATGTGTTTGTACCCTAAACAAACTGAAGTGAGGACATGACTAAACTGAAGTGAGGACATGAGAAAGCATGGGATCTGTGGTGCTTCCTGACCGCTGATAGGGAATCCCACCAGATGAGTCTGAGATACTGGATTACAGGGGATTTAAAAAGAGGGAAGGTGCTTTTTAGAGGCAGGACTGAGCATAGGATTCAAGTCCATCTTCTGGCTACAATGGTTTTTCCAGCATGGTGGCTGACTGGGAATGGGACTGCTCCCTACTCATCTTCCAGGAACAAGGTCCATCCTCAAGAGCAGAGCAGCCGGCACACAGGCTGCAGGCTTCATCAGTTCCATCTGACAGCAGCTTTGCACACTTACATCCACCAGGGCAAATTCAAGTTTATGTTGTAAATAATGGCCTGAAGAGAAGACTAACACTCACGTTTCCTCAAATTTGACATTTCTCCAGTGTACAATGTTGTGCCTCATCAGATAGGACAAGCAAAACCAAGCTGTCTTCATTGCTCCACAGGCAGTCACCTGTTTTAGCTTGTGGGTTAGGGCTGAGTGGTTTTCAGACCTATCCCCTAAAACTTTCTCTGTGATGGTCACAACTAAGTCTTTTTCTGCCTACTACCTAGAGAGATTTTATATTCACCTCTGTATCTGTGTTCGAACTTTGCCCTTCATGATTCTATGATCTCCTTGTCAGATCACACACCAGTCTTAGTGCAGCCTGCTGATAAGCAACCCAGTAGCAACCCAAAATATAACCCTTATAATCCTATAAGCAACCTAAAATGTAAATGGCTGGCTTCTATACAAACAGACCCATGCAGAGGCTTGGTGTCACTTCCTATGACTGGAAAATCCCAAGTATCCATTCTTTACATCTTTACTTCATACAAAGTTGATGAAGGACATATAACTATACAAGGTTTGTAGACAGAGATATCAATTACTAGATCAAATAATGTATCCAGAAGAAAACAAAATATTTTGCATAACAAGCCTTTAAATACTTATCCCGGCACAGACAGAAAGTGGAGTCTGAAATTCTCTGTGCCACTTCTACTTGAATAGCAGCAGATAAGACATTTGATATACTTTCAGAAGTGTCACCCTCTCCTGCACGGTGCACTAGCATGAGCAAATCAAGTTTCAACAGAAAACTCATAGTACGATTGTTAGAGGGCCCTTGGTCAAAGCTGGACAAAAGTAGGTTGCCTTCGGCATCTTAATAGAGCAAGCAGCTACCAAATATTTAGCTTTTGAGCTTAAGAAATGCTGTGTACTCACACCAGTAACTTCAGCCACGGTTTTAACGAGCCTCATAATTCTGAAGGTGTCATTTTACTTTATTGATGATAAACTAGGGAATATACTGTCAAATGAGCAGACCAATGCACAAAGAAAACAAAATGGCCAGGTGAAAGGAAAAGGTGAGAAAATTGGCCAGCACTTTATGAAGCCTGATACTGGAAAATCTTCTGCTTATTTTTTAATAAAGGAAATATATCTGTCAAAATCTCTTTCAGGCTTGTGATCAAATGCCCACTCTGTAATTTTTTAAGAGGCAGAAGGGCACAGCAGATGGAGAGGGACTGCAATACCTGATCCATCTCTATTAAAAACCTGGTGTTGCAGATTTCTTCCTAAAATGAGTCAGAGAATAACAGAGAACCTACTGTAACAGTGGCTCATCTGCTCAGTCATTTGATGTATCTCATTATCGTTGCAGTTACTGAGACTCAGCTTCACCTTGTGTGTGAGCACAATAGTAATAGTGGCACCATATTGAAATGTGTAAATATATTTTCATAAACTATGTAAAACACCTCCTCTGTGCTGACAAAATGATGCACTTCGAATACATGAAACCCTGAGAAAATGCTGCTGCCTTGGGTTCCAAATTCCTTTGATTCCTCATCTTTGCTTTATTGCACATGCAGTGTTATCTGACAAATATATTTGCCTATTTAAAAAATACTTTATCTTATCATTTAAACAGCTCCTGTCAGCGTTACTCAGTCCTTGATCACAATGCTATCCCTAAGAGTGATGGTACAGAAACAGACCAGGTGAAGGTCAGTGTGTGTAGCCCAGATCTGTAACATTTGTATTTCTTATTCCTGCCTGCAGTAGCCCCACAGCGAGTATTTTGGAGGATATGTGGGCTTCAAAAAGAATAGCTGTAGGGTCAGGGACAAGAATTGCTTTTCTGACTTCATTTTCCTCCTCTCAAAGTGCATGCCCACCCTGATTTTGCTGACGGGGTATCAGTCCCTTGGGTACCAGCTCACATCTTAAGGCCGGCTGCGCCGCACAGCCATGAAGAAGTAGAGGCAGCAGGCAGGGGGAACAGGACAGGATCAGGATGACTCCTCTAGCAAGAGACTGACACATAGCTACCTATGTCCTGAAGAAGCATTATCAGTTGCTTCACAGATGTGTGCCATAGCTTTTGGCCAAACCAACAGGTATGGAAAACATCACCTTGGGGAAAACAGGAAAAACAACCAAAACAAATAAAGTAAAGAAACCCAACCAACCAACCAACCAAACCCAAACAAACAAACCAAAAACAAAACCCAAAAGGAACTCCACAAATCCAGATGCTGGAAGTCTCCAGCCCCCCTAGGAAGGCAGGATAAGCATGGGATAATCCTAGTTAGCATAACTTTTTTTTTCTTTTTTTTCACATAAAACCTGAGACGGGCATGTTTTCACACCGTTTGTTTGCTTCTTCTCTAAAACCCACGCCGAGAAATTAAGGAGGCCCCGCAGTCCCTCGGGCCGCCGCGCAGTGCCATATAGCGCGGCCGACTGCTGGGCAGAGTTTTGACGGGCACCGGCTCTCCTGGCGGTGCGGGGCTGCGCCTTTCCTCTCTGTCCCGCCGGGGGAACGGACAGCCCCACGCCGCGGCGGACACGAGACCCTCCGGTTCTAGAGGGGAGCCCCGGCCGCTTTGGCCCCTTCGCCTCCTGCACCCCGCGGCGGCTGCACGGAGCCCGACAGCGCCAAGGGGCGGGCGGTGGCAGGGAGAGCGGCCGACCACACGGGGGCGCCGTGGCGCCGCAGGCCACGCAACGCAGGTGGAAGAAGCAGCCGGGCCGGGCCGGGACTGGCCGCTCGCATCACCCCGGGGGTCCCGCAGCGCTGCAGGCCCGGAGTGCAGCAGCAGAGCCCCATCGGTGAGGAGGCAGCTGCCTACCTACAGCCCCCAGCCCCAGCCCCCACCCGGGACAGAAGGCAGAGGACTGCGTTAATCGGCACCTAGTTTTCCACTGAGCATGTCTAGGGTGTCAAGCAGGTTTAGGGTTGATCTCCCTTCCAAATAAAGCGCCACGTCTATTTATGACCGTGGCTTACAGAGAAGTAGATCTCATGTACCGTGTTGGAAGTTCTTGAAAGCCAGCCAAAGCACTGAGGTCAAGTTTCCTGAATGCAACTTAACAAGACACAAGACAACATCCTTTGAGAGGATCTGGCAGTAGCTGGAAAAGTGGGTCACTGCATGTTTCACTAATTGCTGAGTTCCAATGATAAATTACTTTGGCGTATTTCTAAACAGTGTGGGGGCTAGAGAGGATCTACGTAAAGGCCTGTTACAGCTTCAGCCATGGGAGCCAGTGGGAGCACTGCCAAGAGGTGCATGTTGGGAACATGCAAGTCAGGACCCCAGTATTGCTCGGTGGATGATACTATGGACACGCAAATTTGTTGTTGTGCTATCCACTGGGATCTAAAATGAGAAATTAAGGGGCAAGGTAGGCAATATGATTGTTTTGCAAATTTCCCCTGAGTCTACTCTTAAGACATCTTAAAACTCCTTGCTGATGCCTTGCCCAATGCCAGTGCCTTCAGAAGCTGCTGCTGTTCAGAGGCAGCAGCTCTCAGTTCTATGAGGAGTCATAAGCAAATAGACTCTTATCAGTGCACAAGTGAAACTGCTTGTTCTTGGAAAAGCTTAAACGGATGGATTTAATGTTGACAGACTTACGTAGTGATGTCTCAATTGTGAAGAATCTGTTGTTTAACCAACTGTATGATGCAAAATTGCTCATCATTAAAGCAAGAACATTCCCTTTTGGTTTAGGAGATCCTACAGGCTTTAAACATCTCTGCAATTTGGTATGCACATAATTTGTTAGTTTGTTTTATAAGAAGTTGATTAGAACCAGAAAAAATCACCCTCCCAAACTCCATCAGAAGAGGGCAATGCAACGCATGCAGATCAGACATAAAATAGAAAAAGTATTTTTATAGTGGCAAGTTGGGCAGTGGTTCCAGCTGTATTCTTCTAATCACTCTTTTATCTTATTGGTGAGTTGGTAAGTTACGATTCACTGACATTCGATGTTAAATTTGCTGTCACAAAAATGTCAGCAATCCCTGGCTGAAACCAGGTTGATTTTTTTAAATTCTTGGGCCCTGGGAGTTGTCTAAGAACAGGCTGTTACTGCCTGCAGAGAGCGTTCTGTCATGAGGTTTTCCCAGGTGTGTACACTTCCTTCTGTCTACTTTTGCCAGGACTTTGATACAAGCATGCATTTATTTACTTACATTCATAAAACATCTTAGCTGCTTCTTGTCTGCAAGGCAAAGAGGGCCAAGTATCACTTTTCTCACCAGCTGGGACAATTTTAGCAATAGTCATCAGTTTGATTTCCCAGCTTGACTCAAAACACTGCTATTTACACTCCCATTGTGTAGCAATATCCTCCCCTATTTACATTCCCAGGCTTAAAATTTAACTACATCCACCATGCTGTTTTTCTTACTAATAAATTCAGAAGATGTGGCTGAAAAGGTAAGCAGAAAGAAAGCATGGTGTTATCGCCCCTGTATTGATCCTGGGAAGCATGGCTAAATGGGATTACATGGATTATTAGGGTCCTGATCCCACAGTCCTCTCTTAAGCAATAACTTGTGCAGGAGCTTTGCCAAAGGCCGGGTGGGGGCAGAAGGCTGTAGCTGTTGGCACTAAAGAAGCAAGATGTCAATTGCGTTATGATAATAGGCATTTTTCTCCCAAATATTTAAAGCAGACCTGCATGGATTTGTATCGGTGGCTTCAGTTGGCCGCAAGTTCTGGGAGAGAGGAGTCAGAGATGTCCCACGGTGGAATACTTTTAGGATATATTCTCCTTCTCCCAAGTCACTGGAAATTAAACACAATTGGTTCTGGTGTGATGCAGAGCTGTATCGATGCAGCAACCTCCTCTGTTAGCCCTGCAAGGCGAGAGGGACGGGAAGACACCACCACCCTCCCTTCCCAAGCTAGATACTTGTACAGCACTTGGTCTGTTTACATAGTTCTTCCAGGTGAGATAATAAATATACAACAGAACAAAGTCTACTATATAAATGAAAGCAGATTTATAAAATTACAAGTTTAATAGATAAATATAATAAATACTTTATGCATCATAACTCTGGACAACTACATTTAAAGCAAGTATGTTGGCAAGTCACAAAAAAGTTGCGCCTCGGCAACTTTATTTTTCATAAAACCACACTGACAGGCATATTACAACGTTACGTATGAGGCTTTATGCTGTAAGTATGTTTAAATCCCACTCACCTACCAAGTTCACCATGACATATATATGAGTGTAGTGTACCTTGCATTTTGGAATGTCTTTTTGCACACTAACACAGTTGTACAGATAGATGTTCTACTTACCAGGGGCAGTGGGGAAGAGTTTTGAAGAAAAATACTGGTAAATGACTTCTAGAAAAACTAAAGCATTTCTTAACTTTTTATTGACATTGGCAAATTAAAATAGAATAAATTAACAATATTTTCTCAAAAAAATGTTTTGTACAAAAATACTGTCAAAATTTCCTGAAAAGCTTTCAACACAGTAGTATCTTCTCATGTACTGAATAAACTATATTAGCACAGTGTCAAAACGCTGAAGACGGAAAGAAAATAATAATAATAACTAAAAAAAATAATCCGTGAAATGTTTGCCACTAGTCAACATTCCATCCACACCATATTATTGTCTGTACATATATGGGGGAGGGCGAATGGGTAGCAGACTTTTTAAGTAATAGTATTACTTGTCCTGATCTGGAAAGGTTTGGCCCACATCTGTTAAGCTTCCAGTTTAGCATATTGGAAAAAAAGATAAAATAAATTATTGGTCTGCACTGCAATGCATAGTTAAAAATTAAGCAAGATGGCAGCGTTTGTGCAGTAGGATCTGCCCTTCAAAGTTCATGCAACCAACTAATGCAGGTTTTTTTTTGTCCCTGTTCACTCAGAATTTGAATGCTGTTCAAGTCGTTGGAAATCATCGTTTACAAAATCCACCAGATTAAGCAATTTGCCAAGATTAATGTCTAGCAGTTCAGCACTGTGGGAATCATGGGCACGTTACTGTGAGGAAATTAAAGAGAATAAGGAGGAGAAGGGGGAGCAACCAACATAAAAATGTAAGAGTTCGCTAGAAATTATGGCTACGGGAGGGGACGTGAATGTCAAAGCTACAGAAAAAGTGGCAGCAATTTGAGGAAAAAAAAAAAGATTTTATACAAGCGCATAGTTGACTCTTGCTTTCCAGATTCTCACCTTTTCAAGCCCCGAAAAGTGAGACACCGTGTCTAGGGGAATGTTTTCATTCGCACCGATAGAAAGTCCTTTGTTTGTTTTAAATGAATCAGCAGCTCACCCTGCTGGGCTGCTGTTTGCAAACGAAGTCTGTCATGAAGTCAAACTCGTTCTGTCCCAACCACAGCTCGGGAAGCTCCTTGATGCGATCCAGCCCCATTTCGATGACTAAGGACATGAGGACCTCCTCGTCGATGAAGTCAGTGTCTATGACATTGGGCGGCAGCATTGCTGCGGGGACGTGGGGGACGGCAGGAGGTAGCCCGCTCCCGCTCCCACCGCTCCCGCCGCCGCCGTGCTTGGGGTTGCAGTCCCTGAAATGCTGCTGGCTGCTGCCGTTCAGCTGGTGGCTGCCGGGGTGCAAGTCCGGCATGTAGTGGCTGTGGGGGTAAGGGTGGTGGCTGAAGTACTGGTTGTTCAGCTTCTGGAGCTGCATGCTGGCACTCAGCTGCCCTCCCGGGCTGGCGACGGGGGGGGCCAGGAACTGGGAGCCGCCGAAGCGGGCGGCGGGAGCCAGGCTGCCGGCCGGGTGCCCTCCGCTCACGCTGCCCGGCCCCACGGCGTGCCTCCCCCCGCCGCTCGCGTTCAGGCTCCCAGCGCCGTAGTGGAGGTGCTCGCCCATTAGGGCGCTGAAGGCGTGCTGCTGCTGCGGCGGCGGCGGCGCCTGGTGCTGGTGGTGGTGGGGGGTGGGAAACTGCCCCATGCTCATCCGGTGCGCGGGGTGGTGGTGCAGCCCGCCGGATCCGTCCGGGAATCGCCCGTGGTTCATGGCCATCATGTGATCTGCCATCGCCCACCTGGAAAGTTAGCGTGTGAATACATCAAGAAAATACACCCTCGGACATCCATCTAGCCATTCAGCCATGCAGTCAACTGCCCTCTCCCGGCCCGGCTGCATCTGCCTGGCTCTGGGAGCAGTTACTTCTCCGTTTTCGCCGTCCTCTCTTTCTCGGAGGGATAGAGGGGGAAAAAAAATTTAAAAGGAAAAAAAAAATCTCCTACCGCGGCTCCTCCGTGCAGTACAAAGGGAAAAATAAACGTGGAGCAAATGCCGGTCCCCTCTGCTAATCCTGCGAGCAGCACACGCCTTCCCACTCGCTCCAAATTGTCCAGCACCCACCGGCGGGCAGCGGTGCCGTTCCGTACAGTGCTCTACCGTACCGTACCACGGGCCGCCACCACCGCCGCCCCGCGAGGCCAGGAGCCGGTCGAGACCCCTCTCCGGCGGGGAAGGCGGTGGGTTTCCGCTGCACGCTCGCCAACTTGCGGGGAACAAGCGAAGAATCGTCAAGTCCCACCTAGCCACTGCCGGCAACTTTTGGAATGGAGTCCGAATTATTTTGGTAAAAACACGGTTACGCACAGATAAGGAGGCAGAGCCGGGCAGCCGGGAAACACCTTTCCTTGCGTGTTTAAACAGTCACATTTTTCCTGTTGCACACAAAAGGGACACCCGGCGCCAGCTACGAGGACCGCTGCACTCACCTCCCGGCTTCTTCCTCCTCTTGCTTCGAAGGTGGCGGTGAAATCGGTTAGCAGAAGTCGCCCAGCATAGAGAGGGCGGCCCCGGTTCCCTCCCCGGCGCGGTGGTCGCTGCCGCAGCCCCGGCGCTGCGCTTCACTCCTCTGCGAGGCTCATCGGCACTTGCCAACAATGAGCTGTGTTTCTTACACGGCTTTGGCCACTGCTAATATAGGATTTCAGAAGGGAGGAGCAAAACCCTTACAGGCAACCAGAAGTAAAACCTGGAGCAAGCGAGGGGAAAAAAAAAGGAAAGAAAAAAAAACCAAACCAGCCCTAAGCCCAGCACCCAGCGCGCACACACACGCACACACAGGCACAGGCAGGGGCACACGCGTGCAAAGCGACACGCGAGAAGGGGCACGGCGGCTCAGGGAGGCACCCAGCACCCTGCTCCCCTCGGCTGGGTCACACGTGTGTCCGTAGGTTGCTCCCCCGAGAACAAAGCAGGGCTCCGTAGAGGGCAGCACCCCCCACCGCCCCTCACCCGCCTCTGGCCCGTTCTCTTCAGGCACTGGCGGGCTTCTTCACGCCCCGGCCGCTCGTGGCGCTGTGGACACGCATGGGGCTGGGAGCTCCGGGACACTGTCTGGGCAGGGCGAGGTCCGTCCCGTCTCACCGTAGCCCTGCTCCGCCGCCGTGCAGGTGCCCGGCCCCATCGGCGGGAGCCCCCGGACACGCGTGGATGCCCCTCGGGGCCCTGCCCGTTTCCCGGAGGCGAGATCCGAGATCCGCCTTTTTCCGCAGACACGGGCGCTGCGTGCAGGAGGGGAAGTTAGGGGTGCCCCCCCCCCCCCCTTTTTTTTCATCTCCAGTGTTTGCCCCACGGGGTGTGCAGGGTGAGTGCCCATCTGCTCTTGCCCTTGGCCGGCTTGGTGGGTTTATTAGAGTTATGACTGTTTTTCGTGGAATGGCAAAGGAAACCTGAACACACGGGGTGCGGTGGGCACACGCTTTGCAAAGATTGTCAGCCTGGCTGGGCATATCCCCTATCAGTGCCCCCTGCCCGGCCCCGCAGCACCGACCTGGCACAGCCACATGTGTGTGAACCCACCATCACCCCGAGACTAGCGCTCCTGCCTCTTACTCCACATCCACCAGCACCCTGTGGACGGATGGCCAGGTTGAAACAGCAGGGAAGTGCAGAGGGCCTGGGAGGCCTGGCCAGCAGCAGGGAAGTTCTGGATGGTGGCTTATTTTCAGCAGGGCCTTTGCCTGGCGTTTTGCTCCCTCTCTCCACTTTCCTCCTTTCAGCTGCCCGCGGGCACACCAAAGGGGGCAGCGGTAGGCAAGGGACAGTTCCTGGACACAAGGAGTTGTGTTGGTCCACTTTTGAGGTCAAAGCTGCCATCAGATAGGTTGAAATGCAGGACGACCTCCCCGGGCATAAGAAATCGTGTACACCTTTTTTGAGGTCAGTGCAGCCATTGTGTAGGCTGAAGTGGGGTTTCTACTCCTACACACACTCCACAAGGATGCAGGAGGTCCCTGGGGAGGCAGAGGAGAGGGCAAGTGGGATGCTTCAAGATGGTGTCCATGTGGCATCCCTCTTGGCCCCTTTTGAGTGGACTAAGAACTCACCTGCCTGCAGTGTGCTATGAAGGGAGGGTTAGCTCCAGCCCATCTGGAGCTTCCGTCATCCCCCCAGATGGAAGCAGAGTTACGTTCCTGGGCACAGCGAGGGATGGTGGGAAGGATTAGACAAGGGCAATTCCCTGTGTGGCTGGTGTAGTCCTCAGCAAAGCCATGAGGGCAGGCAGCAGTGGGCAGACACATGAGACACCAGAAAAGTACCCGGCTGACACCTCAGCTATGAAGCACAGGACAGAGGGAATCAAAGCCCTGAGAGGACAGGAAGTGTTACAAGCGTCAGCTACCTCGAGGAAGTGACCTCATCCTGCAGCTCCCTTTCCAGCAGTGATTAAGTGGGGTGCCTATCATGATTTCACCTTTTAGTCTTCAAATGTGTGCAAGTAGGTGGACATCTAGGAGTTGCTGTTGAACCAGGAGCCCCAGTATGGGCCGAATTGGTCAGGAAAGTAACAGTATGTTTCTGGAGATTTTTCCTTCTTGTGACTGTGCAGGTTTTACAGGGCAAAACAATGAATAATAAGAAGATCCTGTTCCATTTGGCAAGTAGTCAGCTGTGTATCATGACAAGTGGTTTGTTTAATGTCACATATCCATGGTGATACTGGTATGCCTTTTTGCTCTCCACTGTCTTAAGTTTGTGATCCTTTTTAAAGCCAAGCACACATTGTATCACCACCCTGCAGATGCCCTTTCCTATTTTCGGCTTTCAGATGCTGGAAGCTACCAGCTTGCCAAAGTGAATGATGGAGATTTGGCATGAGACTGCCAGAAACAACAGTAGGGAAGTCACAACCTCCATGACACCTCACTCATACAAAGCATGTCTTCAGGTATTTACAGCACAAACACAAAGAATTAGGCAGGATGGAGCTTCTTTCATCAGTGGTTGCAAAGAGGTCCAGATAATGCTCTGCAAAGAGGTGCCAGATGAGCCAAGTTTGTCTTTGTTTATGGCCATAGCAAAGTGGGAACACAATCAGTTGGTTGCTTTCCAGGAAATGTCTGGAAGACTGGTGACAGGCAGCTAGGGGAATGCAGGACAGAGCATGAGCCCATCACCACTGAGCTATCAGGAAGCCCTGAACCTCATCTGTTTGCCTCTCCTGATCTAAATAATCTATGGCTATTTAAAGAAATCTTTTCACACACATTCTTCGAAGTCTTCAACATACCTGAGCTGGTTCTTCTGTCAAACAGCAAGAAAGCAAGACACTGAGAATTGGGAGAATGCTGGAGATGGCCAGGGGTGAGAATGAAAGCAGCAGGGTTTTCAGTGAAGAATCTGAGTGGAGTTGAAAGCGGATTGTGACTGCTGTGCCCGTCTAGGAAGAATCACTGAGAAAGAGCAAACACGACCACAGAAAAGAAGGGAAAAGATGGGTCCTCAGTTGGGTGTTAATATTTGGGATCAGAAGTTCAGGCAGGCACTGAGGCTGGGTTGCAGATGCAGCCTTCCTCACTCTTTCCAGGCTGGAATGCCTGCAGAGTATGGTGAAAGGAAAGAAAGGAAAATCAAAAAGGAGAATCCCAGATGGTGTTTTTCCAGGTATTTACTGAAAGTGTTCAAGCCAGATGAATACTTGTAGTTCCAGGGATATATCACTGGAGAAAAAAACACAGGGCAAGGGATTTGAGGGGGACTTGCACCTCTAAGTCCGTTTTTGCAGCTCTGAAAATACAGTCCCTAACTCTGAGACTTGTCTGTCCCAGATCTCCATGGAGGGGAATTTCTATGTGTTCCTTCCAATGCTGACACAAAGCAGTCAGGAAAACCCAGTTCAGGACATCTGCTAGGGTTATCTGGTAGGAAATTTTATATTAGAATGATATCCTCGAATAAATGCCCTTTCTGTAGAAATGATTAAGCTCTGCTATTGAGAAGACAAACCATGATTTTCTGGCTGCTCTTGCTTTTGACCTCCTTGCAGCTTCCTTTAATCCCACCCTTCCCTGGGGCACCTGGCACTTGGGAGGGAGCTGTGGCACAGGAGGTCCCCAGCTCTTTGATTTTCTAGTGCTGAGCTGGATGGCTGCCACTGGTTTCACTGCCCACCCCGAGGAAAAACAATAAACATGACAAGCTTGTTCCAGATGGGCACCCAGGAAGCAGAGGAATCTGTTTTGGTCTCTCAACATGCCTTTTTTTGCCCTGGAATCCCCTTTGTGAGAAGAACAGTGTGGGGTTTTTGCCTGTGGGGTGAAAAAACAGGGGTTTTGTTTGGAAAAAGTTCCATTGTCTGACATGCTTCACTGGGAGATGTATTAGTCTTGTGTGACTAGGGGATAATAGTGGACACAAGATTACCCATGGGTCTGGGTGTGAGGTCCTCAAGAATCCAGGTGGGAAGGAATTACCTTGGCAAATTTGGCTGTTTGAACAGCAGGAAAGTCCAGACAATGGCAGAACATTGTATTAACTCAGTTCACTTAGTTCAATACCAGGCACAAGCTTCTTAAAGCCAGGGCAGCTCCCCTCTGCTACTTCAGACACCAGCCACAGCAGGACTGAACACCTGCCCTCCCATTCCAACCACATACTCTCCTGGGAATGGCTGCTCTTCAGTGAGGTACTGCCCCTGATGCACAGGTAGGCAGCCCAAGCGTGGAAGAGACAATACACTGGGGATTTCTTTCAGTGGTGGTGTACATTATGAGGAGTTACTGGAGTGATGTCAGAGCAAATCTGTACTGCGTTCCTCACAGCTGGCTAGTGTGGGAGAGTTGGTGGAAACACAGAGAGGGACGGAGCATGCGCTATCTCCATTAGCACAGGACTTTCTTTTCCTTTGCCAGGTTTCACAAGGCAATCCATCACTACCCTGATTGGAAGTGATTACTCTGCTGAGAATGGGGGTTACCAGTGTATTTGTTAGCAACCAATCTTTATGAAAAGCAAAGAATTATGCAGAGCAAGGAACTTCCTGAAGCATTTGGAGGTATGTTAGAGTGTTTTGTATGCTTGCATCCCTTGTTGGTGTGCCAGAAACCAAAGATGTACACATCACAGTGCTGCTCTAAATTAAGGAGCGCAGCTAAGTAAATTGTGCTGCTCTCTGCCCACCCACCTTTTCCTCTTTGTTTAGATGGCTCAAGATAGTAAGATGTTGGTATATTTTATTTTGGTAATAATGAATGTGGCTTTGCACCCTTCATCCGCATTGTCTTAGTCTGTGAGAATATCTTGGGAAGGGTGACAAGCTCCATTGTTTTACTGCTACAGCTCTCTCTGCACGCTCCTTCAAGCTTGTGTGATTGCAACCAATGTTCTTCCTTAAGTGTAATTTCACTGCAAGGTAATTTCTTTGAAAAAGTAACTGTAAAAATGGGAAAACTTATTAAGAACATTATTTCTTAAAGAGGCTCAAGAGGTTGTAAATATACAAAGTAAACAGACATGTAAATAAATCATTAATCAAGTATCATTCTGTTTGTATCCTGTCATGCAGAAACCCAGCATGGACAATTTTGCTACTCTTGGGTATCAGTGGAAACCAGAAATAACAAAAGGAAAATGTTCAAGTGCCTTTGAGAAAATGCTAGCAGCTTCTGTAGTAAACCAAATGACACCAGGTTCAATTAGAGCACAGAGATGGAAAGCAGCCACCAGCTAGGCTGTAGGAACTGAGTTTTGTTGTTTGGAGACTGAGCCATGTAATAATACTACTGTTTTGGGTCAACAAGGACTTTTAAAAATTTCAGGTAGAACAAAATGTTTTATTTAATTAAAAATTATTAGAAAGCAGAGTACATAGTTCTAAGTATGTATTAGACCTGGATGATTACACCTGAAGTGTTCATTGCATACATTCTGTAATTAATTGAGCTGGTAGTTGACAAGTAATTTATTTGACGTCCACCAAATAATTGAAGCTTATTATTAGAATGAATTGGAATGTTCCAAACCCAGAAGGAGTTATGATTACAAATATAGGACTTAATCCAGGATATGTTTATACACACAATTAACAGTCACGTATTTTAGGCAAATAATTTCACGCAGTACCCTACTCTCTCATGTCGGCATACAAATATCCTATTTTAAATCAGTGAGGCTGTGCAGGAAGTAAGATACTTCTCAGTATGAGTAAGGCTGACAAAATTTAACTTCTCAAACCACCAACCAACCAAATTGACAGTTTAAATCCAACAGTGGTCTGTACTTGGAACTGGATTTCTAGGTGGTTGCATCTTTACAGCACAACAGTCCACTTGAGACACTGATCTGTGTGAGTGTCTGGCCTGGAGTTTAATAATACCCGATCTAAAATGTAATTATATTATTCCATTGATTAAGTCCACATTTTGCCTTCGCAGTTCCAATAGTTCTCTCATGAAGAAAACGTTAGCAAAATTAATGTAATGGTTACATAAGAGAAATGTTCTGTTGCTGTACTGAATGTTAATATAGATTTGGATAAGCACATATTTTGGACAAGATTATTGAACCTGACAGCATCATATGCAGCAGAATCTTTGTAAATCACATGAGAAATACTGACTTACGTGGCACTCTACATGGGTTCAGTGTACAGCAAACAAGTGTGTGTAGAAACAGTGGTGCAGCATGGAGGAAAAGAGTTCTTCAGTACATATATATCACCATGGTCATTAATGCTTCTCCAGCATCCTTGCTACTTTGAATTTTATTTAAATAAATAGGGAAGTAGTTTAATCCTCCTGATGATGATAAAGGGTTACAAGCAGCTGTGGTGTCGGTCACGTGTCACACATTGTCAGCGGACAGTTGCAGTTTCAGTTGCATTTTCTCCTTTGATTTGATTATGTTTTTCTCCTAAATTAAATAATGTGTGTACTGCGTGGTAATGGCAGCATCATTCATTCCAGGCCTTTACAAATATGTTGTGGGTTCAGGAGAATTTGTAAGCAATAAACCTTTTCATCTTATTCAGCATTTTAGGAAACTTATTTTGCATGCACCTTCTCCAGTGTGGTTTCCTTTTATAAGTATGAAGGATCTGGGAATCATTCCAGTCTGACCCACCTTTTCAGTGGATTTTTGCTGTGTTTCTCTAGTTGATAGCCTGTAACTCTTTTTGCTGCAAGCCTCTCTTTTGAGGCTTTATATTTCAAGTTGGGTCTCATCTGAATCCAGTATTCATGTTGTTTTTCTCTGAAACAGCGATATGTTATCTTAGCTTTCTGTGGCAAGGGTTAATCTCGCTCAGACAGGCCATTCTCAGTGTAGAAGATGCCTATCTTTGCTTCTCCCTTCCTGAAGCTTGCTGCAGAGGAGGCTTGCAGCTATCCCTCATAAGATTAGTTACACACTTTCTGAGTGGATTACTTCCTGTTTTCCCTCAGCCTTTCGTTTTGGTTGGCACCAGGAAGTGTTACTTCCACTTGTGTAAGTAGCTGTTTCATGAGCCATAGGATTCAGAAGCAATGGACTTGATTTCAGTGCATTTCAGGTTTTGCTCTGAATTATGTACACTACATCAGTCAGATCCCTGAAAAATGATGCAAACAAAATAAATGTAAAAAGTTCAAAATAGTTTATATTTTCTAAAACTAGTTAAACTTCAAGTTTTGTGGCCTCTTATTTGGCAACACAAAGATAAACCCAGTTTTCTTATCATACATGTCTTTGTGAGTGCTGCAAAATTATGATACACTGATTTTTTCAATTGATTAATTTCACTTTAATTTTGTTTTAGGAAGGCAAAGCAGATGTATGTGATTTTTCACACTTTGCTGTTCTTATGCATCAGCCTGATGATATCATGCTTGAGCACTAATAATACTACTACTTGCTTTTACATAAATTAGCACTTTACAGCTTCAGAGCATAATACCAACTTTACCTAATTACTCTAGAATTGAGCATGCACTCTTCTCCTTTTAAAGTAGAAGCCGATGGATTTAAATAGTGATGTGTAATCAGAAAGGAAAACAAGTCCCTTAACAGCCCTTGTAGTAGTCCCATCAACAGGCCAGGAGGCAGGGTATTTGTTTTCCCTCTTCTTCCAATTCCAGCAATGCAATGAAAATCAGACTTAAGCACCCAAATTCCTTTCCCTTTGCGAAAGTCTCACACAGACCTCAGTTTCTCTTCTATAAAATGGAAAAACTCCTAGAAAGCGCCTAAGAGATCTTTTTGGGTGAATGCCCAAGTGTCACTGCTGTGGCCACAGATATTTGCTGTCAAAAAGATTTTAAAGCTATCCTAGTTTTCTGCTTTTATTTCAGAGTATGAGTGGGACCCTGGCCATCTTAATGTCAGTCATTATCATCACTGACTTCAGTGGAGGCAAAGTCCACCCTGGTACTTTTAATCTCACACAAAAGGTAACCCTTCCAACAACCTCTTGGCAGCAGCTCCTTGCAAGCACTTGCTCCCACCCAAGCCATATGACAAAATGCTCCCCTCTCTTCTCTGCCTTGTCTGTGTCCTAAATATTCCATTCCCAGTGCTTCCTACCAACTACCTCTGCAAGAATCTCTGGAGGCTCTTGCTCCAGGATGAATTATCCCTGCAAACTTTCAATCCTCATAGCTCTTGTCCAGGAAGATCGCTGCATTTTTCCTTCCAAATAGCCCATTTCCTGCAGCTACATGCAACACTGCCCACCAAATCTCTCGCACTGGGAATGGCAGCAGTCCAGCAATGTACTGTCCATCACAGAAGTTATGGTCTTCAACAACAACTCCTTTGCATAACCACATCCACAGCTTCTTTCTTCCCTCCAGACTCCGACACCCCAATAACCAATTTCCATTCATGTAGAAAATGTTAAATCTAATAATTTCCCTCACTGTAATGCCCATGCTCAATAAAACCAATACCGTGTAGTTTGCTCTGGTACAGAAGGTGTTCAGCAACAGGAAGAACGTGTATTAGGGATTTTACATGCATCTGAAGATGTCTACAAGATCTTCAGTGAAATATGTCCTTCAAGTGTGAGGCTAGTTTACCATTCTACCTCCTGAGGTTGCTTGATATTCCTGTCCTCTCCCACCAGTCCCATGTCAGGATAGGGAGGTGGTTATTAGTACTAATAAACGTGTACATATAGCTTTTACTCCTCCAACAGTTTGAGAAATATCCACTGCTCTGTATTTTTATTTACAGATTTTCTGAAAGTCTTCACATTTAAGGGCAAAAGTCCTGTCAGTTTGGAACATTTTATGAACATTTCATTCATTTTCTATATATTGTGTATAAATTTTCAAGGCTAGTTGATTACTCAAGAATATTTATGCTGCTTGTGGAACAAAACGAACAGCTCTTTGACTAATACTGACTAAAATTCATTGTGTAGCTCTGATTAATGCTATTTTTAACTGTAATATAAGGTTCATTGCTGCTCATGCATTATGGCTGGCTATCCCTGGCTCTGTTTTTGTTAGCACAGCACAAGGGAACTTGATTTCAGAAAGAATAAATAGCTAAAAGGGTATCTGAAATTCAGTCACATGTATTTTGGTTGAAGATAGGTATTCATAGCACAGAAAATGCTGCTGGTACACTGAGTTCAGTATCTGCCTACAAGCAGTGCCGACGCTAACGTCTTCTAAAGAACTCATAATGCATCAGGCATTCAACAACACTATACCTGGGGAAGGATTCCCTTGTGGCCATACGACTGAGAAGACAAACCCCTAATATAAAGCAATTCACCAGTTATATCATCACTGATGTAGACATAAATCTGACGGATTTCTATCTTAACCCTGCTGGGTCTTCAACATTCAAAGTTGAAGGCTCTTGTCATTTTTATTTTTGGTACAACAACTGATGAAATGGTGTCTCCTTGGCTTATATAATCAGTTCTACTGATTACAGAAATTAATGGACTGACTGTATTTTAATGTATATTTAAGTCTCCTTATTTTGGTGGTAAACAAAACTATTTACAATAGGAACAGTTTATGACCAGTTTTCTACAGATTAGTTTGCTATACACTGCATTGATAAGCTTTGTCCTTTTGAGTGCTTCATTATTATTGAACAAGGTACACAAGCATGCCACATACCATGTCAAGGTTATCCTTCATTGTACAAACAGTCCTGTACTCTTTCTTTAAAAGCCATCATTCCGCTCAGTTAAGGTGCTGAGAGCCTAGGATTCTCTGTAGTCAGTAACAGGGGAGATGACCCTGGCACTTATCAGGACTGACCGCTACAAGGTCATTTGGTTTATTCTGTAGGCAGACTTCTCTTCCACATCCCTCTAAGGCTGGCTAACTGAAACTTTCTATCAATATTTAATATAATCATATTACAATATTTTCTGTCATCCACTTTTTTATTACAGCTTCTTTTCTGAGTTTGGCCACTGCAACACACTGAGCAGATATCTTCATTAAGCTGTCCACACTGATGCCTCAATCTTTTTGTTGAAAGGTTAAAATTAATTCAGAATCCATCTGTGCATATGAGCAGTTTAAATCATGCCTTCCAAGGCGCATTGCTCTGCGCTTATCTAGACCGCATTCCTTCTGCTGACGCATTACTCAGTTACTTAGTGTTGTTGAGGCTTACTGAGGTGCCTCACGATCCGCTGTCCTTGTCTTGTGTGTTGCTGTTACGTATACAGCCTTTATAGTAAGTCCTCAGAAAGTTCGTTAAACAATGCTGCTGTTTGTCTTGATCCTTGAGGCACCCCACTATCTAAATGCTGTGAAGAAAGCTGGGCAATTGTTCCTGCTCTGCCCCTGCATGCTATTCCCTAACAGGATTTGCATCCGCAACTGGCACTGTGTTACCTGCTCTTCTCCTCCCGGCTACTGACTTTCCTTAGTAGCCCTTTGTGAATGGTCTTTATTCAAAGCCTTTTAACTGCTTAAATAACTTCCTCTGGTTCCCCATTACCCTGCATTTTGCTATTGCTTCACAAAATAGCTCAACATCTGAAGACCTTGCATCAAAGCCTTCTTTCTTTTCACAAACTGTTGTCTGTTGACCCAGAAGTTTTTGTTGCTATGAGTGTTGTTATTTCACTCTTCGGTACATGCATGTGAGTTTCAGGCCTGTTTTGCTGTGACAGGGAGCTAGTCTGTAAGCTAAATCCATCCAGTGGGCTGATGGCTGTTGTACAAGCCACTTTCTCTTCAGAAGCAGTTCTCCCAACAACTTGAGAGCTTCAAAACTAACATAACATTGAGAAATCATGCTCTCTCAGCAAGCACACATCCAAGTACCCACACCCCAGTTTGGGGCTGACGGAGATTTCACTTTTAACTTTGGTGCTCAGTGCTTGTGTGACTAGATTTGATACAGGCTGGTCAGCAGCTATCGCCTCCCTCAGGAGTTTTTGTTTTGCCTGCAGGAGATGCTCCTTTCTGACACCAGGCTGAGTGAGCCAGTGCTTCCCACCCCCTTGAAGCTCCTTCCTCCCCACCACCCCACAGCCCCCTTGTCCTGGCTCCACTCATCCCTGGCACTTCTTCTTCTCAGGCCTCATGTCACAGCTTCTACCCCTCCTTGGCCCTCTGGGTCAGCGTGGTGGATGCTCTTGCCTGCACTGGCCATGGCACGGTGGGGCCAACACATTGGGACCGCTGGAGTCCAGCAGGTGTCCCCCTGTGCTGGGAGCAGGGCACAGGCATGGTGGGATTTCTTCTAGTTTTGGGGATTTGGGGTAGGCTCCACTTTCACAGCAATTTCTTGCTGCCTGTGTGAGCTGGGACCTGCTGACTTTAAGGAGAGTTGTGGTCCCTAGTGTCAGTCCCCTGGTTGGGCCCAGGGAACCCCCCAAAACTGTGTGCAGAACTCACCTGGCTTGTTTGCATGGGTCACCTTTTTCAAACTGTTCCTCATAGGTGTAAGGAATGGAAAATTACTTAGAAAAAAGAAAGGAGGAGTTCAGGTCACCCAGTGCCAAAGTACTAAGTACTAGAGACAGCATGTGGGAGGGAAGTGGTGCAGCATCCGAGAGCAAAGCTGCTTCAAAACTGGGGCCTTCCACTGGTGGGGACACACTTTCTTCTGTAATGGGATTTTGAGGTGTTTTTTTACTTCCTCCCCGCCCCCAACTGTTAAGCACTAGTAATGGGTGAGGCACAGCGCCTGTTAAAACTTTGGAAGTGCTTAGTGGGGATAAAACCCTCACTGGCATAGGCAGCGGTGGGGAGCTGCATCTGTATCTCTGCACTGAGCATTGCTGGTACTGCTGGGGTTAGGCTGGCCTTGTCAGTCCTGAGACACTCCAGAAAAAACACTGGTGCAGACAAGGCCCCTGTGCCCCTATGCAGACACTGCAATTTTTGAAGGTTGCCTTGTTTATTACTTGTAGGCTTTTGCTAGGAAAAAAAAAAAAAATAACCCATTTAAATGTGCAAGACCAGCTGTGATTCTGGATGAGACATGACCATCATGCCAGCACAGGGGAGGAGGCAAAGATGGGAGTTTGGCGGCGGGGGGGGGAAGGTTGGACTGCCTATTTTAGTGCTTTATGTAATGCAGAGCTACTGCATATCAGGACTGCAGATCCCCTTAAATGATGTGCAGCTGGACACCATTTTCATTATTCCGAGCAGCAGGAGGAGAATCAACAACACCCTGTACCCTGAGCAGCTCCTATGCTGACTGTTCCCTCAACAGGATATACTTTAGGGCACTATGCATACTCTGTGGCTGGTACTGTTGATGCCACCTTGGTTTCTGTTTATGGTACTCCAGTTTGGCAAAGAAAAAGCTTAAAGTATTTTTACATTCACTTTCACATTAACCTCAGAGTGCTGCTGATGAAAATAAGTAATACTCATTTTGGATTAATTTTAAGGCACTCTTAAAAAAGCATTACCCTTCCCCCCTTCTGATAAAGGAATTTTGCAGTTGGTTTCAATTATCCGTTTAAAATCTTACTCTACTTTTGAGGTTCTTTTTGCAATCTAATTTGAATTTCTACAGCTTGGAAGACCTGCTAAGAATTCTTAATTGGCATATGGAACAGTAAATATAAAAATAAATGGCAAAGAATAGTGGAAGAGAGCAAAACACTTTGAATACAATGGAAACAAGGGGTGACTTTGTTGCCACTATTCCAGCAATGCAAACTTTTTCCTTTAACAGCATACTGAATGTCAGTTCTCCTCCATAACATTTTATACCCTTCTTACAAATACAGGCTTTTCCTTTTCTGAATTATTTTTGGAATCATAGTTCTGCAAAATTCGATTTCCTCTTTTCACCCCTCTATTCCTTTCTCAACTTCCTTGAAACCAAGAAATTAATTTCTTTCTCTAATAATTGCAGTATGGAATGGAGATTATATCATAGAAATTAGAGATGCAAATAGGCAAGTTAGGTCATTCAGCAATGCATCTGCACTGCGATGTGTGATGACTCCCCACACTGTAACATGTTCTCTGGTGTTTTGTCCAATCCAATTTTGTAAATTGGGTTGACTTCTATTTAAATTGGGAAGCTGTTCCATAATACAGAGAGATTACCGAGAGGAATGTCCTACATATGGCCCACTTTAGGGGTATTTTTTTCTTTAATCAAGCTTTTGCCATGTAAGTTTTAAAAACTTCTTGCTAACACCGTATCGGGAAACGTACAGAAACATGAGAACTCTGGAATGGTGATGCAGCTTGTAATCACTTTGAAGAAAACCTGAGGATTAATCTTGTCAGTAAGTGCATTATGGAGACTGCTTCCACAGCAGTTCTTCCCACACAAGTGTCCATTGCCCCGAATAGGAGCTGCTCAAGTACAATAGCTGCAAAATAAATCCCACTTTATGTAGCATCCATTGAATAACAAACTAAAAGCGCAATATATTATTACTTTATCTACAATCTGAAAGTCTCTCAGCTATTTGGTATTTGATGTGCAAAATTATTATATAACAGACTGAGTAGAAGTCCATTAATCTAACCCCAGAAATTTAAAAACTATTTGCCTTACTTTATTTGGTGGAGAAGGAGACAGGAGGCACAATGTTATTTAAGCACCTCACTGGGCTTGAGTGATTTCAATATGAGCTGGCTATCTACACAGCTGCTTGATGCCTCAGACCTTAGTAGCTTTTGGCCTCAATATTTGGCCTCCAATTCCCTTTGCTAAATGCTGCTTAGGAGTTCTAATTCAGTAATTTGTCATATGAAGCATTAGAAAGAAGAAGCTGCAATATTTCTTTTTGCGTGTGGTTTATTTTGGTGTTTCTTTGTTTGTTTTTTTTTTTTTTTTTTTTTTTTTTTAATGAATTGGCCATTGTTATGTAGCTTAATGTTGTGTTTTTGTTTCTGAAGATAAACAGTCAGTGGGGACTGTTGGCACTTTGCAGCTTTGGAAATCCACATTCCTTTTTCAGGTGCCTGGGGCTGTACTTGGTGTTCCAGACTGGAGCAGCAACGCAGTTTTTTGAAGTTAATTCCCCAATTGTCTTCACTTACAGAGCTCTGGTTTAGTTTGCAAAGTTTTTTTGGTATGTGCTAACTAAATTCTGTTTCCTTTCAGAGGAGCTTCCCTCTGCTTCTACACCGAAAACACTTTGACAGCTGGTGATGATCCAAGCCTGTAATGGGTCCCTTCAACAGCTTTGAATCGGCTGGGTGAACACACACTCAGTTAAGGGGATTGGGCTAAACCTAGTCTGAAGTGAGCTCCCCAGGCTGCTTGAACTGCAGACATAGGAGCCTCAGTACTAACAACTTTGATTGAC
Source organism: Amazona ochrocephala (assembly GCA_039720435.1). NCBI lineage: Eukaryota > Metazoa > Chordata > Aves > Psittaciformes > Psittacidae > Amazona > Amazona ochrocephala. Next base: position 78,556,015 of record CM077878.1, read on the forward strand.
TTATCTGCACCTATAATGTCAAATTGCTGGCTAATGATAAACTTAGCCTGAGATTTTAGAAAGATAATTTTTGGCCCCTCTGTCATTTTGGACTCCCGTGTGCATTAGGGACTCCCTACATGCCTCTTCCAGTTCCCCTGGAAGAATAAGTCATCTTTCTCTCTGGCTTAATCACTTGGAAACTACATCATCTTGAATTATAATTGCTTTTTCCTATTTACAAAACCAGGAACCGTTTCTAAGAGCTTTGCTCCTCCCACATTGCTTGCTTTGCCACTTTTCCAGCTGGGTCCAGCATGATTCCAGTGCTCGGATAACAAAGCACCATCCGCAGGGTGATGTGGGTGGAGGCACATTGAGAGGGTGTAACTGCCCACCACACATTTAGATCTCTTTTCACTGAATCAGGTGAAAAAGATAGTACTTAATGCCTTTAAGAAAGGGCTGCCTGCGTGACAAGTACAAATTATACTTCATGTTCCTGTAATTTGACCAGTCAACACCTGGTCTAAAACAAGTGATATACTGTTAAAAGAGAATTCCAAAGCCACATCTAACACACAGAGGTATCATTTTGCCTATGAAATAAACAGGCAGTTAAACCCCCATCTGCACCCAACCCTCCCCAGAAACCAGAAAACCCAAAATTAAAAACTTACAAATAAGATCTTTAAAAAAGTAGAAAATGTCGATAATAGCACACCAGTTTATACTTACAGATGTACTCCTTTTTGTCTTTTTTTTCCCCCACTTAATGGCTGTAAAAATAAATTTTCAGTTTTGAATCATTATAAAAATAGAAACATTTTAAGATAAAACCTGGAAAATAAAAGTTCACTATATAGGGTTGCTATGAAAATAACTATTCTATCTTGTCCAGTAAATTTAAGTACTACTTTAGTTTTGTGTATATAAATAAGAAAATTGAAGTGCTCAGGTGACATTGGTATAATAACTTCTGCTGAGAATTGTTCTTTAAATTCTGTTCGCTGCCAGAACTGAGTGTAGGTGCCCAAACCTATAAACCAAAAACAAAACAGTAAATAACTGTTCAAGAAAGTACTTTTGAATTGTGGCATTTGGAATAATAATAGTTTGGCTCTCTGTAATACAGTATATAATTGAACCATCTTGGGAAAAACAAAACCAAAACCAAACAAACCAAACTTGTTGAGGCAGAAGGATGTCTGTGCATCAGAGATATGCGGACAGAAAGGAACTCAAGCGAGAACAAGAGCTTGAAATGAGGGCAAGGAAGGAATGAGTCTGCAAGATTCAGTGGCTACAAAGGAAGAAAGGAGTCTAGGGGCTGGTAGTGAGGAAAATGCACCCTCATCTACTTAAGGCAGAATCAGCTGAGCGAGCTCAAAGGCCCTTTATTTGCTGCTTGACCAAAATCAACAAAGCTTGAACAAGTTTGGACTGACTCCTATGAGCCCTGCAGTTCCACGAGAGCAGGGTTGTCTATCAGAAGAGAGCAATTAGGAACATTTGCACACTTGTCTCCAAATTGGTCATCTGTCCACAGAACTGGCTTTAAGTACTTCAGACTGTGCTTTATGCGACTAAGTATATATTCTGAGGATGCCCTGTAGCTGGGGCCGTGACCAAGGAATGTCTTACACTGTGTTGTGGGAGAAGTATCTGTTCTAAGACGTGCTGGACATGGGCCAGTCATTCCTCCTGATCTTGTTAGAGCTCCTACTGTGAATGAGGGCTTGTCTACACATAAAGCTATTTCTGATTAGTGCCACATGTGGATGCTCTGGCCACACATGACATTAATCAAGAACAATTAATCAGGAACAACTCCATGTGTAGACAAGCCCAAATTTAATGTGAGGGTGGTCACAGAATGGTGCTCTGCACAAGAGAGACCTCAGAACAGATGAGTAATTGCCTGTCATTTCCATGGGGATAATAATGTTCTTGGCAGAGAACAAATGGATGTTTGAGAATGATTTAATTTTTCATTACCAGGTACACACACACATACACCACTGTCAACAATAACCAGTTCTGTGAACACTGGAGTGTGGATCACTAAAATGAGCTCTAGTGCTGTTGCTGCCTGGTATGTGTCGTGTTAGGCTTTGTATGCATTTCTAGACACGTGCAAGCATAACTGTGTTGGCCAAAGGTGTGAAGAAATGCATTTATTCCTTTGGAATGGATAAGCATAGAGAACCTAAGCCTTAATCACTAAAATGGCTTATTTTCCTCAGGACAAAATTAGTTTAAATTTTCTTGTTTACAAGTAAATTACTGCTAGTGCAAGGCTGCTGACAAGTATTTCTTGTGTGGACAGCTTTTCTGACTGGGGTGGTTCAATGTACCACAGGATAACCTCTTCCTGTTACCATCATAGGAGTTTCCTGTGTTGGGGCTGACAGGAAGCAAGATTATTCTGAAGGTGGGATGGTGTGTTTAGGGAATATTTATCCATACCTGAGCTGGCTCCCAAACTGGCTGTTACACTATTTAAGTTCTTTTGTATGCCATTTTGCGAGGAGCCAATTGCTGATTGCCCATGCTGAGCTTGCACTGGGTGTAACAAATACTTCTTTTCTTATCACTGTCTTTTGGTACTCAGGGCAAGAAGCTGCTGCCCTGGCTCAGTGCCTGGTTGGGTTGGTAGGACCCCAGTTCCACACTGCTAGGATGATGTGCTTTTTCTACTCAGAATATTTGGTGGAGTTCACTCCAGTATATAATTTCTCATGAAGCAATATGAAATCCCTTGAAAGCCAGTGTATCACAGTTTAGGAAAGGGAAATTTTATTTTATTTATTTTATTTTATTATCTTGTCTGGTTTGGAGCCTCATGTGAACACAGGTTTCCAATATCTGAGGCCATAACGTATTTTTGGGCCAGTATCTCCTACTGAAGCTCTTGTACTTCTCTGGGAATAGGAGCCTGTAAGATTAACCTGCTAGTTAAAGTGGTCATTCAGGAGACCCAGATTCACATGTGTGTTCCGCGAAATGCACAAATGTTTATACAAAGTGGAATAGCTATAGCAGGACAGATTGAGACAGATTTTTTTCAAAACACTGAATGGCTTTGACATTTGGCCACTTCCCAGAGAAATAGGAGAACGGGTTCAAGTTCATTCAATGAATCAGGCAGAGAGGAGACTTCAGAACACATCTCCCAATACACATGCGTGTGCCTTAATCCTGACAGATGTGTGCCCTGACCTTGCTGCTCCCTCTTTCCTCCCCTCTAAATGCTGAATGTGAGATTTCCAGCAGGGATTAAGCATGAGGTAGGGCTGTGAGCAGCTTCACTGTCTTGTATGTGCCTACCTGTTGATCTGCTGCTCTGCCCTCAGACTTAAGCAGTGATTGAAAAGGATCTGTGGGTTGTGGTAATGCTGAAGTGCTATCCTGAGGTACCTAAAGGTGGAGCTGGGCCAAGTCTTTTCTAGGCTTAGTTCATAAAATCTGAAGTGTGGTATAGCTTAATAATTGGTTTCTATAATAAGCACTTAATTTTAGCAATAGAAATATGTTTCATGTATGTATAAATTGGCATTTTTAATTACCCATTTTTCTAATACTCTTGTGAGGATATAATTTATATTGTAATGTCATGGCACTCAGATGTAATTCTAGGAATAGCCGCTTTGTATGAACACGTTTTTTTGTTGTTACATTTTACTGAACCGTTTAAAATTACAGTCAGCTGAGAGAGCGTGTGCAGCTTTTATTACAGATCCCTTCTTATGCTTGATGTGATTCTAGATGCCCAAAAGCTGAAAAATAGTGATTTGTCATTTGTAATCTTTCATTTCAGGAGATTCATGCTTTTAAAACCTCATGATTAGCTCATGGCAAAATGCTCTTCATGGTGCAACGCTTTAGAGCCCACCAAAAGTTCTGGCAGGAGCAGAACGTGTCTGTTCTATTGCATCCCCTATGAGCTCGTGATATGCTACCATTTTCTGATCTATGCTACCTTTTGATGTTCTTAGGGTTGTGCTACAAAGAGCTTTAAATCTCAAAGTCATAAATATGTTTTTCTTGGCTAACAAAGAACATCTCCTTTGCATCTATGATAATATGGAATTGGAGACATCTGCAAAACTTGGGCTAAGAGTTAGCTTTGGGTTGGATACAGGGTGCATCTAAGTCAGGAATCTATTACCATGGAGTTTGCTTCCTCCATTTATTATCAGAACATGAATCTGTTGACCTTTAGGTTGTGCTGTGCCTTCTACTGCGTCTTCTCTGGGGAGGACAAATGAGAGGATCAAAGACGTATTTCTTGGAAGACATTTCTTTTTTCTTTTTTTGAGGGTTGAAGTAGGAAGTTCTAAATGTTTGGACTTGGGTGTTGTTCATTAGGACTTAAACAGATGGAATACAGATATTTTGACTATGCTTAAATAAATAAACAATATCATAAAGGGGCACAGCCTTTAAAAATGTCAGCTATTGAAAGTTACTGCAATTTGGGTCACTTTAATTCATGGAACTGGCATTCAGATGACAGATACCCAAGGTTTTGCTGACCTTGGGAACATTACTGAATAATCAGTCATTAAGTAAGCATGAAGTGTTCTTGAACAATGTAGTGAATGTCTTCAGCAGTTAACATACTTTCCCTTGAAAGCACTCATCTTCTTGCTCCATCTTCTATTTCCAGACACAAATTTGTTCTAATTTAAAGGGAACACCATTCTTCATTTTCCTTGTTTGCTTTTTACTGTCACATCTCTTCTTAATGGTAGTAACAGCCTTCTGTTCAACTTTTCATTTTGCATATGTCTCTTAATAAAAGTATAATAAAACTTAAGGTTTATGTCTTCAGAGAGCAGCATAATCCTGACTGTAGAAGGGCTGAGTTCTGCCTTCAGATGCAAAAGCATAATTCCCATTGAAATAAATTAAATTGAAGCATGTATACAGAGAGAATGAAATTTTGATGTCAGACTGTTTCTTGCAAAATCCTGTGAGGAAGGTAAGCAAAATGCTATTATACCAATCTTTGAAGATAATCTGAAACAAAGAAGATTAATGAATTATCAGGATCAATTCAAAGAATCATTAATTAAAGCTATTACTAGCCCTCAGCAGTTTCTGGGTTCCCAGTTGTATGTGCAATCCACTCCACCATATTGTTGAACTAAGGCACTCTAAGACAGTGAATAACTCACTCCACCAAGAGGTTACATGGAAGGTTGTTTACATCCTCCAACTTAGGATTCAGACAACCAAATTGGAACTTCAACCTCCACCTTTTTTGCAGCATATGGAAACAAATCCGCAGTGAATAAAAGGCTCTGGAGGCCATGGCTGAAGGATGAGTTGTACTGTTTGGTACACTGGGGTGGCACTGTTGATGCTCAGCACACGGGAGGCAGGACAGGGAGGAGAGGGGATATGAAAGAGGGAACGTCATGATAACAGAGAAGAGGGTGAGATGGGTAGAAAAGGAAATGGGAGGGGAATAAGAGAAAAAGCAGAATGTAGTGGAAATGGATCATAGAGCTAAATAAAAAAAAATAACCCTGTATTAACTGGCATTATATCTCATAGTTTAAATAGTGCCCATTATATATATCTGTTTATTTTCTATGCATTATGACAATGCTACTTTTGAATATGTATTCCAGGAATTATTGATTGCTTCTGCAACACAAACAAATATGTGTTTCAGCCATTGTTAATTTGATTTTCTGGGTTTAACATAGTGTTGTAGCTTGTAATAGATTGGAATTAGAGTTGCTAGCTGAAGCACAAAGAATTAAACTGATTCCTGAAAAAATAAAGGTTTGCACTTCCTCCAACTGATACTAGTATCATGTTTCAAATTGACTTTAATTAAAGCAGGATTGTGCCCTTACATGAAAGCCATGATTTCCTGAACATTGTATTTTCTATTAGATGCAATGAGCATCCCATTCATGGCTGGGAATGGAATATGTATGCCCATATTTTATCATTTAAACTCCAGTGTGAAATTTACCCAGGGCCACTTGACGTAAAGATATTTAGTCTGAACTACTTAAACGGACCCTCCTTAAAACTTTATTGTTAGAAATATGCACTTTCTGGTGAAGTGCACTTAACTAATATTAGTATTTGTATTATTTTTTAAAAAAGAAGAAGTTTTAAATTCCCTGATGAAAGGCATGAGATCATTGAGTAAGGGAGAAATGAGTGCTTGAACATGTAAAACATGCTTACACCAGCTTATTTAGGATGGGCACATAATCGAATGTCAGGGATACAGATTATATTTCTCTGTTGTTTTTTTCAGTTGCAGTTGCCGTGAGTGTTATTTTTACTGTTGTGGATACCACGTTTGATAGGCGTAACAAAAATGTGGTTTTCAAGCTGACCCTTTTAGGGCAGAATAGCCTGAAGGAAAGGCACCCATTCTGCTTCAAAGAAGATCTGTCAGTAGGAAGGAGGAATAATATGCATGCATAAGTAATTAATAATGATCTGAAGCTTTGATATTTTGTAAGGCCCAGAAAATTACATTTTTACAGGATGTAAAATATTGTTGGGTTTAAAACCCATGGCTTAATTCCATATCCTGTAACAAAATTTATGTTGAGATAAATAGAAACTGAGCTTGAATAAGGACAGAAGTATCAAAAGCACTGGCTTGAGTGCTGTGTGTCCTTTTATTACACCAGTGAATACAGTTGTGGGTATCACTGCAATCCTTAATAGGATAATATGGATGAGAAAGATCTTCAATAAAGAGTATAATGAGGTGCTCAAATAGCCTGACTTTTCACTTAATTTAAAGAATTCATTCCCCTGAAAAGCTCAATTTCTACATACCTAATAGTACAACATGAAATTCAGAGGCCAAATCTCATTGACTAGATTTTGTTTGAATATGTTTTTAAACAGCTTCTTTGACTTCATTACATGTCTTTAATGTAGCCATTTGTAAAGTCCTTTTATTGTATAACAGATTAACTTGCAGAGAGGAGCCGGCTGATACAGTGATGCCTTTTGACAGTCCTATTTTTAGAAGCAGAGGGAGGTACAGTGAAATAAAACATGCTGCAACTAATAAGCTAGATATCAAGCGTGGATCGTTATGGGGAAACTCCCTTTGTATTTTAACACTTTTCTGAGGGTTCCTGTCCCTCTTATAACCACAGAGAATTCTACAGGCATTTTCTACCTGGTGAGAAAGTACCTGTGCATTTACCTATTTAATCTAATCTAATCTAATCTAATCTAATCTAATCTAATCTAATCTAATCTAATCTAATACGTGTGTATATTTTTGTTTTCAGGGACAAAAGATGTGAACCTGTCAACTTCCACTATTGTTTTATCTCGCCTCTCGTGTTGTTTCATCTGGACATAAGGACACTGAACTAACAGGTAACCAGCCTAATTATCTGTCCATGGCTTCAGCAACACCACTCTGGTACTTTACACAGCAGTGACTGACCATTGTTTGAAAGGCTGGGGAATACGTTGTTTTGGAGGGGTCAAACAACTCAGGACCCAAATAGTCAGTTATACAGAAACATGGAAAAATCCAGGAGGTTTACTACTAAACCTGAAAGGTTTTAGTAAAAGGAAAATTGCAATTATGGGATCTAAAGAAATGTACTAATCACTGTTTAGTTTTTGCTGTGCTATTGGCATAGGACCCTTGTGCAAGGAAAATATCTTCCTGATGTCAGATGTGTTGGCTAGTTTAATTCTGTGCCTGAGACAGAGTTTAGATGCTATCTTAACTGAAACATTACACATTTAGAAATTGGAGTAGCAAGCTGGTGGAGCTCACAATTGAAAAACCTATGTATTTTTCTATGGATAAATTGCCTTTTGTATGCAAATTGGTCACTGGTTGATTTGATATTTCATGATTATGGTTATTGCCATAGAAGGACTTTTCACCGAACATCTCTGCCCATTAAAGCTATCAGGAAAGAAAACATTCAAACTGAGGCTTCCTCGACTGGAAGTTTGGGTTTGCAAGCTGAGGCTAGTTAACCTAATTCAGGAATCCATTCCCTTTGGTACCTTGGCAGGTGTCTGGTGAGAAAGGGTGAAGATCAGATCTATAAATGCAACTTCCTTGCAGGTCATTGACACTCATGTGCCTCTGTTCTTTCAGCATCTTGTACATAGGTGAACTCCAGAGGTTCCTTCCAACCCTAACAATTCTGTGATTCTGTGATTCCCCTTAACTTTTCCCACAGATGCCTAGGTAAATTGGTTGTGCATTCCCACTGAGCTCTGGAGAAGAATGTGCGAAGCAGCTCAGATTAATACAGACTAATGGTGCAGAGGATGTGCTCCCAGAAGTTCTTCTAATGCCCTGGATGATGGTATTACCTTTGTCAGTGCAGGCATTTGAATGCTATGGGACATTCTCCAAGTACATGAAGCATTCCTGATATTTCCAGTTACTACATATTTTGATCACATTCACACAGCACCTTTCAAGGTCATTAGCAAACAACAGAGAGCTAGACAGGCATCCCCAAAAGGAGGGAAACTTGTTACTTCTGTCTCCTGCAATCCACTGTCAGCACATTGACTTTTTGTTTACACCTACTAGAACAGTTTGTTATCTAATTCTGTATACTTACATCCTACAAACAAGTTATCTATTCTAATGTTCTGTCTAGACAAAGACTTAAAATGTGAGGTTAGCATGTACAACCAGCTTTAACCCATGCTAACTCAGTAGAGCCTATGGTCCCCATGAGGCTCTAAGACAGACTATTTAGTGGGTGTTAAAGGTGGTGTGTCTTGTTTGAAGCTTAAGATGGTTTGACCAAAGCTTTAGGAAGACAGCAGTGTACATTGCTAGTCTCTTTGTGTAGCAGTTTGATTCCACAATCCCTCGCTTCAAGTTGGCATCATATATTTTTTGAAAAACAGTGTGTCTTTGTTTAATTTATAAACCTATCACTTTTGCTTTTGTGGAAGACTCTACAGTTTTATCTTGGACTCACTGAGGCTCTGTTCTCAAGGAGTTTTGAGCTGGTGTATTTGCAGTTGCACTTAACCTGCAGTGTGGTTCTAGCTCTGCACTGAGCTAGGTAGTTAACTCTCAGAGGGTTAACTGTACTAATAATACTTGCTTTTTCACCAAGGTAGTATGTCTACTTTAGGTCGTGTTGCCACAGTTGCCCTGTATAATACAAGTTATGCTGAATTATGTGGTCAAAATCAAGTTTCTTGTGAAACATATGTTGAACTCAGTTTTTCTCAGAGCAGCCATCACAAGAGGTATCCAGAAAAGCAGACTTTCTGAATATTGAAATTACTTGTATATAGTTTGTCCGATTCCTCATTTATTAGAACAGTTGATTGATGTGCAGAGTACTTAATTCTGAATCAGATAAAACATGTACATAATTTTTCTCTCTAGGACTGTCTTGGATTTCCATATTTAAAATCTGACAGCTGAAGCATGAGGTGTAACCACTGTACGAGTAGAGTAAAGCAAAAAAAAACAAAAAGAGGCAACTCCCCCCCCCAATATCTGTTGACAGCAGCCAAAGATTGGTCTCCCCTGTGTTATTTTGATGTTTCTCATTTTCACAGTTTCATCTTTCTTTTTTTTTTTTTTACAGGTAAGGCAAAAATAGGAGCATTTCTTTAATATATTGATGCACCCCTTATGATAGCATGGGTTTCTTATTTGTGCCAACTTGTTTTCTTGATCATGAATATTGCCAGGTGTCAACCATTTAGGACCAGCAGTATTCTGAGTTCTTGTTCATTTAGATTCACTTATTTCTTTATTGTTCAAGCCTAATGATGGCAGATGTTATACCACTATCTTTATCTCTTATTTTCCGATACACTTAAACTATATTTTAGGATATTCACTATCTACTTATTCTAATGCTGGCCTTTGTAAAAACCCATTACAGATCCTCAGACATTCTTATGTCCCTGTCAAGGTCTCTGCTAGTTCAGTTTTCAGTATTCCTACATCATATTTTTTGCACTGCCATGCCCTTTACACATTGTCTCGGTGATTCCTCTTATACATGCCCTACATAACTCACAGAGACAAGTCTTCATTTCATCCTCTTGCCTCTTTCAGTACCTTTCCACTTTTTATAGTGAATTTTTCTTTTTTGATAACATAATTTTAATCTCTTCAGTAAGCTGGTTTGTGTTCCTTCTTGCATTCTTATAAACCAGGATAAACCTGCTTGGAGTGATATGTAGAACCAGATTTAGTATATCCCCTCTTATCTTTATACCCTTACTATTAAAATGCTGCACTGTGGTTCCAGTTAGGCATTTTGAGTGTACAGAGTAAGATCTTTGCTTTTGCTTCACATTTGAGGAGTTGTGTCTGACCTGTCCAGTGGCCAGAAAGCCACATCGTCATGAACAGAGCTGGTGCTGCCAGCAAGTCCCCTAAATTCATCATCCGCAGGAGTTCTGCATGATCAGTTAGGCAGCTCGAGGACACTTGCAGACCTGCAAGGTGGTTCTTTTTTCACAACTTGGTCAATTGGAAGCACTGTCTTTTTATAATCCATACTCAGATTATAATATCCTCCATTAGCATTGGATTTATTCACATATTTGATTTTATTAGGCAGCAGGATGATGAACACTCATCCTGCCTCATAAATGTAACTTGCACTAGCCTGGTGTCACAATCTGGTGTGAGTTGCATGATCACCGTTCACACATACAGTCTTGTGGGAGAAAGTTGTATTTCAAATGCAGACAAGAAAAATTTGATACCATTTTGACTTGATGGGAGAAGCATGGAGTGTCCTGTCGCAGGCTGTTTGCTGTACTTTGTCTATTAGCAAAGAGATTTCATTTCATCCATAATTCACACAAGCTGTTTCAAACACTAAGGTAGAACAAGAGACTTGTTAAAGTGTTGTCTGCTTTTGCCAGGGTGAGCATGAAACTCCAGTATTGTTTGTCATTCCCCTGCCAACATAATAGGAATAAAGTATGGAAAACACTCCAGATCTTCATGTCATAAGATGGAGGAGTTTAGTAGCAATTATTTGACAGTTCAGAAACCGGGCACTGTCTTTTGTGTCAGAAGAGTTCTCTTAGTTGGGAGGTGAGCCTAAGCCCATGTACTGGCTTTTTAGGTTTCTTCTCTTACCCATGGGGCCCTAGTATTCCTATGGAACAGTGGGAGTACAGAATGATCTTTATTTTCCCTTGTCCTGCTCCCCTGAGCAATATAATGACAGCAAATCATTTTCTTTTAGAAAGAATAGATCCATAAAAAAAAATATTCCCCTTTCTGCATAAAGTGGTGGTGTGATCAGCCCAAGGTTATAGGTGTCAATAGTGCCTAATTACTTGTGCTTTCTGTAAAGTTCTAAGAACAGCTTTACATTCTTTCATTATCTTGAGACAGGTGGAACACTGTTGATTAAAAATTTAGTGCTCTTCTCATTTATTCAGAATAGATTAGTATACTGGTGCACTATGATAGGTAGTTGCAATGAAACCAGCGATGCTGTTACCCTTGAGCCAGACATGAGGCTCTTTCTTGAAAGGATGCTGTATATGCACACAGTTTGCTATCAACCATGGTAAAGTCACAGGTTTTTCAGAAGTATCTATTAGTTTCAGATGCATCACTTCTGTGGTGCTTATCTTCATACAACTTAAGAGGAGCCTGATTTTCAAAGAGCAGGTATCCATCATTTTGTGAAAATCCAGCTATATTAAAGTGTCACTCAACTTGAGGTATCCAGATGTACTAAGCCATTTTTTGAAGTCTTGTTCAAACCAGCGTCTTCTGCAAGACTTTGTAGTCTAATTCAGCCAAATAGAATGTATAGAATAAAAACAAGATGAGGCTTGAGAAGAGAGAGAGAGACATCAAAGGGAACAGAATGAAAACATAGAATTTGTCATTTCAGAGCAGACCACTGATCTGAGGAGGACTGTGTTCTGCTTCCAGCTGTGGTCAGTACCCTGTGATGTAAAAGAAGGGCCAAAAATGTGATTCATAATGTGTCATACAAAAAAACCCCAAACATTTTTGCTTGTGTTGTTCACTGTAAATAGATTGGTTAAGTAAGAATGAGGAGGAACGAGAAGCCATGCAGGCCACTTGATAGTTGATGAAGGAAGCATATCTGTGTCTAACACACAGGCAAAATACTACAAGACTGGTTCATCCTTAGAAAAATATTATCCCTGAAATGCTGCCAAATTCAGCGCCTTACATGGGTTACGTCTGCCTTTTTTGTTTGCAAGGTGAATTTATTTGGAATGATAAATCTCATTTTTTTTCTGATTGCTCAGAAAACTTTAATGATATGTCATTCATTTCTCCTTTGTGCAGGAACTGTTGCTGACGTTGGAAAACACAGCTCACCAGCTAAGGCATTACTTCCTCAAAATATGAATATAGACCTAGGCACTGGAGGTTAACCTGTGTGCCATATCCTTTTTACTCTTGCATCAGTTCAAACTTGCTTCTTCCTAATTATCATGTTACAAGAAGGTCTAGGAAGAATCATAGGATAGGCTAGGTTAGAGGGGATCTTTGGAGGTCATCTAGTCAAAGCAGTGCTAACATTTGGTCAAGTTGTCCAGGTTGGTCAAGTTGCCCAGGGCTTTGTCCAGGAAAACTGAATATTACTAAGAATGGAAGTTTCATGATCCCTTTGTGAGCCTGTTGCCTGTTTCTTTTCCTGACCACACTTATGATTTCTTTTTCCCTGGGGATGAGGATTTGAGCAACCTGGTCTAGTGGAAAGTGTCGCTGCCTCTGGTAGGGGGGTTGGAACTAGATGACCTTTAAGGTCACTTCCAGCCCAAACTATTCTGTTATTCTACGATAATTGGAGTCTCTCATGCTGTAAGTTTTGAGGATTGCCTCTTGTCCTTCTGCTGTGCAATGCTGAGAAGCTCAGCAATCTTCTCTCTGGCTCTTCTCCCCCTTTTAGGAAGCTGAAAACAGAAACTAGACTCTTCTTTAGCCTTTTCTCTGGCTTGAATGAATCCAGCTTCCACAACTCCTTGTCATACATCAGGTGCTCCACTGACTTTATTGGACTTCTCAGTTTGTAAATGTCTGTTTTGTCCTGGGGAGCCCCAAACTACACACAGTGCTCCAGGTGGGGTTTCTCAAGTGCTAAATTGCAGAGAATAATTGCTTATTTATAAAATGGCCCATGATTGGTTTCCCCCTCATTCCTCTACATTAATGCAAAATTGAAAACAAACTAAGAAAACAAGATTCTAGGACCACAAAAAGGAAGAAAGATAAGCTATAATGCTGTAATGCTGTGCTTAATTTTTCCTTCTGGTTCTTTCAGTTTTGCTTTTCTTTCTGCATAGCAACCCAGCTTCAAAAGAAGGGGCCAGTGGTGCTGCTACTGGTCCCAGCTAATAAACACCCTTTTGGGATGGTGGAGAGGGTTAGAGGCCTCAGCCAGTTCCAGTTTGATCCTGTTAGTTGTTTGGGTGTGATACACCATCCATTCAGGGATGATTGAGCATCAAGTTTAATACTCCCACAGATGCCATCTTGCTTGCAAGAATGTTACTGTTTTGGGTTTTGAGGCTTTTCTGTATTTGTCTATACTGCAGACACTGCTAGCCCTACAACAAGTAGAATGTGTGTGCAATATCTTAAGCTGGATTTTTGTGCCTTTGGAAATGCTGCACGCATTAGTTTGTTCGGGAAATGCAATGCTTACATGATTTAGATGTAGGAATTGCTTTTCTAGTTTCTAGGTTTCACTGCAGCTTAGACTGGGAAAGCTTTGTGATGGAGAAGCAAGGCACTTTCAAGACAAAATGACAGTTGAGTCTGGCTACTCTCAGGTGGGTTGTCTAGGCACATAAAGTCCCATTTAATTGTCAGAGTCCTCTGCGGGGGGAATCTAACCTTCAAAGTTTAGAAGTATTGTCAAATTTTAGAAGTATTTAGGCAACTGAGTGAACAGAAAAGAACATAACACTACTTAAGAAATTTTCAGCCCTGCCATGCCTTGGTTTCCTGTTTGTGGTGTGGACTTACTGTTGTCTTGCAAGGGTGTTATTGGAGATAAAATTGCATATTAAGTCTACAGAGTTCTCAGACACTATGTTGAGTGTGGACCATAAAGTTATTTCACCAGGTGTTATGATAGAGGGGTTTAATGCTCCTCCTATCTCAGTTCAGTCAATCTTCTGCTTTCCTTCTGCTTTCCTTTCTGCTTGTTTGCCTTTTCCCTCCTGTTTTATTGTGATCTACTTCTGTTCTTAAAGAAGCATACATTGATGAATATTGATGTGTGAGTGAGTGCTGTGGAAGCGGTACACACTCGTGGATTTCTTTCTTCTGTGACACTTCTACAAAAAAATACTGTAAAGCCATTCATGAATAAACCCCAGGCACTCAGTATCACTATGCAAAGTATAAATCAACAAAGAGGTAGCCTTATGTTTGACTTTATAATATGGAGCAGAAGTGCCTTCACATCATCAGATGTTGATGCTATGTCTTCCATTCCTAACTTGTTTCCCCCTCCCGTCCCCACACTGCTGCTAATAAATTACAAACACATTTGCTCTCATTAATCATTCTTTGAAATGGCAGAATAGTCTTTGCTGATTGAAAATAATTATTAGCTTCTCAAAAGGATTAAACAGCCTGTTTAGATTTTCATTTATATCACCATTTTGATGGAGTGATGTGGGGGTATGTACACACCCTTTGTCTTAAAATTAATAATAATAATTAATGCTCTGTAACAAAGACTTTCAGAAGGACTTCAGACAAAGAGAGAAAGAAAAGGCAGGCAAGGTGAGCTGTGGAATAAATGTAGGACACAGAATTGAATATAAGCTTGTCTTAGGCAGGAAGCCTCCTACTGTAGCAGAGCAGTGATAAACACAAAGGAAAATACAGCATTCTCAACATAGCAGTGGAGAGACTTGAAATTTCTGGCTAATGCTACAATCTGAGCAGTGTAATTAATCTGGAATTGAAAGAATACCACAGATGTTTAAAATTATTTTTTCTGCTGAGTCAGTATCCTGCACATTCACAAATTGTAGGCTGTGGATTAATAGCCCCTGAGGTTCATTACCCAGTGAGCCTTGCTCCAGGCTTTGAATTTGCGCTCAACAAAGTGTATTTGGATTGAGACAATTTCCTAAAGTTGGGCCCCAAGGTTTTAAAATACAGTGTGTTTGATCTTCAAGTGTTCTGCAGACACTAGGATGGGAGTGCTTGCTGGAGAGTCAGAGGTGTTAAAACAAACAAAAAAAAGGGTGAAAAAAAGATGCAAAATAGGAGTTAGCACATTATATTTCAGAACGGGGTGTGATGCGGAGATGCCCAGATAGTATAACCTTATTAACGTCTTATACCCTAAGTGTAACACTGCTAATATGGTATTATATTTGCCTGCTGAAGGGCAGGACTTACTAACTAGATCCATGTTCTATACTAATTTGATTGTGCTGTCTTGGGACCTGATCTGTTGTATTCATGTCATGCAGTACATCTCTCTGTGTTCATTACATGATACAGGGACACCTTCTAAGTAGCTGGATATTACAAAAAGACAGATGATATGGGTTGTATTCAGATAGCGTGAAGTCCACCAAAATCCCTGTGCTTGATGTTTCCTATCGGTTTTCTGTAGGCACCTCTATGCCTTGAGCCTCATTTCATTCTAAGTCATTCCTTAGAGACTGTCAGATGACCAGTTTTCTAAACATGGCACTTAGATGTGGATGGAGCTGTTAAAATGCATCCTTCTGTGACTCTCCTGTTTTGTTCATCCTCTGTGGTGTACTTTGAGGTGAGAGCCCAAACACTGAGAGCTCAATAACGGATTTTCTTCACCTGTAGAGATGGCACAGGTGGTATTCCAGTTTGTACTCAGAAATATTTACATATTTTTTACAAAATGGAAAAGCCCCAACAAAAAGGTTGGAGATTTGATGTGCTCTTTGTGTTTGGAAATCATGATGGTCATATAACAGTTAAATCTCTGAAGCAGAGCTTCCACAGCTGCCAATGAGGGGAGCATCCAGAATTTTTCTTTATGTGTTGCTGTTTAGTGATGTGCCTCCTGAGAGGGAGACTGAAGTACAGCTCCTTTGTGATTTTTTTTTGGACTGGTTGGTCACAATTTAAATGGGTGTTCATCCACTCAACAGCACCTTGTTGACTTTAGCAGTGAAAGAAGTAGATGTTTTAAGCACTGAATATTCAAATGGCCCCTTAAATCTTTGGCTCAGAGACCTAAAGAGGTACGTAAGCATCCTGTGAACCTAACTCTGGCAAGCCCCAGCATTCATTTCCTTGTGGTAAGCGTTGAATAGTACATTTTTCAACTAAGATAAATTATATGCAGATGCACTGAAGTAGTGTGTCTTGTGTTCTCCATCACAATTTGTACTGAAAATCACAATAACAAAAGCTTATTTGGATTTCTGGTTGTATAAATGGCTTTGTGACATGGGTCAAGGAACCCTTGACTTAATTATATAACTAGCCTCTGGAGCATTAGTTCTATGACTATAGAATGGGACCCTAATTTCTCTTGCACTCTGCAATATTTAATTAGTGTGAAAGGTCTTCTGGCAGGTTTAATTTCTTAAAATGTATGCAAACATTTTAAGGACCTGTGCACTGGTATCCTCATTTTCACTGAGTGCTGCAGTGAAACAGGTAACAAGATGTGCCATGTGACAGGGTGCATGGCACAGGGTGCTCTGCAACCACAAAGTTAAAGTCAGTGTCTACTCCAGACAGCTTGCAATCTAAATACCTGTGATTTATTTTAGCAGATGTTTACATAATTCTTATATCAGTGTGAAAATTGTCTGTGAAAATATTTAAAAGTAAATGTAATTTATTCTTCCAAAGTTCAGTATCCGGTTCCTGAACCGGCAGCTCCAGGTGGAGGTTTATTTACTAGAAGTGTGTCTGCTACATTATATGCGGCAGTATATGCTCTTCCTTCCCTTTTAACAGGGTGTTCTTATTCCTATGTGCAGATTACATTCTGAGCATACTTATTACCAAGCATTTTATTTTTCAGTCACCTTGGAAGACATTTCAAAGAAATGTATACACTGAAACAGGGTCATGAATTTCCTGTTTTTCTCACAGACAACCTTAATAAATATTTGAATGGATTCTTTATTGTATTAGTTGCTACCATTTTGCCCTTAATTCAGACTTTTCCATGCACATCTGTTGTTTAAATGTACAGAGATCAACAGGATCAAATAGGTCAGATCTGTCTGCATTTTGCATGCATAAACCATTTGATTTTATGAGGGGAAGGAACTGATCTAACCTTGTAACTAATAGTTACAGGTTGATTTGCATAATGAGCTGATGGCAAAGCTTTCCTTGTCAACAATGAGAAGCAATATTGGATTCAAATTAACAAAGTTGTAAAGATTGATAAATTATTATATACTGAACCTGGGAATTAAGGCAACAAAATATATGTCCATCTTCCACATGTTGATGTAATTCCTACTGTCTCTAGATTCAGACCTCCTTTGCAAGTTACTTCATGCATCCGGATAGGAAAGAATTTTCCTCACCTCCCAGCATGTGTTCAGGGAAGACCCTCACTCCAGTGAAAACCATGATAACTTCATGACACAGCCATCTGATATGTTGGTGGGAGGACCCTTGTCTGGGTCTCTTCTGACACCGACAGCATCATGTGGAATGGGAAGGAAAGTGTAGGAGGTATAGATTTGCTGCTACATCTTCCAGAATGGGTCAAGAACTTCCTGAACTTTATACCACGAAACCTTTTTGCAAGTCAAGTTTGTTTGCATGTTATCTCCCCTGAGTATACCTCTGAAAGTTAGCACCCAGTTATGTATTTCTACCCACAGATCTTAAAATCACATGGTATATAATTTTAACCACTGAGATCTTTGGTTAGGAATAATTCTACAATTACAAAGCAGAAACACAAAGGGTGATGAAAAAAAGGGACTAGAAAGCAGTAACTTTGGAGGGTCATTTTTAACAAAAACATTGGCATGATTTATTAAAAGGTAGGGTTTTGCAGAGCAAAATACATTTACTTCTTCTAGAGGCATTAAGAAAGTGGGAATAGACAAGGTAGCACTGAACATTCATTCTCTTTTTATACACTTTTCCTTTATTAACTTGGTTATCATATCTTTTTTATTATCAGCTCTGGATTTATTTTTATACCGTTTGGGCCTGATCCAGTATCTTCTTACCAGGAAAGAATATTCTTTGAATAGGGAAAACAGGTTTTTGTCCTTTTGTTTGTTGGTTTTGTCTGCTCATTAGAGTTCATTTTTGTTTGAGCTGTTAACAATCTGTCACTATATCTTCAGAGTCTCCTTGGATTATTCCTTGATAACTGGAGTCTGTATAATACAACAAATTATAAAAAAAAGGCATAGGTTATAACAGAAGGTTGCTCTATAATTTGTTGTAATTGTTACTTTGACTCACATTGTCTATTCTAAACAAATGTTATTGCAATTACTGTAAGTCAAGAAACGATAAAAGGAAAAAAAAAAAACAAACCCAAAACGCTTCTATTTCAAGAGACTTATTAATAGGAGAACCAGAACTTAACTGCAGCATTAATAAACAATATCTGATTCTGCCTTTTTAAATCCAGCAAAACTAAAATGTATTGTGTGGATGAAACTGAAGTGTATTTAGACTGTTTTATTTTGCTTGGTGCTAGGATAGAATGTGAAGCTAAATATATTCATCCAAAGATAACTGAAGTTCCTGCTCCTGCTTATATTTCATCATCTGTTAAATATCTCCTAGGTGATTAAACTAATGCACTGTAAAAGAATGAATCAGTCCTGCAGAGCTCTTCTCTGTATAGAGAACAACTTGCTCAGTTAAGTACTGTTGGAGTTTTACTGAATTAAAATCCTAGGAATTTTTGTACATAATATATTTTATCTGTGAAAAGTGAGCAAAATTTTATATATGACTCTCAAACTAAATTCCTATGGTAATTAATAAAGAAGATTTGAATATATTTCTGGTAGAGTCATCTTTGACCAATTTAATAACTTGATTTTCTTAACAGAGGAAAACCCTTATCTCTCAAGGCTTGTGGTAACATTGCAATACACCATGAAATTGTTAAGAGAATCAGAGAGTCTGTTCTTTGTTGGAAAAAGATGAATTCAGACTGGAAACTTATCTTTTACTGATTCAGGTGTAACATAGGCTTAGTAATTATTTAATATTTATATTTCAGTTCCTATGTGGGCTCCAGTAGATCCCTGAAACTCTTCTCTGAAGCATCAAGTCTCCATTGTGTACCAGCACATGAAAATATGACTTTCCCTAAAAGCTGAACTCACTGGACCTAGATAAGGCTGCTTACATATCCAGAGCTGGCTGATTTTAACTATTCACTTGTTTACAGATAAACATGAGTGTTGTTCTTTGTGTGTCTGGCAAAGATAGGCAAAAATTGTAGTTGGAGGCATTATCTTCTAACAAATATATGCATGCACTTGCCTTTTTTTTAGTAGATTTATTTTACTTATGTTACTTATCCCCACTCCTCTTAGACTATTTTCTTGTGACTTGTATGGTAAAGGGGAATGACAAGAGCTAAAAAAGAGACAGAGAAATGATCTTATTAGTCAGCACAGAGATGGAATTTCATGAGTGACATTTTGTGATTGTTGCATGGAATAAAAGTACATAAATATAAACAATAATATATATATATAATAAATTTATATTTTTCAGAGAGTTCCTTCTGGAACTCCCGGTCTCAATCTGCAACTTACACTTGTCCACTTCACTCAGTATAGTTGTGAGTAAAGACTATGAAATTCACTGTAATCTAACAAAAGCATCCTTTTATTATATGACATAGCATTTATGTGTGCATTCACTGTCTAATTCTAATACAGTGTTTTATTTTTGATTGTAGTGAACAGAAATAGTTCAGCTTTAATATGGTATATGCTTTTCCAGTTTTTAAAGTTTTCTTTTAAAATTCCATGTAAACATCTTACTGTACTGCACCCACAGCATCTGCACAATATACACACTTCTGTAGATTGCTAAATCATTGTTAAATCTGATTGGAATTAACTGAATTGTGAAAAAAAAATGTATGCACTTATTTGAGTTCAGAGAATCACAGAATCACAGAATGGTTTGGGTTGGAAGGAACCTGAAAGACCACCCAGTTCTAACCCCCTGCCACTGCTGGGGACAGCTTCCACTAGGCCAGGTTGCTCAAAGCCCCGTCCAACCTGGTCTTGAAAACTGTCAGGGATGAAGCAGCCATAGCTTCTCTGGGCAACCTGTGCCAGGGCCTCGCCAACCTCACAGTAAAGGATTTTCTCCTAATACCTCATCTAAATATACCCTTTTTTAGTTCGAAGTCATTGCTCCTTGTCCCGTCACTACATGCCCTTGTAAAAAGTACCTCTACAGATTTCTTGTAGGTCCCCTTTAGATACTGGAAGGCTGCTATAAGGTCTTCACAGCCTTCTCTTCTACAGAGTGAATAATCCAAACTCTCCCAGCCTGTCTTCGTAGGAGGGGTACTTCAGCCCTCTGACCACCTTTACAAACCTCCTCTGGACTTGCTTCAATAGGTCCGTGTTCTCCTTACGGTTGGGGGCCCTAGAACTGAACACAGTACTCCTGATGGGGTCTCATGAGAGCAGAGTAGAGGGGCAGGATCACCTCCCTGCACCTGCTGGTCACGCTTCTTTTGATGCAGCCCAGGATATGGTTGGCTTTCTGGGCTGCAAACTCACACTGCCAGATTGCTTTGAACTTCTTTGTCATCCGACACTCCAAGTCATTCTCCTCAGGGCTGCTTTGATTCTCTTCTCTACCCAGCCTGTAGCTGTGCCGGGGATTGCCCTGACCCAGGTGTAGGACCTTGTACTTGGCTTGGTTGAACTTCATGAGGTTGGTATTGACCCATCTCCCAAGCTTCTCAAGGTCCCTCTGCATGGCATCCCTTCCCTCCAGTGTATCAACCAAACCACACAGCTTGGTGTCACTGGCAAACTTGACAAGGGTGCACTTGATCCCACTGTCCATGTCACTGACAAAAATGTTAAACAGTGCTGGTCTTAATGCTGATCCCTGAGGAATACCAGTTATCACTGGTCTCCACTTGGAGCTGTTGACTGTAGCACTCTGAGTGCAACCATCCAGCCAATTCCTTGTCCACTGAGTGGTCTACCCATTAAATCCATGCCACTCCAATCCAGAAACAAGGATGTCATGCACAACAGTGTCAAATGCTTTGCATGAGTCCAGAAGATGATGTCAATTGCTTTTCCCTTACCCATCAATGCTGTAACCCTATTGTAGAAGGCTACCATATTTGTCAGGCACGATTTCCCCTAAGTGAAGCCATATTGGTCATCAGGAATAACCTCCTTATTTTCTACATACTTTTCCAGGAGGATCTGCTCCATGATCTTGCTGGGCACCAAGGTGAGACTTATTGGCTTGTTCCCTGGGTCTCCCTTTTTTTGCTTTTAAAAATTGGGTTGTTTTCTGTTTTCCAGCCAGTGGGAACTTCACCAGACTCCCATGACCTCTCAAATATGTGGCTTAGCCACCTCTGCCAGTTCCCTCAGCATTTGCAGATTGCATCCCATTTGGTTGCATGGACATTGCACCTCATGGAATTCAAGAGGTAATTTTAATTCAGTCATGTCTGTGCCTTTTTATACTTTCTGTTTGTGAACACTGAAGAACTTGATGCTGAGAATATTCTAGGAATATTGAAGGCTGAAGACTTTATGAAAACAATTGTTTAATAGAATACTAACACGGGGAGATTCCTTTGGGTCTTTTGTAATAAGGCTTATGATGGCATTAGGGAATAATGTTTGCCTTTATAAAGAGCTGGTGGATGTTGAACTTGATTTGGAATAGGGCCTTTCTTGCTCAAATTCAGTGTTACACCAGTTGGGGAAGGTTACCATACTTAGGAAGTAAAGCTGATAGTTTTCCAAAGGAAAATTACAAAGTGATGTAGATCTATTGTAAATCTACTTGAAATGACCAGTATTTTCAGGGAAGGGATTCTTGTGCAATAGCACTTGGCAGAACAGAAAAGAGGATTGCAGTCTAGAGAAAGGAGTTTATAGCAGCTCAGCATAAAATGCTTTTCTTAGTTATTTTGGAACAGTACATTTAGTTGGCTTTTGACCTGGTATTCTCCTAAATCAACAGTAAAGGTCAGACATAAACAAGATAATTTCAATGCACTGGTAATTAAGAAGGTATTTTAATTCAAGGCAGTAACTTATCGGAAATGAAGAATGCAGACAGACAGATACAAATAGAGGGGAGAGCCTTTCCTAGGCTACGGCAATAACCTTTGAGTTCTGCTCCTGCATAATACAGTACTTTGCCCACTGTGGAGGGAGGGCTCATTTAGTTTTCTCTTCTGCTTTATTTTCTGTGTAAAGTCACTGCAGAGGTCTCTGCTCAAAGAATGTTAGGGACATGGCAGAAGTTGTTGTAAGTGAGAAGGATTACCAACACGATTTCTATGTATGTTTTCTATTGCCTTGACAAACATTGCCCCAAACAAGAGAGCAGTGGTAGTTGACAGATTAAGTCAAGGCAGATCTTGAAGGAAAGATCTCCTTTTAAGGAAGAGTTGGCATTTTGACAACTGGCAGGTCAAGGAATTTCACCAGGAAGGTGACAGTCTAAATTGCTGAAGAGTCCAAAGGTAGCCAGGTAGTGAGCTAAGGGGAGCAACAAGATGGCTGGAGCATGAATAAGCATGTTAATGAACTTAAGAGTAAAATGGCTGCTAAATAAGATAATAAAGTACACATTCTCTTATTTAAGTCAGCAATTGTATTGGAAGATAGCAAATATTATACTTCTACTTATAAAACCTCAATAATTACCTGGAGAATTACAGACCAGTAAGGCTTACTTCACCTCTTGGCAACTTTACTGATAGGATGATTAAAAATACAGTTATAAAAAAATTCCAGAAACACAGTTTGATGATATGGTAATGAAAAAATTGCACAAATTTTGTAAAGGGATATTGTACCTTACTAATTCTTTGAATGTATAAATGGTACACTAGATGAATGAAAGACAGTTGATAAAGTACATTTGTGTATGTAATCACTGATACATCTAAAAGTGACATCTGAGGAAAAAAACCCACGTAGATTTCCCTAAAAAGGTGGCAAGAGGAGGTAGAAGACTGAAATTCATGTCTTCCTTCTGAATCAGTGCAGGAGACAGGTTTGATCTTACATTCTCTGTATTCAAAATAGCTGTTCAAATCGGTGAATTTCTGAGATACCAAGAAGTGAATTTTTCGTTCCCTTTGTTCTGATAGGATTTATAATCCCTGGCAGAATGCCTGTCTCAGATGAATTGATGCCTAAACCCCACCCATTTCCTCTGTTTCACTGCTGACTTGCTTAGCGGTGTCACATTCAGCCAGCTTTGGGAATGTCTTCAGCTGCATACTAATTGCATGCAAGTGTGCCATTAAGCACCAAGGTATGTCTGAGTTAAGCATAGTAATGCTTTAGCATTTTTGATATTCTGAGCAAAGCAGTACTCTGAGAAAGTAACATTCTGTATGGATAAGAGTACAAAGGTGAAAAAAAAAATAGTTCATTTTTCTCAGGAGAAAAAATAACCTTTGAAGTACCTCAGGGTCCCATATATGGGTAGAATTTGGTCTATTTATTAATAATTTGGAAAATGGAAGACCAATGAGGATTAAATTCTACATATGCTCCCAAATAATTTAATTAAGGTCAAAGGAATGTGGACAAACTTCAGGAGAAACTAACAAAGCTGGCTGCAGTGTTGCCACGTTGGTGGGATAAAATCAGAGTTGCTTCAAAGTGGCGATCCTTAAATGCCAACAGACTACTTGTCGCACCTTCAATGGCTTTTAAAAATGGGTGTGCAGTGAGAGAACATCTCAAATGAGTGTGCAGATGATATAATCAGAAGAATTCAGAATAAATTTATGAATGAAATGACTATTAGTGAAAGCATGCATTTTCTTCTCATCAGACTTTTAATGGATGAATTATAGTACTATTTGATATGCTCCTGTGTGCTGTCCACAATCTACTTTTCATGGCTTAGCAGAACTCCATGGAAACCGCAAGAATTTGGTTTGGGATCTCTTGGCCTAAGAAAAGCACCACATATTGAAGGGCACAATTTTAACTATTTTTACTTCTTAATGGTTTTTAAAACCTGAGTATCACTGCTCTTTTCTCAGTGAAGTGCCTCAGTTACTAGTGCCTGGAGCTGAACTCAGGCTGCCTGTCTGCTTACCCACAGGCTTCAGCAGTTCTCTGTGCCAAAGGTCTGCCTGCCTAATGGTGTTCAACCTTTTTTGATTTGTAACACTTTGAGAAATTCCTTGTAGAGTTGCAGGCTCTGAGTAATAAGTACAAGTGTTCTGATGTTAGGGTTGCTTTCCTTTTTTTATTTTTAAATGACCACTTGGAGATCCCAGGAGTAGTCCATAGGGATCCAGGAATCCTTCAATGCTAGGTACCAAAAAAAAACAACCCTCCAGTTCAATAAGGGTTTTTAAAGCAACCTATAGTTGAAAACTCTGATGATTAAGATTAGAACAATTGCACCTAAGCACATGCTAAAGTGTATTTTGCATTTCATGCTGTACCTATTTTCAGCATCCCCACTTTATGTTTTCCAATTTAAATGCAGGCCCTTTTTTTCGCTGAAGTTGAAAGGGAAGACATTCTGAAGTAATTAGAACATTAACACTCTTTTCAGCATTAGTGTTCCCTTTACTCTTACAGTTAAAAAATATATAAAAAAAATCAAATTAATGGACTTCAGAGACTTGGTGGGTGCATGGGCCTGGAGAAGCAGCAGGGAAGCAATAGAAGCAGCAGGGAAGCAATATACTTACTGTGGCGAAAGGTGAGATAGCAAATTTTTGTGTGCCCTACGTACCATGTATTAATCTCCTGATAACTGCTTTCACATTTGAACCTTCTGTCTCTTATGTGAGATCCAGCTATCTTTGCTTTTTTCTGTTCTGGGAGCAATTTTCCGAATCATTAATTTTCAGTGGCCAGGCTTCAATTAGCTTAATCAGGCATTGATTAGATTTCTCTAGTCCCTGGCATTTGTTTTCCACCTTGCCTATATGGTTCCTTGACTCCATTACCTGATTGTACACTTATTGCATATAAGGTTGATTCCTCTCCATTAACATTCCCTGATGAGAGGTCTCATTAGCCTTCCAGCTAGCCACTTTCATTAGTGATGGTGGCAATTCATGGTAAGGGCCAGTTTCTACTGCCCTTGCAAAGCAGGATATTTTCTTCTAAGTAGTGTTTCTGCATCAGCAATCTACTCTTAGATGAGATGAAGGTGATGCTTATAAACAATTCTGACCCAAAGAGAACACACTTTATCTGGAATATACTCATACTTTGTTTGAAAAGTTGTGAAATCATAGGAAATGAATGAAGTGATGGTTTTTCAAAGCATACTTCATGCAAGTTTAGCTTTTTTTTTAACTTCTGCTTTTCTCAGTGTCTAGCTTGATGTATTAAAATGCATTTTCATAGCCAGCACTCATGATGTGAGGGAGTTTGAAGTGGTTTTATAATCAAAGGTGATGTAAGGCACACGTAGACTCCATGTCTCCATAGATTGCAGTCCCTATAGACCCCATGCCCTGTTCCTAGATACCAGTTGCTCAGCAGTAAAAACTTGGGTGCAGACTCATTCCTCTTGATGCATGTTTTTAGGGAGGTGTGAGCAGCAAGACGGGTGAAGGATGAAGTTGAAAGTGAGGGACTGGATGGAGCTGGAAAATGGGAATTCAGATTCAGGTGAGTTTTTCTAGGTTGAAAAGCACTTTCTTCTCTCTATATCCGGTAGGGTCTCATACAGTCTGTCATCAGATCTGTTCATTATGCTTTGTTTTTGCAAACAATGCCTTCTTAAGGCACAGACCTCTGTTTTAAATTCTTTTCGTAAATCATATTTGCATTAGCTTGGACATGACAGACCTGAACATAAACGAGCCTGTGCCAAAACTGATAGTGGGGAAATTCTGATAGCACAGAGTTTCATTTTCCAGGACTTTGTTTACTATCTGTGAATTAAAAACTCTAATAAAAAGTTATCTGAATAATAAACTATAGTTTCCAATTAAAAAATATGGAATCAGATCTTCAAACATATTTTTTTCTGTGGCTTCTTTGAGTTGGGAGAGTTGCCAACATTTCCAAGTTTTTTTGTAATTAAACCAAAGTTGCTTAACTTCCGTTTTGATCCGTCAACATTTCTGAAAAAATGACTTTTTGCCAGGAAGCTCCTAGCCCACTCTAATTTTCACCCACTTATATAATTAAATATATGATTTGTCTTCTCCGATTCCTAGGACATATACATGCCTTCTAATTTAAATAATAATGGATAAAAAGGGATCATCTCAAGATTTAGTATTTGGTGGTTTGTTGTTTTTTTTTTTCAGATTGTTCTGAGAAATGCTTTGAGCATTACTTTCACCTTTTGTTCAAAAATGCTAGTAAAAGTGTAAAAAATACTTTTCATGATCACTTTCTTCTTGCTAGTTAGGTGGAATAGTGATTAGATTTAATGAGACTGTTCTGAAACTCATTTCCTCTTTTTTGTACTCTTTGTTTTAAAGATTTATTGTAAATTGCTGGATTCTTTATTCATTTTGTTGTTTATGCTTTGTGACGTTGTGATGTTCCCCTGACTGTAGTCACTTGTGTGATGTGTAAAATATGGCTTTTGAAAATAAGTTTTCTGTCTTGAAATTATTCTAAATTGATCTTTTAGGGGATCGCAATTTCAAATATATGAGAAACATTCTTTGGCTTTCTTAACTAACCCCCATTGCTGTTTTGAATCTTCCCCTCCCTTTTGAATCAGAGGTCCCCTTCAGCAAAGAAATTTTCATATGTCTAAAGCTTTCTGTAGAAACCATGGTCTTCTGTGATGAAAAAACCCTTTGAAAACATCTGACAGTTCATCTCTGTAATTAGTGATTTTCAATTACTACATACAGAATGGCAAAGAGCATTAACATATAACTAGCTCAGAAGTCACATTCAGTGTCATCATTCTTTCAGTTTTGGTCATTAGCTGTCACTGAGTTTTCTGGGCTTATTGGAGCCTTTTGGGGGCACCATGAGTTTGGACCATTGTCTTTTCTGAATAGTGAAGGCCATCACTGACTCATTGGATTGCTTAGGCAGTTAATGACACTCTATGAAGAACTACTAGGAAGAGGTATTTTGTTACTCGCAGAGGCAATAATGTGGGGCTCATGTTGCTCCAGAATCGATGGCACACCTCTGACAACCTTGCCAGCTGTCCCATTTTCAGTTTTGCAGCTAGAGGTTATTGATAGAGTATGGGTGAATGGCCTGTTCAACAGTGATTCTTTCAGGCATAACTTTACTTTGTTCACTCAGCTGAACCATCTTAGCGTATAGCAGATGTGAAAATGGTTGCCCTTAGATGCTTTTCCTTCCTTCTTGGATGGTCCCAAAGGACACTCTTAGGTGCTATACTTCAGTATTCCTTCTATAGGGGTATTTTAATAATTTATTTAGAAATCCCTCAACTCCAGCATGTGCATAAAATAAGTTGCTGGATTTAGGGAGAAGTCACAGGACTTGGCGGAGGGTGCTTGTTAAGACACTTGGCCTAGCTCTGGCTAGTCAGAAAGCTGGTGTGGCACATATTCTCACATTTGTGTTTTTCCTGCTGATGAAACAAATATGCCCATGTATTTCAGATCCCCACATTGCAAAACACTCTGTGTCTTTTTTACCTTCTGCGCTGTCCATGGAAATATTCCTCTATGAAGCAGTATCTTGAGATCTCAAAATTGAGCTTAAAAATGGTGCTTGAATTTAAGTGGGTTCTTTAGGAAGTCTTGTGATATCCTTATGCTGGCAGCTCAAAGCTTCTGACTAAAGGTGAAGTTATTGGTTTTAATTGCAGCTGATCTGGATAAAAAGAACAAGATCACAATAAAATTCTCATAAAAGTTAATTTCCACTTTTCATCAAATCTTTCTTTCCACTGAAATTTCCTTAGAGGCAGAGATTAGATCTATCTAAATTTAGGTGCTTAACTAAGTTGCCAAAAACCAGAGCTTAGTTTTTCTAGATTTTCTCTGCAGTCAAGGGAGAAAGAGAGAGAGGAAAATCCAGAAGGTTTTTAAGTCTGGTTTATGTAGGCTGGGTTAGACATTGAAGCAATTTGTCTTTCTCCATTGACTATATAGGACAGATACAACAGCTGAAAAATTTTGGAGCTTGAGAAAATAAGCTTAGACGAATTGCAGACATGTAGCAGGAAGATTCTGGACCTAAGAATCTTCACTGCATTGTGAACGATGTGGCTTGAACTCCAGTTGTCCCGTATGGTCTGCCTCAGGGAATGTAGCTGGTGTAGGGTAGGGAAGTAGTGATTGAGCATCAAAGTGAGCCACTGTCCCCCCCAAGTCGTACATTGCATAAATGAACCAGGAAATATTTATGACTGTTTAGCAAACCTGCTTCTGCTAGAGAGGCTTAGCTGTGGTTGAAAGGCTTAATCTAAACTCCAAAGAGCTAGCTGTGGAGAATTTTATTCCTTAATAGATCATTCTTTCAAGAAAGTAAGAATAAAAGCCAAGAACTGGTCAAAACCCTAGTACCTCTTTCCTCCTAAACATTCTGAAGTAGCTTGAACACAATTTACAGCTGAAATTCAGCTTTGTATAAAACAAGAGGTCTACGGTATTAGTTCTTCATGTATGTTTGTTATTTTGTCTTTCTAAAAAATAACACATGAACATGGTAACTTTGGGGATTAATGCTTTGAATTAAAATTATTGCATACCTTATTAACTGCTTCAGCTTATGTGATGATTAGAAGTAAGCCATATATTCTTGCTAAAAGTGAAAACAAATTGATACATTTTGTTCAGGATCTAAATGCAAATAAATTAGTGGTTTTAAATGGTGGAGAGTCGTGTTATATGTTTATTTTATATTTATATATATACACAGAGAGAATACATTATGATAAGATGTTTTTTCAGTGTGAATTGGGGTCAGCCACACTATAAATGATTAAAATACAGTGGGTCATCTCATTCTGGTATGAATAGTATTATTATACCACAGCACTTTGTTAATGAAATATGATGCATGAATTGTGCCAACAGAAAAAATATTTTCAAAGCAGTTACCTTATAAAAATTGAAAAAAAAAAAAAAAAATCTGCTTGTAAACTCCATTAGTTTCCACCTATATATTTATCCAAGGCCTCAGAGGCAGCCATAAAAAAAATCCTGAAAATAACTTCAAAATGTAGAGAATTTGAAATTTGATATTTAAGAAGTTTTAAGAGCTAGATGTAAGAACAAGGACCTGTTGGGAAAGGAGTGGTTTTTCCTTTTAGTTACCTTTTCTGATTTACAATGCTGGAAATATTTCAGGCTTTAAGTTATGACTTTTATTAATACAAAAATCTCTCTGGGATAGATTTTGTCTGCCTTTGTCCTTAGGAGTAATCTGGGGAGGAAGAAAAGCAAAGATTTCTGGAACTTCTTATGACCCTGAAATATTAAACTAAGTCCCAGAGAGCAGGATTAATATGCAGAGGTCAAAGATGCTTGATAAAGTTATTTTTTACACAGTTAATTTCTCACATGGCTCATACTGGATGTGCTATTTTGCATGTCGCTCCACAATGACAGCTGGTAAATTTATTGGATGGCAAGCACAGGAATTTCTGCAGATGGAGGAAACATTTTTCCTGGCCAATTGATTTAAAAAGAAAACAGTTTGTCAGTGTGCAAATGCATCTGCAGGAAAAAGGGTAAAGGAATGAATTAGAGGTATATGTTAGTATAGTCGTAAGTGAATCACCTAAATGTATATGCATGCTTAGGCTGTGCAGACCTGACTGAGTATTCATTGTTCTCATGAATATTATGCTGGACTGTGATTTTCTGAGGATTATTGGAAAATGTTGATTCAGTGAAACTGAATCTTTTTATAGACGCATATTTAGTTTCACCTGTATTTGGCTGGGAATGTTTTCAGGTATTAGGAGAGAATTCGGGCAGAAGGAGAATATCAACATTTCCCCTGGAACAATGCACTGGCCGAGGCACCCAGTGTGATGTGAGACGGGACAGAGCCACCTGCCGGGGTGGATATCCTTGAATCCACGTTTGCTTTTGGTCCTATATTTAAGGCCCTTCACTTAAGAGTGTATTATTTAAGAAGTAAGTGTCTACTTACATTCTCTGAGTGTGCTGCTGCTTCTTTTGATTTCTCCTTTTGTTTTCTTCTCATACTTTTGGCTTCTGCCATAAAGTCTCTGGATCTGAGGCACCCTCCTTTTCCAATATCCCTGTTTTCCCTAAAACTTCTAATTCGAATCACTCCTAAACTCAGCCTTTCCTTCTTTTTTCTCTCACCTTACTTGCAATTATCTATCTCCTCACACTGCCCTCCTGTGTTGTAGGGATGAGAGTTCCAGGTTTGTAGCCGGGTCTTAGCCTTTGCATTATTCTTCCAGAGGTGCTCTTTTAAGATGTCCATAAAGTTTTAAAGGTTTAAAGACCAAACTTGAGAGGAAGATCTCATGAGGGTGCAAGAGATTCTGCTATTCTCTGCTGTACCCCATTTTTTCTTCTTGAAATGTTTTTTCTGTTTGCAGCTTTGCTCCATGAACGGCAGCCAGCAGCCCCTGGGGCCTGTTTATCCGGTCACCCCTATTCTTACACATTTTGGGTGGAATAAAATGGACTCCAGATACCATCAGCACCTGCTGTTGGGCAAAAGCCTGACTAATGTTATTTTGATGAAAAACAAAAAGCCACCTCCCCCCAAGGGATTCTGTATTTATTTTATGCTTTTAAATAGAATAGAAAGAATCCACCATTTCATTTAGCATCTCCTCCTCCTAGCTGGTCTTTGGAAGACTGGAAAAGGTGGGGTGTACTGGAGAACCCCTTTATTTACATTGCCAATTCCCCTTGCTCTCCTTCATCCCTAAGCACATACAGGCAAGCAACAGTCTATCTGCAACACTGTTACCACCGCGAGCAAATACAGCTTTTTGTTTAACTGTATGATTGCTCTCTTGGTGGGGTTATTTCTCCCCCTGTCTCAATTTGTCTTCTTAATAACTAAGATCAGTACATCTAAATGGTCCTTTTCTTTTTTTCTTTTCCTATTTTCTGTTTTTTAATTTTTAACAAGCACACTGGGTGTAACAAGATACTCAGCTACAAACATTAATCATATTAAAACTAATTAAAAACTGAAAAGTTTCTGTGCATTCCAAGCATTGGGGGTAGGAGGGGGCGGGGAGGGCTTTGGTTTGAGCCCTCGTTTCCTGAGTGCAAGCAAATGCCTGACACATGGACTTCACTGAATTCCAAAATGTAGCAAAACAGTGCCTGCATATTTGGCAGGAACCACCACCAGTTCAGGTCAGTGTCTGTTTCAGCAAAAGAGAAAGCCCTGAATGTTAACAGAGGAAAACGGGAGGAACAACATGTGACATTTTTTAATTGCAGCACTTCTGTTACCCAAGGAGCACCACTTTGCTCCCGCTCTGTAAACACTTCCTCCTATGCAACTGCCTTTGAACACATTTTTGAAGGGGGGAGGCAGAGGGAGGGGTGAGGAGGAGGTCAGGGCTTTCAAGCTGTTAGGATATGAATGAGCTATCATGTACTTCCCCCCCCCCCCCCCTTTTATTTTCTTACTTCTTTTTAAATGTTGGCTGCAATAAATGTTTTAAGGAGACACCAGTGAATCTGTGGTCAGAAGGATGTGCAAGCAGTGCTACAGGACACTGAACCCCAAATCAGTGGGAATGCAGAAAGGCAAAGGGGAAAGACTGCTGGAAAAATGACAAGTGATGGGGCTCTGCCCAATGCAAGGGGGACCAGCTGGGAAGGATGTGTAACCCCCTGAAGCCCCACCACCTCATTTTGCTTCCACCTTGCTCCTCCATCAGCCTCTGCTGTGGTTCTTGGCTGCTGGTCCCCAGTATCAGGGTGGGAGAACCCTCATCCACTTAGGGGCACAGCCTGACCCCAGTTAATATAGGACCAAACCCATCTTTTAAGCCTTTCCCTGTAAAAGCAAGAGTAGGTCATTATGATTTAAAATACTGGTTTGGGCATTGTCTTCTTACTTCTTTCTTGAATTTTGGCACCTTAAGCTGCCTTTGTTGTTGAGAAACTTGCTATTTCTTCAGAGATAGGGCTGGATCACTTGTTATTGTAACACTTATTGGTGATAAAGTTCAGTCTAAAAATTAAGCAGCTGCAATGTTGCAGCACAAATTAGTTTAATGTAAGCAGTCAGGAGCAGCTGTTTGGCTCGGGACTCCGGTTCCGCGGTGGGGGAAGGGCCCTGTGATGCTGACAGCGTTTTTTTCTCTACATAAACATTTTCGGCTGTTGCAGCTTTTGTGCCGATCATGTGACAGTGTCCCTAGGCAGATAATTTATTTCTGTAGCTTTCATGAGCAATCATTAACCTTCAGACACTGAGCTTGCTTTCTGCTTTGTGGCATTTGCTGGTTTTTTTTTTTGTATCCTAACTAGTTTAATTCACAGAGTGTCAGGAGAAAATTACGACCAATTTATAATAGACTGTAATGCATAATACTTATGTTTCTATTAAAACAGACCATGCTTACAAGACCATTCTTATGGCTTAGCTTGTGTTCATGGATCAGAATAATTATTTTCAGTGATGTAAGTGCAGCTGTCATCATGATACTCCCATAGTGTCTTATTCTGAATGCAGAGCCCTTCAGAGTCCTGATTTGGGACCACCCTTTTGAATTCCCCCTTTGCCAGAGACACTGCAGAGTTTATTGAGGTGCAACAGGCTTGGGAGAAAGGGCATAGCATTTATTCTGTCAATTGCTATTCTCCCACCATGACCAGCTGCTGAACAGGTATTGACCGCTGCAGAAAGTGTGCCTAGAAGAGAGACGAGGCATTACTGATAGCAATTACAGCTCAAATCTTCACTAACTTAGTCTGGGGTTTCAAAATCAACTTAGCAGATAGGATTGGATCACAAAGCAGTTGTGAATGTTAGAAAAAGACTTTATTTTCATTCCTGTCCATTTTGTTACAGCAAGGGAAACAATAAATTAAGTGACTTTGTCAAGGTCACTGAAGAAATAAATGTCGGAATAGGAATTTCCCCTTCCCTGATCCTTTTCCCTAAGTCCTGGGCTTTTGTCTAGGGGAGGTGACAAAAGAGTGAATACAGAGTCTTGGGCAAAAGAACTAAAAAGTAAGCAATAAAAAGGGAGAAGGGGAAATCATAAAAAGAGCTGAAAGCCTGGATGACTGCCGGCTTACTGTGAATATAATTCTCCTTCAGATCTGAATGTGATTTTTGCTTTTGTTCACTGCTTTCCTGCCCTATCTTAATTCTCTTTTCTAACTGGTCATTCACTAGCACTAGGAAGTTCATCTTTTTTGTATCAGAGAGCAAGATATTACATTCGTATATGCTTGTGAATAGGTGTAATCTAGACATACGTATTCCTTCCTTTATTTTTCATTCCTTGTGTCACAGTGGAATCAGACATTTATGATAGAAGTGCTACCAACATAATGTTGCAGATGCAATGGACATGCCAGACACAGAGTGGATGGGAACAGAGATGGAGAAATAAAAAGATTTTTCCAATGCCCCAAGAAGGAAAAGGGGTATTATCATAATTTGGGCAATGGAACAGTGGTAACATCCAGATAGCTCAACTATTGCTCTGCTCGCTTAGGACTCAAAAGATACTTTGACTATCCCGTAGCTGCTCATTAACTTATGAAAAAAGCATGTAACTGAAAGAAGACCAAAACACAATCTGAGAAGTGACAACAGTGCTACACACTGTACGATCTTGTAAAATAGAAAAATGGGTGGACAGATTTTGCTGTCATTGTCAGGAAAAACATTTCCTTTCTGATTAGTTAAAAATAATAGTCTGAAATTGGTGGTTTACTGATGCTAGGTTTCTGTGTGGAAAGATGAATGAAGGAGTAGCTCACTGTTTGAAACCTTCATCTTTCAAAATGTTTAATGAATGAAAGCACAACATGGTAAATGTGGTCTGAAATCGGGAATGAAAAAGCAGAAGCCTGGGATGCTTACTGAAGGGCAAATGGGACTACAGAGGGACTTGGTGTTGTGTTACATATAGAAGTGGGTGACATTTTTTGGATGCATTAGAGTGATTTAGGAGCCATCATCCCATTGACTTTTGACTAGAGTCAGGATGTAACTGCCTAAGTCAATTCTGAAAATGGGAATTAGATTTCTAAGCCATTTTAAGGTGCTTTTGAAATTTTTACCCCTAATCCCAGGGTGATTAATTTGTAACAAGGTGATTCATTCGTATCTTTCTTGTCTCCAGAAGCCTGAATGACACATTTGAGATGCACTCTAAAAGCACAGGTAATAGAGTGCTATCTCAGCTACTTTAAAAGACAATTGATTAATTTGAATTCATGCTTTTCTTCTCATGTTTAAAGGATTCTGAAAGTAGTAATAGTGCTTTGGAGCTGCTTGGTTTGAATTTTCACTTCCATGCCCTTGCCTTCATTAGGATTTTCCTTCCCCTCTACCTTCCCGGGCAAAAATTGTTCCTATCCCTCCCCATTGCTAACAGCAATGCAGTCCCTCTGGTCACAGCAAAATCAGGAGGTCTAAGGTAGTATCTGCTTTGCTGCACTGACTGGCTGAGTAGCTTTAGACAAAACAGTGTCCAGGAACCTCCTGTGAACTTGTCTCTTACTAGTCTACGCTAGCAACTACAGGTACGTTTGCTGGGGCTGGCCCACAGTTAGCAATGCTGGGAGAAAGGGCTGCTCAGATGCAGTTAATAAACCAAGCCTTTCTTATAACTAGTTCAAGCACCTAACCTGCTAGTTTGTCTGAAGATAAAGACTGTTCACTTTGGTATTTCACCAGATTTTGTTAGAATCTCGCTAAAAATTTACTGTAGTGTTTTATGAACTTAATTTTTTTTGTTATTACTGTCATGAAGTTGATCTACTCTTGGAAAGCTGGAACTGTAGTAGGACTTGAATAGATTTGGTCACGACATTATATAAATCTATGTATACTGTTACCTTATGTCAGCAACATTATTGCAAATAGTTTCCATTGCTTCTGTGAGCCTCTGTGTTTTAGGGCATAAGGGATGACACAAAATCCTTTCTGGAGTAAAATGAAGACTGCCAAGCCTATCTATGGGACTTCTCGAAAACATTAGTGCTTGCCAAAAATAGCACACATCAGAAACTCATCTAAATATTTGACTTGACTGTACCTTCAGAATTGAAGGATCACAACAACTTTACTCCTGCTCCCTGATACAGCCACAACCAAACAGGCTTCTTAAATTAATTTAGAAGGCAATGGTTGGTATTGACTTTACTGTTTGGAGCAAGGAAGCCTGTTTTGTTTGAATGTCTTCAAGGAGAGAAATAGAGTAGAGGGACTAAATGCAATAGAGGTTTGATTTATGGACTAATATCTCCAGCTTTTGACTGTGGAAATTATTTTGTGGAATGATTTGTTTCATGCAGTTTCAAAATAGTCTCCCTGAAGGCTAGAGTCACCTAAGTTTTCTGTGTTGCAGGCTGGAGAGAATCATAGTCCCAGGGAGCCCTCACACACCTTCTGGTGTGTCAGTGGTCTGGAGCACTACTCATCTTTTGGTGTAAAGACCCCCAAAAATTCCTAAGGAAAGCAGGGGGCATCTGAGTAATAGGGGAAACATGCTTCTAAGAACATCTTCTAAAGCTTCCTACCCTGATTCGCAGAAGAAAAAGAGAAGGGTAAAGCTTCATCTCAGTCTGGGCTGTAGATCTGGGCTTTTCTTTGCTGGGTACCTTGGCTGGAAAAAGTCCTGCAAATCATTTAGTCCTTGAGGAATGGAGTGCCTTGCATTGAGAGCAACCCTTGCAGGCACCTCTGGCTCTGGTTGTTGTTTGGGACATTCAGCACTAAGTTAACGAGTGACAGAGCTTTCCTACTCAGCAGCCTGGAAATGCAGAAGGTATATCCAGAAGAACTAAAGGCTGCCATAAATTTTATCACTATCAGTTCTTTGAGCTTACCTTTTCAAATATCAGTTTGATACAACATGAATGTGTATGTAACACTTAAATAGATTCTAAAACAGAACCCAGACTGCCCACAGTGCTCTCAGGAGAGAATGATGAAGCAGATTGCTTTGTGTAGTAACAGACAGAGCTCAGAAATGGTGACAAACACACAGTAAGAACATATACGGGGGATAGTAAACCTGCTCTTTGAGGGACTTGAACTGGTGAATTTCTTTCTCTTGCATTTTCAATTAACAGCCAACACCCCCAAAAAGCAAAACCACAAAAAAAACCAACAAACCCTAACCCAAACCCCAGCAGAGGAAATGAAACCACAACAACTTTTTTCACACTAGCTAATTTCAAGGGCCTGGCATATGCACAACAAGCTTAGGAAGTTCACAGGTGCCATTGATACCATTGGTATCAATGAATCAATACAGGTGAATGATAGCATTCTCCAGAATGCAGATGCATTGGGCTTTCTTGTGAAGTACAACACACGTGTTTTAACATAGTTTCAAACATTTCTTTATTTTCAATTTTATTTTTTACCTCCTGTAATCCACTTATTCTTTTCACTGCCATGCAGCTGACTAGATCCAGAGACTTCACATTGGAGTAATCTCTCATCCCAGAATATGTATGATGTAGAGAAAGCCAAGCAGATGGAAATTATTTTCACAAGAACAAGGGACACTTGGATAGAACAAGCTTGCAGTTTGCAAATCAGAAAATATTTCACTTATCTGAGAAAAGAAGGGAGGAATTGCCCAGAAACAGGAAGCAAAGATCTAGAATCATGGAATCAACTAAGTTGGAAAAGACCTTTAGGATCATCAAGTCCAAACTTTACTCCGGGATTGCCAAGTCCACCACTAAACAATGACACTTTGCGGCCTTATCTGCATCTATGAATGTGTTTTTGACACAGTTATTCTCCCCTGAAAATTAGCAAAATGGAAAAAGCAATGGCTTGCTAAAAAGAAGTATTAGATCTTCTGTATGAGTTTCAGTTTCTCTTTAGAGTACCTGGCCACAGGTTTAGGAATCTGGCTACAGGTCAGTGTATTTTGTCCTTTTATTTTCCCTCTTGAGAAAAGTTGTCAACTTGAAAGAAGGTGGTATGCTGAGACCAATGTCATTTTATGGAGAATGTGTTTCAGATAAAAGGATAACTATCTTGGAGAACCAACAGAAAGCATCTTTATAATTTGATTAGTTCAATTTAAAGTTAATATTAAGCTTCTGAAATGCGTCTGTTCATTTGTTTGCTGGCAGTTTGGTTCCATTTTCTCCCTGTTTGACACTGGCTGGAAGACTTTTGTGCTTTTCTGCATGGGTTTTCCTCCCTGTTTTCGGGTGGGGGGTGGGGGGAAGATTTCATTAAAGCTTTTGCTTTCTTTACAGGGGATTGAATGTTAAAGTTGCTTAGAAACTTGAGAATTGGTGAAAAGAAAGGGGGGCAATGTGCATGATACTAGTTAACAATGTTACTTACACACCTTTCGTTTTCTCTTGCTATATAGTAGCAGTTCTACCTCACACCATTATTGATAATGTTTAATTGACTCTTCTTACAACTGCCTTC
The DNA here is from genome assembly GCA_039720435.1 of Amazona ochrocephala. NCBI lineage: Eukaryota > Metazoa > Chordata > Aves > Psittaciformes > Psittacidae > Amazona > Amazona ochrocephala. The sequence goes on from CM077878.1 coordinate 78,593,731, forward strand.
TCCAGGATACAGTGAAATACCCAAAGTATGGATAAATTGAGAAAAATTCCCATAATTTCCCAATTAGAGAAAGTTTCAGAGGGAGGTATAAATAGAGCATAATTTAGACTTAAGTGGTATATACCCCCTGTGACCTTCTGCATAAAGGACATATTCACCCTTAGCTATCTTAACCATCTGAGCAAACTTATGTCTGGTACTGGTCCTGTAGTAAACAAAAAGACATTCCTTTCCTTTAAATGTGAACTACTATGTGATCTGCGGCTCCAGCATGTCAGTTCAGCTTTCTTGGAAGGGAAGGATCTGGTGTCTGCAAGCTGCTTTCTGAGTGCTGTTTAAGTGGATTTGAGAAGCAGCCTTATACTTGGGGGGAAAAAAATTGGTTGAAGAAAAAAATTGATCTTCAGATTTCCCATTCAGTATTGAAACAGCATTTCTCTTTGTTTGTATGCTCAATATGTAGTAAAAATAGGATCTATTATAACCAATCTCTACTCTGAGTTTCTTCACTGAAGCTCAGATTTAGCCCAGTATCTGGGCTGAAAGAAATACGTACATGAGATAAAATGATGGAATTTGATGTAATATAGAAATGATACAACCAGGTATAACTAGAAGTAACAGAATGAAAGTGAACAAAGAAAAATCCATGCTGATAATGAGGAAAAATTTTGTAGCAGTGAGGTCTGTTAATCTGCTGAACACTCTCCCAAGGGAACAAGTTGAATCCTCATTGCTTTAGCTATTTTTAAAATGAACAAAACAGTCAAGATCCTTGTAGGAAGACACTCTTAATTAACAAGAAGACAGAAAAAATGACCTAATGGGTCTTTTTTTCCCCATCTCCACTATTCATGACTATTATTGTAGGCAAAACCAGGTTTGGCAATAAAATTATGGATTTCCAATTTTTGCAGCAATTTTGTAGCACTTTTATTCCATAATAATAGCAGTACTTTCCCACTCTTCATTTCCCTCTATAAACTTTTGTACCTCACTTTTCTTTCAAAGAAAGAGGGCCATTTTGTAGGCCTCTGACTGGGAAGAGCTGTCAGGTAGCACAATTTACTTTAAGTAATACTACTTGTAAGTATAAGGTAAATATTTGGAGCTTGTGTGTCCTGATTTTCATCAAAAACTCTTCAGTCAGACCTAAGGGCCAGGGTAATAATACTGGACAAAACGTCATTGCCTGTATCTGTGGGTCATCCTGCAAAAATAAGGAGCTGTGACATAATACAGTGAAGTCTTGTGCTTATGTTGATTTCCACAAACATAAACTCTGAAGACATAAGATGCAGTGCATTTTTGTTGTCAGTATTTAGGGCTCTTTATACAATTTCAATGCTTTTCTTCCTTCCACAGAAACCAGTCTTTGACATGGAGTGTATTCACACCAGTAAGAGGCCTGGGCAAATGTGATTCCTGCTCCTCTGGCCAGGCATCTTTGGTACCTGCAATCCACATCTGCTACTGTCCTGCACCCACTCCTTTCTTCCCTGAAAGCCCCCATTGACTTGGATGGTGAATTGGCTCAGGCAACTGACAGCTGATCAAAAATAACAGATATTAAATAGTGCAAGAAAAGCAGCAATGGCACATGGCCCTTTATGGGCCTGATTCTCAGCAGCTGGTTTTTAAGAAGATAGTGACATGAGTTTACATGGTTAATACTGATGTAAAACTGAAGCAATACTGTGATGAGACAAGTCTTATTTCTTCGAAGTGCTGTGCAAATATTTATCAATCACTCTTCCCCATAGCCAGCAAGCTATGCAACTTCGTTTCTGCTTTCTTTATCAGAAAATAGATTGGTTGAGGTCAAATGCAGGAAGTTCTGATTATTTTGTTATAGTTATACAGCAAGTATAGACGAAGGGTGTTGAAGCCTGTACTACAAAAACAGCCCCAGATAAACTTGTGAGTGGTATGAGAAAGATGACTAGAGTATAAAATGGAGAGAGACATGATGCTAATGTATATTTATTAGTGATTTATTGAGATGAATGTTCATCCCAAGAGTTAATCCAGAAATATCCAAACCACTGTAATTATCCTTGCACAAAGGCTCTCTATTATTTTCCTGTTAAATAACAAAGCCTTTTCATTACCCAGGACTGACATAACTTCAGCTGTAGTGTTAGGTAGGCAGCGAACAAGCTTCTTCTGTCTGTGGGGGATGGGATATCATGGGATGAAGCCCTCTCTAAAGCCATAGCAGAATAGAAACGGGATGGCCAAACTTTTCTTTGAATAAAAATTACTATCATTGCTAACATGCCAAGTTTCTTGTATCACAAGTAGCTGGAATCTTATGGACACTGCAAAAAACACAAACTCCTATCACACAAAGAAAGGAAAACATAGAAGCACCAGCCGCAGGAATGCAATGTCTTAAAATTGGGAAAGACTCCAAAATCTGTAGTAGCTCTTTAATCTGTGACACAAGAACGAGGATTTTCACTATGGTTTGCGTTCCACATACGCCTTTGCCTTTGAGCTCTTATGCAATTGGTGATGCAGTAAAACCATTGTATTCATAATGATTTCAAAGACGTGGATGCTTCCAGGGTTTGACCTATTTTACCACTCATGCATTATACACTGGGTAAAGTTACTCTTATAAGGCAGAGTCATTAGTACTTAAAATGTATCTGCCGACTGCTGCCCATTTTCTCGGCAAGACTGCTGATTTTTTAATTCTAAATCAACTATGCTTTATTCAATCATTTATGTTTACATGCATCAAAAAACTGCCCATACATATTTTACAGCAGAGCTTAGCTTATAAAGGTAATGTAAGGGGTTACAACTGTTATTATCCCATAACAAATACTTCCTCTGCTAAGGGTTTCTTGACTAAAGTTTAAATATTCCTTTTCATTATATATGGTTTTTTTACTTTAAAGATATAAAAGCATACCTGTGGTCATTACCTCCAGACCCACAATGCAACTCAGTTTTTTTGGAGGCCCAGCAAAATTATACTGTGCTTTGCTTTAAGTGGGATGAAGTCTTTTCTAGTTAAGTATGCTTGAGACCTACAGAACTCAAACTTTGATCTGCTATAGTAAGGCGCAAACATCTTCTTGAACATCAGCGTAATGCTTCAGGACCTTTCGATGAGCCAGGCTGGAAATTTTGTGTGCTGTGGTCGTCATTGCAAGGACAAACCATCCCGCTTAGTTTTGAAATCTGCTAAACTGCATTAAATCATTTAAAGAATTAATATCTGATCCCCAAACAGAGTACTTCAGAGCTCATTTTCTTTAGATCCCATAGCCATCCTGCCTGGTGCTGCCAGCAAACTTGAACCGTGAAGAGAGAACAGATTTCTCCAGCCTCTAACATGGGTTAACATAGAAAGAACAGGACAGGACAAATGTATTCTTCTGCTCACTGCTGAAGTGTTACCATCGGTAAGACGTACAGCATGTATGGAAGATGCTGAGAGTAGGCTCACACCAAAAGTTTGCTTGCAGCAGTGGGGGAAGCTGGTGGATACCACCCTTTCCCTCTCCCTCCTCCACAGAGATCTTGTTTTCTGTAGGTCAGTCTTTCCCTTACTCCACAAAAATGGATCTATCTCTCTGAAGCAGTTGCAGAAGAAAAGCTTGGGCATATGCCCACAAAATCTTCCCTCTGCACCAGCTGCACCAGTAGTACTGAGGCACAGATCTTCCCTTTACCTACTGGGGAGAGAGAGGTTCTTCACCATCATGTTACCCCTCTTGTCTAGTCTGAATTTTTTGACACCATTAGGAGAAGATACCAGTGCACTGCTGAAGAAGACCATACATTGATCACTTCAGCATTAGCTGACCCAGCGCAAAGACCAGACCTGCTCCTGGAGGTGAACTCAGGGCAGGACTGAAGGTTTCCCTGCTCCCCTGTTCTGGTCTTACACCCTGGCTCAGGGCTGAGGTGGATGGTGTTTCACTGGCTGTCTCTGTGCTCTTGAGTGCTTTGGGGCCAATGTGTGGTCTCTAATGAGAAGTTAAATGAAACCTTTGCTGTTTCTGTGATCTCCACAAATAGTAGGAAAGTGAAAACAGAGGCAAGAGTCAATAAGTCAGTGATTACATTAAAGAAAATGGTTCTCTGTAGAAAGCATGAAAGAGAAAACACACTGGGTGCTGGGACTGAAGAAAGGAAAACAAGGCTGGTGGGGTTTGGAGGTCTTTTACTTTAATTTGATCCTTTCATAGTGTATTTTAAATTCATAAATAATGGAATAAAAAAGACCCCAACAAAACTCAGCTAAATGATCTTGAGCCCTCAAGCCTCAATCAAAAAATAAACACTATAATACTTTCAAAAGGAATTAGTAATGCACAGTTATAGTATTCCATGTTTAAAAATAAAGCTGTTGAATAAATGAACAATACCATGGCTGAAAAGTATTTCAGTTGAAGAGTGAAATCCCTGCAGAGAGTGATCTGTGAGATTCTGCAGGAAATCTGCATTACAATGCACCATTTCCATTTCCAGGGAGGGGCTCACAGAAGGACACATGGAGGAGAAAAAAGAAATGAAAAAGCCCCAGTCCTTTATGCCTAGGTTGTAGGGGGCCTTGGCCCATCATTCTTATGCTAAACAGTTACTTTTTCTACAGGTACCCAACTGAAATGAATATTTTTGAAGGAATAGTGAATGTGAAAAAGGCTAACTGAATTGGTTCTTTGGTTAAAGAAAACTGTCTCCATAGCTCGCCTTTAGGCAGCAGACACACATTTAGCTCTCTGCCTTGCTGCAAATGAAGGAAGGAGTGTGGCTGAATGAGGTAAACACTGGACTATTGTGCTGCTCTTTGTCTTTTGCTCCTTCATCCCAACTACTCCACCTCTTGTTACTAATTAAATGTCTTTGCATTGGAGGAAAAGTTCCCAGCTAGATTGTTAGCCCACTAAGCAACCAGCTCAGGTGGGATGTGGGTGGCTAGGGTCCTAAGCCTTCTCCAGTGACAATCTGGTGTAGCTGTTCTTCAGTGCAGGGGCTATGATTAGCCTCCCCTCGGCTTGAGTCTTCTGGCAGTAGTTTAGCAGCTGGACAATGGCCATCCAAGGACTTGGCTACACAAAGTAGTATGTCCTGGCTGACTGCCCCTATCTGAAGGCTAGTGTGCAATGGGCCAGCCTTGCTTGTGTGTGGAAAAACTTACACAGAGCTGGTTTCCTTTTGCTGCAGAGTGGGAAAATTTGTGGAATCTTAGTTAAATTTGTGGGATAGGAAAAAGGGAAAGCCAGCAAGTGGAAGAAAAAGGAATAAAATTCCTGGCTTCTAGTCCCCAGTTTATTAAGCCAGCCATAGCAGAATGTGACTAAGTCACTGGCATTAGCATGTTCATGTGGTTACATTACTGAAGAGTACTACTAAACATAAAGTGCTGTCTGCACTATCCACAGCATGCATAGAAAATGTTTTGGCACATGGAATGAATAGTCCCATAAGCTGCAAAAATCTATTTGTTGCAGTATCTACCATAACTAATGCACTGGGCTACCACCCTCTTATAGCAGTTGAAGACAATCTTGAAGACAGGTAGATGCTATGTTTCTGCTTCCTGAGCATATCATTAAACAGAGAGTGTCTTTTGCTATTTAAAGGAATAAAACCACAAAGCAATCAGCATCTGGTTATTTCTGCTAATCAGAAGTTTATGGTGATCCCAAATAGAGAGAAATTTTACCCATAACCTCTACTGGAAAGTACTGAAGGTCAGTCGTAAGTATTCCCTATGTTTTCCAATTAGAGTGCCATCTTTTATGGCAAATATGTATATGTATATACATGCTTATAATTCATTGTGGCTGTGCATAATGCCAAATTAGTGAAAAAATAATTTGAAATTTCTGCATTTGCACAAACACAAATACCTGCCTTCATACATGGATTTATTCACATATGCATGTGGAGCCTGTTGCATGTTCTTATGTGCGTGTATGTCTATGAATCTGTGTGTTTATGTTTATGTAAGCATGTGTATGGCAAACATTTCAAATATGTGTGCATGTGAGGAGGCAGATTTAAAGGTGTACATTACATGGTATAAAATATACTGCTACATAAATCACAGAAAGAATTCCATCTCTAAATTACACTCCAGAAAGAGCAATTATTGCCTCTAAGATATTTCTGTTAAATTCATGAGACATCATACAATTTTATTCATGTTATCATCTACGGTTGCCTGACAGTGTAAAAAAAATCTTAGCTGCTAGCCGACGACTGTGCAAAATACTGTCAAAGGAGTGGCAAAGGTCACTTCTATTGCCTGCCTTTTTATGAGTTTCATTTTTGTCTTCTTTTTTCTCATTGCAGTTTGTTTGTGTACATTGCTAAACTTTAATGGAAGAAAATATGAGGGGACAAAATAAATATAAAGAAACAGACTGCTGTTCAACAGTGCTGAGCTGGTCTTTCCATGAATGATGTTAGGCTCGTGTTTAGAATAAAAATCCAGAAGGTCCACAAACAGAAGGTTGCAGCAGTGTTTTTCTCCTTTTCTCTCTCTTTTACATTTGATGCATTTTAAAATTAACATTTATTTCTGTGTAGTTAGTTAAATGTGTTATCATTAAGCACAGCAATACTTATTCTGTGAGCCACAGAAAGGAGAGGCCGTGAAACCGGTAGTGCATTTTCTTTGGTACTGTAGATGGCCCATTGCTGTGTGCATGGGATTTTGTTTGTGTAAGTTCAGATTCCAAACTTGCTTGCTTAACCCCTTTAAAAATAGCAACTGATTAGGGTTTAACCCAGCAGTAACTTTTCCACATGCAAGTGCCTACCATCAGGCATTGAAGTCCCAGTTGAGGTCCTTAGGAAAAAGGTATAATTTTCTAGAGGTGTCAGGAAGCATTTGCAGTTCTTGATGAATTCAATTGTATCAGCATGTCCTTTGTATTCCTGAGAAGGAGAAGCTCTTAACTCTGGCTAATCAGTTGAAATATTATCTTGATCTTCTCAGTAAAGTGCCTTAAATTCAGATGAGCTTTTCTTGCTCAGTATCAGCCTTAGCAAAGTGTATAAATAAATGTTTTTGTAAAAGCCGAGACTGAAGATAATCTGATACTTAAGTGCTTTGCTGTATAAGGGCACATCTTAAGTATTTCCTTGAGTCAGTTCCTAATTATTTGTTATACATGTCTTGAAATGAGATTCATAGATACTTTGGCAATGCTGAAAAGCTATGTAGTTTCATAACCATTTCTACAGATACTTCTTCAACTTTTTGTTGTAAGTTTGCTTCTTAATGCATCTCTCCTTCAAGAAGTGAAAAAAACTCCATGTGAAGTATGAGCACAGACCCCAAAGGACCAGTTTATACTTTGAGATAAGAAAAAACATTATAAGTAAATGTGATGCATAAGTTGACCTCTATTAAAAAAAGTGTTCCCATTTCTGCACAAAATGGTATTCAGTAGGTGATGGCACAGGTTTTTCAATCCTCACAAGAGCCTGAACAATTGCAAACCTATAAAAGTGAAAAATGGTGGAGAAACAGTGACATTACAGTTAGCGACTGCACCTCCTGTGCAGTTACGGGGATAACAGCAAGCAAAGCTAGTGCAAAAACTAGGCAAGCCTTTCACCCCTGCAGACATGGCACTGATGATAGAAGTACTCTCAGAAGTTACTGCAAAAGAGGGGTGAAACAGTAGCTGAAACAAAGGCGTCCATGTTGGACAGTGCTCGAGTGCCAGGCAGTCTCAGTTGTACTGCCAGGACCAGAGTAAAGCCACAAAACAAGGTGTTGTATGTAAATATTTCCATTGAGAAGCTAGAAATTCCTGAAATCTCCTTATGTTGAACAGTCTGAGGAGGCTTCCAGCACAATTTTTCAGATTAAAAAGTTTAAACTTTCTGAGTTTTTAGATGCTTAAAACATCTGAAAACTGCCAGTCCAGTTTTCAGATGGACTGTCACTAGGATCGCTAGGGTCATGTTACAGACAAGAACATACTGAAAACTCCTATCCAGCAATGTAAACAGTTTGTCTAGTAGAAACAGTTTATTTCAAGATGTTTTCCTATTTATTCCACCTATGGAAAAGGTTAGATCCAGGAAAGGAACATTTTCCCTTCCCCTATGAAACTGTTTATGGTTGCAACTGGTTTTCCCATTGGAATGAACCCAGCATTCTTTTAAAGGTTTTCAGAGAGAAAACACATCACCAAATGGTTAAGGTCCTGCTTGTAGTGAATCAAACCAGGGACCTTACACATCTCAAAGTATGAATTATTTGGTCTGGAATTTGTATATTCAAATTTTGGACAATCTATTTATGAACCTGCGGAACTGATTTTTTCTGTTGACAGGGATTTTATGATTAAAAACACAGGGAGACAATTATACCTCACTGAAAATGACTGTTTGTAAATAAGGTTCGAAAATGGGTTCAATCCCTTTAGCAAAGACTACCTTATGGCTTCACTACCCACTTATCTAGACAGTAAATATGCCTGACACATTTCACCACTAATGTGGAATTAAGGTTATCAGAAAAACCATCTTTGCTTTCATCTGGTCCTGGAATGAGATTAGCCCTGATTTTTGGCATGAACTGAGCCCCAAATTCCTTAAACTAGCATTGGCTTCTGACTCAAACACTTGTACCTTCTCCCTGATCCACAAACACCAGCCTAGACCAGATAGTTCCCCTTCCTACCAATATATCTATAAGGATGCATTTAAAAATATAATTTCCTTGTTTGCCCCCCAGTGAAATAGTTTCATCAGTCTAATTTCTCAGGCCTTTTTGAAAGGGATTTTCCTTTAACTGTGACTTGCGCAAGTAGCTACATGCATCATTTCTGTTTTTGTAAACAGTAAAAATAATGTTAAAATTAAAACATTCTTTTTGTCAACATATGTAGCTGGAATGCTGAAGGCTGTTCTGCTAGTAGGGAGAGGTCTTGCACACATTTATTTATCTGGTTAAACTTTGCGGCTCGTCTTTAAAGCCAGCAACTTCTCAACCCCAAGCAGCAGAGCACAAGTAAAGGCAGATGGTTGAATGAAGCAGAAAAACTGACTATAAAAAGCTCAGCCTTCCAATAACGCTGCTGCCTCCCAATTTTTTCATACAAATCTCTCCATTTTGCCTTCCAGAAACTCACAATTAAAATTCTGTTCTGCCTGTCTAATCAAGACAGCAAATCTATCGAATTGCATAATGCTGGGGATAATCAAGGAAGGATGTGACATGAATCCATTTTTCTTTACAGGTAAAAAATGAAACATTATCTCTCCTCCCCTGAAAACAAATGGCTGTCTGAGGATATTGTATTTGGCCTATCTTCTCCCTCTTTTTCCTCTCTACCTTTGTCACCAGCTGTTCACTGCTTAGTAGATCTGGCATCAGAGCAAAGGTGTTATGACATTTCACTGGTGACAGTGTCTTACTGGTGTGGGAGAGGCACTCCATGAAGATCTGGATGCAAGTGGATTTCGTTGGCAATGTTAATCTCCTCACTGCCCACCCCTTTACCAAAGGTAATTCTTCCAGTAGCTGGGAGAACAGAGTAAAAAGCATATGTGCTCCCTACTTGCTGTAGCTAAGTCCTGTTTACTAATGAATATTGAAATTCCTTCTGCATCTCCTCTGTTTCATGTTTACATCCTCCAGGGCTGGTCTGGGCAGGATTTGATCCTTCAGTCTTTGGGTTCTCATACTTAACTAAGGGGCCAAATGCAACCCTGGAGCAAGGGCATGTTGTTTCTATTCAGATGTTTTAAGAGGAGCTGTGTGGGCTTACCTCGTGATTGAAATGAGCACTTAGCTTCCTATCCACCAATAAATTTCTGTGCATCAAGGTGAACAGGCAGACTACTTTTGCATAAAGTCAGAGAGAGAATCAATCCAACTGGGATGAACTGGTTTGTAACCCAATCATGCTTAATTTGGTTACAGGAAAAATAAGGCCCTTGGAGTTTCAACCTTGTTCCTGAGCAACATCAGGAATCTGATTTGTGCTGATCTCATAATCGGACGCAGACAACAAGGAAAACAAGTCCTTGCAGTGGTTTCTTTACTGAGCCTAACAAACCACATCTGATAAGCTATATAATTTGCTACAGCAATTTGTGCCAAAAATAAAAGGCACAGTCCTACAGTGTAGCACGTTTCTGAGAAAAACAGAACCCCACCCCTTCCCTTTGCAGGATCTTTCTTTTGCTTTTGCTTGCACAGTGAGACTGAGCTGATGCCTTCCATCCTGGCTGACTGACTCTGTGCTGGTGTTTGGGTACATTTCCCCCGCTGCTCCCCAAACTGCATTTGTGTCCCCTACAGCTCGAGAGGATGATGCAAGGCAATGACACTGGCAGGGTTAGGAAATGATGACAGTACCATGATGACTTAAACACTAAAGACTCTTTCTTGGCTAAGTGGCCCTGGCTGGAGGGAAGGAGGCTGAAGTTCTAAGTCATCAAGTAATAAGCTACATAGCTTTCTCTAAAAAAGCTGGGGTTTTACTGTTGTTGTTGATTTGACAGAGTTATTCCAAACTTGTAAGAAATGTGTCTCTTTTTAGTACAGTGACCAGAAAAGGAACTGGTTTGTCATGTGTGTTTTACATATCAGGCCCCCAGTGGAGTAAAAATTCTTCTGCTTTTTTGGGTTTGGTTTTTGTATTTTTTTATTTATTTTTTTTGTCCTGCTGCTTGCAGAGAGAATGGGTATGGAATAAAGCAAACAACACAAAGTTCTGAAGAACGCAGGCTCTCAGCTATGCTGCAAAATGTGAATCACTGCAGCATGTTTTTTAATCCGGATTTTGCCAAGGTTACCTTAAAAACCTTAATGCTTTTTGCAGTGTTTACAGCAAAAACTGCAGATGTGCTTCTTGGATATTAAAGGGAAAGCATATGAAAGGGAGGTGGGCTAACAGGAAAGGAGAATGAAAGGTCAATGATTTTAACTCTACCTCAATGAATTCCAAAGTTCGAAGGGATGTATTTGCTTGAAAGGTCATGCTATGGAAGGTGAGCACCCTGAAAGCAATGTGTTCGGAGTCGTACAGTGGAATAAGCAGAAAGGTAACTTGCTGGGATGTTTGCGTGTCAAAGGTGACAAAACCCTGCCTTTCTTTCAAAGCCTCTCAGCCCTCTGCAAACTCACTGGGAACAGGGATGAAGTTTAAAGGCAGCAGACAGGCATTTGCTTTAACTCCTTAGATAAAAGCCTGATCCAGAAGCCAATAAGATTTCACTTTTTACTGAAAGCAACTACATGAGAGAGCAGTGGGCTTCGTATTAGAGGAGTACTTGCAACTTTCAGTGCTTGTGCTTGAGCTCACACTATGTTCCCTTGGACACAAACCCCCTATGAAAACAAGTGCCAGGCACAAAGATCTTCAACAGCGGCTTCAGTTTATGCAGCATTATGAAAATCCTACTGACTGTAATTTTGAGGCCAAATATGTTATACATTGGTCCTTTGCTTGCACAGCACCTAGCACAATGGTTTCCTAGTTTATGACTGATGCCTACAAGCACTACTACAAGAAAAGAGTGAATACTGGTAATGTTAGCTATTCTTCAGCTAAAGTTACCTGGAAGGAAACGAGACCCTTCACAGTATCAAGAAAGTCTTCTTTAACGTTCACCACTCCCCTCTGCCTCCTGGCCAATTCTTGCTTGGTGCATTAATGTATTTTAATTTTATAGCACTACTAGAGGGAAGGAATGAATGTTCTTACAGGTGAGGACAACTGAGGTGCATGACAGAGTAAGGGACTTATGCAAGGTCATGCAGGAAATCTGACACTGCACCAAGAACAGAGCATAAGTTGCTTGAATTTCAGTCAAGCTCTTTCTCCATTTACCTGTCCTTCTGCCTGCTTGCCTAAGCCAAATAAAAACCAGCAGCCACACACATGTACACACACATGCATACCTACATGTGCACACATTACAAGACGCTATGGCCACAAACTCATATGCTTGGAAGCAGAATGCAAAGCATCCTCGTACACTTCAGGTTTTAGCAGCCATGTCTGTGTGCGTTTTGACGCATAGTGCTTATAAAATTGCGGGCCATTGGACAAATTGAAAGTGCAATCTTGGAAAGGATTTTCATCTGGCAACATTTTGGTGTAATATGGTTTGTCCCAGCAATAAAACACACCAGGTTTTAAGTTCCTTCTCCAGAGTGCCTGGGCACAAGGGCTTTCAAAGGAATTGTCACTAGACTTGTTTAACATGCGAAACAGCTGGTTTAGCCCTTGCCACATTGTCAGAAATCTTTACTTGAAGCTGAAAAGTAGCATTGTTAGCCTGAACCATTGCAGTCTGGCAGGCACAAGGAATGGCAAACAGGATTGTATAATGGTGTCAGCAGCTTTAGGAGTAGCTGGTGCTACCCAGCCTGTATTTAATACTACAGTGAGTTTGTCTCTGTGATTAGGCTCTACTCCTGTATCCATGCAAACAGTTGAAATTTTGTGTCTGCCTTAAACGAGAACAGGATCAGGCCTTGAAGAAAGGGGCTCTTATTTTTTGCAAAGCTGTACTCAATGAGCATGTTTTGGAAATACATCAGCATGACCTTTCAGCAATGTGCCAAAAAATGGAAAAAAAGAGAAAGACTTTGGGAACTGCCAACCAGGAAGCATTGTTTTGTTTGTTTAAAAAAGAAAACCAGAAACCCGTCCAAGAATTTTTGTGCAAGTTAGAGGCTAAGTCACTCTTCTTTATAATCACTCTTCTTTTTCTGGATATTGTATTTTCAGTGAGGGTAGATAAAATCTGGCAACATGCTCATTGGCTCTGTGCTTGGATTCAGTTCCCTTGACGCTCATCTGCCTCCATAAACTTTCATCTCCTAAATCCAAAGCAAGTTCACCCAGGAAAAGAAAAAAAAAAAAGGGAAGGGGAATGGGGAGAAGGCTGGCAAACTGCACAATAAAAATCCAAATTTCAGCTTCTGCCATTTCTCAATGAAGAAAACATTTCAATGGCCAAGAAGTGCAATAAAATGCCATAAATCACCCAGCTTTTATTTCCTGTATGGGAACTCTTCATACAGATGAAGTTCTGGCAATTTCTAGATACACACAGGTTTTGCAAGCGTGATTATTTCATCAGGTTGTGTTGTGCTGAGTGCTCTCATAACACTCGCAGAAAGTAAATTGAATAGAGACCGAAAGGTGAAAAGCTGTATATACTACTCCTTCACCCGCTCCCTGCTCCCTTCCCCCGCACCGGCTGTTTTGCAGCGTCAGCCCTCCATGCATCATCAGCTCCCTACAAGCTATGAAAACCCCTCTCCCCAGAAGTCAGCAGCCTTGCACAAAGCCATATAATTTGGCTATCCCAAACGCACTCCTAGTCCATTTCTTATTCTCCTGCTCCCCCCTGTTTGCATTCCAGCTCGTTTCTCATTTACCATGGGAAAGAAAGAGATACTAACATGTAACAAGGGGCACTTTAAATATTTTCTGATTCCTTCTTGCTAGTGTGGCCCGAGACATACTCTGTTTTACAGGGGTTCTCAACACAATGTGCTTTTAAGTACCTGCATAACTGTTTTATTGAAGTTTTATGTTAAAGTGGGGAAAAAAAGTTCAAAGTAAATTATAAATTCTGTTATTGCTAATTGCTAATGTAAAGTGGAGTAACTGCCATTTTGTTGAATACAAGTGAGTCTGACAAACCCAGCCTTCCAATTTTACTTACAGCTAGGTAATTTTACTTATGTGACTGGTCAAAGGGATACTGTCCCCCAACTGAATTAAAGCTTATTCTAATTTCATAGGGAATTACAGATACCTTACTTTATTTTAAATGTACGTGACCTCACAGAGTAATAAAAAAACTCTGAACAGCCAGTGTTTATATAGGATATATTAAACTCTCCCCAACGTTTTATGCCCCCTCTAGCTTTACAGCTTCAATTGGCTAGCAAGCACTGAGCCAAATTCTGCTTCAGTGACACATATGCAGTCAGCCTTCCCCTGACCTTCATGAGAGCTCCGTGCCTATGTCTAAGGGCAGAATTTGACCCATTTTTTCCCTAGGATGGTAAGGGGCTCAGATGCATCTTCTTTCTTCTATTTTGCTTTGCTGATGGATGAGTGCAGTGCAGCAGCACAATCACAGTATAGGTCCTAACCATAAATGCAATGTTAATTTCAAGCTCTATTAGCAACACCACGAGAAAAAAAAATGTTTGACAGGACAAAATCTGCAGGGGAAAGGAAAACATTATTCTGAAGCTTCAGGGATGTTATTATTACAAACAATGGAGAATTGATAAATGATATTTAACACTATTGAAGGTAGTTGACAGTGTTCCTTTGAGTGAGGACACTGAGGTCCTGAACACCGTGTGACTGCAGCCTGTGCACCCGGTGCTCACTAACTCGCCATCGGGTCACGTTGGGAACAATCTGCACAGCATTCATGGAAGAGCTGCTGTCAAGCACGCTGTGCCGAACACACATACACATTAATAACTGAAACACAGCCATTCCTTTTTTTTTTTTTTTTTTTTTTTTTTCTCCCTCCCTTCCCCTAAGCTTGTTTTAGTTACTATCTGAGTCGGTGCAGTGGGGTGGTGCGCACTCTCAGGGCTCCGGTGTTTTTTCGTTTGAGAGTGAGTGGAAAGACAAAAGCAAACAGGGTTTTGGCTATGAAAGGATGACCTTCCTCGTAAAGAATCTAAGTCTTTTAACTTCAGAGGGGAACGAGGCAGGAATGCTGTTTGTATCAGAAAACTAACACGGGGAATGGAGGGGGGAGGGAAGCAGCATCTTCTTCTGATCACTCTTGTGCTTTCAAAGATCCCCATTTCCCAGAACTACCTCTGCAGCAGGATAATATAATTATTAGCAGCTGTTAAAACAAACAACAAACAAAAACAAAAAGCGCACACCAGGAGTGGCATGTCTGCACATGCCTGAATGCTCAAACCGCTATACTGAAAACTTAAAAAGAGGCCCCCTTTCCCTGCACTGCCACTTAAATTCAGGCCTGGTAGAGCTGGAGCATGGTACAGTAGGACGAAAATAGCAGCCAGAGGCATTTATTTTCATCCATTCATGTTATGAATGCTGAACACTCCTCCATCTGATGAGCAGATCATTGATTCTCTTGCTTCTCAAAAACACTTTCCTATCAACAAAGGGCAGAAAAGATGACTTATTTCAGATTTAGAGAAACATGGGGAGAACAAGTGAGACAACGGAACAAATGCAAAAACTTCCATGTTGTGGGGATAGGGGGAGAAAGAGGTTAAAAGATTGCCTGCTGTGGTGGCTTTAAAAATCTGATAAGTGGTACAATTTCTGATACTTATCTTTCGTTGTCATATGTTTCATTCCTGGGATCGCAGGAGGGGATGCAGTTCTGTCTTTCCCTTACTTTTTAATGGGACCCACCAGGGCCTTATATTCTAGCTAAAAGTTTATAAACATAATCCTGGGAATCTATAAAATTCTAAAGCAAATAAAAAGAATCCCATGTGAATTGTTTGTTAAAATCACATGATGTTTAAGCAGCTCTCATGATTCCTTGGGCCAGTTTCACTGGATTCTCATGGCTGGCAGTATAATTTCTACCTGCTTCCTGGGACTACTTTTTCTGATTTGCTGGCTCTAGGCAGCTCTTTGGTCTGCAAATTCCTATTCGGAAACTGCAGTTCATTTATTAACAAGGCAGAAGGGCGCAGGTAGAGTGTCAGCCCCGTGAATATGAATGCCCTGCTTGACTGATCCGAGTGGCAAGCACCAAAGCAGAGACTTGCAGCAATTTAAAACGTGGCTGCCTCCAGCAGTTCTCACCCTCTCTCCCTGATCAGAGGTTTCCATGCCTGGAACTGCAATCCGGCATATTAGTGCAGAGCTAGCTTTATCAGCCCTTTAAGCCGTGGCCTGTGAATTGCAGCGGCTGAGGCATGGGTGTATGTTTGCTTTTTGTTGCTGGTGTAATTGGGGGAGGCAACGTTTGCCACAGGGGCCAGCTGGGCAGGAGGCTTTTAAAACACTGTAGCAAAATGCACCGGCTCTCATTCTTCAGAGCCAGCTCAGTCTCAGTCTGCAGCCAAAATGAAATGCAAAATGGCACATGTTACATGCATGTTCCCTTTGTCTGAAAGGGAGAGACTTCACCCTTTAAAGGGGCAGTGCACAAAAGGAGCAAGGTTTCTGAGGCTGCTAAGCTTGCTGGTATCTTTCCAGGCTGGATAATAATTGGCAAATGTCAAAGTATTAAACAATATTTAGTGGCAATTAAAAATGTGACTAAACCCTGAAGGTTGGCGTTAAATCCAGGCAAATCCCTTTAATATACTGGGCCAAACCCACTCTAACTAGTTCAGAAACTTTGTGGCTTGGACCCCTCTCCACTGATAATGTTGGTCAGTCTTGTTATCACGGACCTCTTCCTTTGTCCTTTCCCTGCCTGCCAGGCAAAGAAGCTCTGCTGCATACATTTTCTTCTTGACCCTCGTTGTCCTTTTCTCAAGTGCCTCTTATGTTGGTTAGATAAAAGGTAGCAGTGTTCTAAAACGCTGCCTCTGTAGTTTTGCTATGTAAAATGACATTCATTCTGAAGAGTGGTAGGAAAATAATGATCTCATTAGAAGAGAGTTTAGCTGTGTAGTGGTTCTTCTCTGTAGTGGAGATTAAATAGCAGCTAACTACAAACAATAGTCATTTAAACAGAGAGCTGGCATCAAAGTTATTATCTCTCTTCTGCCCTTCAAGAACACCATCAGAAATTGATCCTCTCACCACTGTACATTTTCATCAAAGGTCCTGAATTTTAGCTTGAAACACTAATTGTTTCTTTTTTGTGTGTGTGTCTATATGTGTGTTCCTAAACTGGTTCCTCGAGTTGGTGTTTTTAACTAATTATTGGTGACATTTCACTTTTCTTTATAATGAACTTCCTCAATTGTTTTTTTTTTCCTTCCTCAGAAAGAAAGAAAACAAATCCTGACTCAAAATGAGAGGTGAAGTGGCAGAAATAATTAAAGGAAATAATAGTGTAAACAGCTTTCTCTCTTCTATGTCTGAAGAACGCTAGGAGTGCATGGCCACCGCACATTTGGGAAATAGAAGAAAAACTCTGCTCAAACAGGGTTGCAGATACCACCCAGGCTGTATGCAGAATAAGAAGAAGGATGGAAATGGTGAGCCCGGGATCTCTAGTTTCCCAGCCCATTGAGGAGAATGTTAAAGTGTGGTACTGGGACAAGCAGCAAGGAAGCCTTTAAAATCACAGCCTCCTCTGATCCAACAAATACCACCTCTTCGGGTGGTAGTACATCATTTGTTTCCTTTCTGAAGCAAGAATCTACTTTCCTTGGCAAATGTCTGCTCACAGCAGATCTTCCTCTTCTTACCCTTGTCCAACTTACGAGCTGTGGATGGGGAGAAGCACGGAAAGCAAACCATACAGGAAGATGTTACTTAAAACTGAAGGTCTCTTGTTGCTGCTTATGCCGTTGAAATTGCTGTCATGCAACGCCACAGAAGGACCTGTGTTTCAGGGGTGGCAACAAGCAGTGGGGTGGGGTATGATGACAATTGTGATGCAGATGAATGTATGTATTCATGAAGAGAATCCAAAGTTGTGTGATTTGCGATTGACTCAAGGTCAGGCATATATTCTGTGTCATTCAGGAAGGAAGTTTGTGAGCTCTTTATGCTCACTGCAGTTCATGTCAATGCTTCATTATTCTAAACATTTTTGTTCTGTGTGAAGACCCAAATCAGTGATGACCCAAAATACAGGGCTATCACAGTTTTTTTAAAGGCAAATATATCTATGCCGTCACCTACATTCATTATGACCTCCAAATGCCAATTATATCCCTAGGAAATTTGAAAGAAAAATGTCAAACTTTTTGTGAGAGATTTCCTGTAAAAAGTGAAAACTGAAGCTTGGTTAAAGCCTCAGTCTATTTTGGTTGGTCTGATCTGAATTGATTTCTTGCTGGAACAACTCTCTTTGCCGCCTTCGTAATGGAAAACGTAAAAACTTGGTTTTTTTCCTAAAGAATATGTTTGTATTGAAACATGTTTTTGTCTTTTAAATGAAAAATTTTGACCAACTCAGCTATGGACATAAAAGTGTCCAAATACTAGTGGGACTAAATTCTTGACCTCTGATCTGGAGAAGTTACTGAATGTGTAATGTTGGAGAATGTCAAAGAGGGAACAAAGTGTAATAAAAGATAATAATAGTGACTTCTACTACCCACGTACAGTCAAGAAGGAAGTTATCTAAGGACATTGTAACACTCACAGAAGCAGCTGAAACGAAAGCAGGAGGAAAGAGAAAACAAATGATGATTAAATGGCGAAGTTCAAGATGATGTTTGAGGTAAGCGAGATCCTCTGGAAAATGGAGAGAGAACAGGAATGAAGCCAACAGAAAAGAGTGCAAGCTATGATAAGGAAAAAGACTATGGAAATTCTGAAGAATAGCAATTACTCTATAAATACTTTATTAAAGCACGTGAGGTACTGAAAGCCAGCCTGTCCAATGGATTTCAAGGATGCAAAGAAAGCAATTAAGGGGAACAGGGCTCTTCCAGAGAGTTTTGGCAACTTCTTTAATTGCCAGCAGGGCACATGGTACAGAGGAATTCAGTGAATTTGAGGGAGAGTTAAATTAGTTTCACATTGGTCCTGTGCAACAGTGCAAAAAAAAGCATTGCCTTGCACAGCAATATCAGGCCCTCTGCGTGAGATATCTGAGGCTGTGGCTGGAAGCGCTTCTGCCAAAGCTAGTGACAACTAGCAAGACAGGGACTCTTGCAGACTGGCTGAGTCCATGGCGCTGCTTTTGCTGTTTCTGAAGGTATTTTTCATGCTGTTAAGAGCCTCTGTGAGTTCAGCTCTGCTGCTCACCCTGCCTTTCTGGGGAGCAAAGCAGTCAGGATAGCACTGGTTAACAAAAGGTACAAAACAGCAGGAGGTCTTCCACCCTGGTTTATTCACTGTGGCCCCAGGTTTTATTTAGCAAAACTCCTTCACTCACAACGCAAGTTTAATGTTGTCTCTGAGACAGTGTATGGCTACTGTACCTTGACTTTCAATTACATTAAATCCCATTATAATCACTTTCTTTATAACAAATCCTCTTTAACACCTGAAAAGCTCAGTTCCCATGGGTGTAGTGCTGTGCTCTTGAAATCAAAAACAGAGGAATTCTAATGGAAGTACATTAACTGGGAGAATACATTGAAAATGTGCCTGGCATGAGAGGCCTTCAACACGCAGCTTACGTTCAAATAGCAGCGGAGGAAAAAAATTCCCCTAGCCAAGCACTTGTACACCAGCTGCCTTAAGATAAAGTGTCTGAATCACTGTGTTATCACAGTAAAACATCTTGTATGGAAAATAATCACTATCCAAAGACAGGTCAAGTACAGGTTATCTAAGTACTATTATTATAGAACTGAATGTTTTCCATCAAAACAGGAGCAAGAATTTGCAGAGATTTACAGTGATGGCCAAAAGGCTCAGCAGTATAGTTGATAAACCATGAAGCTTCTTTGCAACTTTGTTCCTTTTTTGTTGTTTTTGCTTTAGTTTTTGCTTGCAGGATGGCACTAAAAATAATATGCCACATTTTGCTACAATTCTTTTCATGGTTTTACCCTTCCTGGAAAAATAAGAGATTTTGTGCATGATTCACATGATGTTTGGTTTTTCTTATAGAAAAAGTTATCCTGCTGTTGTTTATTGAAAGGAGTGATAATGACTCTTTCACATTTCATTGGGCGAGAGAGGGAATATTTGTAATACAAATGCAAGTCTGATACCTCCATCCAAACAACTGGGACTTTCTCAGTGCATATTACACATATTTTAAATAAGAAATACTTACACAGGAGTCCTAGGAGATAGCAAGTAAAATGAATGACATAATTCATGCCTTTAGCATACTGTATTCATCATGGTTCTGTTTCCCATGCTAGTGGAGTCTGCTGAGGGAACCTGAAACCTATCAGGTTATGAGTTACTTGTGGGGTCCTCTTGTGCATGATGCAAACACTGAAGAGGAGATAACACCTTTGCATAGAAAACTTAGCTGTAAATAATCCTCAAACCTGTTGTTATCTGAGTATTGGTTCATCTTTGTGCTTTCAGTACAAAACCTAAGTGGAAAACACATTTCAGAGACACTGTAGTAAGTATTCTCTTGCATAAATCTCTCTTGTGAAATAATTAAACACATCCACTGTAACTTACACAACCCCCCTGGTACATATATACAAGGACACCTTGCATTTTGAGAAATACCTCTCTTCTGATTTCAAGCGGCAGTGCTAGTCAAATGATTTGCTGGTCTGGGGGCACTTCTCACATGGTCCTTTCATGGTTTTCCAGCTTAGGCAACTGTCTTCTGGCCTAGAGCTCTGGACAAGAGTAATACTTCTATGAAATTTCTGGAGGTGCTCCATCTTGCATGGACAAGGACTTTTACATTTTCTTCAAGTTTTGAATCTGAAGATGCTGTGCTGCAATGTGTACTTGTGCACACTTGGACAGACCAGGGGTTGTAAACAGGGTGGAAAAAAAGGATCATTGAATCCTCAGGGGTTATACCTACTTTCTTTAAGCAGCTCTCCATCACCTGGCTAGCTTTCCTTGTTAGTTTTCATTCTCACTGCTTGTGTTCTTGTTCCTGCCATCTTCTCAGCTGAAATAGGGTCTTGCAGAAACTCCACATGCTTTCAGCTAAGCTGTGTCCCTGATTTTGTCTGTTCATGGGGCCACAGAGATATGCTGGCAAAAAGAGGTTGTGGGAATGCAGGACAAGGACTCAGGGGAAGGATGGTAGGGCCTGTTTCAGTAACAGTGTCTCTCTCGATCAGCTTGTGATGACTGTGAACCTGCACTTCAAGGGATTGAAGTCTGCCATTGAGTATGTACACACTTCTCTCCTTGATTTTCAAAGTGGAGAGACAGAAGTATATGCTGGCAGGTTCTGCTGTATATTGTTAGAAACAGCGCAAAACGTGATGGCTGTGTTGAATGGTGAATGTGCACTGCAACAAAAAGCAATACTCTTTTCCAAAGGAAAAAAATACCTCTTGTTTTTTTTTGTATAGAGATCTTTTTATAGATCATTGTATGTATAATTTTGTGGAAGTGGCATGCTTCTTTTTGCAAAGTGGAGCTAAAAAATTATCTGAATTTTGTGGAAAGGTTATGTAACTGTACTCTAAATAGTACTTTTCATTCAGACTGCTTACTTCCTCATCAGTAGGGAGAAAAAAAGAAAAAAAAAGAAAAAAGCATCTTTTCCGAGCACAAAAGGTAATTTCCAAAGGACTGTAATTAGTTCATGAAAACTCTGCTTTTTGTCATATCTCCTCAGTTGAAATGGAAAAAAGAATGGACCTTTTTCATTGGTAAAACAAAGCCACAGCGTATGAAGTAAGGGAGCCTAAAGGAATTATATGACACATTGTGCCTTAGGTCTGCAGAAAATGATAGTGCTGCAGTAGTGTGGATTCATGACTTTTCATTTTGATTGCCAACTTTTGGAATACCTAGACATGGCAACTGTTATCTGTTTCTTTGTTCATCTTTCCTGAGACAGAATTTGTAGGCTTATAAGAAAGAGGTATAGCTCAAGAGCTAATGGGGAGATAAGAAGTTACAAAAGCCCTAATCCTGGAAGGTGACTCTGGCAAAGTCATGTATACTTTTGCTATCTCAGGATCAGCTGAGTTCGTTATTGTTTTTTGGTCCTAAACAGGAGGAAGGGGTAGTAATATAATAAGAAGGACTGGAAGCGATTTGGGTAAAAGGAAAGGAAAGAGATGAGTAAGGAAGAAAAATGAAAAGAGAAATTTAAGGCAGTGGGTAATAAAGAATGGTGCCTGCTGAAAAAGAATGGTCTGGCAGAAAACATATTTACAAAAATAATTGTGATAATTTAATTTTGAGTGTTGTTTTTGAACACTGTATAAAAAGATCATAATTTGTAGCAATAGCCTCAAGTCTTTTATCCAGTTTAGGAAATACGCAGTGAAGGCATGGACTACTTTGTAACTAAACTTAATTCAAAACCTCTTGTAATTATTTTAAACAAAGAAAAGAAATAAAAGAAAGAAATTATGGGAATAAGAGAGTAACTAAACTCTTCTCGTTCTGTCATGCTCATCTTTCTTGTACGTTCTTATAATGAAATGCTGCCAGTAAGCAATTTATTTATAATAATAAACACATGACACAACCATTTCTATTGCATCCCTTAGATTATCATCATGGATGAAGAAGGGAGAAATATCCTCTGAATAAAGGTTCCTCTTTACATAAAGATATAACTAATCCTAAAATCCTCAAAAATGATAATGTAAATAGATTTTGGGCCTATAAATAGAACTTAATTTTAAAAGGCTCACTTAAATAGGCCCAAGCCACAAAACAGAAGTTTATTTGAAATAGGGTTTTAAATAGAAGCTTATTTGAGTAGGCACGAGCCACAAATTTCAAATCCAGATTTAGAAACCCAGAGATTTTAGGAGTGTTTGGAGCTATGGTTTTTGTTTCATCCCATACTAGAGGTTACTTGTCATTCAGATTAGGGTTCACATTTCATATGCATCAAAAATCTGGAGTTTGATTATGTGCTCTGGTTAAAGGCTATAACTAGTGAATAAGAAAGAACCCCTTTACTTTTTGCCAGTTGTATTTTAATCAAATGCCACAGTTTTCTTTAGTAGTTCTGTTGTTGTTCTATACTAAACAAGAAGTATTAATCTGAGGTTTTTCAATAAGTGTAAAGACATTGACCACTAAGGTAATGAAATTAGTGAAAGCAGGAAAACTATAAACACCTTAAAAGGTACTACTAAACATACATCTAAAGAGATTGAGAATATTGTATAGTTTATTACTTGAGAAAGAGTGTGGGATACTGCAACTAAAATCTGTTTCATAATTCGTACGCACAAGAGGGTAGACTTACAGTTGCAAATGATGTAACTCAGCAAAACTTTAATGGAACTATGCCAGTTTATAACAGGAGGCTCTGAGTCTCAGGAGGGTTGACCTTGGCCTCTAAAAGAAATCATGGATGCAGTGACAGTCTCCCCAACTGCACTCAACACTAAGGAGCATGGTGCCAAAACGCTGGTGTTGCCCTTGATGTGAGCTGGCTCTGAGGGCAAGCAATGGCCATGCTTTGCCTGAACAGTGGTCTTGATGAGGCTAGTGAAGCAGAGCTACACTTTGATATTCTCTGAAGTAGGAAAGAAAGGTACGAGATATGCTGCTAGATAAGCACATCACCAAAGTTTCAGCAGCCCAGCGCTGGTCTGCGCAGTGTCTCTGAGGGGAAAACAGGCATGGAAGAAAAGGGAAGAATTGATGTAAGCAGGACAAGGTAAATAAAGCAGTTAATGATGAAACTGTATGTGACGAGTTTTTCAGAAGAGCTCCTAGCTGAATCTGATGAATCATTATGCTTTGGGGAAGCAGAACTTGCCATGTGAAAAGCAGATTGGTGTTCTTAGGGAACTTCAAGTGTCTTTCCTGCTGCACTGCTGGCTGCTACTATGGCAGGTAATAAATAACTATTAAAAAATTACCCAGGCTTGCTTAACGTATCTACTCCTTGGGCTCAGTTCTGTTTGTCCATAGCAAAATGTGCTACAGGTTCACTGAGTGAAGGCCTGACCCTGGTGAAACCCTTGAGTATTTTGTTACAGCCTGAAGTAAGCAGGGGTTTTAGGCTTAGGTCACATCTATTCCAAAAAAATGAAAAAACACCCAGCCAATGTTCTCTGAGACTGGAAGTGTATAAAATACCCTTTCTAAGAATGTGCTATTCTGCCCTTTGAATACTTTGCTTTCACCTTTATAGGTGACGTGACTACACATGGGAGCTGGAAATTTGAGTGGAGGGGCAGGACAGTATTAGCATGTATTTTTGTTTATTAAAAAAATAGATTAAGGGAAGTACAGAGAAATCTCTAAATTTTTCTGAAACTACAAGGCCATCCTCACTGGACTTCTCCTAGACTCTTTGTCAATTTACTCATGTGATTCAGTATTTAGCCACATCTGCCTTCAAATCAAGAAGAATAAAAAGGACTTTTGTTCACTGTTTCATTAATTCTTCTTTTACACCTGCTCAGAAGTCTGATTCTCCAGGCTGTAGCATGATCGGAGATGAGAACCTGCAGGATAAATACTAGCTAATACACTAGAAATAATGCAGTATCCCTGTAGAAGCAGAATTAAGAACTTGATCTTGACAGGGTATATAGTGAGGCGGTCAGGAAAAGAAAAAAGAAAAAAAGAAAAAGAAAAGGATTGCACAACTATGATAGCATTTTCGAAACTTTATATACCTTCTTCTGTAGCATCAGTAGACTGCTTGAGACCCAAAAGGAAGCTCAGCTCAATTAATAAAAGGCAGCTGAATCTTTTCAAATAGCAGATAGCCTTTGAGTTTCAGGAATGCATCTTATGCTTTTGGCAAAGGTTGATGAGTCATATATATATTCCTTGTGTGTTCAACATGAGGATCAAGATAAAATTAACCCCATTCTGAGGCAGAAGGTAGCCAACTTGACACTGTGAT
Organism: Amazona ochrocephala; assembly: GCA_039720435.1. Classification (NCBI taxonomy): domain Eukaryota; kingdom Metazoa; phylum Chordata; class Aves; order Psittaciformes; family Psittacidae; genus Amazona; species Amazona ochrocephala. The sequence goes on from CM077878.1 coordinate 78,618,295, forward strand.
CCATTATGCTAAAGAGAAATGTTTCTGTCTAAACCCAGAGGTAAACTGCACAGACAAGAAGTCATTGAAATGAATTATGTGGCCAATCTTGTTAGGCCTAGGTCAGAAGCAGAGCTATCTCTCTATTTCTGTCCTTCCACCTCCTAAGTACATTCAGCCTTTACACGATTAGACTTCCCTGGGCCCTTTTTTAAAATGTCACCTGCTCTACAAATTCCAGCATTTGTATTTTTAGAAGCTAGGGTCAGGATGAGTGCAAAAATAATGACATTTCTGCCCTTACTAGTAATTCCTCCATTTTATTGCTTGTAGGAATGAGACATAATATGGACTGAAGGAAAACTGCTTAACTATTTTAACCTCTCACAGTCTGAGAAAGAAATTACAAAGAAAATGAGCTGATAACCCTCCTTGTACCTACCACCTTCATGAAAAAAACCCTTCCTGGTGCGCTTTTGAAGCCGTTTGCATGGTGGACAATGGGGGAGTGTACAGTCAGGTATTATGTTCCTCTAACCTTTCCGGAAAGCACCTTCTGTAGAAAAGTAGCTGATCTGATACTCTTATTTCACCAATAGCTATTTCTTTTATTTCATTTAGCACCTACTATATACATTTATTTTTTTTCTTCAGAACAAGGTTAAATGCTTGTTCTAGGCCTCTCTTTCTGTCTTTGAATTAAGATCCTTTTCTTCCCCTCCAGTCCTCCATAAAGTGCAAGGCTACGTCACTGCTCCTGAACAAGGAAGGGAAGTAGTTCTGTGTGGAATCGATTGCTACTGGCAGACCCCAACATGAGATTGGTAAATGTGAAGATTTGACTTAACATTTTTTTTCTTCTGAGAGAACTCCTGCAGGGTGAGTCCATAGCAATTTCCATTTTAAGTGTGGGGATATTTTCTCTAATTAGAATAAACTTTCAAAACATGAAAAAAAAAACCCTTAAAAACACGTTTTGTATTTTTAACTAGAAGGTGCATTATATTGCAGACCTGGCCATAAGTGCAGATAATTGCTTCTTGGTGTTGCTGTAGTTCAAGCTTTGGATCAGCAAGAAACTGCTGCTTACATATTCTAAGGAAAATTATCCATTTTCCTTTCTGTTAATTAGGAAGAATAATTTTACATGTACAGAAACAATAATAATAAAAAGAAAGATACTGAATGCAACGTATGCATGCTTCTTGTCTTTAATTTCTGAGTTATTCAGGTTTTGGTTCTTTATTGTCTCAAAATGGTGTTTTCTGTTCCTGCCTTTCACCAGCCAAGATTGTTTCCGAATATGAAAAGCAAGACTATCAAAAAGAAAAAACACCCTCACAGAGGCATTCTCAGAAACAGTGTATTAAACTGAATCTTCTGGGAATGCATTTTTAAAAACGGATCCGATTTACCGTAAGGCTGCCTTGCAGTGGTTAACCTGGTGTCGTTTTCCACAGGGGAATACATCCAAGTGTGCTGGTGGAGTAGAGAAAAGCATGTGTTTCTTATTAAGGACTTTTAGCCCTTTACCATTTCTGTAAGGAAACACCACTACAGATGATAACTGAGCAAAGGAAAGATCATATTTTAAGTGAATTCCTGTGCAATCAGTGATGATTTTTCATGCCTTTTCATCACTTTTATTAGTATTTTAAAGGCTCAATAAAGAATATATAGCTATTAAAAACATTAAACCCTCTACAAACCCTTCAATGTAAAAAAAAAAAAAAAAAAGAAAAACCCCAACAATCTAAACTGCTCATCATCATTTCCATGTTTGTCAAAAACACAATTTAAAAATAGAAAGAAAGAGAAATTACATATTGATCTATATTTAGCATAATCAGGCTTTTGAATGAAGTTTTGAGGCCTATATTTTCATAATTGTGTGTGTGCAACTGATTGGAATTTTATGGCAGGCAAATTTTCCTTGAGGGAGGGAGATAGATTACTGAGTCAATATTTGAGGGCTCTTTTGTTTTACTTTGTTTTGATATTATTGAAAAGTCTTGGTGGCAGCCATGATGGGTACTTTGTAGCTCACAGATTAGAAAAAAAGGAAATAATTAGGCATAGTCAACAATCAATTGGTTGCATGTGGTCAGTGCTGGGGAGCAGGAATTTAAAATATCTGTCCCGTGTGCTTTACATCCATGGAAATGCCATGTAAAGCTGTACTACTGATCAGGATAACGTACTTGAGAGGAGACTTCTTGATCAAGTTAGTTTGCACTTTTTAGAATTTCAGATCTTTTTTGAATGTTACCTGTGAGGCATTTAGTGGAATGAATGTGCAGGAGGGGAAGGGTGTTATGCTTTCTGCTAAGTACTAATAAACAACAAAGCAAAAAGTTCTGCTGAGCACTTAAAGATTTTAAAGTATACTCCTCCATTGCTCTAAAACATCCTTAATGTCCCAACACTTCTGTGTTATTCTCAAAAACCTATTGAAAAACAGAAAGAAGATTCTATGATTCTTTATCTATATGCAGGGCTATCTACTTCTGTCCATGTATAGGTAAGGTAATTCCAGCAGGATGAAGGTAACCCTTAGACCACTACTGCCTACAGACGATATTTTAAGAATTCTGGGAAAGACATTAAGAAGTTACACTTCTGGAAACAATACTCTTCTGTCAGATCTTGTAAAGCAATACAAACCAGAGAGATTCCATAAACTTTGCAAGTTTCATGCAGCCATGTTTCTTGAAAAGGCAACTCCCCTGTTGCCCTTGGCTCTGAGTAAAATTTTTGACTTCTCTTTTGCCATGCACTTGGAATAAAATTAATCACTCAACTTAATGAGATATTGTCAATGAAGGAGTTGAGAAAACAGATTTTCTTCTTTTTTATTTCTTCTAAATGCTTTGCAGATTCAAACATTAATTAAAGTACATAGACACACATGTGCACCCGCACGTGCACACACACATGCAGATGTAGCCCTAAATAGAGCAACATTTGGTCTCCCAAGATGTCAACCGGAGTAATTTTGTTTTTTAATATATAAAATGAAACCACCTATTATTTAAAATACTTGACTTGAAACATGTTGGATTGTGTTTTTCAGTGTTTCCAAACCTCTGTGTTTCCCAAAGTGGAGCCCTGTATTTTCACTGAAGAAAACATGAAAAAAAGACATCTAAACTGAACTTCATAAATCTGAGGTATCCTAAATTAATGGCTGCAGCAAGAATCCTTGCCTTTATACTTGTTGTTTCTCTGTCCTCTTATACATAACAATTTAGTGCCAGATTGAACACTGTATTTATATTAAATTTGTATTTTAAAAAGGTGCGGAGTCGTCATTTCTGTTTTATTCCCACATTAGCTCAGGCTATTCATAATGATAACACTATCTAGCTCTCTTCTGGATCCTTAACTGAGAGGTCTGAGAGGTCTTAAAAAAAAAAAAAAAAGAAAAGGAAAAAAGAAAAAAAGAAAAATGTAAGTTTTCCTGATTTTAGAGCTGTGGAAGTAGTGACAAAGTAAAGTGGTTTTCTCTCTGCCACTCAAGAGGCCAGTGGCAGAAACAGGGACAAAATCCAGATTTTCTGAGAATTGATATAGTACGCTATCCACTTTCCAGAGACTAAAAAGCATTCTTCCCTATCATTGGATATTATCACAAGCTCTCTTCCTGAGGCTACTTGTCTACAAAGCATGCACAAGAATGATTTTTTCCTTGTTTATTATGTTTCAGTCTATTTTTTAACCTGGAACTAAGCACAAGAAAACCATGCTAAACTTCACACCTCAGAATCAGACATTTTTGCAGGACCTGTGTTACCACTTTTTTATTTTTACTTTTTTACAATAAGACTAGATCATTTTTTCTTTCATTCGTCATAAAACTGATGCAAACATTTCCATCGGAATTTCTTTTTAAAAATCACCTCAAGCACGGTCTAATAATTAAAATTGAAAATATCCCTAAGGTTGAATTTTGGAGAAATCACATCTGTGAAATTGTGGTGTCTTAAAAGCAGCATGCCTAGACATGCTTGGTTTTGGAGGCCACTTAGGAAGGCTGTCATTTGCATTGCCACGAGCAGTGACTGTGGCACCCCACAATATTCTCAACAGCCTGTGCACTGGGTGAGGCTGACCGAGTTTTTCCACCGGTTACAAAATTGTTTCTTCTGGACTTATTTCTTGCTTCCTGCCCTGCATCTCATGGTTGAGTGCTCACATGAATTGAATCCCAGAATACATAGGTGGGCACTACTTTAATTTCAATGAAATAGGCAGCAAATCACTTGAGGATTAGGCTGAGACAGTAACTACTACCATTAAACCAGAATTTTTGGAGACAGTGAGAATCCAGCATTAAAATGCTGACCAGAATTAAAAAAACAAACAAACAAAAAAAAAAAAGGGAAATGCCATATGACTGTTACATCTTCCAAAGGCCCATGCCATTTGCTTCGCCAGACATCTGCTGAATAGTGCAGATATGGCATGAACTCTTCGTGGCCATCTTTGGTTTGGTCCAGGGGAAAATGGAATTGGAATTTTGTCATCGGGGAAGCTTCTTCCCTAGTAGTGTAAGAGCTTACTTTCCCCTTGTCGTGGTTTAAGCCTCTCATGCAGTTTGCTCACTCACTTCCCCCTCTTTCTTCTCTCCCACTCCTGGGGGGGATGGGGAGGAGAATCAAAAGAATGCAACTCCCACGGATTGAGATAAGAACAGACCAGTAGCTAAGGTATAACACAAACCACTGTTGCTGCCACGAATAATAATAATGACAAGGGAAATACAAGAAAAGAGAATACAACTGCTCACCACCAAGCCTGACCTGGCAGTGAACCCCCACCCTTCCGGGTCTCTGCCCTCCATTTTTTACATCCTGGACATGATGTGCTGTGGTATGGAATACCTCTTTGGCTAGTTTGGGTCAGGTGTCCTGTCTCTGCTTCCTCTCGGCTTCCCCTCCTCCCTGGCAGAGCATGAGGCTCAGAAAGTCCTTAGTCAGACCAAGCATTCTAAGCAGGAACTGAAAACATCAGTGTTATCAGCACTGTTCCCAGGCCGAAAGTCAAAAATACAGCGCTGCACCAGCCACCAAGAAGGAGAAAAATGACTGCTACTGCGGAACCCAGGACAGTAGCCACCCCTCATTCCATACCATTCACATCATGCTCAGATCCCACATTTTCAATATATCATTACATGTACATATATACATCCACACACACACACACAGAGGGATAGAGATCATCCCCTTAGTACATGGACCAATCCCTATAAAGCTGCTGAGTCCATTCGGTCCATGATACCGAGTTCCATCTCTTGTAACAGTCCTTCAGATCAGGGGAAGCTGTGTGCAGTGTTCACACTCGTGAATAACCTGGGCAATAGTGTCCATTGCTAAGTCCACCCCTTGATCAAGAGTCCATCTGTATGTTGCATCTCTGCCCTGATGGCATGAAGTGTCATGGGCGCACCAGGCTCAAAACAATTCACCCTCCCCTTCAGCAGTTTCTGCAACTTGTCGTTGGGGACTCCATGCAGCTGCCTTCCATCTCCAATGCTTCCAAAGCACTGGAGGGGCCCAGTGGACTAGATACTTGCCCATAATCTCCCCCACACCCTGCCGCTCATGACTGTCCAGGCCCAGGGAGAATCTCTTGGTCCTTCTACATCGTCGTCTAACCCCAGACAAGGCCCAAACCTGACTCTGCTTAACTCTTGGGACCAGACAAAATGGTCATGGGTAAACCACACTCTGTATGTGTGCCAACATGCTGATCCCCATCAGAACCAGCAGGCAGGTCTCAAGGGTACCCAAAGGCCATTCAAAACCTTCAGAACTCTCAAATGATGCTGCTGCACTTGCCACTGGGGCTGGTGTAGCTGCTGTGCTTGCCGGCTCTCTCACCACCAGCTTCTCTTTGGCTGAGTCCAGATCTTCCTCCTCTGCCTTGCTGGGAAGTGCTGTGTGGTCTCCTGCATCCTCCTGGGGCTCGGGCTCATGGGGCTCGGCAGGTGGTTGCCGGGGGATGCTCTCGGTGGCTGCAGGGCTGGGCTTGGCAGCGGGACTCAGCTCCTCTGCCGCCTCCTTTCCAGCCTCCTGGTCCCTGGGGCCACGCTCCCGGGCCGGTTTGGTCGCTGGCGGCTCCCGGGGCTGCTCCCCTTTGGCTCCCCACAGCCTCACAAGGACGGAGGTGAGGACGAGGGTCAGGATGGTGAAGAGCAGCCGGACGGCCAGGTACAAGTCCACGACCATGTCCGCTCCCCCCACATCCACAGCCTGCCCGCATTACAAGTCATTACCATAAAGTACAATGAAACAAGGACCTTAGACCAAGCCCCCCATCTGATAAACACTAAGACAGCAAATAGCGGTGGTGAATGATGTAAAACAGGCTGAAACCGTGAACTCAAGAAAATCATAGAATCATAGAATCATAGAATAGTAAGGGTTGGAAAGGACCTCAAGATCATCGAGTTCCAACCCCCCCGCCATGGGCAGGGACACCTCCCACTAAACCATGCCATCCAAGGCTATGTCCAGCCCCACCTTGAACGCCGCCAGGGATGAAGCATTCACAACTTCCCTGGGCAACCCATTCCAGGGCCCCACCACCCTCACAGTAAAGAATTTCTTCCTCAGATCCAATCTAAACCTCCCCTGTTTAAGTTTAAACCCATTACCCCTTGTCCTCTCACCACAGTCCCTAATGAAGAGTCCCTCCCCAGCATCCCTATAGGCCCCCTTCAGGTATTGGAAGGCTGCTATGAGGTCTCCACGCAGCCTTCTCTTCTCCAGGCTGAACAGCCCCAATTTTCTCAGCCTATCTTCATACGAGAGGTGCTCCAGTCCCCTGATCATCTTCGTGGCCCTCCTCTGGACTTGTTCTAACAGTTCCATGTCCTTTTTATGTTGAGGACACCAGAACTGCACACAGTACTCCAAGTGAGGTCTCACGAGAGCAGAGTAGAGGGGCAGGATCACCTCCCTCGACCTGCTGGTCACACTCCTTTTGATGCAGCCCAGAATATGGTTGGCCTTCTGGGCTGCAAGTGCACACTGCCGGCTCATGTTCATTTTTTCATCAACCCACACCCCCAAGTCCTTCTCCACAGGGCCGCTCTCAATCTCCTCCCCGCCCAATCTGTAGCTGTGCCTGGGATTGCTCCCACCCAGGTGGAGGACCTTGCACTTGGCATGGTTAAACTTCATCAGGTTGGCATCAGCCCACCTCACAAGCATGTCAAGGTCCCTCTGGATGGCATTCCTTCCCTCCAATGTATCAACCGAACCACACAGCTTGGTGTCATCGGCAAACTTGCTGAGGACGCACTCAATCCCACTGTCCATGTCACCCACAAAGATGTTGAACAAGACCGGTCCCAACACCGATCCCTGGGGGACACCACTCGTTACTGGTCTCCAGCTGGACATTGAGCCACTGAGCACTACTCTTTGCGTGCGGCCATCCAGCCAGTTCTTTATCCACCGAGTGGTCCACCTATCAAATTGATGTCTCTCCAACTTAGAGAGAAGGATGTCATGTGAGACAGTGTCAAAGGCTTTACACAAGTCCAGGTAGATGACATCAACTGCTCTGCCCCTGTCCATCAGTTCCGTAGCCCCTTCATAGAAGGTCACCAGATTGGTCAGGCAGGATTTCCCCTTAGTGAAGCCATGCTGGCTGTCACCAAGCACCTTGTTGGTTTTCATGTGCCTTAGCATGCCTTCCAGGAGAATCCGCTCCAAGATTTTGCCAGGCACAGAGGTGAGACTGACTGGTCTGTAATTCCCTGGGTCATCCATTTTTCCCTTCTTAAAAATGGGGGTTATATTTCCCTTTTTCCAGTCATCGGGAACTTCACCTGACTGCCATGATTTTTCAAATATGATGGACAGTGGCTTAGCAACTTCATTTGCCAGCTTCTTCAGGACCCATGGATGGATTTCGTCCGGTCCCATTGACTTGTATACATTCAGGTTCCTAAGGTGGTCCCGAACAAGATCCTCCCCCACAGTGGGCCCAGGGTCCCCACCCTCACCGTCCCCGCGTCTGCCTTCCAAGACTTGGGTGGTATGGTCAGAGCATTTGCCGGTAAAGACTGAGGCAAAGAAGTCATTAAGAACCTCAGCCTTCTCCAAATCCAGGGTAGCCAGTTCTCCCGATAGCTTCTGGAGAGGGCCCACGGTGTCCCTAACCTGTCTCTTATCGGCAATGTACCTATAAAATCCCTTCCTGTTATCCTTAACATCCCTAGCCAAGTTTAATTCTAAGTGGGCCTTAGCTTTCCTAACCTGGTCCCTAGCTTCCCGCACAACATCCCTGTATTCTTCCCAGGCCGCCTGACCTTGCTTCCACCTTTTATAAGACTCTTTTTTCTTTCGAATTTTGCTCAGCAGCTCCTTATCCATCCAAGGAGGTCTCCTGGCCCTCCTGCTGAACTTCCTTCTAGTTGGGATGCATCGCTCCTGAGCTTGCAGCAGGTGAGCCTTGAATATCAACCAACAGTCTTGGGCCCCCCTGCCCTCTAGGGCTGTATCCCATGGAACCTCACTGAGCAGGTTCCTGAAGAGGTCAAAGTCTGCTCTCTTGAAGTCCAGGTCAGTGAGCTTGCTGCACGCTCTTCTCACTGTCCTGAGGATCTCAAACTCAACCATCTCATGATCGCTGCAATCAAGGCTGCCATGGAGCATCGCATTCCCAACCAGCCCTTCCCTGTTGGTGAGGACGAGGTCAAGCATGGCACCTCTCCTTGTCGGCTCCTCTATTACTTGCAGAAGGAAGTTGTCTTCCACACAATCGAGGAACCTTCTGGATTGCTTGTGCCGGGCCGTACCATCCCTCCAACAGATATCAGGGTGGTTGAAGTCTCCCATGAGAACAAGGGCCTGCAAGTGTGAGGCTGCTCCTATCTGCCTATGGAGCGCTTCGTCCAGCAAGTCCCCTTTGGTCAGGCGGTCTGTAACAGATCCCCATAATAATGTCACCCATCCCTGTTCTCCCTTTAACCCTGACCCACAAACTCTCTGTCGACTGCTCACCTGTCCCCAGACAGAGTTCCATACTCTCTAGCCTATCCCTAACATAAATAGCAACTCCCCCTCCCCGTCTGCCGGGCCACTTTGAGTGCCAATAAATCAGCATTGTTACAAGTGACTATTACTCCTGTTGCTACCTCAACACTTTGAGCCCCACGTTGGGTGCCAGAAAGAATTATCATGGTTTAAGCCTCTCATGCAGTTTGCTCACTCACTCCCCCCTCTTTCTTCCCTCCCACTCCTGGGGGGATGGGGAGGAGAATCAAAAGAATGCAACTCCCATGGATTGAGATAAGAACAGACCAGTAACTAAGGTATAACACAAACCACTGTTGCTGCCATGAATAATAATAATGACAAGGGAAATACAAGAAAAGAGAATACAACTGCTCACCACCCAATACCAAGCCCGACCCAGCAGTGATCCAACTCTTCCGGGTCTCTGCCCTTAGTTTTTACATCCTGGGCATAATGTGCTGTGGTTAGTTTGGGTAGTTTGGCTAGTTTGGGTCAGGTGTCCTGTCTCTGCTTCCACCCGGCTTCCCCTCCTCCCTGGCAGAGCATGAGGCTCAGAAAGTCCTTAGTCAGACCAAGCATTCTAAGCAGGAACTGAAAACATCAGTGTTATCAGCACTGTTCCCAGGCCGAAAATCAAAAGCACAGGGCTGCACCAGCTACCAAGAAGGAGAAAAAATGACTGCTATTGCTGAACCCATGACACCCCTCTTCTACTCTTGGAGTTGTACGTGGGAGAAGATGATTGGAAAAGTGAGAAGGTTACAAACACTTTGCCTGAGTTTCTCTGGCTGTGGAGTAACAGCAGCGGGGATCTGGGCTTGGTGTCTTTATTTTTTTCTTATTTTTTCAAAGGAAACTTAGCTTTAGTTGTGTCACAGCTGCTTATTGATGACTTTGCAGACTTGTTATATTATGATAAAATTCACTGCTCTTATATCTGCATCCTGCCATGGAGTTTTATGCAATGATGCCACTGACTTCAATGGGAATTCCATATATGAAACAATGACTGGAAATGCCTATAGTATTGCACATAGTGACACCGTATCCCATGAAAGCAGCATAGAACAATAGCCGAAGGTCTCACTTGGCAATAAAATTATATCTAGCTTCTTTACTTATCTTTTTTTCTTCCCCTGCTGGGAAGCTTCTATGGTATGAGGTGTAAATTTTGGGGTGTTAATTTTTGACGTCCCATTTTGCTGAGTGACATCCTAAAAATATACCACAACTTAACCACTCTATTGACAAAGTATCCAGAGAAGAAGCTTTTAATGCAAAAATGGCCATAATTGACATTTGATCTTGTAAAATTTCTTCTTCTAAAAAAGGAAATTAAGCAATTTTCTTTTACTAAAATTAAACAATGAGCCCTAACAACAGGAATGATATTGGGCTTGATCCAAACCTTCTGAACTTAATGCAGAGACTTGCATTGACTCCAGTGGGCTTTGGATGAGACCAATTTTGAATTAAAGACAAAACATGAGCTCTGTTACAGAATTGTCCTTGTTTTCTTGGTATTGCACACCTGCTGCTCATGTACTGCAAACATTTTTACCTCTTTAATCTTTTCCAGGTGTGACACAATTAGAATGGAAAGCCCCCAATCCTCCAAACACACACATGTAGCATAAGTGTGTGACTGTGTTTGCTATAGGTGTCTACACATAAGTGCATGCATATATAATTTACGAAGAAATTGCCATTCCATGACACTGACAGGTGGAATATTATCCAAGAGAACAAAGAATATAAATTTTAATGCTTCCTTAGAGCTTTCTTAGCTATATAAAGCTATTATTTTCTTGCTCTGAGTAGGGGATTTTTTCTTCACTAATTACCTGGGCAGAGATTTCTCTCTCAAAGATCTTGTTGGATAAAGAAGTGTCCCCCTTCGGCTGCCCCCTTTTTCTCCAACATACTCTCAAATCTTAAAGCTTATTTGAGGAACAAGATTTTGCTTAGTCATTTAAGCTGCCCACCACAAAAAGGACTCATGAGTATAATTTATTATTCACAAATGTGTCAGCAAAGTGTTCATTTACAGATACCAGAACTTGTTCATTAAGCCCACTTATTTAGACAGAGTTTTCTAAATATTTGTTCCCTTTACAATGAGAATGTTACCCTGAGATGACAGTTTCCTCCATGTAAGCTGAGGTCAAAAAACCCCACCCAGATAAACCAACAGCGAATGTGACTTGAACAGCCAAAAAAGGTTTTGTTTTCCACAGGGGGAAAGCATCCATATTTTAAGTTTGCATTGCATCCTATCAGATAATGTTAGACCTTATAATCTAAAGCAGTGCTTACAGTACCCATAAATCACTCAATCTGACATAAATGCAAAGAATATTCATTCTTTTCTTTGAGCAGAATGCAATCATCCCTTAATACTGCCTTAAAACCAGTGAGGAGTCATATCCAATAACTATCCTAATTATCTCTCAGTGCAATGTTTTCCACCTGCAAGGAATGATTATGTGTCAGTAACGATGATAAAGTCCTAAAAGAGATGTTGATGCCTCATGGAAAAATTTGAAAGACATATTATTTAGAGAGACTTCTGCTTATAGACTGCATCATATATATCTGAGGTCTTTCTTTTCCCTATTCTTTATTACTAAAGACATATGCATAAAGAGATATTGTGTCTCAGGGAGATAATGATTATACAGCTAAAGAAAAAACTAGCAATCTTGTATGCTTTATTCTTGTTTTGGCAGAGACTTCAAAATGACCTTGGGGGAAGTTCTGTAAGTGCTGTGTGTCCTACTCCAGTGTAAAGTGAAGATGATGCTTGCATAAGATTGAGTATTGATTTGTGCAAGGTGTTCCATCCCATTGGATGGAATGTGCCAGGAAAGGGGTTAGAGCACGTTCTTACCATTTATACTAGAAGTCGTATTTCTCTTCCTGTAGAGCCTACATGCAGAAATGAACATCAGTCCATTACTGTGCAAGCTGCTGTAACAAAAGGCATACTGATAAAATTGCAATCTAAGCAGTAAAAATCAAGAAAAAAGAGGGACAGAGAAGGGAATGATATTGAAAGGTGACAATCTTTGATCAAAGCTACAGAATGTTTTGGTATCAAAATATGGAAAGAATTATATTTCAAGTATTTCATGTGTTTATTGTTACCTATGCATAGACAGATGTAAAGGTAGCAGAGCTTAGCACAGCTTGGGCTCTAACCTGCAAAATTTGTTAGATCAGCGCATTAGTTGGAGCCTGGTTGTATATGAATGTGGCTGAGTGGCTTTAGACATAGAGGTATTGGAGGAGCTTCAGTCTGTCTGTGTCTTCTGTGTGCACACCTCTGGGTCTCACAGCATAAAATGTTTACTAGACTTCATCCCATCTGACTGCTGGAGGTGGTGAAATGTGCTTGCATTGCAGAATTCAATTCTAATTTGCAGACCTCACCAGTATTCACTCAAATCTGCTTGCAGCATCATTTTTAGTGTGTTTTAATGAACTGTTCCTCCTGCAAAACAAGGAAAGTACCAGAAACATATTGCTTACAGTTCCTTCCCTCTCTCCACTCCCTCTTTCCCTCATTCCTTCCCCCCCTCTCTCTCTTCTTGAAATCTTTGAAGAGATTCTTATCTTGTTATTGAAGCAGTTTCCAAACCATAGCCTCCAAATTTCTGGGTTATCTTCACCTGTTTATGTCCTTAAAGCATCATGAGCGTCATTTTACTAAATATCAGTTGTTTTCACCAAGACCAAATGCTAAGATCCATAAACAAAACTTTCATAATTTAAACTCTTACAGACTTGATGCTTTCACAGAAGTTTTAACCACCTGCAGCTCTCAGTGACTTGAGCAGGATTAGCAGTGACTGTTATTTCTATAGAGAAAATCTTCTCTCTACAGAGGTCTGTGTTTGAGTTTGGAGGGCTTACTGTAGGCAGCCAGGTGGGAGAATTACAGTCCTTTGCAGGGTTCCTTCAGCTTGTTATCATGAGACTGACAGTGTGACAAGTGAACCACAGAGGTTTACATAATCAGTTGAACTTTTAATTGCATCACTGGACTGAATGATCTCCCATAATTTTTGAATTTATCTATCCCTTGTTTTAATTGACTGTGCTCCTTGATCTGGCTGTCATCAAGCAACATGTATTGTTACACGGTTTCAATAATGTCTGGCATGTACAGCAAGCAGTATCTAGCATACATCAAGGGATGTCAATGGGATGTTAAGGGATATGTCAATCACAATTGACTTAAATTTTGATGCTTTTGTGGGTTTAAATCAGATCCTTAATGCCACTCGAAATCTTCTTTTGTGGTTACATTTTAAGGCTTTTTTGCTAAACCTTCTAGAACAATGTCCTTTCCTGGTGGCTGATACATAGAAACCACAAATGCCAGAGGGGGGGGAAAAACCTGCCTTTGAAATGTGTGAAGATACGAATGACAGACCGTTCACTTAACTTATACATTCAAAAATATCTACTTTGTCCTTTCCAGAGTGAAATGGCTGCTTTGACATAATTGTGGACTCGTGTATGATAATCCATAGTGTCAGAGCCATTATGATTCTGGTTCTGATGTGCATATTTTAAAAAAGGAATTCCAAAAAAGAAGCCATTTTACATACTCAGCCACTGACATTTTTATGCTAATAATGTTAGATTTATTTTCTAAAAAATTTTAGAAGTATGGTACTACAGGGAACTATTGGATTTAGTAAATCTGCTGGTTACAAAATTCCTTTTTGAAGAAGTAAACTTCTTTGTAATCCAACTCAAGCAAACTATTTATTTTCCAGAGGATGTTAGCATTCATGGAATGTATTTGATTTACAATTCTAGAACATCTGTTTGCTCAAAAAAAGCATTAGTATAAGCAATAAAATAGTCTTCATATTGCTCTGGTAATATCTTGACCTCAGTTTGCAGTAACTGTCTAGTTTCAATTTTCTCTTCATGTCCAATATCTGCTTAAACTCTCTGATAAAATTAATTGTTCTTTTAATTATTGGTGATATTTATACCTATTCATTAGGAATTGTAGGGAGTCACAATCAAATTCATGTTTTTCAGTCATTCTTTTTGAGCAACAAAGAACAGCAATCTGTTTTCATCTGCAGCCAAGATATTTCCTGCCTGTTAATCCATATTTCATTATCAATCCCTTTTCACAGCATCATGTGTTTATTCTCATAGCTTACTTAGCGCTATGATAAAACATAAATACCTAACATCAATTTTCAAGTATTGAAAAAAGGTTAGGAGGAATATTTAAGTTGCTAGGAGGAATATTTAAATTGCTAGGAGAAATATTTGAAAAAAGTAATTCTTAGTCTTTTCCAATGTCTATCTCCCAGATATTATAGTGCCTAAATTTTTTCTCTCCTGTTAGAAAATATCGGAACTGTATAACACACGAAGAATGCTATCACCAAGAAAACTTGAAATCTTCACACTTTCACGGGGAAGTGCAAATCAACACTCTTATCTTTGATGGGGGTATCATAGTAATGATGAAACTCCGCACAGGCTTTGGGCTGAGAACACTGTCAGAATTATTCCAGCTTCAATGAAAAGAAAAGCTGAAAGTATCTTTCCAACATTCGTTGAACAAGTGCCAGAAGAAGAAGGTCACACTCCAAGCTGGGAAAGCATCTGAAAGTTTAACTTCAGGATATCAAAACTCCTGGTCTAAATATTTTGGATTAGAAATTGTATGATGGAGTTTACATTGCTCAGAAAAGATATTGAAGGAACACAGACAAGCTATTAAACCTTAAAAATGGGAAAGCTGTGAGGGAAGGATAGCTTAATTTTAGATTATCTTGGTCAGACTTTGAAAGATGTGGTACATTAATATTCGACTGTGGAAATAAACAAAAGAGAAGTATGCTCCGTCATATACTTGGATCAGCCTCAGCGATGGGGTGGAAAAGTTGCCAACATCATTTTATATTATAAGAATTGATGTGTGCCATAAGAGTTACAGGTCAGAGCCAGATGCACTAAGCAGTGCATGGTCTAAATAAAAACAAGGACAACAGACTTATCAAAAAAGATGAGGTAAAAGAAGACAAGAAATAAATTGTTCTATATTGCTGTGGATTCTAGTTTCAGCATACCAGCAAACTAGCTCCTCAAAATCTTCTTGTAGGATGAAGACACTTTTTAGGATGAGCTGGTATGCCGGTAGGCTTTTGGGGTGCTTATGAAGACTCCTTCCAAACTTGATGGGAACCTTAAGCAAAGCATTCAGAGCCAAGAATGGCATTGAAGAAATTTTGTAAAGAAATATCATGTATTTACAGCTACAGAGAAGCTCCTGAAAAGATATAAAAAAGGAGGGAGTATTTGGCTGAATTAGTTGATTTAGAGGATGCTCCAAGTGTACAGACAAGAGATGATGTGTATAGAAAAGAGATCTCAGAAATTCTACTCAGGATCTATGTAACATAGTACTGGAATGTCTAGAAAAAGATGCATGACATAAATCTTTCTTATAATACACTATATTAAAAATTGATAATATTTAGTATTAGAAAGAATATATACTGAAGGTTATACAAAGCTGAATAAGAAACACATTAAAAGAGGCTGTTGTGACTGGAGTCAAGCAGACTGCTGTGCTGGGTGGCTTTGCCCTCTGCTTTTGCCATCAGGTAGGATATACTCCTCTCTTCTTCCACATAAGATAAGAGCCTGGCTACACTTCATGAAAGACTACTAGCCTTTCTTTTAGCTCAGTTCTTAACTTGCTTTTTAGTTAAATGCTTTGCTAGACACAAGCTGAGCTGGATCTGAGACCTGGATCCAATGCAAGTAATATATCAAGTTAATACGTGTTTTGAGATTTCTACTGCAACAAAACCTAAAAAACCCCACACCCAAAACTCCACAAAAATGAGTGGTATGATAAACTTAGCTCTAAAGTATCTTCAAATTGTGGCTTTAGGTAAAATGCAGAATTTTTGATTCCTCTGTTTTTTATATGTCAGACATGAATTCAGATTAAGTACACTTCACACATATTTAAGATATTAGAATCATAAAAGTACCATGAAATGGTGAACAGGTTTTAGTACCTTATAAATATACTGACTGACAGGATAAAATCCAAATACATGTTTGACTCTGTGTGCTATAATTGCTGCTGTACACTTAATGTAACTAATGGATCAAGAACACTGAGTGCTGTGTTCCCATGTTACATATGCAGTCATGGAACTTAAGTTTGGATTGTCATGTGTCCTCTGAAATCAAAGAAGATATTGAAAACTAAGTATTTTTTTTAGCATGATCCGAAACAGCATGTTTTGATATGGTTGAGGAAACTGTGTGATCGCTTACAACTGACTGCTGTTCTTATTTTGTTGAACTAAACTACTAAAGCAGTAACACTATTTCCTCATGGAAGCTAGCAATGAACTGTGCTGTAGAAAGAACATCCTAAAGACTAAGATGTTTCTGTCTGCTCAGAATTTGTACCTGAACTTCCTTTATGTTACTGCATAAAAGCTTGGATTTATGATAGGTTGAAATGCAAGCAAATTTCTCGTGCCTAAAAGTGCAGCTGTGACTTGGGATCTCTGATTAAATCCATCCCATTGCAAGTCTCAGCTTCAAATGTGGAATATATTTTAGATTAAGTGTGAATTTCTGGAAATCTATCTGAAATCTTAGAGCATGATTCCACTTGTTGTATTTGCTAGTTATATAGGCCTTGGTCAATCTTCTGGAGAATATGGCATTGGTTATCATAGGGGACAGGATATAGGGTTGCTGGTTCACTCAAGGTTTATAAATGTTATGTCCTTAAAGGATGCAAATATATTTATTTTCTCGATTGTTCTTTTACCTGCAACATTTAGAGTTCAGAAGAAGGTAGAATGGGTTGGTTATTTTTTTAGGTAGTAGAATAATTCAGTCAGTGCACTTGTAAGAGAAGGATGTTTTTCAATCAATTGATTAGCACTTAATCAGGTGTAGGAAAAGATACAAAGGAAATAGAAATGATCAAAGGGAGGAGGGAGGCCAGTATGACCAAATGGAGTCATTATGGAAAATTTCAAGCTGTAACTAGTGACACTAAGACCACTGGATCCTGCTTGTTTTATTTATTCGTTGATCGCTTCCTTTATCGACATATGCAGCAGCTTCATCAGCTTGAAGAAATATTGACCATAGTTGTGCCTGTCATGCCTGCCTCAGAGCTAGCTCACATCCATGAGCACTTCCTGGTTTACAAAGACTGAGTTAAATTACTTTTTTAATTGTATTTCAATAAGAACTTTTTTCCTTGAAGTCAGTGCTCAACAGTGATTGATGGAAGGATGTAGGGAAATGTTGGCTTTTCTCAGGATATACTGTAGATGACCTCATGTCCTGTGTCCTTGTTTCATTTGAAAAGAATAATTACTAATCAATAGTGGAGGGTTAGGTGACACAGTAGGTTAATTTACTGGGCTTTTGCATCTGGAGAGGTGGATTCTGGCTCAGGTCACACATAAAATGGGTTTGGTGGTTTCAGCCTTGTCCCTTGTGGATGTCTGCCTGTATCATAGAAAACAAGCTTGGATTTGGTATGTGTCAGATGCCTGACGGTTTCCACTTAGGAAAATCTCAGGGCTTGATCTGCAGGGATTCAAGCTTAGGCAAGATGGGCACACCTAAGAGGGCGCACATCTGCAAGAGGAAATCGGCGCAGCATTACAATCCATCTGACCACAAACGACCAGACCCTTAAGCAGAGTTAGGGGCATGACTCCTACTAGAGACAGGTGCTCACTTATCTTTGAACACCTGAACTTCTCTTTGCATCTGTTAGAGTCTTGCAGGGACTGCCTTTCAGGACTTGCCTTCATAAGGCCATGCTTTCAGTTACCTTTTTGTCACAATTAACCGTACAACCATCTGCTTTTATTGTGTGATTCAGATAGGTTTATTATGAAAGCCACTTGAGTAAAAATATTTAATCTGTTTATAAATTGGGAAAATAATATAGTTTCAACTATTTTATAGAAGTTCTTACATCTTTTTGCTCAGCAGCGCCAGACCCTCTATGCTTTGGATGAGGGTCTTGACATTTTGCAGGATGCTACTGTGGTGCTAAAGTCAGGTACAACCCTTATATGAGTATTGGCATTAAGATTGATTTAACATTGATAGCATGCTAAAATTTTATTCTGTTTTTAAAGTGCACTTCTGATCCCAATCTTTAGCATAAGTTGGATTTTAATATTCATACATGGTCTGTCTGTAAAGTCTCTGACCTCACTGCTGAGGGTGCAGAAGGGGAACGGAGAGTAAGATTCTGCATTTTTTACTGTGCTCGGACAGCTCTCCTTCTTTTAGTGATCTGTCCCATTGACTGCACAAAGTGGAAGGGGAGGAGTGAATGAGCTTGGGAAATGCAGGCGGAGAAGAGGCCTCTTGCTCAGCTAGTTGCATCTACAGCTGAGTGGAGCTATAATTTGAGTATATAAAGAACAGTAAAATACATGATGTATTGATGTTTCATGTTGGGCACAGAAAACTAATAGACAATTTTGACAATTGTGGCCTTACTCTCTTCCTCTGCTGTTAGATGGACTCTTAATACTCATTCTGCCCTCCAGGACACTGTAAAGATTGGTGCTTGAGAAGTCTTTAGACATGATGTACCTAACAAAATGAGGAGTTGGAAGGGATGGATAATTTTATAATCACTGCAGGTTTTGATAGGCGTTAAATAAGCTCAAACAACCAATGAGGAAGATGAAATGAAACTTTGAATAATCACCCTTTTAGAGTCTGTGCCAGGGGAAGTATCTTGTGGAGGAAAATACATGAAAATGTGAGTAAAGACAGTCATACTACATATGCAAAGAAGAGAATAAAGGTTGCATAGGCAATCTTAATTCTGGCATTTCCTAATCCCTGAAAGAATAAAAGTGAAGCCTTAATAAAATCCTTTTACATAGCTTTTATGTGTATAATAATGTAAGCACGATGTATAATAGTTCTGACATGGCTGGTGAACCGCTGTTACACCTGTGTGTCTAGGCTGAATTGCCAATTGCCATCTTAATTTTCTTTTTGCCTCCTCACAGAAACAGGCTGACTGTAGCACATAATGCTACCCCTGCCTATATCTGCCTTGATGGATACTGCTACTGAGAGTTGCTTGTGTAGGCACAATGCTCTACTGGAAATTGAACACAGAATTAGTCTTTCCATGGGAATGTGGAGGCAGCATGGGAAATAATTTCTTAAAATGCTAAATGCTCCAGGCTTCTTGGAGATGTTTCAAAGGGCCTTCCTCACTGATGCAATTTTGATTTGACCATGCAGTTAATTTTTTTAAGCTATGAAGGCATTTTTAAAAATAAAATTTTAACACATATTTCTAATTTGTAATATATACTTATTAGTCTTGCCATGTCATGTACTTTAATTGTGAGTTCTAACTGACTAGTTTAATGATACTTCGCAAAGTAAACTCAACATGTAGGTCATAAGTTCAGAATGAATGAATCCCTGGATGTTTACCAAACACCAAAATTAAATTACATTCTTAATTGTTTTGCAAATACTTTGGCCTAACTAATTAAATAGGAATGACTTTCTGCATTCTTATAGTGCAAAGAATATTAAAGTCTTTAAGACTCATTTCAAATTAGCAAACTCTACTGCTTTTATTATACACTATGTGGTCAACTAACATTTCAAAAAAAGCAACAAAAAAAAGCTCTCCCAAAACAGACAAACCAAATAACTAATAACAGGATACAACTTCAGCTGTAAGAAATATCTCTTGAGAACGACTATTAGACTGAGCAATTTTAGTGTTACTAAATTTTCACCCACTTTCTGTAAGGCTCTTAGGGAGTGTTCTAGGTGTCTTAATGCCTTCCTAGACTAGGAAGAATAATATCTTGTTCCCTTATATCAGTGGGACATAGACCTTGGTATACACAGAAAGGTAATTCATAAAGTAACTTTTACTGCTTACACTGAAACAGCTGAGGCTTTATTGTATCGTGATCACTTCCAGGCGTGAACCTCAGCTTCATGTACTTGTTCCCTGTCTTGAAGACGTCTGTTTCTCTCTGAAGGTTAACAGCTACTTTGCGCTGGGCTGTGAACAGGGAGGGTCATATAGGATGAACCAGACCATTCTGAGGTTTCTGAAACCTTGATTTGACTGTGTTCAGCAGAGAGTGAGAGCAGCAGGAGCTGTGTATTTGTGGTTTGTGATGCTGAGCAACAGGACTGCTTCTTCAGAACTGTGTGTAGTGTTTTGGTAGAAGACTTTATTGGTGTGTCATGCTACAAATGATTACAATAATAAGCCAAGGAATCAGGAAGGTTTGGGTTACACAGCCAGCTGTGGATAAAGGGAAAGTTTTAGACTGAGTAAGTTTTGGACTTTCTAACTTTATGTATATCCTTGTACTTCCCATGTATATCCAATGTATTTTTCTTGCAAAGGAATCATGTAGACACATTGAGAATTTTAAGGCTCCTTATGTCTCCTGAACAGAGTCATTTGCCCTTTCAGAAGATATCTTCCTCCATTTTCTGTTTTCATCCAAGCCCTCACAATCAGTGCTGTTGGTGCCTAACAAGACTGTTGTGAGATGTGCAATGCATTGACAAATTTAGCATTTTTGAAATTGGTGGAGAAAACTGTAAGTAAGATTGCTTGCATATAATGTGCTGTTAGGATAAGTAGCCTCTGTAGAGCAGGATAATATCCTTGAGTCCTGCCTGGGTCATTTTCAGACTTGTTTTGCAAGGCAAATTAAAAATGCAGAAGATGAATGGAGGGAAAAAAATCCGGTGGGTTTTTTGCATTTCTCTCAGAGATAACCATTATTAAAATAGTCCTGAACAACCATTGAAAGTGGATAGATTTTAGGAGAAGTGGTCATGTGGAAAGCAGCTGATGACACCAACCATTAAAGCAGAAAATGGTTCTTCTGCAGCTATCTGAACAAGAAAAAAACCCAGTCTGCTAAATTTCCTCAGAAGTTTAAAAGGATTCTGCTCTAGCTAGTTTGCCAATATTCCAGCAAATGGCAGGAAGCTGGACCAAAGTGAAGTGTTTTCTAGTTCATTTGTATGTTATTCTCTATTTATAAAGGCTGGTTGAACACCCATTAGAAACTATATAAAATTCTTAGATGGTAAATTATTGCAAAGGCCTAACTAGTTATACAAGCAAGCAAGCAAGTAACCAGTATATATATTCTATGCATAAATGCCTGAATAAGAGGATTTTATGAGACACGTTAAGTGTCTGAAATTCTACCACGAATTTCAGCTTAGGAAGTTGTTTCTGGTAGTATGATTTTACCTCTACCTTTGAATAGAACTGAACAATCTTCAAAACAATTTTGCCTTTCCAGAAAGTCAAAAAATCCCTCCAAAATAAAAAGTGAGGGCAACAAGTGTCTTTCAAAGTATATTTTTCTAACTCTATCAAAACAACAGTTTTGCTAAGGAATAAGGTGTTTGTTCAGGCATACATAGATAAGAGGTAATTGCACTTATAAGAATCTTTGTCCATTCTGAAACACTCTGATAGGTACATATTCAATATACTAAATTGGGATGGGCTGCAGAAAATTTAAATTCAAAACTGGTATTTTTGAAATTGTGTGTAAAATAATGTTTTTTGCTGTTATGAAATTCCTTAAAGATCAGTGAAACTAGTCTTTCAGAAGTGGAACATAGCAAAGAAAACAAACAAAAAATATGTACACAAAATAATACAGTGTTAAACTGGAAGTACACCATTAAAAGTATTTTATATTTTGCAGTCAGAGACTTGCTTCCTCTCAACTGATTTTACTGAGACAATGAAGAAGGGTTTATTTGCTTGGTGGAGTTCTGCTCATCAAAAAGAATGTATTTTCAGGTTTGTATTAATGATTTTGAATATTCACTTCCTGTTTCCACAAGCAGCATTCAAACAAAGAGATTTCTCAAGCGATAGCTAAATAAATTCCATATTCAGTCTTGCTGAGAATCTTCATTGTAAATAGAACTTTGAGGCTTATTGGTGTCAGTTGGGAAAGGGGCTCATTGCTCATTGTGTTGCTCGTATTTCTTTCTTTTACCACAGCTCTTACTATTGTGCAACTGTAAGTGAAAGCCAATTACTTGGTGGAGTGCTGAGAGATTACATTTCATTTACGTGGGGCAACACTTTCAGTGTTTTATATCATATTTTTTATCATATTTGTATAATATTTTTATTTTTCACTCACAATTGTGTGCATGTCATGAACTTTTCTGTACAAAAGTCCTTTGTAAAGAGGTTGGGATCAAACGCCTTTAAAAATATTTGTTGCTTTAAGCAAATGCACTATTATAGGAAAAGTACATCTGAGTTATATCAATTTTTGCCAGTGTTTTTGGGCAGGGCTTAGTCTGTTTCTTTCCAGAATTAAACCTGATATGAACCTGGAGAGTTCATATTTAAAAGTTTACAGCAAAAGGTCTAAATTTGTTACTAAAGGCTAAAATAATTATGATAGATTTCCTCAAAGAGATACAAAGAGGACAGAAGTTTTCATAATCCAGTCATAATAAATGTGAGGAGAAGTGAAACAGAGTCCTGGTTTGGGTCCTTCTGCTCTGTAATGTGCAACATGATACAGACTGACAATGCTGAGAATTAGAATCATGTTTGTAAATGACAATCTTTTTCTTCTAGATATTGTTTATCTCTAAATTTGACTTTATTGACAAGGTAAATATATAAAATGCTTAGAAGTGAGAAATGTACAGTACTTAGAAATAAGTACTTTGATTTCTTTATCTGAGTAAATTCAGAATTCCAAGGCTCATAGCAGGAGAAACTCAGAGAAATAATATTTTTAGTGCTATTGTTTCTTCCAAAGAATATTCTGTGAGGCATACAGTGACAGGAATTACTATGCACAGTTTTTTTGAGAAGGGTAGTGATTTAAAATACTAAAATGGCTAACCCTTTTTAATAGTGCATTCTAATTGCAGTAGCCTCTTTCTCTGTAGCAGGCTCTACTAAGAGATAATTGACCTCTGCGTCCGTTAAGCACCCTCACATTTGGCTTGGGAAGCATAACTCACAGCACAGCCAATTACCTTGTGATATAGCTTACAAAACCCCTCAACTATTGTCATAGCTCTGCCATTTCTTTCCCTTTCTGTCTCCCTTCCTTCTTTCCTTCTTGGCTATAATATTTGAGCTGTTGTATTTGTCAGATGGCCTCTTTGTTCTCTTCCATCCATTCTTTACCATAGGAACCCAAACAGCAGAAAATAACTGACTAAAAAC
The DNA here is from genome assembly GCA_039720435.1 of Amazona ochrocephala. Taxonomy (NCBI): domain Eukaryota; kingdom Metazoa; phylum Chordata; class Aves; order Psittaciformes; family Psittacidae; genus Amazona; species Amazona ochrocephala. The sequence continues at coordinate 78,641,602 of CM077878.1, forward strand.
AACTCCACTATTTCAGTGCATAAAACTAAACATTGATTTACAGTGTCACAGAAAATAACTTTCTGTTAAATATTGTTTTTAGTTAGACTTGTATATAAAGTCTTTCAAACTAAATGCTGAACTGTGTGTGATAAGCAAGTCAGATAAAAGAGATTCTTCATTGCTTACTGCTATAGTATTGTCTGTTACTGTGTCACATACTGTTTTATCATGATTTAGGCAAAGCTGTTCAATTACTCATGGTTTCTTAATTGGTGCTTTCAGCTCTACTATGCTGCCCATCATGTTGGTACCTGGGCATCTTAGATAAATTAAACCCGTATATTAAGAAAGCATGACTCCTTTGGGAATAAAAGTCTCAACAACGAGACCTCTGTCTCTGTTATTAAAAATGGCCTAGAGGTTAACTTAAAATCAGGGTGATTAATAGATCTAGTAGAGTCTTGCAGGCTGCCAGAGCCTGGTCCTCTACTGAAAGCATTTGGCTCTTGGACCAGGGTGACCATAATCCATGGAATTACAGCAAGTCTCACCCTTGGCTGGGATACCCCAAGCGATGATCTGACTGGTAAATGGGTCTCAGCCTTACTTCAATAACTCATAATCAAAACCTCAAGCTGCCTTCACAGGCAGAAATGTCGTACATTCACGATCATGACAAGATATGTTTGCAACACCTGTTCGACTCCTGCTGACAATATCTTAACTGACTGTAGTTGCTCCTGCCCTTCCCACTGCACTTGTCAGAAACTAGGAAACTACAGAAGTGCCATAACCAGGTAATTCCGGGTACTAAGTTTTCTGGATTCGGAAAGGCTTCTGACTCATGAACACAGATTGCCAACACCATTTTAATGCAGACAATCTGATTTGCAGAGATGCATTTGACACTAAAGAACCAGTAATGCATATGAGAAACCTCTCAGTAACCCCAGTCAAAATCTCCAAAACTGAAAAACTTGTTATTTTTCTGGAAAATTGTTTCCTTGTATGAGCCAGCTTTTCCTGTGACTTTACAACTCCTTGAAAGTAGGAACTTGATGAATAACTTGGAGAAGATGATAGATTTATGAAGCAATCTTTTGTACTCTGGTGTCTTGGGTTACAAACATAAGATGCAGTGCTGTTTTGTAAAGCAAGAATTTCAACAATGTACTGTGACTGAATACACTTCCTAAATCTTTAATTTGCCTGATATCTGTGAAAGGTGGCATAATATATATTGTATATACTGTATTTATATCATACTAATCCCATGCTTTAGGGCTTCAAATGATCACTTTTGGGAGCTAGAAAGAATTTTACCTTATTTGATCCATAATGGGAGTTCTTTTTTCACCTTCCTCTGGGCAATGGAGACACCTAGGCAGGGATGTATGCAGTATTTTTAGTGGCGTTAAACTCACACATTTCTGATAGGTTATATTGCTCACACACTCAGGATTAAACCAGTGATCAGATCTGGGGTCATGAAGCAATTTTCCTATGCCTGAGATTGACCACCTAAGTGGTATTTTTTCTAACCTTTTCCCATACCATGGAACATCACTTGCTTCCTGGCATGAGGTCCTTTCCAACCCTAACTATTCTATGATTCTATGATTCTATCTTGTGGAAATTTTACTTCCTTGCTGCCAGATCTCCTTTTTGGCACCTTATATTTATTTACCTTACCTTTTTATGAAAGGATTCAAGTTTGTTGCAAGGTGTATGAAAGTTTTGGTAGCTGTCTGTATGTACCATGGGCATGGTCTAGGGTATAAATATTCTATGGAGCAGTTTATGTGATAGACAAAAAGGCATCTGTAATACAGTAGCCCATGACTACGGTTCTGAAAGCATGGGTGTGTGGTGGTCATCAGTTCCTATTTTTTTGTGTTTCAAACACTCACATCAGAGATGGGCTGGAACAGAACTTGTTGTTTGGCACCAGGTTTCCAGCTCAAATCTTTCCTTTAGTTCTGTAGAAAGAAAAACAGTCAAAGAATAGGAAGACAAGGGTAACTGGGATGGAAATCCAGTGGCTGGCTGCCTGTGTGCAGCAGTGTTTGGAACAGACGCTGAGTGCAGCCTGTTTTATGGAAAGCAAATTGGCTGGAGGGGTATGGAAGGTTTTGTTTGTTTCCATTTCTATTTTGCATTAAAAAAAAATGGCCATGGCTGCTTCGAGGTTACACACAGTGCTTGCAGTCCCAAGCCTGATGCCTCATCTGTTTTTTTCTTTCTTCACCTAAAGCTAATAGTAGTGTAAGTGTGGGAAATTGTAGATATGTTTCTGATTTAAATAAAGAGTACAATTGAACCTATTAGATTAATAGTTATAATGAAACCTGCATGCATTTTTCTTGGCAGTCTTTTCAATCACTTCTTTGTAAGCAATCCAACTTTCCTGTGTTTCTTCAGTAAAGCATATTTCCAGAGAATTCAGTCTTTCCAAGTGCATTGTCAAGTGCTGATAAATTTTTATGAGCTTCAGCTAGTGGGTGACAGCCACCATGGATATCAGAAATTATAAGAGAGCACTTAATGTGTGCTAGTCCTCCTTTGGAGTACACCTGTTTTAAGTGTCAAATCATGACTGGAATAACCTTTTTTTTTTTTTTTCCTCTGCTGTTGGAGTAATAACTAAAACTCTCCTTCAAAAACCCAAACAGGGTTTCATTAGAATAGCAGGCATTTCATCAAAGTTCAAGCTAATATCATAAAATCCAACAAAAGCTGGAATGGTCTGGGATGCTAGAGCACTGCGTCTTTGCTTACTTGTTCCTTGCTTAGAGCATAAGGCAGTGAAACTAGCTAGGAGGAGGCTTCAGCTGACCTAAACCATTTATAAGTTTGTGCTGAGCTGGAACTTGTTGCAAAGATTACACCAGTCATGATAGGATTGGCCTAGTCATTGAGGCCAAAATTAATTTTACCTCCTCTTAGACAACTGAGATTCTTAAACAGAGAGTCCTTGCTATACATAGCTGAAAAACAAAGGGATTTCAACACCCAAGATATCAGTATTTTCTGTAATATGCTTTTAAATGGGGATAAAAGATTCTTCACATTTCTAAGCTAATATAGGTGTTGAAAACAAGGGACATGAGAAAAGCAGAATATAACAGCAGCCTCTGTTTTAATTATTCTGTTATGCACTTATCTACAAACCGGTAAGCACCGCAAAATAAACTAGCTATCTTATAATATTTTTCATCCTGAGAAATCAAAATCTATTGTCAAAATGCAGAAATTTATGAGGAGATAAGATGGCTTGCCAAAATATCATACAATAGTGTCCAGGCTTGTAGTCTAGCAGAGAGATGGAGCAGAAGCTCCATATTATGGGAATGGACAACCTTTAAGCACTCTTTATGGGTAGTCCAGCAGTAATGACTTAATACAGGTAACAGGAGGAGCAGGAAAGAGACTGGCATGCCTAGATTCCATAGGATGGAGCTTGCACTGTGGCTACCGTGGGGCTCAGTTGATGGACATCCTTACACTCGGAAAACAGAAGAGAAGGAACCTTTCAGTAAAGCCTAAAAAATGGCTACTGAGATGGGAAGAAGTAATAGATTTTAGTGGAGCATGACAAGAAGGTGTAGAATGGTGTGATAAATAGATATGGTGAACTGGGGTGTATAACCAAGGATTGAATGGGGGGGTGGTAATTAGCTAATAGTGACAGAAGCAGTTATGCATATAAATATACATCTTATTTCCATGGCATAATTCACAGTACAGTTAAAATATCCACTGACAGTTAAGCATTTTAACTTCCATGAATTGAATTCTGTGCCAACTAAAGATTTTGTCATATTCCTTGATATAATCTTTGCAGATCTGAGCACTGTTCACTTAATTTTTGACATATTTAGTCAGGGTATAATAAGCATGTAAAGAAAATAAAACATCATTATATGTAACACAGATGTATCAGATTTTATTTTTATATTCCTCTGAGTTATAGCACTTATACTACAGTACCATCTGTAATCCCTGGCAGAGCTGAGGCATTCTACAGATATATAAGAAATGACAGGTACCCTATGACAAACAGCTACTGCCTAGCACACTGAGCAAGCTGATGAAAGAAAGAAGGTATATGAGAAGTATATGAGAGAACAGGCTGAGTGAGTTAGTGAGGGAGGTAACAAAAAATAGAAAATTAAATTTACATAGGCATCTAAGTAATCTAGGAACCTAACTTGGAAGTCATTAGATTTCAATAGTGGACTTTACACCATTGTTTTACAGCAAATGTCAGTTTATTGAACACCACACTATCTTCAAAATGAGATGTTGGCTGTCATACAGATCCCCACTTTGCAGTCTGTGGGGTACTCCAAAGGAGGTGAAAGTGGTTCTGGCAAAGCAGGGGGAGACATGAGAAAGAACAAGTTCAGCTTTATGTCCAGACACTACTTACACTGCCGTGTATAAAATCTCACTACCTGCTAAGACAGTAGGTTGACTTATACCTTCAGTTTCTCAATGCATTTTTAATAAAGAACTGATAAAATAAAACATGAAGTTCCTTAAGTAACATAGCCTACTAATTTGGATTCATTGAAATTGACAATCTCAGGTTCTTATTAGGCTACTTAGGTCTTCTGAATTTTTATTTACGTTGCAAGAAAAGTCTGGGACATGGCTTGCCTGAAAAATGCTCACAATGCTTCTTGATAAGATTGGTAGCAGAGCCCACAGTAGCATGGAAACAATTAAATGCATGACACTACAGTGAAGGCATCACAAGACCACAGAATCATAGAATACTTAGAGTTGGAAAGGACCTTAAGATCATCTAGTTCCAACCCTCCTGCCATGAGCAGGGACACCTCACACTAAACCATGTCATGCAAGGCTCTGTCCAAACTGGCCTTGAACACTGCCAGGGATGAAGCATTCACAACCTCCCTGGGCAACTCATTCCAGTGCCTCACCACCCTCACAGTAAAGAACTTCCTCATATCTAACCTGACCTTCCCTTGTTTAAGTTTGAACCTGTTACCCTTTGTCCTATCACTACAGTCCCTCATGAAGAGTCCCTCCCCAGCATCTTTATAGGCCCCTTTCAGATATTGGAAGGCTGCTATGAGGTCTCCATGCAGCCTTCTCTTCTCCAGGATGAACAGCCCCAACTTTCTCAGCCTATCTTCATATGGGAGGTGCTCCAGCCCCTTGATCATCCTTGCGGCCCTCCTCTGAACTTGCTCCAACATTTCCATGTCCTTTTTATGTTGAGGACACCAGAACTGTACACAGTACTCCAAGTGGGGTCTCTCGAGAGCAGAGCAAATGGACAGGATCACTTCCTTTGACTTGCTGGTCAAAGGTCTTTGTATCTTGTGATTTACAGACACAGGCACTTGCTTCTGTAGGAGTACCACAGCACAGGAGGCTGCACTTAGTATTTTCTTTTTCAGAAGAATGCACTGAACACTTTTGGTTTGGTTTAAGAGGACTTCCACTTTGCTTTGATTATGATATTTCATCATTGTCTACTTACCAAAATAAGTTTATTGATGATGTAAGTCTGGTGCATGACATATGCAGTCAAAACCCATCAGTGAATAACCATGAGAAAACAAGAAACAAAGGCCATGAACATAGAAAAGGCACTAGGCAAATGAGGCTATCTATGTCATTAAATAATGTGTTTGTATCAGTATCTAGCCCTTCTTGATGGGATTGTTGAATCTACCTAAATTTTTTTCTTCAGGATGCCTATAAGCAAGGAATTGTTTGGCCAGCTTTGTATGCATTTAAATAGAATTACCAGCTCTAGAAGTGTAGGCATTTACTGCTGATGGAAGACCTCGAGGACTGAACTATTTTTTGGCATTTTTCCCACAGTGACAAATTGTCCTTTATTCAGTGATTCATTATTCCAGGTGATGTACTCTTGCCAAAATTTTCAAGCTCAAATAACTAAAACTAGACACCCAGAGAAAAGGTTCCTAAATTGTTCACATATAATTTCTATTTCTGACAACAAATGAGATAAATTAATGAGTGGTGCACATGTGAAGTGCCTTTGAAAAGAATTTTATTGGGTCATCTAGATGACAACATGGTTGCTTAAGTTTGAAAATAATGATTGCAGGTTTCACCTGAAGAAACAAAATTCATAAAAGGTACACCCAGGGAGGACAAATGAATATCTAAATGTTTGAATAAGCTGGAGAGTGGTACAGCAAGGAAAAAAATGTAAGTAGGTGGTAAATGGTTTATCATTTTATAGGTAGCACATTGTTTTATAGTTCATTTCCTCTCCAATGTGAGATCTATAAAAAGAATCTTCAAGGAAGTTGTAAAAAAGTGTGGGGTTTCATTAAGATATTGTAATTACCCTGTGGCCATTCCTTGCTGTTAATCAACACCACAACTTCAAAAAATACAAGAGCACAAAAGGATAACTCTATGAGCAGATTACTTTTCCCTCTCTCCACACAAAACCCAGGAGTTTAAGAACTCAGACTGCTCATCATAAGTAGGCTTTAATTTGTATCAGCACTGTGTTCTTTTCACTTCTATAGCCTCAGAATTTGTGACTGAACAGCCCTGTCTGAGCAGTCTATTGCCTAATTGGAGATGTCAAGAGCAATTATTTTCACAGTTTTACAATTTTATTATACAAACTCTCTTTTTAGCTTTCTCAGTGGACAGCACAAGTGAGGCCATTTGTTCAGCATTTCATCATATATTATCATATATTCACCATATATTATCAATTGCCCAGAGTTTCACCGCAGATATCTCACTTTGCATGTGAACAACAAGCAAAGGAGAACCTTAACTAAATGAAGTTGTCTCTGCTTGGTATTTGAGTGGCTTTCTTGAAACCTGACTGCTTGCCTAAGGCAGGGAAGGCAAAGAGACAGGAGTGGGATGTGTGATGTTGAACAGTGTTTAAAATCTTCATAGTTCACACATAGCTCCTTCAAACGGAAAGGCTTTAGACATGTACTTGAGGTAACTCATGGCCAGCATTTCACACAAAGAACTGCAGTCGGGTTTTTGTGTGTGTAGATGATAGGGAATGCTGTTTTCAGGTATTTACGTAATAGATTTGAAAGAACAGCTGGCAAAGGATAACAGATCTCAACCACGTCTTCAACAGAAGCTGTGTTATTAAGATTTTATTTTGGATGTGAAGAAGTAGCCAGGTCTGCTGGAGGCTAATGGGGCCAGTCTGACAAAGAAGAAGACCTGCTTTGGTAGGAGACTTGCCAGGCTGTCAAGGCAGCTTTAAACTAAATTTGCTGGGGGAGAGTGCCAATCCATCCTAAAACTCAGTGAGATGCCAGCATCCATAATAAATGCTCAGAGTGATGCTGAGCTGCTCCAGCCAATCAGTCAGCTTTATTCAGAGCTCTGCTAAGATGCTTGTGTACAAATGCCCATAGTATGGGTAATAAACAAGAGGATATGATATCACTGGTATCACAGAAACATGGTGAGATGGCTCCTATGACTGAAGTGTTGGAATGGAAGATTATAGGTTCTTTAGAAAAGGCAGGCCAAGCAGATGAGGAGGGAGCTTAGCTATTTATGTCAATGACAGGCTGGAAATCTTCCTGGGGGTGGATGTTGGGCCAAATGAGAGTTTGTGGGTTAGGGTCAAAAGGAGAACTTAGGCAAGCAGCCAGGTTTCATGAAAGCCATTCACATTCCAGAAGGATTTGCCACCTTGGTATTCTTTGAACAGTATTTAGTAATAGTGGATATCTGAGCTTTTGATTTTTCTTGTTCTTACTATTCTATTTTATAGCTGAGGGCCTAATCTAAATTTTCCTGATTTAAACTGTAATAAGTTTTGTTTAAGTATGGCTAACAAATGGGTGATTAATTATTAACTAACAGTCGCATTGCCTGAAAGCCTTGTACTTGACACCCCTAGTATTGTTTTTTGTTAATTTTATTCTTATCTGATAAATCTGACCAAATGTCATCACACTCAAGAAAGCACTGAAAGACCCAAAGCTAAAAGAGAGTCTATACTTGGATAAAAACATACTTATGCAAAAGTAATTTGTATAAAAAACATTTAAACTTATGAATTCAGTCATAGTGAAGTGGTTTCCTTCAGAGAGTCATCGAAGTTCTCCAAGGTTACATAAACAGAGTAGATTCAGATTCTGCAATCAGATATATGTCTGCTTAAAGGAACACTGAATTTAAGCAGCATTCAGAGGGCGACAGGGCCTGATCAAGTTGTTGCCAGTGATTTTACCATCCTGCTCCAAATACAAATTATGGTGTCATGTCAGAAAATAGGTGTAAGTAACTTCACCATGGAATAGGTGAAGATAGAATTCATTCTATCCCTCCTCAAAATGTATTTGTCCATCTTACTTTAAAAGTGAAAACATTAATCTCATCACCTTAAATCTTGCTGTCTTTTTCCTACAGAAATCCCATCTGTGGATTGGAGTATCCTTTTTTTCCTAGACTGCCCTTAATTTAGGACTAAAGAATCACAGCAGATTGAGCATGGGGAGATGGCCTCTGTCCAGACAAAAGGTGAAGGTGTTTCCTGGTCCAGCAACATGTGCAGCCCAACCGAAAGGTCATTTATCCTTTTCCCCAAGTATGTTATGGATTAAGCTGAAGCAATCTCTGTTTATTTAAGTTAGCAGAAGTACTAGAAGTAAGAGCTCATGGAAGAGGAAGAGGAAAAAAGAAAGGACTGGCTGTTGTTAAGGGAAGTAGGTGAGGCTGACCCTCAAGAGAGTATAAGAGGCCAGACATGTGGGAGCGCATCGCTGTCTGCACATAGAGGGGAATGGCCTAGGGCCATGGCCAGAGAGGAAATGCTAATGCTTAACTCAGCCCCAACCATAACCCTTTTATGTAAAGGTTCCTTAGACAGACTACATTATTCCAGTTTGTCTTATCTGTATTAGATTTGGTGAATTTCTTTGTTGCTTTTAGTTTATAATATCATAGAATCATAGAATCATAGAATAGTTAGGGTTGAAAAGGACCTCAAGATCATCGAGTTCCAACCCCCCCGCCATGGGCAGGGACACCTCCCACTAAACCATGCCATCCAAGGCTATGTCCAACCCCACCTTGAACGCCACCAGGGATGAAGCATTCACAACTTCCCTGGGCAACCCATTCCAGGGCCTCACCACCCTCACAGTAAAGAATTTCTTCCTCACATCCAATCTAAACTTCCCCTATTTAAGTTTAAACCCATTACCCCTTGTCCTCTCACCACAGTCCCTAATGAAGAGTCCCTCCCCAGCATCCCTATAGGCCCCCTTCAGGTATTGGAAGGCTGCTATGAGGTCTCCACGCAGCCTTCTCTTATCCAGGCTCAATAGCCCCAATTTTCTCAGCCTATCTTCATACGAGAGGTGCTCCAGTCCCCTGATCATCCTCGTGGCCCTCCTCTGGACTTGTTCCAACAGTTCCATGTCCTTTTTATGTTGAGGACACCAGAACTGCACACAATACTCCAAGTGGGGTCTCTCGAGAGCAGAGTAAAGGGGCAGGATCACCTCCCTCGACCTGCTGGTCACACTCCATTTGATGCAGCCCAGGATACGGTTGGATTTCTGGGCTACAAGCGCACACTGAAGCCGGCTCATGTTCATTTTTTCATCAACCCACACCCCCAAGTCCTTCTCCACAGGGCTGCTCTGAATCTCCTCCCCTCCCAACCTGTAGCTGTGCCTGGGATTGCTCCGACCCAGGTGTAGGACCTTGCACTTGGCATGGTTAAACTTCATCAGGTTGGCATCAGCCCACCTCACAGGCGTGTCAAGGTCCCTCTGGATGGCATTCCTTCCCTCCAATGTATCAACCGAACCACACAGCTTGGTGTCATCGGCAAACTTGCTGAGGACGCACTCAATCTCACTGTCCATGTCACCCACAAAGATGTTGAACAAGACCGGTCCCAACACCGATCCCTGGGGGACACAACTCGTTACTGGTCTCCAGCTGGACATTGAGCCACTGAGCACTACTCTTTGTGTGCGGCCATCCAGCCAGTTCTTTATCCACCGAGTGGTCCACCTATCAAATTGATGTCTCTCCAACTTAGAGAGAAGGATGTCATGTGAGACAGTGTCAAAGGCTTTACACAAGTCCAGGTAGATGACATCAACTGCTCTGCCCCTGTCCATCAGTTCCGTAGCCCCATCATAGAAGGCCACCAGATTGGTCAGGCAGGATTTCCCCTTAGTGAAGCCATGCTGGCTGTCGCCAAGCACCTTGTTGGTTTTCATGTGCCTTAGCATGCCTTCCAGGAGAATCCGCTCCAAGATTTTGCCAGGCACAGAGGTGAGACTGACTGGTCTGTAATTCCCTGGGTCATCCATTTTTCCCTTCTTAAAAATGGGGGTTATATTTCCCTTTTTCCAGTCATCGGGAACTTCACCTGACTGCCATGATTTTTCAAATATGATGGAGAGTGGCTTAGCAACTTCATTTGCCAGCTCCTTCAGGACCCGCGGATGGATTTCATCCGGTCCCATGGACTTGTGTACATTCAGGTTCCTAAGGTGGTCTCGAACCAGATCCTCTCCTACAGTGGGCCCAGGGTCTTCATTCTCACTGTCCCTGCATCTGCCTTCCAAGACTTGTGTGGTGTGGTCAGAGCATTTGCCGGTGAAGACTGAGGCAAAGAAGTCATTAAGCACCTCAGCGTTCTCCAAATCCAGGGTAGCCAGTTCTCCCGATAGCTTCTGGAGAGGGCCCACGGTGTCCCTAACCTGTCTTTTATTGACAATGTACCTATAAAATCCCTTCCTGTTATCCTTAACATCCCTAGCCAATTTTAATTCTAAATGAGCCTTAGCTTTCCTAAGCTGGTCCCCAGCTTCCTGGACAACATTCCTGTATTCTTCCCAGGCCGCCTGACCTTGCTTCCACCTTTTATAAGCCTCTTTTTTCCTTCGAATTTTGCTCAGCAGCTCCTTATCCATTCAAGGAGGTCTCTTGGCTCTCCTGCTGAACTTCCTTCTAGTTGGGATGCATCGCTCCTGAGCTTGCAGCAGGTGATCCTTGAATATCAACCAACAGTCTTGGACCCCCCTGCCCTCTAGGGCTATATCCCATGGAACCTTACTGAGCAGGTTCCTGAAGAGGTCAAAGTCTGCTCTCTTGAAGTCCAGGTCAGTGAGCTTGCTGCACGCTCTTCTCACTGTCCTGAGGATCTCAAACTCAACCATCTCATGATCGCTGCAATCAAGGCTGCCATGGAGCATCGCATTCCCAACCAGCCCTTCCCTGTTGGTGAAGACGAGGTCAAGCATGGCACCTCTCCTTGTCGGCTCCTCTATTACTTGCAGAAGGAAGTTGTCTTCCACACAATCGAGGAACCTTCTGGATTGCTTGTGCCGGGCCGTACCATCCCTCCAACAGATATCAGGGTGGTTGAAGTCTCCCATGAGAACAAGGGCCTGCAAGTGTGAGGCTGCTCCTATCTGCCTATGGAGCGCTTTGTCCAGCAAGTCCCCTTTGGTCAGGCGATCTGTAACAGATCCCCATAATAATGTCACCCATCCCTGTTCTCCCTTTAACCCTGACCCACAAACTCTCTGTTGACTGCTCACCTGTCCCCAGACAGAGTTCCATACTCTCTAGCCTATCCCTAACATAAACAGCAACTCCCCCTCTCCGTCTGCCGGGCCTGTCTTTCCTAAAGAGCCGGTAACCTTCCATTCCAACACACCAGTCATAGGTGCCATCCCACCATGTTTCTGTGATGCCTATGATATCATACCCCCCTAGACTTGCACACATCTCTAATTCCTCTTGTTTGCTCCCCATATTACGGACATTTGTAGAGAGGCATTTGAGCCGAGATCCAATTGAAGCTGGCTCATTGGCTGGAGCAGCTGGAATATCTCTACGTTGCTCCGAACGTTTACTGTAGGTGCTGCCAACCGACTGGGTGTGTTGGGATGGAATGATGCCCCCCTCCCCCAACACATCTAGTTTAAAGCATCCTTGACCAGTCTGGCAAGCCTCCTACCAAATCCACTTTTCCCCTTCTTTGTCAGACCAGCTCCACCAACCCCCAGTAGACCTGGCCTGCTAAATTGAGTACCATGTTCAAGGTACCCAAACCCCTGACCATAGCACCACCCTTCTAACCATTTATTAACCTGCCCAATCCTCCTAGCCTTTTCAAGGTCCTGCCCTGTATCCTGGAGAATTTTGGGTATATATGGGTAAAAAGAAAAGCTAAGAGTCAGCACAGTTGTTCTTGAAAAAATATTAGTAAAACAGGGGGTTAAGATTTCCATGTATGTACAAATGTATTTGATATATTTGCAGAAAGCACAAAGAGAATTCCTGCCTAGGTTGCCATGCTAAATCTAGCTTTTTGCCTTTTTTGATATTTTCTGTCATACCTAACATATACCAGAAGGAACCACCCATGGGTGGTTCACTGAGGTTTCTCTAAAGGCGGAAATTACTCATCATCAGCCATCCTAAACAATTCAAGTAATTCTTTTCTATTCCCCCTATTAGATTTGTATATGCTGCAAAGCTAACCAACTTTGAGTCCAAATAATAATAACAAATAATTCTCTTCCCTTCAGCAAAACAACTTAATTTGACCAGCCGCAGAAAAAAAAATCAAAAAACCCCAATTAAATAATCCCTTCAAGCAAAACATCACCCTTCTGCCAAACTCTGTTTCCCAGAGTGTCACAGACTGAAAGCCAAAGTTAACACTGCCTTCTCAGTCATATAATGGCAAAATGAGGAGCCCAGGTTGCAAACAGGTCATCCAAAGTAGCAGCTTCTCATCTCACTAGCCCACACTGCTGCAAAATAAACATGTAATGTTTAAATGGCAAATGCAGCATTTAAATGGCAAACCAGATAAAGCATCCCTCTTGTTATAATTACATTTTGACCTTTTCTGAGTTGCATAATATTAGAGTAATCATATAATTGGCCTCATTTCTTCTGTGCTCTCCCTTGAAAGAACCCCATCCTCAGCAATTCTCACCCTCTTCAAAACCTCCTGAAAGCTCAAGTTCAGAAGTCTCCTTGAATGCAAAAGCTATTTCAAACCACCCACCTATTAGTTTTATCTTCTTCACTCACTCTCAACTGGTTCATGCCCTTATTTGTGATTATACACCTTTCTCCCCTTTGACAAATTTAATTTACTTTAAATTGACTTTTTCTGAGGGCTATGAATGCACTATGCAACAGTTATGAAACATTTGAAAGATTTAGATCACTAAACCTTTAAAAATGCTTTCTAATAGGTAACATGCTTCAGACTTTGTTTCTACAGCTGCTCCATTTCCTTCAATATCTTCTAGATGCATTTTTTGACAAGTTATGACAGAATGACTGTATACATGTATCATGATTTGAACCAGTTGTTAATCAAGTTGTGTGTAACAAAACAGCAGGGTTTTTTGTTTGTTTCCTAGAAGTCTATATGCTTTGAATTCTATGCCTTTAATATTTGTGCTGCAGCTTTGGCCATGGCTCTGTTATAATTATTTTAGACATTTAGTTAGCCATTTGAGAGATAGGCTGTTACCAACAGGAGTATTGTCAAGGACGCTTCTAAAGCAAATAACCAAACAGGACTTCTTAAGTGCTTTGATGTCCTTTGTTTTTCAAACATTTGCACTGACATATTTTCCTATATAATTATCACAATCACAAACAAGGTTTGATCAAAGCATCCTGCTGCTTATGAAGATTGAAACTTTTAACTTTTCTTTTTTTGTTTTTTGGGATTTTATGCTTGTTTTAAAAGCACTTGGGGAAGCCCTAGCTGGCAGGTGTATATACATCTGAGCGTCCCTGATGGAGTAATTTTTTGTGGTTTTGTGTGCAGAGCAGCTACTGCATATAACTTCCAAGTTAATATGACTGCACTGTGGTGTAAATGTCAAAAAGCCAAAGCACTATTATAATTTTTAATCATTGTATTATGTTAAATCAATAAGGAAAGATGTATCTCAGCTGAAGAAAATTATGATTTCTTCTCTATTATTCCACACTAAAAATAAATATCATACTTGATTGACATAGATTTACTGGCATACAGAAATGCAAAAACATGATATATAAATGTGGTGCCCAACCATGTGGTCAGAGAGACCCTGTGCTTTGCTCCTGTACCAGTGTGGGCTGCATGCTGCAGTCTGTGACACACTTCCCAAGTGTGCATAGTTACCACTGCACAGTGCACATGCCTTTTTTTCTTACCGATTCCTGCTCCCAGTTGCCCCAGCAAGGAGAACAGCCGGAGTCTGGGGTAGTCACCAGAATACTTCATGCCTGGTCTTGGCACTCCTCCTTTTTCTGGGTATTTCTTATTGCACAAGGCTGTGAGAGGTGATAAGTTTCCTGGTAGCAGCTGGCTCCAAGTCTATGCCTCTCTCAGAAGCATGCTTTCTTCCCATGCCTGCATCACAGTCCTGAGGTTAGATGTGAGTCCCCCACAGTGCGGAAGGACTTGTAGTCCCTCCTCAGCAAAGGTGAAGGCTTCAGGCATGGACAAAGGTGGGCCAATGAACTATCTCAGACTTCAGATACCTCACAGGCCATGAGCTGAACATGTCCCCGCAGGAGTTCAGAAAGTAGCGTCTTTCAGTTAGCCTGCCTGTAGCTCTCACACATTAGCTGGTTAACTGCGCTATCTGGTTATTGGTTTCCAGAACTATCATAATCTCTGAACCGGTCCTGCAACCATCCAAATGTGAACACAAACCTTTTACTTAGGCTGTGCTACAATATTGCTAACAGGTCGATGTTCTCTTCAGGTGGCCTATTCATGTCAAACAATTTGTGTTATTGGCATTGCTGCCACTCTTCCTGTTATCACAACTCTTTCACTACTTTTTCCAGTGTTCAACTAGTTCCCCTTTGTTGTTCTTCATCTTAGCTTCCCATCTTTCTTCTGCTTCCAACCTTGCTTTTAATGTCTTTCATAATCAACACAGAAGGAGCAACAAACCTGTCATTTGTTTTTGTGCCTGTGTACATTATTACCTTCCCATCCTATTAAGTCCCTTTTTTCTATGAAATTTAATATAGCTGCTGCAGCTGTACTCATTCTTATTGCTTAAAATAAATATATTAAAAGGTGAGGAAAATGGTCAGGTATTCAAGGGAAGTGCTTGAAATTCTGATTCTGCTGACATTTGCAGTGCCCTGTACGAGGATGGGCTGTTGTAATAACTTTCTGCAGGACAAAATGACCTAAGAGACTATTTCAGTCTCTAATTTCTATAATTAAATGAACATCTCTGGAAACACTGAGATAGAACTTGAAGTTCCCATTGCATTTTTCAAAAGGAATAGGAGATAATCTGAGTGTCTTAAGCTATGTTACAGTCACAGCATCAGGACTGGAGATGAGCCAGCACTTCGGTCTGTGTGGCAGCTACGCAAGGAAGTTAACTTAATGCTCTAGTGGGATGATGTTTATGAGAACAACTTTCAAGGACTATTCAGACTTTCATAAAACTATGGAGATGCTTCAAGTAATGCACATACCTAAATGTTTACAAGCTCAAAGTTTCATGTTGAATGTAAGTGGCTTGAGTATGGCTTACAGCAACATTGGCATGAAGGAGATATTTGGGATATAGGGACTTCATTAATTCTGTATTTGTGCAGATAAAGTCAAGATTATTTTGGTATCATCAAGCAAATAAATAATTAAGAAATAATATATCATCGTTTTTCTCTACAGAATTACTGCACAATGCTGAACTTATACAGAAGTGCATTCTTTAAAACAACACTTGAAGAGTAAAGAGACTTTCAATTGGTAGGATATAGATTCATGTCAATGACTCTTGAATAAAAGGCTTCATGAGCAAGTACAGCATTGATGTAGCTTTCATATACTTTTATTAGAGTTCTATCATTTATGCTCAGATTGGCTTTCTGATATCTACTCCTATCTCTCTATTTGTAAGCTTTGCTCTTACCTCTTACTCCTGTGCAAACTGCTACCCTCTCTCATTCTGATGATAATAGAGAAGATCTGGGGCATGACTAGATTGCTGTGTTCTATGGCTTTCAGTGATCAGCCTCATGATGTGGTTTAAAGTGCAAGAAAACCCCCAGTTTACATAGTAGCTGTGTGGGCCTTTCTGTTTCTGTCATAAACATAGAGCATACAGTGCAAACAATTTTTTTCCTCTGTTTTTGTTTTTAAGTACAGGTTGAGTTGTGCTGGGAATTTGGGGATGTAGCATCCTGCATACATCAAGGGTTAAAACAAATTGTTGCTTTTCAATGTTGAAGGAAAAAGCAGATAGAAAAATGTGGGGAAAGAAGTGATATGCTCCAGATAGCCATCCAAATGATACATTTAGAGAATGATTATATTTGAAGCTTAGGGTGACAAAGTAGAGAAAGAGATTTCACACTGCCCTGTTGCATGTGGGGCAGTGTAATCCATCAATACTTTGATAAGCTTCACCAGTTTTTGGAGACTGCTGTGTGATGATCTCATGAGCTGAATCAATTTAGGCATTCCAAACAAATGTCCTTTAAAATGCCCAAATGATGTACATGAAGAAATTATTGTTATGTTTGTGTCTAGAGATCAATGCATTTTTCTTCGTTTGTGTTATGCTGTGACACTGCTGCAGCTTCTGGCGTTGCATTTCAATAGGACTTGCTGCTGATTTATTTTTAATTTGATCTTAATCAGCTCTGTGTTACTATCCGCTTTCTTTTTGTCATTTTATTTACTTAAGTATCAGTGCAGTTCCTGAATAAGAGGCTTGGAAAAAGAAAGCTCACATTGTCTGGCTTCAGTAACCATCAGCTGTATTACCACATGCACATCTATCAAGATTAGCTACTTTTCCAGTACATAAAATCCATTTATATAAGAAGAAAATCAAATAAACACCACTGTGTTTTCTTAAAATCTCTAGCGTCCATGCCTTTGTTTGGCCACATAAAAATGATTTCTGGGAATTTAACAGCACGAAGTTTAGCTTTAACATAATGTTATGTTAAAGTCTCAAGTGAACTGAATAAAAAACTGGACCTGTCAATATTGTATCTGAAAAAAGAAAATAGGTGAGGTTGCCTTTCATTTGAACAATGTGAATTTAAGTAAATGTTTTGTTATTTCAATATAATTTTACATCTGATACCAGACACTTGCCCAGCTCTCTCACGAATGAAAACACATTAGTCTCCTCTCTCTGTCCTGGAACACGTGTGTGAAGCAGTGTTCCATTTGGGTCACAGCCACCACTCATTTATATGTTCCTCCAAAGGCTGGTGGTCACCCAGAGACCCTCAGGAGGCAAGTCAGTGATCAATCACAGTCCAAAAGTATGAACTTAACAGGGAATACAGCCAGATAGATATAGAGTTAAGAGCAAACTCAGGTGCAAGGAGTCTGGGAGCTGTGTCAGACTCGTGTCTGGAAACCATGCATTTCACCTGGCTTGTGATGGACCCGTGTTCAGCCTTCCCCTTGTGAATGGCTGTGGAGCTGAGTTGAGGTGAGTGCAGAGAGGCCAGGGCCACGGCTGAAACCACAGGCATCTCTGCAGGGGAGATATGGCAACATAATGGGGTCTCCTTTTAAACAAAGAGTTTTGGCTGCAGTGCCCTGCTTGCTCCCTTCTCTCACCTGTGCACTGAGTAGGGTGACTTCAGGGCAAGACCCTACACATACAGCTGAGAGGGGTAGCCTGTTTCTTCCTCAGACCCTTACACCTGGCAAATATTGACAGAAGAACTGTAAGTCTAAGGTCTCACTAGTCATCTCTATCCAGGGGAACTCTCCCTACCCCACCCCTATTTCTCTTCTGGCTCCTCTCCATTAACCCTTTTAGTGCCCAGGATCCTGCCAGCTAGTGCTTCCAGCAGGGTGGCTGATCAGGTTCCTGGAGTCTCTCATAAAACAATAACTGTCTATGCCAGTGGTAAATTTTCTGTTCCCCACCAGTTTTCACACGACAGCTCCAGAGAAAGTTGCAGCACCTCCCCAAGAAATAAAAGTGTTACAGCTTCTTATGTTTTATTTACTTTGGACGTATTTATTCAGTGCATGAGAAAAGTTCCTAATAAAGTGTGAGGATGTTTTCGGAGAGGAAAACTAGTGCCAAAGTAGGCTTTTGAATAGTAGGCTAAAGAATACTGTAAATAAGATTTATTTTAGGGTGGTTTCTGATCAATTGTTCAGAACTATTATACTTGGATCACAGAATTGGCAGTTTTGTATAGTCAGGTCTTTGGATAGATAGCATGCTCCTTATCTGAAGGTGAAAGATATGAGGGGAATAATGATTGAAGAATTTATTTTTTGCACTTATTTGTCTGGCTGATTATACTCCTTTATTGCATATAGATCCTTCCTAAAGCTAACGAGGGTTTCTAAGTGAATTCCCTGTTATCAACAGGAAAGAACTAAATTTTAAGCATTTTCCTTATATTTATGGGTATCAGTAGCTCAAGGAAACATAGTATGAATACATGGATTTTTTTGTGCTTGTATTTTCATAATTTAATCCATAAATAAATAACATTTGATTCTCTAGTCCTCATTTCACAATCCTTTGTTTCCCAGTGGAAGTTAAGGGCATTCACTTTGGTATGCTCTTTTTTGGGGTGTTATTGCTACATGAGAACTAAGATATGAGAGTGTGTAGGGAGAGGAATGACAGTCACCAAAACTGGCAAATGTCCTGGAGCCCATAAAGCAGACATAGGTTATGTCAATATCACACCATGGGTCACAGTTAAAGTAATTTCCCAGAAAATAGTCTGAAATTATTCTATTCAGATCAGCTCCAGTGCTGGGGAGGCATGAGAGGGGCTCATTTGGTATTTTCAGGGCAAGTCCTCTCCATGTTTCCTAAGAAAGATTCCATTTTTGGAAACTTTTCCTAGAGAAAGCAAATGAAATATACATGTCAGTGAAAGATGGTCTATGGGGTACACCTGATTCAGAAGATTTGTTTAAAGAGAAAAGTGGTTCCTTCTTCAGTGAACATTAACCAAGTGTGAGCAAGGCATTGAATGTGTTGTGAGCACTACTGTCATGACTCTTTAGCCAGTAATGTGGATTTGAAGAAGGACCAGGGAGATAGGGTGTTTCAAATTAGAGCCAAAGAATGCCATGCTGTCTTCTGTGAATGTAAATTTCTGCAGTGTACTATGTTTGGCTCTAATTAGGGTTGTAAATTCTTCATTTTTGTGAGCACGAAGTTCACATACAGATTTTTTAAAAGTACCTCTCATTTTTATGAGTGCTGTGTCACAGGGAGAAGCTGAAGACATTGCAAATGCTTGAACTGCTCCTTTGGAGTAGCTGATTAAGGTGAAATATCTAAGGAATGTTACTCCTTTTAGTTTCAGTCATGTTTACAACTAGCCATTTTAAAGTGGTGTAATATAAAAATTCAGGTATCACTAAACATGTTATATGTGTGGAAGACGCAGAGTGATCTGTCAAGTTTTTACCCAGTGTCCTCTTCAGCTCTCATCATTGCATGAGTTTTCCAGGCTTGCAATATTTCACAAATGCAGTAGGCTCCTTCAGGAAGCCTTGCAAACCACAGGCAGTGTAATCTGGCACTATCCTTGTAGGCTTTTGTTTACTCTGCATGTCCACTAATAAATCCTCAGCAAGCTTCTGTTTACAGTTTGAGGAAAGCTGGTTTGTGAAGATAGCAGGGTCACATAATCAATGGTACTGCTGTCCCTTTTAACTGCAGTCTGGAGCAATCCATGTCAAGCCTCCCTGAAGGATGGTGGACTGCAAAATGCAGCAGTAAAAAGACAGTACTTGAACATTTAAGAAGTCAAGGATCTAAAGAAGCAACCAAAATTGGTCAGACCTTGATCTAATGGGTCTGAAAACAGACACAAAGAAGCTTCAGGCACTTTGACTGGAAAGGTACATTGCATAGCGTAGGTGCAGTCTTTTACCTTTGGCAGGTGGAAAGCTTTTTTATGTTTCTTGAAAGCAATGTTCATATGTGCATCCAGGATTATGGCCACTCTCTGAATTGCTGCCTGGAAAGAGATACTTGCACCTTGGAAAAGAGAGATGAATAATCTTTTTCCTACTTTCTTGGCCTGCAGTGATACAGGAACCCTAATGGCTGGAGTAGTTTACTTTGAGTAATTACTTCGATTTCACCAGTGTAATAGGACACCAAAATTTCTTTGAATTCTTTGGCTTAAATGAAAAAAATGAAAGGAAATCAATTTAAAGTGGTAAGGTTATGTTCAATCTGAAACACTTGCTCCTCTTATGTTGCTGAAGTTAAAATGCAGGTATGAACATAGTGGGTGATACTGCCTGGTTTAGATGGTCTCCTGAAGAAGCCATGTTATTTTGGGCTGGTATTGAAATATTCATGATATTGTACATCTTGCTATCCATGTATCTATTTACATTATTTTTCACCATGTCTCAGATTGTCCATCTTCATTTAATATTTAAGGTAGATTGTTAGACAGAGGCCCATAATATGGGGGTACCCGTTTTTTCTTGAAGGTTTTGTGTTTTTTTTTTTTTTACTTAAAAATGAGATCCAGTGAGTAGTATTCATCACACCTAGACTTTTGCAATGTAGGCACCCTGACTGTCTTGAAATGTGTGTCGAGAAATAGGTATTCTCAGAAGGCAGTTCATTTGGTCTGTATGGGTGCTTACTTTGGGAAGTGATTCATGCTTTAAAAGTTCCTATTCTTTTTCAATGGATCATAAAAGTCTTTATATGACTAACTTAGACCAGCACTTCATACTTCTAATTCATAGATATCTAAAGTCCTATCAATCTTACCTTAAAGCTCCTCTATGTGCATGGAAAACAGCACAGGACTGGAGTCAAGGTTTAGTCGCAGTATTATTTTGCTGATTTAAGTATTTCCATGTGTGTATTAATGACAACATAATAATCATTAGATAAAAGCATTGTGTCTTGGATCCTCTGCAGGTACAAAGGGTGTAAATGTTAGTAATAGAAATTTTACTCGGTAAAATTGTAGACAAAACCTAAATGTAATTGTGTATAATATGTTTATTAAAATCCCATATATAAAAAGATAGAACACAGGGAAAAAACACATACATACAGTTGTGGCCTAGACTAAACCCTAAGATTAGCAGTTTGAAAATTGAAAAGTCAATAGCGGAATAAAAAAATTCTCCAATGGTGATATGTTTGTAGTAATTTTTGTGCTTAGATCATCTCTAAGGGAAGCTGGATTCGGACCTGAGGTCCTCCTTTCGGTGATGATTGAAATAATCAGTCTTTTTCTTCTTTATAAGCTCTGTTCATCATTTCTTGTGCATAGCAACTCTCCAATAACTTCCTCCAAAGTTTCAGAGGTCACGGAGAGATGAAGTAACTTTGTACATTGCAATCTGGTGCTTTATATTTCCAGACTGATTTTGCTGCCATAACACTACAAAATCATACAGGTCCCTTGATTACCTGTAAAGCATCAGCCAGAGAAGGTGACTGATATTTTGCCAGTATAAATTCAATTATTCACTTAGTTTTTAATATATCAGTAAGAAAGATATACTTCTGTTCATTGGGAACCATTCTAAGCTATTCTTCAAGAAAATAAATGTATGCACGCCGCCTTTCAACTACTTTACAATTGCGTTTATTACATTTCAAGGAGAAGACATTTGGCACTTAATACGCAAACAGATTTTGTCTGAATTATGTCATGTTTATTACAACAGTATTATAACATTCTTTAGTTCTGCAAAGCAGATTCACAGTGTAATTTGGTGGTGGAACCTCTGGCAGCAGCTCACATTCAGTGTTTTGCCTCTTCCTTTCCTGATATTTCTCACATCCCAGTGCTAAAAGACAGGTTGTGAAAGTTGATCTGTGGGGTATGCCTACATTTAGCAGGGAAATGGGATTCTTTCTTCACTGCACATTCTGTAATTACCTATGTAGGCACAAAATATGAGTGTGCATTGGCTTAGTGGCATGTTAGCAGGTTGTTGATATGTAACATGAATTGATGTGTGAGATTGGCCTGTGCTAATTGAACTGATAACATAATTGTAACAGGAGTGAATTGTTTGCATTACCTGCATTTGGTAGTTAAGTAGATTTGCTCTGAATACTTTGGATAGATAATTTTCAAGCAGTGTGCTATTTGTCGACTTGTCAGTTTTAAATATTCACTTTCCAGGGCTTGCAGATTAATGATGAGGTTGAATTTTGCTGTTTAATTAGATGGCTGAAGCCTTTTAACAAATGAGCAATTTTTTCTAGGTAATGCACTTTGGGTATGAATTTTTTAAGATTTGGGGATTTTTTTTCTCTGAAATTATCATTTTATTATTCGTGCATAATGCATATTGTAAGTACAAACTCAGTCATTCAAGCTGTGCGTTAGAGAAAGCATTTTGTGGATCTTTTTCCATCATTCAGATTTAATTAATTAATATACCTACATCTTGATAATGATTGTGTATGTCAAAAATCCATTAGATTTTTTTGCAAGTGATATGGTCGTGAAGCTCTTTTCGTGTTACAGAGTATCTGGAAAATAGATACTAAGTCCTTAAACACTGACATGAAATAACCATCTCAATATGGCTCTGTAAAATGCGTCAGATGGAACAAGTAATTAGTAAGTGGCATGAACAAAGAAAAATCACTCCTAGTTAAGTAGAATATTGTAAATAATGGATTTTATTCAAACAAGCAAGGATCCGAATTACTATAAAGTAAATATCAATTATTAATTTAGTTTAATATTTTATTGCATCCCTCATAAACATTTACATTAGAACATCAGTAAGCATACCTTAGAGATTCAGACTAAGCAAACAAGCTCCTCTCCTGCTTCCAAGGCTTACAGTCTGATTGTCCATCACGATGTAAGCTCAGAATGAAATGAGCTGAAAATCATACCACTTGCCAAAACTCCAGGTAGTGCCTAGCTGCTCCATCATGCAGGGAGACAGAGGAGTATCTGAAACTACAATGACTTGCTTGGAGTGAGATGCCTGGTATAACAGTCTCATTTAGATGGCATGTTTGTCAAGTGGTGAAGCAGCATGAACTGAGTCATGGAAACACCTGTATATGATAGTTTCAAAGAATCAGACTGAAAGACTACTGACTTACAAGAGTTCTGATGTCAGAGAAAAGTGCCTGACTGACAGTGCAGGTCTCTGATGTCTTCTTCTCATTTAGGGCAAAAGGATCTACAGTTAGATGAAGCCCTTGCACAGGATCTCTGTGGATGGGTGAAATGTCCCTGAAACTTGCTAGGAAGAAATGTTCCACCAACTTTTGTACTTGATTTCCTACCCTTGCCTGAGCACTAGTTGACTGAGAGGATTGACTCTGAGGATATACAGGTGGTTCACTTTTTGTGGCTTCTTGTTGTCAGCATTTTCACTACTATGTCTACATTGCAGGCTGCCTCTCAGACTAGAAATATCCAAGGCAGTTTAATATAACCTTGCTTAGTACTGCAAGTCACCTAGCTGTGACAGAATGGACTTCCACGAAGCCTGATTTATTCTGCTTGTTATTTAAGACTAGTTAGAGTATTTCTAAACGGTAATTCAATCAGCTTGCTGTGTAGATATACTGCCAACCAGGGTATTATGTCATGGCTATTGTCATAGCCATGCAGTGTGATGCCTACGTATATGCTGTAAGAAAGTGACTTAAGCAGTATATTTCTATCCCGCGGGTTATTAAACAGGCACCACGTATCAACAAGCTTCCACCAGTACCAAGTAGGACTAGAATGTAGGTAATGCTAAAAACTATACTCAACTTCAATTAAACTCTTCCTTAATTAATTTGGATCACTTCTATGGGAATGTAATTTCTAATTTTAATACTGCCTTATTTAGTTTGTTAGGTTTTTTTTCAAGTTTTCAGACTATTAATTTGTGTTTCAATTCATGTGATACAGTGCAAAATAAAAATAAATAGAATTGAAAGAGCAGCTGTTTTGAGTGAAATCCTGGACCAAACATCCTGAGAATAAGAGAGCGCAAGCTCCTGGCAGTCTAACAGAATGACGTTACCATAAAGTGCTTATTCCAGAAGAATTAGTTATCTGGACAAGCTACTTGATGCTTCACTGTTTGACTTCTGTGATTGAGGGCTAGATTTTCACATAGTGCTTGGGAGCCTGAAATTGCTTTAAGGTATTTTGGGATATTCAGCCAGGTTTTGAAATGCGTATTTTCAGGCACCTAACACTCATGGAAAACCTCAACCTGAAGATTTTTGAAAATGTCAAGGGTATCTTCATAAGGTTTTCATGCCCTTTGCAGCATACTCAGAAAGAGATTTAATTTTCCATCAGAATTATCTGCGCATATGGGAGCACAGTAAGCTTTAAAAATCATCTTCACCCTGAGGACAAGCTTCAGTGGAGCTCTCGATTAACACCAGTCAGATAGCCAAGAGATCTGGGCTGTGCATCTAACCTACTCCCTGCTTCTCTGGATGAGCATGAGAAGCCAACTAGGCCAACACTATGGCAAGAAGCCAAAAGATTTGAATGTCTTCTCTTCCAGTCTTTTGGATTTATCTGATTAACTCATTTCATCTAATTCTGAAGATTTTGAGATATTAATTTGCAGCTCATAAGCTCCATGGCATGTGTAATGATCATGGCTGCATGTTTAAGTATCATCATTTGGCAATGGTTTTTCATGACACAAAAAGTTCTTCATCATAGTCACGAGAAAAGTGAGTCTATTCTGAAGAATCAGCTCTTTCACCTTATTCACAAGATATCAGATGTCAATTGGACATAAAAAAATTAAATTCACTGTAAAAGCTCTTGTCTGAGATGTGTTTTCCCTCCTGGGATTAATTTTGTCATTATTCTATTTGAACGAGACAAAATGTCCTTTGTGTAACATTTTATAATTCAGTTGTTTTAAAAGGCTCTAGTGGAACATTGCAGTGCCAGTATTTCATTGGAACAATGATATTTGAACAGCTGAAAATAGTGAAGATTTCATGGAAATGAAAATGGCATTGAAATTCTGTATTTTTGAAAACTGGGGCAAGTGGGCACTGGCACTCTGTGAGTGCCTGAGTATGCAGAGATACACTTCCCGGGGGCATTTTCATACTAAAACATACCACGTGGTGAATAAAGAATAATTGGATGCTTCTCTTTTCAAGACAATACCCAAATGCCATACAGTAATTTGCGTCGGCCAGCCATGTCTAACGAAGTCTTTGTCATTGGAAGTCTCACCTTCAGTTATTTTACTATCTATCTCCTGTAAAATTCCTCCAAACCTAAAATCTATACAAAAGGCAAGTGTCTTACCTCACAGGAGGTGCACTGACAGGTTGTTACTGTCCCTGCAGCACAATGAAGTGTGTTTTCTCTCCTTGAAGAAATGTTCCCAGGATATAGCACTATGTTATGCTTGAGAAGGGGGAATGAAAGAGTCCGACAATCTGACTGTAATAGTGAGGAAGAGAAAGGAAAGCAAGGCACCTCACTTCAAAATGGGAGGTGGCAGGAAGATGGATGAACTGAGGAAGATGAATTTGGGAAGGGAAATGAGTTCTTTCAAGATGAGTGACCATGCTTTCCCTTTCATCTTGCTCAATGACTTCCTAAGGCTCACGCTTCCCAAGCTCAGGTGACAGATGAAGCAGCCTGTGCACGCACTTCTGGCTGCAGGGGCAAGAAGGAGTGTTTGGCATGGGGAAAGGCTGCAAAACAGCACCTTCGTGTCCCTGCAATGGCTAGTGAGGAGGTGAAGCCTCACTTTCACCAAAATTGGTCACATCAGCTCTTGATTTGTAGTGGCTCCGCTGCAGGTATGAATAGAAGTTAAGAATTTGTTGGTCAAAAATGATTGACAGCCTCCACTGGTCCTTAACTGTATCAAGCTGGAAGAGCAGAAGTGAGAGCAAGGACCCCACTTCAGCAAGATTCTGAGGCATTTATCTGAATCCAAGCATTCAGCAGCATGCTAATAGTGGACCCATTACCAAAGAGTCCCTGAGAGTTGGGTCTGCCTTCCCAATGCTGTGTCTTTTTAGGTGAAAGTGAAGAACAACTTTCTATTCTCTTTGATGTTCTCTTAAAACATACTTCAGAAGGGATAGTTCTTATTTCCTTTGTAAGGTTATTCAGTAAATTTAGTTGCTTGTGGGGCAAGCTGAAATTCTTCCATGGTGAAAGCTCTTCTGCGTGTGCCAAGTATTAATATTTTGAAAGTATAAACTCTATTTTGTATAAAACAAGGCTCTTGTGCATAATTGTATTAATTTTGGCACTATAGATTCAAGGACAAGCATGCCAACTCCTTATTCCTGGAATAATAAAAATAAAATGTGTGATTTCTTAAGATTCTGGTTTCAGTATGTATTTTGAGGGCCCCATCTTAAGCTAACAAGATGATGTAACCTGTTTTTGTCTCTTCCTCAGCACATGTGCCTCAGGGCAAAGGTTGGTGTTCAAACAATGATTTTATGTTTTTAAAACAAAGTTGATTGTAACATGAACTGCCTAATCTTAAGAAGCTTTAACAGGATGTTTGGTAAACGTCAAAACCATTAACTTACAACCAATGCCTGTGATGATAACACAAAGAGATTCAGTCAAGAGCACATCCATAGTAGCTTTACAAGCCCTGAAATTGCTTAACTTAAATTAATTTTAAGCTCAACTGAAGTTTAAATTACTGAAGCTGGTTAATGTTATTCTCTCTAATGACTGTATGCCACTGGCATTATGCTTTTAATACTGAAGCTCCTTTTACCTGGAGTTTAACCACGTAAGAATGAGAAAAGGGCCTTCTAAGTAAAAGAAATAAGAGATTACCAGTGTTTCATTCCCACAAATCATCCTTTTTTTTTTTCCTCCTATTTCTAGTTAATCTGATAGAGGGCAATCGGTATTTGCCTTTTGTGCTGGTTCCAGAAAACAAACTAGGAGCTGCAATGCATAATGGCATTGGGTGTAATGTTGGAACGGACACTATTTTTCATGTTCTGTCCTCAATATAGTTAGTCTGGCTGAAGGTTTAATCAGCACTGTTAGACATCTTGGTCTGTTCTGATGTTTGTCACACTGTAGTTCTACTAGCCACAATTTTGTTGCTCTTTCTCTGAAGTCTTTAAAGACTTTTTTCAGAGGCGTTATGAATTTATTTTTTTCTCAGATAAGTAAAAAAATAAATGAAAGAAATTCAATTATAATTTTAGGGTGTCAGAGATTTTTCTGGTTTTTTTTTTTTTTTTTTTTTTAGTAAACCATTGTGCGTGTGTGTGTGTGTGTATCTTACAATGTAAGATGGCATGGTGGTCAGGTTTTATCAGGAGTTTTTAGAATGACTCATTCAGCACATGCTGATAAACCCCTGGTATCCCATTACAACATTGTGTAATCTCTTGTAAGCCCCTCAAAGTACCCCCTCAGTATGAGTGCACACATACACATGCACCCCACCTCCACTGAAGCAGATGCACTGGGGAAGTTTAGCTAACAGCCCTTCTTCCCTCATGCTGCTGCTTATACCTATGAATCTGGTAATTTGCTAAATCTAATGAAAGGAGCTCAGAAGGTTTAAAACATTTTTTTCCGCCTTCAGGGTAGTGAAGAACTATAGGTGATCATATGTCCTCAACATCAGGATAAAATATTCTCTTTTCCAACATCTCAACAGCTCTGCTTTTCCTAGGATTAGGGGGTGAAAGTGGCAACAATAATGCAACTGACATTTACGATAGTGCTACATGCTGTCACTTAGAATCAGATGTACCATAGGATTAGTAGTAAATGCTGTAAAAATGCCAGGAGCCTCCAGTGTATTGGGCCTGACTCCTTATTTTCTTATGCCAGTGTTAATTCATTGACATCTATATGCCCAGCATGCAGGGATTTGTACAAGTCCCAAGGCAGACATAGGCAAGTATATCTTATGTCACTGCCCACTGGTTGTTGTCAGAAGTGTGTCACTTTGGTGACAAGCTCTGGTATCTCTTCAGGGTTCTTTTTTTTATGTCTGTTTTGTGCTTGTTTTCTTTGTTGTCTGAAAAGTGATTAAATCAGTTCTGAGTACTAGCAGGCTTTCTGCCATCCACCCATCTAACAGAAAATCAAGCTATTCAGATATTCAGTCTCTTCAGCTGGAACTTCACATAGAAAGGCATTTATAAGCTCTCATGATGAAGCCAAAGCCTAAAAAAAACTCTTAGTGATGTATAGGATGTTATCTGAAGTTTATCAGAATTTTCTTCCCTTTCTCTCTCTATTTATTTCTCTAGATATCTGAATATAACAAGTATGGTGTGAGTTTTAAAGGGCACTGGGCATCCAGCTCAAACTGTAGAAACCTTCAATCACTGTGAAGAATTTCAACCGAGTCTGAAGGAATCACAGTTGGTGAAGACCCAGTCAATCCTTCTGATTTGGCTAAGTAATGGCAACTTCTACCTTGTGTTTTCCAGCATCCCTTAGGGCTTTCTGGATTAGGTAGGATGCAGCACTAGGGAAAACAGCTTCAGTAGGGACAACATAGTCATAAGGCACAACTGGTAGCTCTTTAAATTGCATGTGGAGTGCGAAAAGTGATCTGGAAAAGAGCAGATTTTTATTTAACAATCCTTGTCCTTTGGTATGGTGTGAGGGAGAGAGAAGAAACTAATATAGTTTTTCTTGTGCATTGTGCATTGTCAACACTGTTTAATATGTTCCAGTCAACTGCACCAATAATAAGGCACTGAAATTTTCGTTATACATGGGTAGAAGAAAATATAATTTGAAGCCAATGGAGCTGCACAGGTATAAATAAGGAGTTACCTTGGTCTGCAGCTCTCTTTGTTGAGGATGTTCGGTGAAATGAAGGAAGTTCAGCTTCACTCTCAGAATCCAGCATGGATTTGCAAAGCTTTGCAAATTGATGGAAAAGCCATAATTAGACTGAATGCATTTGATATAGAATTGGGAAGATGATAAAAAATTGCAATTTTTGGAGAGCAGAACTGCAGTTTAATAATTGGGAGTATGCTGCAAAAGACTGGGATCTTTGGTCATAATAAAGAAAGTAATTGACTGCAGATGGAGACATCTGGACAATATACATATGTTGGCAGTAGCGGCTTTTAGATTCAGTGGTGCAGTGTTTGGGACTGTGCAGTGTACTTACTCAAGTTTATAAGCACACTTTATTAGCATGTAATTTGAATGCCAAAGGCATAAGCCACACTGCTTTTAACCAAACCAAACAAAACTTTATTTGCCAAGAAGATTTGAAAGAAGCTTTTAAAAACATTCCCCATTATAGCATGTGCTTTTCTTACTTTCTTGAAATATTTTTTTTCTCAGAAAATAGAATTTGTTTCTCCTTTATTTCACAGGCTTCCCTCTGTGCACTGGAGTGGCTTAGTTCAAGTCGTTTGGTCTCAATTGGTGGCATTTTTTGGTAAGCCAAAACACCTCTTCTCCTTTTATCCTCCCTATTTCCTTACTTCTCTCTCACTTTTAGAATTGTATCTGTGTGTGGGAGAAACAACATGACTTCAGGCAGAATGTCTATATATTTTGTGCACTGTAGAAGTCATCAGTGAGACCCCACTTCAGATTTCTAAATCCTCACTCAAAATGCAGTTTTAGGGTTTTTTTCTTTGGAAAGAATAGGATCTTGGTCTCCATCACTGCTAGTGACTATGACAAAAACATCAGGAGTGAAAACAGGGATTAGAAAATGACATTTTCGTAAAGAGGAATGGAAAACAACTGGGTGTAATTATCCTCGGTGCCTTGCTGGCAATATTTAATGTGCTGTTTTATGAGTTATTATCACATAAACTGGCTATCTTTTCTTCCTGCATATTTCAGCTGAAAACATTTTACATGTTCCCCTGTACTAATGGAAAAGACTGCACAAGCAAAGAGGCAAATTTTGGCTGATGCCTAATGTTGAGTGTATAGAAAGTAAAAAATAAATACATTGCACTCAACATCTGGATTGGCTTCAGCAGAGTTGAAAGGGGTCCAAAATGTTTACAATCTTGTGTGCTCAGTAAAAATTACATGGAAGGCATCTTGGAAATTAATATTCTAAGAGGAAAGTGGTTTTTGGCATTCCTATACCTTTATTTCTTCAGCAGTTGCTTTGAAGTTGTGGGAGATAAGGAATTTTTAGAATTTTCTTATTCTGAATGCTTAATATTCCTAAACACCATTATAGGAGGGAAATAAAATGCTAAAGAATATTAAAGAACTGTTAAGATAAATTATTCAAAAGACCTGCCATAAATTACCCATTGATACAAATATAAACAAATAGCTTTATAACAGCTGTGTAAACCATCAGAAACAGCTGGACCAGCTACAGAAGATTAGATTTGCCATCAGGTACCTAATCTAACATGAACTATATTGTCTTCCCTAATTACAGTCGTGTGAGTGTCTTATTATGCTGCCCTCATTCTCTGATATTATACTACCGCAGTGCAAAATAGGATGTCCAGTAAGCAAAGAAAGTTGCTCAAGGCAGGTGATTTATCTATAAGATATTGGCTAAATCAAAGAGTTTCTGATAGAACTATAAACTTTTTTTTTTTTCCAATATGCACCCTTTTTCATCAGTAAGGAATAATCTTCAATATCTGAATTGCCCCATCCAGAATTTGAGATCCACAGAGCTTGAAAGAGCAAACTGTTAGGAAGGAGCTGTGCAAAGGCAACAGCTCCTACCTATGTAATGGAGTCTGGTTCTGATTGAGTGGCAAACCACAAAAAATCAATAGTTTTCTTTAATTGAGGTTCTCTTGTGGTCAGGAAGTATACAGACCTGATAACTTTCTAAATTATGTGTCTGGCCACAACCAGCGGTGGCAGCAATTAAACAAAATCCACAGCTATTAGTTAATCCTTATTTATTCCCTTGCCTAGGTGTCCATGAGCTAAAATTTGGTGAAGCAGGTATGCCTGAGGATGAAGTACATAAAGCATGTCAGCATGACTCTTCCCAACATTTTCCCAGCAGTAGCAATTACCAGCTTTGCTGTGTTGTGAAGCTGTTAACTTCGTTAACTTCACAATTACCAGTGCTATTTTGGATTTCTGTGTGGAACAAACTTTGTATTTATATTAAACTTCACAGCTCTTAGGCTTCAGGACCATTGTATTGAAATCTGTTTTCTCTAACTCAGAGGTACTTGAAGAAATATTATACTCTCTCTTCTGTGAGTGGGAGAAAGAGGAAAATGAGGTTGACTGAGGTTGAATAAAATGCTCAGGCAACTTATGAAGCCACAAATTCAGTTATTAATTTGATGTTTTGTGGGGAAACTGAAGACCACAATCAACACAAACCCAACCTAAAAAGCCAGTTAAATCAGCACAGAAATCTAACAGAAATCAGAATTCGACTGTCCTCCTCATGGCCAGCTGCAATGTCTGAAACCTCAGGTATTGCTTGTGTTTCCTATGGCTAGGACAGATTGCCTTCTGAACTCCAATAGAGGGTGCCTTTATAGGCATGTAGCTATTGACCTGGCTTCAGATATCGTTCACAGAGGCCATTTCTGGCTTGTGGGTACAGACAAAGCAGAGCTTGTTCTCTCCATGGCTTCTATAGAAGCTATAGACTTCTATAGCAATTACTTTACTACCACTGTGCAGCCCAATGAGAAGGGACATCCATGAGGTATTTTTTCCATGTTGATTTCTGATAGATTCCCTGCAGCCTCAGTTTAGCCAATAATACCCTTGCAAAGCCTTGTTATTGATTTCTCTCTCTCTGATGGTTCTTACTAAGAGTCATTAGGTTGATAGTCTGCAAAGTACTAGTATAATGAGGGTTAAACTTAAATATTATATCTATTTAGTTGTTTGCCTTTCAAATTTTGAGGAGAATTTTCTGTTATATTTCTCTGGCCAGAGAATGTCAAATAATTATAATCTGGTTTTATTTGAATCTAGATACTGAAAAAAATAGTCTGAAATTAAGGCAGTATGATTGTCAGGAGGAAAAGAGTAGTAAAAATAAACAGTATTTACTTTTTGTTCTTTAAAACCATTTTTGGTGGAAATGCTCTGAAGGGGGAATGAATATGTATTTTCATATTTGCAGTAGCACAGTTAAATCTTCAAAAATTTTTATGTGCATATACATATGTGTGCATAAATATATTTATATACCCACATTTATTACATACTGACTTGTGAACTTTTAACGGTATTGGTTCAGGCTATGTTGAAGTGTGTGCGGGTGTGTGTATGTATGCCCATGCTGGGACATATTGAGGAACTCGGAATGTGTTAGCTGTTTTACTTGCCTGAAGCATGACTGACAGCACTGTTGTTTTTCTCACTGGTAGCAAGGTCAGCGGGCTGCATGACCAAATTAAATATACTTTGTGGGAACTGCAACAGTTCAGTTTGCAGTAATCTGTGAGCGGAGTAGGGTTTGCCCAGAATACCCAGGGCCACAGTATCACTCTTTGTAATCAAGTGTTGCTGGCTGTGTCTTCCTTTTCTGCAGCCTTGAAAATGAAAATAATAAATACAGAGTTTGTTTTCTCTGCCTTTCACTTTCTTTCTATGAAGTTATAAATTGGCTAACTGACACAAAGCTCCACAGCTTGGCTACCCCTGGAATTGCCTATTAGAGCACACACCTTGCTGTAGCATTCACTGGGAACATCGTCTGTAGTGGTAAAGCTACTGCACTATATACATATACACAGGCATGTATGCATACATATTGCAGTATTTGATGCCATGAGAGGTCTTCTGTCTGTTCACAAACCTTCAGGAAGTTTGGCTGAATAATGCCCTGAAATATCCACTGATTGTGATACGGTGCACTCTGATAGTGTCAGGTTTTAATTACATACATTTAAGGCCAGGGGAAGAATCTTTTGGAGCTACATTTTGAAACCTGCAAACTTTGTCTTGGGAAAACAGCTAAATCAATAAGAGCCCAGTGCCAACTCTCCCGAATTCAGAAAGGATCCCACAGAATTCAGTATTCTTTGGATCTCTGCCAAGTTGCAGAGTTTCTTAAATAGCTCCAAACTTACTACAGGGACTATTTACAAATCAGAAATACTGTGATTCAGTTAGTTATCTAAGGCAGCTGGCAAAATTTTAAAGGGTGACCATACATATGGTTTTATTTATAAATAACAAGTGATTTATTGAACTATATTACTTTCTTTTTTAGAATATCTACTTGATAAAACTCTGTAAGGGAAAATGTCAAGATTGGTTGTCTTTGACCAAATGAACAGCAAGGAATTTACTTAAAACAGATTTTTAGTGTTCTAAAGCATTCTATAAGCAATTATTAGGAATTCACAAAGAAAGAGCCCCTGATAATTAAACATAGCAAACAATGACAACTCTCTGCTGCACATGCATGTTAAAAATTCATCTTCTAAAATGCCCTGTTGTAAAGAAGATCTGATTGCAATAACTACAAAAATAGTTTATAGTTTGAAGCCTTAAATGAGTATTTAAATGACCAGTAAAGTGAAAGCATGATAAATGTTTTATTTTCTAGTCTGGAAGCAGATCTTCAACAAAGACCTCTTCAATAACTTGCATACGGCTGGCTACTACCAGTGGCTGTGGAAGACAGCAGCAAATTTTGGGCAAAACATTTGGATAAAACTTGCTGAAGTCTCTTCTTGCAGGAATTTCTCTTCTCAGTTTAGTGGCAGCTGTCCCTGCTCCAGTTCTTTCTTGTGTGCAAAGCTTGGATGCACACTTTTGACAAGAGCTCAGTCATTTGCTTTCCAGAAGCAACTTCTCTGAATTTCCTCATCATGAGATCATTCAGCTAACAGCATCAGTGATTGTCATCAATCATTTGAGACACCTTCATCAGAAAGAATTGTCCACTGGTGTTGCTTGCATGAATTGATTTTCTTCTTCCTTTGGGCTACTTCTTGTTAGGAGAACTGTGAAGCTCAACATGTACTTGTGAAATGCCTTAAAATTAATGGGTTCAAAAGGCTTTTTAAAATAACAGAAGCATTAAGTGTTCTTTTTGATAAACATTCCGTCACCATGTTCCAGAAGTTTCTAGACCACTATATGTTAGGGAAATGAAGTGAATATAATAGTCACGTGCCTTGGGACAATTAGGTTTGTTTTTACAGGGATAAGCATTTTTACAAAATTTGTTTAAAACTTGGAAGCCTTAACCAATTAAACTTACAAAAATTTAATGAACTAATTGCAAACATTTTATTTCTGCATACTTCGGGATGACAGGCATAATAGTCACATCTTAGTTTGGGTTACAGGAAAATGCATTTTGAAACCAATTAATACTAGGTAGCACTATGCAAGCTCTGCAGAGCACAGAGCCTGCTGAGCAAGCTGTCAAATATTTGCCATGGTGCACAGAACCCTAGCATAGTCAAATGAAAAGGAAATATAGGCAGGCCCATAAAATTAAGTGGGATCTTGATGAATCACCACCACCTGAAAGCCTGGTCCCCACTGGCTGCAGTAGATGGTTTGTTTTTCTTTTTTTTTTCCAAATTAAGCTTGTACATGAATGAATGTGAAACTCCATGCAGCTTGTGTACACATCCCTTGGTTGCACTTGCAAATTGTCACTTGGACATGCATCAGTTTGGTTAGATCAGCAACATGGTTAAGCTTAGCAATGAACTTGGAGATGAGACAAATTGGCATGGAAGTGTAGGGAAAGTTTCCACAGCTGCTATACCACCCCTTTAAATTGGGAACATTGGTTTTGTGCACTTCTGCTCTGGCACCTTTCACTAACTTGCCTTGCACACAGAAATGCTTGATTAAAATAAGCTTGTTGGGTGGGATCTATAAAGCTTGATCTCAGCTGCCCTTGAGTGGCAATGTCTAACACATTATGAATAGTGAAGTTTTCAAATAATACCCAATTTTGCCTGTTTAGGTGTATCGCAAAATATAGAGGGTTTTCACCCCCAAAATATACATAAAAGCCTTGTTAAAAAAATAAGAGAGATTCCATGAGAATGTGATTACCATGGTTATAAAAACAAATCGGGTTTTTGCAGGTGCAAACAGGCTATACTGACCTCACTGATCATTTGTGCGTGCAATTATTTCTGCACAAATCTGTGGCAATTGCATGGAAAAATTTATGTTCAGTATGGTGCCCAAATCTTAGAGATTCTGATCTTGAGTCATCAGGAGAAGCCAAAACTTCAGTAAGTTTCAGAAAAGCCTTAGACTTTGTTATGGATAATAAGCTTGTTCACAGTGACATTAAGAAAAATTGAAATGCCTTTTTATAATGTCTGTGCAAGAACTCCTGCAAGAACATAATGATAAAACTGTATGATAACAAAGGAGAAATTATTTTTGTGAACAAGGTATCCTATGGCTGACCAGTAAAGGTTTATCCAGACCATCCTTGGTCCATTCTTAGAGAAGGACATATAGTCTAAATGGTTTCATGACTTAGGACAGCTGTTGCATGTCTTGAGACATTACTATAATTTGTGTCTAATTAAGCTGATGATGGTGTTCTTTGATTTTTTAAAAGTAGCACACTGTTTTCTTCATTTATTTTTTTTACTTTTGTGTTATGGATGCATTTGAAACTGGTATTAGACAACCATGCTTATGAAACATCTTTCAGTGAACATATCTTGTTAAGTAGCTGTATTTTCTTTTTTTTGATGGCAGATCATTAGCACATGAAATTGATATGAAGGAAATACTCTGACACTGTCAGCTGTGCAAGTCTTAAATTCAAGTTGTGCATGTAATCCTTAATCAGAGAGAACTAACCAAGGTAAATGATGGTTTTCATAAATGGTCCATATGATGTCTCCAGTTGCCTGTCTAGATGTGGAAAGACTAGGTTTCTTGAATTTTGATGAACAAATTTGAATTTTACTTTAGGCATTTATGCCAAATCCTACCCCATTATGTGCCTGCCTAACCCCTGATACATGCCTGTGGGAGCTCAGGGTTTCTTATTCTTCATGATAGTAGATCCCAGTGAAAAGTTCACAGGAAAACAGTGGCAAGCCTACTGTTGACTATGTTGGCTTTGTTATGGTCTCAGTACAGATTTCTTGTGCACAACTGATGGCAAACTGAGTCTTTGACATTGGTGTTCTGTTCAGAAATAAATGAAGACTTTCCAGAAAGAAAAAGTTCCAGGTATTAACACCTAGATAGAAATAATCAGCTGCACAAATACAAAGTAGGAATAACTGGTAAGGTAGCAGTTTCCTGGAAAAGGCTGTGAGTAGTATAAAGAATCATATCTGAATGTGGGCTGACATGCCATCCCATTACCAAACAAGGCAACACTCAGTGTTCTCATTAAACAGGCCTGTAGTATGTAGCGGGTATGAAATGATCCTCCTTGGCATTGGTAAGGTCTCAAATAGAGCACAGTTTCCCCACTTGAACTTTAAGAAAGACATAGACAAGCCAGAGAGCCCAGAGGAGAGCAAGCAGAATGATCAGAGAGGTACAAAACATGACTGTGAGGTAAATTTTAATAAATTGGCTTTTTTCAGCCTAAGAAGAAATTTTCAAGGACTGAGCAGGGATATCATATGGTACAGTACAAACAAAGGAAAGATTGCAGTGATGTGGAAGACAGCTGGGTTTTATGTCCGTGATGGATAAGACAGAACCCGAAGGGCAACTATAAAAACCTTGGAATGAACAGTAAAGAGTTAAAATGGGTTACTCACAGATGTTATGGCATTGCAGTTGGTATATATATATTAGATAGACCTTTGTGAGAGATGGGGCAGATATTGCTGGTTTGTTTGAGGTGCAGCCAATGGAGCATGTGCTTGTTCAGTACTTATTTCCACTTCCGTAATTCTGGGATTTACCAATAGGTTGGCATATACTGCTCTGCCAACTTAAAGGCAATGCTGTTTCAGAAGATGGATTGAATCATACTTTCAGTAAGAATGTTAATTAGACATATGTTTGGTGGTTTTACCATATGAAAATGCACTTTAACTACCTTGACAAATGTAGCAAAGATGGGAATAGGAAAGCTGATGGATTTTTTTTGGTATCTTTTTCTCATTTTTTCTATAATGCTGATGACTTTATTGGCTCATAAGAACTAGAAACATCTTGCAACAGTATGGTCATGCTCCTGTCTGCATGCAAGGCAGATTGACCACCAGCATCTTGGAAAACTGAATGACTACTTGAGGTGAATTTGAAAGCCACAGAACATGTGTTTAGTGGCATTTTATTCTTTTGCCTATTCCCACTGTAAAGTCAACATCACAGGACTTGATCAACCTCGGTGATTTGTACTTCTGTCTGAGCCCCTCATCTCCTGCTGTCAACACCCTGCCCATTCATCACTGGGGCTGTCAAAGCTGACATCTGTATCTAAAGGAGGAAGGATGGGGCACATGAAAGAATCTGGACAGGTTTTCTCCAGGCTCACCTTTAGGAATCTCAGTTGTTTTGTATTCGTAGCATTTGGGCCTGCTCAGAAGTCAACAGCATTTTCTGCAGTGAGAAACTGCAGCCTGAATAAAAACCAGAAAGTTGAAGGAAGAAGGTCTGGCTATTTGAGCTATTGCTACAGATGGGCCCTCTTTAGTGTTTCTCTATAGAAAGGCATGAAACTGCCTTCTACTCCGCATGCATTCTTTTGTCTTATTCACTGGAAGGAGCTATAGGGGAAACTGGAGTTTTGGACTGTCTTCTACACTCAGTGGTTATAATGATGATTTCAATCCACTGCTTAGAAGGTTTTTCTTCATATAAATAATTCCCAGCAACTGGAAATCACTGATCACTGCTTTTCCTTGACATATGTGGATGGACTTTCCAGTGAGGATAACAGCACATAATTTCCTCTTGCTTATGAAGGATGATCAAGTGGAGGGGTAACTGATCCTTCTTAAACAGGAATGATCGCATGTACTGAAAAACAACAGGGCCTATAATGATTATCATAGCCTTTGTTTATACATCATTTCACTCTATTAGCTCCTGCATCAGGTTGACTCTATCCAACGCTAGTGCTTCCTGCTGCATATAGCAAAAGCCTGCTCTGTGACAAGTAATGTCCTTCTATGGCAAATGAGTCAGACGGTCAGTTTTTTCTGAAGAGACAGCCTTGGCAGGTCTTTACCTCGCGCCTCAAGGCAGAAAGCTAGAAGCAGATTCCTAGCACTGTGAATGTACACGGTGGGATCAATTTTAGCTTTCCTTTTGTTGTTGTTTTTAGCAAGAGCTCTTCCTTGATGGTTTACAGTTTTAAACTAAGGGTCTTTATTCAAGGTTTCTTAGTTTTAGTGACCTGGGTTCTCCAAAGAGCACTTTAGAAACAGCAGTAACTAACATTAATTCCACAGTGAGTTTTGACTCTGGTAGGTACCTGGAGCTTTCCCTAATTGGTCTTAGCACTCTGACAGGAAGAGCACACAGGTCTGCCTTTGGTTTGAATTGGAGCTGAACACTTGTATCAGTGACAACATTTGACAAGTACAGCTGTCCTATTTAGGGTTAGGAAACTGTTATGTGACAACAGTAAAAAACTCATTCAGAGTCACTTTTTTTCTGACTGTGTATAATTAGACTTTGTAGAAGAATAAGAACAATATCTTGATCCTTATATGTTACTCTATCCACTTTGCTGAAGAGCTCATTCCTTAAATGCCGATTCTGCCTACCTTCCAATTAGAGTCAAACAAACCATATGGGACTTGCCTATTATTTCATTGGATCACACAGTTTTCTTGCTGGCAGGTATGATCATATGGCAGCAAACCTTAAGCAAACGCAAGAAGAACTTGGAGGAATCCTGTGCTCAAAAACCGTTTTGAAATCTCTGAAGCATTTTGACATTCCAGAGTGGCTTGTTTCCAAGTATTGATAGTGGAAGTTCAGGAAATTAAGGACTAAATTAGTAAAGCAGAATGACACAGTCTGACAGTCTAGGGACTAATGCTTAAGTCAGATTCAAACTAAATTAATTTTGTATAGTAAAATAAACAGTGCAATTACCATTTCTCTGCCCTGCGTTCAGATGGCATGGTCTGGCTGTACCCATATGATTGAATTTTGCTGGTTTCCAAAGCACAAAATAGCTTGGATACATCTAACTGCATATCTGGAATAATTTCTGGGTTAACTTCTGAATCATACCTGGGAATTGATTGGAAAATTTTGAGTGATCTGGGCAAAATTCATGCCAGCGACCTCTCACCATTTAGCAGCACAGGGACTGAGCTCTGACACTGTGACCCTGAGCATTGCAATGTATTTCCTGCTGTAGGGACAGCCTGAGGCTTGGGTTGATCTTAGCAAAATTTTGAGGGTAAACAGATTGAAGAGGGGTTTCATTCACCTGAATGGTTGGTCCAGCCTACTGCAAAGCTCTTCATGTTCTGGTTATTCTAACTGAAGCACCTCCCTGATTGTGGATCCTTTTGGGTTTCACTCTCCCTATCAGATTCAGGTATACCATGTGGTTACTTGCTAGAATATGCTACAGTGCAACAAGTGTGCTAAAGTAGCAATGTCTTCCCTATTTCAGCATAACAATAGTGGTG
Organism: Amazona ochrocephala; assembly: GCA_039720435.1. NCBI lineage: Eukaryota > Metazoa > Chordata > Aves > Psittaciformes > Psittacidae > Amazona > Amazona ochrocephala. The sequence continues at coordinate 78,681,102 of CM077878.1, forward strand.
AGGCTAGTTTATATAGCCAGGCAGGAGTGAGGTAATCTCTCATCACACGCTGTTTGAGCTCACAATGTTGACACTACCCTAAAGCATATAACGTGGTACCAACAAAGATAAACAGGACAGGTTTTCCCTTCAGAGATCTTTCTAATTTTGGAAGTGTAGCCAGTCCTTGATGAATCATAAATTGGGCTGGACTCAGGATGAACCTCATGGCTGAGGCCAGCTCAGCAATCGAACAAAGACTGTACTGCAGACTTCAATACTGGAGAATGAGCAGGTGCCCATGGTGTTATGTACCCCCACTAACACAATGCATTCCGTCTCAGTTTCCCATGGGAAATGACTAACAATGGAGCAGGTTAGCCTTCCTTCTAGAATGTTCCCAGCTCATATGTAACTATGCCTGCACAAGTTTCCTGTGTGACGCTGAGCTTGTCACATGTGGTATATCTGCACTCATCCTGACTTGCATGCAGTGTCGTAGTGATGCAGTAGTATCATTTCTGAGGCAAGTTACTATCTCTTCAAAGACTTGCATTTTGTGATGCTTTCTGGGCAAAACAGCTCATTTGGAACTAGTCTGGGATTTTTATTCTACATTGTAGTGCACAATATTAACACATCTTTGATTGTTATGTGTCTCATTTGCTATTTTTAAATAAGACTAATAATAATCTCTTTTATTCATTGATTTTTATTCTTTATTTGGATATTAAGGTTTTCATGGCAGTCTGACTCTCTTATGTGTAGAAATACAGTGTCTAGCACTACATAAAACAATAATATACAGTTAATAATATTTTTATGATGACTGGTGTTAAAAGGTAGTGGGTCATTATTAAGAAGTTGTGAATTGCTTTGGATAAGTAAATAACTTTGCAGCAGAATTTTACTCCCTGTAAATATCGCATTTCTTTCAGGCAAAATATCAAGTTTTAAGTACTTACTGTCACTGAACTTTGTTCCCTTAATCACTTCTTTCCTCTTTCTTTCCCTCCTTTCCTCCTTGCCCCCCTTTCTCATCCCTCCTTCTTTCCCTCCAGGGTGGGATCAGACTAGCTCTGCAAACCTTTTTGACTTGCAGATTTCCAGAATCTCAAGGGAAGTAAAGGCTCTTGAGGAAGCTTCTTGTATTAGGTTACCGAATGGCATATGTGAAAATACACTTCTTGAGCACCACTCATGGATCTCTTTTGATTATGCTGTTGATCCCTAGGAATCCATGGGTCCAAAGTTGAAAAACATTCTCATAGGCCATTATCACAAACATTGGTAATTGTAATGTCTATTTCTTGGTGAAAGCACCTCTCAAACTTTGTGAAGGTTTCTGTTTTATCTGTGCACATGTATGAATAAGTGTATTTCTGAGACTTGTGAGGTTTATGACTCATACCTGTCCTTCACAAAAATTGCAGGATCTTTATGATATTGTTAGAGCATTTTATACCTGATGCATCTTGATATTATTGATTCTGGTATTAACTGGACCATAAATAAGATCCTACAAGTTCTTCTACAAGAACTCCTTCTGGCTCAGATTTTTAACCCCAATCCCTGGATTTGGAGTATAATCACCCTTGTCATAAGGCGGGTTATAGCAGCCTATGAGAATTTTTCTGATAGATGACTGGGAAAATAAATAAAAACTCTTTTCTTACCAGCACTTCTGGGTACCTCACAATGTCATCTTTATCTCTTCAACCTTTAGGTGGGAGGGATGGGATGAGATTTGACTGAGTGGCAGTGCAAACCTCATTATCTTCCCACATTATGTCATATTTTTCTGGTCACTTATCAAATATATCCACTGGTGAAGGAATATATTTAAATTGTGTTCAAAAATATCTGGTATTTTCTAGTATATTCTGCTTCTCTGTTAAGTTAGCACAAATCTAATGAAAATATCGTGCATTGTTAATTCCCCCATTTGAAGAAATTCCATACAAATATACCAACATAAATTACCTCCATGAAGCTTTTTTGCTGTGCAGTTGATAAACTTTTCTTTTTTCATAGCATCATATAATCATTTAGGTTGGAAAAGACCTTCAAGATGGTCAAGTCTAACTGTTAGCCTAGCAATGCCAAGTCCACCAATAAACCATGTCCCAGAGAAGTGGTTGAGTCATCATCCCTGGAGGTATTCAAAAGAAGTGCAGACATGGTACTTAGGGACACTTACTTAGCTTCTCCTGTTTCTTGTCCATGTTGCATGTGTTGGTGTAGGTGCACTTGAGCTGGGCTATTAATCCAGTCACCTTTCTGGGGAGAAGAAACCCTAATTTCTACTTGACCACTCTCAGGTACTTCCATGTTCTAACATATCAGTAACCTTTCTGTCTTTGCTGCTGCATGGATCTCCTTCTCCTATTGCCGCTGAGATAGCAGACCAAAGGACCTCGCTAGCGCACTGCCCCTCAAATGTCGGTGTGCTGCCCCCAGGCTTATATCTAGCAAGCCTGGTTTCATCCCTTTCTCAATTTAAATCTAGTTTAAAGCTCTTCCAGTGAGCCCTGCTAACTCCTGAGCAAGAAGCATTGTTTAATATATTTAATTTCTCTCTCTTTTGTTAGTACAGCAGAGTAGGGGGGATGGCTGATTTGTCTGACCTCCCCTCCATGGGAATAGTAACTATAATGGGTTTAATTAACTATGTGGTATTGACGTAATTAGTTATCCCAATGATTACACTTCTTTAATAAGAGCACTTCATTTGGGATGCATTTCTCTTCTGCATATGCAGAGCACTACACCTATATTTTATAACTGTCTAGACATCAGAACTGTGCGCACATTTTAGCGTAGGCCCTTGAGAGAGAGGTTCTCTTGCATGGCTTAAGATAATTGGGAAGAAATTATTTGCCCCCTAGCTTCAGACTCACCTACTGAAAGTAAAGGAGATGGGGGGAGTGACAGCAGCTCAGTTTGGGGAAACCAAAATGGTGAGGGGAGAAGAGCTGGATTTGGAAACTGCACGCTCAGGCACTGGCTCTTTCTAAATTTTGGAGTCCAGAGACAGTAACACTAGAGGAAACTGAGAAAGTTTAACCTGTAGGCCAAGTAAATGTTGTATATCTGGTTTATTGATATGTATTTATGTACATAGAACTATTACTGTAGGTGTTTATGACATAAGCCTACATCCATTGTATTATATTTACATACATCAAGCCTCAGTAACTCTGTTATTGTTACCACACAGCCAAACCAACAATAAGTAATGTATTTTAGTTTTCAATTTGGTTTTGTCTTTTGTTGTGTTTTTGTTTTCCCGGGAAGTCACTGTTCATTGCGTTTAATCCCTCTGGCTAATTTTGAAAAGCAACACTGTAAGGAGAGGTTACCATATGAAAATGTCATTTTATATCATATGAATACCTCAAGAAAAAAAAAAGTTAAAAGGTCTAAGGGAGAAGATTAACTTGCTCTTCATGGATCAATCTACCACAAAACACTATGAGTGAACTCCTTTAACTTACTTCTTAGCTTATAGCTGGGGGGAGTGATTCCTATCTGATAAAATATACTAAGAGATTAATGCATTCTGCACACAGCCTACTTCATAGGTAGGAGGTGTTATTCCTGTTCCTGTTGCTGTGTTTTATCTAACATTTTTAAAGGTGGGGTTTTTTTTCTCTCTCTCCCTATCTGCTCTTCTTCATCTCTTTAGTTTGCAGAACTGCTCTGCAATCCCTTCAGTCTTTCTTTCTTTCCCTGTTGAGAGAGACAGACTGAAATCGCTGCAGGCATTTGAATGCTTCATGCAGCACAGGAGTGAACTCTGTGGGTCATTGTAACAGCCAAATGCATAAACAAGTTCCCAAGAAATGGGGAAAGACAAGCAAATGGGAAAGAACTGCTTGTGAGACCGGCAAATACTGCTTGTTCCCTAATCACAAGGGATGCTCCACTGAAGACCCATCCCTCATTAAATCAATAAAATCATGTGTCCTTTATTTTAATCCTGTATTCCAGTAGCAAGGATAAAGGCTGTGGCTTTTTATTTCATTGTTTCTAGCAAATCACTGAGATGATATTGACAAAGGTTGATTCCCCTACCTTAGTGTTTCAGAAAATGTCAGTGTGGAGGCAGGTGCTGGGCATTCAGCCACTTTTTTCAAAAGCAAAAAAAAAGGCAGATCTGTGGCAGCCTTGCTGCAAATACTGTAGCTTTCTGAGACATTTTGTTTGGTTTGATGTTGTGCTGCAATGACGAGAGAGGAAGGATCTGTTATGTACAGCTGCATGAATATCTGTATTGAAGTTTTTACAGCCTTAGATCCTCTTTTATACAGTAAAGGGGAGATGAAAGCAAATAACTCACATGCCACGAAACAGGTACAATGGGATTCTGAAAGGCTTAGCATTCCTGGTAAGTATTTGATTGAAATTCAGACAAGAGAACTTTGCACTGTCATTCGGTAGAGTGACAAACATGGTAAAAATACCTCAAAATCTTCGTTATTTTGTCAGCTCCAGCTTGATTGAATTAGCAAAGAATGAGTCACAGTTAAAAAAAGAGCCATTCTCCCCTGAAATTTATTAAACTTTGGGTGGTAAAGAAGTGCATGTTTATTTCCTAAATGAAATGCAGGCAGAATATGCATCAGGCCATGTAAACAGTAGTGCTACATTCTCATGCAAGGCATGTTCAAAAACTGTCTTTTACTGAGATCATAGAATGGCTCCAAATCTCACTGTAAATGGGGTTTCTGTTCCCCACAGTTATTTATCCACTGTCAGATCTTGTATATCTTATATTAAAAGATGCTTGGGTGAAAATGGTGAATAATGTAAATACAGGCTGGTTGTTTACCAAAGACTGTGCATCTTCAGGGAAGTTCTTTTTGTTCTGAAAAGTGTTCTGTGTGTATTTGTTTTCTGAAAGATGCCACTAACACTACATTTCTGGTCAGTTTAGGTAGGGCTTAACCAATATAAGTGTTAGTCACAGAACCGATATGTGCTGTTGCTTTCAATAACTTCAAACACTCCGGTTACTGGCCGAGCCTGTGGTTTACTTACTTTTCAAGAATGTTACATGGCGATAGATTAGGAAAGCATAAAAACCTTCACTGAATGTATCTGCTGATTCTTGGATAATGCTGGGTAATAATAATGCTAACTATTTGAAAAATGGCAGTAAAAGAAGACCCTCTTAGAATAATGTGGATCATTCTCACCTTCAAATAATATATGCCACCACATAACCTTTCACTTGATCACTGAGTAATTGTACTTTGGAGTCAGTAAGACCCCAATGAAAATCCTTGAAATGTTCTAGATGTACCATGATCACGATTGCAGGCTTATTAGGCACTTACACAGAAGGCGGCAGGGTGCTTGGCCTACAGATTAGCTTTAATTAGCAATTTTTCTCCTATTAGTCATTCAAAACCCACCAAATTTAATAAGTTAAGTTAGAATGTAGCTCATGCAGTCAAAGCTTAACTGGTTGGTTGAGCACTAATATGTGAAAAAAAAGTCCAGTTATTTTACCAGTTATAGAAGCAGGTATGTTCTATGGCTTTGTCCACACACAGTCTGTCATGAGAAGGAGTAAGAAATGCTGTGGCTTAGAAAGAGCTAGTTTTCCTATTGGGATTACAAAGCTCTGCATGGTTATACAAGTAAATTACCCCAGAAGATCTGCATACCACTGTGGCTAGGTAGTCAGAGATGCATTTGGGATTTGTTCATCACCTATACTCAGGTCTGTCCTATTGCAGTGTGTTATCACTCACTAACATCTAAAAGTAAGCGTTTCTAGGTAGTTATATTCTTTACATGAGGTCCTGCTGTCTATCAATCACAACAAACGGCTTGCTCTACCTAGAGCATCCTGGGCTGCACTAGGCATAGTTTTGCCAGCAAGTTGAGAGAGGTTCCCCTTCCCCTCAACTCAGCACTGGTGAGACACAGTGTTAGGTCCACCTCTGGAATTCCAACTACAAGAAAGATATGGACACACTGGAGAGAGTCCAGTGAAGGCTCACAAGGATGAAGAGCATCTTGTCAATGTGTATAAATACCTGATGGGAAGGTATGAAGGTGAGGGAGCCAGGCTCTTTTCAGTGATACTCAAGAAAAGAGGCAATGAGCACAAATTAAAATGTGGAATTCCACCTGAACACACCAGAACACTTCTTTTTACTGTGAAGGTGGTCAAACACAGGAACAGGTTGTCCTGAGTGGTTGCGGAGTCTCCATCTATGGAAATGCTCAAGATCTATCTGGACATGGTCCTGGGCAACCTGCTGTAAGTCACCCTGTTTGAGAAGTGGGTTTGGACAAGGAAATCTCAGGAGGTCCCTTCCAACCTATATGATTCCATGATTCTGTCTGTGTTAGACAGTTCACAGGAATAATGTTTCATCAACAGTTAACATTTTGCTGGTAGAGCTGTGTCATTACAACCTGGAGTTTCCATCCAGAACAGTGATAAGCTAGTTTGCAGAAGGGGCAGGCTAGCCTAGCAGTCAAAATGCACTTTGTAGCTAGATGTGAATACACCACTGGGACACTCCAAAGGGACATCCATCCAAATTTAGAAAGACGTGCTGTAAACAGAATGTTTTCTGCACTTGCAGTAGATTGAATTTGCATCCAGGGCACGCAGAGAAGGCCTCAGAAAAGGTGTCAGGTTAGCACTTTAGCCCAAACTGACTTTGTGCAAGTAAATGGAATCTGTGCTTTAGCTTTGTACCTGAAAAATCAGGGTAACTACTAATAATGTTTCCTTTTCTATCTATCTTTTGTATAGGTCCAGGTGTAATATACCAGACCTATTCTAATTGGTATAGCTCAATTACACATGAACACAGAATGTATATACATAACGATGATGGCAACAAAGTAGGATTCTATTGGGAGGAAAACACGTTTGTTGCATGTTGACCTCTAGAGTTTTCAGAGTAGGGCTTCAAGTGCTAAGCAGAAATTTTAAAAAATATTCTTGGACTCCAGCAGCTGCTATGTAAACCAGACCAAAATGACACCAACAAGAGATATCTGTCTCTATTTTGCAGACCCCTAACAGACTGCTAGATGATCCTTCAATCAGTCTCTAAATCAATACAGTATGATACTCAGGAATATTTGTTTCTGCTTGTGTTAAAGCCATTCAGTACAATATGCTTAGTGATAAGTCACTAGCCATCTTCCTGTTTTGTTGGCTTCTTTCTGCATATATTAACTAGGGCTGGATGGAAGAGCTGTGGCTGATTAATCAGAGACTGTCAATTTTATGTGAATCCAACCAGTTCACATAACTCAATCTTTTTTTTTCTGAAATTCCATTTTGAAGAATAAGGGAAGAGTAAAGTTGTAACAGACTCAGACTGCCTTGGTCTAATAGTGTCAGAAAGAAGACTGCAATTTCTTCACTTTTAAATAATTTATTTTAACATGTGCAATATATATATTATTAAAACAAAGTGAAATTGTCAAGTTGAGCCAGTATTTATTTTCAGTAGTTTAAGTTCTGATTTGTCTGAAATTTAAAGAATATTTAGACAATGGTGGTGCATAAATTTTTTCATTTCATTCAAAACAAGTTCAAAATTCTCTAAGGACTGGAAATTTCCATCTCAAGAGAGCTCACAGAATGTTCCTATTTGCATGAAGGAAGTGCCCTGGCAAATCAGTTTAATAATGCTTTTTTATTGATGCTAAGCTACATATGTTGGCTGTGGAAGATATAGAGGACTCTGATGCATTTCAGATTGTGTAAGATGTGAATATGAATAGTGTGAAAGATGCTACATAACAGGAAGGACTATATAAATGACAAAAGACTGAAGGAACTGTTATGCAATCCAGTTCTAAAGCATAGCTGAAATAGATATCTACTGTGCTAGGCTTTACCTATTGGTAGTCATGGGTTTAGCATGAGTTAACTATTTCCTCCAAGGAAAATATTATAAGAGATAACACTTCTTCAGTTATGCAATTGCAAGCTTCATTTATGAAACCCCTTTATTAACATTGCTATCAGTGATGTGAAAGTCAGCACTGCAGAAGGTAGAGGTGGGAAACCATATTACTCTCATTACTTCAACATTTTTGATTTGGAATCATGGAAACATACTGCATTCTGGAGAATCTCAAGAGCTGTTTTACAATTTAAATGACATTTTCTTATTCAACCCATTTGAGCCTTGAATTTAGTCCATTTATTCACACTAGTGACATAGAAATAAATTAGTATTTCTGTTTCCTGTCTTTAGCCCCCCAGAGCCAATGCAACTATTAATGTAAGACCTGAACTTTTCCTGTTAAGCCTATGAACAGAATAACTAACATGGGTTTATTTTGGCTTTTGGCTCTGCCAAGGACGGCAATCGTCTTGTGAATGTGTAAGAGACCAACATTTGGCTGTAAACTCTTACAACTGACTATGAGGCAAGCACATCCTAAAAGACGCACTTGACAGTGGGAACCGAGGCTAAGTTTGCAGGGCTGGCTGTTTAAAAATATGTCTTTTTTCATTAAGATAGAACAAATATGACTTGGAAGTTCAGATGCAGCACAGATTAAATATAGTTGTCTGGTAAGAACAAATTTCAATAGTATGCTTTGTATTTTGGAAACTGAATTAGAATCATCAGAAATATGGCAAAAAGTCTGATCTTGTAGTGTGCAGTGGTTACCAAAAGTGCTGGAAACTTCAGGAGAAACCCTCTTTTTTTAAGTTTTCTAAACTAGCACTGGTATTTCAATCAAATTTTTCTTGTATCTGTGTTGTGGGTAAGAAATAATAACAGGAACCTTTTGATGTGTATTGCTTGGTACACAGAAATCCCCCGTTATGCATTTTAATAAAGGTAGTAAACTAACATCTAAACCAATGTTTTACAAAGCAAACGCTGTTTGGTGAGCTTTACAGAGTTTGTCAAATCTTGTCAAGAATGATTTGTCAAATAATTTAAGGTACAAAAATATACAAATAATCAAATAAATCATAGGAATATTATCTGATGAACTCTGCCTTTATGTATTAATGTCATCCTGTTATGTGTCAAAACAAGCCAGACTTCATGGACTATTTAGAGAGAATTGATGCGGGATGAGTTTGGTGGGAACGTACAGTGCTGGTCTGCTCATTCTAAGGGTGCATCTCAATTGGGCACACTTTTAACAGCTGAACAAGGATCCTATAACCAAGACAGCCCCAGTCAAATGTAATGCAAAACTGTCTGGAGCCATCAAAATAGTAACAAGGAAAAAATTCCAAAGTAGCCTGGGAAATGATGATATGAACTTAGAGATGAAGGGAAAATAAATTAAGTCTGGAGACCTTTTTCCATGTCAGCTTTGACTGCACAAATATTTTCCAACTACTTTCAACATGCTCTCAAAGTTAATTTGCACTGAAAAACATTAAGACCGTAAAGCAGTAGAACTGTAGCCATTAATTCAAATATGTTATGTTAAACAGGAGAGGTATATCAACAGATATTAAGAGAACACATAGATTCACAGGAATAAAGGACTGAGGAGGTTATGAAAGTTTCTAGTCAGATCACAAGCCTCTGAATTGTGCCTCTTACTCCCAGCACTGAGCCCATAAAGCCCAATGTTATCTTTCTCACTTGAGCGGTTAGCCAGAAATCCAGATTCTGTTGAATTGTTTAAGTCAGAAGGAAAGAGAAATTGGTGCTAAAATCCTATTTTTTTTTTTTTTAATATACAAAAGCTTCTTTTCTTCAGTACAACAAATATCAAATGGAGAGAGATGCTGCTATCTTTCCTCCAAGCTCTGAGTTCTTTTCTAATCTGCACTTATCTCAAAAGCTTTCTGTTGGCTTGGCTGTGGGCTGTGTGTTCCAGTTTGTGTTCTGGCTTTGTCTAGTGCTCTCTTAGTCTGTTTTTTTTTGCCTCCTATTCAAAGACATATACAAATTCATAGATGACATCCAGCTACAGTTCCACCACACTATCTGAGAAAGGGTCAGGTAATTTGTTCTAATAATTTCTCTCTCTTGAGTTTGCATCTTCCAGAGAGATAGTTACATATTCCAGAAAGGTATAATTTGATGTCATCTAACTTCTAGAGAATGAAGTTCTAAAGCTTGAATAGGTTGTAACTAAAAAAGAACAGATTGTTGGGTTGTTTAAATTAGGAGTGGTAGCTGGTGTTGCAAATAAGCAAGTGCACAACTTGTTTGTCAATAGTTTATCAATACCTGCTTTTAGTGAGCTGATGTGTATTCAAACGTCTGTGGTCTGTGTTGCATGCAAAATTGGAAAGCTCAGGTTTCCTACAGAAGGACTTGACACAAATACTATGGTTTTGAATTGCTGTCCAAGTAAAATCTTTTTCCATTGCAAAGGCTTTAAAGAAACCGTAGTGCATAATCAACCTGCTCATTCCTGGACTAGAAAAATTTCTTAACTGTGGGTTCATGACCTAATTTTCATTATTATTTGAATTAAATGAAGAGAAAAGGGGACAAAACCTTCAGTACCACCAATGAACAGAAATAGCACTACACCAAGAAGGGGCCACAGGATAATACAAATTAGAAAACCTGAAGATTGCTCCCTAGGGATCTCCTTTTTTGTGGGTTGTTGTAACAAAAAAAAAAGCTGGTTTGTTTCTTTTAAATATATATTAAGCATCTTTAAAAGCACAGGCACATGCCAGAAGGCATGACCTGAATGCACGTTAAAAAGTAGGGAAGGAAGGTGAGGTGCCAAAATTAGTATCACAAAGTCCACTGTGCTACATGGGAGAACTACATCCCCTTTTTTCACTTCTGGTCTGGAAATATAAGCCTACTAATTTGAATAATACCTTTCCCACTGAGTTCTCCCCCTTACTTACCTATATGAACTCTTTTGTTTGTTTGTTTATTGATTGTTTTTTGTTTGTTTGTTTTCTCTATATGTCTGTACTGTCCCATGAGAAATAGGACTGGATAAAAAAATAAACAACACAGAGATTTGTTGTCAACATATGATCATATGGGTAATTTCTATTTTGTCATATTCTTCCGTATGTTATTTAACATGTGCAACTGGTCCTCTCAACAGAATTACAGGCAAACCTCAGTACATTCATTTAAGTAGGAAATCCTCCTATGGATCGCATGTGCTGTTCAGCTATTTTACCTATATTTTAACAGAAGTAATAATTCTGTCACTGATTGCGTGATGAAATGCATGCAGGACCTTTTTTACAGGGAGAGATAGGAGATATATATGAAGCTAAATGAAGGTAAAGCTGTAAACGAAGCTAAATATATGACTCTTCACCTGAAAGCTGTTTAATACATACTCTCAATCCCAGTTTTATTTCTGACAAAGCCTCTCTGAAATCCGTGGCATTCACAGAATAGAAGGGGACCAGTTTAGGCTCAGTTTAAGGTATGTATTTGGCTAGGGTTGTTTTGTTCTTTTTTAAAGAGGTCCTTAATGTCTTACCTTTTCGTAAAATGTACAGTGGAAAGCAAAAAGATTTACAATAAATTGAAGTGGAGGCTCATGAGATTTACAGACTACATACACTGATTACTATTTGAGCTTATTTAAAATTGATACCATGGGCTTTGCCAGGATCATATATTTCAAAAAATTTGTATCAAAGTACTTTTATTGATACCTTTTATAAGTACATTAACTTTTAGAATTAAAATTAGAATTACAGTAAATTTCCACTCTGGTGCTCTAACAGGCAAATTTATTTTGGCTGTTGCATTGGGGATGGAAAGGGTAGGATACATCATGTCAGTTTTAAACACATAAGAGATAAAAAACCTCCCTGGATGTACTTAGCATAGATGGTTGAATTTTTTTGTCATATAATATAGATATGCATGACAATCTATTAATATATTTTGCTAAATTTGCAAAGTTATGTTGACTGAAAAAAGTATAAAAAGAAAAAGAAATAATTAAAAACAGAGAATTTTTACTTCTGAAATGCTATCTGACTCTGGCTTCTTTCAATGGGCCTGATCCTGACACAAAAACAGGGAGGTGCCCTTCACCTGATAGTCTTCTACAACAAAATTACTAGCTCAGTGGACTAGGGAGTAGTGGCTGATATTGTTTATCGATCTTGATTTTAGCATGGCTTTCAAAATCATGTAACACCTCATAGACACAGCTTTCAACACTGTTTCTTGTAAGATCCTCACAGAGAAGCTGATCGAGTGTGGGCTGGACAAGCGGACAGTGATGTGGACTGAAAGGGTTGTGAATAGCAGCACAATATTTAGCTGGAGGCCAGTTACTAGAGGCATATCTCAGGGGTCAATATTGTTTAACACCTTCATGAACTACCCTGATGGGACACAGCGTGCCCTCAGCAACTTTACAGACAATACAAAACTGTGTGGAGTGGATTGATAGCCAAATGGGTGCATTGTCATTCAGAAAGACCTTTAAAGGACACAAGAATGAGTAAACAGGAATCTCATGAAGATCATCAAAGGGAAAGGCCAAGTCCTGCACTGAGGAAGGAGTAACCCAAATATCAGTACAGGCTGATTGAAAACAGCTTTCCAGAAAAGGTCTTAGGGGCAGGGTAGAAAAAAATTAGACATGAGCCAGGAATGTGCCTGTGCAGCAAAGAAGGCCAATGGTATCCTGGGTGGCATCACAGGAATTACACATGGCAAAATTCACATGATCTTCCTCTCTTCTTAGCATTAGGGAGACACATCTGGAGTACTGGATCCTCTGCTGGGCTCAGCAGTTGTGGTTTAAGCCCAGCCAGTAACTCAGAACCACACAGCCTCTCACTCACTCCTCCCCCCACTTCTTCCCCTCACTCCAGGAGGCGTGGGGAGGAGAGTAGAAAGAATGCAACTCCCACAGGCTGAGATAAGAACAGTCCAGTAACTAAGGTACAACACAAACCACTGCTGCTACCACCAATAATAATAATGATAAGGGAAATAACACAGGAAGAGAATACAGCCGCTCACCACCCACCGACTGATACCCAGCCCTACCCAAGCAGTGATCTAACCCTTCTGGGTAACTGCCCCTGGTTTGTATCCTGGGAATGATGTGCTGTGGTATGGAATACCTCTTTGGCTAGTTTGGGTCAGGTGTCTTGTCTCTACTTCCTCCCAGCTTCTTGTGCTCCTCCTCACTGGCAGAGCATGAGACTAAAAGTCCTTGATCAGAGTAAACATTACTTAGCAACAGTTAAAAACATCAGTGTTATCAGCACTCTTCCCAGGCTGAAAGTCAAAAACACAGCACTGCACCAGCTACTAAGAAGGAGAAAAATGACTGCTACTGCTGAACCCAGGACAGCAGTATGAAAGATACATGGCCGTACTGGAGAGAGTCCAGTGCAGACCCACAAAGGTGTTTAAGGGACTGGAGCATCCTTCATATGAGGAAAGGCTGAGAATGCTGGGGCTGGTCAGACTGAAAGAGAAGGCGGAATTATGAAGGGGGAACCAGACTCTTTTCAGTTGTTCCCAGTGACAGGGGTGTAACAGAAATACAGGAAATTCCATTCATAAACATGAGAAAATATTTTTACTGTGAGGGTGGTCTAATACTGGAACAAACCCAGAGACTGTGGATGCTCTCCATTCAAAATTTGGGATATTCAAAATCCATGTAGATATATTCTTAGTTAACCTGTCCTGGTTGATCCTGCTCTGAGCAGGGGGAGTAGACTGATCTCCAAAGGTCCGTTCCCAGCTCAGTGACAGTGATTCATTGAACCTTCTCATGTTCAGAACCCCTAAAAATGAGGCCTTTTGTTTAGAAGCCTCTGCTGGAATGTGTTTGCTTCCTAAAGTCAGAAAAGAAAGTTAAGTCATGTTAGACTCCATGCTAGGAATTAGTTTTCTTAATTATCTGATCAACACTAGTCCAAGACAAAATGCAAGCTATTGATTCAAAAGTTACTGTTAGACACTGAAAAAGGGACTGAATTTTTAAGCTGATGTCAAGGTCTCAAAACAGTCAGAGGTGGTCTGAGTCATCTCTTCCAGACCTTGTTTATTAGGACATGTCTAGTAAAAGATCTGTGACACCAACAAAACTGAAATTTTACATGCTGTTAAATTTAATTCATCCACAGCCACTAGAATAGATGGTTTACCTCATCTCCTTTTACATTTCAGTAAACTGAAGCAATAGTCTGCTGAAGCAAAAATCACATTGGTCCTAGAACATGAAAATGGACCTCATTTCCTATAATAGAACAATAGATCATGCTTTTTTTGTCAAGTTTTGCCAGGAAAGTCATTTTTCTGGCTGGATACATGACTTCATGAAAATAATTTTAATAGGTGGCTTTACAGGGAAAGTTACTTTTTTACAGAAAAAGAAAATGGGAAAAGTACACAAACGTTTCTTATACTGTAACACTAAACTATGCAGTGGGTTGGGAGACCGGTAAAATAGAGTCTAATGCATCTTTCCAGATTACTGTATAACAAAATTAGCCCTGGCTGGCAGACGTTCAAATAGAAATATTATAAGTTATTTCCAGACTGCTAAAATCATGCCATTCACTAAAATGATATGATATACATAGACAATTTGTAAGCAATATGTTTTCAAGGTTCATGGATCAAGGATATATTATTCCAGCCTTCTGAAAAAAAGTAAGCTATAGGGGTTCCAGTGAGATATCTGTTGCAGAGATGCAGCCTTAAGTTGATGCGCAAAAGAATAATCCTTATGCAAAATGCCAAAAGTCTGGCAGCTGCAGATAGAACAAGGAAATCATGTGAAAACAATGATCCTGTTAAGGAATTATTCCAAATGCCAACATTGTTTTGTTGCAAGTTCCTTTGTTTTTGGATGAGTGATTCATGTGTAATATTCTTCTTTAGGTCTGGATAATTGTGTGAAACCTATCAAAATATACTAATATCTAGATAGTCTAGAATTACTCCGGAGGTATCATCGGATGGCCATGACAAGAGCAAAAGTTTTCATTGTTTAAAAATAATATATTTTTTTTTCTTTTAGAAAAAATGCAGGCATTTTTCATAGATATGATGTAAAGTCTTGCTTAAATTTATGGTGTACATGTTCAAGTTATTTTTATTTGAAGAACTTCTTGCTGTGGCTCACAGAGTAACTGAAGCTCATGCCTTTATTGCAACACATACTATGCATTCCTTTCTTGGAGGGTTAACAGCAAATGGCATTATCTGTGACTCTCCAAAATATGTTCATTCCAAAAGAGTGAGCTTTCATAAATGGTTAGTTTGTGCCATGCTCAAAGGAAAAATGTTTCATCATGCTTGCATGAAACTACAGAAGTGTGAGAAATATTGCTTAGGATCACAGATCTTTGTGAAAAAAGTAATGTTGTGTTGGAATATACAGATGCAATGATTCTGATACACTTCTCTATTCAAATAATACTTACTTTTTCAGGAGCAGTACCAGTTGCCTGACAGCATGCCTAAGACTTCAGGGGAAGACCTACTGCAAAGAGCCCACAGTATAAATAAGTGAAAGCAAATTGCTAGAGACCAACAGAGAAATGTAAAGAACCAGTAAGGTAGGTCTACACAATAGACAGTGGCTTCATCACACCAGTAGCTAAACCATTGTCAATTCTTTTTGCAAACTGATTGGTAAGAGAGATTATTAAGAAACAATTTATAGTAGTTTAATGAAATCTATTAATTAACTAGAAACTTCTCCCAAACAGAAAGGAAAACATGGGAGAAGACATGTAGATTCCTATCTGAAATTCTAGTGAGTGAATAAGAGCAGTATTGGTGATATGGGGAGGAATAAAAGATAGGAATATAGGAATACAGTCTTTAGACAGTGATATACTGTCTAAATTTCTGTACTGCTTTCAGTATAGGAATACTGTCGTACAATCTCACGTACTTGCTTTACCTATGTAAGCAGATATCTGCAGTATAAGACTTTCCCTGTTGACACTATGCAGCTAGAATCTGCAAAATTTAAATACACCCTGCGAATGAAGACCTAAGGAGTGGTCTGACTGGTAGATGACAATCCAAAGTGCAGATGTCTTATACAGTCAAAGTGGTGGTCTGATATGCATGAAGGAAACTGCTTGAGTGAACAGAGAATCAGCCTGGGATTTCTGTTTGATCTAAAGAAGATAGACATATAGCAAAAAGACAGCTTAGTGAGTTGCCTGTTCAGAGATAGTAACTGGATGAATGTTTGCTTAAGCGACTACCCTGGCTAGAGGTGGTAGCTAAGTTAATATTTGCAGACAAGATTACCCAGAAATATGGTAGGTATAGTAGGATAGCAATTTTTCAGTTTAACATTTTGCTTTTGGAAAATGTTACTTTTCACAAAGTGTGAAGTTTTGTAGAGGAAATTAATCTTCAATGTCAAGAATTTGTCACTGTAAAGATTGAAAGAATTTTGACTTATGGAAATGGAATTTCAGTTGACTCACCAGGATTTTGTTTGGAGAATATCTGGCAAGTAATGTAGTTCTTCTTTGTTCTGAGTGGAAAAAAATGGTGAAGACACTGGTGAACCAGAAATCCTAGTTCTTATCTAGGCTGGACTCTGTTAACCCTGTGTCAACAAGAACTTGTTTCCTGTGTGGAAAATGGCAGTCCACACATGGAAAATAAGAAATATTGGTGGCTGTTGGACCAGGAAAAGATCATTACAGATTTTAATGAGCATGGTTTCCACTGAGTGGATTCTATGTTGGATGACAGTGCTAGAAAAAGATGAGTGTATTGAATACAAGGTCATCTCTCTTGGACAAAATCAGTAGGACTCTGTGAGACCATACAGACAATGCCTCTGCTCCTTCCGCTTTGAGCATGCTTTGAGCTCCCCCTTAGAAAACTAAATAGGATCTCTTGGAATTATACTTGGGTAGGAGACTTCATGTCTGTGCAAGGCTGTAGGAAAGAAACCTATGGCAACCTCTATTTAGATTCAGCCAGCAAAGACGATAAAACTATTTGGATATAAAGAGAGCAGGACCCTTTCATACTGTGCTCTACCTGATATTTGCTATCCAGGGTATGCTTTTATTGAGCCCAGGCAGGTCGCTGGTGGCTCTGCTGAACTTCAGAGCAGAGCTGAACTGGGTGTCACCATTTCTCCCCTGTTCATTTCTGTGCACAGAAGTAGGAATGGAATAAAAAGGGCTCAGAAGTACCATGGCTTCTGAAATACACCATTTTCTTGCATTAGTGGCTTTTTCCATTCTACCTGAGTATTATTTAAATTTAGATTATTCTTGGTGTTTTCGTCATTTTATAGTTATATAGCAGATGTGACGGGAAAAGACATCTCATATCATATGCTCAGTAAATACCAGAGCAATCTTATATACTCTCTGTTTTGTGCTCACCAGAAGCATGCAAAGTTGTCCTAAATTAGCTTTTGCTAGCAGTCTTCCCTACTGGAAGTTATAATCAAATGAGCTGCTCATGATACCATCATGAGAAAAGCTTTTGTGTGTGAACCAGCTGAGTGTGCTCACAAGGGGAAGAATTCAGCCCAGCAATGCTATGCATTTAATAGCTTTATCCATTCAGCTTTATAGCTTGCCATTGGGTGCAGATGTTTTATGACTTGTAACAGCTTAATGTGTCCTGGTGGATTACCCTCCAAGTTTCTCTTCATCAAAGCACTTGCTCCAGGTAACTGGAATGTCAGATTTAAATAAAGTGCAATGCAAGAATGGGGTTTGTCAGATTTTAAACGAAGCACACAGTGGTGCTAAGTAAAGTTTTGAACATGGCATGACATTTCCATGGCCCACCTCACAGGATCTCCTTTCAGTGTGCAAATTACTGTAGTGAAAGAGGTAAAGCAGTCATGCACTGCATTCCACTACAGCACACAGCCAAGCTAAATAATATCTGAAAAGAGAGACATAATGTTTCACTTGAATTCAAAGTCAGACAAAAGATGTAACAGACAGGGCAACACTATTTCGCTCCCCAAAGGTGAGCAGGCCCCTTATAGGCACACTGTTCACTAGCAGAGCTCTGAACCTTTGCCTCACTCCGCCTTTGCTCCTCCTGCTGTTATTCACGTCCCTTGGGGCCACGAATATCCCCAGCCCTACTTCCCATCTCTTTCCAGAGATTTCTTCCATCTTGTTCTTTCAAACACGCAATCTTCTTCCTTCCCATCTGTCCTCCAACCCCTCTATTGTTCATTCCAGTTTCTCTGGCTTTGCGCTGGTGAAAGAACTGAACCCTCTGGAATGCTTTTGTTTCAATGGTGAGCTGGCTGGTCTGGGGATCCATGCTGGTAGCCCCCAGGGTCTTCAAGTATCTTCTTTTTTCCCTTTTGCAGAAATTTACTGGAGCAATAAATCTAGCGCAACGATGGAGAAAAACTAAGGCAGGGGATCTCTGGAGAGAGGGAGAGGAAAAAAGAACAGTACAGTGCAGTAGCAGTTGTGCTACTTTTGCCTGCCTCATGTCTTACTGGCATGTTTTTCTGTAAATCTTATCTACTGTGAGAGGGGAAGGGAAAAAAAAAAATCCTTTCTGACAGTAGATGCATTGCCACAAAAGGCTTACAGGACAGTGAAGTCCAAATTTCTCAACTTCTGGAGAGCCAGCACTAAGTGGGTTATCTGATACCTAAAGAGTCACAAAAGTGGCAATGTAAATGATGTCTTTTGCTGAGGTAGACAATGAGGCAAAGATAATCACAGTGCTAAAAAGACAATGCATGCCATGCTGAAACAGAAAGAGTAAAAAACTCCAAGACCTCAGAGTGTCTCTGAGAAGAGACCTTCAGCTTTTTTTGACAGGCTTTGCATGTTTGACTATTATTAACACAACAAAAGGTTGCACATGGTTATTACTGGGGTGGCAACCTCTCCTGAATCATTATTTATTTGTTGTTCTAGATGCAATGCAAAAGAGTAATGTATTTTCTGTCTTTGCACATTTGGGCTGTGATGTCTGGAAAAGAAGTTTTCGGATTAAAGATACTGAGCAAGAAAACACTAATTGACTTGAAAGGTAACAAAGTGCTTTTATTTTCAAAAATGAGGGTGCTTTGAAAGTTCTGAAGGTGTTACTCTATAAATATCACTGAGCAAATCATTTGTACAGATGCTGTGCTTTGGTTATTAATTATTATCAATTATCCATCCTACTACTAACAAAGTACCTGCAAGCAAAATTTCCCATCTTTCTGGCTATGGCTGTTGTTCGTATTTATTTTGTAGATGGTGAAGGAACCTTGGGATCCCAAGTAACATTATTGCCCTGCTTGTCTAAGTACTTTTTGGACACCTAATTCATCAGCCTGCTGGCCTGAAATGATTCAAGCTGATCATATTTAAAGATCTGTGACTTATGTCATGTTTTATTTGGGTCTGCCAACTGTAATTCTTCACATATATGGTATTGCTTCTGTTTTCTAGGTTTGATGAAGATAACTCATAACAGCATTATACCTGTAACTGCAGCAGGCAGCAAAATTAAGATCTGAGGGAATTTCAGTGTATAATCTCTAATTCTGTTTCCTGTATTTCATGCATGGTACATTGAAAGCGAAGAAGGAAGGAGAGGGTGAATGTGACTTTACACATATCTGTTGAAAATGCTGCTTGAGTGCTCACAAAAAAGGATTTTTATGCAGTATTTATTCCTCCATAGTTAAATATATGTTGCTCACTGACTATGGCTGGTAAATGTGCACCTGCAGAAGGGAATCTGATAAGAATATGATAAAGGTCTTGCTTGGCTGAAGCACAAATTACCTCTAGACTTGGGTGCAAAAGTTAGTCTTGTGATGATGATGATTCACTTGGGGCAATTGTGGTGTGTTAGTAACATGAGTTATAGCAATTGTTATAGCTATTGCATAAATGCAAATACTTAGATGGAATATTCACAATGGTTTTCTACAGTAGGAAAAAGCAATGATGGAGGAAGGATTTTTTTCTTACGTAGGTAACCCTTGTCTAAGACACTCTGTACACTTCATGGAGAGATACAGACACTTTCAGGAAGTGATTCATCTCAGTTTTAGATGTCTAAAATAAGGCAGATGGAACAGCCTATTTCTCTCCACAGAAGAATTTGCAGATTGAATTTCACTGTAACAAGCAGGCCCTGTAGTTAAAACAGTATGACCACCTGCAAGCAAACACAGTTCACGTCTTAGCACCCTGCCGCCAGTATAGTCAAACACAAAGTGCCCAACTCTATAACCAGTTCTTTCAGCTGCAGCACAAGTAGCTCTTCTGATGAATCTATGATAATTGTGCTGAAGTGTGCAGTCAGATTTCTCTAATACAGAAAATAATATTCCAGTCTGTCAGGAATGTGCCCCTACCATGCAAAAAAAGTCTCAGTTTGCATCTGTGAAGTCTGTATTAAGAAAAATTCCAGCATGGCTGTGAATTCAGATTTATTTTTATTTTCACTATTGAGATTTTATTATGCAAAGATGCAGAGCATTTTCTGGACACTTAGTTCCATGACTACTTTGAAGAGAAAGACATATTTTGCCCTGTGAGATCAAGGCCTTGCACAGTGTAGAATGTCTGAATAGCTATGTTCCATAGTTGCATAAAACTTTGAAATGCTTCCTAAAACTACCACTTCCCCCCCCAGTACTCCCAGCTGCCAGACAGCAAAGAGTCAGGTGTCTAAGCTTGGCTGATTGGCCAGGCTCCATCTATAATTGATGGAGACAAG
Organism: Amazona ochrocephala; assembly: GCA_039720435.1. NCBI lineage: Eukaryota > Metazoa > Chordata > Aves > Psittaciformes > Psittacidae > Amazona > Amazona ochrocephala. The sequence goes on from CM077878.1 coordinate 78,701,732, forward strand.
CACTTCTGAGGGAGATTCATCTGGTCTATGGAGACTGTGAATCACACGTTTCCTATCTCTTGCCCCCAGCTATTTGTTGGCATTCCTGCCTCACTTTGCGGCACCTTCCTGTTGCACTGATAGGGCTGTTTGTGGCTGCAGAATTAATCAAGCAGTTTAAATTTTTTGGGCTTAAAAAAATAAGCACTCCTTTCCCCTATTTGAAAGTTAAATCTATTCCTGGCTTATACTTTTTTGGGGGTGTGGATGTAAAATTTTAACAAATCAAGTATTTTTTAAACAGCAATAGCAGTCCATACAGGGAACTGATTTAAACAAAAAACCCTGTTCTTTTGCTATGTCTTGTGTGCTTTAGCCCAGGCATTAAAGAATAAAATAAAAGGACATGTGTTAAACAGAATTGCCTGCTTTGTAGCTCTTTTTCTTAACTCCCTAGTTCTTTCCCTGCCTGGTTCAGACCTTCGAAAGCCCTGCAGATCGTGGGGGAGGGAGTATGTACTAAATTCCTTTCAGCCTTGGTAAACATACTTTGGACAATCTAAAACAGGGTAGTGTTACACTGGTTTGCCAGATCCTTTCGAGTTCTGCAAGAAAATAAGAAAAAAAAAAAAAAAAAAGGAAAAAAAAGGATATTTAACATCTGCATTTTAGTGGAGCAGCTACAAGCACTGTTTGTTATGGAAAAGGGGGACAATGATCGGGAGTTTGAACTGAAAGGAACTGGCTTGAATTTCGGGGCCTCTTGCCTCCCCCCTCCTTGCCTGAAGGGCGGCTAAACCTGCACTGCTTCCCATCAGAGGAAAGGGGGCAGCGCGCTTCCCGGCCCGGGCAGGACCCCCGTGGCAGGCAGGCTGTGGGAGGGAAATTTTACTGCAGATGAGGGACAACCTTTATTTCACATTCTAAGTGCATTTCTCTTGCAGAAGGGTTCAGCCTTTTGCGTTTTAATAGTACATGGGTCATTTTATTGCTGGTCTTAATTTCACAGACCCTCCTTTCTCTGCTAAGTCGATGCTGTTCTCCACGGCTGCTTAGGATCTGTGATAGCAACAGTAGGTATAATGAAAAAAAAATGTCTAAATAAATAATAGATTTGCAGTGAGGGTCAAGGGTGCTGCTTGTGACTAGGCATTTCTGTGGACATCTGAGTCCCTGTAACTGTAATATGTCTTTGTTTTAGATCTGTTTTAGAGGGAATGGGATCTCCAACTAAGGTTAAATGCTTTTTGAGATGCTTTTTGAGCCCTCAGGTCACTGACACAGGGAATTAAGTTTTTTCTCTGTGCTCAGGATGTGTGAGAGCAGATTTTATTTTATTTTTACCCCAAATGCACTCATTCTTAAAATTACCTGCCACTGTCACCTATCTCATACCCTTTTGCAAGCAGCTTGCTGCATTTTGTATTTGGAATTCAAGCTGTTGGCAACTAGCCACAGAAATGGCTCAGTCGCTGTTCCTCAGCTGACCAAATGTAACTAGCAAAGAGGAGAGGGTCTTTGAGAGTCCACGGAGGATTTGCTTTTCCCTGAGAGAAGTAGCAGATAAACAGGATTAGAGTATTTACACAGTTCTGAAATCTGGGTCTACTAGGTCTTGCCCAAGGCATCCTTGTTTAGCTGCAAGATTTGATTGACTGTGCCCAGTGTCAACATTAGCCTTCTACACTCACTTTACACAAAGTAGTTATCTGAATGTAGGCAGCTCCAAAAGCAAAAGGTGTGGTCAGGTTTTTTCCCTGGTTTGCTGCTAATTGTCTCAGCCCCAAGGCTGTGCTAGATGATTTGGGAGACACTATCCTTACACTGCATGAAGCAGTAACAAGCAGTATCCCAGCTCTCCTGAAGTTCAAGCCTTAGTTTTATTATTGATCTTGTCTTAATATAGGGAGGAATTGAATTCAGTGACAGATTTGCCTGTGTCAAAGATTTCATGAGGGCTTGGCTTGCGTGAGCAGTGAAATGGCTTCAGAATAAGTGCTGTGGCTGCAGTTGAATTTGTGTGTGAAAAAAATCACATGTTGGGGCTGAGGTTGCTCAGGAAGCTTCCACTGATGGCATCTCTTCCTCCTACCTTTTCTCCAACTCCCTTTTCTAAATTGGAAGGAGGACCTCCTTCCTCCACCCTAGTTGCTTTCCTTCCCCCCTGTCAGCACATAAATCCTTTCACTTGCATGGTTGCACACTCAACCAGGCCTCCCAAATAATCTACTTAAACCAACTAACCCACTGCCTTCTTTCCAGCAAAAACTAAGCAAACAAGCACAAACAAAAACCAACCAAAACCGTAAAAAAATATAAAAAACAGCCTTTCAAGGAAGATCCTTTCTCTGATGCAGCTCACAGAACAACCACAAAAAAGCTAAGGTGGCACAAATGAAGGGATCATAGCTGTTTGTGTAAGAAGGCATCTTGTGTAGATTACACAGCATTATCTTACACAGCATCTAAAAGCCACATGGAAATGTAGCCTGAGACTGTGATTTGATGATAAAAAATAATTAGTGTCATTTCTGGCCTTAGCAGTTGATTTTGTCTCTCTGCTCCCATCTTTATTGTTTTATTGTTTGGTTTTGCCTTTTTTTTTATTTTTTTTTTTTAATTGGATCAGTGTTCCAATTTGGTTCATGGTGCAGGCCTGCAAATGGTTGCTGCGATGGAAACAGGAACAAGCAGCTGGGAGCAAGGGGGAGGGGCAGTTTAAGCAAGTGCTGCTGCTGAACATTTGGTGTCATTGACCACAGCCTCAGCGTTTCCGCGGATAAGCAGTAGAATGATATCTTCTCATCTAGTGACATTTCACAGGTTATCTTAATTCTTGTTAGATACACTTGTCTCTATGTTTATTTTGTTCTCTATTGAAACTGTGCTATGAGCAAGTTAAAATAAAGATATCAGGCTCAATTGTTTTGTGCTATTATCATCAGCTCAAGGAGAACACAATCTTATTTAGCTTTTCTGGGCAATTTCTTTGAGCTAATACCCAGAAAACTAGAACTAGGCTGCAAGGAAACAAGCAAGACACTTAGCTTTGAATGACTTGTGTGGACTGCTCACTTGGGAACAAGAATGAAAAAAATAAACTACAGTTTATCACAAAAGATCTTTGCCTTACTGCAGTGGTAAAAGTGATATAGCAAAAACATATTGATTCTCTGGGTGACTGATAAAGCTACAGCACTGAAAGGATTCCTCACAGTAAATCCGAGTTTAATTTATCCATCCAAATGCCTTGAATAATACAGCCTTCGTCTGCTGGTCACCTATCTGTGGCACTGTTTAAGATGATGATAGGCCTGTTTAGCCATGATAGGATCCCGAATTGTCTGGCATCATGCAAATTCCCAGTAGCTTCCTTGTGAAGAATCACATCTAGAGTGATTATCTGAGAACTTGGCCATTGCACAACAATAGAAAGGCTCTTTATTGTTTCTTTTTTTGGCTGCTATTCTCAGCTTGGTGAAAGTACTGCTGAATTTTCATTAAACCAGCACACTTGCATGTGCACATAACACATACACATGCACTTTAGGCTGCCTGGCAATATGAGCTCATTGTATATTCATTACGTTTTCCTTATGGCAGAATCCTCTTAACCAAGGCGACTATGAAATACATTGTGCTGAAAGATTTTTCTCGTGCGGGTATGTGTGTGTATGTGCACATGCATAAGGATATGTGCACACGTACAGAATGAAAAGCATTAGGTACCCTAAAGAGCAGTCTCCATCTATCTCTGCTTGAACGGTATCATATCCCACAGCCCTGCCTCCCCCCCTCTGCTGTGCAGGATAATAATGTGGTGGAAACCTTGTGTCTGTGGGGGGAAGGGTTTAAAAGCCTCACACTGAGGCTGGGCATTCTGCCAGGGGGAAGGGACAGAAGTGAAGTGCGCCTGAAGGTTTTCTTTTTTTAGACAGTGATTACTGAAGGGGAAAGAAGGCCAGTCATCATAGGAGTACAAAACGACCAAAAAAAGTATTTACTGTAAGCTATTGGCAAATATTTAAGTCTCACTTTAGGCAAGAATTCCTCACCGGAGCTAAAAAAAGGCACAAAATGGTTGCGCTTAAGGAAGATGGTCCTGTCTCACAAGCTGTTTCAAAATTACTGATGAAAATGAATGTTATCTCTATAATTTCCTTCTTTTATTTCCCAAACATGCACATATATATTCACACACATAAAATGTATGTCCTTAATGTCTTAAGGAGTTGAATAAAAGAAAGGTGCAGAGGGGATGCCTTTGAAAAGGAGTGATTTATTTTTACTTAAAAAAACAAAATTCAGTGCATGCAGGTCCCCTTTGAGAGATGAAATAACTGAGTTATAGAAATATCAGGTCAGTAACTCTCATTTGCCCTAAGCTCTCTGCAGAATCATTCAGCTTCTTGTTACACTGAAATGTGGAATATTTATACAACTCAGAACCGCTGGCATCAGAGACAAAAGCCTCATGCCTTGTTGGCAAGGCAGGGTTTTGAAAAACCTCTAGATGTGTTCGTTTTTTGGGAAAAAGTCCCCACCAGGCACGTGAAGCTTGTCGTTGTATTAGCACGTGCGGACAGGAATATCTAGAAGATTGTATAGTCTTTTCTGTACCTAAGGAAAATCATAATTATAAGTTTTGAGTTCACATTCCTTGTTAGACGACAGCATGTTTAGGAAGCTTATGTCCCTGTTAAGCTTCTGACTTTTGAAATTAAATTAGGCATGGCAGAGGGAGGGCTTGGGCGATGAGGGAATATTTTTTGGCAAGTGAATTCAAAACTGAAGTGCCAGATTTGCCAAGCATTTTTCCAGGGATGTACGCATGATTTGCATGTCCCCACTCAGCCTCGTAGCACATCCTCGGTGCGAAATTGATGGGGAGTGGTATGGAAACGGCAGTGGTGATTGAGAAATTGTGTGCAACATGAAAAATATTTGGTTTTCCTTGATGCAAACTACTTGATGCTGGTGAATCAGTGGATTTGTTCCCCCCAACCTGCCCCAAGCAGAGTCTTCTGTTCTTTTTCCTTTTTAGTAAACACTTAAAACTGAAACTGTGATCATTGCATTAGCACTGGTTGGTGAACCTCAGAAGGAGGTATCCAAAATTTCTGAAGCTAATCCAAAGGCACAACAAAGCATTTTCATTTAGAAATCAGGCTAAAAATCTTTCAAGATCATAGTCTCTTGTGAGATTTGTACTATTACATGTGCAGAAATTATCATGAGACTGTTCTTGCGTATCATCATTGCAGTAATTCTCACTGCAGGATTTACAGTTATGTGTGAATATTAAAGTAAATAAATAGCTGAGCTAAAATGTTCTGAGTTCATTTTAGGTTATAGGCAATGGCTCTCTACTGATGATGCACTTTCTGAACTGCTTTCTTTGTCCTTAGGCTCTGATTTAGCAAAACATTTTAAAGCTTACTCAAATGTAAGCATCTGGATTTTCCCATCAAAGCCGCTACTCTATTCACATATTTAAAGCCAAGCAGGTGTTAGAGATCTTTTTTCTAGGTAAGTGATGCAGAGGAAGGTCTTCAAAAATGAGTCAGAGCTGCCTACAGAGGAAGCAGGAGAATCTGCCCTGGCTCCCTTCACTTACTGAACATTAGAAATTCTGACTTACTGCTCTGCCCAAAATTTTCAGCATTCCCAGTGAGGAAGGGGCCCAATTTCTAGCAAGACTGTGAAGATTTTGTGAAGATTTGCCCCTAATTAGTAAGTTGTCCTTATGTGGCAGCCAACTGCAGGATGTAAGGATGACAAATATCAAATCCAACACTTGGGAAACAAGTCAGTGCCATCAACAAAGCTCCAAAGTCTCCTAAATTTTTGAAGCAGAGTGAAATATATTTTATGCTTTGCAAACATAGGAAGTGGTTGAAAACTTGACTTTTGGAGGAGAAGTGGACCATGTCATAGCCCCCTGTTGCAAAGCAGCAGTTTTCTTTCGTAGTGTTCAGCTTTATTGAGAGACCCCCAGACAACTTTTGGCATGGATAAAGGCATACACAGAATCATGCATTGTTTTCTGGAAACCTCATAATGTCAGTGAAAATGAAAATTAATCAAAGGAGGAACATCATGAAGAAACAAGAAGAATTGGTTTATAACAGAAGATTAAAACAGTCAAATTTATCTAGGTTGTCCAACTTAAATCTCAAATAATGATGAATAAACACTTTAAGACTGAACAGCAAGGAGACACATTATTTGGAGGTTTTCAGAGAATTATCTCTGGAATTATCAGGATGAAAGAAAGCAGTAGGATATACTGGCTGGTTGTGAGTAGAACTGCTCTATAATGATATAGAAGAACAGCTTAACAAAAGAAGTAGTTCAAATTATTAAAAGTGGATAGGACAAAACATTGGAAAACTATCAAAATTATATTTTAATACCTCAGTCATCACTGTGATGATATCCCTTCTAGAGAAGAAAATTTCACTTACACAGGACTGTGATAATGGCCCATCTTTTCCTTTTTCATTAATTTCTATTTTATTTTCTGCTTCTACTGTCTATTTTTTGCTGAGAAATGTGTATTGGTCTGATGTGTAAGATTCGGTTCATAATCAGTGATGTCTCAGCTGGTACTTTTCCCTCCCTTCCCACAGAGAGTTCTGAGGTGCCTATGGTATAGGCCTTTTGTCAGTATTATTCTGCTTCATCCTGTCTGGTGTACATAATAGGAATGCTCGGGACTGATGATGAGACAGTGCTGTCAGTAACATTATAAGCTGTCACAGAATCATAGAATTGTAGACCTTAATGGGACCTCAAATATCACCTAGTTCCAACCTGCCTGCTGTGGGCAGGGACACCTTCCACCTTCCTTGACCAGGTTTCTCAAAGCTCCATCCAACCTGGCCTTGAAGGACCAGTCATAGAAACTGGGGTCCAAAGAGGGCTGTTTAATCACCTATTCTGGCTGCTGCAATTGATTCTTATTCTGTTTCAGATTTTTATCCAGAAGTTTACATACTTTTGTCTAAGCTTTGTAAGATTAGCCTGCACTTTAAATGCATTTCATTGACAAGCATGCTATTTATTTCCAGAAGTCTTCTATATACTCTAATTTCTATTTTATCCTATATTCTTAAATTAAAGACACTTCAATATTCGCTGCTCCAATCTTCCTTCCTTACTCCTCTCAACCATACTACACACTCTCCATCTCTCCCATCTTAAATGATCCTCTTTAGCAGAATCAAAAATATGTCTCAAAAGTCCAGCCTCTCCTTGGCTCTCTCTCCTTGGCTCTTCCATTATGTGAGTATCATATATGCAGGGGCATATAGATCTTATTAGTAATAAATAGGATATGAATCTGAACATAATGACTTGGGCCTGGGTCCAAAAATACATGCTTTTAAAGATGTAAGATGCTGCCATGTTAGGCTAGAGGCTTGAATATTACTACTGAGATGTCAATAAATTTCTCAGCCTTCTTCTACTGCATAGGAAGTCTGAACCTGTTCAAACTCAAATACATCACAACTTGTTTCTTCTTTCTGATATGGTTTGTTGATTTGTTGCTCCTTTTTTTTTTAATTGTTTTTGGTTTGGTTGTTTTGTTTTGCTTTTTACAAATTTTGCAATTCTGCCCATGCCCACTTCTCGAAGGCTTCATTTCAAGTTTGTGACAAAAGTCACAGAATGCCTTATTACTTAGAGGTCATGGCTCCACTGCCATTTTTGAATGTAAGGATGTCTTCCATCTTTCTAAGAGAGGAATAAAGACCTAATGTGCTATGATCATCTGGTTCATCTTCCTTCTTCCCAGCACTGGAACTGGAGCTATATTGCTTTTCTCCAGTCTCACAAGAGTTCTCCAGCATCCATCTTTTAAAGTCAAGCAGTTCAAGCTGTTAATTTTGGTGTTTCTGATCACTAATGAAAATTAAAAAGAGTTACTCACCAAGCTGGTCATAAAAATGCCAATCTGTATGTCAGTAGAAGTCATCAGCTTGTGCATGGAGTTTGAATTTTGCCTGCACTGACACATTCTACTTCTGTTGAACTACATCCTCCATCATATTTCTTAATTTCTTAATTTTATTTTAATTCCTTAATTTAATTCCTTTTTAGTTTTACCTTTTCTTTTTTTTTTTTTTTTTCTTTTCCTGTAAGAAGACATTTCATGATGAAATGCAAAATGAATGCATTTTAGCTTTGTCCTAGTTTCAGTGTGTTCTCACAGGTACCTATTTACTAGTTCAGCACTTCTGTTTCACTAGATAGAAGGACCTTGCAAGCATCTGTTCCCTTGCCCCAGCTGTCTCACATACTACAGTGGAGACATCCAGAGCAGCAGGACTTCAGGGAGGGCAGCCAAACTTCAATGATGATCTGGCAGCCACAGGCAAATACTGAATTGACTTCATGTACAGTGAGAAAGGGTTGAACATGCTGGTTAGATGCATTAGTTGTATGCACACTCATGTTTGTGTCTGCAAAGTAGTTACAGAAAGAAAATAAATTACTGTCCTTGTGAGTGGCAAGGGTAAATGAGACTGGTGGAAGATCACTTGTGGCTCATCTTGTAACTGTGACAATGTGATTTCTATAACATACCTACTGTTTATTTCTAGCACATGGAACCATTACATAGTGTACAAGCTTGACTGAAGTATACCATTGTTTTTCCCCAGTCTCCCTAAGCTTAATCAAATTAAGCAATTTGGTGGCCTTAGCACATTTGGCATACACAACCTCTTCCCAGCTCTTGAGTGGATCAAATTCTGATGTCTTTACTTCTTTCCCTATCCTTCCCTAAGGAGTGTGTTTGGCAGACACCATGGCAAAACTGAGCTGCATTGTGCCTTGTAGGATCTAGCTGGACAGGGAAATGTCATGGTGCCAAGCTCACTGCAAAATTGTGGATTTTTACAGGAGACTTGTCCATATAAAAATGATAAAATAAACGTCACATTGGTGCCCTCAATATCAATCTTTGTTTTATATCACCACTTACATCTGTGAAAAACACAAAGGCTCAAACATCTGGCATAGTAGCTGGCACCTGCCATCACCCACTAGTGCAAATTCAGTAAGATCAGGGGAGGAAGCAAAATTTTAAACAAGGATGTGAAGGATGTCCCGACCACTGTTAACATGAAAATAAGGTTCCTTTCTGCCTCTGCTTTTACCATCTCCTAAGAATGAGGATTAGTTTATTACTGAGACAACTGTCATTCTGGAAATTGAAGAATATAACAGACAAAACCCAAGTCTGCTTTTGCTATTTAAGGAAAATACCTTTACCGTTTTCTGGGTACATATGGCAAGCAAATGCATACAATTATTTTTGCTGGTATCTGAAAAGTGAAAATCACAGGCTTTATGGAGGAAAGGCTTTTTCATTACATAGTGTGTGGACAATGACTAGCTGCAGCTTATTGTACTTTATCGTGAAGCTAGCAACAGTTCTCTTATACTGAAAGGCTGTTGCTGGTTTAGTTATTGGTTATAGCACATTTGAAACAAATGGTTTAACTACAATTTATCCAAGTCTATAATTATTCAAATTGCTCAAGGGGCCTGTAGGTTCCATCCCAGTTGGAATTTTTTTCCTAGTTTTGTAATTTTTTTTTCATTGCAATTCTTAAACAAAATATACATTATTTTTGACTTCAAAACAATCTCGTGTACTGGTTCAGCTGTCCTCATTAGTCTCTCTGTGCCATACTTCTTTAGCAGCCTCTGCTAGAGAAGGAGGTTTGGTTTTTCACTTTATGTTTCTCTCTTTGTTCTTTTCTTTCCTTTTTCTGCCCCCATCCCCCCTGCTCCGCATCCCCCCACCCCAGTCAATAGTTGACCTACAGGAATCTACTCAAAGTTGAAGCTTGAGAAACTTTTGGGAATTTGGAAAGTTGGCTGCATTTCTGTGAGTGTTAATAGTTTAATATTTATCATTTTCCTCTATTTCTTGAGATTTTGACTTGGAATTTGGAAAAGAAATAAACAGGTAGACATAAAAAAATAAAATAAAACCCAAAAAACAAAACCAGCACAAACCCAACAATAGCTGGCTGTTTGAAAAGCCAGTGTAATGAGTTTCTGTCTTCTTGGATGCCTATGTGTTTTTAGCATTCCTGTTGCCCTTGTTTAATGGAATTCCTATACCTGTTGGAAGTTTTATGTCAACTGCTTTGGAAAGTTGAAACCTATTGCTTCATGATATGAACGGGATCCTTTTGGTCTTTCATATCAACAACTTATTTTTCTGTCCTTCTTAATCAGAGTATGATACTTTAGGTGCAGCATAACAAAATGTGACAAGCAGTAATGGACAGCTATTATGTAGCTCCAAAGTAAATACTGACTAGTCAAGAATTCATAGCAGATGAAAAGGATCCTAGCTTCCTTGGTGTGGGGAATTGTATATTTCATTGTATATTTAACCAGTGGCCATTGGCAGTATGGCATCTTGTAAATTACCGTAATTACAAACTGGTGCTACTCTCTGGGAAAGCCCAGGATGTTACTTAGTAATACGCGGCATTGCTTGGCCTACTACCTTCAGTGTTCCATCAGGACTGGTACGATTACAGTTGTCATTTTTCTGTTTGCATTCATATTCACTTAATTCCAGTCTCTTTCAGTCATTGCTATGAGTGGGAGATATGCTGCCTAGAATCAGGATTTTATAGTACTCCATCTTAAGCTCGTTTCAGAAGTCAAACTGTAAAAAAAGTGTTAATATCTGACTGGCTTTTCTGCAAGAATATTGTCTGCAAAACCTATACTGGATTACAAGTAAATGTAGAACAAATAAAAAGGTCAGTGTCTTTTTGGACCTCAAGCACCATCTTACCTGTTAACTCAAAATTAAAAGGAAGTTTGACTTTTCCGTCCTTTTGGAAGGAGGACATTATAGTTGCCATAAGGATCCAACCTGAGGTCCCCCTGTCCTATTGTCAGTTTTCTGACGTAGACCCATAGGTGGAGGATGCTGATAGCTTTACTCATGGGAAAACAGATTTCTGAAGTGATTAAAGGCATGCCTACTGGCCTGATGCTGGAGTGTTCTTGCTTAGATCCTCTTTTACGTGGTGGTATGAAAGGAGACCCCTCAGTCCACCAGGGTTGTTTACAAAAAAAATCCAGGGAAATTATTTTGTTGTCACAGTTTTTGGAAAACATAAGGTGCTAGAAATGGAAAAGTTAGAATTGCCTCTCCTTTCAATTTTTTATTTCTGTTTGAAATAATATAGCTTTCAAAGCTAGGACTCAGTTATTGCTGCAGCCTGGTGTAGTCTGGTGGCTTAACTAACACATTACACTTGACATTTGCAGTGGACTGGGAACACACCCTGTCAGTCATCATGTCCCTTCTTAGTGGTGCTGAGCTGAACAGCTTCCACCTTAGAGGGAAAGGCATTGAAAGAGAATCAGCCATGATCAATGAAGTGTAGCCTTTAGCTGTGTCTACACTACAAAGTATTCCTGAAATAGTTACATTTGCAAGGATGGTAAAAGTACTTATGAGATTATGTGGCAAACTTGAACCAGAAACCTTCTCTGCATCCAGGTATATGCAATTAATTTTATCTCTTTTTCTGCATATGGCTAAGTGTTAAAATATCTGCTTCTTTGGCTTCTAAAACAGTTTCAGGAATTATTTGATGGCATTATTTTCAAACTCAGACTTGTGCATCCGGCAAGTTGCTCTACCCAAGGGAGGATATGGAGCTAAACAAATCAAAACATCCAAGACCTTTGTGTAAAGCCTTGCAACCAGCTAAAGATTAAAACAAAAAAGCTCCATAAACAGGTCCTCTGATATAAGGTCACTGTAGCCTAGCTGTGAGTGGGATCGGAAAAATTCCCATTATCCATTTTAAGTGCATAGAAAGACACAGACTGATTTAAATTAAGTTTTATATAGAGTGAGTTGTGTTCAATACAATTGCTTCCATTTATACTAGTACAAGGAAAAGGAAGGCTGGGTCTATTTTCCCGCCCTGAATATTCTAAATAGTTTGGTAAAACTAACATGTCTATGTCTCTTATTATCACTTCATTGTGGTAATGTTTTATAAGCAGGAATGAAATTCTTTCGGCAATGTCCCTGCTGGAAAGACTGTTCCCATTTCACAGCCAGGGAGCTGAGGCATGTAGGTCAACAACCTAATCCAAAGCCCAATTTTTAGCTCTCTTATGAAAGACACTTGAATTATTTCATTGTGAACTGAAGATAGGTTTGCTTACTTCTAAGCCAGAACACATTCCGCAATTTGTCTGTAAGGCAGCTGTGCCCAAGCCCAGCACTCGAGGGGATGGATGTACAATAAAGCTTTAGCCTTAAGTGTCAGTCTTGCAGAACTTTCTTTGCATCCCTGGGACTCTTACAGCCAATTTGGTTTAGGGTGCTGAAACCAGCAGCAGTGTGGAGGTCAATTCCTAAAAACACCAATAGGGTTAGCACAGAGCTGGTTTTGGGGCTGTGCCATCTGGAGAGAGATATTGGTGGCTCCCACCTTCTGGCTCATTCTGAGAGCAGCAGGAGCTTCTGCCTCATACAGATGCAATTTAATGATGATAGAAAATGGTAGCATATTGTTTCTGTAAGAGGCAGTCTCTCATGGATCCCACAGCGTTCTTACCAGCATGTTTAACCTCTAATCTGGGAAAGAAAAATACCATCTGGTACACACCATCCTTGAAAGGTTGCTGTCCCCTGCCTTGATATGTACCTGGAGAGCTCATGTAAGTGCTGTACTGAGTTATCCATGCTGAATGAACCCGCCTGGGCCCCAGAAGAAGTGAAGCAACATTAGTGTGATGCACTGTGTCTGAGTTAATATAGCTGACTTTGCAGCAGGGCTAATGAGCTCTGCAGAATGCCATATTTGCCTGGCTATGCTGCTTCCAGTAGTGGAGCTGGCTTATTTAGAGCCCACTTAGGTATCTGCCCAGAACTACACTGGTCCATAAACTCTTAATGTTTAATAAAGCATATTTTGTTTCTTTGTTTTATTTAATTCATCAGAAAAAATGTCACACTTTCTGTCCTAAAGAAACTCAGCTTACTTGTTTGCTTATTCATGCAGTGTTAATCCTATTTGCACTGGGAAGTTGAGAAGGATTCTGGCACTTGCTGTTAAGCTCTGACAACCCTGACTCATGACACCTGCCAGACTTAACGTATCACCTTTGCAGTCTACATCTTACCTCTGTGTTGTCTCTGTAGCAGAGGACAGGAGGGGCTGTGTGTCCACTCTCAATCAAAGTCTGCGGTAAACTGGCCTATTGGTTTAAATCCCCAACACTTTCAGCACATGCCCCTAGGTAAACCTGACTGTATTGCCATAAACTGAGCTGCTCTGTTTCTGGCCCAGATCGATTCACCCCTCCTTAGGCAACCTGCTGACCTGAGCTGTCTGAGATGATCAGACTGATACCAAACATGGGGCGGAAACCTGGTTGGCCAAGAACACTGCAGCCCCAGGCTTTTGGGCACCCACCCTCCTCCTGAGAAGCTGGGATGACAGGCATGATCTACCACAGCCAGCTTTCTCCTTAGAGGTGGCCAAAAATTACTAGTGCTGACTGTATTTCTAGTCTTGAGTGAAGGCTGTTGTATCAGTTTTCGGTGAGCAAATACAGCAAGGCCTTGGATTGACTTTGATGGTGAAGACACTACCACTGCATGAACACTGCTCATTCTGATACCTCTGTGAAAGAGATGGGGTGAGACTTACAGGTTGAAGTAAGTACAGACTGCATGAATTACTGCTGAACATGTGAATTAGAGCCCCAAGACCATTGGTGGCATCTGTCTGTTGCAAATAAGCATTCCTTCCTCATCCCAGTTCTGCAGTTCTTTATTATTAAGATGGCCTCTCAGAGACAAATTGAAAATGTGAGATAGACAGAATTTTAAAAATGAAGCTGCATTACTGGATTTCATATGCATAGGGACAGAGCTAACTGACTGCTGCATTGGTCTGTTTGGAAATCACTGCCCTATTACTGCTTTCATTCCTTCAGCAGGTTGCAAATAGAGCTGTTTTGGTTTTAAAAGATTCCTCATGTACATGCTAAAACGTGCTTATCTCTTTTTTTAAAAATGCTCATAAAATAGCTTGGAAATAATTGTTCCTGATGTTTAATTAGGTGGTATTTGAAAAGCACTTTGAAAATGAAAAATGGACTAGAAGTGCTAAGTATTCTTGCCTAAGGTTGATTAATTATGGACAGTAAATTTTACATTAGCGTGTGTGATAAATGTGAGCAAGTAGACTACATAATCCATTAAAGGAAACCCAGGAATATTTTTCCCATTTTCCCTCCTCATATGGATCTGGGGATGATAATCTGGAGGTTGGAGAATTTTGTCTGCCTTGTAGCTTCTTGTCCCCTTTTTTATTCCATACTACTGAAGACTTTAGTAGAGAATTCAGATTCTGCCTTTTCAGAGCCAGCAGAGTGCCAATCCAGGGCATGGGAACCTGCTGGGCTCCTTCAGATGGTTCCGCTTTCAACTTCACAGGAAGTTGTTAGACAGTGAGGCTACATCTATATTAGTAAATCAAACATGTCCAGCTCTCTGCCACTGAAGTCACCTGGCATTGAACTGCCCTCATCCGCACGATTAAACATTTTTACCCTGTGAGAATGAGGTGGTTGCATTAAGGCACTCTGTTGGGAAGAGTCCCTGGCCTGTGCTTGCTCGGGAAGTCTTCCTGGAGATTGCCTGGGTGCGTGCAAGTTGGCCAGGGTCAAAACCATGCTAGAAATGTAACAGTGGAGATGATGGAGGCTCAGTGCCTAAGCCTGCCCAGCATTGTTTTAGTGGTACAGATATAGCCTAAGGGACTTTAACATCTGCCTTGAGTATTTACCTCTGCTGTCTTCAGGGCACCTTCCAGTGATGGAGGAGGACAAAGCTGCTTTTCTACAGGCCAGGTCTTGTCATATGATGTATGTATTTTCTGACCTCTCCCAGCTATGTCTGTTTTGGGACAGCAATAGTGGTATCTGGTCTTAAAGGGCTGATGAAACTAACAACCCAGCTTCACTTGCACTGTAGAATAGATGATAGATTGCAGGAACACTTAGTGGTTTTGACAGGTTTTAAGTGGGGCTAATGTATAAAGAGCAAATGTTCCTATCAAACCTAGACCAAATATGTGAGAGGTTTGTGCTAGTTCTTGCAAATAAGTGCCTTGAATAAACTGACAATCACTTACCTCGGATAAAAAGTCTGGAGAAGCCTGTATAATAAAGGCAGAAAAGGAAGAAGGGAAACCGCATGAGAGTCTGTGGAAAATATAGAGAGCATCTGTGCTTTTTTTTTCCTTTTTTTCCCATATATGACAGTTTGCTTATACACTGTAGTGCTGTGATCTTCTAAGACTGGAGGAGTAAGTTTTCTCCTTAGAACAGGGGATCAGATCAGTTGTTGACATTGGCACACTGGAGTTATCATAAAGGACTGATCTGAAACTGTTGGTTTAAAAGGGTATTACACTGTGATATATCAAAACCAATGACTAGTCATAAACATTGTTGACTTACAAGAAAAGAGGTGGCGTATAACCAAATATTGTAAATGCAGAGCCAGCAATAAGGTCTCTGCTGCAAAGTACACTGGAATCGTGGCAGTCGGGTCTGAATAGAAAATACAGAAGCCTTGCTTTTTCAATCCAGGTGTCAGATCCTAAAATGCTAAATACTGATCCGTTTGGAAAAGATTGTCACGTGTGCCTGAAAATGGCTCCTGACTCCAGATCTTCAAAGAGATAAAATCTTTACCAAAAGCTCTGGTTCTTTTAGCTTTAGTGAGCAAGCTATAGAGAGAAAAGGTACTAAGGGCAGATTTAGGCATGTGGAACTTGAGGCAGAAATAAGGGCCTTAGGCATAGCCTTTGCAGCCCCTTCAAATTTCCCTTTCTCTTCATCTATTAGCCAGACTCAGCCTGGTGGAGGGAACTTTGAGAGGGGTCTGTGAGCTTGAGTGTGGTACCCGGTCTGCAAATACAGGGAAAGACTTAGATTGTGAAGGCACTGCTGGAAATAAGGAGCTGTTAGCTTGCCTCTGGTGTCCTGCTGAAAAGGTGCATGCTTGCTTCTTCCCTTGTGCCTGTCCTCTCACACCACTTTCCCACACCAAAACATTCCTGTTAACATTTAGGTGGCAACGTGATGCTTTTTGATAAGAAAAATCAACAAGAAGGTTCTGTAGAGTGCTTTAAAACATCTCTGAGAAAATCTTTAGCTGATTTAGAAGGAGCTGATGAAATGGCAAATCACCTGGTGGTTAAGAAGCTTGCGTGCACCGTGTTTATTGGAAGGAAGCAATGAGAAAGAGAGATATTCAGAAAAGAGAGGCAAGGACTGAGAAGAAAGCACAGATACTTGGAGGGCAGAATCTTTTTAATGTTGAAAAGGAAAATCCATACACTGTACATCTTCCCTGTTGTGGTTTTTTTTTTTTTTTTTTACTCAGAAACTTCTGAAATCTAGTTAACTAAAGGCATGCTATTTAGCACCCCACTTTTGATTGATCCTTCTCTCAAGAATGTGTGAATGAGATGCTGAGGTGTAAACAGGGACCATGAGACATACATCTATGGTAAGCTACACATACCCATTCTATTAGCATGATTCACTTTTGTCAGGTGCTTTATGCAGCATTCCATTTATTTTAGCAAGTTTCTCAGTTTCAAGAGCTTCAAAACATGATATCAAAGGAACTAAAACTTTTCCTTATTTTGCATCACAAATTTTTTTAAGATATAATATGTGATGGTGTCTGCTTCACAGTGCTATGCAACTTGGTCACAAGCTATCACAAGTGACCTATAAACCAGATTTATTTGACACTAAATTAAAGCTGAAAACAACTTCCCAGAACCCTAGAAAAGGTAGCGAAACTCTATATACTCACTCCAAGGAGGCATTCACACACACAAATATGCATACTTTTATGCACAGATATCACCATGTATCATATTCTTGCTGACCATCTGTTTGTTTACTGTGAGCTCTGAGATGATTCAGTTGCTGTGCCTCTGGGTAAAGCACTGGGTAAGACCTGCATGTAAACGTGCAAGGACTCATTTGGGTATACACTAACTGCTATGTGCTGGGACCTGACATGCTGTACCTGGCTCCATCTATCCCATCAGTCCTTTTGGTTGAGCAGTCAAGATGTCTAAGAGATCCATTACCAAAACTGGAAAAGCAGAGCCATCTTACAGCAAGAGAGTGAACAAATAGACAAATACAAATTCTGGCTGAGTTTAGGTTGTCTGCAGGAGCTGAGTGGGGTTCAGGAGCACACAGAAAGCAGCTGGCTTTTGGTATCACTTAGCTCAGAGGAGCGGATATGATTGTTGTGTCTTCATGGGACAAGGCAGAGAACAAACCAGAAGTATACAAACAGGGACTGTAGCTACTTTTATTTAGGTGGGAATCATCAGTTTGAAAAATAAATACCCTTAAAAAGTGAGGTAGGTACTGAATCCAAATTGCATAATAAATAAAAGAGCCCTGCCTTCACATATGTCAATCTGGTGAAATAGGGCCATCAGAGCTGGAGCTTAATCTAAAGCAGATTTACCTGTGTTTGAAAGAAGTTCTACAACAAGTGCAATATTACATTACCACTGTATCTCCACTTATTCACAGGTAGCACAGTTATGCATTTCAGATAGGTCTGAAAAGACCCTGCTGCTGGAAGTCATGAAGCTTTTCATTTATATTTTCTCAAATCCGGGTTTTATGTAACATTTTCTGTGTCCTTCCCAATGTACAATGTATCTCTGTCAGCCTTTATAACTGAAAGTATATCTCTGTCCTAAATACCTACGCTGCTTTTTGTGCAATGGATTTTATTTCTGTCCTACTTTAGGATCTTTCAGAAATGTTGTCCTGAGTTGGGAGCTGAAACCATCTACTTTACAGAGGTGCTCTGCTAGGCTTTTGTTACCAGGCATGTGAAAATCAGGGCTGCTTGTAAGAAACTTCGCCACTGTTCTCTGCTGTACAATAGCTGGCACAGGCAGGCCCCATAGTTGTGTGCAGTCACATGCAGCATAGAGGCCTAGAAATTTTTTCTGTCAAGTCAGTTCACAGTTTGCAGGCAATTGAGATCTATTTTCATTAGGGCTTTTCCTTCTTTTTCTCCTTCAGTGTCAGTGATGAAGGAAGCTCTCAGATCTGCCCTTATATTTTTGTCCCAACGAAGTAGAGCTTCCTACGGCATTTTCTTTGCTCCAGAACTATTCATCACTAGCACTGTGTTGATAATGTGATGACAGTTGTTGCCAAAACTTTCCTGTTCACTCTAAATCTGTTTTTCTTGGTATGAAAATAAAGATACAAAGCTCAGCAGAGAGAGAGCCCTCTGTGGTATGAGAGCTCAAGGTGACTGGAACAGAGTAATTATCCAAGGACAAACCCTGATGCCGGCGGGTGGGCAGGCAGCATTTTCCAGATTCCAGAGAGGAAGAGGAGAAGAGGGGTGTGAGGCTAAAGGGGGTGGGCTGGGTGGGATGTGCCTGCTACGGGCTGGGGAGAGAGCCAGTGCTCCTCTTCTACAGGAAAATGAGCAGCCAGCAGAAACTAGATGCTTCTCACTATGGGGTGAGGGTGGAGAACCCACCAACTGCTGAGACAGTCAATAGGCATATTATTCATCACACATTGCTAGGAGATTAACTGAGCAAACGTTCTGACAAAACTGATTAAAGCCTTCATCCTGTAATGGGAGAACAAAGAGACATCAAGTTATTACACCCCAGCCAAATGCCAGATGATGATTACATGTAGTGGAAACACAAAGTATGCAGGAGGATCCCCCCCCTCCCCAAACTGAGGTGACTGTCCCTTTCTTTATCATGTAGCATCACAAGTTACAGTTTGTAAATAAAGCTACCTACTGAACATTCCAAAAGCCAGATTACTGAGATGTAACCGATGAAGGACACCACCTCTTAGTTTGCTTCTCTTAAAATGTTATCTCAGAGTGTTACCGTGTCTAGAGTAATCTCTCTTCTGAAGTGCATTCTTTCCCAGTATTATCACTACTGTTTACAATTGGAGGCACTTAAAATGAGCTAAATACTTGACTTCCCCTTATAGTAAAGTTTGGATGGCACTCTGTCAGCTACATGTAAGCTTTGAATGTGAGTGCTCCCAGTATCAGTGTTTGCTCTGGTAAAGGGGAAATGGACATGATTTTTTACTGTGTTCACTAATTACCACAGTTTCTAGCCTTGCCACATCCTAAAACAAGAGAAGTAGTATCAATCAAACTCAGTCACTTAATTGCACTGTTCTGAAGACTGGGGAATTCATGAAAGAGAGCCTGAGAAAGGAATCCCTTTTCCAGACAACTCTGATTGTTTTCTTTTGACGGTCAAAAATTTACTGGGTCATGAAAGTGATCAAACTAAACCTGTCAAGTGTCTACTACCTCTTAGCAAGTGTCTGTTAACAAGCTAAACCTGAGGCACTGCTGAAGCCTATGCACTGAACTCAGCATTGATTTAGACATAACTTGTGTGTGTGTGTGTGTGTTCACTGTTTCTCAGGCATAAAAAATCTCCCCTTGAATCTTCCTGGTAATGTACAAAGACTTTTGGAAAGGAAGGTCATTGTCTGTCAGGACCCTGAGACATAAAACTGGGTGCTGCAGCCCCCTGGGGAGTGAGTAGCAGGAGCTGGGTGATGCCACTAGTGGCTCTTCCCTCTCTAAACCCCTGACTCTGAGGGTAAGTACATTACAGCTAATTACGTCTTTGGACTGTGCTGACATGAATAAACCATTTAAGGTTAACTGTCATGCTTCTTAATGTCATAAAGCCTCCTTTTCATAGAATTAAAGCCCTATTAAAATTGTGTCCAATCGTTCCCTTGTTTTGGGTTAGTTCCTATAAAATGGTCTAAAAAAGTTAGTTTTTTTTTGGGAAGAGTTGGGCACCCTCACTGTAGTAGTGTCCAAGTAATCTTTACTGTAAATGTGTTTTTCATGTGTCAGAAAAGTGGATACTAATTAATTATATTTTGCTACCTCATGGGGGTTTTTGCTTAATGGTTTGCATTTGTTAACTTGCATTTACCTTAGTTGTGGTTGTCAGTGCCATCTCTTTAATATAAGCAAAGAGGAAGGAGGTAGCAAATGATAAAAAGATCTTTCTATTTAATGCTGTGAACCCTTGGTTAAGAAAAGCTTATGTATTAGAAGCAGATGCAATAGAAATATTAATAATCCAGCAAAATTTTGGTACAGTACAGTATTAGATATACTGTAATAATTTGTAACTATAACTCATATACTCATATACTTTTATGTACATGAACATTTTATGAACCCAGTTGACGTGTTGAGGTGGAGCAGCGAAAAATTAAGAAAACCCTAGAGAACTGCAGATACCTTACATAATTTATTGTTGATTTTATCCTAAGTTGTTAACTAGCTTTATCTAGCAACATGTTGCAAGTACGTCAGCATTTCATAGCTAACATAAATCTGCAAAAGATGGTGTTAACTGTTGGGTTTTTTTTCTGTTTTGCTTTTGTTTCATTAAATAGGAAGCTTCTTCATCAGTCAAATTATTCATGCAATTTTGAAAGCACCCCAGTCATTAGATGATCTTTGAAAAGGCAAGCATATACATCTGGATTGCTTTGGCAAGGCAAGGAGCTTTTTGAAATGAAGGGAACAGCTTCTCTTTTAAAAAGCCTTTTATACCCTTGTAAAAGGCAATAAAATATATATCAAACATAGATGATACTGACTGCTCTTTACAGTTACTATTAAGATTTATGGTCCCTGAAGTTAAATATTGACTTTGGCATCACCTTGGTCAATATTTATCTCTCAGATCAATAAATCTTAATATTGACTGCAACTGAAGTCACCATGCTGCCCAGCGTTACCTCTGAATGATTTATATCAATATATTTTCCTGTCCCCTCAATATATTTTCCTGTCCCCTCAATATATCTTTTCTTTTCCTGTGGTCCTGTTTGGTGATCTTGGAAGATCTTTTTACATCAGGAATCTTTTTCTCTGCATAGAGCGTTGTCCTTCCATCAGGTTGTTTTACTCTTTTCCTTATTTCTCTATAAGTTCTACCATAACTTCATAAACCATCTAAGATAGTTTATGGCATGAAAACATTTTTCCCAATGCCTAAGTGAATGTATAACTTGTGAGAGCATACTAGGCTGGATAATTTTCATTGTGATTTTATATACTGGAAGTTATAATCATCATAATCATCCTAATCAGTATTAGCGCTTTCTCTTATTATCCTTAAATTTCTATATTAACATTTACTTTCTTGCCTACCAATGTTTTCCCTCGTGTATTAGAATTATAATACAACTGAAAATTATTTATTTAAAATTTAATTTTTCAGTCCTATTTGGCACGTTTTTATTACTTTGATTTCTGCAACACAATCCAGTTCATGAAGAAGTTAGAGGCATGATCACAACTAGCTTTTCATATATATATAGTTTTCCTAATATCACTGGAATTTTTGTCTTAGCAGGATCTTTGAGGCTAATTGAACACAGCTCTTTTGTGGAGTCCAATTAAAGGTGATGTTACTAATGAACTCTTCTGAATGTGATATATAGATACTCATTAAGGCAGAAATGGGTTGCTGGCTACCTTCCTTGTATTATCCTAAACCAAACCTTGAAAAAGATCTTTTTTTTTTTTTTTTTTTTTTTTTTAAACATAAAAGATATGTGTTATTTCCTGAACTATTTTCTCACCAATAGAAATGTACAAGCATGTTCAGTGGAAATTACCCTCTCTGCTCTTTTTTCTTCTTCTTCTGTTTCTTTCTTACTGTTCTGTTTTTCAGTTTCTAAAAAATTTACCTTTTTTTTCATTCCCCCATGTGAATGCTGTCTGTGCCCTGACTGTGCTGGCTTGTGACAGCCGTGGTGCCTCACCACTCTGCAATCCTATCCAAAAGGCTGTGGTACACAACCAGCCCCAGAACTGTGTGCCCAGTAAATCACAGCATCGTCCACCTATTCAGCCTTTGATCCAGTGCTGCTCGTTTTCTACTATACATCTCCAACCACAATGGTAGCTTAATTAAGCAATAGTAATAGAGATGGTCTCTGCATCCATATTAACTCCAAGAGTAGACATTTGAATACAAAAAGATCCTAATTTTTTATAAAGTGTAATTCTTTCAGATGTTTGAGACTGTTAAATGTCTGTATGAGTTGCGCTCACACTTGAACAAAGGAAGAATAGGAGTTTCAAGAAACTTCTATGTTTTATTTCTGCCACTGGGAAAAGCTGGAAGAATGCTAATGTTAAATAATGAAATGAAGGATACTAGGCTGCTGCACCCAACGAATAAAATAGCTCTCTTCGACTGAGAGTGTCATGGAAAATTTGCCAAACAGAAGCAAAGGCCTTCTTCTAGTTCTGCCTTCTGACATAAACATCTGTACTGCTGCATGTGATGAATGATCAGAATGGGTGAAAATCTTCCTTTCCTTCTGTTTTCTTTAAAATGAGATTGGAGTGCTCAGATGAACACAACCTCTCCCCCATCTGAAAAACAGTGAAAATGGCTTCCGATGACCTACATTATTTGGGTAGCTTGGCTAATTAGGGACACAGCAGAACTCCCTTGTCACTTGCCCTATCATAATCCTTCCCAGCTAACACAGTTCAACCTCTGAATGCACCAGCAAAAATCAGCTTCAGGATGTTTCTTGTAATCAAGAGAAGAAATAAGTTTTCCTCTCCATGGATGGAAAACAGTGGCTGGAGGGGAAACAGAAAGTAATCCACTGGTGCATTTGTGAATGGGAGTGAAACTGTGAACAACAGTCTGAAGTTGAAATGCAAAGAGTTGTATGACTTACTCCTTATCACTTCTTAAGGTCCAAAACTTCCCCCATTAGTGAAACTGAATAATTTTCTATACTTCCTGCCTTAAACCCTGGAGTAGCATTGATGTACACAGCTACAAGTCTGGTGCACTCATACTAGGGATCACAGTAAGTTCTCCAGAAATACTTTCAAAACTCAGGGCCAGGAAAATGACAACAGTTTATTAGCTTTATTTCATATTATTAACATCAGTACTATTAGTATTAATGATATCATTGACACTGTGGTTTAGAAGTGGGAGGGTAATTAGGTATGAATATCCTATACAATCTATTGGCTCTATAGAGGCAACTATGGAGATCAGCAAAGTTTTTCAGTGTCATATAACACTGCCAAACAAGGTAATATAGAAACATTCTCTAAATACTGAAATGCAATTATTAACTGCTTCTCAGACCTCTAGGAAAACCAGACTGAAAATGCTGGTGACCTTGCACCACCACCTAAGGCAAGATGACACATCTTGCTCTGCCCGTGAAACTGATGGTTGCTGATGAGGACAACAATGCTAATGCAGAGCAGTGATGGATGCTTTTATCCTCTGATGCAGCCCATAGGGTTCAAACACCTCGCTTGATGTGGCCCCTGACTCCTCAGCTAACTGCAGCAGAGCTGAGTAAAAGTAAGGATGGTGGTAAGACCATGAAAAATTGTAAAGAGAATTTATCTCCCAGTTGTTGAGCAAACAATAGAAGGAAAATCCTTTTATAGGTCCTAATAATGAGCAAATCAAATTTGCAGCCACTTAAAAGCATCTGGGCACATGTGCCATGCTTCGAAGTCCTGCTTTTGAAGTTGAGAGGGACCTAACAAAACTATGGTGTTTTCAATGGTAGACAGAGATATGATGCTGGAGGGACTGATCTGAGAACAAATAAGAACAATAAAATATGTTTAGCTTGGATAAACAGCAGCTAATGGACTGGGAATGTGTATAACTGACAAGTTTGGAGAAGGCTGTAAACAACAACAACAAACTCAATGACATAATTCTGAACGTTCAAGTAGATTCAGCTGAAGAGTAAGGGATTGTTTACACCAATAAATTCACTTTTATAATTATGCAGCATAATTATACAGCATAATTGTAATTATCCTGGAATTATTCTGAAGGAAGAGTGTCCACAAGGGGAGTTATGCTGATATAAAGACACTACTGAATTTCCCTGTGTAGACAAGGCTCACCAAAGGAAAGGATTGTTTTTGCACAAAGCCGCTGTGCAGCTACTGTTACTAGTACCACAGAGCAATAGAAAACAGAGAATGTAAATTACAGGCATAGCTTTTAGACGATTTAATCTATCTAGTTCAGGCCGTGTCCCCAGAGAGAGACCTCCTACAAGCACCAGCTTGTGTGACACTTATTCCTATTTCGTATGGAGAGTCTTTGCACTTTTCAGTCCCCTGATTAGCCTGGGACTGTGTCCTGCTCTGTAGTTTAGCTCAGCTAAATAGCTTGCATGACAATAGCTCACTCTCTGCCTCTATGGCACTGTCATCCACAGCTATAAGGCACTTGTGCTGAAGATGATTTACTCCAGCCTATTGCTGGTGTGTCAGTATCTAATAGGGTTTATTTTTTTCATACTTCTCTAGATTTTAGTTAACAAGCTTTAAGCTTGTTCTGGGAAGCTATGTTATATGCCTAAGCCTCTCTGTGCAAAATGTTGCTCTGCATTAATGGTACCAGAAGAGCCAAAGTGATATATTCCCCTCATGGATGCTTGTATACAATGACATTTATGAACCATTTGCGTGGCTTTGTTCTCTTTGGCTATCTCATTGGACTAGAATGCAAGGTTAAATGAGTGTGCCCTCAGTGAACAAAATCATAGAATCATGGAATAGTTAGGGCTGGAAAGGATCTTAAGATCATCTAGTTCCAACCCCCCTGCCATGGTCAGGGACACCTCACACTAAACCATGCCACCCAAGCCTCTGTCCAACCCTATGTCCAAGGACCTTGAACACCACCAGGGATGGAGCATTCACAACTTCCCTGGGCAACCCATTCCAGGGCCTCATCACCCTTACAGTAAAGAATTTCTTCCTCAGATCCAATCTAAACTTCCCCTGTTTAAGTTTGAAACCGTTACCCCTTGTCCTATCACTACAGTCCCTAATGAAGAGTCCCTCGCCAGCATCCCTATAGGCCCCCTTGAGATATTAGAAGGCTGCTATGAGGTCTCCACGCAGCCTTCTCTTTTCCAGGCTGAACAGCCAGAACTTTCTCAGCCTATCTTCATACGGGAGGTCAGTTCCATGCCCCTAGACAAGCAATGGTGCAACTGTTTGGGGAGGAATAGTGTGGCTTCAGGATAATCAGAATGTCCTTCTTACAGTGTATTTACAAGGAGATTTATTGCTATAATCTGTTTAAGATTTCAACTTGAGCTATCTAGAGCAGTTTAAATATTTGAAGGAAGGTCCAGAAAGCAAACAGTACGACAAGGAATTGCTGTTATAATTAGTTTGAATGATAACATCGCTACTGTTGCCTAGCATTTTTTACAGTCATTTCAACAGGAAGATGATGTCATAATCTTCATTTTATAGAAGTCAGGCAAAGAGAAGTGGCTTACCCAAAGTCCCATGCTACTTCCCTGCTGGAAGAAGTAAACTAGTGTGCTAAATTCTTGGACAGCTACTGCTGAGAGGCCATGATCCAAGGATATGTTTGTAATGACATATATTTTAAATACCTTAAAGGAGAAGCCACTTTCACTGCTAATAGAGGAGGCTGGAAATATATAGTTTAATTGAAATAAAGAATTTTAAAAGGCATCTGACTGTGGGATGGGTAAGATAGATTATTCCAGAACTGTGTTTTTCTATGGCTAAACCTTTTGCTGTTTTTTGTTAATACATAGAATTTTGCAAACTTGATTGCCTGTTCCTTGATCCTTTATTTAAAGTGAAAATGAACTCTCAGTTGGTTTTCTGCATCCAAAATAAAGAATGACTCTTTTTGTCTTCAGCTTGTCACTGTGTGTCATAGAATCATAGAATAGTTAGGGCTGGAAAAGACCTTAAGATCACTACTGGATTTTAATGTACCATACAGGTTCGCTGGCATTTGGAGCCTTAATTCTTGCAACTGTCCAGCCTATTGGAGCAATACTGGAGTACTTGGATCACAAACTGAAAGGTAAGATTTATGAATCTACTCTAGCTTATCAAGGCCTCCTCTGTTAAATTCCTTCCTTCCTCTCCCAAGATGTTTTTTCATCAATGAAAAGAGAGCTTTAGCTACTGTAGTTGCATTTGAAGCCAGTGAATTTATGCTGATTTACTCAAACTGAGTCTGTGTCCTTGGGAACCTAATACAAAGTTTGTGTGGGAACTGTGGATCTGCTCTAGTTGAAAGCTACTGAGCTAAATTTGGTTGAGAAAGAGAGTCCGTACCTAGAGAAAAGAAGTAATGTTTCTGCTTTTGTCATAAGATTTTCTTACGAATACCTTTCCATGTTCTGAGACAGACAGGAGCTCTGTGTATGATGTACTCTCCTGTTCTCCAGGTACTAAGAACTCCTTCAGTAGATTTCTACTGTGCTGCCTCAAATGCTGTTTCTGGTATTTGGAAAAATTCTTCAAACAGAAATGCCTGCATCGTGGTATGTGCTGTCTCTGAAGGTGGTCTACCCTGTCTGGGGCACTAAAATACCCTAGCCAATCCTAGTCGCTCAGGAGCCAGCGGTACTAGAATCTGCTGGAAAATGTTAGTGCAGATCAACACTAAGTATATAGCATAGGACAAAATATATGGCTACCTTTGTTTATCTGCTTCAGTTTCTGTAGCACATCTAGATGTATTTGGAAGTAGAGTCTTCTAAGGAATCCAGGATCACATGCTTACTGTCATATTGTTCCTCCTGCTTTTCTTGCCCAGTTCTGCAATGTACAAATGATCACGTTGTCTTCAATTAATTCTGAGCTGGAATACCTAGCTGCAGTACAATATGGCATAGATAATTCATCAGGTCTAGAAGCCATTTCAGGAGATGTATTAGCCCATCATTACTGATGCTGCTATGTAATTCTTAGCTTGGGAGCAGGCTCAGTTTACTTTGCAGTGTGGACTGTGAATCTTCATGCGCTGATGATTCCAGTCATAGCATATGAATTGGTTTGATATATGACTGAACTGAGCATTACCTGATGTGATGGAGGCATCGCAATCTTTCCCACCAGGTGAATCAGAGCACAAGTCTTCTTCAGCAGTAATAAAAAGACCAAAGCCACTTAGCTTCTTCCATAAATCTACACCTGCATTTCGCACAGCCAAGCATGAATGTGCATCCACCGAAAGGAATGAACTGTCATGTGTAGCTTTCAGTCCCCTTTACCAGTTGACTCTCTCATCTAAATCATTAAATGACTAAAACCTACACTGGGCAATTAGAGTTCCCCAATATTTAAAGCTGAGAAACTGTTCTGGCACTTCTCTCTTGAAGTCTGCTCCATTTAAGCAGACCACCAGATTTAACAATGCTTTTTTGTTAGCCTGGGGTACTGCTATTGAGGTAGACAAAGAGGGCATATGGAACAGGTTCAGAGAAGAACTGTGTTCTGACAGAAATGCATACAAATAGTGCTAGTATCAAGTGGATCTTTGTAGGCATAGGACACACCCAGATAATCAATGTAGTAGCACAGAACAGAACTAGAAGGAATGTAACTTCCTTGTTTCCTGTGTTTGTACAATTAAGGTACATATGTAGTAGTAGCAGATTTGATGCCCCCTGTACTTGATGTGCTCATAGCAGTACAAAAATAATAAGGATACATTAGTGATGAAACTGACTTTCAGGTTTTTGATTTAGTTACTTTTAAAGTTTTGCTCTTTGTAGTTTTTCTTCATTACTGGAGTCTATCCATGCTTATTACAGAACACAAACACAACGTTAATTTGGAAATGAAGTGTTATGGGATTCTTTCTGTAGTAACAAGTCATGAAGATTTGCATGACAGTCAGAATCTGTACCTGAAAGTGGCTGGTAATTCTTGCCAAGTGCTGCATGTCAGTCTTGCTCCGAGTTTGGCTTTTGCTCTGCAAGAATGACTTTGTTTCAGAACTCACTAGTTTGAAATTTCTGTATAAACCTGGTTTCTTTTATTTCTTTTAGTGGTTTGAGGTTCGGTTACTAAATGAATCTATTTAAGGCAAACTTGTGATACTGAAATGGCCATTGTTCAGTTAAAATGCACAACTTTCCTAACAGGCATTAAAGTGTTGTTGAAGAGGTCTTTTTGATAGGAATGTAATGCTTGTGAATAAATCCAAGGAAATCTTCAGTTCCCGAAGTTATTTGTGGGCACAAGTTTAAAAAACAAATTGCGATTTACTTTTTCATTCCCAAATTTGACTGAAAAATCATCTGAAGTTCTCTGATAATTCTGGTGTGTGTATAGGTACATACAGGTGGTATTTCCATAGCTGATCAGATAAGGGACAGTTAATACGCTGGTTTTGTTTGTGTGGTTCTTTAGAAAGTCCAGATATCTACCAGTATGCATAGGTGGTCCATACAGGTGGTCCATATAGGTGGTCCATACAGGTGGTCCATATAGGTGGTCTGTATAGGTGGTCCATACAGGTGGTCCATATAGGTGGTCCATACAGATGGTCCATATAGGTGGTCTGTATAGGTGGTCCATACAGGTGGTCCGTATAGGTGGTCCGTATAGGTAGGCAATATCTGAAGGGGGCCTATAGGGATGCTGGGGAGAGACTCTTCATTAGGGGCGGGACTGTGGTGAGAGGACAAGGGGTAATGGGTTTAACTTAAACAGGGGAAGTTTAGATTGGATATGGGGAAGAAGTTCTTTACTGTAAGGGTGGTGTGGCCCTGGAATGGGTTGCCCAGGGAAGTTGTGAATGCTTCATCCCTGGCGGCGTTCAAGGTGGGGCTGGACATAGCCTTGGATGGCATGGTTTAGTGTGAGGTGTCCCTGCCCATGGCAGGGGGGTTGGAACTCGATGATCTTGAGGTCCTTTCCAACCCTAACTATTCTATGATTCTACGATTTTATGGTTCTATGATCATCTAGTTCCAACCCCCCTACCATGGGCAGGGACACCTCACACTAAACCATGCCACCCAAGCCTCTGTCCAACCCTATGTCCAAGGGCCTTGAACACCACCAGCGATGGAGCATTCACAACTTCGCTGGGCAACCCATTCCAGTGCCTCATCACCCTTACAGTAAAGAATTTCTTCCTCATACCCAATCTAAACTTCCCCTGTTTAAGTTTGAACCCCTTACCCCTTGTCTCTCACTACAGTCCCTAATAAAGAGTCCCTCCCCAGCATCTCTATAGGCCCCCTTGAGATACTGGAAGGCTGCTATGAGGTCTTCACGCGGGCTTCTCTTGTTCTTCTTTCAATTGTGCTAATTTTAAAGTAAGAAAACTCAACAAAAATAATATAACTTATCTGTCTGTAAATTCTTCCTTGCTACAAAACTTTTATCCAAATTCCCATCTTCAAAATGGGTGAATGACCCTTACACAACCTTTCTCTTTCCTAGTTTCTAGTTCCAATTTTCTGACATATTTTTGTCACATTCTTCTTCTCCCAATCTGGGAACTTCAGTTAGATTCACAAAATGACTCAGGCATCATCTGGGAAACATTGTGGTATCAGTGTGATCCCACATACCCAGGTTATGCCTACATACCATGAACAACCCCTGGAGACCTGGCTGTGAATGAGGTTCCAAAGGGCTAGTGGGCTGATCTGTTGAATGTAGCTGTGGGGAAAAGCTCAGGAGAGTGTCACACTCCCTGCTGCACCTTAGGAGATCACACTACTTAGCTCTTCTGCATGGGGTTTGCTGAGAGCTGCGTGCCCAAACAGGTGGAATGAAAGTCATGGGAAAGGTTTTGCCTTTTTTTAGTGCTACAGTGAACATGATACTCCCCTGGGATGCAGAAGGGCCAGTTTTGTCTTTGTTTCCTCCTTAAGGAGACCTGAGTCAATCTCTTTCCCCTCTTAGAATAATGTCAACAGCACCAGGTGCTAGCAGAAGACCTCCTCTGATGAGGCTTATAGCCCCACTGCTCTTCTCCCAGTACAGTCCTTTAATCACTGGGGTATTAGAAACTAGTTTAGGTCTCTCTGCAAGGCACATGTCCAGAATGAGGCATCTCTCAGATTAAGCAACAGCTGAGAGGAATTTAGAATCATCTTTGTATAGATAAACAGTTTTACAGGTTTATCCCTTTCTTCCTTTAAAACTGTTTGCCTTGTCTGCAATTCCAACTCCATCACTAGTGTGTGGGTTCACCAATTGCTAGCCCATGGTGCAGAATTCTCCTTTTTCCAAGCCATTATTACATTTAGAAATTATACTGGCTTTTAAAGACACTACAGCTTTGTCATTAGACAGAGTTAAAAGGAATGCTGATTAATTCAACCTAGCACACACCTTCCAGAATTTCAACAAAGGAAAATGGGTCTTTAAACATTGTAGGCAATTATAACTATAAGCTTCTCTAAACAGCATAGCTCAACTAGCTCAGCACCTTTTATGTTGCTGCCGTCTCTGTACTCACAAAAAAAGGAGTGAACTTAAGGCTTCTGCTAAATTTTCTTCTTTCAAAGGCAAGGTTGGATTGTCAGTCTTTTACACGCATGCCCTCCTCCCTACCCCCCAGGAGATCTAGTTCTAAAATTGAACCACTTTGTTCTCCTGGAAAATATAAAATTCAAAGTCTTAGGTAGAATTCAAATATTTTGGAATACTTCCTTAAATTGCACTTTCCAGTACCTAAAAGTTGCACGTATTGGAAATAATGTCCTATCTGCTGGAACATTATGGCAATATGGTATGAAAAAAGATTTTAAAGTATTGCTGCCTAACATTCCTAGTAATAGATTTTGCTGTGGGAAAGAAGTTGTCAAGTCAAATCTTGTGTCCTAATTGTTAATTATTGTTGTCTTTGTCTCAAAGAAATTCTATAATGAGACTAGGCAGCTTTATTTGGTTAAAATGTTCCATAAAAATGTAACACCAATCACATTTAAAAATAAATGTTCAGTAGCACAATGAAGAAATAGACAGCAGCATACCTATTACATTTGCTGTTCTTGATCTCCAAACAATGTTTATACTTATGATGTCCTCTATCTCTTAAAAGTGAATACTGTGTTGATGTAAGCTGCTCATTTCACTGTCCTAGGGAATGAACTCTGCTTCAGTGGGTGAGTTAGTAATGCATGCCTTTCAGCATGTGAACTAATCATTGCTTATAAAGCCCTGCAAATGCAATCTGGTATTTATTTGGTGAGAAGACATAGTTGCAAACTGATTGTAATCCTGACCTTGATAAAATAAGACATAATTTTATGCAGCAGTGATCTCCTGCACTCCTAGGGGAGCTTTACCAGCTTTGTTTGACATTTGTCTCAGTCTGAAATTTTAGTCTGACCGAAGTGTGCATCCATTTGCTGAAAGTCTTGCAGAAAGAGAATCTGTCTCTTTAAGGCTAGGTCCCACTCGTATCACCATATGCAGTGTGTTTTGATGAAATTATAGTTCTCAACACTGGCATTAATAGAAATTAAAGGTCACATGCATGAATTAGCTATGGTAGTTTGCTACCTTGTCAGATGTCAGTTTAAGTATGCTAACTGTTGGTAAAATTTAGGCACATGCTCTGAGTCTGCTTGGATGTGAAGTAAAGTAATATATTCCTTAGCTCAATCCTGATGAAAGAGTTTGAGCTAATCATGCATACCATTGCTCAGCTGATTGAAGGTAACTTGTTCTGCTGCCATAACTTCATTTTATATCTATGCATCAATAATCATCTCACATCTTCCATGAGTCTTAGAAATGCTGGTATCAAATAGAGCTAGGTCTAGTGGCTGGAAGTTATGTAGGCTTTTATAGGCCTGTGTGGACAGAAAGACTCAGAGCACCAAGACACGCCATTTAGCTAACCCCCAGCTATCAGGAAGTAATGCTTTCAGTCCTCAACAATCTGAGCTAGACTGTAACCTCCATGGTAGGGATTGTCACTTAACCTTCTTAGTATAGTATTGCCCTATAGCAATCAGCCCATTTGAGTAGTGACAGTGTGTAAACATAATTTCTGTTTTATTCTAAGCAGATTTGCTCTCTGTAATGTCACTGATCTCCTCAGGCATGAAGAATCTCTTTCTTTTATCAGTCCACATCACTAGCTCTTTATGCTTTAGATCGTGATGAAACATGTTTACATGCGTGGACCATATGGCAAATTCAATATTTCGAGCACCTTTGTATGAAGAATATCTGATCTATGTTTAATATCTGCCCTTTTTTCCCTCAACATCAGTCCAAAACCACATGACTCCAATTAGTTCCTATCTATCTCAAACAGTTTATTGGCAGCAATCTGTTCTCAGTATTGCCAAAATACATAAAACTGTTGCAAGTCCCATGATTTTTCATGGCTTTCTTTACAATTCAAAATTCAGATGAATACCTTAACATTACAATGAAATGAAAAGAAGCGAAAATTACCTTTCAACTCAGAAAAACAAAACAAACCAAAGCTTGGATCTAATTAACCTTGGCAAGAAAAGAAATCACTGAGAAAGAATGAAAATCTCTCCAACTCAAAGAGGCCAAAACAAAGCCCTCTGAAGTCCTAACAAAACTCTCAACATAGGATTTAACTGGTACATCAGTGCTGCTCAGGCTGATGTTGATGCTCTGTACAGAGATTAATTTTACCCTCAAAAAGGAGGCTTCCTGCCAAATAAATACAGTCTCTATTATTTATATCTTTAAGTCCAGAAAATCCTGGAAGTTCTCTGCTTACTCCGCTATATCTCAAAGAATTAGGTTAAGGCAAACATCGCAGGGACTGAGTATTTCCTCATGCCTGGGTGTTTACTGGCATTTTAAATAAGTTCCAAAATTTATGTAGGGCAAAGATTTCTGGGGCTCTGTGTTCATTCTTCACTTCACTGTCACTACTGTGAAATTCTTGGATTTAAATAAAGTTAGTACAAAGTTGCATGGAAATTATAGTTAGCTTACCCCAAGGGAGCTAATAAGCAAGACAATATAAGCAAGTCTTCAGAAAAGAGTACGCATCTTCAAATTATATCCCAGAGATGTACTCTGACAGCTTGCATCAGAAATAAAAATCAGAATTAAGAACAGGATTTTTAACATCCCTTTTAGGCAGAGCATCAGATTTCATCTCAGTTTTAGTACAGGTAGAATCTGTTCCAACTATGAGAAGAACTGCCATTTGTAAGTATTTTAATTTCATGTCTCTTGTGACTGAATCACTTTGGGGAATGAGAGAATAAAAACTGGGGCAACAAATCAAGTGATATGTTCCCCATCCTCTGCAAACTTATGGACAAAATGCTGTATAGGTGGTATCAGGGTACCTTCAAAAGAGGAAAAAAGCATTTCCCTTTTGTCCCAAACAGTTTCATGAATCAGATCCGATGCTGCAATCAGAACTGCAGTATCTGCAGAGAAAATCTATATGGAAGGTGCCAGAGTGGTACATCATGGAGATCTTGCAGGCTGAGATTCCCAAGCAGTAACCTTTTGTTGAAAACTATAGCAGTTTTATTAGCTTCAGTACCATTTTCACATGTGTGATTACTTTTGTAAATCAAATCACTGGATGAGTGTCTGTCTTCACTATATTTCTCAGCATCACTCCAGCTAACAGAAATTGAAGCTTCCCTGAAGACTTAAGCCAATCCTCAAATTATGTCCCAAAAATAAAGAAATTGGCATACTTTTAGAGGGTTTTTCAACACCTTTCACCATCATTACTTCTGCTGTGGTTGTTTGTGCTTTGCACCATGCCTTCAAAACCACATGCTTCAATGTTGGAATACTCAGTACTTCTGTAAAGGATGGGAAAAGTAGGATGAGATAATCATATTCCATTTTGTTTCAGGATTGCTAAAGCTGAATAGACAGTATAGAATAACTGCAGGATCATGATTGTTCTATGAAGTAATTCCAGATAAAAGCTTCAAGGTCATCCCTTCAATTCTCTGCTTCTCTTTTGGCTCTGACACTCACTAGACCCTCTTTGGAGCCAAATTGATTTATTAACTCAGAAGAAAATAATAATTTCTTTTTGATTTTTTTTTGCCATGTTAGTGAGCTGGTTTACAAAGGAGTCTGACAAACACCAGAGCTGGTACACAGATCAGGCGCCAGAGTAGGAATGTATGGATGAAGTGGCAGGACCTTTCCCTTACAGCCACAAGGCACTGTTAGATTTGCTTATCTTTTATAACTTACTCCTTCTAGCAAGTGAAAGTGCTAAGATAAATTCACTACTGCTGAAATGTCACATGAACTCAATCAATTTGTATACATTCCATGTGGGATGTTTATAGTGAATTTTAGAAAGAGGTGCTCAGTTTTATTTTCAAGATCCACTTGGATTTCTGCTAGAGTGCCTTTCTACAGAGAGTTACCAAAATGAGAGATTCAGCACTAGCCTTACATGTTTTACATAATTACCATTTATATTTGCTAAAGTGGCCTTTCAGGGATAAAGAATAGCTGTATGAAATCTGTTCTAGAGAGGGAAATATACAAATATTCTCCAGGTCAGCAAAAAATACTTGCAAACTCTCAATGAAGTGTTATTCTGCAGGGATATCTACAATTTTATAGGATGCAATTTCACAGTTCAGGCTTGGTTTGCCATGTGTGGAGAGCAGGCTGCATCAGGTGGTGGAGCATTATCAAGTCATTGTTAACTCATTGCCACAGAGGACATAAGTGGTTTTCCCCACTGCAGTTACTAACAGTAAGAGTCAACTGGTTTGGCAAGCATTTGACACCTTACCCCTCAAAATACTTTAGTGTTTCTCTTCAAAGTGCTTTTTAGTGTCCTTCTTCACTCCCATTCTAAATATCTATTGGTAGGCCACTAATAAACTTTGACCTTTTTGCTAACTACTAGTTCTAGTAATTCTTGTATTTTGAATCTGTTCTTGGCAGGATCTTAATTTGATTCTGCATTTGCACAATAACTTGCCCCTATTTTGGTCCATAAATCTGATGAGCTGGACTGACGCAAATAATAAATGCATATAGTAGTAAGCCAGCTGTACTGGCCTGAAAGTTTATCTTTGTATTATTCAGATACAGATATTGACATATAGACCTACTGTGATAAATCATCACATTTGACAAACTGAGTAGAATAAAATATAACAGCTGAATTTTAGGAGATGAACATAATGTGCTGAAACAACAATTCATTCTACTAATCTTCTACCTGACAGGAATTAATGAAGGGCAGATACCAGAGAAGATTGTCAAACCAATATGGAGGCTTATGGTCTCCATAAGCATACCAATAAGCTTATGACGGAAGTAGGGTGCTGCAATTTTCACAAGAATTTCTGAATGTGCTTGGAGTAATGTTTCTTTGTGTTAATATTGTTGGTTTGCTTATCGACATATGCTCTGTATTTTTCTCTCTGTAGCCCAGCAACATGCCTGGCATATATTATATATATTTCACATTATATTGTGTATGTAACCAAAAGCTTTAAGTTGTTCTCAAAGTACTCAAAGTATCGTTCAAAACCCATACACCTTGAAACATGAGGTCCCATGAACCTCAGCTGTTCAATTTGAGATGGGCTTGAGGCAAGAGATGACACCAATGGTTCCTGTGTGACGCATAAAATAGTGAAGCTCCAGTAGCATTCACTTGCCCACAAGGAAACTGAGATAGGTAATGGCTGTTACTGTACTAGGTCATGAACCCTCAGGGAGACTGTGAAACAAAATGAAGCTGATTGGCTAATACAATAAATTTGGGGTATAAGATTGCAGGCAGGAAGCCTGATCACTTGTAAAAGTGGCATGGGGTGTATAAAATAGCAGATGACAGAGGATATTTGTGAAGGCCAGAGGGCACATGAGCTTTATACAATAGTAATAACATTCAGATTTATTATTAATATTCTTGTTAGCAGATTGGCCAAGGCAAACCACAGCATGACACAATTCCATAAACTTAGATGGACAAGCCAATATACCTGGGGCTCTAGCTGTCTCTAATGAATCAATTGCCTGACCAGATGTGCAAAGAGATTGCAGAGCTCTTGCAAAATACAGAAATCCAACTGTGTTCTGGAAGTGTTCTAATCTGGAAATAATAGTAGGACATTGTAGGACATGACATAACCCGTTAGGGTTTTCAACAAGCAAGTAGCTACCCACTGATCAGTCTTTCTGACAGCAAATTACTGATGGGAATAGATGGCATCAGAGGAGATGTCCGCTGTGACAGCCTCAAGGAATGTTGAAGGTATCAAGGCAGAACATACGAACAGCCACAGTGGATTGGACCAAAGATCCACCTAAACTGCTACCTGAAAGCAGCCGAAAGTGGATAGGTGGTGGACAATCCTATAGTCATAGAATCGTAGAATCATAGAATAGTTAGGGTTGGAAAGGACCTTAAGATCATCTAGTTCCAACCTCCACCAATCTGCAGTTCATGTGTTTCCCTAACCATGTATATTATCTCTGTGCTTAACAGGTATTAATGTCTTGTTTTTCTATTACTCAATCATTTGGGAAACCATGAAGCGTTTTGGCATCCATGACATACTGTGTCAATAAATGCCACAGTTAATTGTGCTTTTGGAGAAGAGTATCTTATTTCAATTTATTTTCAACATGCCACCATAGATTTTCATTCTAAACAGGCATACCTGTTCCAGTCATATCACCTCCAATTGTATCTTTACTATGTACTTTTAACTATGCTGTTACTTGATTAACATGGCATCACTATGAAAGTTTGTCAGAATAATATTTTTCACAGTATTGGTAACAGGGGAGACTCCAAAGCCTTTGGTCCAATATACAGGGATGCATAGTAATTGCCATCACACAGTATCAGCAGGACAGCGTTCCGCAGATGTGCAGTACAGAATAAGGGCAGATTTCCAAAGAGCCAATTTCAGATCCCCAAGTGGACCCCAAATGCTTCCCAAAACCCTAATTTTTATTTTGGTAGCCAGTTTTACCAGAAGGTCATGATAAGTCTGAGCACTGTCAAAAGAAATGTCAGGAAAAACAAGTTTTTCTGTGGGCTACTGGGTGACTGTTTATATTTTCACACTGAAGAAATATCATGGAAGTAGGAAATGTACACAATTAATTTAGAAGGGGTTCACTTCCAGTTCTCAGTTATGGCTGTAGGTGAGTATTCGTCTAATTCAAGCTGTCCTAATGTTCAAAAAGGATCTGAGGACATTCATGTAGATGAACTTTTTGGATAGATTTTCAGGAAGACAATTGTGTACATTTGAAAAGAAATACTGCTACTGGGGAATATTAAAGTAGGTAGTTGAGCTAGGGTTTCTTGGAATTGTTTGTGCTGTTTATATGGCCTGGTTTATTTTAGCAAGTCTTCTTGTATTGAGGAAAAAACAAAGTACAATGAGTTCCTATTCACCCTTTTTATGCTATTGATTTTATGGACTTCTACCATGTCCCCCCTTGGGCATCCGTTTTTTTTTTTTCAGGCTGAAAAGCCCTAGTGTGGTTGCCTGTTCCTTGTACGAAAAATATTCCATACATTTGATCTCCCACATTTCCCTTCTTTAAAGTTTTCCAGTTCTCATATTTTAAGGTGGGGGTCCAACATGGCATTCTGCATTCAGGATGTCTGTCACCATGTGTTTGTACATAATAATGGAATAATGATGATAAAGAGAGAGAATAATGTTCTCTCTCTCTTTTTTTTTAATAGACTCACCATGTAATGTACTTTTACAAGTCCTCCTGATCAGCAAATTGACATTTTTTCTCTGTCATTATTTGACTAGTTCTATCTATGATCTCAGATATCACTGATGTATGTGGAACCTCAAACAGAATTGACCTTACATTCACCCTTCTCGTGAGTAACCTGAAGGACTTGGGTGGCATCATCAAGGTGCTTAAGAGCTTCTGAATCATATCCTGTGTTAAATGAGAATTGCTTTGTCAGTACTAACTATATGAAATATATGAGACATCTTGTTGGTTGTCCAGTTCCCACATTTACCTTCTATAGAAACAAAACTTGACTAATATTTAATTTGTAAGGCAGGTCTCATTTTTGAATGTATTGTATCATTAAAAATAAGTTTTCTTGCTAACTAGGACTACTTCATGATTTTGGGCTGAAAAAGCTCTTAATTCTTGGTGAGATACATAAGACTGACTTTAAGTGAAGTTTAATATGAGGTTTTGAAATCATTTAGATCTGAAACTCCCACAGAAACTGAAAAGGGTAAAGTTGAAACCATGTGGACTGAAATAAAGAAAAAATGTACAGATAACCTCTCCATGAGTACAACCTCTTGAGTTTCAATGAGATATAGTGACAATGAGCTGAGCTAGTTTCTAAGTTCCCAGTCCTTTGCCTGCAGCATGAAATTACCAACTCTTTTCATTCTTACCTTGACTTGGTTTTCATGGTTCATTGTGCAAGAATGAACAATGATTTCTTTTGTCAGTCATCCAACTGAAAATTGTTTTGCTTATTATTCAATATAAATTGTTCCTCTGCTAAAACACAAGCTATCAACATGTAAGGATTTATTGCCCAATTTTACCTCTCACAATTCTAAAACAGTGCTTGCTGTTTTGGTAGAGAATGAAAAACATGGTAAAAGAAGGAAATGTAGTTTTCACTAAAGAGAGAGTATTGTACAGCTCCCAAATTTGCAATGGTTCAAAGCGTTAGCTCTGGAAATCCATCACTTTGGAATAGGGTTATGGAGAAATGCCATCTTTGTATTGTATATGAAAAGGAAAGGTTTCTCAAAATGTTCTGGTGCAATAGGAGGCTACATCCTGTTGACTCAAGGATCCTTTGAAACTGAAGCTCCGAATATAGGACTGGGAAAGGGACAGCTGAAGTTATGCAGACTGAGCACAGCACGTAATATGTGAATGAAGAACATCCTCTGAGTTACAACTAAGTCTAGCCAACTCAATGGATTTAGAAACATAGTCTTAAGTTTTATCTTTAGTCATTGTACACCTAAGATCAGACTTATTCTTGATCACCTCGTTGGACAACTGAGAGGTTGACCTGAGGCTGGTGAATTTAAGGACAGTTAGAGTAAGGTTTTACCTCTGAGCAGGCTCTGAGAGTATAATTATCATGAAATACATGTAGATAACTTATCATTGCAATGAATCCCCCAAAGTCATAGCTGAACTATCGTTGTGGTGTTACCACAATTAAAGATTAATGTATCTCTAACAGAGAAATGCAGGAAAGCCAAAGCAGCTAAACAAATTACCTGGTTTGTGATTACAGCATATAAAAGAGCTTTTCCAGTGTAAGTTGTAAGAGCTAGAAGGAAAAAACTGGTTCTATTTGTTTGTATATTTTACATTAAACAGTAACATGATAGAATTCATAAACTATTCTTGAAGAATAGTCCAAAAGCCAGGGCTTTATTGAAATCTCCTGTTGTTAAACTGTAGAGTAAATGCTTTCTTTCTGTATTTTCTCTTTGGCCAGTGAATTTTGAAGTCTTTTTCTTGACTGTGAGACAGGTTAAGTAGAAAGAGTAGAAGTGATATTTTTAACCAGTCAATAGCTCTCTGACCAAGAAATTTAAACTCCTCTGGAGCTTCAGGGAAGAAGAAATCCAGAGTTTGGAAAAGAGCCTATTGTAAATGAAGGGGCTCTCACTTCATTGTGTGTACTGCCCTTCACAGTCCCATGAGTCAACTGAAAATGAACTTCAGAAAGAGTTACTCGGGGATGGTTGTGAAAAACTGTTGTACTTTTAGATTCTATTTGGAAATTCACTGTGGGACTACTTTTGAATTCCTTAGCACTGTTAGAAATGTTTTCCATTGGTGGGTGCAACTACTCAGAATAGCACAAACTGGTGACAGGAAAAAAACCACACTGGGAGACCCCAGATGGGTCAGAATAAATACCCAGAGTTGAAGGTTAGAGAAGTCATCTACTGAGGTGAAAAATCAGTGTTATAACAAACAAAATGTTGGAATTTTTAGAAATACATGGCTAAGACGTCTGGGAACAGCATTAGCAGGTTTGCTCTGTGACGGAGGACAAGGAGCCAAGGGTGACTTTCACTTGCTCATCAGCTAGGCACTGTCTCACAAGGTCTGAACAGAACCAGGCTGGTGATATGGTGGCATGCTCCATCAGGGCAAGGCCTATGGATCCCCTTGGAGTCCTTACACAAGAAAACTATCATCTGAGTGAAAGTTGTCATGAGTCTAAATCTTACTAGTTTTGCTTTTTAATTATTTACAGTAGTGTGGATTCAACTTCAAGCCACAGATCAAACGTCTGAAGACTCATGACAATTTTGTATTTGGATCGAAAGACCCTTATCACTGAGGGCTGCTTATTTGGAAGCAGACTGGAATTTTGTGCTTTGTTGCATCTCTTCAAAGCAAATTCAGCCCTTGTGTCCTCAGGCAAGTTTGCACATGGATGTCACTTGAAGGATTCTTGGTTTCAGCAACATCTATTCATGGTATCACAGGATGCCAAAAGTACTATCCAACCATTGTTACTTAAGTTGCATACTGCATCGCTGGGAATTTGTGAAACAGAACAGTGCCCGTTACTTCTGCAGCTCTTCAACTGAGATTATTTGCTCCCCATCTGTGGACTTCAAAGTAATAATTAACTAAGCACACTATTTCCTGAGCAATTGATAATGCTGGAGAAAAAGAAAAGGTGGTTTGGCATGACCAAAAGTGTCTTTTAAGGGAAATATATAATTAGGGCCTTGATTACGTATAATCAGTAATATTCTAAAGTGCCATAGGTGTTTTGGCCTGATTTTACTGGTTAGGAAACACCACTGTAAAGATATCATATCATTGCATAGGTCCTGTTATATAAACTGAAGATTTTAAACTGAAACAGATGTGTTGATTTCAGCTTGGCTCAAAACACACACAAGAAATGAATGTTTGCCAAATGAAAAAGGATAAAAATCAGTTGATAAAATGTTATTTTCATGCATCTGAGATAATTGCAACCAGTAGGCAGTGAAACAAAATTAAAACCTATAAAGAATAAACTGGCAGCAGCTGACAGTAGATGCTACAGAGGGAGGTAAAATCCTTGTCAGTGAACCAAGCCAGTAGGCTAGTAGAACTATGTAAGGAAAAATTGCATTTTCTGTATTCCCCACAATATAAGATTTAATATTCATTTATGATGACTTTCATGTCTACAGACAGTATTGATGGTTGTAACATTAGCCTTCTTTTTAAACTGTATTTATAGTATTTCACTTAATAACCTTGTGCAGTACTATATCTCTTGTAAGTAAATACTTCTCTTTCTAATTGAAATTTATTGCCTTTTAATTTGCAACTCTGTGTTGTTACATGATGGGGCAAGTTTAATAAAAGGAGAGATAGATCAGTTTATTACTATACCAGTAGCAATTTTGTACATCTCCATCAAGTATCCTGTTACTCTTGTTCTGTCTGGGTTAATCTCTCCAATATAAATCCCAGTTTATCTCTACTACTACTCTGAACTTCATCAATCTCTGCTTTATCTTTCATGAGAATGAGTCCACCACAACTCTGCTCAGTACTGCAAGTCAAAATTGTTAATTTTTATATAGTGCTTTATACTTCCTATATTGTTTCTATGCATTTAAAAATGTAGTGTTTTAAAGCAATTCTTAAAATCTGGCATTTTTCTCTGAGACAAAAAGCCTTCTTAGCAGTTCTAACATGCAAAGGTACATGCAAATTGAATTTTTATTTGGCCTTTTCAACAAATGTTTTATAGCAACACTTTGTTTTCCTTGAGAGTTGAAAACTAATGAGCTCTGTCAAATTGGACAGCACGATGTCTATGAAACTGTTAGACAAAATGCTGATTAGTTAGTGAGCTAAAACCATAGCCACAATTTGCTGTTGATTGTCCAAGGCAGGAGGTTATTGAGTTTATCTACAAGATAATTCTTAAACAGAATGTATTTAACTGGTTAGATTCAATAACGGGGAATCACATTCATTCAGTGGAAAGGACAGAATTATATTTTGAGTGATGGTCTAGGGAGAGTAATAGAGTGGGTGTTAATGTCTTTAGTTAGAAGCAGTCATTTTTCTGAATTAGGGTTCTGAGTATACTTACCGTGATATGGAAGGAAGTCAGTAAAGTATTAAGGCATTTAAACAGGACTCAAACCCACCTGAAATTCTCTTGGAAATCAATAGAAGATTGGAGAATTTTAACAGGAACCTAAATTAATAGACATTGATGTGGAACCTTTCACCTGTATAACCTTCATTTGGAATATAGTACGAAATGCAGGTCTGCATATTAAGCTTAATTCACTCTATGTTTTATATTGATCTCACATATAAGGGCATTCTCTGAATGTACTAAATAAACAATGCCAGATTCTGCTTCGCTCAACGGGAACAGAACAGAGCGCTTTAGGATCTACTGGTGTTCAGGAACTCATGACTGAAAAAGACTATTTGGTCAGTAATTATCCAGACAGGATCTTCTGGTGCTAATGGCTATTGTGAGCACATCTCTGAAGTGTTTGAAGGCTTTTTGTGATTTTGTGATGAATGTCTTCCAATAAAAGACATTTACATGAATGTGGTCAGCTATAAATGACTTAAGACAGATCTTACACTGGCTCCAGCTAGCAGCATCTCTATTTGTTTCCTTCAGCGCTCGATCTATATTGTGAAAATGACCACCTACTAAAACAATTATTTTACTTTCAGCAGAAAATTGTTTTATTGTTAATCTTTGCTGCCCTATCATATTTCTCAATTTTCTCTAACATCTTCTCTAAAACAGTTTCAATATTAAAAAAAACAACAAAAGTTATTACAGACAGGTTTTTTTGTAGCGATAATCTTGCGCTGAGAAAGCCAGTATCCTAGTGAGACAATTCATTAATTGAAGGTACTATAAAGCTTACCTTTATTTATAAAATTTAATTCTGATTTAATAGAGGCAACTTGTGAGAAGCTGATCTCTATTTTTTTTCTTTTTTTTTTTTTTTTAGTAGAAATATGCCACAATGAGGCATTTATTATAAGATGAATGATGCCTACAAGCTATGTTGGAACAGTCATCCCACAGTCTCACATCTTTTTTTATTATTAGATCTATAGTTAATCCTCACTTATACTAAATGTGTGTGACTCAGAAACACTGACAGAGGGCTGATGACAAAACATGTTATTGTTGATGATGCAGAAGATCATGTAGATGCACTGTCATCATCTTCCAAGGCTTGGAGAACACCCCCTTGTTCAAGCTGTTTTCTCAGTCATCATAAATCACAACGGCACTGTCTCAGTCCACTCTTCAAAGCAACATTGTTTTCTTTTTGAGGATTAATCCAGTCTTTGATGAAATTCCATAACACTTCTTTCCTTGTTTGCTGGATATTTTTTATATTTAGACAATCAATAAGAATGACTAGGAGAAGTAAAGCAGCTGACCAGCTAGGCTTCACATCTCTTTATTTGCATCTCTGAAACCGTGGAGGTCTTTTAATTGGCGAGTCAACCTGAGTAGGAATATGCTTTTATGAAATAAGACCTACACCATTTTCTTCACACCAGGCACACTTGTTCTGGTTGCCATGGTAATCTGCTGGAGCATGTTAGGTCCAATGATGTGGAAAACAAGATGTCTTCCTTATTTGTTTAGCCTTAAGGAAAATTAC
This sequence comes from Amazona ochrocephala, assembly GCA_039720435.1. Lineage (NCBI taxonomy): Eukaryota > Metazoa > Chordata > Aves > Psittaciformes > Psittacidae > Amazona > Amazona ochrocephala. The sequence goes on from CM077878.1 coordinate 78,745,349, forward strand.
AGATATTAACAAATCATTACAGGGCTAAGAGACATTCAGAAGACTTGACCTAAATAAACAGCATCATATCAGGTTGCTAATAGCTGCCCAAATTTTACTTCTGTGACTCTCCTGAAAGTCCTTAGTTAATGAAGGTTTTATTAACCTAAATATTTGTTTTTTTTCATCTGCAAGAAAAATCCTGTATTCTGAATATTAAGGTGGACCTCCTATTCAGGGAGGTGCATTTAATTTATCAATCAATTGACAAGAAATTTAAATATTAAAAAACAACTGATACTTTTGTGAACATAAACCCAAAATTTTGCTTTTTTCTTGCCACTGTCCCCTGGAAAGATTTTTCTGCATTTCACAGAAACCTCTTTCTTGGTGTGGAGCAGCTGACATGTGATATGTTCCTTATGGTGATGGAGAGAGGTCTCAGGCTCCTCAGCCTCTGTGGGGCTGGGGAGGGTGACATATCTCTGAGAGAGGAAACATTGCATCTGGAGTTGGTGCTTTGAGGATGGAGGATAAAGGAAAATTAAACACAGGCATGGGAAAAAGAGTACTAATGAATGAAATTGTTTTTCAAAATACAGGAGGAAGTGGCAGCCAAAATCAGTAACTGCAGATACGATGGTGGTAGGATCACATGAGGGAACCACAAGGTCAATAGAAAAATAGACTATGTCTTTCAAGTTTTCTCAGTTAAATGGTCTGTAATTTCAAAGCGGATGATTTGTTGGTGCCGTCCACTTCCTCAGAGACTGCTCCCTGGGGAATGAAAGATGAAGATGAGGAATTTCACAAGTTGCTGAAAGAAACATTTGAAAAAAAGGACTTGTTTTGTAAGTTTTCTGACATACCATGTCTTTACTGGGGGCTTCCAGCATCCCCTGGAATCTGAATGATAGAAGAAACCAATTAACAGGGAAAACACATGGGACAAGTTTACTGCTTCCTTGATTTAAAAGTTTCAGTGACAGATACACATACGTAGGCACACACTCTCCATCTAGCCCTGTGTACTGTAATACATAACTGGAGAAACTATGCCTTCTGCTTCTTTTGATGGCTTTAAAATGCAAGTGCTCTGGTTTTTGATTTGACCCAGGAATCCGGGAGATTCCACGTGGAAATGCCTGCATTGTATTCAAAGCAGAGTGATTTTCTAAACTATAGAAATACCAAGATTGAGTACTCCTTTTTAAATGTAGAAAAGCTGTCCAAGCACTGCATGATTAAGTGAAATGACCTCCCCAGAAAAAACGACATTCCGATATCATTGTATTCATGCCAAGAATCTGAATTACTCAGATCATTATTGATATTTGAATGGTGATTATTTCCATTTCTACGAATTCCTTGTTCTAAGATTCACCTTTGCAACTGAAATAACAGCATGTGCTTCCATTGTTTTTCAAGATTATTTTAAATTTCAGCAATGAAAACATACATTTATTTAGCAGAGGGAACTGGAAACATGATGGATCAGGGCACTTATTGCAACTGCCTCAATGTTGTTTATTCATTATATTCTGGCTTATTTACTATATTAATATATTATGAGATAATACGCCTTACGCCAGGTATACTATCTGTGTCCATAACTGCACTTGCAATTTTCCTTTTATATTGCATATCAATTAAGTAAATTAAAAAAACAGTGGTCACTGTGACTGATTTTTTTTCTTGATGCACCAAATTTACTTAGTTCAAATATCCTTAAATAAATAGGATAAAAGATTGTCTATGATTTCATGGATAAGAGCTATTATTGCTTTTATCCCATAGATCTTTATTTTTTTTAAACAACTTCTATGCGTGTCTTACTTCTCACGCATGCCTGTGATAGCATTTCATTGTGATTCTCTCTGCTCTGACATCTCAGGTGTAAAGTTTCTGATATGCTTTATGAAGCACCATGTCAATATGTCATCCTTAACAGCTGAGATTTACAATTTGAGAAGAATAAGGAAATTCCAGCTTGGTTGTGGGGGGATTTAAACCAACTTGGTGTACAAAATTATCTAATCAAAGGTCTGGTTTTGCAACTGAAGGGTATCCAAATATTGGATCTTCAGATATAAATCTACTAATATATTGAGAAGAATTCAAAAGTCTTTAATGAGAACTCTGTTGTATTTTAGAACTGTTTCTTGGAAAGGCCCAGCCTCTGACTTTAGATGTTCCTATTTTGGAATATTTAACTTGTTTCACTAAGCATGTTAAGAGGAAATGTGAACACATACAAAGGAGAATTTACTCTCTGTACAGTTTCAACAGTGAAAGCTTGGTTCCGGTTCAGGTAATCATTGCAAAAAGCACTGAGTGTACTGTACTGTTATTTTAATTTGAAATTATTTGTTCTCAATTGAGTTCTCAGCCTTTACTTCTGGAAAAGGAAATATCATTTAAGCTATGTCATCAGAGCTTCAACTTGCTAAAGGATGAAAATCACTCATAGCTGTTGCAGGAAGGGAGCTTACATATTATAAAAAGAAAAGGAAAGAGCATTTGAAAACGAATGGGAAAAGAACAACGAACTCGAAGATGAAGATATTAGTAGAAGAGAATGAGGGTAAAAGGAATGTGGTGACCTGAAAAATGTTTAAAAGATCCTTCCATTACTTCTTACAAGGAGAGATGGAGTTGCTGGATATGACTGTTACTCTGTAAACCTCTCCTCCATAATAAATCACTTCTTCTGTTCTGGTACAGGGGAAGAGTAACAGTTTTCCCTTTTGATTATTCCACATCTTAATTCCTGAATGCATTTTGGGCCCTAGAGGCTTTGTGAAGCAGGGTGCTGAGGAATGGGCCCTTGAAATTCTCCAATGATTGTAGTTACAATGCCAGCTGAGAAGGGACAAAACCTGGCTACAAGTATGGACCATTCTCTTCTCTTTTAGCCGACAGCTCTGCTTCTCCCATAAGTCACCATTGCTATTTCTAATTTTTTTAGTCTTCTTTTTATCTTGGTGGTAGAACCTATGAAAAGAAGGTATTTTTATATTGTGGAAATGATTTGGATATTCCCTGCAGTTTTGAATTTATGGTGATTCATGGGGTATTAGAAGTTTGTTTAATATCAGTCAGCAAAAGGCAACAAAAACAACCAAAAAAGAGTTAAAATAAAAGGGGCAGAGGGGGAGAGAAAAGGAAAACTGAGAAAGAAATATAAAGGAGGGAGATAACATTTGCTGTCTGAGCAACTGATGTTTTTCCTGCAATGAAGAAAACAAGTGAAGGATGAATTTAACATGAGCATCCTCAGGGTGGTCATGGGGGAAGGAATCAATCTGAAAGCACTTCTCAGAGTCAGCCTAAAGCCTTTAACTATGAACTGGTTGGGAATCCTTGTGCTGATTTATGCTTGGGCAGAAAAGAAATAAGATTTCACACTTTGGGGGGCAGGTGGTAGCAGAGCTTTTGTCTTAGAAGTCACCCATGTCAGAGCCAGCCTGTGTTCAAACCAAGGCTAAATTCAGCATAGCTTCTCTTGGTCTTTGTTTTCCAATGTGTATCAGGAAGTTATTATATTTTGCCATGCACAGAAGCAGCTACTACTTCTGCATGCAGTTCAGTTCGTATTTAAGAAATTAAAATATTTTTCATTATTTTAGGCAGATCACTCCTTAACAGCTAGTTGAAATTATAGTTCTTGCTATTATTGCCTCCCCACTATTATAAGATATTACTAACTTTCTGAAATTACTTACCTTGCATTCTACTGGCATAGTTTCTGTCCCCCACTATTGTTTGCTAAAAAATTGGAGTATTGTGTGCAGTTCTGGTGTCCTCTACATAAAAAGGACATGGAACTGTTCAAACAAGTGCAGAGAAGGGCCACGAGGATGATCAGGGGACTGGAGCACCTCCTGTATGAAGATAGGCTGAGAAAGTTGGGGCCGTTCAGCCTGGAGAAGAGAAGGCTGCGTGGAGACCTCATAGCAGCCTTCCAGTGTTTGAAGGGGGCCTATAGGGATGCTGGGGAGGGACTCTTCATTAGGGCCTGTAGTGATAGGACAAGGGGTAACGGGTTCAAACTTGAACAGTGGAAGTTTAGATTGGCTATGAGGAAGGAATCCTTTACTGTAAGGGTGGTGAGGCACTGGAATGGGCTGCTCAGGGAAGTTGTGAATGCTCCATTGCTGGCGGTGTTCAAGGCTGGGTTGTACATAGCCTTGGATGGCATGGTTTAGTGGGAGGTGTCCCTGCCCACGGCAGGGGAGTTGGAACTAGATGATCTTAAGGTCCTTTCCAAACCTAACTATTCTATTATTCTATGATTCTAAAATAATTTAAATCTTGAACACAAAAGATGAGCAATTTCTCCACAAGACAAACAAAAAAGTACATTCTCTTTTGTTTCCCTTTTGCTCTTTTTACATTTCATTAAGAAAGTGATTTGAAAAGTGTCATTTGACATAGAAAGTCTTCACTAAGAGGCAATGAACCTTAGGCTGTTGGAGAAATAAATATTTCCTGTGCTATGTTGTAATTCTGAACTTCAGAATATGTTCCAGTCATTAAGAAATGTACTGCAGCTTAATGACTCTAACCCCGCAGAGAGGGCTAAAGTTGAAAGTAGCTGTGGAATTCTGGTGAAGGCAATCCCTTTCTCTTCAAAGAATAGTTGTGCAGACTTCCTTTTACATTTGTGTCTCTTTTTACTTTTAATTCATGTTACTGAGCTTTTTTTCAAATCTTTGCTGTCACTCTCTTAAGAATTTCTCCTCCCCTCCCATAATTTACATAATGTCATGATTTATAACAAAAGCAGACCCCATTTCTTCTTTTTCCCTTTATATTCTCTCTTTCTTTACAAGTTGTACTCATTTGGTTGCCTGCCCATTATAATCGACATGTATTGTTGACACTCACTGTGGACGTTAGCCACTCTGCTGCTTCTGACCATACTTGTTTGCTGCAGACATTCTGGTATTTACTCTTTCCACTGTCCTTTCTGCACCCAGTAATTGTGGTTTTGATTCTTTTGTTTTCACTACAAACAAACAGATTATTTTGAAAACCCCCATGCTTCTCTCTCCAGAGGCTAGGAGGATTGGGCAGGTTAATAAATGGTTAGAAGGGTGGTGCTATAGTCAGGGGTTTGGGTACCTTGACCATGGGACTCAATATAGTAGGCCAGGTCTCCTGGGGGCTGGTGGAGCTGGTCTGACAAACAAGGGGAAGAGTGGATTTGGTAGGAGGCTTGCCAGGCTGGTCAAGGATGCTTTAAACTAGATGTGTTGGGGGAGGGGGGCATCATTCCATCCCAACACACCCAGTCGGTTGGTAGCACTTATAGTAAACATTTGGAGCAATGTAGGGATATTCCAGCTGCTCCAGCCAATGACCCAACTTCAATTGGATCTCGGCTCAAATGCCTCTACACAAATGCCCGTAGTATGGGGAACAAACAAGAGGAATTAGAGATGTGTGCACATCTACGGGGGTATGATATCATAGGCATCACAGAAACATGGTGGGATGGCACCTATGACTGGTGTGTTGGAATGGAAGGTTACCGGCTCTTTAGGAAAGACAGGCCTGGCAGACGGGGAGGGGGAGTTGCTATTTATATTAGGGATAGGCTAGAGAGTATGGAACTCTGTCTGGGGACAGGTGAACAGTCGACAGAGAGTTTGTGGGTCAGGGTTAAAGGGAGAACAGCGATGAGTGACATTATTGTGGGGATCTGTTACAGACCGCCTGACCAAGGGGACTTGCTGGACGAAGCGCTCCATAGGCAGATAGGAGCAGCCTCACGCTTGCAGGCCCTTGTTCTCATGGGAGACTTCAACCACCCTGATATCTGTTGGAGGGATGGTACGGCCCGGTACAAGCAATCCAGAAGGTTCCTCGATTGTGTGGAAGACAACTTCCTTCTGCAAGTAATAGAGGAGCCGACAAGGAGAGGTGCCATGCTTGACCTCGTCCTCACCAACAGGGAAGGGCTGGTTGGGAATGTAACGCTCCAGGGCAGCCTTGATTGCAGCGATCATGAGATGGTTGAGTTTGAGATCCTCAGGACAGTGAGAAGAGCGTGCAGCAAGCTCACTGCCCTGGACTTCAAGAGAGCAGACTTTGGCCTCTTCAGGAACCTGCTCAGTAAGGTTCCATGGGATACAGCCCTAGAGGGCAGGGGGGCCCAAGACTGTTGGTTGATATTCAAGGCTCACCTGCTGCAAGCTCAGGAGCGATGCATCCCAACTAGAAGGAAGTTCAGCAGGAGGGCCAGGAGACCTCCTTGGATGGATAAGGAGCTGCTGAGCAAAATTCGAAGGAAAAAAGAGGCTTATAAAAGGTGGAAGCAAGGTCAGGCGGCCTGGGGAGAATACAGGGATGTTGTCCGGGAAGCTAGGGACCAGGTTAGGAAAGCTAAGGCCCATTTAGAATTAAACTTGGCTAGGGATGTTAAGGATAACAGGAAGGGATTTTATAGGTACATTGCCGATAAGAGACAGGTTAGGGACACCGTGGGCCCTCTCCAGAAGCTATCGGGAGAACTGGCTACCCTGGATTTGGAGAAGGCTGAGGTTCTTAATGACTTCTTTGCCTCAGTCTTTACGGGCAAATGCTCTGACCACACCACCCAAGTCTTGGAAGGCAGACGCGGGGACGGTGAGGGTGGGGACCCTGGGCCCACTGTGGGGGAGGATCTTGTTCGGGACCACCTTAGGAACCTGAATGTATACAAGTCCATGGGACCGGATGAAATCCATCCAAGGGTCCTGAAGGAGCTGGCAAATGAAGTTGCTAAGCCACTGTCCATCATATTTGAAAAATCATGGCAGTCAGGTGAAGTTCCCGATGACTGGAAAAAGGGAAATATAACCCCCATTTTTAAGAAGGGAAAAATGGATGAGCCGGGGAATTACAGACCAGTCAGTCTCACCTCTGTGCCTGGCAAAATCTTGGAGCGGATTATCCTGGAAGCCATGCTAAGGCACATGAAAACCAACAAGGTTGTTGGTGACAGCCAGCATGGCTTCACTAAGGGGAAATCCTGCCTGACCAATCTGGTGACCTTTTATGAAGGGGCTACGGAACTGATGGACAGGGGCAGAGCAGTTGATGTCATCTACCTGGACTTGTGTAAAGCCTTTGACACTGTCTCCCATGACATCCTTCTCTCTAAGTTGGAGAGACATCAATTTGATAGGTGGACCACTCGGTGGATAAAGAACTGGCTGGATGGCCGCACGCAAAGAGTAGTGCTCAGTGGCTCAGTGTCCAGCTGGAGACCAGTAACGAGTGGTGTCCCCCAGGGATCGGTGTTGGGACCGGTCTTGTTCAACATCTTTGTGGGTGACATGGACAGTGGGATTGAGTGCGCCCTCAGCAAGTTTGCCGATGACACCAAGCTGTGTGGTTCGGTTGATACATTGGAGGGAAGGAATGCCATCCAGAGGGACCTTGACACGCTTGTGAGGTGGGCTGATGCCAACCTGATGAAGTTCAACCATGCTAAGTGCAAAGTCCTCCACCTGGGTCGGAGCAATGCCAGGCACAGCTACAGGTTGGGCGGGGAGGAGATTGAGAGCAGCCCTGCGGAGAAGGACTTGGGGGTGTGGGTTGATGAAAAAATGAACATGAGCCGGCAGTGTGCGCTTGCAGCCCAGAAGGCCAACCGTATCCTGGGCTGCATCAAAAGGAGTGTGACCAGCAGGTCGAGGGAGGTGATCCTGCCCCTCTACTCTGCTCTCGTGAGACCTCACTTGGAGTATTGTGTGCAGTTCTGGTGTCCTCAACATAAAAAGGACATGGAACTGTTAGAACAAGTCCAGAGGAGGGCCACGAAGATGATCAGGGGACTGGAGCACCTCTCGTATGAAGATAGGCTGAGAAAATTGGGGTTGTTCAGCCTGGAGAAGAGAAGGCTGCGTGGAGACCTCATAGCAGCCTTCCAATACCTGAAGGGGGCCTATAGGGATGCTGGGGAGGGACTCTTCATTAGGGACTGTGGTGAGAGGACAAGGGGTAATGGGTTTAAACTTAAACAGGGGAGGTTTAGATTGGATCTGAGGAAGAAGTTCTATACTGTGAGGGTGGTGGGGCCCTGGAATGGGTTGCCCAGGGAAGTTGTGAATGCTTCATCCCTGGCGGCGTTCAAGGTGGGGTTGGACATAGCCTTGGATGGCATGGTTTAGTGGGAGGTGTCCCTGCCCATGGCGGGGGGGTTGGAACTCGATGATCTTGAGGTCCTTTCCAGCCCTTACTATTCTGTGATTCTGTGATTCTGTGATTACCTTCTCTATCTCATTGTCTTTTTTCTAATTATGGTATATGTTAGCTGTGTTTTGATAGACGGTTGTCCGAAACACCAGAACAATGTTTAAATTACCATGGTCAGACATCAGCTGCTTTTTCCCGAGAGTGCAATTACTTCTCTTTGTAAAAGTATCCCCTTATTTCTGCTCAGCTTCATGTAAAAGGCTGAGTAACACATACCACATGGGTACTACAGATTGACATCTATAAGGAATCATTTTTGAGAAAACGGATAATGCTGTTAAGATAGTCCAGAGAGGTTTTCTTCAATGCAAGTGTTTGGACAGGACACAAATCCGGTGTGGAGTTAAGAACAGGAAGACTTTAATCGTTTTCATTACAGATCTTGTAATAAATGCCTTGTTCTTTCTTTTATTTTCCTTTCTTTTTTCTTTTTTTCCTTTTTTTTTTTTTTTTCTCCTCTCCAGATTTTTCTTGTCGATCAATGAGAAATGATTATTGGCACTTGCAGAAAAAAACAGCTGGGTTCTACTTCCAGACATTAAGCTGAGTGTAATCTAAATATCTTGTAAATATTTCATGTTAAATCAATCTGTTATGCCTGGTGTGCATCCCACAACCTTTGCACAGATCTTCACATAAAATGTTAGACTGGCTCCGTGCTTGCCATACTGGATGGAGTCTGCAAGAAGGGAGAAAAAACCTGATTGCTTAGAAGCATGGAGGCAGATTCCCCCTGAGTAGCTAGAGAACCGCCTGCACTGCTATTAAGCCCGGTCATGGAGCATGGAGATACCATTTGGAAAGTGAAATCCTCTGCAAAATCCTGCGTACACAAAGAAATCTTGTCTTCAGCAAAAAAAGGACCAAAGAGAGTCACCAGTGTGAGCTGCTGATCTGGGAAGGAAGAACATGGAAAGGAGTAGTTGGGGAAAGTCAACAGCTCAGATTTTACTCACGGCATAGAAATAATGTCTCTCCTTTTTTGTTGTCTGACAGGGAGTGTACTTTGATTTTTATCCCACTCTTTCCAAAGTCATCTTAGAATCATAAGATAGCTAGGACTGGAAGGGACCTTAAAAATCATCTAGTTACAACCCCTCTGCCACGAGCAGGGACACCTTCTGTTAGACCAGGTGGCCCAAAGCTGCATCCAATGTGACCTTGAACACTTCCAGGGATGGTGCTGTCACAGCTTCTATGGGCAAGCTGTTCCAATGTCTCACAACCCTCAGAGTAAAGAATTTCTTCCTAATATCTAATCTAAATCTACCCTATTTCAGTTTAAAGCCATTATCCCTAGTCCTATCACTGCATGCCCTTGTAAAATGCCCCTCTCCAGACTTCTTGTAGGCCCTCTTTAGGCCACTGTAAGGTCTCCCCTGAGCCTTCTCTTCTCCAGGCTGAACAGCCCCAGCTGTCTCAGCCTATCTTCGTAGCAGAGGTGCTGCAGCCCTCTGATCATCTTTGTGGCCCTCCCGTGGACTCACTCCAACAGGTTCATGTCATTCTTATTTTGGGGGCCCCAGAGCTGAACACAGTACTCCAGGTCAAATGTTTTTCCCTATCTATATCCCCCCACTTAAAAAATAAGCAAAAAAACATACCACAGCTCTGCCTGCTGGCACCAGCCATTTCTCTGTTCATGCATTCTCTTAGGTCATCTCTCTGCTCCAGCCTGTGAGATTTTGAGAGCTGGACTGTATTAACCCTGACACACAAACACTGACAGTTCGAGTTGTGTAGAAAGCCTGTAGTGAATTCATGAAGTCCATTAAAGATTGTTTTTTTTAGCAGCTGGTAGTCTTTTCTCAAAAAAGGATGCATAATTGTATAATGCATTGCATTTTCTAACTGCAGACTTTGCTTCTCTGGCTCCCTTTTGAGCAAATATTTGGAAACTGACGTGTGCCTATGTCTTTATTAGAGCTACAATTCTAAACTGTGTTGGAGGCAGTGATACAGTATAGTTTACTCAGAACCACATACTGAGGAATTTGTGCAAACTAGTGAAAATTTGCACAGGAGGGCCACGCTCCATGTTTTGGTCATGTAGGCACTACAGTCTTAAAAATGTAATCAGTAAGAACTTGCAGGAGTTACAAACTGAGGCCAGAAACATAGTGTTCTAGTGCAGTCTTAAAAGGAAAATAAGCTATGCACATTTTTAATCTGGCAAAAATTTGGCAATGACATCAGAACACTTGTCTCTAACAAAGCATTCAGAAACATTTTTAAGTAAATAAAGCCAGCTAGCAGCAGATTAAAGTTGATTCACAGCAAAAAGCAAAAGCCAACAAAATGTTGTTAACTTCTTGTTACTGTTAAATATTTAATTCTACTATTGCTAACTAATAATGGATGCCAAAAGCCATATATAGAGTGCCTTAGGTTTGCATACTATACCTATCTGGGTATGATTTTTCAAAATCTTTAGATTATATGGATTTGATTTATTTTATTCATGCTTTCTGTACATATTATGTACGCATGTATGTATGCAAACCATATACATGTGTATATGCATGCATGTATATTATCGAGAGAGAAAATATTGAAGTAGGATACTTACGGTTTTGTCTCATCAAGGAGGACCAGATCGAAGAAGTTTTCTTTTTTTTTTTTTTTCTAAATTCGCCATTAGTTGGATTAAAATTTATAGATCCCAAAGCTGATACAGGCCAGTGCCAAAGTCATCCAGGCTTTGAAGTGACAAGAGGTTACTCTTTAGATCCATGTTCACCCTCAGAGGTTTAGCAGTGGTATTTCCAGAAGTGCCAAAATGCCTGAGAAATAAAGCTTTCTTGAACTTAATGGGACTGGGATTTATCCACGTATCCTTCTAGATGGCGGCAGATCTCTTATACCCCACTGCTTCACAGACAAACTCTGTGAAAAACTGGAAGCAAAAGTCTAAACCTAAAGCAATGCATTCCAGTAACTTTCCCTCTCATTAGGAATCCATCCCAGAAGAGGGGCTTCTTGTCAGCGCCTGCCAAGGAGAATGGACAGCATTCAACAGGCTGGCCTGAGAAATGGCTGCCTTATATATGTCATTTCTGTACCTGAGAGCCACTTCTGAGAAAAAGAAAGACATGCCATGAATTGGAAAAGAGTTTGTTCTAGGAATACTGTCAGAAAGTTACAGTTTAATATTACTGAGGTAACGATGCTAAAGTAAGGCAATGACTTTTTGTGCAAGTATATGAAAGTTAGAGGTGGAAAGATTATTAAAGTAGCTCCCACTAAGTTGTGTAATAGAACTCATCAAAGAGTCTCACGTATGTAAGAAGACAGATAGTTCTATTACTACTACACATATTTTTATTAAGAGGTGAAATAACAGAAACTGCAGCAGTTAACTGACCCAGCTAGCAGAGAGGTTGATGGGAAAGGGAAAGACAGAAGAGTAGAAACAGCTTGAACTGACCTTTTTATGTGGGAAAACTTAGTCTCAAAATGAGAAGGAGATGTTAACCACAGGAAGAAGGAAGCAAGTGGCTGGTGCAGCTTTGCCAAAGAAGGTTGCAAGACATTATACTTTATGGCTTAGGCAGTGCATATTAGCCAGTTGTTTTACTTGGTTAGGAATTTTCCCTTCTCCCTTTCTGTAAAATTTTGTTGTTGCCATTGATTCAAATTTGCAAGTTGGCATAGTTAGCTCACCGAGCATCAATAGTGTAATTTAAATTCCTGGATGTGAGGCAGAACTTGGATTTCACTGAGAATCCCAATTCAGAAGGGACTAGCCCCTTGCTGCCAAGTCTATGGAGTGAAATTAAACAGGATGGCCAGCCATAGCTTACCTGGTGGCTCCTGGGCATAGCAGGGTGCTGAGGTGTACAGCATGTGCTGAGGATGCTGTGCCACGAGGACATGACAAAATTGACAGCTCCTGAAGGTGGCATAGGCATAGCTTTACCTGCTTTTGAAAGCAGCCCTGGTAAGGTTTGTGGATTCTGTTGCTTGCTCTCTCTCAAGGAAAATCTTCCCCCTCACCAGCTGCGAAATGCATCCTCAGAGCCCTTCACACCCTCATGTTCACTCAGTAGTGGAGATTATCTGCGGAACCCGAGCCACACTGTGATGTGTTACAGACTTCTGCTCTATAGCCTGGCAACCAGAAGCAGATGGAAGTGGGAGATGCAAAGTTTTGCGCCTATAAAACCCCTCTAAATTTTTTTCTAGGATTTTTTTTCTGGCTCAGTCAGCTGGAGACTTACCAGCCACTACTTATCAGGACTGTCATTTCCCCTCAGGAAATACCTGGTGGTGTATCAATGTAACTGCTAGCAGTTAGATGTATCCCCAGAGGGTGGGTATACAAAATCATCAGGAAAAGACTGAACTCTTCTTGGTAAGAGGCACTAAGGAGTGTGTGTGTGTGTGTGTGTGTGTATTTTTATCTTAATGAAGGATCTTCATGCAATGTGGGCTTTTGTTTGAGTTTTAACCCTGGTTGTGACTCATCTTTAGTTTTCTGCTGAAGTTTGAATTTTGCAGACTCCTTTTCTTATCTGAGGCCACCACTTGCAACACTGGCTGGTTTGTCACAAGTATTGTCCAAAACAGAGTAGATAATTATAGCTTCCTGAATGGCTTGGTGTCACTATGTGGTTTTGTTTCTAGAATACTTGAAATAGCATTACTGAATGCCCTTCACTTTGTTATGCTTTTGCTGGTCTTTCCTCTCACACAGGGAGTAAACCTCTTCACTTTCCTGAGCCTTGGTTAAACTATCCATGAAGCAGTTATATCAAATAATACCTTCTTGTTACCCTTTAAAGTTCATTCTAAAATTTACAGCATTATAAAGATGAAAAGCAAGGCAAAAAATTCAGAATCACTCATGCAGTCAGTTTAAAGATTCATTCCCTCTTCTGCCCAGGCAGAGGTCTCGCCTGAATATTGCAGCCTGTCGGTGTTAGCCTGTCAATTAAAGCACTCTGCCTCCATCATTTCTGCAGTAATAAGGTTCCGAGAAGTGCAATAAAGCCAGGCATTCAAAATAGATTACTATACCTGGCCCTTGTCTCTTTGGACATGTCCCCACATATCCAGGCTTTCATGCTCCCTGGGCTTTTTCCCTTCTCCCAAAAGACTTCTCCAGGCAGCAAGTTTTCACTAGGCTTTAACCTCAGAAGGAGGCACTCTCAGTCTCTGTGTTCCCTCACATTCTTTCTTCCTGCCTGACATTCACTGAAGGTGTGTTTGTGTAGGACCTACTCCTTCCTTGCCAGTGGAGAGAACTTGTACTTGTCAAACAATGAAGTGAGCTTCACTTGGTTGTAAAGCTCAAGTTCAGTGTTTCCTGGATGGACTCAACACTTATACATTCTCCAGAATGACTAGTAAAATGTGTCATGATCAGGTCATGAACTAACCATAGACTAAGGTGCTTTTTGCACAAGAGTGAATGTCAAATATATAGTAGATTAATAGAGTTCATGATCCATTTTCTGGTAATTCACAGCTAGGGAAAAAGGAATAATTTGATAAATAAACTATTCATAGTCCTCCAAAGCAGTTTCTCAGCAGAAACTGACATAGGATTCAGAAGTAAACCATCATTATTTACTTTTCTCTTTCCTTCTTGTGTTCACTTCCTGAAATGGGAGAAAATATCTCATCTCAGACTGCTGTGGCTGTCATATGACTAGCGAGGTCTTCTGTGAATCATGTGCTTTCAGATACTGAGTTTATAAGGAGATCTTAAACCTTTGCATGATGTATATGGGAAGTATGTCAGCTTCATTATTCTAATTTCCAGAACTCAGGAAACTGTGAGGTTAAATTCTAAAAGAGTTCTCAATTATAAAGTTGTTGTGGTTTAAGCCCAGCTGTAACTAAGAAAACCATGCAGTCTCTGTCTCACTCCCCCCCCTTCCACCTTCCCTCCACTCCCAGAGGGATGGGGAGGAGAATCAAAAGAATGTAACTCCCACTGGTTGAGATAAGAACAGTCCAGTAACTAAGGTATAACACAAACTACTGCTGCTGCCACCAGTAATAATAAGGGAAATAACAAGGGAGGAAAATACAACTGCTCACCACCCGCCAACCGATACCCAGCCCGACCGAGCAGTGATCTAACCCTTCTGGGTAACTGCCCCCAGTTTATATACTGGGCATGACATGCTGTGGTATGGAATACCTCTTTGGTTAGTTTGTGTCAGGTGTCCCGTCTCTGCTTCCTCCCAGCTTCCCCTCCTCCCAAGAAAAGCATGAGGCTCAGAAAGTCCTTGGTCAGCCTAAACATTACTAAAAACATTACTAAGCAGCAACTATCAGTGTAATCAGAGCTGTTCGCAGGCTGAAAGTCAAAACCACAGCACTGCACCAGCTACTAAGAAGGAGAAAAATGACTGCTACCGCTGAACCCAGGACAAAAGTTAAAAAAAAAAACCCAAACAAACCAAAAAAACCCTCTTGCAATCCAAATTTTTCAGCTGACGAGAGTTTTTCTTTTGCTTAGTGCACTCTTCCTGGGACACTTTGTAGGATACTCAGAAGACGCCTGAGGAAGACACATGATTTGATTTCCTAGTTCATTTCCAAAATGTTCTGTTGAAACTCTTAGCTCATTGCCTTGTTGCCCTTTGTAAGTGGATGGGATCTATTGATGGGAAGAGATGAATTCTCTCTACAACAGAGCAGACCTTTGTGAAAATGGTTCTCCTTATAAATGGCCCAAGCCTCTCTCTGAAAAACAGATGCCAAAAGCAGTTGTGGGACATTATGTTTCAGCTCTAGAGACTTCCACACCTAAGAATAAAGTAAAGGAGTCATTATTTTTCTAAACAAGGCCTTTATGCTATGGTTCAGTGGCTGCTGGACAGCCATGTGATCTGTCTTGTGTAATCCCTCACCCCTTCCTTTCCTCATTTGGAGAAGAGAAAAAAGGACTTGTACTAGCTCAGAACATACACATCTCACTATCTGTTGTGCTCGGGTGCTCTCTCTATTGCGGTCCATTAGATAAACACGGTGTTGAGCAGCCACTCAGCTGCTGATATGTACAGTGGTGCTGATAACATGCTCTATGTTTAGAAGGGAAGCAGTGCGCCACATACTACGTTTACGTACATGTGTGTGCTTTCTTCTCAACAGCAGAGAGCTTTCCTCACAAAGCTCCTCTCTGAGGAAAGAGGCAGATTTTCAAATTGTAGACTTTTATCTTTTGTGATAGATTTTTTCATGCTGCTCCTCAAAATACTGCCTTGTATTTCTGTGTCTGAGGGTAAATGAAGTGAGATACAGACTCCTAATCTTTCCCTCTCCTGTAGGAACTTGTACTTTAAATACAGAAGGAAAGAGGCAGCTGGCTAAACATGCAATTTCCGCATGCTAGTGAGTCTGTTAAAGTTTCTGTGCGTAGGAGGCAGCTGATCTCTTTCAGGAGCCAAGTGGTCAAACAAGTTACATTTTACAAAAGCACCTGATTATATTTTTTCAAAAGCGACTAAAGCACTTTAGAGCCAAGATCTCTCTATCTGAAAATGGGGCTTGGGACTTACCTATTCAGGAAGGCGTACTGCTTTTATATGTTTGGTTTTGACCTCCAGATATGTACACAGCCCAACACAAAAGCTTGTCTTGTGCTTCTGAAAATGTCACCCAAAGCACACAGTGCTCTGAAAACTACCTTCTGTAGAGGGCTGGTCCAATATCAGTGAATACAAACTTGCAAAGAGCAGGCAGACTCATGAGTGCTTGCTGGTGTGAAAGGGCAAATGATCAGGAGTTACTTCCTCCTTCATTATACAAAGCAACAAACCGAGCACTGAGACTGTCTTTAAATTATGAGAAGTTAGGTGTTATTGTTCTGCGCAAGAGAATGGGGATTTTTCTTTGAGCTCAAGGTAATGGGCATTGCAATTAAACTGGAGCTCAGCATCATCATTTGCCAGCCAGTCTTTTGTTGAGCAGATTTCATGATCAGACCACCACTGTGGAAACAATGATGACCAACCTAGGGTGATCATAGCCTCTTTCTTGCCACGTGCTGGGCAAGCTGCAAATGGGGTGTATGTTAAGAAATATAAAAGTTCTGCTGACTCCTCTGAGGCTTCGTGAGTAATGACTAGGTTCTTTCTAAGACTGCCCACTTCGCGGTAATGCTCCAATACAAGGTAATAAATAATATATTCATTAAAGCATACCTTACATAGTATATAAATGCTTATTTTAAAACACTGAGATGAAGACTGCTATGCTATACAGCAAAAAATACTTAGAATGTGATGGTTCATTGCCATAGAATGAGTCCAGTGAAACACACATTCTTACTACTTTTTTCCCTGTAATTGTGGTGTTTTTAACAGAACAACAAATTAATTCAGCAAAATCTTTAAAAAAATTCAAAGTTGTTCCCATGAACCCATTGAAAAGAGCTCAACTTTTCTTTCAAAAATTTCTTGGCAACACATGCTCATGATATTCTTAATTAGCATTCTAATGTAAGATGTATTAGTTACAATATTTTGATTTCCAAAGTACTGGTGAACAAGACAACCCACATAATGATTTTAATCTCTCCATTGTGATTAAAAGTGTATTACACAAGATTTTATTGAAACGGAAAAGCATTGGTAATGCCAATAGTTTCTCATGAGCATTTTGATCTATATTTAACATTAAACCCCAGATACTTTTTAATTTGATCATATTCAAAGTTTCTAATCTCCATAGTTTTGTGGACTAATTATTTTACTTTTTCTTTTTCCTAGTTTGAATCATTCTGAAACCTGTAAAAAATTCAGTGCTTATAAACAGGTTTTATACTGCAGTTCGGTTTTCACAGCTTTACTTGTTCCTGAGGGGAGCTGAAGTTAGCTTCTTTACCTGAATTGTCCTATTGCAAGATTCTTTTTGTAGTGTCATGGGGAATCATATTAATAGCATGCCTTCATTTCCAGTAAAAATTTTGGTCACGATTGCAGACTTCAAAAATACATGCTTTTTGCTTGGTCTTATTTCCCAATATTCATATATTTTTTTTCTCTTTCATCTGCTCTGCTTTCAGTGTCAAAGTACGTCATAGTTTTTTCTGGTAAAGGATTAATTCAAGCTCAATAAAAATAAGAAATAGAACACAAATACATAAATAGTAAAATCCAGTCCATGATCTGAACATCACAGCATTCACACAGAAGCCTTAAAGAATGCAGGGCATATATCAGACATTTTTATCTATCAGAAAATTTCTGGTAGTTCACTGTATTAGATGTGTCTTTCTTTGGACATTTTCCTAAGTGAGTAAAGTCGAGCATGAAGGTAATTTCTAGTTTTTATCTACAAAAAAATAAATAAATATCTCTATCAATACCTATATATGATCTGCCTCCCATTACATATTCATTTTATTACATAACCACCTGCAGTGAATCTGGTTTGTAACTTGTTTTCATCTCTTTTTTTTTTTTCATTTTTTTTTCTCATGTAAAAATTGCATCACAGGGCAGGTGTGTGCATTAGGTGCACTTCTGAGTGGGAAGCCTAATAACAGAAATGAGAGTCAGAAGTTTCTTGCAGAGCACAAGCACACAGGCTTGCAGACTGCCAACTCTACTTTCTTCACTGCTTGCAAATGATATACGGCAGAGCCTACACCTCCTGTGGCACATCCTGTGACAACAGGAAGGTATGGTGGAGCCAGGGGTTCAGGAAGACAGAGGTTAGGTGGGTGTTCAGATACAGGTCTGAATGAGAGATAGCCATTTCAGTGCCCTTGCTATGTATCTTGTTGTGGAGGGCTGCAGGCTGGCTGAGCTAGGGGGGCACCAACTCTGGGATGAGTTGTCCTAGGTTTTTCCCACTTTACAGATGTTGCTCAAATATTCTTACTAAGCTATGGAAAGTTTAATGCCAGAACTGGAAAAGAGAGAAAAGAATGAGGAAAGGACACAAAATGTGAGAAAAGAGCATATCCTACGCTGAGTGCTGATTAGCAGTTAGCAGTATAGCCTGTGCAGAATTTCCTTTTATTCTGGTCAATTTAGGCACACTGTTCAAGCTAGGGGAACCTGCTTCCAGATTCCATCAAATCATCAAAGTATCTCCAGCTAGGCATTTTTTTTGTTCTTATTCCCTGATTTCCATCCAATCAGGTGTTTCTTTTGTTTGACGCTGTCTTTCATAGCAGGAGTTTTGTGTAGAATGCTCTTCCCAAGTGCAATTGGCATCAGTAGCTCTCTTTTGAACCAGCTTCTTCAGCTGACCTCCTTCAATGGTTATAAAGTTTAGGCAAGGAGAAAGGCAGTCGTACAGAAGAAATAACTCAAATGTAATCCCCAGTGAATGCCAAGTTGCATAGGATGCCTATTCTCTTTGCATGCCTCTTTGGCAACAGTATATCACTTTATAGTAATAGTATACAGTAAAGCTAAACTGAGTCATTCATGCACAGAAGTGCAGTTCTGACAGAAGCAAGTAATCTGAAGTGCAAGTGTACATATGCAATCAAACAGTATAAATCTTGTTTATCTGCAATAATTTGAGTGAAAAAGGGTTCAGCTCTGCCTGCAAATACATTTGCAGTATATGATTCTGTTTAAAAACAGGTAAGTAAATACACAGTATATAATTTCTGGTTTAGAAATCAATGCAAGACTTCTGATCATTAGGCAGTGGCAACTACTGAAATAGTTTCTAATTTGGTTTTATTTTCACATGTTAGCACCTACTGCTTTTATATAGCACATTTTCCTTAGGTCTGCCCAAAATTAGCACTGGTCATTAGAATGGAGTAAGGATAGAGAGTGGAATGGAGTGATGGGGTGATGTAGTGGCAAAATACAAGACAAAATAAATAATAAAATATCTTCTGCTCTACAAGTTTATGGAACATTACGCTGGCATTTCAGTTTCCAGAATCCACTTCCCACCTTCCTGCACTCATGGGTATTCACTTTCTTCATGCCCTGTTACTTGACTACGTCAAATGAAGACCAGCAACAGGAAGGAAATATTTCTCTCTGGTGCTGCAAAGTCTATAGACTTTCCATGGCCACCATGGAAAGATGATGAGAACTAATATGGGATTGTCTGGAAGGTCAGTAGTAACACCAGGAACATGAAAAGCACGGTCTATTTCAGTGATAAATGCAATATGCTGTTGATTGAAAGCATATATAAAATGATAAACTGTTTTGCTGAGGACTATAGCTACAACCGTTAGTTCTGGGTGACTCTATTTATCTCCTGCATCCTTTTCCTGATTCAACTGTTCCTGTGTTCCAGTGAAACCTGTATTTTTAAGCCCAAATGTTTGATGATGGTGACCTTTCTCAGGATTGGTGCTTTAATGCAGTTTGCTGCATGTTCAGCTATATTTTGTACAAACATCTGCAGCTGGATAGAGGGAGAGATTGGTAGAGATGTTTATAATGGCCATTTAAATGCATTCTTCAGGCCAAAAAAACAGACTCTCAAGTGCATAGATTCATCTTCTGTGCATTGCCCACTGGTTGAATAGCAGCATCTTGACTGCAGTGAATAGCTATGTATTCTAGTGTGGAGCAACCCCTGGTAAAAATTAAAGATTTCAGGATTTGGCCTCGGGAGTTTTTCTTGACTGAGGACTTTGAGATCTCATTAACAAAAGCCAACCATCAGCCAATAAATTGTCATCTTTCTTCAAATAATGTGTTTGACAAATCAGTTTCTCTTGTATTCAATCAGCTTTTTAAGCTGTTCATCATGTTACTTGACATAAAAAACATTTATCAAACAAACGTAGTTGATAAATTTTTACAATATCCTCTGATGTCTTTGTCTGGCTTACAGTTTTGCCTTACAAAGCTCCCTCCAATCCTCACAGCTCTGTCTTGCTCTCTGCCTTCCCTCTCCCCCCTCCACTGCAGGAAGACGAAAGAGAGATAAATATTTTCCCTGTCATCACTTCAGTGTTTCTTCATAACGTTCTGGAACAGTAAATAAACAGCAAAGGCAAAGATTAGAAATTTTTATCTTTCATTGCAGAAGTTCCTTCTAAAACCACTACAGTTTTACACAGAAGTTTATTTATGACTTCAAGAACCATTGGAGGTGCTGGTGGAAATGAAGGATCACACAGAATCACAGAATCACAGAATAGTAAGGGCTGGAAAGGACCTCAAGATCATCGAGTTCTAACCCCCCCTCCATGGGCAGGGACACCTCCCACTAAACCATGCCATCCAAGGCTATGTCCAACCCCACCTTGAACGCCGCCAGGGATGAAGCATTCACAACTTCCCTGGGCAACCCATTCCAGGGCCCCACCACCCTCACAGTAAAGAATTTCTTCCTCAGATCCAATCTAAACCTCCCCTGTTTAAGTTTAAACCCATTACCCCTTGTCCTCTCACCACAGTCCCTAATGAAGAGTCCCTCCCCAGCATCCCTATAGGCCCCCTTCAGGTATTGGAAGGCTGCTATGAGGTCTCCACGCAGCCTTCTCTTCTCCAGGCTGAACAGCCCCAACTTTCTCAGCCTATCTTCATATGTAACTCCATTGTAAATTTGTAGTAACATATATGTCACAGTATTGTGATAAGATCACATGTGTGAGATAGATTTACTACAAGCAAAGGACGTATCTGATTTGCTTGTGAGGATGAGGAAGGTAAAGTATGGGTTGGATGACACCAACTGTTCAAAGGAAGTCTGACAAGGGCTAAGGAAGCAGTGCAATCTTATAACCCAGAGCTCTGTTCCCTGGGGGCTGCTTCTGCTGGAGAATTCTGAAATGCTCCCTATAACATTGGCAGGCTGAATTTTGGGGGAAGGTTTCTCTCTGTGTGTCTGTGCGTGGGAATGTGGTGATGGGGGGGTGGTGGTGAAAGTCTTTCCAGTGTAGCATTATGAGTTTCTTATTCTTGCATGCTGTGCAAGAACAAAACAAAACAAAACGAAACAAAACAAAAAAAAAACAAAAACAAAAACAAACAAACAAACAAAAAAAAAACAAAAAAAAAACAAACCAAAACTCCACACTTCTTAGAGATTTCCATCACTGGATTAGCACATTTGTCATCACTGTGTATCTTTGTCTTACAAAGCACACGCAAAAGAGACCTTGATTCCTGTCTGCTAGGCGTCCTGATTTCAGTGACAGCAGAAACTGTCAGCAGTACTTTATCCAAAGTCAGCCTACAGGGCCACAGCTGACTCCTTAAACTATCTGACACTAGCCATTTCTGTTGGAATCTGAGGCTAGCAGAAGTTAGTATATATCCGAACCAAAAAAGACACAGAGAAAAATACTATGCAGCGTAAATGCAGTCAAATCAAGATACTTAGACCTAGTGAGTGGTCCTGTTTCACTTGACTGTATAGGTGTACGCCCATGTGAACTTCTGAAGAATGTCTTTAAAGTGTAACAAAGAAATATACTTTCTTCAAGTGCTTACGTCCTTGGCAAAGGATCATTATCAGGAAAAGGAAACATGATCTTGTACTGCCATACATGTTTAGCCCGCTTTACTGAAGAAATTAGCTTATATTTAAGAAGGGGAAAATGGATGATCTGGGGAATTACAGACCACTCAATCTCACCTCTGTGCCTGGCAAAATCTTGGAGCGGATTCTCCTGGAAGGCATGCTGAGGCGCATGAAAACCAACAAGGTGCTTGGTGACAGCCAGCATGGCTTCACTAAGGGGAAATCCTGCCTGACCAATCTGGTGGCCTTCTATGAAGGGGCTACGGAACTGAGGGACAGGGGCAGAGCAGTTGATGTCATCTACCTGGACTTGTGTAAAGCCTTTGACACTGTCTCACATGACATTCTTCTCTCTAACTTGGAGAGACATCAATTTGATAGGTAGACCACTCGGTGGATAAAGAACTGGCTGGATGCCTGCACGCAAAGAGTAGTGCTCAGTGGCTCAATGTCTAGCTGGAGACCAGTAACGAGTGGTGTCCCTCAGGGATCGGTGTTGGGACCGGTCTTGTTCAACATCTTTGTGGGTGACATGGACAGAGGGATTGAGTGCACCTTCAGCAAGTTTGCCGATGACACCAAGCTGTGTGGTTCAGTTGATAGGTTGGAGGGAAGGAATGTCATCCAGAGGGACCTTGACATGCTTGTGAGGTGGGCTGATGCCAACCTGATGAAGTTTAACCATGCCAAGTGCAAGGTCCTACACCTGGGTTCAGAGCAATCCCAGGCACAGCTACAGGTTTGGCAGAGAAGTGATTCAGAGCAGTCCTGCAGAGAAGGACTTGGGGGCGTTGGTTGATGAGAAAAAGAACATGAGCCGGCTGCAGTGTGCGCTTGCAGCCCAGAAAGCCAACCATATCCTGGACTGTATCAAAAGGAGTGTGACCAGCAGGTCAAGGGAGGTGATCCTTCCCTTCTACTCTGCTCTTGTGAGGCCTCACTTGGAGTATTGTGTGCAGTTCTGGTGTCCTCAACATAAAAAGGACATGGAACTGTTAGAACAAGTGCAGAGGAGGGCCATGAGGACCATCAGGGGACTGGAGCACCTCCCATATGAAGATAGGCTGAGAAAACTGGGGCTGTTAAGCCTGCAGAGGAGAAGGCTGCATGGAGACCTCATAGCAGCCTTCCGATATCTGAAGGGGGCCTATAGAGATGCTGGGGAGGGACTCTTCATTAGGGACTGTAGTGAGAGGACAAGGGGTAACGGGTTCAAACTTAAACAGAGGAAGTTTAGATTGGATCTGAGGAAGCAATTCTTTACTGTGAGGGTGGTGAGGCGCTGGAATGGGTTGCCCAGGGAAGTTGTGAATGCTCCATTGCTGGCGGTGTTCAAGGCCAGATTGGATATAGCCTTGGATGACATGGTTTAGTGTGAGGTATCCCTGCCCATGGCAAAGGAGTTGGAACTCGATGATCTTGAGGTCCTTTCCAACCCTAACTATTCTATGATTCTATGATTCTTATGAAATTGTGTTGTCTGTTCCGTCGCTTTCCCCTTAGCTTCTTCCTCCCAACAGCCTGCACCTTTCATGCCCAGTAGGTGTGAAACCTGCTCACCAATTTAGGAAATGTTCATAGAAGAAGGATGAAAAAAATTCAGCCAGGATAGATGGCATCCAGTGCCTAGAAAAAAACTGTGACGAATGCTCTTCAGGGAAGAAACTTTGCTAAAACTCAGTCTATTCGCATTCTGAGAGGGGGCATTGACGTGGTCAAAGTACGTGCACTGACTATCTGATCAGTGCAGCGCAGCTCTGAGCCAGACAAGCTGCATAATGTGCTTTGTGTGCAGCAGAAGAGATGAAGAGAGCAGTATGTGAAAGATGTTATTTTGGGGAAAAGGAAGGAACTGGAAATGTTAAAAGAGAGAATTACGGCCACGCAGACTTGAAGTTTCACTATGAAAGGAACAACGTGTTTTGAAAGAAGCAAAAGGTTATGTGTTGTGCATCATCCTGTTTATTGTTGCTGCAGTTGCAAGCAGCCCTCCCACAGGAATGGCTGTTTGCAGTGTATATTTAGATTACGGTGATCAGATTTCTCCACACTGCTCTACAGTACAGGTCAAAACTGTGCTGCTTGTTTTCATTTTCAACTGTAATATTAAACATTTTGTATGGGGACACATAAACTCTTCCTTTTCAAATAAAGATATAAGCAACAATATATCTTCCCAAGTGTTGTTTTATGAAAATTTTTATTATTTTATTATTTTTTATTTTATTAAAAAAACAACAGAAAAAACTAATTGTCCCCTAATTCAGTGCTACAAGCACAGAATTTTTTCATGGGATCAAAGCTATACAGCATTACATAATGGTGATTGGAATAGCTGTGTACTGTCAATATTAACTCCAACCTTGATTTCCAGCTCTTCCCACCATTAAATCTCTTATGTAGTTTACAAGTCCTGTTTGTCTGTTGGGTCCTCAGATGAAGAAACTTATAAGAGTCTACAGAATCTGCATGATAATTATTTTTGCTCAAGAGGCTGTTAGGACAAGCCTCATTGCAGGTTTTGACCATCTGGCAATAGCAGAGATTTACTGTGTTTTCTTCCTTCACAAGTAGCTCAGAAAGTGAGTTGACCATGGTAATAATTTCCCAAAATCTCTTTCCGAAATGCCAGGTGGTCTGTTTGCAGCTGACTAAGGGCTCTGAAGATAAAATTTCTGTGGGTACTGTTTTAGGCATTAAGGGGGCTGTCCAGGAAGTGGTTGGAAGGACTACCAGCTGATGTGAAGATCTCATGCCCTGTGTATGGAACAAATGACGCTGGCAGAACGCAGTGCCTCTGAGCAGGAAGATCTCTGAGTACTGGTTTACCTCACAAGCCTCATCCCAGAAGAATAAGCATTAGAAATCCCTGTCTAACCATGTTTGTAGGCCACTGGCAACCTAGACTATCCAAAAGATGACAAGCAGCGTGGTCTTGCTTAATTATTGTTGCAGAACAATCAGCACATAACTGGTATGGTTAAGACTGTGTCTGCTGCATGCAGTGCCTGCCTTCTCTGGACACTTTGTAGCTTGATGTCCACACTGCACCTTGGCAGTGAAGATGTGGACTGGCTATAGCAATCATTTCAAACCGCCGTTTATCTCTTGCAGCTAGTTTGCTAGTTAGGTAAGAGATTTTGCCAGTTAGGTGAGGGAACTCTTCCTGTTAAATCCTTTGGGGAGTTTCTGAGCTCTGGGCTGTGACTGTAATTATTGCTAGCAGAGGCACTACAGTTAGGGATGAAGGCAAATCCATCATGCAGAAGTAACAGGTGGTTTTGGACAGACTTGAGAATAGGCCAGTGATTAAAGGCCAGTAATAGTACACTGTGGGCCCCAGGTTGAATTTTCTCAAAACCAGCTTGTGTAGAGCAGCTCCACTGTGAACTGTGCTGGAACATATGCCAACACCTGCATCTAGAAGGTCACTTGAATCAGCGGAACACCATCTAGCCAATTTTCAGGCAGGCAGCAGTGGAAAAAGGCTGTACCTCCATTAGCACTAGGTTGCATCAGAAGAGACACAGTGACTTTTCTTCTTGCCTAGATTTGCTAGTTCTTTCTGTTCCTGCAGTCTTGTTTAGAAGCTTTAATACACCATGAAACAGTGCAATAGGTGGTATTCATCTTGTTTTGCCTGTGGCCACCTAAAATCTAGGCATATACTCTGATACCCCGCAGTCAGAGAAGAAGAGATTAACGCTTCCAGCTTCTAACCCTGTGCATCTTAGGCACCTGCCCTGGAACAAGTTACTTCTACAGGCTGGCCTTACTTCACCAAATGCTTTTCCTACTATATGAACTGTCAGTGAGATTTTTTGTACATGTATAGATGTCCTCAGAGATTTCTAAAAGATTACTGTCTTTTGGTTCCAGCCTAATGAAGTGTGGAGACTGTGTATAGAGCAAATATGCTTCTAGTTAGGGTAGCTCTCAAACCCAAAATGTAGGATCCTTTTGTTGAAAACCCTTGTTGTGAGGTAGGCTTAAGCAAACAGAATGGGGCTGGTGCAGGTGGGTGACTGACAGCACAGAACAGTCAGACATAGGCCAAACTTCCAGGGCCTAACTGCATCAGCAAATTACACTAAAGCTTCCCCTCCAGATGACCAGAAAAAAAGAATTCATTTTCTAGCATGTAACAAGCTGATGCATTGTTTTATTCTTGGTAATAGGTAATGGGAAAGATCTTGTCCTCTGGATAGCCCTGTCACAGTTTTTGGGATGTCTGTCTTCCTTGGGTGAATTAGCATTAAAGGGCATCCTCAGGTCCTCTGGAGTACTTCCTACTAAAGGTATGTTAATCTTACAACACCAGATTGCCAATTTTTTGGCTTTTTTTGGTAGTCTTTTGTGGAACCCAGTCTTGGCCTGCTTTGTTCCAGGTCACTTTGGAGCCTATATTGAAGCATATGTGCAGAAGCAAATGGCAGATCGTATCTTAATGTGCACTGCCAGAGTTCTGTTAAGACCAACAGCTCCTGTTCAGATCCCAAAAGACAGAATTTCAGGAAAGGCAAAGCCACCAAACAGACAAAAGTAAAGGCATGAAATGGAAAACTCAGGCATTGTTCGTGCGAGCTACTGGGTATCAAAATTCTGACTACTTGGAGCTGATGCAGGTGTCCACGGTCAGGAAAGGTTCAACCACAATGACAAACAAAAATGGAAATACAGCCAAAATGGAAGCTCTGGGATCATGTTTAGATAAGGCGAGTGACATCCAGAGTCCTTTGAAGATACAGAGAAGGAAAGGCATGACTAGACCAGATGAAGGAAGTGCAGAGAAACTCTTGCGTGGACCAGATGTTGATGAACAAACATACCTGCATGGAAGCAGCCTGTCAGAAAAAAAAACTGGGTGAATTTTTTGCAAGATTATGAGTTTCAGCCAGAGCAGGGCTGTGCTTCACATTGCCACACTATAATTGGAGGCCCCAAGACAGATTTATGGTGCCATCAAACCACAGTCTTAGTTTTACTAACTACTCTGTATTTTTAATGGTGCTTAAGAGCTTTATTGCAGTTGGGCATTTTACTGTGTTTAGACATGGTTTTAACAACTGAGTTAGCTCTCATGATGCTGCCAGTTACAGTCAGTGTGGAGACATAGAAGTCTTTTCAGCTCTGTAACCTAGTAGACAGGGTTATATTTTGGTCTTGAAGAGGTTAAGAATAACTAGAGGCCACTATATTGAACACAGATTCTCCCTGTATTTGCTGACGTCCAGCTCAGATGGTGTCAACTGACTTCATTTGTTAAGGATTGTGTTTAAACAAGCTAAAGAATTTCTAAAGGAGCAAAACTTCAGAGGCTTTTTCCAGCCTTGAATGAATCCCATGGAGAGAGTGAGTTGAGAGAAGGAAACAAGCAGAAAAAGTAAAATGCAGGCAGATCCAACCTGAAATCAAAACTGTTGCTTCATGCTGAGGAAAACAACCAACTGTTCTCTTCTAAGCTTTCTTTTAAAATATTTGAACTTGTTTAAACAGTAATAATGTGACTTACTTGACTTTTAAAGCACAAGATAATTTAAATTTTAAAGGACAAAACCAAACCCTAAAATTTTTGGAAGAAAGAAAAGAGAAAGAAAACTAAGGTTTTGTCCTGCAATTTTCATGTCAGCACAGGAATGATATACACTGCAGGAGACTGACTTAATTTTTTTATGAGCCATCAATGATTTATTAGAAATCACCATGTTGTTCCCAAAGAAAGAAACACATTTCATTAGGTGGCAAGGGATGGCATAAGGAAACGATCTGTTGAGTTATTCTCTCTCAGATCCCATTCTCTCTTCCCAAAATACATTTATTATTATGCAGTATTAGGTGGGGAAGTGAATTCTGGAAGCCAAAGAGTCCAAGGGACATTATTTGTCATGCTAACATAAGATCAATGTTTCTAAATCAGGTGTGAAAAAGCTTACATTAGCTACTTTAAATAGGGTAGAAACATCCCAAATTTATCCTAAAAAAATGATAGTGTAAGGTTACTATTTATTATTAGTCACAGCTGATTATTTCAGAGATAGCTTTGGCTCTATTCCGTGGTAAATCTGCTGTCACCAGCCGAGCACTGCGGCCACCCTTCTTGCCAGTAGTCAGCTTTGGGCAGTGGATCAACTGAATGCCTTAAATTCTGTATTGAACCTTGGCATTATTATGGAAGAAGTCTGCAGCCAATTCATGGGTCCCTGGTATAGCTCCAACAGCTTAACAGATGGATCACTAGCAAGTCTATTCTCCATTTCTCTGTTAAATATTCATGGAGTCAGCATGCACATAGGCCCAAGTGTGCCCCTGGAGGTGCCAGCAAGGGTCTGTGATCTGGGGAGGATGTCAAACTGGCTAGTGGAAGTCTGAGGGCAGAAACATTTTCTGCAAGGACCCATCCTTCAGTGCAGTATATGGAGTGACAGCCATATGTGCAACTGTGCTGGTGAATATGTCTGCAGTGCCTGCTTATACAATCTATTAACAGGCTAGTGGCATACTGAATGTTAATATGGGGAAACAGTGAAAGACAACAAGGAAATGACTTGGACTGAGTTGAAGCATCAACCAAAGTAAAAGTCTTCCTCTTAGCTTGCTGTGAACTTGAAGAAAAAAAATTAGCTACTTTCCCCACCCCCCATACCCCCTTAGAGTATATGACTCCTATTTTCAGAATGTACTACTGAAAACATTGTGAAATGCAAGTTCATACAGCCCTGCAGATTGCTGAGTGTTTTTAGATCCCAGTCAGGGTTAGAATGATGTTTTCCTTGTTATTATTTAATACTGTCATCGAAAAAACAGCCAAACTGACCTCTGAAGTACCAGGGTTCCTATATGAGTATTGGGCTACCTTATTGGGCAATACTGTATATCAACACCTACAATGTTTTTTAACTCTGCAATATCTACAAAGCCTTAGGAGTGCTCTTCGAAAGTCTGTGGTAAAAAGAGGTTGCAGATTTTTACTTGACAAATTTATGTTTCCTCTGCTATACCAGAAATAGAATTTATCATGCCTTATTAAAAATCTTGCAGAGAAGTAATTTGTGGTTGTTACAATGGTCTGTACTGCACAGAGTATGGACAATTAGAAAAAAAAAATCCTGGGAAAGAACATATTTACTCCCTCTTGAAAGATTTGCACCCAGTCCTTTGAAATTACACAATGGTAACAAGCTACTATATAACCAGTATTCATAATACAATCAGTTTGAATAAAGGTGAAATATTTCAAGTGAACTTCATGCAAGCCTTTTTATACCATGATATTACAGAATATCTGTGATATTCACATGTTGTAATGAAGAAACAAACATTTCTGCATTTGCCAGTGACATGCTAGACATAAGTACAATAAGCATTAAAATTAAGATCGGATGCCTGGGAAAGGCTGTACTGCAGGCTCCTGCCTCCTTTTGCGCAACAGCATAAGGCTTTTAATGCTACTTAACTTAGGCTGGAAGTCTCCTCCTTAGCCAGGAATTCAGAAAACTGTTTGCCCCAAAGCTGGTTCTAAGCATGATTTCGTACTGTTGTACTATTAGCTATATTAATGGAAGAAAATTAGTGTTCTAGTACTGTCTTCTATTTCCCAAATGATGCAACAGAGTATGTGTTTCCAAAGGACATAGTCTGTATGAAAATTGTGAGGTATATTAACTGATTTTTAGATACATTTCAGATGTTTGTCACAACCTGAACTGTGCACCACGATGCTTCTGTAAGGTGATGTAGTAAGCTACACGGCTCAGCTAATATACCATTAAACATTGTATCCAACATAGTCTGGTTATCCTTGTAGACCAGCAAGACCTTTTCTCTGTGATAGATAGAGGTATTTCTGAAAAGCTGCTATATAATTTGCTGCAAGAAGTAGTCTTTCAGTCAGCTCAAAACTAACACAAACCAAGTGTTTTAGAAAGTAAGTTCAAAGTATGCAGACTGAACTTCATTTACAAAAGGACAATAGAGACTATCACCTAAAAGTATGTATATAATACCAGGAGATTAAATTTGACACTTGTAAATGAACATGTCTGAAAAAGTAAATGCCAGCTTACTTTAAAACCAAAACTATTTTTGCTGCGTTCGTAGTCAGTTGGGCTGGGGAAGGGGAAATAGGAAAATACTTCTAAAGGAAAATTTTGTTATTTTTCCTTCAATAAAAGTTTGTTCCTTGAGACTGATTATTCAGACCTTCCTTGAAGATCTTTGGTGGAGAGAAATAGTGAAAAAAATCCTGATTTAAAGCATAGCTACAAAACTGGTATTTATGCTTAAGGTAAGACCAGAAATATGATTTGAAAGCTTCAGTGCAGTTATGACTGATTTCTTTTGCTGGGGTGTGCAACTGTTCAGCACATTTGACTCACTGCTTGTTCTAGATGGACTGCTTTTATTGGTGGCTCTATGCATGACAATGATCACTTCCCTTAATTTTTTATATTTCACTACATCTATTAGAAAAAATGAGTAATAGTTCTCGCCTAAGTGTTGATTCATTCAAATGTTCAATCATAAAAGCATGGATAAGTGACTAATTAATGAGTAACTGTATCAACATCTTCAGTCGGAATATCCCCTCTAAAAGTACAAAGAACATATTAATCAAGAACGCAGTGTCACATGCTTTTGGGCACTAATTTAGAAATTATTCTGTTCCTTGTACGCTAGCAATTGAAAACCTGCTTTACAGAAATGCTGGGAACCTAATTTAAGACTTTGCAGAGTGTAATTTTGTTCAGCTCTTGAAATATCGTGGCTTAAACCATTCATAATGGAAATAGAGTGAATAGGACAGGTCACTTCCTAGTGAAAATTAATCCAGTAAGTGAAAATTTATTTTTGTTCCAGAATATGTCCTTGCTCATTTGGTTTATAAATTTATAGTCTATTTATTTTGCTTCACTTAAGTAACACACCTTTAGCAATGACTATCAACAGCCTTCTACCAGTATTGGAAAATCTCAGTTAAAAATAAGAAGGAAATAATTGTTCTAGTAGGAAATAATGTCATGTTCTAGTAAACTATTAAAAAACTTGAAACATGTCATTTAGTTAATCATGAAGTGTTTGATTTTTGATCACTGCCACAAATAAAAATCAAGCACTCCAAATTAAGAAATAGACTGTAACTGAAGAGTTATTTTCTTTTTGTGATTATTTAAAAAAATAAATTGACATCTTCAGAGTACTTTCAACATTTTTCCATGTGAAAAATTTGCAATACTTGACTTGTTCCTGGCAACAACTTTTACTTTAGCCAAATAGTTTTTAACAACGAAGCAAGTTGTGGAAAAACTCTCAATCATTTTTTTAGTTTCAGTAGTATTTTATTAATATTTATTTCACAGTTGTTCTGTTTGCTAGATAAGCGAGAAGTGAACTTCACAAACATGTGAGTGCTAATTATAGTATGTTTGATAAGCAACTGAAAGTTCTCATTTCCACTTTGACTGATACCAAAATAGTCTATCTTATGATATTTTGACACATCTCTTTAAAATCCTCTGCTAAATAAGGAAGATAAGAAATAAATGTGTGAAAACAGAGAGCAGAAGAATATATTTTTTTTAAGATCTGAGAAGCTTTGAATTTGTTTATTATTTTTGTCAATGTTTATGGTTAGTTCTTCAGTATTGTGGAATTACTTCAATTACATTATGTCACCCTCCACGAGTATTGGCTTGGTACTACCATAGTACTTCTTGATCTAGTTACAGTAGATCATACAACGTATACACACACATGCAGCTGGGTGAAGACAGAGGAGGAGAAATAACGTAATAGTAAGAAACCAACATGCTTACACATTGCATCAAAATAGGTTGTTATCATTTGTTCCTGGCAGAAGTCCAGCCACATATGGCACAGGGAATCTTGTGGGTACAGCCTAATTTTGTGGTGTGTGGTGCAATGTGCCCTGCTGAATCCTGGTCCTCTCATCATCCAGGCATGTGGCCAGGACCATTCCATGCTAAGCTCTTAAGGCCATCATGCTCAGGTTTCTTTCTCAAGGATAGCAGTGATACAGTGGAGAAGCAGAATAGAGTGTAATTAGGTTTCATTCCTGCAGGGATCAAGATATGACTGGAGAACTCACTTGACTTGTACATCTGAGAAGCATTCCCAGGTCCCTGACCTTTAGATGACAATGTGCATAAAAGGACCATCTAGATCCTTAATGAAACTCTTAAATTACTTTTAAAGGAACCACTTAAAATCTGAGTCAAGAGGCAACACATATGTCCAAGCACAAAAGTAGTGCTATAGGATTTCTTTTCTGCATTCATTTACGCCTTGTGAAATTGTTTTCTGCACTGCTGTGATACAGTTCCTTCCATTATTCTCTCAAAGGAATCATTGTCTCATATTTTTTCCCCTTTGGTGTGTTTGGCTTCCTGCTTTAATCTAATTCTCACAGCTCAGGGGAATCATCAGACCTGGCTGAGATTTGTATCTTTTCAGAGAGCTCATCAATAGTTTACATAATGCTGTGGCAGGGCCAGGGTTCACACAGCTGGAGAGGTACTCGGCAAGAGTCCTCTGTTAAGCAGAAAAAGCCTTCTTGAGAATCATAACTTTGTTTAAAGAGGTTTTTTTTCTGAAGAAAAAGCCAAAACAACACAAAAGCGGTGTGTGCAGGTTTGCTGGCAGCTGGTGTGCTGTGACTGATGATGCTTGTGTTAATTATGCTCTCACTATTACCATGTGATCCACCCATCTGCTTTTTGAAGCCAGCTGTTTTCCTTTATCTTCCTGTTGAACTACCAGCTATTCAGGGTAGTGACCATCTTTAGGTGGTGATCAAGGAGAGAAGCAAGCACAATGAAACTCTGATATGGGGGAAGCAGTGTTATTACTCAAATAATCAAATTAAGAAGCTAGTAAAATACTGCTTTAGCCGCATTATGCTTTCCAGCTTATATGTCTTTAAATATTAATAGGATGGGACCAAGAATGTGTTAAGAAGAAATTGTTGAGCCTTGCCTTTTCTGGAATTCAGAAAATGTTCTTAGCCATCGTCAGATGTCTAATAACGCAAGTTTTAATAAAAAATGTTTGCCATGCAACTAATACAAATGTGGTTTACTTGATTTAATTATATCTCTCCAATTTGTGGCTGGTTGCTTAAGTCAATGGTCTTCCTGCCCTTTATCAGATAAGCCATACCTTTTAGCCTGGAAAAGTCATGCCTTTTAGCCTTTTGTTCAACAGAACACTGGCATTCATGTGGAGAGCAGCCATTCTCCAGGCAGTCATGCACATGAAAAAAAAAATCATGTTCCTGTAAAATAATGGAAAAGGCACATGAACATAGTTAAACAACTGTTCAGAACCAAAAAAAGTTTGTGAACTGTTGCTTTGCAGTGTTTGTTCAGTTCTTGACCAAACAACCGAAGATATATATATATATATATATATATATATATATATAACCACACCAAACACAACAGCATAAACAAAGCTGTTCTTATTATTCCAGAATTATTGTTCTGGCCTTTAACCAGCAAATATAATCTTGTTTTCTCTCTCGGAAGAACACCCTCCCCCTCCACCCTGCCTTTAATCGTCCCATGTGTTATTTTTTTGATCTCATAAAATATTTTCTTTTAAGAAGCAAAAAGATCCCAACCAACCAACAAAAAAAAAAAAAAAAAAAAAAAATCAGTTAACAGGATTTCTTAGAGATCTTACCCATGGATAAAGAAAAGGCTATAGGTTATTTAAAATTACCTTAATGTTGCCCTGTGGAAATTTAAGTAATATTATTATTGTTCAGATTATCTTCAGCTTTCCTCTTTCTGCTGATCTCCTTGAACTACATCGCAGAGCTTACTTTTCCCTTAAACATCATTTGATCAAATGGGTTAAAAGAGAGTAGAATTTTAAGGGGTATAATGTTGCATGTTAGAGACGGGAAATTTCTGCAGGATAGACTTGTTCACACTGCACAAGCATTTAGGCCTTTATGTCACATGTGGGAAGAACTAAGTGAAACTAGTCTGAACATAAAAGATGTGTTGATATAATGGCATGCTAGAAACAGAAATTTGCAATTGCCAAGTTTTTCATGTAATTGAAACATTTTAGAGAAACTTGAGATTTCCCATGTGCTCCTTGAAATTTCATGGCAATATTCACAGATCTGACTCAAATGTAATTCTTGGTTGAGTCAGTGCTTTCAAGTTTCTGTGACGTAGTCTTTGCTAGCAAGGTATCTTTTGCAACTGGAAAGGCCTTGAGTGTATGAAATTGGAAATGTAGAACTTTAAAAATAAAGTCTAAACAACACAATTTAAACTTTCAGAATTTTTGTAAAGGCATGAAAAATATCCATCAGTCTGATGTAGCTATGTAATGTTATAATCTGCCTGAGCTACAATTTATTTTCCAGCATAAGGAAAATCTGATATCACTGACATATTGTAGCCTGGATTTAGAACTAAGAAGGAAAAAGTATTCAAGGCTATGAATGAAATAATTCTCAAAGGAAAACTGGAGTCCCTCATTTAAAAATCTGGCTTCTATAGCTCTGGCTTATTGCATTTGAGTGGGTATTGGAGGGATTTATGAAGAGTGAGAGGTTCCTCTTATTAGCAGTGGGTTACACATAATTTTAGCATGGCAGCTGAGATAAAGATGCAGATTCTTCCTGTCATCCTAGTCTTAATGAATCTAGCAGGAGCTCTGGCACTTCCTCAGAGCCAAGATTTTAATCTTGAAGTTTACTGTGAATTTTTCTGGATTTTGACTTTTTATAAATCTGAACAAGTTGAATAGAGATTTTTCTTGTGGTTTTATTGATTATGTGTTTCCTTTAAAGCTCTGACCACTTGTTTGTAAGAGAGGTTGCTAACTGACATGTCAAATTTTCTTGAATAAATAATCCAGTTCTTAGAAAATATTATATCATCTACTGTTGTTTCCAATTTCTCAGGCATATATAAACATTATTCTATGTTAATTCTTCCTGAGTGTAAGTATTACTTTGAAAAGTGTGGTAACTGGATTGCTTTGTGTACTTCTAACATCTAAAGCGAAATGGACCCTTTAAACATATATCAAAGCAATTAACCTTCTTATCGTGTGCTTGGGAGCATGCAAGGTGAAGCAGCACTCTGGTGACATCATTGTCAGGTCACCCAACAAATAATACTGAAATCATACAGAAAGGTGTGCCCTGAGGCATGCTGTTGCCATAATTAGGTTGAATGCTCCCTTGGAAATGATGCCGTATTGCAAGAGCATTTGCAGGAACTAATTGTGGTATGCTTTTGCATCAGCATTGGCGTACAGCATCATTTATGGTCTGAAAATAGCTGTAATTGTGTGCATGATTGAGTCATTTCCTGAATTTAGTATCCTAAGCAGAGTACAAATTAAATGACTAACACACTCTTGACTTTGTCATCTTTTTTATCTCTGGCTGGATTCTTAAAAATATCTCTCTGTGCTTTTGCATTTTTAAGCCAAATTAGATTTGGTGTATTTTAATGCTGCTGAGACTGACAGGTTAGGAATAATCATTGTTCCCAGACAGAGCTCACACAGGTACTGCGAGATCTTCCCAGCCCCTTGCAGCTCCGCTAGTGTGTTTCTGGTCTGCACCACCTCTGCTGTGCCAGGGACTGCAGATTTATTCTGAACAGTAGGTGCAGTGAATTTTTGAAATGGAGAAATGGTCAGGGGGAGGATGAGGTTGAGGTTGGCACTCCTGTTTCATTTGCAGCTCAAGTTGGAAACAAATGCACTCTCCTCAGGTACTTCTACTGTTATATCATATCAGTCTGCATCTCAGGAGGACCCATTTCCTCTGAAATTTTGCCTGTGGTCCTCTGCAACTCACAGGGGCACTTTCTCTTTGTTGTGAGGCTGCACTCTTGTCTTTTTAACTGGCAGATCCTCCAGAGAGGATGAAATGACAGTTGTTTGCAGTCTCGTGAAAGCAAAATAAACAACTGGCACTGTTTTTTTAAATAGTGTTAAAGATCTAGAATCCTGCTGCCACTCAGAGGTTGCAGCATATTAATTATGAATCATCAATATTTTTGGTGCCATTATTATCACACACACACAAAAAAAGAACCTACCGTACTTGCATTCATATCAAAACCTTTTATTTCATTTATTTGGACTGCTTTTCTATCCTGTACCAGTTAATCACTAGCCCTATTTCAACTCAGAATCTGAATGTTATTTACCATCTGTCTCCAAGGGATGCACTTGCCAAGTCCCTTAATTTGCTATAATTGGCAGGTTTTCAGTGTACATAATTTATATTAAAAAAAAAACCCACCCGCAATCCTGAAAAAAAGAAGATTAATTAAACCATTTCTTCTGGGCCCCTAGAAGTGTTCCAAAAGAATAGCTTTAAGGCCGCAAGGTCTGCTCTGTGTATGTGCTGTCACAGCTGATCACATTAAAAATGTATGCTGGGTTGGTCCCTTGTGCCCCTGCGCTGGTCAGAAGGATGTCACTGGCACCTGGGTAACATCACACATAAACAGTGAATTAAACATCTTGCATTTGCATTTGTGCCTTTTGTTCGCACACTAGAAACTCCTAGGCTGCAGTATAATTTATGGATACCTCCATGTAAGCATTTCTGCAGCTGATATGATTGGAAACACCATGGAAGAGAAAAAAAAAAAAACAAAACAAAAAAACAAAACCTCAAGCAGATGTACAGAATACTAAATAGAGCTACTGAAAGACCACAAATGGACTGAAAGACATTGCACATGTGCTTTGTAAACATGATTTATACCTTCCTTTCTCATAACTTCTCACTCCTGACAGCACCTGGTTAATGAGCGCATGGTGCAGTGATGTAATGCCCTTGTAGGCAGCTGTCAATCTGGGAGATGTCAGCAGTTCTCCTGAGTTACCTGTGTGAGGATGCAGCTGACTGCTATGTCTCTTCTGCTGCAGTTCTCCCCCTGCCCTTTCAAGACAGTGACAGAGACAAGGTTGGCGAAGGGATGGGGATGATTCATTATGTTTGGCCTGGAAAAGAAAAGGAACAGATGAATGTGGATATTTCCTTGCTCATTTTACCAGATCTATGATGAGATCCAAGTGATATGTGAGACCTTCACCAGCCTCCAAAGTTGCTGACATGTGACCATACAACCTTTTTGTGTGCCAGTCACTGTGTATTTATTTATGTAAGCCACCTAAGAAAAGCACAAATTAACTAAATATTGTTAAAATAAAGCTGGAAAGGTCCGCTTCTATCTCTACTCCATTACAGTTTGACATGTACCATTTCAGACTCAAATGAGAGATGCTTTTTTCTTGTATTGCTCCTGTCCCAGTGGCTTAAACAGCCCCTTTTTCAAATTCAGGTATTCAAGTTTGCTAACACTAACTCTTCTAAGGCACAATGAAAACATAGGTGAAGTTGAGAGGAAATTTTAGTTTTCTTTTGACTTCATGGAATATCAGTTGTCTTTTCTTTGGGGAAAACATATTTTCCAATGTCGTGAGATGATTATTTTTCATAGTATTTCAAATAGAAAAATGTAGGCTTTGTGACTGGACATAAGCTGTACTGATAATAATGGTTTAGGAAGTCATTCTGAAATAAGGAGGGATGAAGCAATAGCTGTACTGTTCACTAGATTAGCTACTGTCAGTTCTTTGAAATCTGTATTTTATGGAAGAATACTTTCAAGGTTTCCTTCCCCAGTGAAATTCTGGAAAATTTCCTGCCAGGCCAGTTTCTGTGGAAATCATAGAATCATAGAATCATAGAATAGTTAGGGTTGGAAAGGACCTCATGATCATCGAGTTCCAACCCACCTGCCATGGGCACAGACACCTCCCACTAAACCATGCCATCCAAGGCTATGTCCAACCCCACCTTGAACGCCGCCAGGGATGAAGCATTCACAACTTCCCTGGGCAACCCATTCCAGGGCCCCACCACCCTCACAGTAAAGAATTTCTTCCTCAGATCCAATCTAAACTTCCCCTGTTTAAGTTTAAACCCATTACCCCTTGTCCTCTCACCACAATCCCTAATGAAGAGTCCCTCCCCAGCATCCCTGTAGGCCCCCTTCAGGTATTGGAAGGCTGCTATGAGGTCTCCACACAGCATTCTCTTCTGCAGGCTGAACAGCCCCAATTTTCTCAGCCTATCTTCATATGGGAGGTACTCCAGTCCCCTGATCATCCTCGTGGCCCTCCTCTGCACTTGTTCTAACAGTTCCATGTCGTTTTTGTTTTGAGGACACCAGAACTGCACACAATACTCCAAGTGAGGTCTCACGAGAGCAGAGTAAAGGGGCAGGAGCACCTCCCTCGACATGCTGGTCATGCTCCTTTTGATGCAGTCCAGGATATGGTTGGCTTTCTGGGCTGCAAGCGCACACTGCCGGCTCATGTTCATTTTTTCATCAACCCACACCCCCAAGTCCTTCTCCGCAGGGCTGCTCTGAATCACTTCTCTGCTAAACCTGTAGCTGTGCCTGGCGTTGCTCTGACCCAGATGTAGGACTTTGCACTTAGCATGGTTAAACTTCATCAGGTTGGCATCAGCCCACCTCACAAGCGTGTCAAGGTCCCTCTGGATGGCATTCCTTCCCTCCAACCTATCAACTGAACCACACAGCTTGGTGTCATCGGCAAACTTGCTGAGGGTGCACTCAATCCCACTGTCCATGTCACCCACAAAGATGTTGAACAAGACCGGTCCCAACACGGATCCCTGGGGGACACCACTCGTTACTGGTCTCCAGCTAGACATTGAGCCACTGAGCACTACTTTTTTCGTGCGGCCATCCAGCCAGTTCTTTATCCACCGAGTGGTCTACCTATCAAATTGATGTCTCTCCAAGTTAGAGAGAAGAATGTCATGTGAGACAGTGTCAAAGGCTTTACATAAGTCCAGGTAGATGACATCAGCTGCTCTGCCACTGTCCCTCAGTTCCGTAGCCCCTTCATAGAAGGCCACCAGATTGGTCAGGCAGGATTTCCCCTTAGTGAAGCCATACTGGCTGTCACCAAGCACCTTGTTGGTTTTCATGTGCCTTAGCATGCCTTCCAGGAGAATCCACTCCAAGATTTTGCCAGGCACAGAGGTGAGACTGACTGGTCTGTAATTCCCTGGCTCATCCATTTTTCCCTTCTTAAAAATGGGGGTTATATTTCCCTTTTTCCAGTCATCGGGAACTTCACCTGACTGTCATGATTTTTCAAATATGATGGACAGTGGCTTAGCAACTTCATTTGCCAGCTCCTTCA
Source organism: Amazona ochrocephala (assembly GCA_039720435.1). Classification (NCBI taxonomy): domain Eukaryota; kingdom Metazoa; phylum Chordata; class Aves; order Psittaciformes; family Psittacidae; genus Amazona; species Amazona ochrocephala. Next base: position 78,784,250 of record CM077878.1, read on the forward strand.
GGACCCGCGGATGAATTTCATCCTCTCCCATGGACTTGTATACATTCAGGTTCCTAAGATGGTCTCGAACCAGATCCTCTCCTACAGTGGGCCCAGGGTCTTCATTCTCACTGTCCCCGCATCTGCCTTCCAAGACTTGTGTGGTGTGGTCAGAGCATTTGCCGGTAAAGACTGAGGCAAAGAAGTCATTAAGAACCTCAGCCTTCTCCAAATCCAGGGTAGCCAGTTCTCCCGATAGCTTCTGGAGAGGGCCCACGGTGTCCCTAACCTGTCTTTTATTGGCAATGTACCTATAAAATCCCTTCCTGTTATCCTTAACATCCCTAGCCAAGTTTAATTCTAACTGGGCCTTAGCGCTCCTAACCTGGTCCCCAGCTTCCCGGACAACATCCCTGTATTCTCCCCAGGCCGCCTGACCTTGCTTCCACCTCTTTTTTCCTTCGAATTTTGCTCAGCAGCTCCTTATCCATCCAAGGAGGTCTCCTGGCCCTCCTGCTAAACTTCCTTCTAGTTGGGATGCATCGCTCCTGAGCTTGCAGCAGGTGAGCCTTGAATATCAACCAAAAGTCTTGGGCCCCCCTGCCCTCTAGGGCTGTATCCCATGGAACCTTACTGAGCAGGTTCCTGAAGAGGTCAAAGTCTGCTCTCTTGAAGTCCAGGGCAGTGAGCTTGCTGCATGCTCTTCTCACTGTCCTGAGGATCTCAAACTCAACCATCTCATGATCGCTGCAATCAAGGCTGCCCTGGAGCATCACATTCCCAACCAGCCCTTCCCTGTTGGTGAGGACGAGGTCAAGCATGGCACCTCTCCTTGTCGGCTCCTCTATTACTTGCAGAAGGAAGTTGTCTTCCACACAATCGAGGAACCTTCTGGATTGCTTGTGCCGGGCCGTACCATCCCTCCAACAGATATCAGGGTGGTTGAAGTCTCCCATGAGAACAAGGGCCTGCGAGCGTGAGGCTACTCCTATCTGTCTATGGAGCGCTTCGTCCAGCAAGTCCCCTTGGTCAGGTGGTCTGTAACAGATAATGAACCCTTTTCCAGTACAGCGGAGAAGTACTCAGATAAATGCGACAGTGGATATGACATAATGTCTAGTTGAAGACGTCCCTGCTCATTGCAGGGGGGATAGAATGGAAGACCTTTGAAAGTCCCTTTCAACCCATACTATTCCATGATTCTATGATTCTACAAATTCCTAAATGTATTAGACCAGAGAGAGACAGCAATATTGTGAAATGCAGCAAACCTAAACAAATATACATCCTGAACTGCTTCCCTCAGAACTGGGAGAATGAAACCTGTTGACACTGGCAGAAAAGTTAAGGCAGTTATCACACTATGGGACAACAGAGATCTTGGGAAAGTAGCAAGAACAGAGACCATCAGTTCTCCATATTGAGGTCTGCTGTGAAACTCAGCCTTGTAAAACTTTGTAATATGAAGTTTTATCTCTTCCCTTAGTTGAAAGTCTTCAATAAACTTAATATTTTCCTTGTCATGTTAAGGTCTGGGAAGTAACGTGGGCTGTAAAGGATGGTTTCCCTGTTCTGCTGGAAATGGGAATTCAAGTGTTATTGAAGTTATTCAAGTGTTCTAGGGTATTCTAAACTGTATCACTGTTTTCTGCAACTGAAACACACTAATTCAATGAGCCAAACTCATTAATAATTGACCTACATCAGGGATGCCATACTTTTCCCAAATAATATTTTATGCCTGTATTGGAGTGTATATTGCTTGTCCAGTTCCCAGTGTAAAACTGAAAGCTTAACAATGCCTTCAAGCACCTCTACAAGGTTTTGGCAACTGAATTACTAAATGGGTACGTTAAATATAGAGGAGAGGGGACATATTCCCTTTAGTCTCTTTCTACTTACACCAGGAGTTAAAGAATATTCTTATACAATATTGAAGTCACAAGGTAATATGGTCGAAAAAGAGAAGCAAAGCTTCACAAAATGGGTATGTGAAACCAGGAAGACTTGTTCCTTTCAGTGATTTAATTTCTTGCAAATACATCGAAGGCTCATTTGCTGTTGCAGGCACTCTTACGAGGACATCAGAACAAGCTCCAGATTTCCCGTGATCTTTAATAAGTAAGATGCATAGAATTTGGTCTGGCCTAGGAAATTACACAGGGTGTCTGAATCATTGGCTGCTCAGCGGATATTGACAGCTATGAGAGAGAAACAGGGACACAGTTATTTTGTCCAAACTGTTATAAGCATGAGTGAGACAGATGGTTATCTTACATAAACCTTGCACCTTAGGAGAAACTGTCCCATGCATTACATGGTAGTTCTAGATCCAGTTTTCTTCTTGATTGATGACAAAGTCCATATCAGAAATCTGTCATGAGATTGAGAGCACCTGAGGCTAATGCATTTCAGGGAATTTCATTCTAAGTCCCAGCACCTCTCTATATCTGTGTATCTATCTACCTACCTTATCTCTCCAAGCTATTGTTGTCACTTTCAAGCAAGCACCTAAGTTCTTGTTTAGAGAATTTTTATTTAGCCTTTCTTACAAACCTGGAAGTATAAACCAACCTTAGACAGTGAATCAAAAGAACAGAAATATTTTATTCAAGTCTCATACTTTTGCAGTCAAATGTCTGATTTTGCGTGGATCTAAAACATTATTTGGAGTTTTCAGGTATTAGCAAGACACTAATCTTAACAAATTATTTTCCAAAGCACAGAGTCTAAGTTTGATAAACATGTTCCATTCTCCGTTCTTGTACATACATCTAAATATCATCTAAATATCATTTAAATAGGGCAATTCAGTTTTTAGCCGCACCCAAAACACACAGATACGAGATAGCAAGTCATATTGATCTTTTGAAGGCAGAATTGGTTTCAACTTTTCACTGCCCCTGCCTTGTTATGTGAGGTCTAGGTGCTTTAAAGTGAAGTTTACTTGAGAAAGGCCTTTTCCTGGTGGTTTATTTCAGTGGCTGTGTTTTTTTAATGATTTTTTAATGTTTCATCCAAATCGGACATATTCTAGAAAAACACACGTATTTTCGTAGCACATCTTTCATAAAAAATACCTAGGAAAGAAAAAACAACAAACAGTCAAAGATAACCAGTAATGGAAGGAAAGGTATAGAATTATTTAAAGAGAGTGCCTATTTAGAGTCTACAGAGTTCAGATAAAGTCTATTACCTTTCATACCCAGACTGCATCAAGCTGAATTTAAATGTTTTTAGTTTCTCATATTAAAACAATTTAAATGGAGAAAAGATGAGGAGGAGAGTAAATGTAACAAGCACATTCTTACATTTCTACATAGAATGCTCATCATGCTGTCTATCAGAAGGACTTTTTTATGTATAAACTTTTTGTGGTACCCATGTCCCATCTAAATATCAATGTTAGCCTACTGGAATAAGCTCTACTGAAAACCCGTTTTCCTGAGGCCTTTAAAACTCTGATCTTTACTGAATTTCTGTAAGGGAAGCTGAGTCCTCTTGGAAATGTGGCCTTTGAAATAGGCATGGTGACATTTGTATACAAGTCAATCTATTGGTAAGATTTCAGTTCTTGGTGTTTTCAGAGCAGCGGCTCTCCTTTAACGTTGGAAGATTTGTCCTTTGCACTACAATGCTTTTATTTTGTTATTTGATTCATTCAGCTTTCCATGGCTATTCCAAAGAAAGGCTGCAAGGTCATGGGAGTCTTTGCTGATTCAGGAAAGACACATTTCATTGCAAAAGGCTGCTTTTATTTTGTTTTTGTTTTCCAGCATGTGCGCATGGAATGCTGTTTTGGTTGTTCCAGTGTTTACAGGATATTTCCTTCAGTGATAGTTTCATTTCTGCCAAAAGAAAAGTTAAAAAAAAAAGAATCCATTAATGAGCTGACAGTGCTTTTAACTGCTTCAAAAGGAGAGGGAATGCTCGTGTGCCAAACAAATGTTTGGAACAGTCTCAGACAGCAGCATTTGTTCTACAAGGGAATGAATGATCCACAATAGGACACTTCAGCTGCTGAACATCTAAAAGTACTCAGATGATGCAGTGCTCAAATGATCAGCCTGTTTCCAAGGTAAGTAGCACTTCTGTTATTGTGGTGAAAGGATGTGCTCTACCTAATGCAGAGGGAAAATCTTCCAGCTCAAGGTTTAAGACTTCCCAAAGGAAAAAGTTGCAGAGCTTTAGGCAGAAGTGTGAATGTGGGAGTAGTACATGTCTTGGCTCATCAAGAAGGGGGATGCTCTTGACAGCATAGAGGCACATTCTTGATGTTTGTCAAACCTTCTGGCACACATTTATCCATTTTGAGACCGTGACAAAAAAGTTGCAAGCATTTTTGTGAAATGTTAGTCTCATTTTCTGACCAGAATCTTATAAGAAAATGACAGCAAAGATTGAAAAGTAGGATTTCTTGCTTTCACAGGCACTATGCTGTCTGAAATTATCCCCAAAACAATGAGTATGAGCAAGGAAATTTCCACCAAACACAGAATTTTGCAATGAGCTTTGAAGATTATTCAAGGGCACAGCTGTTCTTTTCTGGTTTTCACAAGCTTGGGCTAGAAGTCCATTTGAAGACCTGAACACTCGAAGTTGCTGGGTGCATTGGTTTTGTTTGTGCAATCTGAGTGAAGGCTTACCTTTTAGATAATTTGTCTTTCTCTTGCAGGAGGTCTTACTAACTTGGAATTAACTTGATATTACCAATAAGTGTAGGTAGCCACTGACTTACACTTAGAGCATGATCGTGAGGGAATTATTCTGCAGACTGCAGAGAAGCTGCTTGTACAGTTCCACCTGGGAGAAGCACCAGAATATGGCCCTGTGCACTAAGGACAAACAGTGTGAATATTCTTACTGATATTAAGGTAACTTTTATTTGATTTACTCCACAGATGATCATTTGGACTCAGATCTCAGCTACTGCTAATTGATGTAGCTCTGAATTTAATTAAACTTTGGAAGCTCTCACTGCCTAAGAATCAGTCCTGAAGGCTGCTTTAGGAGTAAGCCTATAGAATCATAGAATCATAGAATAGTTAGGGTTGGAAAGGACCTTAAGATCATCTAGTTCCAGCCCCCCTGCCATGGTCAGGGACACATCACACTAAACCATGTCATCCAAGGCTATATCCAACCTGGCCTTGAACAGGCCATTCACAACTTCCCTGTGCAACCCATTCCAGTGCCTCACCACCCTTACAGTAAAGAATTTCTTCCTCATATCCAATCTAAACTTCCCCTGTTTAAGTTTGAACCCGTTACCCCTTGTCCTCTCACTACAGGCCCTAATGAAGAGTCCCTCCCCAGCATCCCTATAAGCCCCCTTCAGATACTGGAAGGCTGCTATGAGGTCTCCATGCAGCCTTCTCTTCTGCAGGCTGAACAGACCCAACTTTCTCAGCCTATCTTCATACAGTAGGTGCTTCAGTCCCCTGATCATCCTCGTGGCCCTCCTCTGCACTTGTTCCAACAGTTCCATGTCCTTTTTATGTTGAGGACACCAGAACTGTACACAATACTGCAAGTGAGGTCTCACAAGAGCAGATTAGAGGGGCAGGATCACCCATTTCAACCTGCTGGTCATGCTCCTTTTGATGCAGCCCAGGACACGGTTGGCTTTCTGGGCTGTGAGCGCACACTGCAGCCAGCTCATGTTCATTTTCTCATCGACCAAGACCCCCAAGTCCTTCTCTGCAGGGCTGCTCTGAATCTTTTCTCTGCCCAACCTGGAGCTGTGCCTGGCATTGCTCTGACCCAGGTGTAGGACCTTGCACTTGGTATGGTTAAACTTCATCAGGTTGGCATCAGCCCACCTCACAAGCGTGTCAAGGTCCCTCTGGATGGCATTCCTTCCCTCCAGCGTATCAACTGAAGTACGCAGCTTGGTGTCATTGGCAAACTTGTTGAGGGCGCACTCAATCCCACTGTCTATGCCACAGACAAAGATGCTGACCAAGACCAGTCCCAACACTGATCCTTGATGGACACCACTCCTTAGTGGTCTCCAGCTGGACATTGAGCCATGGACCACAACTCTTTGTGTGAGGCCATCCAGCCAGTTCTTTATCCATTGAGTGGTCCACCTATCAAATTGATGTCTCTCCAACTTAGAGAGAAGGATGTCATGTGAGACAGTGTCAAACGCTTTGCAGAAGTCCAGGTAGATGATGTCAATTGCTCTACCCCTGTCCATCAGTTCCATAGCCCCATCATAGACGGCCACCAAATTGGTCAGGCAGGATTTCCCCTTAATGAAGCCATGGTGTCTGTCACCAAGCACCTTGTTGTTTTTCATGTGCCTTAGCATGTCTTCCAGGAGAATCTGCTCCAGGATTGGCTTGATCTAGTCACAATTGCAATTTATGCTTTAACTGAAGGTAAATGATGGCTATTTGATGATTAATATCCTGTTCTCATGCCAAGTCAACTTCAGATGTGCTGACTTAATTTATCACTAAACAGCAATTACTTTTAACCATAATTATAAGAAAAAGCTCATCATTCGGACTTTTGAGCAATCATGTGGGCAGACCATCCCTTAAAGCATCTAATTTTCTATAAAGCTAGCACTTTCTTCTCTGGGGAAATCTTTGCAAGTCCTTTGCAAAAAGGAGAATTATAGGGAAGTGGAGGCTGCAATTTTGAAGGCAGTTTATGAAGCTGAAGCTGAGAAAGGACACTTTCAGAAAGATCAAAGGCAGTAGCAAGATGATAATTTTTGTTAGACAAAAAGATCAATTGCTAATTATGATATATCACAGTGCAGGCATGTGTGCGTGTGTATGTGTGTGTGCAAGGGTTGGTGGTGGGCAAATTGTAGTCAAGCAAGGTGCAGAGGGGCCAATCATGTACATAACAAGGTTAAAGTCTCAGGGACTTAAGAAAAAAGGCTGTGGGTGCAGTTGGTGCATGATCACCTTTGCTTCTTTTGGAAAAGACAAGGACTTGGTCTGCTTTGAATATTCTGAGGGTCCTGAGCACTGGTTGCAATGGCGTGATTCACCACTGCATTGAAAGAAACTTTTCAGCCACCCACATTCAGTAATTCTGTCAAGGGGAATGCAGTGGGGACCTCATTGTACGGCCCTGCATTTTGAGAGTGATTAAGATGAAATTTCATGTCTGCTCAGATGTATTGTGTTTCGGGGGCAAAAATATTCTGTATTCGTGGTTTGTTTTTTTTTTGTTTTTTTTTTTTTCAAATAACAGGAGAACTCCTCTAAGAAAAAAAAGCTTCTTGCTTCAGCTCTGAAAGGCAGTAAAGAGGTGAGATTGCCTGCAGTTGGGTCCATGCCTGTCTATTTCCAAAGGCAGGGAAATTATCATTTTTTTCAAATTCCCTGAGGCAGCAGTAGCCAAGCCAAGTTGGCTCTAGCCAGCTCTTGTTTGTAAAATGTAATTCTGTGGTAATGAGCTGGTGACAACTTGAAGAAAAGAGTCTAAACATCCTGAAAACAATTCCAAACATGACTAAATATGAGAAGGAAACTTGTAATAACTGCCTCATGGGAATCAAAAGCAGTACATACAAATGCAAACAATTTATTTTCTAGACAAGAATATATATGTGATGATACTCTTCCTTTTTTTTCTCTGCCTGAATATATACGTAGGTAAGTGTATATCTCTATACCTGTTATCTGTCTCTCCAAATAACCTATATTTCATGCAGGAGCTAGCAGTTTTGTCATTATTGGAAAAAACAGAAATTGAAGTCTTAGCCAACACCTGATGTGACCACAGGAGATGAAAACGGATTAAAGTGCTGTACTGATGATTTATCTGCCTGGAGATTTTTATACTACAGTGTTTTGATTTAACAATTCATGAGACTTATACAGAAGCATTTGCATTGTTTGTTTTACCAAATCATGAAATAATCAATATATTGTATACTAAATGGAATCAAGCTGGCTTGTTACCTCTGAAGCAATCCACTGTATTCCTAAGCAACATAAGATACTCTTCTTCTGATGTTTCCCCTTACCAGTTTATGGCTTGGCCACCTAAGCTGGTATAAATTTCTTTCATTCCTGATATGTTAAGAGGCAAAGAATTTTATTTCAGTCTAAAGCACTATGAAGAACTGCAGCAATAATGTTGAAGACTCCATAGTCTAAAAATGAAATTTCTTAGAATATGAATACTGGTTTTTGGACCTCAGGACCACAGCATCCTCTGTGTAGCTCTGTTCCATGTCCCAGACCTCTAGACCACTTGCAGTGAGTGCAATTTCTGACAAAACCATGTCTGTTTTTACCTCCTGAGCAGTGAAAACAAGCTTACAGAAACCAAAGAATTGGACTTAAAAATTTCAGACCAGCGCTAGACTTCAGAGACAGTTTGCTAGGGAGTTACTGCTGTCTGTGTGTCAGTGAAACTGCTTGTGTTAGCAGTCTTAGTTCAAAGCAGGTCAGGCTGTAAGACAGCTTGCCAGGGGTTGAATCCTAAGTGTTACCTGTTAATGGGTAAGCAGGGCACTAGCACTCAAATCCTGTTATTCAAGCAGTAATCACAAGCAAGTGTGTTTATAGTGGAAACCTGAGACTCATCTGAGGCATTTGAATAGCATGTTATTTATGATCCCATTTTAAGGAAGTTCTTGCATAAAAGAATTACTAAGAGAGCATGTGATGACTCATTGAACAGAAATTCAGACTTCATTTTGCTTTGTACAGCTTGTCTAGTTCCCATGTTTAATACTTAAGAGTTCCTCCAGAGTAATGGGAATGGGAGGAAGGCATATTTCAGAGTACACTGGCAATTTATTTTTTTTACCTTAAGCAATTTTTGTCTCTGACAATTATGCTAGATGAATCTGATAACCATTCAGTAACACTGAGCTGGATTTTTACCACAGTAATTACTTTTGTGGTGGTTTGCTGCAGAAGATAATACAATGCAGTGAGTGGCTATTCTGTGTCTTGAATATCCACACTATCTTCTCACCATATATAGCCTTGAAAGTTTTTTATGGAGTCTGAGAAAAAAGAAATATAGCTGGATGTTCTCAAAAGTAGAAAAACAAGAGCAACAAACAAATTTTGGGAAAAACAAAGACTCAGTTGTATCATCCTTTGCAGCAGAGACTGAGTTGGCCTTTATGGCTGCTGCAATATTAAAACAAATAATAATTCCAAGTGTTTAGTGATCCAGCATCCCAGTCCTATCATCTTCTCTATGGCACCCAACAGTAAACTCATTAAAAGCCTCTCCTCAACATTCTGAAATTACCACTTAGCACCAAGAGTGATATCATTTTTTATACCACTGTGTTACAAATCTATTCACTTCCAAACACCTATGCCCACTGTCTTTGTAAGCACACAGATAAAGGGGAGCTTTATCAGGCTGCGTGACCATGTTTTGCTTTGTTTTATTGCAGCAACGGAGCACGCTCTTTGCAAGATTGATATAAGAAATTTTCACTCCTGTTGTCTGACTAGAGAGACAGAGTATCAACGCTTCGTGCTGATGAATGTGTTTGTTCAGCATAGCTGCACTCCAGAATTTGCTGATTGGGTTTATGGTTGAAATCCAGTAACATCAGGTGTTTTTCCTCACATTGCTTCCTCTTATTCAGGAGATACAAAGCTTTTCACACTAGTCAGTTAAATAAGCCTCACAGATTCAATATTAGTGCACGTTATGAAGCAGAGTTGGACAGAGCTGCCTGGGGATAGCCAGTGAGTCAGCAGCAGGGCTGAAAACACACAAGGAGCCCTCAGAGGTAATAGCTCTTATCCTTTTGACCATCAAACTGCAGTAAGTGCTTGCTTAAGTGCCCAGCTGCTGTTGAACCTTGAACTTTCAAGGACATCAGGATAGCAGATAAATGCTGAGTAGTCCAAGAGCAGACATCAATTTTTTTCAGCGGAGGGGAATTAGCAGCCAAAGGGTTAATGGCATTTGCTGGAAGACTGCAGCAACTGAATGCTCGCTGCCTCAGCCCTGGGGCCTTTCTCTGAGGGTTTTCAGGAAAACAAGGCCAGGACTCTTTGAGGGAACCTAAAAGGTTCAAACACAGAGGTTTCTTTTGCAACATGGCAAAGAAACAACTGTATATTCATTTACATTGTTCAGGGAACTTTCATTCAGTTGCAGTTCCAGCCCTCTTGATCATGCTGCTGAGTGTTCAAGGCTAACAACTGGAGAGTCAGTGGTGGCCGTTGTAGCTAGGTAGTGCCCTGATGCTGCCAGACAAGAGACGGGATCCTGCAAGCCTCTGAGGACAGCCCTACTTTATGCTGCCAGCAGAGAAATTTCCTTTATGGAGAAAAATCCTTTCCTTTCCTTGCCTTCATTCTTTGAAATAAGATTTGCTCAAAGCCTCCCCGAAGAGTTATGTCTATGTTGAAAGGGCACTGGGCAAATGTAAGCCCTTGAATATGGGAAAGCATAGGCACATGATGTTAATGGCATTACTTGCTGTGCTTTAAATTAATCACTTATGTATGTCTTTTGCAGAGCCAAGACTATGATGAACTGTCAGCCACTATAAAGCAGAAAAAGGGCAGATTTTACAGTTGCGGTGGATGCCTGATATCAGCTTCTCTGGAAGCATTCAAGGATATTTTTGGTTCAAGATTAAGAAGTCACCAGATAAATTATTAGGCAACTGAATCCTACTTATTTTACGTATATGAGCAAACTACACTATTGAAACAATATTCTGCACTTAGGGCTGTCAGTGGATATTCACACATTGTTCTTAATGTGTTGTTTCTTTCCTAGAGCAATATTAGTTTAGATGTTTTAAACATGAACCTGATTTTACATCTTCATTTGCAGCCTGTTTTGCTCAATATTGACAAGATGTGAATTTTCTTTCCACGACGAAGCTGCAGGCCTGGATTCTTACTGTTTACCTATACTGTTGTATAAATTATATCATTATACTGGTCTAAAAAATGTCAATAAAGGAGTTTTAATGGGTTTTGAGCCTGTGCAGACTGCTCGTAATAGGCTAAATGCTGCCACTGAGTTGTCTTATGCAACATTTTTTGGAATCTGGCTCAGATTACCAGACAAGTTGTTAATTTTAAATTTGTTTAATTTATAAAGAAAGAAATGCAAACACAGAGGAGGCAATGCCTTAAAGTAGAGAAGAATGCCAGGTTGTTCTCATTTAAGAAAAACTTTTGTCCCTTTATCTCTACCTCCAGCTGGATCTCTGTGCAGAAAATTGCCAGCCACTTTAAAGACACTAAAGGGGAAACCTTTGCTAAGAATGCCCCTCACCCCAGCTCCTGAATGTCTTTTGATAATGTTCTGCGGCTTCCTAAATATGCCTATGAAAAAAAATACATCAACCAAAAAAACCCCTCAGAAAGCAGAAGCAAAAGAATTCTCTTGAATGCTCCTGAATGACCTACTGTGCTGCACTAGGGAAGGACTGGCTGATTTTATCATGTGACGCTTTCCTTGCTCTTATCTTAGAACATTTAATGTCTCTTTTTTTTTCCACCTACATATTGTTATGGTGATCCCTGGTTTCCTCCCCCTCCTTCGTTTTTCCCTCCCCCTCCCCGGTGGCAGTAAGACCAAAGGAAGAAGGAACCTTTAAGAAGTGGTGTAATTATTAACTAATTTTGATCTTGGGAAGGAGAGCAACCAAAGTATTTCCTGTTTCCTATAATTAAGGACTCGAGACTCAGTTCTGCCACACACACACACATGCAGTTTATTTTTAATGTACTCTCCATGGAATATAGTCCGCTGCTTTATTTCTATATCTTAGGCCAAAGTCATAATTGGTGTAGACAGCTGCTACTCAACTGACAAGTCCTAAAATGTGGGTGAGGGAAAATGAGGTTATAAGGGTTCATCTGCTTACATCAGGAATGCATTTGTCCTGTTTGTTCTTCCCCTTCACCTCCTAGTGATCTTGGGAATAACAGCAGTGGAGGCAGAGGAGTCTCTGAGCTATGCTGAAGCAGAACAATTTGGCCTTGCATACTCAAAAGAACTGGGCAATCTGTATATCCATGGAGCAGGTCATGGACACTTGGCTACAGATACTAAAGGCGAACAATCCATACATCCTGCTGGTAAAATTTCCCAACAGGGTATAAGAGCTGCAGAAGGAATCTAAATGTGTAAATACTGGGGTGGAAAAAAGATGCTATAATTTGGAATGACCTGAATAATTTCATTGGAAGATTCCCATGCAAGTTGTTGAACATACTATTGGAACTCAACAAATAGCCAGATGCATGTAGGTTTTAGTGTATTTTATGATATCTGTCTTCCTGTGTGTCTAAATACCTCATCCTCCCTAGAATGGGTTGGCTGAACCATTTTTTGAGCTGTTCCTCATTTTTGATCCACACTTGAATGTGTTGCTATTGAGAGCTGTCACATTAATGTGCAGAGAACACAGACACCTTCTGTCACAGTTAGACTTCCATTAATGCAGGTTTGGTACTAGAAAGAGTAAAGTGATATGGTTTTCGAAGTGGGTGCTAATGACTAGCAGACAGAAGAGGACATGAGTGTGACTGTAAACTCTCCTCTTACCAGCTTCATTATGTTTGGTATCCCCACTTTCCATTTTCTGGGCACTGAGGTTATAAAAAATACCAACAAATAGCAGAAAAATATCCTTCCCGGTCACCCTTTCTCAAAGAAGAGGCCTGAGAAGTGATAATATAGAATATCCACCTCTTGCTTTTCCATTTGAGGACTTCTATCTTGTATTATATTTCATTTTGTTTGACACTAAAGTGTTTGTTTGTCTACTTATGTTGCCTGCAAAGGAACATATTTCTAAGGTATACTCCCAAGAGGAGTCAGATTTGCTCAGCAGCACAAATCTGTTTGCAGTACATAAATATTATTCCACTTTAGCAGCTCTTTTGCAATGATACTTGTGACCTTGACTGTCACCTGCCCATATTTGAGTAACTTCTTTTTACAGTATGTATATTCATTTTTTTTGTGGCTCAACTTATTAATTCTTCCTTACCCTCAAAACACTAGCTACCCATCAGCAAAACTTAGGCTGCTACGCCCCATTTAAACTCACACCATTTAAACAATACTGATTTCATAAAAAGCAGGAAAAGAAGTTTGAAAGCAGCAAAACCAAAGTGGAGCTCAGTAACTGTGACTCAGCAGCACTAAATTCTGGTGCAAATTTAAACCCCATCTTTTTGGTTGCAGCACAGGTGAATGAAGTGAATGACTAGTGCCAGCCTCAGAGTTTTAAGACAGTGATTAGAAAACTTTGTCTACATAGCTACCAATTTCACCACTAGGTTTTAGGAGATCTAGATTTGGGTTTCTATTTGGATTTGATAAGCAATGTGACAGCCAAGGACATGACTTTATTGACGTGCTGCTGTCCTGTGACACAGACATGGTGATGTGGACATTCAGGGATGCTCCAGCAGCTGCATTACGTTAGCAGCACAACCCTCAGCAGTGCTTGAAATAGAGACATTTTCAAGGTAACAGTGCCTGACAAAGAGATTTATTACGCAGCCATACCTTCAAATCAAAGGACTTGGCTATGTGAACCATTCTGAAAGTGAGGAGAAAGGACCGCTTTGCTTCAGCTGTATGCTTACTGAATGCTGGAAGATTAAGTTTGCAGAATTAATCTTGCTATATTGTAAAAGAAGAGTTTCACCAATTACAACCTGTGGATTCTTTCCCAAACCAAGGGTATTCAACTAATAGCTTATTCTTCATAGATTCTCTTTGTAGGCCATTTAGACCGTGGGCTTGTGGTGATCACAGGTTGGAAATTATGGTTTTGGAAAATGTGTATCTGATTCCTTCCCTTATCTTCCTACCTTCTCAGGAGTCTGCCATGGGGAGCCACTGGGGCCTCACTGCAGAGCTACCTTGAGGCTGCTTTTGGTTGGCAAAATTTAGTTACTTCACCCAGGGTGGTGTGCAGGGTGCATGCCCTCTCTGTCATGGGAGGAGTAAGGACACAGCCAAGGGAAAAGGAATGGCAAGGAAAGCTTTAGAAAGTCATGCTTTGTGGGGAAACGGGAAGGGAAGAAGCAGCAGTGCTGCATCTGGGGCATCTGCCACTTCCTCCTGCTCCCTGCTTCTTACTTTGGCATCAGCAACAACAGCCAGACTATTTTTGTGGGGAGGAAAAAAAAGGACAGTTGTGCCCTGGCCTTTGTATCTTCACCTACAGCTGCCTCCTTTGTGTGTAGCTATAGCTGCATACACACAAACAGAACAATGTACAGCTAGGTATTGCTGGCTGAATCCTGTGCAACCCACCACCCAGCAGACAGGATGTTTTAATCCCATGTTAGCTACTCCTTGGTTTCTTTTGTACTTACTTTCTCAAGGTGGATCTAGCTTGTACTCTGGTCTATACGGGAAATTTGTATGAGCTTTACGTGTGCACATAACTTGGGCATCCCACTCTTAAGCTCAGTTCTCTTTGATACATGTACTCATGTAAACCTGTTTCACCCATTCTGGGGATATTTGAGCAAGGAAGCAGAACTGTATTCCCGGAGGGAAATGATACATCTGTTCACCAATAAGGCTGGAGCTTAAAGGAACAGTGTTATATACCATTAATTCATTTCATTTACAAGATATTTTCTTCTTTTGTAGTGATAAGAGAATAATGATTAAAGTGTGGTCCTGCTATAAAATAACCACGGGGACTATATATGTGTATTTTGTCGATGTGGGTTTTTAAAGTAAACTATAAAATGAGATTAAAAAAAAAATTAATTTTGTTGTGAATAGCTTTCCGCCATGCAGAATAATGAATTATGACTTCAAAAATGAAATGAAGCCCTCGAGCTGCTTCATCTTTGTCCTTGAAACTTCCAAAAAGCTTGAATCAAGGTCTCCAGGAAACTTTTTTCTCCCTTCCTTGCAGCTGAGCTTCTTAGAATCGCATACACATTTTTCTATTTTTACTTTCTGACCTGGGCCCATTTCCAAATGCAAAGCTGAGGAATTCCTGCACTCCTACATATGTGAGACTCAGACTGAACTCACTGAGCTAGCCAGTTTACCCCCCTTTTCCTCCCAGACAGCCTACTTTCATCAGAGTGCACAATTGAAATTGGAGACCACTTGGGTTTCCTTACTTTGAAAAAGCTCAAAAAGAACCTTTGCAAGTCCTAATGAAAGGCTGCAGAGAGGAGCTGAAATTAAGTCAGCAGAGTTCACAATTTGTCTTGGATAAGAGCCTAATTCAGTTTATAATGCAAAGACTATGCTGCAGTCCCAGCACCAGGTAGGTCTGAGCTTTTCTCCCTGCGCTGTCTTAGAGCTGTAGAGTGCTTTCGTGCATTTTCACCACTCTAAAAATCCGGTGCAGCAGTAAGCTCCCCTCTTTCTCTCTTATTGGAGGAAGAAACATGCTGTCATTGTCTTTTCCCTTGAAAGGGATGACGAGCTCGATCTACAAGCTGTGCTGGTGTGGGGGAGGAGGGAGAGCAGAGCTCCCTTCCCCCAGCTGCTGTTTGTCTGACGCAGAGCTTGTACTTCAGTTGTTATCAGCTGCTTTGGTAAGATCACAATGTGCTGGAATTGCTTAGAAGGTTAAACTATATTGGCTGAATTTTCTTCAGCTACCAATGCAAAAGGCTAGCTAATAGCATCGCCAGCTGTCAAAGGCAGCCAGCCCTTGCATTTCTCATGGCAATGAAACACACAAGAGTTTTTCATGGCTTATATACATCATGATACCTATGCTGTGTACGTCACGTCAGTGATAGGAACAATGGGCATGCCAGCCAACAGATCCATCAGGGCTTGCAAACAAACACCCAAAATTGCCCCTTTCTGTGAATTACTTGGTTTGTATTGATTTATGATGATGTATAGAGGGAGATGAAGACTTTTAATTTTGGACCTTTTTCTCATAGTCTGTCTCCCATGATTCTCAGCTTCTGTAACAGATACCCTGCTGTTTGCTTTGGGGACCTCCTGATTGTCTTCAAATCCCATTTAAAGAGCGATCTTTTCTCCCTGGCCTCTGACTTCTATAAGTCTGTATAATAAAACAATCAAATGGTATGCCCTAATCCTTCCAGTTTCCCATGGCAAGTTCTTCTGTCTAAAATGCTCTTTTCTTGTGTCTCAGCACCTGTGGATATTTAAAAATAGACCTTACACATCCATAAACCCCTTTCCCTGGAAAGTTCAGCTGTGGGGCATTCATACATGGCGTAGGAGACCTCAGCTGACATACTTTTGCCAAAGGTGATTTGAAATGCTATCTCATCTGCCAGGAAAGTGCCTTGACATGCATGCTGGTCTGTGATGTGTTTTGTTCTATAGTCCTGTTGACAGCATTGTTCAATTTTTGGAGACATATGTTGAACTCAGACTACATCCAGAAATACCAGTGTTTAGGTAAGAAAGCTCTTAGATAGAATTTAAAGGACCAAGTACTTAAGCCAGTTTAATTCATATTTAAAGCCACTCCTGTAAATCCATATTCATACTCAAGGCAAATATAGCCTGAAGGAACATCTTTTCTTTCTAACATCTCTTCTACCCCAGGATACCTTGCAGAACAGTCAGTGTGTAAGATATTTCTTTGGGAGATGAAACATATGCCTTCAAATCCCCTTGTGCTGATGAGGGATTTTAAACTGAGTTTTATTCAGCCTCCATAAAATCCCTAGTAGCCAGTCTACTGTGAAAAGAAAAAGGTCACTTCTGATGCTTCTTTCAGTACCAGTGTGCATTTAGCCCTTTATTTCATTTGTGTTTGTTGCATGTGCCTGTAAATGAAGCGTTTCAGAAATGTTGGAACAATTCACTTAGACTTTCCACTTTCTTTTTCTTTGGTTGAAAGTATTGGACAAAACATAACCTTTGCTATCAAGTCATTTTGGCTTTCCTGGAACAACTTATTAAGAATACATGCCCAGTTTGACCAAGAAACTGTAGTCATAAACAAGAAAAAAAACCACAGCAACAACGTCTACAGCAGCAAAATCCTGCCAGTGGTCAATAATGAAATTTAACCTCATCTCAGCAAAATGCTCTTCTTGGTCTGAGGAAGGCTACCCTGGCTTTGTCACAGAAAGGCTCTCAATAGTTCAGTTAGAGATATTAGTTCAAATCCTGCTGGTGCTGGGATCCGCCTTTGTTTGCCTGAGGCAAATACATTGATTTTGGCCTTTGTTTACTTTAAAAGGTCTTGCATAGAGAAAAAATTTTCAGTGGTCCTTATTGTGATTAGCATAGATCAAAGTGTTCTTTACCCAAATTACCCCTTCTTATCAAGTGAAGTATAACTCGTGAGAGTTTCCTTGGGGTTACAATTGTATGCCAGCCAGGTCTTACTCTTTTTAAGTGATGTATGCATGTATCATAATATTAAACTTCTTTGTGCCAAAATCCTTCATGTAAATGTGAAACATTATTTTTGTATTTAAGCTGCCTAATGAGATGATCCTGGAGTTAATACAGAGCTGCAGATGTTTTGGGGTACATTCAAAGCCTGGGCAAACAAGAGAACAAGTGCTTTCTGCAATACTCCTGGGAAGCATTGTTTGAAATTCACAGACATTCACAGTGAAGAAGAACTGAATCATAAACTCTTGTGAGAGATTCCAAGGGGTAAAGAGAGACTGTATCTGCTGTTCTTTAGAGACTCAATTAGGTATTCTTTTTGGGAGACCAAGATTTCTAGTCTTCTTATAAATAGAAGGCCGCATCTCAGCTTGATTACTTCAAAACAGCTTCCTGCAACCTCCCACTAGGAAGATGAGCAATTAGTATAATCACAGCAATAAGTCAAAGATACTTAATGCTGATACTTGAGTAACAACTTTTCTTTTCCTGGTTCTCTGCTGAGTTATAGGCAAAGAACAGTTTAATACATTTTCTGATTGCTGAAAACACACTGACAGGTCTTCTTTTCTCACTATGGTTAATTTGAAACCACGAAATGGTCCAACAAAATTGCAGGGTGCTGTGGTTAGGTGGAGGCCTTTTAATATGAAGTACTGTCATGCAGATGGAAGTGTTGTGAACAAAATGGAAAGCAAAGATCGTCATTGTGAGTCAATCTGCTAGTGATGAAGGTGCCACTGGAGAACATTCCATCTCATTTTCCATCAGGAACATTGCAGTAACCCAAGGTCAGGAAATAGAAACATGGTTTGGAAAAACATGAAAAAAGGAATCAATTAGCCCCCTCTTTTGGCTAACTGGGAAAAAGTAGTAGGAATTGGTCAAATTTCAGATACTGAAAGTACTCTTCCTCTCACCTATGTGTCCGTTACACTGTCAGATATAATTTTATGTGCGTAGATTCTGGGCTTCCATTGTAAGTAGGTGTCACATCTAAACATAGGTATCCCGGTTAAACAAAGATTTTGCGTTTTAGTATCTAAGCTTCATGTCTACAAATACTTTCTGCTTCTAGTAATTTTACAGCTGATACCATTTGCTAGCACAGGAACCTCAGAAATGCGTGCAAGATCCTCCCAGCACAGAAACACAGGACTAACTTAACTGTGCGAAGAATCTCCTGGAGACTATTGTGGGTTTGGAGGGACATTCTGTCACTACATAGTAAGGCACAATTTCATATAACATTTTTAAAGGTTTTGAGGACAAATATCTTTTTTTGAAAACCAGAGAATTTTTAACATTAAACCCACTAGTTCCTGCTTCTGCAAAATGGCATGTGTTGGTGACAAAATTTAGCTATGACAGAAGCTATTAATGCTTACGTCTGATTTCTAGAAGTACCTCTAGTTTTCTATAAGTAATAAAACCAGTATGGTAGGGCTATTATTCTGCCTCTCTAGTGAAATTAGTTTGAAAAAACTCGCAGAAAATTTTTGGGAAAAATAGACTTCTAATTAAATTCTTCCAAAATTTAAAAAAGATAAAATCCTGAAAGTGTTTAAAAATTTTCCTCTTCAGAAAGAGAAAAGAATCCCTGTATTAACCAGAACATTAAATTGTCTTTAAATGTGTATGAGTGTGCCTGTATGTAGTGTGAAAATCCCAAAAGCCAGATGCTGTCAAATGTTAACAGAAACTGAATAGTTGAGTTATATAGAAAACATATATATATAACAACACTTTTGCTTTTACTTTTCATAATATTTCTATTCAAAAAGCCATTTCTGCAAATGTGCATTGATCTATGTGCACTTAGCTACTGTTTAAGCACTTAGATAAAATAGATGTTTCCTGGAAAGGGGAAATATTTTGTTTATTTGAATTTTGGATTGTCACCAAAGTTATCAGTGATGATTTCATCTCCCATGTCCTCATCTAGTTGTGCTGGATCAAGAAGTTATCACCTCCAGTCATTTCACTCTATCCAGAGAGACTACCCATTGATCTGACAGCTGAATTCACGTGTGTCAGTCAAAAGGAGTGAGGTTACTGAAGAACCAGTATTTGTACTGTCTAAAGTAACACATGTCATTTTGTCTGAAGCAGGAAAAAACATGAGCTCCAGCCGGAGACTAGAGGTGATTAACTTGGAAAGTGGGGGGTTGCCAGTAATGCTGTTAACCCAACTCAGACTTTCTGACTATAGCTATCTATTTACTAAGTAAAGCAAATAAATTATAGTTTAATGGACTTATTGTTACACTCTGATTAGCAATACTCTTAGTCTTCATCTTTTCCTCCCTTTCCTCTTCCCTCTCCCCAAAGCTTTTCCAAGCTATTTTCCTGGATCCAGCTCTGTGAATGTGTTTTTTTTTTTTTTTTTTTTTTTTTTTTTTTTTTTGTGAGATAGCCAACATTCTTGTTTTCACCTATCTATTTTTCTTGGTTCTTGTTTCTGCAGTTTCATAACTTAGCTTTCCGACTAAACTTTGCAGGAAAAGGGAGAGCACCCAAAAAAATCCTAACTTTGTGGTTTTGGAAAAGTGGTGAATCTTCAAAACTTTGTTCCTAGGCAGGTGACACAACTTGCAATAGTTACCTTGAAATCTATGACCATGCTGATGGAAGCCCAAAAAACACTGAATCAGTTTGCATACTGCAGGGTTGCAGCATCAGCTCTCATGCCTACCACCTGGTGATACTTAGGTATTCTCATGCAGACAGCTGGAAATGCGTGATTTGAGACGAGACAAAAGTATGTACTTTTTATAGTGTTGTACAGGCTGCTCTACATGTCAGGGATTAAGAAGGCTGTTACAGGTCTGTCTAATCCATACATGTCCATACTACCACTTTGTGTTCTGTGTGTAGGCTTGACAGTGAAGGTAACCTTCACTGGATAGAGGGAGGACTCTAATGAGAGTGTTGCCAGGTTTTTGAACCTGCAGACATCATACTGTGGGTAACTGCAAATTCCTTCACTTATTTCTCCCAACACATGTCACTGTGTGCTATAAGGTCTATAACTTATTTAATGATACAAGATCCTTTCATATTTTGTGTCAGCCCTTGCAAACATTTAGATGAAGGCTCTGCAAGACTTTCGAAGCTTGGCAGCTCTGTGTAGGAAGACACTGGGTCTGTGACATCCCTGCCTCTCTCCTTTGCTGGCACTGGTCTGGTGGGAAATATCAGCAGCATTTTGCTAATGCTGCAGGATTTTTTGAGGTGTCTGGAGGAAGTATTGAACCACAAGATCAATAATAGGTTCCCTTGACCCTTTGTTCCATGTTTTGACACACCAGTGTCAGAAGCATCTTCCTGTATCACTTTGCAGGGGAAGATTCCTTTTTATTTGATAAAAATAATTAAAACGTCCAACCCATTTCTGAGTTAAGACAGATGTTCCTTTCTAATATAAAAAAAATCGAATACCATGATAGTGTGCGCAGTTCAAATGCTTGCGCTTTTCCTGCCCCTGCCCCCCCCACTCCCTGGACAATTTGATAGTGTTATTTAAGACACATTCTTCCTACCTTGCATAAAACAGACTATCCTGTAAGTGCCAAGGTGCTGGCTATTGCTGAGGACTTCTTCATTCAAAACATGTGAAATATTGACCTATAATGACCTACACCTGATACCTTACAAGTCAGCGAGGACTTTACTAGAAATTCCCTTGAGCTTTATTTTGGTAATAAGGGTGCCAGTTCATTGGGACACTCAAGCATGCTTAGACATACTTAATTCATGACACAGTAGGTGAAGCTAAATATCTGTTTTAAAATGTGGGTTTGATAAGGGATACATAAACTTTCTACTGGGAGAGGAATCCAAACCGGGGACAGAGAGGAGGCAGAATGATGTTTTCAGTCCTGAGGAAGAGATCTATTTCTCTCTACCAGAAACGTTTATAGAAGGACATATGCAGTCTTATGACTGGCCTGCAGTGAAATGTTTATGGTCCATATCAGCTGGGAGAACCCTAGCAGTGGCCTCCTTATGACAGAAGGATTCCTCCCAGAAGTAAGTTCAGAGGCACAATAGGGATGTGGCTTTAATGGCTTGATATCTTTAACAACCCCTAAGACTGTGAATCAAAATATGAGAGTGGAGTCTATCAGTTTTTCCTCCTTTCATAAGTTGCAATTTCTCTGATAAATTTGTCTCCATTCTGCGCATGCTTGGAGCAGTGCAGCTCTATGCTCTTGCTGCTGACACTGATCCAACATGAGCTGGAGGGCATATAATCTGAGGCTTTTCTACAGGTCTGTGGTTAGATGGTCCCTCATAGATGTCATTTGTTCCTCCTGCCTTCATGGCTAGAGAAAAAGAATCTTAGAATAGCAATTCTCCCACAGAAAAAGACCAGAATCTTCTGCAGCAGTGTTTTTTGTGGAACATCTGCTGCAGAGAGGGCATAGGACACCTGCTCTCAGTTTTACACACTCAGTGTTCAGTAGGAGAGGCAGCACACCCCAGCATGGTACTTGGAAGGCCTTTTGAATAGGGGCAGAAGAATTACAGAGGCCCTCAACCTTCTTTGGGCATTTTCATTTAAACTACTACTGGTGGGGATGTAGAAGGGCAGTGTTCTTTCTGTAGCCCCATAATGTCTCCAATTTGTTAAAAGAGTCTATCAGAAGCCTTGCAGATCCCTGAGTTAGTATTTGCCAGAAATATGATTTTTTATTCCAAGCTGTACAATCAGTGTGTTGAATTCAGTGAAAAGACACAGGGGGTAAAGTTCTTGTACTTGCACTTTTAACTGAATGAATCATGATTTAGCTGTGCATTAATTAGCCTGTGAAGAGCTGTCATTTTATCCATGATATCCTACTTTTTTGTAGATTTACCTCTTGTTGCAGTTTGCATTAATGCGTACTCCAAAACAATCAGAAACAGGAACAGCAGGTATCAGCTGCTCTCAAGCACACAGCTACTGCCCCTGCCCAGAAAAAAACGTACTCTCATATGAATGGAGTGGGTGAGAAGGGCTAGGGGAGGTATGCTTCCCCACAGTTAAATTTTGCTTTTGTTAATTTGCCTCTTGCACCTATGTGCTAAGAAGAGGTCGAGGCTGTGCCTATTCGCTATATCCTGCTCCATTGCCTGTCTGGCAGTCTTGTGCAAGAATGTCTCCCTGCCACATATCCCAGCCTTGCTGTCATCCGTTTCCTGAAGTAGCGCAGAGCACTGTGCTGTATAAAGGGAAGGACTCGGATGAATCCACAGCTGTATAATCTAAACACTTGGCTTTGCCCATCTCTTATTGAGGTGGGTTTTTTTGTAAACATGGACAATTTCACTAAGTTTAGTAAAGTGGAAGAATAGAAAGAGGGTATGGAGAAAAAAACATGCAGAGTAACAAAGGAAAAATGTTATTACATAAGAATGACTGGAGGTCTTCAGTTTTCAGAAGTTTGAGCACTGCACTCCTGTAAAGCAAATAGGCCTTGAGTAGAAAGTATAAGGGGAGGTTCTGAGCCATGGTTAATGTGTGACCATGGTGGCCAGAGGTCAGAGTCAAACGGCAAGTGACAGAAAAATGGCATCTGCACTTGTTTTTTTTATCCTGTGAAGAGTAATGTATTTCTGGAGCACAGGTACTTGCTTGAATTCATTATCACAAGAAGCTTCACAGTAAGGCAGAATGTAAATTTGATGCTGTAAGCCAGGCCATGAAAAGACATGACTGATAAAGGACAGATTATTTTTACATTCAAGGCCAAGTGGCATTTAAAGAGGCATTTTGCAGACACAGTGGAAAATTACAGAAGCAGAATTTTTGTTGGCCACTTCATCCTTTTCAGCTCTACAGCAAAACTGGAAAGAGGCGAAAAAATCAGTCCCTGCTTATGACTGCTCTATCCTGTCAGCATTTTGGGCTCATGTTACAGGTCTGCCATTTTCTCTGTAATTATTTTAAAGCCTGAGTTTTGTGGGATGTAGAATGTGGAGAATTTGTTCACTCTGAAAGTTCGAACTGTGTTCTTTCATGATTCATGAGTAGCAGTGGCAAGCTTAACTCTCAGCCCCTTCCCTGGGCACTGAAGTATTTCTCAACACTGACCTGAGAGACTTTCTCACAGAAAGATATGTTCAGGCTCCCTGCTCTCCCAGTCCATGATCTTTCAGCTAAGACTGCCAGCAAATGATTGCTGAACACTTGCCAGACAGCAGTAACTTTCAGTCCCCAGTTTTTAATAATGCAAAATCAGTATTCTGCTGTCAACCCCTGGTTTATAATAATGCAAAATCGGTGTTCTGTTGCTAAGAATGTCTTATTCATTATGGGCCATGTCCAAATCACTTGAATGAGAAGCTGTGGTGATGCGCATCAGCTAATCTGCCAGAAATTGCCTCATAAAGGTGCAATTTGCCATACAGACAACATGTAATTTATGAAGTCTCCTTTTCAGACCAAAATGCAGGTTGGCTTATTCTAAGAAGGTTAAGAAAGATAAACTCTCAATCAACAATAAAATTCAAAGGGAAATAGGCACCTAATTCTATAAGACAACACCAAAAAATCCCATCTGTTAATGTTTAAAACAATATATCTTCATAAAAGAAAAATACATTCAAACAGCTAATTCTGTCTGTGCCGTATTTTTCATTTTGCCTCTCACAGTCCTTTCACTTACTTTCTGGAAAGATACAGGGTTGATATGCAAGGTCAGGACTGGCCTTAGCCACCCATGCAGTAGAGATTCTGTTCCCACTCCCACTAGAGTCTTTTTAGTACACATTCAATTAACCTCAGTTAAGTATTGGCTATGCAATAGCATGTAGGCAGCAGAAGAGTTCCTCTAGCTGTTTATCACTCTAGCATCAGATGAGAATAAATACAGAGCATGACCTGACCCTCGAGGGCACTGGCCTAAATCTAGTAACGTAGAGACTGGAGTTTTTCTGTGTTTGTAGCTGACACTGATTTTATGAGAAAGCCATCTGAATGCTTAACAAAACAGTGCAACAACAGACAGGATTTTCCCAACATTATTTAAATGGATGCATGGTTATGCACATGCAGGCATTGGCATATATGCTGTATTATATGTTGTTTGAAACTTGTAAAAGCTTTTTTGGAAAAAAGCAATATCTGACTTTGATAAAAAATGTACAACACGGAAACATGCAGTGGGCTGGATTACATTTATACCTCTAGTAAATCAATTGACTTCAATGACCCTCTGTAAATGGATGTTTAGCCACTTATAGATATACCTGTTACTTTATGTCTACTCATAAACATTTGCTTAAAATGATTTAACATATGATTTCGCTTTACAATTTGTAGAAATACAGAAGTTTCTGGTTATGAAAGGTATCCAAACACAGTAATATTTTTATGTCTACAGCTTTTCCAGGCATATGTAATGTGATTGCTTCCTTGTAAGTTGCACTCTTATTATATAATGGGAAAATAGTTTTAGTGTTCCCTCATAACCATATGGGGAACATTTTAGGATATGCAGTACAGAGGGCACATCTCTCTGTGGAAACAGAACCACATACTATAGTTCATGACCCAATTTACTGCCAGTGGGTCCAATACTACATGAAATGCTATACACTTAGAGCTGTATCCTTCCTGCTTTTTTTCTTTTTCCTTAAAAAACCCAACCCAGTCCACCAGCTTGAGTGGAAATGTGATTTGAATACCCTAGCAAAAAAATGGATTAAACAGCATGTTCCAAGATTCTTTGTATTTAGTTCTTTGCTAGCTCTGTCTCAATGTTAAACAGGTTTAAGTACAAAGGAAGAATCAGGCTTACTGTAGTCCCTCAATATACAGGAAGTGTATTTGGCAAAACCAGAAAATATACATAATAATATCAACAGCAAAAGCGTTTGTACGGTGCTAAGCTTTATGTCAGACTGTATTGGTTTTCAGATGTTAGCACTTCCAGCAGGCTAGATTCCCTGCTGGTTGTAGTGTAATGAAGTTTACATAAAGCAGGAAGTTAAATTTATTTCCATACCAAAAGACAGGGGGTTGAGAAAAATGTAAAGTCACTAAAATAATAATGAAACGGAATGGGTGGAAGAACAGCACCCTGCAGCAGGCCATGTTAATTACCCTTGCAGCTGGGAGATCAATTTGCATATATATTCTTTGAAGCCTGTCAGGTATGAATTGAACCACTGAACTGTTACATTTGATAATCTAGCTCTCCAAAGCATTTTTGCTAAAGATGTTATGTTTCATAGGACTAGTTATTTTTCTATCTCAAAGTAAAGAGCTGTACTTAATTTGTTCCTGTATAAACAATTCTATGTTTGTGACTTCCTGGAGCACCAGGTTAGCAACATAATCTCATCAAAAGCATCTGTACTGCTGATTAAACACGAAAGAGATATAGTCGCATAGCCTTGACAACCAGTGAAAGCAAGGAAATTAAAACTTAAAGCTAGTGGTGACAGGCATGACTCAAGGGATAGTTAATGAGATATGGAGCTTTTCAGCTCCAGGACACATATTCCATTATGTTCTGTACTAGAGGTGACAAAATTGTTGCTGTTTGATGGCTGCTTTGTGGTCTGAATGAACCTGGTGTGTGGTCCAAGGAACTTCGCAAGTCCATTTGTTTCATACCATCCATTACTGTAGCATCTTGATGCCCATGCTGCAAAATTGTTTGCAGTCAATGGTAGCAGTTTACCACCTGTTGGCAGCAGTTTCAAGGGAGCATCTGAGATTTATAGAGCTGCTTGAAAACCTGTTTCTCTGTCTGGGTAATCCAGAGTAGCTCAACTGAGACCAGTAGAGCCCTGGGCTTCCACAGAACAAAACCAGTGCAAAGGGAGAAACTGTGCATGAAAATGAGTTTTACGCAGGAAGAAGATATAATCTGAAACTTGCTTGTTCTCATTTAACAAGACTACAAGAACTGTGTACAACAGATTTCATACAACTCACATGATCTCACTTTTGCTGAAATCTGTAAAACCCACAATAAACCAAACACCTCACTCCCCAATTCTCTCCCCCAGCAAACAAAAAACATAAGAAGCAGTACCTTATTTGAGCTTCAGAAAAGCATATGGCCTTTAACACATTCTTTTCAACACAAATGAACCCTGGCTCTTCAGATATTTCTCAGCATTGAACCAAGGGTAACATTTTTTCAATAATAATTGCAGATGATATTGATGTGGGACAAATGCTGCATTAATACTGATCAAGAGCCTCTGGAAGAAAATTTTTTAAGGGCGAGGTGTCCCTGCCCATGGCAGGGCAGTTGGAACTAGATGATCTTAAGGTCCTTTCCAACCCTAACTGTTCTATGATTCTAAGATTAAGAACCCCAGCACATACAATTCTGTTGCCAGATCTAGTGCAGGGGACTTGGACTCTGGAGCTATTAATAGTGCTACTTAATTTTGTGAGGTTGTTTCTTTGTGTGGTTGCTTTGCCTTAGTTTCTTTCTATTCAGTGGGAAGTTTTATACAGAATTCCCTCCCTGCCTGTCTTCACTGACAGAACAGAGCATCCTAGGTTATTACTTTCCCATTTCTGAATGTAAAGAGTTAGACTTGCCAAAGATGGGCAGGACAGGGCATGTGGTAGGGTAAATGGAGATTACAGTTAATTAGTGTGTTCAGATTGCTTTGATTTAATAGCCATAAACCTCCATCACCCATTTAACACACTTTTCTGGAAGATTTCTTCTGAAGGTCCAAGAGAAATACTTTGTAATATGTAAGCATTGTTGAACCCAAGGCAAACTTCTGTGGTCTTCTGTGAACCTTGTTGGTTAACAAATCTAGTTCACGCATCTGGTTGTAACTATCAGTGAGAGAGGCTCAGTTAGGTTTCCTCTCTTCATTAACAGTGCGAGTATCACTGGGAAAACTGTACATTTGGGGCTCCCTGTTTGATCTAGGATTGAAAAGAGATTGGTACCCAGGTCTCACAGAAAACTAGATGGAGTTGCATACCCATGGTAGAAACTCAAAAAATATTATCCGAAGTTAGCTATGAATTAGAATAATTCTTTCTGACAGGGAGGACTGGCAGAAGAGCAAGTAAAATAATTGAGATTTTCTTTGGAGAGAGATTGAGAATATTTTCTCATTATCTACACTTTTTACATAAGTATGACTGTACTTCCTCGCTTGTATGCAGGCTTTCAAAATAAAAGAGCTGGCTGATATAATTTTAATACTCTTTAATATAACAAATCTCTTGCATGAAAGATGTTTATTTAATGATCATATATTAAAGATAAGTGTATTCCTTTCTTTTCCTGACAAATAAAACTCTCCAGGTCTAAAATGAACTGCAAGTAGTTGTAATGCAAACCATGCCTAGAAAACTAAACTCCTTCTGTATTATCTTAAGCTCTTTAAGATTTAATAAAGTCGTACATTCATTGATCAAATATGCAAAGGGTGTAGTGCAAGCACAGCGTTCAATTCATAACAGGGAGAAAGTTTTATACAGCAGAAATCTTACTTTACAATGGAAATAGAGGTAATTATAAGCACTGAACTTTCTTTAAATCTTTTTGAAAACTGTCCAGTGCTTGCAATAGTCATAGAATCATAGAATCATAGAATAGTAAGGGTTGGAAAGGACCTCAAGATCATCGAGTTCCAACCCCCCTGCCATGGGCAGGGACACCTCCCACTAAACCATGCCATCCAAGGCTATGTCCAACCCCACCTTGAACGCCACCAGGGATGAAGCATTCACAACTTCCCTGGGCAACCCATTCCAGGGCCCCACCACCCTCACAGTAAAGAATTTCTTCCTCAGATCCAATCTAAACTTCCCCTGTTTAAGTTTAAACCCATTACCCCTCGTCCTCTCACGACAGTCCCTAATGAAGAGTCCCTCCCCAGCATCCCTATAGGCCCCCTTCAGGTATTGGAAGGCTGCTATGAGGTCTCCATGCAGCCTTCTCTTCTCCAGGCTGAACAGCCCCAATTTTCTCAGCCTATCTTCATACGAGAGGTGCTCCAGTCCCCTGATCGTCTTCGTGGCCCTCCTCTGGACTTGTTCTAACAGTTCCATGTCCTTTTTATGTTGAGGACACCAGAACTGCACGCAATACTCCAAGTGAGGTCTCACGAGAGCAGAGTAAAGGGGCAGGATCACCTCCCTCGACCTGCTGGTCACACTCCTTTTGATGCAGCCCAGGATACGGTTGGCCTTCTGGGCTGCAAGCCCACACTGCCGGCTCATGTTCATTTTTTCATCAACCCACACCCCCAAGTCCTTCTCTGCAGGGCTGCTCTCAATCTCCTCCCCGCCCAACCTGTAGCTGTGCCTGGCATTGCTCTGAACCCAGGTGGAGGACCTTGCATTTAGCGTGGTTAAACTTCATCAGGTTGGCATCAGCCCACCTCACAAGCGTGTCAAGGTCCCTCTGGATGGCATTCCTTCCCTCCAATGTATCAACCGAACCACACAGCTTGGTGTCATCGGCAAACTTGCTGAGGGCGCACTCAATCCCACTGTCCATGTCACCCACAAAGATGTTGAACAAGACCGGTGCCAACACCGATCCCTGAGGGACACCGCTCGTTACTGGTCTCCAGCTGGACACTGAGCCACTGAGCACTAGTCTTTGCGTGCGGCCATCCAGCCAGTTCTTTATCCATTGAGTGGTCCACCTATCAAATTGATGTCTCTCCAAGTTAGAGAGAAGAATGTCATGGGAGACAGTGTCAAAGGCTTTACACAAGTCCAGGTAGATGACATCAACCGCTCTGCCCCTGTCCCATATAGAACATCAAAGATGAAGAAATATTTCTTCCCCTCCATTTTGCTTTATTTTAGCAAGAATAACAAAATGAAAGCAGGGTGAATATAGTGGAAGTAAGACATACATCTCAAAATTATTTGCTGGTTAAACAGGTTTTTGAAATTTCCATTATTTATTTCCATTTTTGGAGATATTCTTTGTTGAATTCTTGTGTTGATTCCACCTGGAGTTTCCTGTCCAGAAACACCACGTGCTTTTCCCCCTGCTTTCTTAGGGTCAGTCTTGACTATCCAGCAGTTACTTCATCATATAATGCTTTTCAGGATTACTCACCTGTTGACTTTTTTTTTGTTGTATGCCATTTATACCTTGTTTCGGAGTGATATTGCTCATGTTTTTTATGGCTGAATTTCAACTATTTGTAATTGGACTGATTTTTTTGTAAAGCACCATCAGGTAGGCTACTGTATAAGGCATGCTAAAGTAGTAACCTGACCAATAGTGGGATGAATATCATAACTGGAATGATCTACATAAATGTTAATATACATAAGCTAAAAAAAAGTAGAAAACACAAAGTTTTGTCTTCAGAAATGTTTCTTAGCTGAAAAGGTTCCTTCCATTAAGCTTTCTTGTATGCTGAAGATTAACTAGAGGACACAAATCCCAAGGGGATATATGAAATACAGCACATGTCAGATTCTGAGGTGAAGAGTTCAAGAAAAGTGTCAAGTTTTTCTGATATCACTATGAAATCTGGAAAAAGATGAAATAAAACAATCAGCTCAAAGGTTTATTTATTTGTTTCAAGTTACATTGACAAGGCACAGAGAGAATGTTAAGAAGCTGCATTTAATAAGCATTAGCAAATAACCTTTACCAAGGGGAATTCAGAAAAAGGGAGGTCATCTGAAAACAAGACAACCTTGATAGCAAATCATGAGACTTTGTTTATTGAGTTCCTTCTTTCCCTGATGGTGACTACTTGTACTGTTGTTTATCCTTCAGGCCACAGCTGCTTTATCAAGGACATTTTCAGACTGAGTTGTGGGTGGGCTGGTATAATAATAACAGTGATGATGATAATAGTGAGTATCATCTCTCCATTCTCTGCCTGCCCTATGTATTCTGAGCAAATACCATTATCTTTCAGGCCCAGATAATTTCTGCATATCTTTTGACTATAAAATGGTATCAACTTATAAATTAATTTTACACTGTCACTGAAAATGTTGAAGAGGGACCATGTGACACCCCTTTCCATATCGCTATTTGTTGACCACTAACCAGCGGTTGTAGTGGTGAAAAGTACTGGCCACTTTCTAGCTTGCTTTTTTGTCAGCTGGTGCAAACATTCTAGTACTTAGGTTTATAGCCACATTGTTAGGGTTGTACAGGACATATGCAACTTCTAGCACATT
This sequence comes from Amazona ochrocephala, assembly GCA_039720435.1. Taxonomy (NCBI): domain Eukaryota; kingdom Metazoa; phylum Chordata; class Aves; order Psittaciformes; family Psittacidae; genus Amazona; species Amazona ochrocephala. The sequence continues at coordinate 78,814,689 of CM077878.1, forward strand.
GAGGTCCAAATCTGGTGTTGTGCTTTTCCCATCTATAAGTGAGAAACTAATGCCGTGAAAACTTTTCTGTTTTGTGATAAACTTGTACCCTTTATATTCTATTTTTTAAGGTTGATGAAAAAAGCAGGATAGAAAAGAAACAAATTTTGAGGTCTCTAACTTTCTGCCCCTCTATTTCTTCCAATTTAAGAAAAAAAGACTATAAAATGAAGTTGGTAGGGGACAGGATCACAACTATCAAAAGCAAACAGCACTATAGAATTCCTTTCCAAAAGTTGTTAACAATACAGAAATCTTGCATGTGTCACAGGAGAGACTGGACAAGTAGTTGAAAGAGAGATGTATTGAGTGCCTTGAAATTGACAAACTACATCAGAATCAGTAAATCCCCTGAGCTGAAAATAGCTGGAAAAGTATAATGCATCATGTTGTTGTGCTTCACAGCTCTTTACTATGAAGGTGGTGAGGTACTGAAGTAGGTTGCCCAAAGAAGACGTGAATGCTCCATCCTTGGCAGTGTTCAAGGCCAGGTTGGATGAGCCTTGGGCAACATGGTCTAGTGTGAGGCATCCCTGCCTATGGCATGGGAGTTGGGATTAGATGATCTTAAGGTCCTTTCCAACCCTAACCATTTTATGATTCTGTGGTTCCCTTTGCATCTGTATATGGTTGTTGCTGCTGACAAAGTTCTGGTTTGGATGAGTGCTTTGCACCAAATGCCCAATGTATGTTTCAGGATCTTCCCTGTCCCTCTTGTTTCCCTTCTGAACCACAGATACTCTTTTTTAACCTTTTGAAATCAATTTCTTTTTTCCTCTTTTTTTTTTTTTTTTGTTATTCTCAGTCAGAAAACAAGTTCAATTTCTTTCTATTCTGTTTTCCTTCTCTGTTCTCCATTTTATGGGAATTCCTTTGAATTCTGCTTAAATTACTATAACTCTGTTCTAAATCTAGGATTAACTGATTTTATTTTACTCTATTTCACATTCTCCAAATGTGACCGCTTTCCTTCTCATTCACAAAGACAAGTTAAGCAAAACTGATTTCACCTGGGTAATGGGAACACATTGTACCAGAGTCCTTCCATTCAGGTGGGATTCATCTTTTTTTAACATACCTCCACCATTTGTGGTCTGTCTGTTACATGATATAATTCACTCCAGGTACAACTACATTTTCATTGTTGCAATTCCTGTGCAGTATATTGACAAATTACTCAATTCTCATAATCTGAGAAATAACATGGTAAGGGTTCAAGTTGGGACTATTTCAAATGCTGGAGTTGAGGTCAAAGATGTTTGAAAGACATGAGCAAGAGCTAAGTCCCCCCTATTAATGAGTTCTCCTGCACTTGTTTCAGCTTTGTATGTTATTTTAAATTTGTTTGTCAGGGAAACTTTTCTCAGTATATTTTATAGACTTAATTAGCAGGCTAAGGTCCACTATTTCAAGAGGTTAAAGAGCTTAAAAGACCTACTAGCTGATAATTTCTCTCAGATATTGGGAGTGGAAAGACTGAGAAGTCGCTGAGGTAAGATCATATATATATTTTAAATAAGTTAGTGGGGAAAAATTACATTCACAGTGATAGTCTTAGAGAATTCCAAGGATGACTATTTTATATGCTTAAACTATGTCTACACCATCTTGGATAAAAGTAATGGTATTTATATTTTGTTAAAAGTACCATCTATACTCTATTGGGATGGGACCTGTGTATTCAAAGACTGTTAAGGGCAAAGATCTCAAGTTTGTTTTGTTTGCGAGTTCATAACTGACTTTCAGACAGAACTGATGCTGCAATTTTCTCACATCTTTAAAGAGTCTAGGTGTACTACAAAAAATGTGAAATTGTCGTTGAATAGAATCAAAGGCAAATGTATTGATATGTTTGCTAAAGACTAAACGTTTAGGTGTTATGTATAAGCCTCACAAAGAAATAGATGTATAACAGTGTGAAAACTGAGGAAGAATTATTGATAGATTTAATATTTAACATCTTTGCTCAACGTTTCTCTCTGTAATCCAGGTACTCTTTAGATTAGTATAGAAATTGCACTTTGGTGTGTGAAATGTAGTTAGTACCTAATTTCAGGGCTTAAGTTGCTGCATAAAGCTTAATTATGTTTAATGTCTCAGAAAAGACAAAAGTATTTTCTGCTCCAGCAAACAGTTAAGCTTAACTTCGAGAAGGGAGTTTAATAGAGCTATACAAAATATTACCTCAGTATTTCACCCCAGCCAGTTATTTGTGCAGATGTGAATTAATGGACTGTTATAAAAGTAGTGTGATTTCTGTCTTTTCAGTTAAGGAGTGATGATGGCCAAGGTTACTTTTAGTGTGCTACCTTTAAGTAATACCAGTATATTAATAAAAAAATCTCTACATATCCTTTAAGAACAAACTTCTTAAGAAATATTAGGAAGGGTGGAACTTTGCACCCTTTGAGAAGCAGAGTTGTCCTTCAGATATCACCTGAATCTGTTAGAAGTGCTTATATCTGAAAGGCTAATGGCTGGAAATGTTGAGGATATTAGAAGTCATACCATACATCAAGTCAGAAAAATCTAATTGTTTTCTTATAAGCATTTTCTAGTGCTTACTGCTGTACTGAACATATAAAAATATTTTGCAGAAGTAAAGATTTTTGACTGCAACTAGTCATCTATTTTTTTTCTCTGACATAATTCTGAAGGCTGTTCTCACTCTCACTGGGAGCCATAAGACCACGGATATTTCTTCCTTGATATATGTCCCAGGTTTGAACATTTAACTGGCAGTTCTGCTTTAAAAATTAACTGGGTTACCATGTACTGGGACTGATGAACCTTCATAATAAATAAATCAATAATAACTTCTTTTTGGTATATAAAAAAGTGGTTATTATTGGAGAGAAACCTTTTTTTCCCTGAACAAAATAACTCAGATCTGCAGACTTTTGAGCCAAACTTATAAGAGGTTGTTATGGTCAGAGTGCAGCTAAGGGAAATACAGCTCCCAAATTCTAATTCAAACACCCTTTGAAGTAAAGAATTTCTGACTCTCTCCCTCTCCCCAAACACTCTTGTGTCTCCAAAATACAGACTGAAGTACAGAATAAGAGACATATAAGCCTTATACTATTCCCTGTACAAAGGTAGATATCATTTGGAGTTGTTATAGCCTTGTATTTGTAAATGTTTTAAAACTGAAAAGCATTGTATAAGAGTAAAATCTTTTTATCTCTTAAGTAGTTCTAGTACAATAACATAGATTTTTCTCTTATCACTTCAATTACCAGAGGCAGTTGATAATCTCTCTCTCCTTTGGGTAGCGAATGCTTTTGATTTACACTTCCGTATGTCTCATTATTTTCCTGGAATTCAGCCTGTATGAAAGAAAGAAACTGAAAAACCTTTGCTTTGTAGGAACAGCACATGAGTAGCAGCACACAGACTTTGGTGTTAGTGTAGCTGTTGTTGATATTTTGGAAACCTTGCTATCCAAAAGTAAGGACTTAATTTTTCCAAGGCCCTCAAGAAGGTGGAGAAGTTGCTGTAATTTTGGTTTAAGTGGTATGACGTTATTCTATTACGTGTTTGTCCTTTCATTAGGATAAACCTTTTATGTAAATGAACTTTGCATGATTTGCAGTGTGTGATCTCAGTCTGTGCTCCATGCTTTTCTGAAGGACGTCAAAGTCTAAATATTTGCAAGTTATGCAGATTGTAAAAATAGTACCTAACAGCAAGCTATGTACATACCCTGGAACATTATGCTTGTGTTTAGGACTAATATCACATCATGCTTATGTATTAGGGTTATGTTCACAACATCTAAAACTTACTCCATTCACTTAACAATATGGACAAATAATTTTCATACATAAACTTGACAAAGATGGATAATTCATGTGAGGATTGTCAGTGACTTTACTGCTTCATGGCAAGGACATAGAAGGGACATGCATGGTTGGTGAAGACACAGCAGAGAAACTCAGTGAAATCTTTGCATTGGCATTTAGTCCTGTGACTCCTGCACCTGATGCGTTACTGGGGCAGATTGTCTAGATGATATGGATCAATTTGAAGTAAATACATAAGAAGTATTAGACCAGCCAGACAGGTTAGGAAGGTCACCAGGAACAGATGGCATAAAACCAAACATTCTGAATATGAAATTTCCAAACTTTTGGCTAAGGGATGTAAAATGTCATTAGAAATGGACACTGAGCTAGAGGACTAGGACAGCTGTTGTATCTGCCATCTGTCAGAGTGGCTTTAAAGATGACCTTGGGGATGACAAATTAGTAAGCCTGATTTCCATTTCAGTTAAGATGGTGTATGTATATGAATGAAAACAACCTGTTTAGAAAGTCATGTGTATTCTTGAGTTTAGTGATGTTTTCAGGAATAATGTGGATAAATGGGATTAAATAGATATAACAGACTTTGTTTTCTAACATGTCTTTTGTCAGCTTCCACACCAAAGGATTATTAAAGAAATTATGTTGCCATGGGATTCAATGAGAGCTTTTTAAAAGAGAAAAGTCAATGGATAGGACCTAATAATGTCAATCTTTCAGAGTGGAGATTGCTACTGGGACCAGTTTTTATCATCAGCTTCATCTGTGGTCTGGAGAGGGCAATTGACAGTGAAATCTGCAAGTCTGTGGATAATAACAAATTTTCTGTTCCCATCAATGCCATTTTTTTTCAATGCCAATGCCTTCAATGGTAAGGATCTCCAAAAGTACACCATAAAATCAAGCAGAACAAAAGTCAGCAGGTCAAGTTCAGTGTGAGTTAACGTATTTAGGATAAAATAATGTAAACAACATTGATATGATACTGAACTCAGAACTGGCATTTAAAATTCAGAAAGGGACCTCCAACATTTCTCTGAAGTCAATGGCTCAGTGTTACGTAGCAGATAAAAGGCCACCAAAATGTTTGGCATGTTTAGCAAAATTTGATAGATTATCCTTAGGAGCAAAGTGCACCTGAGATGAGAGGACAAGACATCACTCTAAAAATAAGCTTGCCAATATCCTGAGTTTTACATGCAGTTTGGTCTCCCTATCTCAGGAAAAGTGTAGCAGAATCCAAAGAATTTTAGAGAAAACCAAGTAAAATGTTCAAGATAATGGCGCAGAGTCTATAAAAGGCTGTGACTCTTCAGTTTTGAGAAGAGGATATGACTGAGTTTCATGAAATTATGTAGGGAATAGCTAAACCAGATACAGAATGGTTGTTCACAAACTTCCAAAACATTAAACCTATAGGAACTTGAACCATTAAGGGTTTTGTTGAAAGCTGGTGGGCATACTTCTTAACATAGTGAACTTCTGGAATCAAGGGTCACTGAAGAGGGTGGAGGAAGCTACAACTGGCAGGTTCAGAAAGTGGTTAAACAAAGTCATGGCTAACACTTTCACAAAGGTTCCCTTTAGTCCTTTTAATACTGGGCAGGCATGTAGCCACTGACAATATTAATAAAACCGTTCTGGACACCAAGAACATGTATGAAGGGAATGGACTGTAGAAAGTGGCCAAGTTTATGTGCTCTCTTTCTGCCTCTCTTACTGGAGGCAGTATATTAGGTTGAATGAACACTAGCTTGTTCCTGAAGGGCATTTCTTACTTATCTTTGTTTTATTTGGCCAAAGAATTTTGTATGTGGCTTCTTTTAGTGAATGCTTAATGTGTTCTTTAAACCAGATTGGTGTGGATATGTTATCAGGTTGTTTAGTTAGAGACAGTTGTACTATTCCAGTAATATCTTTAAATACTTTTGATAATGATAATGTCTAAATTACTCAGTGGCTATGGTTATGCTTAGCTGAATAACCTGTGAAAGAGATTCTACATGGAGAGTTAAAAATAGTCAAATATTCCAATTTACAGTGCAACTGTGGAAAAAAAGACTAAATATAATTTTCTCTTTCCTGAAAAAATAACTTTTATTTACAACACATAATGAAATTAGATCAATGGTTCTTACATATGTTCTTAAAGATGAGCAAGTGTTTCTGTGTTGTTTGGAATAGAAATAAAATCAGGAACATGTTAAAGTTCTGTCCTGCACTCTCCTAAGGGAACACTGGAAAACATTCCTATAAGATAAATTAATAGTTTTAAAAAACCTATTATATATGTATTTAGATTTGATAGAAAATAATGCTTGCATAAACCGTATAGCAATAATCAGGCTTATAGAGACAAAGTACTCACTGTGTTAATAGTAATATGCAGGTAAATTTACTTTGTTATCTCACACTCTTGAATAATCAGTAGGTAGTAACAGATTTCAGTATGACTCAATGGATTGCTAAATTTAAATCAAGTACTTGATTTTTCAATTGATGTTCACTGAAGCACAGATCTCTTTCTCTCTCTTTTTCCTCGCTTCCGCTTCCCAATATTATTCGAATACTTACACAGCAAATCTCTGAAGTCATTTTAGACCCAGCATTGTGTGCAGAAAATATTTTGTAATAATTTTGAATGCTAAACAAATCAGAGAAAATTTTCCCTTGGATTAGAGAAGAAATTTGTTGAATAAATTATAGTTTTTGAATTATTTCCTCCCTTCTAATAAGCAGACTAGATTAAATTGAGAACCCAGTATAAAACAGCCACTGGGATATCTATTATCTCTTCATCCTTTTATTCTTTTGCAGTTCTCCTGGGAAAGTATACATGTATATGCTGCATGAAATGTTATTAACTGACGTTAAATCTCTCATCCCCTTAGGCTGTGCCTTTTCTGCTGCTACTGTACTGACCATTAAGCAGCTTTTGTGGATATGATCTGGCAAGTGTTGTATTTATATCTTCTAGGACACCTGCATTAAACTGCTCATTAGGTTTTGATATTATGTGACTTTGTAAGCCTCTCATAAGTTACAGTATCAATTACAGTTTAGCATAATGACGTGAAAAACACAAACTATTGGTTCTTTGCTCTAAATACTTGCCAATGTCTTTTAAAATATTAGCAGTCATCTCTCAGGTATCTGTCTTCCACTCTTCTTTCTCTCATAACTATGCATGATTAAAGGCAAAGTAAGATTGCCTACCAAGAGTCTTGGAGGAAGCCAGGTGGAATCTTTTTCCTCTGTCTGACTTGTCTTGGTGGAAAGTGGTATTTGATGGCTTGTGCTTTGAAAGGGATAATTTAGAGTATACTTCATGTCCAGGCATGCTTCTGAAGAATGTTGGCACAGTGATTGAGTTACTGCATCAAATTTTATGCTGAAAGATAGCCTGGTGAGAAGGAAATTAAGGCATTGCACAGATCTCTTGGTTGCATTCTCCACCAGCTACAGTGAAAATATTTTCCTGTTTGTACCCTGCATCTGTATAACAGCACTAGCAAAGAGCAAGTACAGTGTACCTCTTACTCACTTTTTTATTTGATCAGAAGCTTCCACCCAGGTTTAATATTAATTTTTACTAAAATATTGCACTTGTTTTAAGATTAGAGGCTCAAAACTTCAGCTCCCCATGGGAAAAGCAAAAGATTGTACTAGTACAAGAATCTCATTTTACTCTGCACCTGAACTGTCTCTCTCTTTTTATATTTTATGGTCCTGCAGTCCTTTGTACAGTCACACTGACTTCGTTAAATTATGTATAAGCACAGTCTTGTGACACCTCTGAACCAACCTGCTAGAGAATACAAAATCTCTCTTTTGCTCTCACCCTGACTCAAAATTAAATTCTAAAAATTATATGCAAATAATATCACCAGTCTAAGTTTAATGAATGGAATCAAGGAAAGGCAAGGGCAAAGGCATCAGTTTTATCCTCTACTAGTGCTGAAGAATTAGCACTAGAATTAGTATGAATTTGCATTACTAAATGATCTTTGAATGACATGATAACTGTGTGCAGTTCAAGTTTGTTAATATTTCTAAACAATAGCAGAAGATGAACTCTCTGCCTGAAGCTTAGGGCTGAAGCAAGATGCACCAAGTTCACAGTCACAGGCTTTCAGGGTGACCTTGACAAGTTACAGAACATGTCTGTGCCTCGGTGTGAAATGGAGGGTATTAAAACTTTTCCAAGCTTGCAGAGGTATTGGTAGGGTTCAATTTATCAAAGTCTTTCAAGATCTTTATGCAGAAGAGTCTAGATAAGAGCGAAATATTATCAATACTAATGTGGACCTCTCCTGAGCACTTAATTTTTTATGTAAACTTTTAAAGCTTCTATGCACTATCAGCATGCAGAGCCATAGATCCTTCAGATCTAGTTTGTGTGGAGTTTGTCAAGATACAGCTGGTTTTAGCACTATATCCCTATCACGGTATGACACAATACATCATAACAGCTCCATCAGAGCCATTAGGGTGTAAGCTGCTAATGCGTAATGATTACTATTCATTACATCTGGTGGTGCTCTAATGATGCTGAACTAGCTACAGTATCATAGAGTCTACAAAGTCTTCAAACCATGATGTTGCAAAGTTTCTTTAATGAATTCAGCAGGATTATTTTGAAGTAGAAATGGAATTTCTTCTCTACCATGTGTGAATAGCAATTTACTTTGTAAAATAAATAACCTGAACTTTCTCTTGTTTCAGAACCCCCCCAAAGATGTTCTCCTTGGAATATTTATGTATTTAAGATCTGTAAATATTTCTGTTTGCAGGTGAAGTTATTTTCTGAAGAAAGGGTAAAATTTTCCTATTTTGAAATAATAGCCAAATTTATTGTCGTGGTTTAAGCTCAGTGGCCTTGGCCACACCACCCTGAAAATGCCCTGAAAATGCCTGATCTTGTCTGATCTTGGTGGGACCTCCAGTATCCACCCCTTATTCCATACCATTCACATCATGCTCAGATCCCACATTTTCAATATACCATCACTCTTATCTCATATATATACATATATATACACATCCACAGAGAGAGAGAGAGAGAGATCCTTCCTTAGCGCATGGACCAATCCCTATAAAGCTGCTGAGTCCATGTAGCTGAGTCAGCCAGTAACTCAGAACCACACAGCTGTTCCCTCGCTCCCCCCCCTTCCTCCCCCCGCTACCGGAAGGATGGGGAGCAGAATCGAAAGAACGTAACTCCCACAGGTTGAGATAAGAGCAGTCCAGTAACTAAGGTATAACACAAACCACTGCTGCTACCACCAGTAATAATAATGACAAGGGAAGTAACAAGGGAAGAAAATACAACCGCTCACCACCCGCTGACTGATACCCAGCCCGACCGAGCAGTGATCTCACCCTTCTGGGTAATTACCCCCACTTTATATACTGGGCATAATGTGCTGTGGTATGGAATACCTCTTTGGTTAGTTTGTGTCAGGTGTCCCGTCTCTGCTTCCTCCCGGTTTCCCCTCCTCACGAGCAGAACGTGAGACTCAGAAAGTCCTTGGTCAGACTAAACATTACAGAGCAGCAACTAAAAACATTGGTGTTATCAATGCTGTTCGCAGGCTGAAAGTCAAAAACGCCGCACCGCACCAGCTACTAAGAGGGAGAAAAATGACTGCTACTGCTGAACCCAGGACATTTATGCAAACAGATATAATAAAATAACTGGCCTTAGATGCCATGGACTATAGGAAGTTTGCATTCAGAATGGCTGCAAAAACAGGGACAAGTTCTAATCTGCTTTTTGTCTCTTCAAAAAGTTGAATTTCAGACAAAAAAATAAAATTATACTGGTTTCCCCATAATAGTAATCAGAGTATAATTGAGCTGGGAAAAAAAGAAGCATTCAAATAATTTGAAGTAAGCATTCAAAAAACTTTTTTGATTGTCTAATTGCAATCTAGAAAAATAACCAGAATTTTCTGTTTCAGAGAAAGACTATATTAGGTTTGTGCTTCCCTGTCTGCATAACACCTGAGCATCAACTAATCAATGGTGAATTTATTTTGTGCTCCTCCTTTATGGAGGACCTTTTATTGGGAGAACTGAAGTGCTGGCTTGACAGGGTCACAATAAAGTCTGTAGCAGAACAGGGAGAAGTGGGCTTTGGTGGTATTTTAATATCATCACCAGTAATCTACAATTCTATGTATGAAACTTGTTCACAGCATCTCATTATTCCTCAAATAATGTGTCCAAAGTGAGCAAGGTGACTAAGCTATAACGACAGATATATGGCTATAGATTTTGCACGAGAACTTTTATGTATGCATGCATGTGTGCCTGTACGGAGGAGGTTGTGGTAAGCTTTGAATAAAAGGAGAGGTGAAGGGAAAGCACAAACTCTAAGTGCTTACAATATTTTCAAGTCTTCACAGAGAAGACTGAGCTGAGTGGCTTCAAAGGAACTTTAACATAACACTTGGCCAGCAACAGCATTAGTACATCTTCAGTAGGTCTATAGCCTGAGGAAGTTATAGGCTCTCCTAAACAGATGTCTTGTGAACGTGAGAGCTGTTTGATTTTCTGACTCTACATCAGAGGCAACAGGCAGGCCTATGATCAGAAAAGCTTAATAAATTTTCTAGGAATATATATTCTAAGAAGTACAGACTAAGAGGAGAAAACAGTACAGTCATTTTTCATAATGATAAAGAGTCCTGTTCAAAGACTTTCTCATTAAAAATTAACTATCTCTTGGTGCAGGAATAGAAGGTAAATAGGAAATGCATTCAGAGACCTGACATGCTGACAATAGCAACCAGGAAAACATGCTGTGGTCCTTGAAGGAGACATATAGAACAATGAAATGAGGAAAAATACAGAAAAAAAAGAGGTAAAATTAAAAAAAACAAGTGAAGTGAAGGGGAATGTCAATGATGTGACAGGTAGCATGCATACAGTCTTTTTCTGTTATTAGGATGAAGAGGAAGATGCTGTAAGAAATTCAAATGCTTTGTGAGTATAGGCTGACGTAGGGAAACAACTGGCTGAAGGGAAGGCTTGCTTACATGTAGAAAGAAGTTGCTCATTTAAAAAAGTATCTAACAAATCACACTGAAATTATCTCAGAATATACACTGTTATTACACTGTTCTCTCTCAGAATTTTAGTCTCTGGTAGTCCACACAAAGGAGATTATGAGAAAAGTCAACGACATGAATTAAATCTTCTGTTCAGGAACAAAATCCCCTTTTATAAATATAGGAGCTTTCAATGAGATAAAAATATATATAAAATGCTGGGAATGATCTAGAACAAGCAGTGAAGATCAAGAGTTTTAAGAACAAACCTATCTCAGGTGTGAAATGTCATTTTCTTCATGCGGAGTTTTCAAAAACATGTCATGGGGGTTTTGGAAGAGATCTCCCATTCTTCATGGCAAAATATTAAAAACTCAAAAGTCTTCTGAAAGTGTAAAAATAGACATTAAAGGATGCTGTTCTCATTTACAGATTTGCGGTGTCAAGGACAGAGTAACTTGAAGGAAGGAAAATTCAAAAGGCAGTTGATTCAAAGATCCTCTCAAATTGAGCAAGAACACCAAAGAGCATATGCCTTCAAAAGCAACATTTGCTGAGACAGCAGGAATCAAATTCTTCCAGAAATTAAATGTTCCTTTTCCCCCACTACAGGTTTGATTTATTTATTTTTTTTTTTTTCCCCTTGGAAGGCTATTTTTGAACCTCAGTCCCCAGATGGTTAGAAACCTTCTTCTGATTTCCAACCTGAATTTATTCATAATCAGTTTATATTCATTTGTCCTTGTGCCAGCACTGTCCTTTTGTTTTAGTAGTACTTCTATATTTTGTAGAAATTTGTACAATAAATTATTTTGCATTACAAAAGATATTATCAATTTTTAAGAGAAATCACCAGCTAAGATTATGAAGATATAATTTGTTGGTATACCAGCTGTTTGATCATAAAGTTATAGCTTAAAAAGTTTATAAATGCAGTAAGATGTGTTTTCACATCACTTCAGGGGAAACTAACATGTTGTATCTTTTTATTACTTCTTTTTATGATATTCAGTAATGAAATACAGTTAAATTTCAGTAAAACAAATCTCGATTTGAGAAAAAGCAGACTAGGTGAAGTCATCATTCATTTATTAAAGGCAGGAGCCCGTGCATCAGTCTTGGTACCAGTGATATGATTAAGTTCTTTTTTAGACCTGACCAATTGTTTGATTACAATTGGTAGCAATATGGCAATTAATTGGCAACTGAATAACAACCAGCTATTTTGGAAGTAAAATTGGACAAATGGATGTTTGTGGGACAGAAATTGAAAGTGTCTGGGTGAAGGAATGGTGTTCAGGTCTACAAGACCATACTGTAGATATTACATTATTAGGTTGTAATCTATTGTGAGTAGTGACAGTCCCTTTCCAGATGCTTGTGAGTATTACAGTGCTTGTTGTATTAGTATATTAAAAGCACAACACTAAAAATGGTTCTTAGGTTTTCTCTGTTTCCTGTGTGGACAAAGAATGAAGAGTAAACGGCTTTTTTTCGGAGTGTCTAGGAAATATTACAGGGAATCCCTTGCAGCACTTTACCTCCTGTGCAGGACAGACTGAAGACGTGTGAAGCAGATCATCAGAAATCATGTTTCGGCTGAATGAAACATAAGATTTACCTTTCTATTTCTGTTATTAGTTACCTCTAGCCCCTCCAGAAACATCTTCTATCCACAACTGGACACCTTATTCTCCACCCTGTATATGCCTAAGTGTTGGTACTCTGTCAGTGCTGAGCTGGTGCCTCCTTTCTCTCTATCACTCTGTTTTTCCTCCTGTGTATTCATGCAGCACAGGGCCCTTCTTTATTAACCTTTTCCACCTGAATAAGCCAGAACACCACATGACTCCTGACCTGAAGCAATGCAGGCAAATTAGTAGTCTGGCTCTCTGTTTGCACTGCCTTTCTGCACGATGTCTATGCTTTTCCTTGGTGGACACAAGATACCAGAGATGTATCAGAGATGAGGACAGTGTATCTGCTTGCCTGCTTACCCTATAACAAGTATGGTGATATGAGAGCGTAATGGTTTGCGCCCACAACAGCAAGCCTCCCACGAGCAGAGTGAGAGGTAAATTATGTGTATTACTGCTTGTATTTTAGCTGATCATAAACATAAACAGAATATAGTTGCCCAAAGGATAAACTAAACTCAAAGGTACTTGTAGCTACTCTGAATCTTGTACTATAAAAAAATCAGAAGCAAACCATTTATTGAAGTACTGGCTTTCATGCACTTGTGTTTGGCATTGTTATTTTAATCTCCTGACCCCATTTTGTGTTTCTGTACTGTTTGTCTTCTCTGGAAATATTTAACTTGCTAGGTTAAAATTAGTCTTGTGTTATGGAGATAGGGCGCTAGGCTACTGGGATTTTTCCGTCTAAAGCTAACCTGATCTTTATCAGCAATTGCTCAACATCTGCATAACTCTGTGTCTTTTGAATGTCTAAACAATTATACTTGGTAGACTGCCAGCTCATGGTGGCGATAGGAACCTCAGATGAATGTGAGAAAAGTTTATATCCCGCTCGATACACATTATTCATGGCAATATTTTTCAGGTACACAAATCTGTTTGGGCTTAATCCTGCAAATGCCTTTCAAAAGGCTCAACTGCTGAGGAGCTGTCTCTTCAAAGCATTCTGTCCTTCAAGTCTGTGAGCCTCCAGTGCATTTGACAGAGAAGCTGTTGACATTAATTTCCTTCCATTACTGCCACATGACCTGTGATTTATTTATTTATTTTTTTTATTAAGTCACAAGTCACGTACACAAGTCCACGGGATCTGATGAAATCCATCCACGGGTCCTGAAGGAGCTGGCAAATGAAATTGCTAAGACACTGTCCATCATATTTGAAAAATCATGGCAGTCAGGTGAAGTTCCCAACAAATGGAAAAAGGGAAATATAACCCCCATTTTCAAGAAGGGGAAAATAGATGACACGGGGAATTACAGACCAGTCAGTCTCACCTCTGTGCCTGGCAAAATCTTGCAGCAGATTCTCCTGGAAAGCATGCTGAGGCACATGAAAACCAACAAGGTGGTTGGTGACAGCCAACATGGCTTCACTAAGGGGGAATCCTGCCTGACCAATCTGGTGGCCTTCTGTGATGGAGCTATGGAACTGATGGACAGGGGTATAGCACTTGATGTTGTCTACCTCGACTTGTGCAAAGTGTTCGACACTGTCCCACACAACATCCTTCTCTCTAAATTGGAGAGACATTAATTTGATAGATAGACCACTTGGTGGATAAAGAACTGTCTGGATGGCCTGCATGCAAAGAGTTGTGGTCAATGGCTCAATGTCCAGCTGGAGACCAGTAATGAGTGGTATTCCCCAGGGACTGGTTTTGGGACCGGTCTTGTTCAACGTCTTTGTCAGTGACATGGACAGTGGGATTGAGTGTGCCCTCAACAAGTTTGCCTATGACGCCAAGCTGTGTGGTTCAGTTGATAGGCTGGAGGGAAGGAGGGACCTTGACACACTTGTGAGGTGGGCTGATGCCAACCTGATAAAGTTTAACTATGACAAGTGCAAGGACTTACACCTGGACAATCCCAGGCACAGCTCCAGGTTGGGCAGAGAAGAGATTCAGAGCAGCCTTGCAGAGAAGGACTTGGGGGTGCTGGTCGATGAGAAAATGAACATGAGCCGGCAGTGTGCGCTTGCAGCCCAGAAAGCCAACCGTATCCTGGGCTGCATCAAAAGGAGCGTGACCAGCAGGTTGAAGGAGGAGATCTTGCACCTCTGCTCTGCTCGTGTGAGACCTCACTGGGAATATTGTGTACAGTTCTGGTGTTCTCAACATAAAAAGGACATGGAACTGTTGGAACAAGTGCAGAGGAGGGCCACGAGGATGATCAGGGGAATGGAGCACCTCCTGTATGAAGATAGGCTGAGAAAGTTGGGTCTGTTCAGCCTGCAGAAGAGAAGGCTGCATGGAGACCTCATAGCAGCCTTCCAATACCTGAAGGGGCCTATAGGGATGCTGAGGAGAGACTCTTCATTAGGGACTGTCGTGAGAGGACAAGGGGTAATGGTTTCAAACTTAAACAGGGGAAGTTTAGATTGGATATAAGGCAGAGACTCTTTACTGTGAGGGTGGTGAGGCACTGGAATGGGTTGCCCAGGGAAGTTGTGAATGCTCCATTGCTGGCAGTGTTCAAGGCGGGGATGGACAGAGCCTTGGGTGACATGATTTAGTGTGAGATGTCCCTGCCGGTGAAGAAGGGTTGACACTTGACGATCTTAAGTTCATTTCCAACCCTAACTATTCTATGATTCTAAGTCCTAAAAGGAGGTTGAGGGGGGAAAAAAGAAAAGCCCTGCAATCTGTGCATTAACTCTGTACCCACCTACCCTTCATTCACCATCTCCACCTTCTTCAAGGTCCTCCCTATGCTTCTACAGTCTGGACTGGCCACAGAGTAATATCTTAGGAAGAATGTTTGAGTAATTCTACGTTTTAGCCTACATAAATTCTACCTGCTTTACATGGTCCTTGGAAGATGTTTTTCCCTGAAAGACAATGACAAATTAACTCCATCCAATGATAATTTATGTATAAAATAACTTTGGAAATTAACAGAAAAGTCACCTTTATCTTCTGTGAGAACACATTCTGAAAAAAATTGTGATAATATCCTGTTTATGCAGTAATAAATCATAATCTTCATTATCTTCTTCAACCTCTGGAAAAAAGCCACTGGTTCTATGACAAGTTTAGCTGGCCCTGGAAACTTTTAGTAAACTGGCTTTTCATGTCTCTTTCTATCCCTTAACGTTAATACTGACATTAAGAGATGATTATTTAGGTGAGAAAAATCACTAATATGTAATCTGATTCTTCCTTGATATACACAGCTCCTGATCTTTAATAAGAATTAGGAATATTAATGTTCAAATAGTAAGTACTCTAAAGAAAAGAAAATTTTCAGGAAAGGTCATACTCATATAAGTAAAATTTTGTCCATGTATGTGAAAACATTTTTGATTCTATAATTTCTTTATATAGTGGATCTTGAATACAAGTTTAATTTAATCAATTTCTGGGTAATGTTGAGCAATGCATATAAAATCCCCATAAATCTACTTAATACAATCAACAGGTTATCCTAATTTTGTCTTGAGTTGTCTATTTTTATTTATATAAAATAAATACCTTTAATAATAATATATAGACTCTGAATTACAATTAACATGTATGTTATGTGCTATTCTTTTATAACAAATATTATTTTGCAGATGTATATAACCTTTAAAATAGCTGAGAAAATCTAACTGATCCTCAAAACTGCATACTTATGGAGAAAACAGCAGAAAATGATCAGAAGCTATATGTCAGTCTTCCTAGAAGATACTCAAATGGCCTAAAAGCATAAATTGCCACTTATGAAGCATTAAGAAGAGATTCTTTTTTTATGTGTCCTGTTCTAATTATCTCTGTTACAAGCGTTTCTTATTCCTGCCACCATTTTGGACTGATATGGCAATTTCCTCCTCTTGGCTAAATGATTAGTCACATAAATGATGCCACTAGGGCCAGCGGGTATGCTAGAATGAAGTTATTTTTGTTAGAGTACGTGTTCACAGGACTGGCACCAGGATGCTCAGTAGCAAGGCAAAGATATTAAATGTAATCAGTATGTTGAAGACTTTCAAGTACCCACATGGCCTTGTTTTGGAGGTGTACAATTTCAGAAAAAAATCTTGGGTATCTGGGGTTCTTAACCACCATCCATTTTGTTTGCCTCATCTAGTACCTTGGAGACCCAGTTCCCAGGCAGATCAGCCCCCTACAAACTTTTCAATGCAGTGCTTGGCCAGAGTTCTCTCCTAGGTTTGTTCACCAGTTCCAGCTGTACATAGTACCATTAAAATGGGTTCAGCCAGATGGGAAATGTCGTTAATAGTGAGAGAGATGGGGCTACTTGATTATTTTCCAGTGCTGAGTGCAGGAATGCAAATCTGCAGTGTAGATGCATAGTGCTGAGGCCATGTACCTACCTGTCTGTTATGCAGCTGTCTATCCAATCCTGGAATACAGGGCTACACCTGCCCCAGACTCTAACATTAAAAGCAAACAAGTACATACTTAGATATCTAAGTTTACTGACTTTAAGTTTCATGAGAGACTGCAACGGTCTCTTGCAGTTTTAGTGTCCTTCAGTAAATCGGGAAATCTGATGGGAAACCAAACACTGGAATGCACACTAATATGATTCTCATTAATGACATCTCCAGATCAAGATTAGAGAAGAATTCTGAGAAAGAGTGATTCTTGACCCTTTTTCTTTGAAACAAGCTCATCATCACAGCATTACACCTGGTTTCAACCATCCAAAGGAGAGAAAATTGTTCTGTACAGTTTTGGTGTCTTCAACATAAAAAGGACATGAAACTGTTGGAACAAGTCCAGAGGAGGGCCACGAGGATGATCAGGGGAATGGAGCACCTCCCGTATGAAGATAGGCTGAGAAAGTTGGGGCTGTTCAGCCTGGAGAAGAGAAGGCTACATGGAAACTGTAATATAGTCATAAACCCACACCCGCACCCCTGCCAAGCTGGCAGAGGAAGGTACACAGTGTTTGTCACCTTCAGGCTTCCATTCTGGCAGCTGACCAGCAGGAGGAGGGAAGGTAATTTTTTATAGCAGAAAATCTTCTGGAATAAATTATACTTTCTGAAGGGAAAAAAAAAGAAAAAGGCATTTAAATCATTGAAAAGGACTAGCAAACGGGGCATTTAGATTAGATATAAGGAAGAAGTTCTTTAGTGTGAAGCTGGTGAGGCACTGTAACAGGCTGCCCAAGAAAGTTGTGAATGCTCCATCCCTGGCAGTGCTCAAGGCCAGGTTGGACGGAGTCTTGGGTGACACGGTTTAGTGTGAGGTGTCCCTGCTCATGGCAGGGGGGCTGGAACTTGACAATCTTAAGGTCCTTTCCAATCCTAACTATTCTATGATTCTATGAATCTAAAATTCTGAGGTCACTAGATTCACCGGTGGAATGTTGAGTAAATTGAAGTAGGTAGAAATAACATCTTTATTTATTACTGTTTAATTAATTCGTATAAAAAAAAAACAAAACTTTTTTAAAATTAAGAGTTATATAATTCTGACCTATCACTTGATGTATTGTTGGCAAAAAGTCTAAAACCATCAGCACATATTACCTAGTAGCAATGAACATTACAAATGAAAGCCTGTCTTTTAAGAAGACATGAGGACAATGAGGTTCTGAGTCTCATAAAAATAAAATGATTTCTCATGTTACGTTTTATGGAGGTGCAGTAGATCTTTAATGAAAATATTTGCATAAACTTTCAAGAGAATGTGAATTTCAAGAAGCTTTTGCCAATGAAAGAAAAGCCAGTGGAGTTTGTTATCAGATTCTTCTTTTTTTTTTTTTTCCAAGAGAGGGTTACTGCAGCTCTAGCACTCTATTTTTTATTTTCCCATGTGGACCAGTCAAGATTTTATGATTTTTTTTTTTTGTTTTTGTGGCAAGAGTATTCCTCTAAACATCCTTTTTATGTACTATTTTGCAACAAGTTGTGGGAAAATTTCACTCATCTGAGATTTTTGTGGTGAGATTATTTTTCTTGCTCTTGATTAGTTACCTGTTGTAGCAACCATAGTTTTCCAAATGTTATGTGCTCAAAGGCATTCATATTTATGTTATGTTATGAAGTGGATTAAAAACATAGCCATTTTTGTATAAGCACTGCATGAGAGTATTTGTATAAACAGAAATTAAAAGAATTTGGAATTCCCTTGCATATACCCTCTTGAGATACGTTATCAGTGTAAAGATGTTTCCAGAAAGAGCATGAGTTAGGTTCTCTTTCTGAATCAAAATCCACACAGAATATTTATGTGCCACCTGTGTTTTATGAGTATTACTTTTATGCTTAACTTATGAGAGGATCCAAGTCAAAGAACTCTATTAATTAAACTTTTATTTACTGTATTTTTTATGATTTTAAACACTCAGGTTGCAGGAAAATTAAATATTAAAGTACTAAGAACATAAGGAATTATATAAAAGCTTGAAAACTTGAGAAATCAATGTTAACAAGAAACAGAAATTTAGGTCTGATATTATTGTTATTATCCAAGCTGAGTAATATATGAAGTGTAAGCTATTAAAAACTGAACATCCGGAGAGATTTTAACATTCGTTCAGTTCCAGCTTGTTGTGGAAGCAATTTATTCACTGTATTTCCTGGATCACTCACTATATGATACTGACCTCTACCTTATTTCCCAAGGGCTTAACATCAAAATATACTGCTATAATAAAATATGTATATAAGAAACATTCTCTAATATTTTCAGGGTTTCTATGCATTCATGGCATGTCCTTGCACAGACATTTATAGAGGAGACTCTGCTCTTTGTGCCATGCCATGTCCACATTAAATCAATGTAGAAGGTTAGGCCAAGATGATGTGTTAAGAGAAGCAGCCACCTGATTTCTGACTGTAAATAGGCTTCTTGCTTGAAACCGCAGGCAGGAATTTCTCTATCCAAAAGAGACAGTTATTAACATAAATGAGGCTGTCCAAAGAAGAAATTAAACAAAATAATTACTGCAAAACCAAGGTGGACTTTTAGAGTATTCCCACTGCTACAGTGCAGTTGGTACTGTAGAGGTTTTGTGGAGAGCACATGGCTGGAAAACGGTGACGAATACTGGAGTTTTATCAAACATTCATCCTGGAGAATTTTTTTTAATGTTTAATTAACAACACATTTAAAAAGCCTGATATGTTACTAAAACATCAACATTTTGTACTAAAGTACATTAGGTGAATGTGTTCTGCATGGCAACTACTTGACATGTTGTCTGTTTAATCATTAAGAGCTAGAGAAATACTGTAAAATATCTTTTGTGCATTTTTGATTGAGTTCTACATTCATTTCCTATCCTTTTTACACTTGCTTTCTACAAAGGTTTAACAAATAGGCTTTATTTGCACCATTTTACACAATAGATGACATTTATTCCTGTATGGAGGAAACACAGAAGCACACCTGAGTACAAAACTGACTCAAAAAATAGCTTTTGCATTATTAGGGATTTACTATAAGCTCTTGAGAGACTGCAGTCTCTTCCCCAACTGGATTAACTCTTCCTGCTGCAATGCAGGTTTGATGTCTCAAGATACAAAAGCAGCTTCAGAGATGTACATGACTCCCAGAGATGGACAACAGCTTTATCCAGCCTTCTCACTGAGAATGGGTGACTTCTCCAGACAAGGAGGTAGCGATGGCAAGCATTAACCATTAACAGTGGCTTCACATGCTTTTTCAGTGTTGTAGTAGCCATGGAAAATTTGCCATTCAAGAGAATGAAGATGTATATAACAAAACACAGGCAAGTCTAAATGATATAACAGGTTTCTGCGGTGGTTTCCCCCTCCTGCTCCCCCCCCCCATCAAGTTCATGGGACTCTTATATGCAAAGACTCTACACAACAGTGAAAGAAAAAGTAACCACAACTCAGTTTTCAGGAAATATATTCAATAGCAAGCTAATTTTGGTGGCTATGTATCCCTGAAAAGTTATGTATCTAAAGAAGACAAGAATTAAAGGGTTCTAAAATTCCTTAATCTTCTTTACCTACCACAATTCCCCAAGAGGTTCAAAACCTGTTGGAAATGGTGATCAAGGATCAGAAAAATGTGCTGAATAATCTGAACTCTTACACTTTCATTCATGAAGCTCAGAATTCTATTGTGATGGACAAATCTCTAACAGAAGCTGTTTGCAGTCCTTCTAAAGGAATAAAGCAAATAAATTCAGGGAAATCTAGGTTTACTCTTGCACATTCTGCAAGCAGAAAAAGCTAGGCTGGATGAATACATTGCTAATTGTGAATTATTCATCTCACTCTAGCAATCAGTAGCATCCACATTAAACATTAAAGACCTAGATTCACAAGGAGAATTTAGGCACATAAATACCTCTTCAGGCAGTCAGAGTTGACATTTAAATGCTAGTGGTATTCAGCACCCACCCCATTTCCCCTCCCACCTTTTCATAGGTGTTTAAAACTGCATACATACTCGAGTTTCTGTTGAAAGGCATCAGAATAACTTTCAAAATTTTCACAGTGGGGAGTTAGTATATGCCTAGGTTTATTGCTTTTCCATGTCAAAGTTCCTGGGATAATTCTTTCTTATCACATTTCTGATATCTGAAATTTCATCTTACAAAAGATACATTATGAAACTGTTTCACTAAAATATTGTAGCATTAGCCTAAATCCTGGAAGCTGAGTTTCTGTACTCCTACCTGACTGCTAACATAAGATGCAGAGTCAGTCTCCAATGTCAGTGGTTTGATAAATATTTATATCCTACACAGACATGAGCTTCACAAACTGAGCTTCAAGAAGAGAAATTAATTACAGCTATCTAGAATATCTGTAACATCAATACCAAAAATGTTTGGTTTGGAACCTTATGATGATTTTATGACTCATGATGGTAACACAACAGTGATCACTTTTTCTTCTTACCATGATCATGGTACCTTCTTTTGGTTTGCAGGGAGTGCTGTCTAATAGCATGTTGATTAGTGATTCCTACTGCGTTGTTTTAGATGTGTTTCAACCTCTACTAGAAACAAGTGGGCTGGGACCTCATGTTTCTTCCCTAGGGTGAATAGTAATCCTCTGGCGGCTGTGTTTTCAGAGTAACTTGTCTTCCTGAGTTACTGAAGTGTCAAGTTCCCAGGTTTAAAAGAAGGTTAATGGCTATGGGTTGAAAAGGGAGACTGGAAGTTCATAGTAGCTCAGGACTGATCTTCTGTCTCTCTTTTTGGGTGCTGTTCAAGCCCACAAATTTAGGAACACTTCTTTATATGAAATTTTGAATTTATTCTATCTTTTGATATATTTTCTCTGAAGTGAGGTGGTGATTGCTCAATCTCTTTTTTATCTAATGTTCTGCCCCTTTTCTAGGGTTGTTTTTTTCCCCTTTTTTAAGTGTGAATAAAAAAAAATCTTTAAGCTGATTAAATGCAACCAATGTTTTTGGGGGTGTTCAGGTAAAAGGATATGACAGTGCTTGTTCAGATAATTTCAGTGTTGCGTATGAAAGATCTGTGCATACATCATCTAATCAAACTCTATCTTTGGTTTACTTTTCAAACAAGGAACCCAGAAATAAGCTTTATGGAGACTGGGTTTTCATGAGATTTTTTCCTTCCTCTTCTCCTCCTTTTGTCTATTTGACCTCAAGCCACTTGGCCAATTAGTCCAGCATGGGTCTGATCCCCCATTGTGGGAGCATGTCTGACAGATGCCATAAAGGAAGTGGCAGAATAGAAAAGCTCTTCAGTTTTTCAAACTTCTGCTTCATAAACTACTTCAGATTATAGGTGTATGAAAAGTCTCAATCATGGATATTTACATGACTCAAATGATTAAGTTTCATATTAAAGGTTTTAATTACAATGATATGAAGCTGAAAAATGTGCAAGAAATACAATGGAAAGTCAGCAGTCCTCATTTAACTTGTTATCCTACAGCGGGGTGAGAAGGCCAGTATGAGGAAAGACAAAAGTAGGAGAAAAAGTATGATGTGACTCAAACCTTGAACTCCCCTTTGAATTTTAGCACTTCAAGCGCAAGTGTGCAAAAGAAATATTTAGTCACATTTGTTTGGTCTTTAAAAATATTTCACACAAAACGTTTTTTACATGTGAGAGTGCTAGCTGGTGAATTCCAAAAAAATGTCTTTAAAGCAAAACAAGCATTATCATGTCTGACTGGAGCAGCTTAAAGATTTTCCATCTTTCCAAATAAAATTTCTTTTTTACATATGCATAGAAAGTCATTTTATTGAAGCCAGAGACTAAAAGGTAGTTCTGCTTTATTAGAAAGTGTAGCAATGTTGTGAACAAAATCCTTCCAACAAATGAATCTGCAATATTTGCTACAGATATGCAGTAACAGCTAAATTGCAAGATCTGTCACTGTAAAATAATTAATAATATCACATTAATTGGACCACATTTGAACAAATAAATAATGTTCACTTTAATTGAAGTATAATGACATTGCAGACAATAATTGACTTTTTTTTTCTATTTTTAGTACATGATTAAAACCTCCATGTAGTTGTTCCTGTTGACAGACAAAAAATTGAAAACAGGAAATTGTCCAGCTTACCAATGGCACAATAAATCTCTGCAGAATAATTATTTTGATATTAAATCACTTTGATTCTAGAGTGTAGTATTCACTTAATAGCCTTTCTGGTAGATCTTACAGGCTTATCCTACTGTAGTTGTAATGGGCAATTTCCATGTGCAGATATGCTTAAGGTTGTGCAGAATATAGTTTTGGAAATAATGCTCCATGCCAAGATGTTTCATAGAATATTTATTTTTGCTTGTATTATAAAGCTCTGAAGATACAGATTTGTGAAAGGGATGAATGCCTGTATGATGATGGGAACTTGACGAATGCTTCATCCCTGGCGGCGTTCAAGGTGGGGCTGGACATAGCCTTGGATGGCATGGTTTAGTGGGAGGTGTCCCTGCCCATGGCAGGGGGGTTGGAACTCGATGATCTTGAGGTCCTTTCCAACCCTTACTATTCTATGATTCTATGATTCTATATGCGACAGCTGTTTCAGCTGGTTTCCACATGTGATTCCAAGTATTGTGGTGGGATGTGATCACTGTATATAGTTCAGAAACCAATCTCCAACACAAAAAATCTTCTAGAAAAAGACTTCTTCAGTTGGAAAGTAGGTGTTTAGGGCGGGGGAAGCCACTTTCAAGTTTGTTGACTTCTGCTCTGCAAGTGGATTGTATCAAGTTCTTGAAATGTGATATCTTTGCTTTGAAGGACTGAGAAATATTCTGAACTTTTCAGGTCATCTCCTATTTTCAGTCATGATATTCCACTAATGTTTAAAATAGGAAAGCATTTTGCTTGGAGCATCAACTTTCAGTTTTTTTTAATGTGTTTGAGCAAAAAGTTATGTGCGATAAGGAGAGAAGATAGCCCACTTTTTTCACCTTGATCAGCCAGAAGCACTCCATTTCAGCACAGCTTGAGCTGCATGCACCTCCAAGAATGAGATGCTGTGTGCCTGTCCAGTATGACCAATGAAGCTGTGTTTTTAATGGCTGAAGAGTGCAAGTGTATAGTGGGTATGTGACAAGAAAGAGGAGGGGGCTAATATTCACCCCCTTGTGCCTACAATAGAGCACTCCCAATCGTAGCAGTATAAGTCTGACCTTCATATTCAACAGGGCTGTCTATATAGAGAAACAATGAGGAACAATTGCTTCAGACAAAAACAGGTTCAAACTGTGCAAGCAGCAACGATGTTCAGTTACTGAAAGACGAACCTGTTAGCCCCTGAGTCTGACTCCCCTTTTAGCCTTGCATATTGTTAGAACTGCCTTCTTCTTGTGGTTGACTTGTGCAAAGTAATAAAAAGAAGGAACTAGTTTCTGGACAACTAGCATCTGAACCACGTGCTCTTCCAGACCCAGTACAAAACTCCCTATTTCACATACTAGCCATGTGGTAAATGCCACATAAGCAGGCAATCATTGTGGAATCAATTTGATACCTGGGTCTGATTAATCATACCCATAGACGTTGCCTTAACCAAGTTCTGCTGCTGCCATCAGGTTATACAAGCACTTTCAAGATTTGCTCTGAGATGGAGAGGCATTCTGCAGTATTTTTTGCTATGAAAGATCAATGTAAGATTTTAAATATATACGTTTATAATTATTTTAGATCTGTGACTTTATGTCCTTTTTTTATGAAAACAAGGCCAAGAAATATATATTCTTTCTTTAGAAAGAAAACTATTGAGTTTTTTTCAGTGTCAAATTAAAGCAAATTTTAATGCTTTTCATTTTAAGGGCCTTTTGACATAAGTCATGATCATATGGAGATGCATTTAGGCGCAGACAGTCATAGTCCATTTCCCATAATGGTAATGATATTCTAGGCAAATCCACACACACACAAAAATGTTGAAAAAGCTTTTGCTCTGAAGTGGCTAAAAGTCAAGGATAACACAGTGTCAAAAATAATTATATTGAATAAATCTGAAATAAAGTACCTTAAATCAGTCAAAAAAAGTCATGTAGGAAAATATATTGCAGAGTTAAAGAAATTAGAGTAAAGGAATCAGCAACTTAAGTAAGTATTGCATCTCTTTTTTTCATCCTTTTTCCTGGAACCATAAATTATTTGTTTCCAAGATGAGCAACGCTTTTCCATGCTAACTCTGCTCACAAGTGTCACCAGTTTGCAGGGGCAGCGTTGCAAAATTGGCCTTGGAGATATGTTAGAACAACCACCCAAGCAAACTGGGGGTCAGAGGGTCTTTTGGTTTCCAAGGCCAGGATAGGTCTGTATGTATTTTACTGAATGTAAACATAAAATGTTTGCAAGCCCTTACAGGCATTAATCAATTCAGCCTTTGCACTGTGCTAGTATGTGCTTGGTTTAAAGGTTTGGAAGGTAGTACATCTTTTCAGCGGGACAAGTTTTGGAAGATCAGATAGCTCAAAGCCAGGGAACACACTCAGGCCAGAGGCTTGGGAATAGCTGCTGCTAGCCAAAAGCTCTCTTCCAGTGATAGTACTGCCAGAGGTGAGGGGAATGTGACTAATCTTTGATTCTCTGGAAAAATCATTAAAAACTTTCAACCTTAATGATCAGATGATAACTATTTACAGTTGCAATTAATATTTTCAGATAAGGGAGTCCAATAACTAATAGCATTTTTGTTTTAAAAATAAATATTAAGGTTTGTTGAATTGCATGAGGGTTACTTCCTTGCCTTAAAAGACAATTCTTTGGCGCTGTATGCAACTCCACCTCTCTCCTCTTTCTATATTACCATGGTTAATTAAAACCCTTAAACTTTCTACAGGAATCTGCCCAGAGCAGCAATCTCCCTTCACACACATACTTTCTATTCTCATATCTAAAATTTATTTATTTATTATTTTTTTTTAGTAAACCTTTTTTTGCTGGATTCCTCTGAAGCTGTTCCCTTACACATTTTTTAGCTCAGTTTGTGAAAATTACACATTAACTTAGATTTTGACTAAGACTGTTTTTGTGGTTGCTTGCTAACCTTGAAACTTTAGAAAAAACAATCAATCAAGTATACTGATCAACATAAATATACATTTGCTCAACATCCAAGAGGTAAATAACTATGTTGTTGCTAGAGAGGTAAATGTTTTCCATTCATTTTGTGTTTATTCACTTAACTGCACCAGCAAAGGCTTAGGATCATTAATATCTGTTGCTATTGCTAGATGTTAAATACAGATAAAAAGAAGTGCTGAAAGGAAAACGTTTGGTCTGCTTCTGTGATGGTTTTCACATATGCTCTTAATCTAGCACTTGCTTTTTTATAATTTGACACGAGAGTTAAAATCCTGAGTACTGAGTTTCATATGTAATCATGTAGTTATGCTGTTTCAAAAGCACATATTCCAATTCATTATAGACTGTGAATTCAATTACTGAATTAGTATTTCTGGAAAAAATTGTTAAAACTTGAGAATTGAATTAAGGTTAACTTCAAATACCTTCTTTACACCAAAGAGCTCAAGGTCTGCAAAAGAAATAGGATGGTATTCCATTCAAGTGGAGACATAAACACTTGTTCCAAAACTAATAAATCTTCAGTTGCTGTAGTATTAGGGCACCACTTTGCCAGTACATCTGTAGTGGGCCATTTTGTTCAGTGGAGCTATGCAAATTCACCTTAACCAAGCATCTGGCTATTAGTGTCATGTAAATTAGGTATTAATAACAACATAAGGACCTTTTGCCCATTTTTCTGCCATGGTGAAATTATTAGCTACAGCATATTGCCTAATTTGGATTATTAAAATAATGAGATTTCTCTTACTTCCTAAGGAAAACTGTTAATTCCAGACTTTAATTATGCTCTCAAGTGCAGACTATTTCTTTGAGGTACAAAACCATTTCTTAGTTTCCTTTCCTTGACCTGTTTCCACCTCTCTCTTCTCCATAGACTGCTAAATATTTTGTTCCACTCAGCAAAATTCTCTCTTATTGACTGGGCAGGTCAATATGTTTGAGATCTGGCCTATTAAAACAAATGTTTCAAGACAGAGAAATTCAATGTTACTGTCAGTGAAATGGGAATTTTTGCTTATCAGATCATGTTGTTTTATTTTTCAAATGCTCTACTACCATAATCTAAGTCCTCTTCTACAAACTTAAATTTGTGAAGGAGCACTTGTAGAAGAATGAGGGTTCCTTTGGCACAAGATCAAACACTCTGCAAAGCAAATTCTAGCCAAGCACTTTTGTTAAATACTTGGTAATTTTAGGCACTTAGTTTGAATATTCTTTTCTGAGTTCAAACATTCTTTTCTGGGTTCATATGTTTTTATCTTCTGAGGACATTCCAGGATCAATGCTTTTCATGGCCTCTTTTGCACACTTTCTAGGCAAAAACTGTTTTCCCGGCTTATAGAAATGGGAATTCAGAGCTTCAGCTTTCCAAGAGCAGCTGGTATCTTAAAGTTCCCAGGAAAACTTCCCTGAAAATTCACCCTATCACAGCTCTGGCTTATAGTTCGTTGCTTCTGTGACATTTGATGGTGAAAGTAGTCAGACCTACTAACTTTGCGGAGCCACATGCATTTTAGTTAGGGAAAAATCCAGAAAGAAAAAGAACTAGACAAAACAGGAGAACATATCAGTTTTCTTAACATACTTGAATATTTTGGGTCATTCAGGAGTCCAGGTATTTCAGTGTAGTACATACCTTCATATATTTTGACTAGCCTCCTTTGAATAGATTTCCTTCTTTCCTTTTACATTTCCTTCCTTTGTTGCCAGTTTCCCACTTTCTCGCACGCTGACAGTTGAAAAGTCTCCATCTGCCAGAAAAAACTTTTACAATAGTTCTTCCATCCTGCTCAGACTTCTTTTGCTTTTAAACCTCGTAGGCATTTCCAGCATTAGGTTGAACTTAATGTGCACACTCCAGGTAGACTTGATAAATCTCAAACTGACTTTAGCCTCTCTATTAATTATACAGAAAATCCAAGATGACTAGTGCAGGTATCTTCACAGCAGCTATCTAAATTTGAGCAGATGAATATTGCACATGGGCTGAGTACCGGCCAGCTCAAATACATCTGCAAACTTTTCTCAATCCTTGTAGATATTTGCTGGGTTCAAAGACGGCAATCAACTTGCCGTTGTTTGGAAAGCTTTGCAAAGAAATAGGTCCAACCTGGAAATGTTGCAGGCTAACGTGGGAGATGCAGCAGTGAGCCCATGAGAGGATGACGCATGCCTACTGCCTCCAAGTGGAAGCGTGCTTCCCCTTAGCTGGCCTTTCAGGAGAACTGGAATTGCATGGAACCTAGAAAACGCCGCAAGCCTGAATGAAAATTTTGCCTAAAAGAACAGAAAAGCATAGTGCAACACGAAATATATTGTATTAGATATGTGTGGGAGGTCAGCATGGAAATCACACCAATATGAACAAAAAAAATTATTTAACACCAAAGTTAAAGTTCAAAGCAACTAAAAAAATAAATCAGTAAACAAAATCCTCCACTGTTCAGTTTACAGGAGCTTGCATATGTGAAAAAGACCTTAATTGCCTGCTCCCACCTACAAAGCCCATCAGCTTTGTAGTCCAGCCTTTTACAGGAGAAGAATAAAGAGAGCATTTATTAAAGAGCACTTAGCAATATTCAGCCAAACGGCTCATTCAAGTGGCTAATACTCTGAATCCTGTAATTTGGTGCCTAGAGTGCCTCACAAAAATACTGAACTACTTGTTGAACTGTCTATTATTGTGTGGCTGAGATGATACTCGCCTGAATTGCTATCAAATCTCATAATGCAAATTATCCCTTCTGATCTCTAAACAAATTTAGTCAGAGATTCTTGGGGACACTGTGGTTCAAAAAAGGACAGGAACATGCTGCTACACTGATCTTTCAAAACTCTTTTCTTTTCCCTAGTGGCAAAGAAAAATATTTCAGGTGATAGAAAGAAAAAAATAAATAAGAACAATTCATTACTCGCTTGCATAGAGAATTATGTAAGTTGCATAATTCCCTCAGTTCAACAAGATAGTGATATGATGTCACTTTCTTATAGTAAGGAAGCATTATAAACTATTTCTTTAATAAATAAATTATAATATTTCATGCTGCCATTTGATAAAACGTACATTGCACGCACAGAAGTATACTAGTGGTTCAAACAAGAGTAATAACCCTGTTCTGTGCTTCAGTGCTCCCTTTGTAAGATGGTACCTTTTCATGTTGCATTTGGTAGTTTCTCCTACATAAACCTGATTAGTTTTATTTATAATTTAATAAATAATTTAATGTATAGTAAGCATAGTCTTTGAAAATAATGTTGTCCACCACACACGGAAGCTGCCCATGTATTTTCTTTGCCCTTTTTGGGGTGTATTCAGAATCTATGCCCACTTTTTGTCTATTTTGAATGTGTTTTGAACTAGTCATGTGAGCTGACACTCAAGGTTTTCCACCAGATTTTAAGTTCCTTTGCATCTAGGAGTGTGTGGGTGCTTAGGAACAGATGCAAAACTAAATATATATCCTTAAGTTCCACGTTGAGTACTATAATAGATGTTTGACATATTTTATATCTATCCAATTAAATCTTAGAACAAGTGGTATCTTTGAAAGGAAAACAATAAGAAAAACTTCTATGGTAGTAAACTACAACTGCTCTGTTTCTTCTTCCTCTTCTTTCTGAATATCATGTTTGATTTCAGATGCTGATAGGACTCAATGAGAATCAACAGATTGCCCTCATGTCAATAATTTTGTTTCTGGTTTTGTTTCACTCACAGAGTTTTGCTTCAATGTGAATTTGAAGAGTATTAGTTTCTTAAAATAGAATCAGACTGACAACAGCATTTTTGTAGTGTTTAGTGACTAGAATAATTTTGAACTATGCAATTTGAATGGCTTCCATAACTTGAATCAAGTTTGCTCAAATCACAGCTGGATTTTCTTGAGATTTATTGAAGTTTATTTGTCTATGGAGAGCCTCTAAGTGTTCCAAGCTACTCAATTTATACTTCTAGAAGAATATAATTAAAGCTAAAAACTTAAAAACATTTTTAGCAGAAAAAAATAATTTTTCATATACTTAATAAAAAATTAAGTAGTTGTTATTTAAAAGGTTGCATAACACCTTCCATTTTTCAGTGAGAATTAATAACTCCAGTTTAGACAATATAGTTACATTCACAGCTTTAATCTTTTCTTATTTCAATCAATTTATTATTGAGTGTCCAATATACAATGTATTTTGTATGAGTTTACTGGCTTAGTTATTTGATTATCATTCCAGTAGATTGTAATTCCCTAATGTGCAGCAAACAGTAGAAAAATGTTATATGTGCTACAGAATTGACAGGCAATACAGAAATACCCTGCACTTTTATAGTAGCCTATCTAGAACATCTGCTCACTAATCTAAACATTATATTACACATCTGGATTGACTGGCTATGTACCCAAGCCCACAGTGTATTACCTACAAAAAATCATGGCAGTTACCTCTTGTTAGGAATCTAACAGAGAAACAGAAGAGTGGATGAATGATTTTTCTTGTTGATCTTCAAAATGACGATTGAGGCATTTTTCAGGGAAAGTATTATAAACTCTTCTTGCGGATGCTCTAACTTTATCACTGATGGAGACAGTAGCTAATTCCCATAGACAATCATTCTGTCTCTTTTTACGAGTATCAAGTTAACATGAAATGAAATAATGGAATTAGAAATTGTCCCATCTTCATTTTTCTTGGAGCAAACTTAAACCTATTGTACCTCACCTTTGGAAGGCACAATATTCTGCTTGCAGGAAATCCTTCCACTTTATCATATGGACTTTTTTTTGGGGGGGAGAGGATGGACAGAGAAAACCAACAAACATATTAGTGTCAATATTTTGCTTAAATAAACAATTGTTAATGGTTACTGACAGATTCAGTTAGTTTCAAATCCTCAGCAAAACCTGAGTATCGCAGATCTTTCACTGTACTGAAAATCCCAGCCTAACAAAAAGTGCACTCATTGACAGAAGGCATTAAGAAAGTGTAGTAAAAGAACTTTCACCTTCAAATGAACATTTTGGGGACCAGAAAGTTAGACATGTGATGTACAGCACCAGTAGTTCATTACGAGTGTAATTAAGAAATCCCAGCTAAGTCTGCATCTGGATGCATTTTACTTCATCTCCCTGCAGGTGAAATATAAATTGATGCGGCAGAGTGCCATATGAACTAGAGATTGGCCATTAAAGGAACTAGAGCTGGATTATAGGCTCAAATTTAGATCTGTATGATGGAAAGACAGTTCTTCAATACAAACTGAAATGCACACAATATTTCCGATAAGAAATCACAGGCAGTGTTTTCATCCTAGCGTTTGACAGAAACTTTCTGTACGAATAAAGAAATTGCTTGGGGCATACTGAGAATTCAGATTTAATGAGTCATCTCTTGTACCAAACCTTGAATTTATCCAAACAAATCAACATTTCAGAAAAACACTCACAATCTCAGAACCAGCTACATCTGATCAAAGGCCTATCGATTTATTTTCTTTGGAAGAACAATAATGTGTTGCTCTTTTGTAAAACAAGCTCATTAGAAGTGTTAGCAGCTCAATTTTTCACACATAAATTAGTGAGAATTTTAAATCTGGCTTAAATATGGTGTACACACATGTTTCTGGGTGTAACCTAGGACATGATTATTTCCAGAACTGGCAAGTGCTAGAAAACACATAATGTGAACATTCATTTGCAATTTTAAATGAATTTCATTGACTTTGTAGATATAACTATTTTATTCACTTTCCATTAATATCCACTCTTACAAACAAGTTTCCTGGCAAGTGTTTTCTAGAGCACAGGGGTTTATATGAAAAATCTAGACTGTTAGCTACAAACAGATTTTAAATTGGTAATCAAGAAGATATATGGAAAAAAAATGCATATTCTGAGAGTCACAGCCCTCCAATAAGCAAACAAAAAAATCATCATGTGATTATATCTTCAAGTAAAGTAGCTTGGATTATGAATTTCAGTTCTTCACAATGAACTATGGATGAGCTGCAGACCAAGAATTATAGAAATTAGTTGGCAAATCATTTCAAATAACAAATAAATTAGAGTGAATCATGATGCTTTTGTGAAAATGTCACAATTACTATGCTAATAAGTTTAAATTTGCATAGTGCCTTTCATCCGAATGGATCCTAATGATGTATAATCTCAACATCCGGACGAGGCATGATGTGACAAAGGCTGAGAAAAAATGTCTAATATTACTTTGTTAATACGCAGAAAATGATACTTTATTTTCCAAGCTGTATTAATGCATTTAATTGCTATCAATAAAATAATCAAGTGCTTTTTGTTTCTTTTTCAGTACTCCTTGTTTCTTCTTGTGGTTTTTTTCTTTTAGCATTTAATTTTCTTTTACTTCCCTGTTTTTAACATTTACTTTTCTTTCATTCCCACTGTATTTTCTGTTTTTTTGCTGCTACTATTTTGGGTTTTTTATATATGTATTTTTCTGTGCCTATATTTATTTGTATTTACTTTATGCTTCTTTTCCATCTGTCATAGCAAATTCTCCTATAAGTTGTTTTTTTTTCTCACTGTGGGCTTTTTGCATTCAGAGCTAGGAAGCAGGAGTACCCCTTTTCCTTCTCCTCTTCTCATGCTGTGTTTTTATTGCCTTAAGCCATTTCACTGATTTTTCTTTTTGCCATTTCCCTTATTCCTTCCATTGCATTCTCCATGAGGATATTTTCTTCTCCTGGCTTCAAAATCCCTTCTCTTTGCATCCACATCCAAATGTCTCGTATTATGCTTGGCCATGGTGCATCACAAAAATGTATGTAAGCTATATGCAAGTGCTATATATACCTAAATAACATATGTTTTACATATTGAACTTATGTGAGATCATATATTGATTCATAAGAGTGGTTCCCTTTAATTACAGTCCACACACATACCATATGTTATATATAAAAAACATGTGTCAGACTACCTGTGTGTACGAAGAAATCATGCCTTTTCCACATGGGCAGGTTCTGGAGCTATCCTGATCTCCCAAAGCATACTTTTGCTTTTCTTCCTCAGTCTTCCAAGTCCCAGGGGCTTCCTGTTGACATTTGTACCCATTTCTTAAGTTTGCCATTATGCTGCCTTTCTTACCCCCCACTGATATGAATCTTAGTTTTTTACCAGAGATGTTTTTTGGTAACTTGATTTATACAATATGCTTTTCAGATCTTGTTGATGGATCATTCTCTGTATTGTCATTTCTCTTCTGTATTTCACGGAGCTGCATGAGCTCTGCACCTCCCTGCCTTCTCTTCTCAGAAAACTGGTGTTTCCAGGATCTCATTTCTCAGTTATGATAGCAAGGGAGCTCAGTGCCATCTTCCATTCACAAGTTTTCAATATCTCTTCTCTTAATAACTAGGCAACTGAGATAATAACATAAAGACTGCTTGATCTTTGATGAAGACTCTTTTGTGCCAGGATCTGGTCCTAGCTGCTCATGTTCCTTGTGAGTAATACACTGATTTACATTTTCATTTAGCCAGGTTTTTATTTCTATGGGTTGTTTCTTGTCTTTTTTCCACTAAACAGTAAGCCCAATAGGGCATGATAAAATAAGGCTAAAGGGCTATAAAATGACTATATGCTGCATGGCTCGTGTCAGAGCTATGACATTATATGGTATGTGTATAGATATAACACATATGAGAACAAGAAATTAATTACTATAATGCTTAGTTATAAAAAGGGTAAAAGCTTGTAAATGAAGAATCTTTCTTAAATTAAAAGGAACACTTACTAGGGGAAATATTTGCATACGATAAATGTGCAAGATGTAACACTAGTAGCTTGCAGAAGATGCTGCCTGTTAAAAAACTTTTGGTAGAAGGTAAAGAAACCTATATAGCAGGCTACCACATATAACAGAATGACCTTGAGAGGATCAAGCTGTGATCAAATGAAAAAAACCCAAACCAACAACCAACAAAGCAGAAAAAAAAAATAAAAAACCTCCACATACTCTGTTATGTAAAATATAAAAACAGTGAGGCAGTTCAAAATAGATAATATTTTTAGAAAACATTTGGAAAATGCACATAAACTAACAATAAATCTTTTTTCAAATACATCAGTAGCAGTAAACCTGCCAGAGAATCTGTAGGGCCTCATCTATTGGAATAAAGAAACACACAGAGATGAGACTATATACATTTCTTTTTTTATTTTATCTCTGTATGCACCATGAGTAAATTTAGGAAAGTTTTCATTCCATAATCTTTATTGGAGAAACACTGGGTGATCAGTCTGGAAAAGAAGAGTCAACAGAACACATTATAGAACAAGCTGGACAAAATAAACTGTCAGATGTTATCAGGCCCTGGTGGTATTTACTCCAGTCTTCTAAACCAGCTGAAGAATGAAATGAATGAACAATTAACATGCTGTCTAACATGCCGGTGGAAATTGTCTGAGCTTGATGTTCATACCAGGCAGGCTGACTATACAAAGTAGCAGAATTGTTAGAAAATTGATAATGTAGTTTCATCAAGAGACACTTGACAGTGCTAGTGTAAAGAGAGACCATTCCTCACAAAACCCATAGAATTCTTTGAAGGAATTAATAATCTTGACAACAAAAGATTGTCCTAGCTGATACTGCAGGAATTACCAAGCAGGAAGGTGAAGGAATATCCAGTTGATAGTGTGTCTGGGTTTCCAAACGGTGAAACCTCACCAAAGGCTTGTAAAGAAGCAAGCTGACATGGTAAAAGAGGAAGCGCCCTTAAAAAGATCAGCATCTGATCTGGAAACAAAGAAATATACTACAAAATAACAATCAGTTTTCTCATTGCAGGTCACTGGTGTTTGCCGCAGGGATCTGTGTGAAGGGTTATGCGCAGATAAAGGTTAATGAAAGATCTAGAAAGACTGATCATACACTGTGATGACAGGTATTTGATAATATTCAGTCTTGCAAAGATGTGGCAGAAGGCCTTCAGAAAGGTGAAAGAAGAAAAATACAAATGTGCAAAACAATAAATTGAAAAATTAAAAAAAAATCCCATAAACAAAAACTTACATCTAAATAAATATAAAATTATGTAAATGGAATGAAAGACATCAAATAGCTTTTATCACTCCAAAAACCATTTGGCTGTTAGTCCCGCAGAAACTTCAACTCATTACTCAGTAACAGAAAAAAAAAGGTTAACAATTATAAAGGAATGAATGGAACACATAATCAAAGTCACTCCTATGTAAAAATTCAAGATGTGACAGCACCTCACACAGGTTGTATGATCCTGGTCCTGTCATCTCAAGAAAGATAATAATAAAAGAGTTATGAAGGTTTCAAGATAAGGTGATCAAAGGCATGAAAGAGCTCCTGTAAAATGGCTGAAGACTCCTTACTGGGAAAGGAGATTACTGGAGCTTACTTGTAAGGGTATCAGGAAGGAATGGGAAGTTCCACATAGCAGATATATTGCTTGGCCATTCACAAACACGAGACACTGAACTGGATCGACCTTTCACCTAACATGCTGCTCTTCCATTCTTATGAAGTACAGAAGAGGTTATCCTCTTTATTGTGGCCAAGAGATGAATGCATATGATGGCAGTGGTCTTCTAAGTTAGAATTATTTTGGGTGCTTTTCATAAATTTTGTTCGACTGTTACATTGTGCTGAAAGACAGAGCAAGTCATGGAAGAAAAAGCTTGGAGAAGACAGCCCACAACTTTTCTTTATCTTCTCTTCAGTTTTTTGTTGAATTTGCAGGTTCATTCAAATGCCTGGTTCAAAATCATTAGTCATGTTTTTTTTTTAGTGCTTGGCAGGACTAAGTAATCAATTCTGCTAGTCATTTACCAATGTGTATGTGTGTTCAGCTGGTTCCCCAGTCCTACTGAAACAAGCACTCTGATATTCACAGAAACATGCTCTGATTTCACTGCATCTGCAGATGCAGTGCCAGCCTATCTGCAATGCCTGAGAAGTGGGAAAAATTATGAGCGAAAAGTTTGTCTTAAAATAAAGGCTTCTCCATTATTTGTTGATATGGTTTTCAAATATTCTTTTTGAGTCAGATTATTCCTTGACAGCTTTGAAATAGTTTGGAATGAAGGTTTCTTGGTGCTGAGATGGTCTGGGAAAATTAGTGATTTAGATGTCAAATGAAAAATTAGTGATTTAGGTGTCAAAGAAAGTTGTCACTTTCTTGCATAATGTAAAGAACAGTGAGTCATGCAGCTGAGATTTTGTGTGTAACTCAATACAAGATGATTGTTTGCCACACTAGATAATGCCCTCTGTGGTATTAGGCCCCTCAGAAATAAAATGGTCACTGAAAAAAAGATCTTTTTATTTCTTGTTCATTTTGATTTTGGATTTAAGCCAGGCAGCTGTTAAGATCCTCCTGGGAATATGGAATGCTTTTCCCTAGCAAATAATATAGTTCTATATTAGAGGATAAGTGGACCCAAAAGGTGTTTTATATTAGATTGAGAGCCCAATAAGTCAAAAGTAAATATTTAATACATGACACAGAATGTCACACTCCAGGATTATGGAGTAACACAAACACTGAGCTAAAATACAGACGGACTAGATTATAATTCTATTAAAAGGTTTGTACCGTACAAACAATATGCTGCATTATTTCTTTAAGAAATGATTTACTGTGTTCCCATGAGTTAGCATACATTTCAAGATCATAGTGATGATAACATGCATGTTTTATGTCAAGAATGGTAATTGACCCTAATGAATTATGATGGGGATATATTATATTCCCACGAGTGTGTGTGTCATTTGCCATACTTTTTCAATAAAAATAGTTCTTAAGTAGCAAACTTTTCTCAAGAAGAGCTGCTAGTTTATATTAGGATGAGACTCGCAAGGATCCCAGCAGCTAACACAAAGTACTGTTAGCAGCCTTAATGGTGAAAATAATCTTTGCTATTGCAGGGGCAAACAAGTGGTAGATCAGTATAATAACAGTTCTTTATCATCCAACTATTTCTCTGTGACTGGTAAAACCTATTGACCCTGTCCTCTACAAAAGTGCAACGAATTAAGTTCATTTTTGTGAAGCCTGGTTGTGGCATATTTTCTTACATAACAAGGGCAAATTTTAGCCCTGTGGTTGGCCAGCCTCTGTCTCCTGCTGCAATCATAGTGAAGGCTATGAAATGGAAGACGAAGACTATTGTTAATCTACTTCTTTAGTTTTAGGCCCTAATTATCTATGCTATAAGCAGACTCACTTGCTCTGTAATCAATATTGCCCTTACCTAGTCATTTCTGTAATGCCACAGTCATTTTAGCGCAGATAGGATCTAATATGTCTATTGTAATAATGACGTTCCACTAAGAAAGCACTTTTTTTTTTTTTTCCGCTGTTTGTGCAATGTTTGTGAGGTCTAAATTCCATGTTATTTTACCCAGAATCAATCCCTAGGCTGCCTTGTACAATCAATAAAGGATAGCTTCCCTGTGTAATCATATTTTCTAACTTAGCAGTCTTTGTACCTGAAGATGATCTCAGCTCATCCTGCTTTTAGTCACAAATGTTTTATATCAGATGAACTTTGAGCTCTCAGGAGTCATTGGAGGATGGAGCTGAATGATATTCTGTGCTCTTGGGAAAACTGGTTTCTTCTTACCACATGGGAACATGTAAGTAGATTATATTTATTCTCTATTTCAGCTATTGTCTCACAGCCCTAGCGTTAGTCTCAGTTGGAAGCTGATGGCTTGCCAGAAGAATTTGTTACTGCAACATGATGCTATAGTCTCCAGGTACTGTTGTCCTCTCTTATTATCACTGTTGCCTCCAGGTCCACTCCAAGGTTGATCCAGACAGTTCAACAGTCCTGTCATGAGTTATTTCCTGATGATGCAGTTCAATGACCTCACCACTACCTGAGGAGAGTAGCTTATGGCTGAGGGGCAGAATTTGCTTGTTGATGTTAAAACAGATTTCTTCTACCTGTTGTAGTGAAATGGAGAAATAGTGCACTGTGCTACAAAATGAAAACATGTAGGGCTTAGTGATGCTGTATTTTCATGTATGTGTGTGAAAGCTGAAGAAAAGTGGAGTGGCTATGGAGCATTCTTTGCTCACTGAGTGTTTTTTAAAAGTATTTTTTAAAGAACATGCAGCTACCTTTAGGCAGTCCTACCTAAGGACTCAATGGGATTTTGGTATCCAGGGCTTCTTACAGAGAGGAGGGTTGGCTGTGATCCACTTGTCTATGCACATGGTTCTCAGTTTTGGTTGCCCTAAGGGCATGTGTCCAAATTTTAGCAGTTTCAACTGACATAAATACCATATAGGTGAACAACACATGCAAATTCTTCCCCTTCTAAAGACTCTTGACATAAAGTTAGAAGCCAACAGATTTGTTCCTTACTTCAAAAGGTGGAGAGGTCAGCAGTTTGATGCCAAAGTTCTGAGGTACAGTGCCTAGTGATTATGAATGTTTGGTATCAATTAAAAAAAAAAAAAGGCAAATGTTTTCAGTCACACAATCAATCTCTTTTTGTCTCCAAGTAAAATGTGGTGACCAGATTTCAAAATCTGCTTGGTTCTTTTGATAATCAGGCCCATAAACACCAAAGACAATATTTCAAGAGCTTATGTAAGCAAAAATAACCATTTAAGCATCATCTAAATTCCAGACCAGTAGAATAAGTATAAATGTTCACTTTGTTGTCAATATACTGCAAAAACCCCACCTCCATAATGATAAAAATGGAAGAAAATTGCTTCCTTCTGCTAAACTTCTTTTGGACCAAGAATGAGTCTAATTTCAAGATGCTGTCACGTCCTGGTTGGAGGTTGCTGTTTGTTGACAATGAAACTGGTTTCCTACTTAATAGGAACCAGAAAATTATCTGTGCACATTAAAACCAAAACTAAAATAGGCAATCTGCTAAATTAGCAAAAGCCTTTGCAGCATGGTTGCTGAGTTTTGGTTCAGTTCTGTTTTTCTTTCCTTTTGCCTACTTTCTTTTTGCCGGTTCAGTTGAAGCAGACTTCTCATGTTCATCAGCCAGGTTTGTAGAAAAAGGCACTATTTTCTATGAACAACTCATACCACTGAAAACCCAAAATGTTTGAGCACGTGAGCTCTTCTTTTGTACATTGCCTAGCTGTCCTTTGAGGGCTAAATGCATCCAATGCAAGGCCTTTCCTGATGTTACTCTCCTGCTGTTCTGTGACTCTGATTCATCTTCTGTTCACACAACTACTTTTAAGACCTTGGTGCTAAGCAGTACCACCACTTCAGGGCATCCTGCAAGCCAGATTTCTTGGGCGCACTCCTAAATAGAACTAAGCTGACTGGGTGGGGGGGTTCTGATCTGGTTACTGAGGATCTTTTCCTCTCAAAGTAGTGAATTTGCAGAGGGTTTGTATTTGGAATGAGATTTCTTTCATGCCTTTGCAAAGACATTCTTAAATGCTGAAAAGAAAGAAAAAACAACAAAACAACAAACCCAGAGGTTTCATTTTCATTTTCATGGTAAGAACTGTAAAAGTATATAACAGACTAAGTATGGGGTAATATAACCAGACATCCCAACTGGCATATAATGAGCCAGCTATTCCTTAAAAAAAAAAAAATAATTATTTTTAATAGTGTTACATCCGTCTGTCCTGAGAAAAATCTGACGAGAATTTTTCCTGATTGTCTTCATGTCTTAGACTCCAGGAGAAAATGTGAACAGCTAGGCTTTTTTTGTGTGGGCTAGGCTTGTCTGGGCATTTGGTTCGCATATGTCTCATAAACAGCCCCACCCCCACCTTCTTCCCCTTTTTTTTGACATACTTTGCTGTTGCATGTTTTCAGTGGGAGTGTCTGCTATCTCAACTGAGAGTATAGTATTGGAAGATCTGCTATTTAGTTTGCTACACAACTCAGCCATGAGTAATATCAGGGAAATGATGCTCATTTGTTTTAAAGAAACATTGTACAGGGTGCTAATAACCTTAATATACAGGCACCTATAAATAGGCTTCCCATCCAGACTGTAACTTTTATAGAGCATACCTATAAAGGGATGGTGCTTAGATCCTTGTATCCCTCCCTACAACAGCACCATTTTATGCTGCTTCAGGAGAAAAGAAAGGTTTTAAAAAGAGAGAAGGTTACCCCAGATAAAGTGAAAATCTTGGGTGTTACAACTCTGACTTGTCTTCTGATGGTGGCAATTAAGATGAGCACATGTGAGAACATTGAGATAGGAGCCCCAAATGCACAAGTGTAACTTTAGATACTCTGGAGTCCTAGAAGTTTTCACAGAGCTAAACCCACCCTCTGTTAGTCTGAGCCACCACTGCGGCGTCCTTCCTTTTTTTTTGACAAGGGTCCAGCCACACTGAAAAAATCTCATCTGACAGTGAGAGAGAGGAAAGCAGGAGAAGGGCCTGGCAAAAGTTCGTGCAAGGTATAATCGACTGTTTTCTGCCATGCATAAATTAGTCAATTAGTAAGAGGAATTACACTGTGCTGCACCTGAGAGCAATTGCATCTGCACATGCCAAAATGGATTCAGCAATCTTTTAGACTTTATTTTGCATCCATCACATTAAACACAGATTAACTTTCCCTGCACAATAACATGCAGGGGTTTTATGCTATCATGGAGTTTTTCCTTTTTAACACAAGACTTTCTTGAAGCCTAGAGGGCATGTTTTCATCTGTTTGATTTTTTTTTATTTGTGTTTTTTTGTTTGCTTGTTTTCTTTTTGTTTTGTTTTGTTTTTAATGGTGGAGGAAAGTGGCTAGCAGAGGTTGTGAGTTTTATAACCCTACTTCCAGGTAGACATCCTCATTAGCATATATAGAGCTGTTTATCTAAGAAATCCTGTACTACCTTGGAGGGCAGAGGTTGTTCACGCTGAAGAAATATCTTATTCAGGATCTCAGGAAGTGTTGGGGGTAGTAAAAGGAACAGTGGCTCTCCACCTGGAAGATGAATGAAAAAATTACACTTCCTTGAAAGCATGAAGAAGGTGGGCTATCCCCACCTAAAAGCAATATTTCCCTTCTGACAATCTGCAATATTACAGAAGTAAAATAAAAAAATTAATAAAAAGTTTGCAGTGCTGGTGAATGGAAGTGCAACTGTTCTACTACCTGTGTTACTTCTAGAGAGTTCTTTGCCTTGTTACTTAGCTGCCGTTCAGCCCTGCTCCTCCAACGGCGTGCTTGCAATAATCACGGCAAGGCAGTGCAGAGAAGAGTTGCAGTGTTATCAGTCTTCAAGCAGGGGCTTCTTAGTTGAGAGAGGGAAACAGAGGTGATATTTCAATATGCTGTGCTCAGATCAGAGCACCAAACAAGCAGTTTTTCTGCGGAGAAGCTTCTCAGCCCTTTAATTACAAGTGTCATGTTTTCTCTTTCAGTCTGAAGAGGGTTGTATTTGGTCTGTATAGCACAAAGATAAGATGTGAAACACAAAGTACAAAACAGCACTGAATACTAAAGCAAATGAAGTGAAACTCCAAAGTGCTTATTAGGGAATAGTTGTTTATACCATGAGTAAACACTGCATGGTGAGCTAAAGTTTTCGGTGTGAATGGTCCCCTACAGGACTCTTAAGTCCTTTCGGTTTTGCCTGTTTTCTATTTAAGACAGTGAGCATGCATGTATCCAAATTTCAACATCCTGTGTTTCACATTTTCAAGTAAAAGTATTTCTATCCCTTCCACATCAAAGCTGGACAGAGAGGCTGAACTTGATGAACCTCTCACCAGTGATTTAGTACCATAAAAAAAGGGAGATAATCTCCATGACACTCTGCTTGGTCCTAACCTGAGTATACTCCTCTGCAGTATATAAAGGGATTAGTGAAACTTTAAGAAATTGTTTTCATTCTACCAGTATTACACAGCTTCACTTAAAGTTGAAGAGCTCCAGAGGGCCTGGGAGGGCTCTTGATAAAATCCACCCTGAGGGAATATTGTCTACTAATTAAAGTCTGTATTCACAGGATGTTTACAAAGGAAAAAAGTGTGTAAAGCTTGGAATGAGAGAAGCTGATGGGAATTTCAGAAAAAGCTGATGAAAAAAAAGCTGCAAATGGGTAGAGAAAAATGGCAAAGTTATATAATCTTAATTAACATAATATATTCTTAATCCTGCTTGAAAAATCAGATTTTAAAAGATATTTCCTTTACTGTACAGAAACAGAGAGGGAGAATTATTGTTTGGGAAGAACAGTTGTAATGGGGAAAGAAGAATTTATTGCTATTGCATCCCCTTTAAATTGAGGTATTAAGTATCCTTGAACACAAACCTACTTACAGGAAAGTAGTGGTGAATTGTTGTTGTGGGAATAATCAGGCTTTGGAAAGAAGAAATCACTTACCAGCATCCTAAGCTTAAAGTTTTCTCCATGGCAAAAAGAATTGTGGGAGAATAATACTGGTTAGCAAACCTCAGAAGGTGAAAGAGATCTGTGTCTGGGTTTGGAGAGCCTGGGCTTCCTTTGGAGGGTAGAGCATAAAACAATGGACAGAAAATAATGCAAGATGTTGCTGCAGGCACCTAGTTGCCTACACTTGCTACAGGTGACGAAGAGGAACGAAATGTGGATTTAGACTTCTTAGCCCTTCAGTTTATTAATTCATACCACAAGGTGAATTGTGGGAAAGGATGAGAGCTGGATGTGGTTATGATTGCTCTACCTCTAAATTAGAGCAGTAGGGTGGTCATGTTATGTAAGTTTGCATGATACGTGGGGTCATGCAGTGAGTCGGCAAGGAAAAAGGGCATAAAAATTAAAAGGTAAAGTTTAAAAAAATTAAATCAGGTATACCTGAAGGGGGCCTATAGGGATGCTGGGGAGGGACTCTTTATGAGGGACTGTGGTGGTAGGACCCCGGGGTAACGGGTTCAAACTTAAACAGGGGAAGTTTAGATTGGATATGAGGAAGAAATTCTTTACTGTAAGGGTGGTGAGGCCCTGGAATGGGTTGCCCAGGGAAGTTGTGAATGCTTCGTCCCTGGCGGTGTTCAAGGTGGGGTTGGACGTAGCCTTGGATGGCATGGTTTAGTGTGAGGTGTCCCTGCCCATGGCAGGGGGGTTGGAACTAGATGATCTTAAGGTCCTTTTCAACCCTAACTATTCTATGATTCTATGATTCTATGATCCTATACTTCGGCCCACAAGTATCTTAACCTATTTTTGCTAGCTGAGGCTTCCTTTGCCTTTCTTATAGAAATCCTAACAATGAATGTAGAACAGCTAGAAAGCCCACTAGGCCTGTCTGATTGAATAGACCTGGGCCTGAATCCTCATATATTTTTCTTCCTCCGTGTGTGGGCCAAATCTGGACACTGCGAATGATTCTGGGAATGCTTTCTGAGTGTAGGGGTCAGTATTAGTAATTTCAGCTAAGATAACAGTGACAAGGTAGGATGTCTTGTTGCTACTGTGTTCTGTTTGTCATTGGAAATTCCTGCCTGAACCTTATTCCACTTAGAAAGGATTTCCTTAACAGAGATGGGCTACATCACTCCCGCATGTCCTGTTGTCTTGAAACTGTGTTCCTCTTCTGGCAATGAGATGACAGATCCTCAAAGGATGTTGTTATGCAGCACAATTGCCTTTTTGAAAGGTGACATGTTGAGGGATATTTAAAGAATGGTTCACAGGGATTTTACTGAAGCATTCCCACTGATGTTGGTTTACCCCCTGCAAGTCTGACAGGGTGGATTAGGCCACATTGGGGAAAATAACATTCATGCTCAGTCAGTCACAAAAGATCACTGCTATTGTGTCACCCTCAACAGAAGACTGTAGGTATTAGCCATTGCAATCCTTGTTCTGTTGATCTGAAGCTTGTTAAGACGGTTTATATTCGTTGAAGGAGTGCTTGTTGTAATAAGC
This sequence comes from Amazona ochrocephala, assembly GCA_039720435.1. NCBI lineage: Eukaryota > Metazoa > Chordata > Aves > Psittaciformes > Psittacidae > Amazona > Amazona ochrocephala. The sequence goes on from CM077878.1 coordinate 78,858,636, forward strand.
AACTAAGCTGAAGCCCTGTGACCCTGTAGCTAGGGCTCATGAAGGAACTAAACCACATCTCTTCAGGCTAGTGCTGAGGGAGGGGGGCATTTTTTCCTGGAGTTTATTTGTTACAAAAGAAAAGCCAATTTAATCAGTTTAGAGCTGTCCTACTGTGTTCATACAGAGCACTATGGTTTGGGCTGGATCCAGCATTCCTTCCTTCCTTCTCAAAACTCCGGACATCTTTACCAAGTCCCTGAGGTAGTTAGTCCCTCTCCCTTAGTTGTAGAGAGGGTGGTGGATCTCTGATTTCTTCTTTTTGACTGCCTCATTCTCCCACACTTATTTTTTTTAGCACTTCCTGTTTGCTTCTCTTCTGCTGCCAGACACTAAGGAGTTAAAACTATTTGAATCCACTTCAGCCTCTCTTCCCAGTGATGGGGGAAAAATAAATATCGTTATTTTACTTAACTTGAGATATGTCACAAAGGTTGCAGAAAATACAGCAAGTGACAGCATCTTTCATGTTATTCTGTTATTTTTCTGAAATAAGAAAATTTCAAGCAGTTATGACTTAGAAACACTGACTCATTGCCAGCAGAAACAAACAATTCCAAATGTCTGACTAAAAACAAAAATAAAAATAAAAAAAAATAAAATAAAAAAGTCCTACTATCTGGCTGCTACTGTCAAACAGCAGAAAGCAACTTGCTGATAATACATCTGTATGGGCCGGCTTCCTGAAAGGCAATGCAGTCAGTCTTAGAGTCAATATGGACTGTAGTTTTCTTCTTACTGTAAAATTTAAATAAAACACATGAAAAAAAAGCATAATGTTACTGTGCTACAGTACAGTATACGTACTTGCAAAAAAAAAAATAATTTTGAAGTGAAGATCAAATGTAAGAGTCAAAATACATCTTACAGAAAAAATAGAATTTATTTATGTCCAGGAATTCATGCTCTGTTGCTTCTCTATATTTTATTATGCTAAGGCTAAGTACTGGAAAACATTCCCATGTATAGTTTGATAAGTAAATGAACAGTCAATAATGGCAAAGCTAACTTGGCTCTCTTTGTTTAGATAACTGGAAAGAATTAATTTTGCACTTTGAATCACCATATCTGAAATAGAAACAAATTGTCTCCCTCGCAGAAATAATTTGAAGTTGATCATTTATATAACTGCTTTTTTTTTTTTGTGTGTGTGTGTGTGTGCGTGTGTGTTCTCTGAAATAGCTTTGTTCAGGTCAGGATTCCTTGTTTCTTTAAGTGGAACATATTTGCCAGTTTTCTATATTTATTGCCTGAAGGCATTAATCATAAACCATTTTCTGTGAGTAGCTGATGCGAAAACAGCCAAATTTTATACTGTGTTGTTTAGGTGTAGCTGATTAGAAACTCACATGATACAATTTCTGTTTCTGGACTGAATGACCATGCATGATCTGCCAGGATGAATATTTGCATGGGTGAATTGAAAATACTATTTCTGTGTATACTTACTTGAAATTCACTTCCACATGTGTGCAGGAAAATTGGATTGCTGAGAAGGGGAACACAATAGGAAATACATTTAAAAATGGAGTGAAATTTTTTGCCTTAATCTAGAACTCACACTGCAAAATTGATTGTAAGAGAAGAATAATAAATATATATCTATTTACTTTTGAGTGGTGATGAGCAGTTCTGGAGTATATACTTCATAATGTATTTTTCTTCACCTTATTATTTCTTTTCATGGGATCAATTAGGTTTCTACAGGTTTAATTCTTTGCCCCTGATTTTAAAGAATTTTAAAAGCATTCTTGGCTGCATTTGTAGATATATTCTCATATGTTCTTACTTCTTCTGACTTCTGCTCCTGTAGTAGAAATATCAGCCAGTTGCAGAAAAGCATGCAAAAATGGCGCCCTTCTTTAGTGATCTGAATGTTTAATGTACAAGAGGTTTTACTTTCAGCTATTTTGGTTAGCTTTTCTGTGAGTTTAAACTTGAGCTTTTAATAAATAGTCCCTGTTGCATTTTCAAAACTATCCTTCATTGATTTGGAAATCAATAAACCATACCTAACAAATCTGACCTGCTAATGAACAAGGATTTGCTCAAACTGCTGTTTAAAGCCATGAAAATTTTATACTGAGCCCAGGAGTGATTACTTAAATGTTGGTTAGTTAACAGGTCATATTCTTTAGAATGGTATTATTAATTTCAACAGCTCTACTGATTTCCTTCCTATCAAATATGGATTGATACCAAGACCAGTGTTGGCGGTTCAAATGGATCCAGCAACTTGGTTTGGCAAAAATATTGTGAAAAATATGTGCTATTAATGTGCAATAACTCTTGTTTCAATGACAATTTTATTGTTTCACTTAAAACTTCGCAAATAAAATGTTACAGATATGAACATAAGCTTAATAAAAATTATAGTTTTGACCTAAATAATAAGTGACATACACTCCATGATGTTCATCAGAAGATGAACTCCAAATATTACAGTTCTATTGACGGATTTTTTTGTTTCAAAATCGAGCTGTGAATCTTTGAGCAGTACACTTCTGTATGAAAGCCAAAATATATCCTTTATGTTGTTCATGGTACTTGGACTTCATAGTTTTGACTGCAACTAAACAGTTCAGAGCAACAGGCTTTTCCTTTCTTTTTGACAATATCCCTTTTTACTCCTTTTCTGCTTTCCAGAAAAAAATGGTCAAGCCTGTATATTCAGAGAGACAGCAAAGCTGCTGCATGAGAAATCTGGATTATTTTTTTTTTTTTTTTAATATTTCACAGAAATATCACAGAATCATAGAATAGTTAAGGTTGTAAAGGACCTTAAAATCAAGTTCCAAACCCCGTGCCAAGGGCAGGGACACCTCACACTAAACCATGCCACCCAAGGCTCTGTCCAACTGGGCCTTGAACAGCGCCACAAATGAAGCATTCACAACTTTCTTGGGCAACCCATTCCAGTGCCTCACCACCCTTATAGTAAAGAACTTGTTCCTCATATCCAGTTTAAACTTCCCCTGCTTAAGTTTGAACCCATTACCCCTTGTCCTATCACTGTAGTCCCTAATGAGGAGTTCCTCCCCAGCATTCTTATAAGCCCCCTTCAGATACTTGAAGGCTGCTATGAGGTCTCCACTCATATCTAAAATATGATAGATTAGTCAGGAGGACAGTCTCCAAAATCACAGGAAGGTAGTGTTAAGTGTGCCAAAAACCTGGTGTGTGCACCTGACTCAGAAGAGTAGGCAGCATGAAATATAAATTACAGCGTAAGTGGAAGATACAGATTTTCAGTGATATCCGATGGCAAATCTGTCCAGTGGTCCATATTTTGTGAGTCAGTATGTGGTTTCTCTCTCCCTTTTATGTATATGCTTAGAACTGTCAGTACTTATTTCTGTGGCACTGGTAAACCTTCACCAGCTGCTGAGCTTGGATTCCGTATTTCTAGATATCTGGGAACTGGGTGCTTTGGTGTTTTCTCTGCTCTGAGTAAACTGTATCTTTCTTGGTTGTCTCTGAAAACCTTCCAAGAAATAAGGAGGATGTTACGCTTCATAACAAGGGGATTTCTCAGCCCACTGTCACTAATAGCCTTGTTTCTTATTCTTGTTTTCCCTATACAACAACACAGATATGCACACCCTTTACCCTCCTGTTTTAGCTCTCTAGGTATCTGTGACTGTGAAAGAAGATTTAGTTCCTAACTACAGATGCTTTTTTGAGATCACATTGCTTTCTCTATGTGCTTCTTCTACAACTATCTCCTTCAGCTTGATCCTGCAGCATGGGAACGGTTTTGCTGGAAGGCAGTTATTTGTCATTTGTATCAGTAATAATTTTAGCTTTATGCACTAACACTACTTATTTGCCATTGAGCTCAATGAGATTCTGTAAGTTGGCAAAACTGGAATTCAAGAGCTATGAATCAGGCTTTATCTATCGCACTGACTCTTTTGAAACTTGGCATATTCTTTGAAAATATAAAGTTGGGGGATGTTAGTCACATAACAATTGACCCGTGCTTAGAAACACTAGAGGAGATGTCAGTCATACAGTGGAATTTGGAAGTAGTGATCAATAATTTATACTAGTGATCACTCAGCTCTTATCTAATAATCCACTGTACTTTCCACAATCTAATTTCATTTGGCGTTAGTGATCACTGCTTTTCCACTTAAAGTGATCTGATTAGACCTTGAAATATTTCCATTTTTCAAGATATAGCACATCTTATGTAACTCTATGTAATATATATTCAGGTAGAATTTGATTAGACTAGGCAATTTACTTGTGATTCATCCCCAGTTTAAGATACTGAAGCAGGCAGGAAGGCGCCAGTACAATTTTAAGCCATCCAGGGCACCAGTTAAAGAGGCTTTCTATGTCCTTGATATATAATGAAAATTTTAGTTACTCTCAGAATCACATCAGATTTGATGGTTGTAAAAACAAAACTCAAATGAACTCTCAGAAGCCCTTGCACATATAGTTTTTATCTCTTATCAGAAATTCTAGTGTGCCCGAAAAACCTGCATAGATTACTGTACCAGGAAGGACTACTATGAGACTATTTTTGACATTTATGTGTTTGAGCTAGGAATATAATAGAAATTAGCATTGACATAGGCAGATTTCACATGTGTTTTTATAGATCACAGTTTAAGAGTGATGTTTATTACTGGTGTAACTAAAGATATATGAATTTATATATATTTTGTGTGTCTACTGGTATGTATTTGTATACATGTATAAAATGTGTATACAGACATATATAGTGTGGGTATGAATTTATACACCTATTCCTATGCCTGTATATATATGACACATACATACAAAACAGGTGGTGCAAGAGGGTGCTGGGCCAAATTTCAAGGAGGGCTAGAGCAGGATCAACAACAGGATCAGCCAGCATGACCTATGGCCACTTGATGATCTCTGACTATGGAAATGGCAGCTGAGCTGAAATTAAGGCCAGAGGGGGTTGAGACTTGTACAGGCAGGGGTGTCCAAAAGGCACTATGCACTTCTTGCATCCAAAACTGCTTCTGTTTGGCTATTTGGTTCTTCTCAAGCTTAGTATTTGGGCCATCCCTAAAGGTTCAAGCCATGAGAACCAAAGGGTAAATCTTAGAATTGGAAAGAGCCATCATAAAATATAAGGACAGACAGCTAGGTTTAGCACAGAGACTAATAAGGATGTTGGGATGTTGGGCTTATGCCACCAAGGGTTTTCCCTGGGTAAGTCAACAGGCCTACCAGCAGATACCAACATGGACCACCTTTTCAGTTCTATCATAAGACCTAGCAGTCTTTGATCTGCATTAAGGAATCAGTTCATGTCTAACACAGTTACAGAAATTCAGCCTTGGGATGGGTTTTGTGAGGAAAGCTCATCCCACCTGCTGCACTTTTAGGCTTCTGCCCAGTGGGGTCAGACAGGCGGTGTAAATAAATTGCTAGGATTAAGGTGACCCATGATGACCCTAATCCTTACTTGAAATGAGATGGAATGTCACTTTGATGAACATGTTGCCACCTTCATCTCAGATCTTCTTTCTTTGTGTTTCTCTATATTTATTAGGTTGGACTGAAATTTATATCCAAAGGTATGAATTAAACTCAGATTATGCAACTACTGAAAGCAAACTTCCTCACAATATCCTGATCAGTTTATTTTTCTCTTCTACAGCTCTTTTGCTTGCTGCTTCCCTGGAGTAAGGCTTCGTTAATTTCAGAACAGTCCCAGAGTGGACTGGGACATAGAACAACACATAGTCCTATTTTTTCTTGGGCTGCATCAATTGTAATTTACTGAAGCTCATGAAAGTATATAGCTTAGTACAATTCATTTTGCTTCCACAATTTTCATAAATGGCATCTGCTTAAAAAAAGATACATTTCAAGATTGTAGCTTATACTCAAATTAATTCCTTTCAAATCTAAGGTGTTCTGGCATGAAGATTAAGAGCCTCTGTGATTTCAAAGGTCCCTGACTTGATGTTCAAAATATCTTTTCTTTTTTCTCCAATTTTTCTAAGTGAACTCAGTCAAGAAAATAGCAAAATTAATTATTTATTATGCCTCATCAATCTTCCTTTGTTATACATAAGCAGGGACTTTTTAGTACTCCTTTCAGTCATGTTAGCAGAACCCAATAAGAAATAAACACCTTAAAAAAGTAATATACTATGTTCTTGTTCCATTGTTTTGGCCTCTTTACTAAAGCATTTTGTATATTTTAGCTGACATTGATGATGTCTGTAATATGTTGGCAGGATTGCAAGGCCAGAGGGAGATGTCATCTGTACAAATTATCTATCAAGCGTTAACTTATTTCAGCCTACCATGCTATTTTGTGTTTTCTGAAGTATTCTCAGAATTGTCCTGTCTTGACTGCAGTTATGCCTCTGAACACTCTTACCTTCAAAAATCTGTCACTTTGTCCTGGTTTTGATTAACTCTTTACCCTTTACTCCAAGTTTAATTAACTCAACCTGCATCAAAACCAATCAGCATTATGGAGCAGAGTTCAGATATTAAATTATGCCTTTTTTGCCTCAGTCATTTAAGGCTTTTCATTACTGCAGAAATATGTACAAGAGCAATGTATAAAGTACACATTTTTGTTAATATTATTAGTTACAATATTTTTATAGTAATTTTTAATAAGGTAGGGACCTCTTGCCTATGCTTAATTAAAATGGAGTAACTAATTTTCCAAAAGAACAGAACTTTCTGCATTAGCAATCTGTCCATTCACAAAACCCATGCAAAAATATATTAGAAACTGTTTTAACATTGATTTTCTCCTGGGATTTGGAATAGATATATTGGAAAAACTTAATATTCTTATGTTAATTAGATCTTAAATTTTCTTAAATCATGTCAGCAGTGATCTAAAGAGGGATCCTCATGTCTTCTAAGTCAATCAGTGTTTCAACCAGAAAACAAACAAACAAACAAAAACTTTAGAGAACAGTGTAAGAACTTACCAACCAAATGTAACTGAACTACAATGGACAGACTCCTTTATACTATGATTTAGCTGCTTTTTATTACACTAATAATGATCTGAAAAAAGTTGCTCATCCGTTGTGCTGCAGACATGCCCAAAGACTTTGCAATTTAAACTACCAAGAAAAATCCCTGAGAAGGAAAACATGGCGGTAGAGAAGCATAGACCAGATGTTTTGCCTGAGGCTGAACTACAGGTCCCATAATGAACACTGGGTTTCCCATTCTAGTACCGCTCCAGAGTTCATAGTCTGTTAAGTCTTTCACCCCTCACACTCCTTCAAAGAAGATTGAGAAGTGACTTGATTGCAGCAGATAGATTAACTTCATAGAGAGAAAACACTGACTACTGAAGTGTTCTTTAATCTAGAAGACAAAGGCATTACAAAGTATAGTAGCTGGAAGCTGAAGTCGGACAACTGCAAATGAGAAATAAAGTAAGCATCTTTATACAAAGAAGGTGATTAAGCAGTGAGAAAAAAACATATCACAAGAATTTTCAACTTTCTTATCAATTAAAGGTTTCTGTAGCATTGTCAGATGAAACAAATTTTCAAAAGCAAATTTTTGTCTAGAAACATATGTATGATTTTTGATGAAAGAAGAATCTTTCTCCTGTGAAATTTTGTTTTCTTTACAGTTGTCTATATTTTCTTTCACCAGCTGTTATATTCAGATTAAGGAAAGATAGACAATATTGCAACTGCATAATGTATTTTATGCATTAGTATAGAAGACGGATTCCTGGAGTTATGAAATTATGTCAGAAATCCAGTTTCAAAACAAAACCTTAAAAATCCCCATAAGCTTCCAACCTTTTGGCTGGAGAGCAAACTGCAGAAGTGACTCAGTATGCCTCAAAGTCTCAGAAACCAAAAGACAAATAGTAAGAAAGACAAATTAATGTTAAAATCATATGAAAAAGTTGTCTACAGCCATGGTTTGTTAAATGCTTGAAAAGAAACTGGGGTTCAAGGTAAGAAAAAGAAGATGATGTGTCTGAAAATATTTGAACTTATATTTGTTTGACATTTTCATGGGATATTTTTTGTTGCTTTGTTTTGTTTTTAAGGAAAATGACCAAATACACATTTTCAAATAATGAAGAAACTCAGAATACCTGTTGTTAGGAAGCATCTATTATAAACTTGCAAAAAAGAGATACCTCTACTTTTCCATGTCTTTTGACTGTGGTTTACAATTTTTTGTTCTACTCTTGGAAAACAGCAGCTCTGATCCTTCTGTGGAGGTTTCCACCTTCTGAATTCTAAGACTGGCTAGCTCTTAAATACCACTAATGGAGGGTTTGCAGCACTGGATGGGTATAAGTACTGCTTGTTCTATTTTAACATTTATATTTTTCACTTAACACCATCCTATGGAAGATCAGTCTAAAGATAGTCCCAAAAAAAAATCCTGAAATGATCCAATTAACTTCAGTTATACCAAGAAAACTTTGGTCTCAGATGTGACTTCTTCAGTGGCTCAGATAAACACAAACCTAGTGCAGTGTCCTGAATAAAAGTGTGAACCTGATCCCAAGCTGTTAAAAGGCAGCAGCCGTGTTATTTGTGTGCTGCTGAGGGACGATGAAAAACTGGAGGGGGAGGGAGGAAAATCGCTCTGTGGTGCTGCTGCTTCCATTGTTCTCCTGTTACAGCCTTATCTCAGGGTCCAAATAAAATGTCAAAGGCTGCAAGAGAGATGCAGAAGCAGAGTGGTCTGAGAGTGATGGCTGTGTTAGTTGCAGGCAGAGAGTGAGGAGCGATAAGCGTCATATCTCATTTTAGAGTATTCATCATCACTATAGTGCTCATAACTCCACAGGCTTTGTAAAAAGGATGTGTTTTCCCAGCATTAGCAAACTTCAAGGGGAGTCAATTAACAGTCCTTTTTTTTATATATATAATGCCCTGCTTGTTAACTTATATGAATTTCAAAGGAAAAGATCCTGTTGCGCATGAAAATTTGGAATTTTTGTCTTGCATCTGAAAAGTCTGAACCTCTGCTGGCAGGATCTAATTTAGGCTGCAGACGTGTCCTGGGTTCAGGAGTAGCAGTCATTTTTCAGAAGACCCCACTACTTGCATAGTCCTTCCTGTTCCTGGAGCCATTTGTTTGCTCTTATGCGAAAGGATGTCTCCTGTGAACAGCTCATTGTTTCCAGGATGGCATCGGCAGCACAAGGCAGCTGTGGGAGGGGGTGTTATAATGGAGATGTAGGAGAAGGCAGGTGAAATATTTTGTAAATATGTAGCTATCTTTCTCTCCAGATTAAGAAAATGGTCATAAAGTATTCTTGTGTCTTGCCTTGATGGACTTAACTGTCCACTCGAATCAATAGCATAGAAATTATTTTCAGGCTCAGCCTTCAATAATTTCAGTTTCTCAGTCAAAATATACCTATCTCTGCCCTAATAGAAAAGATGACTTCAGTTCATTGTCTATTAAATTGCTTGCCAAAGTTGTGTAGAATGTAGTAGGAATAACTTTCTGATCTATGTGAACAATGCCTGTGACCACAAGTTCTTAGTCCACGTCCGGGACTCATAAGAGTTAATAACACATGAATAAGAAGGCATAATTATCAGATTTTGATTAAAATGAGTGGAAGAAACATTTACCATATGTTCCGAGGCTGGATGAGAAGGAGAAGAGAAAGAGGGAGAGATTGCGAAGTTATGAATTTTAACATGGTTCATGTAACCTATTTATACATATCCAATGCTGCACAACTTTTCCATTTAATGACCAAGTCTCTCTCTCTCTTTCCCTCTGTATAACGTCACTGTAGGACTTGCCATAGAGCCTTTTTTCTGCTCAGATTTGTTTTCTGATGTAGTCAAGAAAATAATATGATGACATCTCAGCCTGTAGTTTTCAAGAGAAGTCAATGAGAAATCCTTACCTTGGAAAAACAATGGCTGACAGAATATAACTACAGAGCTACCACAGGCTGTGGTAGTCACAGCCCTTCTTCACTATTCGCTTCTGTAGTGTTCCTGACTCCAGGTGGTCTCAATCTCTGGCCAGATGGGACTAAGCGTGAAGAGCATATGAAGCCATGTTCTGCATTTTGTCTGACTAAATGGGTATGAGAATTTGAAGATTATAAAGTTGAAAGATGTGTAGTTCCGGTTTATGAGGACTTCTGCTAGAATTGTTGGCATTTGTTGATTTTTTTAACATTTCCAAAATTTTGGCAATGTTATTAGACACTAAAGAGATGCCTACAGAAGAAAGATTAATACCTTAATATCCCAAACAATTTGGCTTCCAAATATTAAATAAGAGGAAAAAAAAGGTGAAAAGGTTAACAAAGAATGAGAGCACAATGCCTCACATATATGGGTGGCACTGCCACCAATTCCTTTTCACATGCAGCTGAGGTCTCTTTCTAGAGGTGTAAACCACAACCAGCTTACTCTTTTGGGCTCTCTACCATTGTTTGACTCTTTCCAATATGTCCCTCCACTAGCCATCAGTGAGAAAAACAATTCTTAATTTCCTCTTCACCATAGAATCATAGAATAGTTAAGGTTGGAAAGGACCTTAAGATCATCTAGTTCCACCCCCCTGCCATGGGCAGGGACACCTTCCACTAAACCATGTCACCCAGGGCTCTGTCCAGCCTGGCCTTGAACACTGCCAGGGATGAAGCATTCACAACTACCATCTCCAAAGTCAAATGCTACCTTCAATGTACTGCATAAGAGGTTGATAGTCACTACTTCACAGGCTTCTTGACATCTTTGATTCTTCACCATGACTCAATGGACTGAGTTTTGTTCCTCTAAATATCTTAATTTCTTCTTCTGGAAAAGCTCTTTATGCACCTATATCTCAGTCTCTTGTGACTACTGAGGTTCCTTTTAAAACAGTGTTGGGAGGTCACTACATGTGCATTCTTTTGATTGGCTGGTACTTTACAGTCACATTCAATATCCTACAGATACATGGCAATTACACTGTAATTTGTATCTCATATTTGTGTGATATATATTTGTAGACTGTAATCTGAGCTCTAAAAAAATGTATTAACAACTCAACACAGTGATTCTTCATGGCTAATTCACTACTGGTATAGTAAACTTTTTAGTATTTAGACTTTTTACCATAATGTTATTGTGTACAGTACATATATACTGTACTTGGATTTCAAAATCTGTGGAATAAATGCTTAAATATTTGACACTAGGTTCCATTTTTATTAATGGCAACTGTCATATAATTTCAGTGAAGCTGTCACATAATTATGCTCTATCATGAAGTGCATCTACTTTCAGAGAAAGTTCTGCAATGATTTTCTATAAGATCTCTTCGCTACTGATGATTTCCTGATAAGGTTATCTCCATTCTCATACATAAACTGAATTATGGCAGAGGCATTTCTCTCACTAAAAAGTCTTCAAGAAAGATTTTTATTTTTTTTTCTGTCATTCTCAGGGAAAATGTTCCCTTCTGTTTTCCTTGGGGACAGCTTCATTACAAAATGACTTCTTTCTTATTGGGGGATGAGTATCTATATTTCTTTTTTCATTTACCCTTTTTGTCTCCTCCTAAGATTTTTCTCTCTGTCCCTCTTCTTGCATTTTTTAACCTCTTCCATCTTCTCTCCCAGTGCAATATGAGGACTCTCAGAGCTCTTTCCCTGTCTTTCTTAACAAAAAGAGAGCAGACTTCGGCCTCTTCAGGAATCTGCTTAGTGAGGTTCCATGGGATATTGCCCTACAGGGCAGAGGGGCCCAAGACTGTTGGTTGATATTCAAGGATCACCTGCTATAAACTCAGGAGTAATGCGTCCCAACAAGAAGGAAATGAAGCAGGAGGGCCAGGAGACCTGCTTCGATGGATAAGGAGCTGCTGAAGAAAATTAGAAGGAAAAAGGAGGCTTATAAAAGGCAGAAGCAAGGACGGGCAGCCTAGGAAGAATACAGGGATGTTGTCCGGGAAGCTAGGGACCAGGTTAGGAAAGCTAAGGCCCACTTAGAATTAAACTTGGCTAGGAATGTGAAACGTAAAAGGGAGGGATTCTCTACTTACATTGCAAATAAAAGAAAGACTAGGGACAACGTGGGCCCTCTCCGGAAGCTATCAGGAGAACTGGCTACCCTGGATTTGGAGAAAGCTGAGGTTCTTAATGACTTCTTTGCCTCAGTCTTCACTGGCAAACTTTCTGACCACATCACCCAAGCCTTGGAAGGCAGGTGCAGGGCCTGTGAGAATGAAGACCTTAGGCCTGCTATACGAGAGAGCCTGGTTCGAGACCATCTTAGGAACCTGAACGTACACAAGTCCATGGGACCAGATGAAATCCATCCAAGGGTCCTGAAGGAGCTGGTGAATGAAGTTGCTAAGCCACTGTCCATCATATTTGAAAAATCATGACAGTCAGGTGAAGTTCCCAATGACTGGAAAAAGGGAATTATAGCCCCCATTTTCAAGAAGGAAAAAATGGGTGATCCAAGGAACTACAGACCAGTCAGTCTCACTTCTGTGCCTGGCAAAATCTTGGAGCATATTCTCCTGGAAGGCATGCTGAGGCACATGAAAACCAACAAGGTGGTTGGTGACAGCCAGCATGGCTTCACTAAAGGGAAATCCTGCCTGACCAATCTGGTGGCCTTCTATAAAGGGGTTACGGAACTGATGGACAGGGGCAGAGCAGTTCATGTCATCTACCTGGACTTGTGCAAAGCGTTTGACACTGTCTCACATGACATCCTTGTCTCTAAGTTGGAGAGACATCAGTTTGATAGGCGGACGACTCGGTGAATAAAGAACTGGCTGGATGGCCGCACACAAAGAGTTGTGGTCAATGGTTCAATGTCCAGCTGGAGACCAGTAACGAGTGGTTTCCCTCAGGGATCGGTGTTGGGACCGGTCTTGTTCAATGTCTTTGTCGGTGACATGGACAGTGGGATTGAGTGCGCCCTCAGCAAGTTTGCCGATGACACCAAGCTGTGTGGTTCGGTTGATAAGTTGGAGGGAAGGAATGCAATCCAGAGGGACCTAGACACGCTTGTGAGGTGCGCTGATGCCCACCTGATGAAGTTTAACCATGCCAAGTGCAAGGTCCTCCACCTGGGTCGGAGCAATGCCAGGCACAGCTACAGGTTGGGCAGAGAAGAGATTCAGAGCAGCCCTGCGGAGAAGGACTTGGGGGTGTTGGTCGATCAGAAAATGAACATGAGCCGGCTTCAGTGTACGCTCGCAGCCCAGAAAGCCAACCGTATCCTGGGCTGCATCAAAAGGAGTGTGACCAGCAGGTCGAGGGAGGTGATCCTGCCCCTTTACTCTGCTCTCGTGAGACCTCACTTGGAGTGTTGTGTGCAGTTCTGGTGTCCTCAACATAAAAATGACATGGAACTGTTGGAACAAGTCCAGAGGAGGGCACGAGGATGATCAGGGGAATGGAGCACCTCCCGTGTGAAGACAGGCTGTGAAAGTTGGGGCTGTTCAGCCTGGAGAAGAGAAGGCTGAATGGAGACCACATAGCAGCCTTCCAATACCTGAAGGGGGCCTATAGGGATGCTGGGGAGGGACTCTTCATTAGGGACTGTGGTGGTAGGACCCGGGGTAATGGGTTCAAACTTAAACAGAGGAAGTTTAGATTGGATCTGAGGAAGAAATTCTTTACTGTGAGGGTGGTGAGGCCCTGGAATGGGTTGCCCAGGGAAGTTGTGAATGCTCCATTTGTGGCGGTGTTCAAGGCGGGGTTGGACATAGCCTTGGATGGCATGGTTTAGTGTGAGGTGTCTGTGGAATAATTAGGAAATATGGGATAATTAGGAATTAAACTTTTATTTGAAATGTAGCATTGTCCACACATAAGGGAAAAACGGACTTTCAAGGCCTCTCAGGGCGAGATGCAGCCGCACCTGGTATGCCAGGAATGTGCACCCCACAGCGGTTCCCGTGGCAACGCGGACGAAGGGTGGAGCGAAGTGAAGATCTCGCGGTTACGCTTTGTCCTTACTTCTGCACAAAGACGGGAACAAGATGGTGCAAGAAACTGATAAGCTATGTAACTGGCAACACTGACTGGAATGAGATGGTGCAAGAAGCTGATAAGCTGCGTGGTAGAGTGAGGTAGAGACCTTGCAAAAGCCGATAAGCTGTACACTTCTTACCCTGGGCCAGCAGCCTGTCATCTTTTGGCAGACTGCCGTCCTCAGTGTGGACTTTGCTTCATTATAACATCATTATAATGCATTTACACACCCATCTCCAATGCGACCCCCCTCCAAAATGAGATCACCCCTCTCTGAGTAATAATAATGGTACGTATGACTAGAGTCACTCAAGCTCCACTTTAAAGATAAAAAATAATATAAAAAGACCCAAGACAGAGGGGGATATTGGGGAAGATACCATCGTGGACGAGTTGAGGAAGATAACATCAATCGACTCCCAGGACCGGTCGACGGGCTGGACCTCTCTCCCCCCCCATAGGGATGCCTGTGGGTAAGACTTGCACTGTATTCGGTGCTTCCCTGGGAAAATTTAGAATCTCTATAGAGTTACTTTTACTGTCATCTGTATATTTTATAGCTATACTGTGTTAACTTTATCAAGCGCTTGTATTCATGTAATCATTATTCGCACGTGCTTTTGCAGACAGTATCTATCACCGGCAATCCATAAGAACCTGTATTTGTTGTTTCAAGAAGCTCAATCAATTAACCACACTGTTTCGATAGCCAATTGCCACTATTGGTAAATCCAGAGCATTAGAGGTCAGATATAAGCGAACGCGGTCGGATTAGGATCCGGACCGATAGAGGTTCGATGTAAGTGGACGCGGTCGGACTGGTAGTTGCCTATTAGAGAATAAAACAAGGGGTTTGCGTAAATAAACAAGAGGCTTACCACCTCCCCCCACGCCTTTTAACGCAACAGTGTCCCTGCCCATGGCAGGGGGGTTGGAGCTAGATGATCTTAAGGTCCTTTCCAACCCTAACTATTCTATGATTCTATGATTCTATGATCTTAAGGTCCTTTCCAACAATAACTATTCTATGATTCTATGAAAAAATGGTAAAAGACAAAGACTGGTGATCCAACAGACTGCTGGAAGGAAACTGTTTTTACATTTTAAAGTCTTTGAGAAATAATCCCTTTGCTTTCTCTGTTTTCCAAGGATTAACACAAGAGTCCAGGATCATAGTGAGTACTTCCTTGTGGTACCAAATTGTGCATGATTTATGACAGCATGTATGTAACGAGATCTGTGGTTGAAATCTCCATATAAGCATGGGTAAAGGAGCTCATCTGGAAAACTGAAGGAGGCACAGAGCTGGTATCTTATGCTGCTTTTAGGGAAATACAGCTATGGATGCCTGACAGACAGATATATGGTTAACATCCCCAAGCCTACCTGATAATGAGCCACTTAGATGTATGAGACCAGCATGACCTCTAGTGCAGGACCCCCCACTCTGAGGGTATAAGTCTGTAAGACTGTAAGGACTGATTTACAGTGCCAGCTGAAAAATACACCAAACTTGCCTCTGAAAGTGGTTAGTGGCAAATCCTTATGGAAAACTATATGAAAGTGAGAAAAAAACCTGTCTTCCCACTTCCAGCAGAGATGTCTATTCTCAAAGTGTTTGAATTTTCTGAAATTAGGAAGTTTTTTGAAACAGAAGATACATTTATTTAATTGCATTTCCTTAACTGTATTCCCTTACATGAAAATGTAGTCCCTTAATAGTAGGGATGTATGGTTTTTACATATGGTGTTTACATGTATTTATGCTCATATTTTACTTAGAATCAAATTAAAATGGAAAATAATATTTGTGTATCACTCGGTGGCTATTGGTTACAGGAATACTGCAATTTGGCTTCTCTTCATGTATTTATTATTTATTTGCTTATTCCAGAGATTTAAGCAGCCGTGGAAGATGATCATATGCTTGCAGGGCTATGAGCTCCATGAGCTTGCTGCTCAAGTTATTGCTTTCTGTCTCGAAGCGGTTCATCCTAGCCCTGCTCCGTTTGCTCCTCTCACCCAGTTCAATACACTGGAAAGTAATGAAAATTTTGCTCAGTGCTTATTGTTCCCAGAGTAAAATCTCCCATTGATTCTTGTGGCTACTGGATGAGGCCTGAAATGAATGAAAAAAAATAAAAAATGCTGAGCTGATGGTTTATTCAAGCGAGCAAATTATAGATGAAGCAAGGGCAATTACTAGAATGATGAGTCCTGACCCGTGCCCAGCCTTGACTCAGGAGGGACAAAGATTATCTAAACTGATCAGAGCTTGTGTGGGATTAAGATATGTTGAGGTTGGCTGTTGTTTGCCAAAAGGAAAAGCAAGCCAACATGGAAATGATTTATACAGGAAGAAAGATTATCACAACAAGCGGCAAATGAATGAATTATTAATTATTCAGTCCTGGGAGGAAAAAATAACACTCTTTAAAGAAGCAAGCGTACTAAAGAAATGGATCGGTAAGGAAAACTGCTCTCAAAGAAACTGCAATACTTATTTGACAAATCTGCCAAGGAAATATGAAGCCAGCCTCCTAAATTAAGGTAGAAAGTGAATAATTTGAATGGAAATATTAATACCATTAAAATTGATTGCCTTAAGATTTGTTGTTGTGCTGTTAGATTAAAAGATAGATCAATGTCAGTTTTGTATGGGAGCCCCTCCCACCCCAATCAATCAGTGACTCTACAGCTGCTGCCCTCCATTCCTCCTAGCACATTCTTATTTCTTTTCAACCACTTAAGTTAGAGGTTGCTCATGTCTACAAGCCCTTTGTTTTTCTATGAGTACAATCTGCCTCATGTGGGAGCTGACAGTAATCCTTCTTAAAGAGTCCTACACCATATATTGTGGCCTTATCTGTGCCCTGAGTTGAAAGGAAAAAGGATACATGAAGGCATTAGTAAAGTGGTGAGCTAATGAAAGCTGTTGAGAGGCTGAGAATATTAGCACATGATGGGTAATGCATTGACACAGGTCGCTTAAGGGTTGGGGTTGTTTCCTTTTTTTTTTTTCCCTCTGTTCTAGACACAGGTAGTTCACTTGTGCCTACAAGAAGTTCCCACTGATGTGCAGCATGTGGTGTAAATATACAGGTAGTGAGTAGCTTTTTCAGATGAGGAATGACAGATATTAACACTGTCAACTACAGAATTTGACTTGAATACAATTTGTGTTGGTGACGACTTTGCTTGGTGGAAGTCTGAACTTGAGTGCCTAGTGTGTTCTCCTAAAACCTATCAAGAGTACTGCTGGCAATAATGTCCCACAAATTTTCAGTATCACAGGACTTGATTTGTGCTTTGCTATGAAAGATTCATTAAAGTGTCCTTTTACATACTGACTGAATTCAGTCTCTGGGCTCATCCATGTTCAAAGCTGTTCAAAAGCATCATGCATTTTGCAGGTATAAAGCCTCAAAAACAAGAGCATGCAAAGCCATCTACTGTGGACTCCCATAGGTAGGGGAGTGTTTCTGTGACTGCCTCCAGGCTTCTTGTGTGCTGTTCAGAAGAGTTACCCTTGAGAGTCTACTTGTGCCTCCAGGATACCCCAGGAGAATGAGAATGCTTGGGATAGGAGGGTGTTTACCCCTCTAGAGTTCAAAGCTGCTACAGCATTTTCTGATGTAGCTTGAAATACTGATAACTATCCTTTAATGGGCAGATTTAATAAGTTGGTGTGGTTTAAGCCCAGCCAGCAACCCAGAAACACACAGCCACTCTCTCACTTCCTCTCTCCTTTCCTACCCCCTCTCCCAGAGGAATGGGGAGGAGAGTTGAAAGAATGTAACTCCCACAGGTTGAGATAAGAACAGTCCAGTAACTAAGGTATAACACAAACCACTACTGCTACCACCAATAATAATAATGATAAGGGAAATAACAAGGGGAGAGTGTACAACCACTCACCACCTGCCGACTGATACCCAGCACAGCCCAAGCAGCGATCTTGCCCTTTCAGGTAACTGCCCCCAGTTCATATAGTGGGCATGATGTGGTGTGCTATGGAATACCTCTTTGGCTATTTTGGGTCAGGTGTCCTGTCTCTGCTTCCTCCCTGTCCTGGGTTCGGCCATAGCAGTCATTTTTCTCCTTCGTAGTAGCTGGTGCAGTGCTGTGTTTTTGACTTTCGGCCTGGGAACAGCGCTGATAGCACCAGTGTTTTCAGTTACTGCTTAGAACGTTTTGGTCTGGCCAAGGACTCTCTGAGTCTCATGCTCTGCCAGGGAGGAGGGGAAGCCAGAAGGAAGCAGAGACAGGACACCTGACCCAAACTGACCAAAGAGGTATTCCATACCACAGCATGTCATACCCAGGATGTAAAAATGGAGGGGAGAGACCCGGAAGGGTAGGGGGTGCACTGCGGGGGTTCGCTGATGGGTCGGGCTTGGTATCAGGTGGTGAGCGGTTGTATTCTCTTTCCTTGTATTTCCGTTGTCATTATTATTATTGGTGGTAGCAGTAGTGGTTTGTGTTATACCTTAGTTACTAAACTGTTCTTATCTCAACCTGTAGGAGTTGCATTCTTTTGATTCTCCTCCCCATCCCCCCAGGATTGGGGGAAGAAAGAGTGGGGAGCGAGTGAGAGAGTGACTGCATGAGTTATAGAGGCTTAAACCACGACATTCCCGGCTTCCCCTCCTCCCTGGCAGAGCATGAGACTCGGAAAGTCCTTGATCAGAGTAAACATTACTAAGCAGTAACTGAAAACATCAGTGTTATCAGCAGTGTTCCCAGGCTGAAAGTCAAAAACACAGCACTGCACCAGCTACTAAGAAGGGGAAAAACGACTGCTACTGCTGAACTCAGGACATAAGTACATGTCATATCATTAATATTTTCTTTCTACCTGTTTGTGAGAAGGTGTCAGAAAGTGTGTCTCAGAGTGCCAAAGCCTTTTGAGAGGATGTTTCTAGAGGTTGAGGGCACTCTTAACAACTAATGTTGAAACTGCAACACAAGGTATGACTAAACTATATGTAGTTTGATAGGGATTTAACCATAGCAACACATCTCTACTTCAGTAGTTTCCCACAGTACTGGACAAACATGCCTGGGGATTTGTGTTGCAGCAACTTTCATGGTACTAATGTTTTATATAACAAATTAAGCATTTCAAGACATGGATAGCAACATTCTTTTTTTGATAGCAATGCTGATTCACCCTGACAGAGACCTGCAGAATCAATGGATAATTTGAGCCATGACCACAGAAGACAATGAAGCCTATGTTCCACATCGAGTGCTTCAGATCAGCATCTGAGCCTCCTGAAAAATTCAGGGC
This sequence comes from Amazona ochrocephala, assembly GCA_039720435.1. NCBI lineage: Eukaryota > Metazoa > Chordata > Aves > Psittaciformes > Psittacidae > Amazona > Amazona ochrocephala. The sequence goes on from CM077878.1 coordinate 78,877,937, forward strand.
ATAAGTTAGTTCCATACGAGTGTGGCATGTTAATGTAATATTTTCAGTCCTGGAAGTACTTTAGAGGGTGGAGGTACAAACAGAATGATATTTAGAAAGAAAATGCAGGGTCAGTGCTCATTGAATTGCTTTGTTATGCGTTGAATTTACATCCTTCGGAAGTACTGAATTGCACAAATGAGTGTATAGGTACATAGTCCACAGTTTTGTAGGAGCTGTTGTAATATTTTAGTTTTTTTTCAGTTATGAAGTTTAGAAATAGGAATTTCTTCTTCCTAATGTTAATTTGATTTCACTGTTTGGACATAGAAGGTACCTGTACCACCATATTCTGTCAGCATTTCAAGAACTATGTATTCAGGGCTAATCAATATGGTGCTAAAATGCTGACAGAAGTCAAAATAGGTTTTCCAGTCTAGGTGTGAAATTTCCCCTAAAACATCCTTACTGTAGACAAGGTGTGAAGTGCAATTTGCAGCCAGAGCATGGTAACAGCTACCTTCAAGTTTTATATGTTTACTCTTCTCTAGAATACATACTTACAAGAGAATTGGCCTATTTACAGGAGAAGGAGTCCTCCTGAAGATCCTCCGGGAGCTGCGTGCAGTGAATGTGATAGAGCTACATTTATTGCTCAAAAATAAGAGGAAGAAAAAGTGCCCCCTCAAGATGTTAACCAAGAAGGACACACTTTCCTCATCTTACACTGTAATTATTCTGTCTGTATTATATCTTTCATAGAGATTATGCCGACAAAGAAAATAATCTGCATTTTAGAAGGATGTCGTGACCAGCAGTAGGAATGGGAACATAGTGTTGCTATTTTCTTTTCTTTTTATGTTAACATTGACTCATCTTTATCTACAAATTGAGGTACACATGAATCAGTAAGAAAAAAATGAAAGGCATACCTACATCTCTGTTTGGCAGAATCATCTAATTAAATGATTCTAACTACTGCTTGTTGAATACAGCACCTTATAGTGAAAAAGACATATTTTCAAAGTATTATGCTAAAAGGAAAATCCCAGAGAAGTTAAAAATTGATTACATATAGACTACTCTGTGTCAGAAAACAAACATATGCAGATCTTGAGAGAAACCTTTCTAGTTAGATAGCAGTTGCAAAGCTCTACTCACCAAAAGGTTTGTATGGCATAAAGTATTGAAGGCTTATACTTTCAAGTGTTCAGATAGTGCTGTTCTCTTGGTCACTTATGATGTTATTTAGCTCATTGATTTATTTTTCATTGATTTGTGTGAATCCAAGTTTCCTGAGAATGTACTCTGTCTTAGGAGGTTTTTTGGAAGGTATTAAAATGATGAAAGCCATTGACTTGTTAGCCTTGGGGACTGAAGAAATCTATTGATGCTGTGTTTTTTAAGAAAAGCTGATGTAAGTTTCTCCCCACTAATCCATTATTTTTCCACGAATTTTGCTGGAAGAGAAATTCTCTGAGGTGATATCTCATCTTCTAGGTCCCTTACATCTGTGAGTCCAAAGCTGTCATAAAGTTCTGGTGATGACGGGACTTATGATGCATAAAAAAAAGATTCAAGCATTGCTAACACTGACCCTGAACATCCATCAGATTAAAAGATTACTTTCAAAATATTTTTATAGAGTCCAGTGACGAATTAAAGAAAACAATACACTGCTTTCAGAATATCATGTAGTTATTCCTTGTGTTGTGTTCAGGTATTGATTTAGAGGTGAAAGTCTTGGTAGTGTAGTACTGTTCCCCTGAGATATCTAGTCTCTGCATCTGTGAACCTCTCTAGAGGAATGCCATGGTCTGTAGCAAAATATGTACCAGAGGAATAAATCTGATTAGCTGCAGACTTCCTTGCTCTGGAATTTAAATATAAAATAGTGGGGCTATTTTTTCTTTCTTTCCAGAAACATTGCTATGTGAAACCTCTGTTTATTTTCAGCAATCTTTCTTAGTATGAATTTTATTCAGTAGTCCATTCTACTATTTTTTTCAATAAAGTGAAAGAGTCCTGCCTCTGATAAACTTACTGAACTCAAGTCGTATTTCCCTAAGGAAATATTTGCTGTTATTGCAGGAAAAAAAGACCCTCATAATTTTTACCATAAAATGAGCCCGCAGACCCAAATGAGTGAGAAAACAATTAGCCTTAAAAAAAAAAATAAAAATCAAGAATTATTTTAATCCTCCCCAAAATAGTGTTTATTTTTTTAACCAGCTTTTGAATTTAATATGTAATTGTTTTTCATACATAAATCAAAGTAGCAATTAACATTACAGCTGAAATATCTAGGTAGAGCTTGGATTACTGGTCTTCTATATGGTTTAATGTATAAGAGGTTGCTTTGGCCCTTGTAGGGCGGACCATTACTTAATGAGAAAGGATTTTGAAGACTAAGGTACTAATTGGCTCCTGAAATTCAGAATTTAAAAAGTCCCACTCTGAGACAGTCTGACTTTCCTAACGTACTCTAGGTGGAGCACCTAAGATCATTGGTGCCTTTTGGACACAACAGATTTGAAAAGGTTAAGAGCCTTGTTATTATGGAAATACAAACATAAAATCATAGACTCATAGAATAGTTAGGGTTGCAAAGGACCTTAAGATCATCTAGCTCCAACCCCCCTGCCAGGGGCAGGGACACCTCACACTAAACCATGCCATCCAAGGCTATGTCCAACCTGACCTTGAACACCACCACAAATGGAGCATTCACAACTTCCCTGGGCAACCCATTCCAGTGCCTCACTACCCTTACAGTAAAGAATTTCTTCCTCATATCCAATCTAAACTTCCTCTGTTTAAGTTTCAACCCGTTACCCCTTGTCCTCTCACTACAGTCGCTAATGAAGAGTCTCTCCCTAGCATCGCTATAGGCCCCCTTCAGATACTGGAAGGCTGCTATGAGGTCTCCACTCAGCCTTCTCTTCTCCAGGCTGAACAGCCCCACCTTTCTCAGCCTATCTTCATATGGGAGGTGCTCCAGTCCCCTGATCATCCTCGTGGCCCTCCTCTGCACTTGTTCCAACAGTTCCATGTCCTTTTTATGTTGAGGACACCAGAACTGCACACAACACTCCAAGTGAGGTCTCACAAGAGCAGAGTAGAAGGGCAGGATCACCTCCGTTGTCCTGCTGGTCACATTCCGTTTGATGCAGCCCAGTGCAAAACGTTTGACACTGTCTCACATGAGATCCTTGTCTCTAAGTTGGAGAGACATCAATTTGATAGATGGGCCACTCGGTGGATAAAGAACTGGCTGGATGGCCACACGCAAAGAGCTGTACTCAATGGCTCAATGTCCAGTTGGAGACCAGTAACGAGTGGTGTCCCTCAGGGATTGGTGCTGGTGCCAGTCTTGTTCAACATCTTTGTGGGTGACATGGAGAGTGGGATTGAGGGCGCCCTCAGCAAGTTTGCCGATGACATCAAGCTGTGTGGTCCGGTTGATACATTGGAGGGAAGGAATGCCATCCAGAGGGACCTTGACATGCTTGTGAGGTGGGCTGATGCCCACCTGATGAAGTTTAACCATGCCAAGTGCAAGGTCCTCCACCTGGGTCGGAGCAATGCCAGGCACAGCTCCAGGTTGGGCAGAGAAGAGATTGAGAGCAGCCCTGTGGAGAAGGACTTGGGGGTGTTGGTCGATCAGAAAATGAACATGAGCCGGCTTCAGTGTGCGCTTGCAGCCCAGAAAGCCAACCATTTCCATACTGAAAAAAAATAGGTCTTTGCGGATTCCAAAAGAAATCAGTCCTTAATAAACTATGCTTGAGAAGCTTGATTCAAATGATATCTAGGAAAATGGGTAATAACAGCTCTATCAGCATTTCTTTTTCCACTTTGCTATGATTTCATATAGTTAACAAAGGATCTTCATAAACTATGATTTATCTTTCACTGTGCATGGTTCTTTATAATGAGATTTCATCTGGTGACTCCTTCCCTTTATGCGTCAACTCCACGATTTGAATCTGTGTGCTGCATATCATTTTATGTAATTAGCCTATATTTAGACACCTCTTTGTGATGGAAGGTTCTGAGACGTATGCTTTTCCTGGAAAAAATGTTTCTGTTGTTGCCTTTCTGAACTTCATTTGGACCTGATCTGTGAACAGAACCTAGATCTAGTATTGTAAGTTTTGCAGCATCATTTTGTGCAATTTTAAAATATCTTGGTGATTGAAAGTCCCTAAATTTATTTTAACTAGGTAGACACAAACAGCTTGTTTAAGGTGACTCTCAGATGTCCTTTCCTTTACAGTCCAGAGCCAATCTCATAAATGAACAGTATGAATATGAAGTCTGTTACTACCAGATACAGTGAAGTGGCATTCCCCTTTCCCATGCTTGATGCCTGTCATGCATCGTCAGTGCTGACAAGCAATTATTAGTCTTTGTTTCTTTTATACTATATATTGGCAAAACAATCATTGCAAGGAATTGTAGAGGTAGAAATCATTATCTTTTCACTATAGTGGCAACAGCTTTTAGGCTTACTGAAAATATCCATTAAGTTCTGTTCTCTTATCTACAAATGCTTTCTAGTTTGTTTTGTGCTATTCCAGCAGTTGAATCACTAACTTTTGCTGCATTAAGAATGGATAACTCTATTCTTTCATTAGATCATTTTCATTGTCTACTGGCCTTTGTTAAGGGTTGAAGGCATTCTTCATTTGTTTTATGTCTCGCTGTACTGAATATAATTTGGGTATCAGCCTAATTGAAAATTTTGTTTTCCTCTTAGCAGCTGTGATGTAACATTCCTGTTGAAGATTACAAAAAGAAAAAATAACCAACAGACTGAGAAGACAGTTTTAGTTTCTGAGTTAGGAGAAAGATTTTTGAACTTCACTCTGCTAGGTGGTGATATCTGTATGACTCACATAAATCACTGTTTTAAAGTACTCTTAATAACCTTCAAGAGCTTAAGCAGGCTGCAGTCATGGAAAACAAAGATTTTTCTGCAGGTCTCTGAGCTAACACACCACAGTTATGTCCTCCCACCTGAATTAGAACAGACATGAGTTACCAAAGGTCTCATCTCCAGCAGGAATTGTCTGTGACTGAAGACACATGGTTGCAGGAAAACAGATTGCTAGTGGAGGCAAAAGAAACAGCATTTTGTATTGTTCTGCTGTGCTTGTGTACTTCTGTAATTTGCTTCTGCTGAGACCTCTGGAGAGGTTCAGTTCTGGATTTTCATTTTCATTTTCTCAAAAAAAGTACATGACTGAAACCTCTTCCACCATCTCCATCAGAAATCAGTTCCCTCTTCTTCCCTGCTCTTGCCTCTTAAATGTCCTTCAAGTTTGTCCTGTTGCCATTCAGGGGTTGTCTGTTAGCCTGTTTTGTAGAGCAAGATTGTTTTCAAAGTCTCTTTCATGCTGTCATTTTTGGAAAATACTTGGTAACCTTGTCTGGAAACTTCTTCAAATCTCTCTTTGGGATGAATTAACATGGGACCTACAAAATGTAATCCCACTTGTGAAGAAGAAATATGGGCATACACACAGGCTGAATTATTTAGAAAGAGAGACCCAGAAATTAACTTCAGGACTAAGAAAGCTTATTTAATGAAGATATAAAGGGGGAAAGTGTATACACATTTCCTGATTTGGTAGCGCTCACTCTGCACTACAGTGTCGCAAGAGTTATAGTTTGGTTACTGTACTGAATGTTCAATCCAAATTTTAATCAAATTCCTGAGGTGTTACTTAGAATGAGGTTTTCTTCTTGCATTTGCTGAAGCTGCCAGAACTATTCAACTTATATAAAACCAAAAAATTGCTTTTCCACACCTGACTTTTGACATGGTTTATAGATGGTTATATAAAAGCAGTTATGGTCACACACTGTTTTAGTTTTAAAGGGTTTATTCTCTTTTATCTCAACTTCTCTTTCTTTTCTCCTGATATAGAAGAAAGGTTTTATAATCCTATTAGCTTTTGTACTGGCATTTGACATCTTTGTCTTTGACACTGTCAATGAACAAGGCTGTCCAATGTATAGTTCCAGTTCACCATCAGAATGAAGGGATAAGTTGTGCTTTTTTTTTTTTCCTGGTGGGTTTCCACTGTCATGTTGTCTGACAGCAGGGGAATGAGGAGACTTAAGCCCCTTCTGCTCACACAGACTGAGATGAGAGCTGCTCCAGGGAGAATGGACTAGCTTGCCAGTGCTTTCTCAACACGAATTATTCTGTCCCGTCATTCCACTCCTCAACTGTTTGAACATTGTCTGCTCCCCGCTCCTGTTTCCAAGCTACTTTTACATCCAAATTCAATCCCATTCTCAGCCTGTCTCAAATATAATTTCTCATTTGCACATAGTAGAAATAAGCTACCTTTATTTCTTCCAACTTGGGACAGGCAGCTCCATTTCAAAAATACTTATTATACTTAGGTCTTCTTCAGCTGCAAGGTGCTTTTTTCTTCTAGTTGCTTTTAGACAGGAGGACAGGAAACAGTTCAGCTGATTGGAGTGCCTCTACTGCCATCCTCTTGTGTAATTTTGCAGGAAGGCTACTGCCTGTCAAATCTTTCTCCCAGGCATCCCTCTTCTGGATCACACAGAAGAAGCTGGGTGGCTAATGCCTAGGCACTTCTCTGAGACATCAGGCCATGTTCTGAGCAGCTGCTCTAGCCTTTGACAGTCAACCAAGTACCTAGGGGAAGACACAGACTTGCTTGTCATGGGATGAGCAAATCTCTTTGACAAGAGAGACCTTTCTGCCCTTCTTTAGTCTTTTTTACCCATTATCTGTCTACTTCATTTAGGTAGTAAAATCTTACTCTGCGGTGTATCTCAGACCCTACACTAGTAAGCCCAGTGTTGTGTAGGTGCCTCTAAGCATTCATGTTTTACCAGTAGTGAATATATGAATACGGTCCTTATAGCAAGAAAGAAATATCTGAGTAGTCTCACATTGTTGTTACTGAGCTTTACTGCCATATATATTGCATGTAAGTGCCTGGTATAGTGCTATGAAGCACCATCTCTAGCCATGTCCCTTTCTTTTTTCCAAACGCTTTTGTGGAAGACCAGAGTAGGTGCTGGCCACAGACCAGTTCCCAACAAGGTTTCCAAATTTTATCTGGGCTCTGTTGAAGCGATCACTGGCCTATATGAAAAATATCATTGTTATATGTAGATATCAGTATTTCACAAATTGTGAGACTAAAACTGTCTCTTCAAATGAAGAACATGTGCAAGAATGTTTTACATAGAAGGCTGTTGAAAGTAAGTCTTCTATATTGAACTTCATTCTGTTTTATTTGAAGCTGTAGAACCATGCCAGCAAAGAAAGTGAGATCCTTTCAGTATTATACACGTCTATATCTTTTTAGGTTCTTGCTTACATGTATCAACAGAAAATTAAGATTAAGTTTGTGTTGTGGGACAAGACAGTGTTTTCCAGTCCTCGGGTTTCATACTGCATCTGTGTTCCTTTGCACATTTCCATGCAAAGGAAATAAAGCCATAAAACTCACAGAGCACTCCAGTTTGCAGCAGTTCCTAGCTTTTACCCTTGCAGATCACGTTTGTTTCCTCACAGACTTTTTATTCTGTTTAAGCATCAGTCTTTGCACTACTTTCATTGCTATGCTGTGTGTGCTCATGCAATTAATGCAAGTACCATTTACTCAGTATGAACCACTGCCCATATACTGACTTACTTCTAAGTCACCAGAATGCTTTTTAGCCAACACCTTTTCCCCATTTTCCAAACTGACCTTTGCTCATACCTTTGTTGCTTTAGAAATAGGAAAGTGAAGAGAATACTGAGACTATTAAAAACACCATGTCAGCTTATGAAAGTAACAAGATAAGAAAATTATTAAAATTATTTAATGCTTGGTTGTTTTTTTCCTTTTTTTTTTTTTTTTTCCTGTTGTTTTGGTTTGGTTTGGTTTGGTTTGGTTTTTTTCCTTAATATTGTGCTTTCAGGAAGCCAAAGTATCCTAAAAATGAATAAGGAAAAAGCAGATGAGACAGAGTTTTGCAAATGTAAAAAGTGCAGTTATGTTTTCAGCTTTTACCAAGCATCGACCAGTGTCTGAATGTCCTTTGTGCTTTAGAAAATCTTTCTCTGAGATCCTTGGTTGTCAAGTTTGAGCCTTCAACCTGGTTTTCTGGTAATGAAAAAGCCCTGTGAGCAGGGACTTAAGCTAGGAAAGGCTGACATTCCCTGTGTATTTGGCAGCACTAGCACGTGGTGCTGTAATAAATACTTTGAAACCTGTAATAGCAGTTAATTTCGAATTTTGAGAAATCCTTTGTGTTAACCCCCATCTGCTTTGCAAACAGAGGGGGTAGGGGACTATTGGATTAAAATGCTTCCTGCTGGCTCCTGCAGTTGTCAGCCAGGCAATTGTATACAATATTTACATTCACCTCACCACTTCTAATGATACCTTTCCTTGGGGCCATTGGATGCACTCTTATTCAAATATTTTCTCTTGATTTGTCACTGCAAAATAGACTATGGTCCATTCCTTCATTATCCTATATTTGATTTAATGATCTTGGACTTTATGAACCCTACAGTTCAAGATAAGTGCTGACAGAAGCAGATTGGGTACTTATACATAGTTTTTAACATTCAGCAGTGAAATGAGTGTGTTTCAGTAAAAATCACACTGGTCAATATGGATATATGAATAACATTTTGTTTTAAGATTTCATGAGCACTTATCTCAGTAGACTTTCATCTGGTAGGATCGGCAGGGTAAGCCACTGACAACTTTCAGCTGCATGATATTTTCCTGAGGTTCATCTATGTAATTTAGCCTGAAGTGGCCTGGGTTAACAGTTGCTATGATATTATTAGAATAGCTATCCTTACAGCACTATGGCTAACTGAGCAAATTAAAAAGTATTTGACCTGTCCTGGCCGATTTTTCTGTTTTTGTGTTACATTCATAAACCATTGTTTTTAAAACATGCTATTTATTTTCTTCCCACAGCATCTGCATGGTGTCAATCCCATCAAAGCAGCAAGGGAAAACTGGGTATCCAGCAGGGAATGTCAAAAGTGTAGGTAAGCAAGCTATAAAAAAAAAAAAAAAGAAAATACTAAATATTCTTGGCAATTTTCAGAATTTTATACACTGTAAGGTGTAATTTTTGTGATAGGTGTGTGATTTTTCTAAGTTGATAGTAAATTTTTAGTAGCCTCCCTGTTTTCCAAATTTTCAGTTCCAGAATGATATATTTTATGGCAGAGATGATCTTAAATTCCTATACTTGATGTGTCTCATGACATTAGTCTCTAAAATTTTCAGGCATTAAAACCTTTATATGGAAAGAGTTTGCATACTTATTCCATTTATCTTAACCCAACAAATAAACCTGAAAGAAAGATAATCCTCCTTTAGTAGTAAAATCATGAATGAATGGGCTGAACTACTTATGGTCATTCCACCCTTTGAAACAAAATGAATTTGAGGAGGACATAACTGTTCTTAAGAAGACAATTGGTAAAAGACCTGTCAAACAAATACCTCACTTTTAATTATTCAGTTTGCTCTAACATTTAATTACCAAATTAACACAGTTGTCCTTACTCAGGTCCAGTTATGGGAAACCATTATGTGTTCCCTACCATGCCTGCTCACTTAGTGAAATACTCCAGGAAGATCCATATGGCAAGGAAGCTGGAGCCATTAATGTTTATTAATTCATGGCTGGTCCTCAAGACACTGATCACAGAAATAAAGCCATGAATCAGAGAAGAAACCGCCCATGTATTATAGCTGGCCCTTATGGTTTGTTTATTTCTTGGCCCTGTGTTTCTGTTCTCTGTCTGCTGACCAATGGTGTTTTTTAAAAAGAGAAACTAGCATTTAGAAATGGAACAGCCCAACTGTCTGATTGCTTTTTAGATAATCCCTTTGACACTTTGTCACTAAAGAAAAAAGTCAGGTGTATGAGCTGTAAATAAAGACATTTCTTTTGACACATTGCCATGTTTGGAATTTTTTGGATCTCTGGAATTTGCTTTTCCTTTGTCAATGAATCCTTACTTCTGTCAGTTTGGGTTGTCTTCTACTGCAAATGAATTATGTTTTATCCCACCAAATTTTTAACTGGTAGATCTAATCTGAAAAGCCATGGTTTGATCTCAGGACCATTTGCTTCTGAACTGCCACAGAAATGACATGTACTATTTCTAAACTGAGAAAAAAAGATTAAAACCATAAAAAATATTAAGCCTCAGGCTACTTGTCCTTCATGTATTTGGTAGTAAAAGGAAAAGACTTTAGGGGATGCTTCTTTCAGCTTTTGCTGCAGACTGACAGTTAAAAAAGGAAATAAACTAGAAATAGACTACAAATATCTGGAACAAGGCTTGTGATGTGTTTCAAAGAGGTACCATATTTAGGTCAGTAATGATGAAAATTTACAGTTATCTGGTGACAGTTCAGCTCAGCTCAGCCATATATATGACCGCTCTCTTTTATTCACCATTCATAGTCTTTTTGTAAAAGCATTATTATTATTATTATTGATATAGAGATATTTGTTCACCTTTAAAACCACTCAAATTATCTTCTTCACGTTTCATTTGGCAAATAGTATGATTCCACCTTCCTTGTGCCCTGGATAATGAATGAGCCATGTAAGGGCCGTATTAGTCAGCACAGGGAGCATTTAATCAGTGATAACAAGTAATGCATTGCAACATACTTTATCAAGCATGTTTCAAAATATCTTGTTTGACATTGGCAGTAGCACTACAAGCGCATGCAAAATAAGATTCAGTCTGGACTCAGTACTATCTTGATAAAACTTTACAATATATTGGTTTTGGTTGGCTGTTAGCTGCAAAACACAGGCTCCAAATAGGTCCATGTGAGGAACAAACAATGTGGAAATTACAGTTCCTTAATCCTAATAAACTGTTCTCAGCCCTGTTGTTTGCATTTTATGGTTTAATCTTAGACTCAAGGTGTTACTTTTCTTTTGCCAGATCACTGGACAGTCAGCAGGTCCTGCTGCTACCATCACCTTGCCCTGCTTGTCCTGCTTCACTGCCATGGGACTGTGCCCCTTGAGCATGCTTTGATGCTCCCTGACAATCCTGTTTTAGCTGTGCTTTTTTCCATGCTTGCTAAGGTAATCTCTTAACATTATTTTATCACTTTTAGGTTTCTTTAACTTTTTACTTTTTCCAAAAGCAAAAGTTGATATTTGTGAGCAAATGCAAGTTCTGCTTTTGAATGAATGGCCTTCTTTCTATTTGCATGTCAGCTGCATAAACTCTTTCCAGAATGAAGTTGGCCATTAGTTACTGACATGCTGTTTATATGATTTGGAAAATAGATGATGAAATGGCAGATATGTTTGTTATCATTAATAGTCATAGATTCAAAATCCAAAGCAGACTGTTGTGTTATCTACTTGATCTCTCAGTAGCACTGCTAAAATTTGGGTTACTGTCTGCTTTTGTCTTCATACCTTATGACTGAGATCTTAAGATTGACACTCCAGTTTATGAGTATGATTAAAATGGTATAGTCCTCTTCATTTCTCTTCAGTTGTATTGGTTACGTGATGGGCAGAAACTGAGAATGCAAAGTTGTTGCATTTTTTTAGAAGATGCCATCCCCAAGCAAGTCCTTCTCTGATGAAGCTGGACATGGTATGATGAAGCATCAGCAACAGGTGATAGAGACCACTTCATGAGCTCTTTGATATACAAGCCCAAAGTAATATATGCTCTCACAGAGCTATGATGCTTAATAGGCTTTTCAGAAAGCCAAAGCAAGGGCTTCACCAAATCTCAGCACACAAAGGTAATTATGTATAAAGAGAGTATAAGGAGAGAAATTCTTTTTCTGGGGCCTGTGCCAGATATTTTCTTCCATCTTCCTCCAACACAACTCTTAGGTATCTAAAAGTCTGCTACCTGATTTCTGCTGCTGGTCCTTTCTAGGAAGCACACTTCAAGTATAAAACTTCACAGAAGCTAATAAATGAGTTTCGGAAGGCTTGTAGAAGAGAGGTGGGTTGGTTTAAACTGGCGTGGGAAATTTGTAGGTCGTAACTGAACTGTAGAGGAAAATGGTGATTACAGAATTGTGAGAGCAGTCTGTTTCATGCAGCACTGGAGGTGTTTTTTATCCTCACTAAAAATGGCAGCAGAGCAGCCCAGGTAATGGGGTTACATGTGACTGCAGATCTCCAAACATCAGATTAGATAGCTACTGCTGCTGAGCTGTAACTTGATTGTGTCAATGTTGGTGCGGTGTATGCTTTAAGCACAGCTCAAGCACTGGAAAGTTCTCCAGGAGAGGGATTGTATTTTAATTTTTTCCACTCACTCTTTAGAGAAGGGAACAGTGTGCCTTCAAGCTAATCAATATGGATAGCTGAGGAATTTAATGTTTGTGATGTACCAAAGAGTCCTCTTACAGATCAGCTCAGACCCAGCTGCTACGCCAATCTCATAATTTCAGAAAGGAAAATTTCTAACAGGGTTAATGATACTTTTTGGTATTTGAACAAGAGATTGGGTTAAGCCAATCTAGCCACTGGCAAAACAAAACAAATCCTGGACTTTCAAGCTAGGCTTATTGTATTACACTGAAAGGTATTAGGATTTGGGTATAGGCACTGGAAGAAAATATTCTGCATGGAGACATTGCTAAAAAAAACCTTTTTGGAGGGTTCAGCCAACTTGTACTCTTTCAAGAAACTTCTGGGAACAGTGCTGGGAATTAGCACAGACCATGGATCATTCCTGATAAGAAGCTACAGAACAGAAGGGTCCAGACTATGCTATTGGCCTCAGGGCCAGGGAATGGGCCTTGGCACTGTTTAGTTTAATGGTATAGATATAGCCTTGATGTAACAATCTATAAGACAAGATCCTTAAGGATACTCAAGTATGTTTAAGAAATAAGCATTATCATATGGACAGGTTTAAACAGACTGTTGTGAACTTTTTCAATCTTTCACATTTGACAACATGAAAATACAGTATAAATAGGATGTGGGTTTGTTGGTTTTTTGTTTGATTAGCTTTTGGGGTGGTTTTTGTTTTTTTTTTTTTTTTTTGGTATTTAGTTGTTTCGTCTTCTGGAATTTATGTAGAAAAATAGAGCTGAATAGCTTGCTGGGAGTGTTCGTCCTTAAATGGAAGGGGTAGCAACCATTTACAAAGTGTAATAATAAGTCTTGCTCTGATTCTGAATTGAATGGACTCTGTCACTCCTCAGTTTTTAACAGGTCTGTTCCACCTCACCTTTTTCACACTCATAATGCTTATAACACTATACTGTTTCCAAATACTTGAAAAGTATACATCCAAATTCTAATAGAAATTTAGTGGGTTTTGTTGTCTATTTTTATTTAAACTCTAGCACTCCGGTTTTCACATAGGTGCAATGGCCATTGTAGTTCTTAACGCATTGGGATAGCACCTGTTAATAATTGACGTGCATTGTATATTAACAGCAATAATATTTTGTTTAACCACAGGAAGTATTTTTGCTTTCACAGTTTAAGCTTTGAGTCACTGTCAGATCTGCTTCCAGTTACCAGATTGTCTGTTTCTCCTGGCAAAGACTGTCTGGTTGGAAAAGTAAACAAATACTACGCACGGGTTTTGAAAAACCTCACATCAAATGGCAGAAGTTACTTCAGTCTACTGTCCCAATGCAGGTAGAATTTGCAAATGTAAGCTTTTGTTTCCTCTCACTGAACATCAAAATTCAGGGACCATTCTGTTTAATAAGTGGAGATAGAGCAAAATGACCAAAGCACAACACCAAAGCCTCCCAAATAACGTAATAATACGCCCTGGGGTCACTTTCATTCAGAAACATTATCAGGGGAGACGGATATTGCCATGCAGTGCTTCATATTCCACAGAGTAGGCTGCTCAGATGAGGGTAATGAGCTGCATGCCGATACCAGTTACATCTGCAGATTTTAGAATCAAATACCAAAAAATACAAAAGTATGCCAAAGAAGGGCAGCTATAATGTACTCATTATTGTATTCCTGAGCAGCTTTCAGTGCATCAGGCTCTGATGGGAGCTTTGGGCAGAATATATCTTTTTGAGGCAGCCACACTCCTAACTGAATACCTGCAAACAAGATTCCTAGTCAGCAGTGGTGGATCCTGCTGCTCTGCCCCCTTCTCTTGCAGAAAATGTGGAGGGGATCTTAAGGTGTTACTAAGGCTTCTCTCAGGAAGGCCACTAAATGAGTATGCTCCAAGCAGCTGTGGTCTCTTTTGTATCTGAAAGTGGTTCTAGGGTGGTATAAATCTTATGTAGTGGCATGTGGTAATCTAACAATAAAGTGCAGTGAGAAAGATTTGCTTCGAATTGCCTTCAAACACATTCAATTAACTCAGTAACTATGTATACACGATAAAAGTAACTGCAGCTCGCTGTGCATTTAGCAATTAGTTGTTTTTCAAATTCTTTGAATGATGTGTATTTTCTAAACAGTTTGCTACATGCCCAGCTTGTAGTTGTGGTAGCCAAACTCACCACATATCTGATCTAATGGCAAAAAAGAAAGGGGATGGAAAGCTTGCACAACTGGATGGTTCCAGTCCTCTGCTGGCTGTGGCCCACTTTGATTTAGCACTTTCAGGCCAGTGTAAAGAAAGGATTGGTATTTTAAATTGGGGAAAATAACAAAGTCCCTCCTTCATGCCTGAATATCAAAAACCTATAATACAACTAACACCAGAGCTCACCATGTTAAGCCACCTACCCTTATTTCTCTGAACATAGAAATGCTGGATGTAAAATGGAACATACTGTAATTGATAGTCTTGTCCATCATCCACTAAAAAGACTTCATTCTCCATATTGAATTCCAGTTACCTTTTCCAGCACATTGTAAAATAGTGCTCACATGAGGATCTTGGTACCTCTCTCGGGAAACTGCACATTCAACAGGCAAAGCCTTTTGTGTATAGCGCAGTATGAAGGAGAGTGAAGAGGTTCTTGAGGTTCTTTGAGCAGCTGAAGCTGGGATGTGTGTAGGTAAGGGTGATTTTCACCTGTGTTTGTCCAAAAGAGTCAGGGTTCAGCTCCACTTAGTTTCATAAATATTTTTTCTGATTTTATGGAAAAGTTTCCACTTAAAACCTATTTGTTATAGCTATTACTACTGAATTCACAGAAAACATACCTATATTGTAGGATGAATCAAAATTGTCAGTATATCAAGCATCTTACTAATAGATATATTTTAAGACATTAAAGAACAGGAAATAAAATTTTCTTTAGAACAATTAAACCCTGAAACAATGACAGGGAATGAGGTTGTCACCTCCACTACAGTTTGCTTTCTACTGCTTTGGATGGTGTGGGAGCTGTGCATATTTTTAACAAATACCATATGCACCTATCTTTTCCCAATTGTTATTGTCTTGTCTGAATGCAAAGAGAAAACCACATGAAAGGAAATAATGACAGAGTCAGAGAAAAATGTCCAAGGTCCTTGTGGGAACTAATAGGAAAGCTACGAATAGGAAATTACCACTGCCAGGTACCAGACTGGTGGGCAAGTTTACCCTTTCCAGGCCCAACTGGACACAAAAACTTTTCAGATGCTAATTCAATTGAAAAGGGAAGGTTAAGTGGGCTGTCAGCAGCTGCACAGGGGGCAGGTGATGACTGACTCTGAGAGGCACATAAGCATTCTGAAACAAAACAACTGTCTCACCTACTTCCATCTAACCTAGAGATGGAAGTAGCAGGATAAAGCTGCATTTACTAAGGCTCAGATGGAAAGATGAAAGCTGAGGTAAGGGTCTTTTGTTTGTTCAAGCTCTTTTCTTTATGTTTGAGTGAATAATGCTTTGTTTTGGAGAAGCTGGCTTGGGGTCACTTCAATTCGTCTGCTGTCATAGTCTCTTGGAAGAGAATGTATATTGATAACAAACACAGGTGGGTCTGTCAGGTGAACACGAGAAGTAAATGAGAAGTAAATGAGAAGTAAATGAGATATTGCCGCCAGGATTTCCAGTCTGAAAGTGATGGGACCATATGGCTCTATCCACAGAAAGTTGAAGATGATGAACCTCTTCTCAGGAAAGTGTTCGTGAGAGGTACGAAAAGGCAGTTCAATGTAGCTTATATGTAGCTGCAACTAATCTTACAATTCTTTCAATTTAAGAAAGCATGATGTTCTCTACTGGAAATCCTTTCACCTAATTTGAACAATCTCAAAAAAAAACAAAGATCTACTTAAAAATGGGTAAAATGCTAGCATCTTGGGCTTCCTGTCAACAGTTGATGTACGCAACAAATGATCCAGATCTAGCACATCTCAGCTCAGTGCTTAAAAATAATATTTTGTAGATATGTTACTGTATGGGATTAAGTTTTCTTCTGAATAGCTGGATTTCTGCTCATGTTTTAAAAAATATTTGAACAAATGAAATCTGCAATGGCTTTAAAAGATGAAATCTTAATATTTGGCTACAGATATTCCGTGCAATTTTCTTTGAAGCATGACCTGTAAACACCTAGTGGCCAGTATTGATTACACATTCCCAACTAATGTAATGCTCCTGAAATCAGACACCATCCCTGCAGGGAGGGGTGTGTGTGTGGCCCAGAAAGGTTTCAAATCACCTTTTTTTAACAGATCAAAATAGAATCCATCATTTTAAATGACAAGTAGGGGAATATTTTTTTGGCGTGTCATTAAAAAGGAAGAAAGTGAAGGTATATTGAATCTGTATTAATCCGTATAAGACACTAGAAAATCTAGCAGCAAAATTCTGTCAGTTTATTATTAGTTGTCTCTGGAAGGTCACATACAGGAGACATGGAAAAAATAGGCAAACTACTTTGCCCCAATCTTATTTTTGTATTTGCAGTTCAAATGGATCTCTCCTTTTTTTACTATTTTAAAATGAAAATTTGATCTTATTTTGTTAACTTTGGGTTATACAGTTTGTTTCACTGAATCTAGAAGTGAATTGTTTTCTTGATAAAGCAACCATGAATAAATACTTAAGCTGGAACATACAGGGATAGAAATTCATCGTTAATATTGTTGCAGATTCATCACTGTATCTCTTATTCCTGGACTGATATCCCAGAGAGCAAATTTTTCTTTCCTTTGAAGGGAGGAAGTGAGCTGCAAAAACCAGGAAAAATATTTTTCCCCTGATATAATTTTTAGAGCTCATGATTAATGTTTAATCTGGAAAGATATTTAACAACTTCTGAAAGGAAATGATCTATGGTTTGTCTAGAATTAATAGGCAGAGAAGAGATTCAGAGCAACCCTGCGGAGAAGGACTTGGGGTGTTGGTTGATGAGAAAATGAACATGAGCAGGCTGCAATGTGCACTCACAGCCCAGAAAGCCAACCGTATCCTGGGCTGCGTCAAAAGGAGTGTGACCAGCAGGTCAACGGAGGTGATCCTGCCCTTCTACTTTGCTCTCGTGAGACCCCATTTGGAGTATTGTGTACAGTTCTGGTGTCCTCAACATAAAAAGGACATGGAACTGTTGGAACAAGTCCAGAGGAGGGTCACGAGGATGATCAGGGGACTGGAGCACCTCCCGTATGAAGACAGGCTGAGAAAGATGGGACTGTTCAGCCTGGAGAAGAGAATGCTGTGTGGAGACCTCATAGCAGCCTTTCAGTATCTGAAGGGGGCCTATAGGGATGCTGGGGAGGGACTCTTCGTTAGGGACTGTAGTGAGAGGACAAGGGGTAACGGGTTCAGACTTAAACAGGGGAAGTTTCTATTGGATATGAGGAAGAAATTCTTTACTGTGAGGGTAGTGAGGCACTGGAATGGGTTGCCCAGGGAAGTTGTGAATGCTCCATTGCTGGCGGTGTTCAAGGCCAGGTTTGACAGAGCCTTGGGTGACATGGTTTAGTGTGAGGTGTCCCTGCCCCTGGCAGGGGGATTGGAACTAGATGATCTTAAGGTCCTTTCCAACCCTAACTCTTTTGTAATTCTATGATTCTACCACTTCAATAGAGAGGAGGGGCTACAGACCTTGAAATACAAAAAATGCCATGGAATGCTAAATGTAGCAAATAGTTCTGATAGCAACAAATCTGTAAAACTCATTCTGAAGATCTGTTTTGTATTCTTTTTTCTTGTTTTATGTGTTAAATGGTGGGAGCTCTAAGACAGGGGTTCTTGGTGTTGAAGCTCATTTCAGCATTTCTCCTATATGTGTGCCCATATTGTCAGGATCTGTACTATGGCATGATGTGATAATGCAACACATCCTTCAAGCCCACCTAATTTACTGGAATATATGTCTTTCTCCACTCCTCAGTCAAGTTTTGCTGAATCATCAAGTACTAAATCCAAGAGTCACTGGAGAGGGAAGGAATTAAAGACAAACTCACTTGCACGTGAATATATGCATTTTTAGGGTGAGCCTTTACTAAAATAAGGAGCTCTAATGACATCTGACATTATGCACCCAGCTGTATATGGGAATAGGACTTGAAGACCCTCTTGTAGCCATCTCAACTGGTGTTCAGTGTTTCTTCAGACAAAAGGATACATGGAGATTTCTCTGGAAACTGTCTGTGGCACCTGGGGCAGGTCAAAGTTCTGACTAGATGTCACAGCCCAGACAAAGCTAGCTGTTTGAACATCCTTTCCTGAAGACTGTGGAGAAGTACTGCCCATCATCAGTCTCTGACTTCCTGAGACTCATAGCTCTCTGTCAGACAGCAGAAGACATTTTTGCAAACATAAGTGTGATTTTAGAACAAGGGTCTTGAGCCTTCATACTTGGAAAGTTTGCAACTAAGCACAAAATCCATCATTAGATTTTTTTTTTTTTTTTTAAACATATCATAATATATGTTAGAAAAGAAGCACATTAGGAAAGTTAGGCCTCAACTTACTGCAAAAATATTGGCCCATATTCATCTCAAAGTGTCGTGGTTCAACCCCAGCTGGCAAACAATTACCCTGAAACCTGTGGGTTGAGATAAAAACAGCTTAATAATTGAGATAAAAAAGAACCCCATATAATAATAGTATAATAATAACTGTAATGAAAAGGGAAACAACAAAAAGAGAGAGAGAAATAAAAGAAATAAAAGAGAAACAAAATCTAATAGACAAAAATTATGCACAATACAGCTGCTCACCAGCCACTGACAAATGCCCAGCTTGGCCTGAGAAGCAATCGGTCCCTTCTGGGTAACTCCCCCAAATTTATACACTGGACATGATATGCTGTGGTATGGAATACCTCTCTGCCTAGTTTGGGTCAGGTGTCCCATCTCTGCTCCCCCTTGGCTTCTTGTGCCCCTCCTCAATGGCAGAGACTAAAAGGTCCTTGATCAAGGTAAGTGCTACTTAGCAATAACTGAAACATCAGTGTTCTATCAGCATTATTTTCAGACTGAAGCCAAGACAGCACTGCACCAGCTGCTAGGAAGAAAATTAAATGTATCCCAGACAAAAACAGGACACGAAAGAAGGTGTAGGACCTGATGAACATCTAGTATAGCTAGAATGTACCAGCATATGTAGTATAGATGAACCAGCATATCTAGTATGTCTTTAGTTATCAAGCAACACACACTTCTACAGCATGAAAATTGCTGCTTTAGTCCTGATTTGAGAAGCTGAACCATTATTTAGATGCATGCATCTGGGTCTTGGCTGAGTCAAAATAACTGGGACTGCTTTCAGAAGTAAGCATGTCCATTATTCCCTCAAATAGATGTAGCTTTCCTTTTGGACTCTCAAGCTAAGATCCTTGAAGGATCTTGGCAGGTAGGAGTGTTATTTCTTTCTTAATGCCCACCAGAGCATATTTAGCTACACATACCTAGGAAATGTATCCAGGAACAGCTCACACCCAGGGTATTCTAGCACAGTCCGTTACACTGTTATATGCATGCGGTTACACTATGGTCACTCATGCTAACACACAGGTTTCTCAAGCCTTACACAGAAGGTCCAGTATAGTAGACATGGCTTGTTCAAGATCTCTAACTCCCTAAATACACTGTTTTCTGCAAGACTTCTCATACAGGTACTTACTTGTATCCTGAGGAGTTGGCTTCCTCAAGTTAAGTCAAACTGATTCAGATGAAATCCTCTGAGTGAATTTTAAAAAATGTCATCACTTTCTTCTTTGTTAATATATTCCTATAAAGAGCACTGTGTCATTGCAATATAGTAATGCAAGTAGACCAAATCAGTTATTTGAGAATAGATTTTGTGAATTTATAAAAATAATTGTATTAAGCTTTTCAGTACCAATATAAGACATCTAATAGAGTTTCTGTGTTTTGTAGGGAATATAAGTCTCTATTTTTATTTGCCAGTTAAGTGATATCCAGTCAAATAATTAAGGGCAAGGAAAATTCTTATTCCTCATTACCAAATAAAGAAATGGTAGATTAAAAAAAATCAGGATATTTTTAAAATTATAACATCTGTTTGTGGTGTGATAGTGTGTACGGTGGTGGGAATGAGGAGACACATGAAGTAAATGAAATACAAACTGTTTTCTGTGGAGTTACTTCCACTGATGAGTTCAGAAAGAAGGGTGAATATTGAGTTTTCTGCCTTTCGCCCCCACCCCCTTCTGTTTCAATTGTATTTTCAATTGGATACCTTTGGCAGTTTCACTGGTCTGTCTATTCGTGATACCACAAGGTAGAGAAGGCGACATCTGCTAGACCCATTTAGTCCTTGAAGGAAGGTAGTTTTCTGGTTGTTGCAGGGTGGTTAATTAAAATAATGCATCTTTCTGTAGGATGGCAAGGTGTATGTTGACTGTTGACAGGAGCTTGTGGGAGGGGTGCACTTTGAAGTGACATCTTGCTTAGAGCGGGAAAATCTGTCTCTGAGGACAGACATTGTCAGAGTGTAGGGCTTGTGGCTTACACTCAGCTTAACAAACATGTCACTTCTGTAACGATACAAAAGTGAGAGGAGCCAAGCCTGTTTCTCCTTCAGGGGTGGCATCATGGTTTAAGCCCGCCATAAATCAGCCATGCAATTGTTAGCTCACTCCCCTCCTTCTTCCCCCCACTCCCGGAGGTATGGGGAGGAGAATCAAAAGAATGTAACTTCCACGGGTTGAGATAAGAACAGTCCAGTAATTAAGGTATAACACAAACCACTGCTGCTACCACCAGTAGTAATAATGATAAGGGAAATAACAAGGGAAGAGAATACAACTACTCACCACCCACCGACTGATACCCAGCACGACCGAGCAGTGATCTAATCCTTATGGGTAACTACCCCCAGTTTATATAGTGGGCATGACTTGTTGTGCATGGAATACCTCTTTGGTCAGCTTGGGTCAGGTGTCCTGCCTCTGCTTCCTCCTGGCTTCCCCTCCTCCCTGGCAGAGCTTGAGGCTCAGAAAGTCCTTGGTCAGAGTAAACATTACTGAGCATCAACTGAAAACATCGGTGTTATCAGCGCTGTTCCCAGCCTGGAAGTCAAAAACACAGCACTGCAGCAGCTACTAAGAAGGAGAAAAAATGACTGCTATTGCTGAACCCAGGACAAGTGGGGAAAGACAAGGTGTTTTATTTTCTGAATTTTGAAACTATTATTTTTTCCATAAACGACCTGAACATTTAAGATATTCTGAGCAGTATCCTTTTCTCTTTGTTTTCCACACTCACATGCCTGCTAAATATATCTGCCATGCTGTGCTAGTAAATATGATAAGGTACTTTTACAGTCAACAGTGAATTACTCTTCTGCAGTGTTACCAAAGAACATAGTTACAGAAAGTAATCACAGCTTCACATTTTGATGCATAGTGCCATATGTCCTTACAGGTTTTGATACATAGAATCATAGAATTATAGAACAGTTAGGGTTGGAAAGGACCTTAAGATCATCTAGCTCCAACACCCCTGCCAGGGGCAGGGACACCTCACACTAAACCATGCCACCCAAGGCTATGTCCAACCCGACCTTGAACGCCGCCAGCGATGGAGCATTCACAGCTTCCCTGGGCAACCCATTCCAGTGCCTCACCACCCTCACAGTAAAGAATTTCTTCCTCATATCCAATCGAAACTTCCCCTGTTTAAGTCTGAACCCGTTACCCCTTGTCCTCTCACTACAGTCCCTAATGAAGAGTCCCTCCCCAGCATCCCTATAGGCCCCCTTCAGATACTGGAAGGCTGCTATGAGGTCTCCACGCAGCCTTCTCTAGGCTGAACAGTCCCATCTTTCTCAGCCTGTCTTCATACGGGAGGTGCTCCAGTCCCCTGATCATCCTCGTGGCCCTCCTTTGGACATCATTGACTTATTTCATATCTCATTTCTGCAGTTTGTAGATTAATTGACTATTTCTTGGGATGAAGCAGAGCATCTTTAAAAAATTTCTTCTGACATAAGCTACAGTGTGATGTTATCTGTGCGTCTTGATGCAGTTATAATGACTGAGCTGCACTCTGATAATTTACAAGATCACTGATTGGACGCAGGGTGTTTTGGAGACACTGCCTCTGCTTGGACACTCTCCTTCTGTCCCAAAGAGTGTCCCTTGAAACAATGTGTTAACATTTTACTTTTCGAAACAGCATGTAAAATCTGAAACTTTTTTTTTGCAATTACTGGCATAAATGGTTCCACTGATTTAAAAGAATTCAGAATAAAGTCTTAAACTTAAAGATAATTATTAAACTGAATCTACTGAATCAGAAATCAACTTTCTGTTAAAAAAGGAAGTTAGTATTTAAAACAAAACCTAGAACAAGTTTTTGGATAATATTTTCTTATTTCCAGTATGGTGTGCTTTAATTATTACAAATTAAGCATTATACAACTGTGTGTGACACTTAGAGGTAAATGTAGAGCTTCTGATATTTTGGTCCCTCAAGGTCCACAACTGCAAAATATGAATCAATTTCAGTTTCTATTGTAATATAGGATGATCAACACTCTATAAACATAAAAATCATACACCAAAATGTATATTTAACATTTACCCCTCATTCCTATGTTGATTAGATTTTGAAAGCCAGAAGGAGTAATTAATATTAACCTAATATATAACAAGGCCATTTAATGTCACCTGGTAATGATTATGCAATCTTCAATAATCTGTCTTTCAGAAAAAGCCGCTATGTTAGATGTGAAGACTTTGAAGAGATACTTATTTCACCACTGGTTGAAAGGAATTGTCTTTGGGTATTCCTGACTAGAAAAGTTTTGGAAAGGTAGAGAAAAATAGGCAATTTCTATTCAGAATACAAAGTACATGGATTTCCTTGTCTTCCCCTGTTGATTTCATGTACATTGCACCAGGTATCAGCAAAAAAAAATTATTTACTGAAAACATAAAATACTTAGACAAACTTGATAAAAGACCTGTGCTAATTTTAGATTCAAATTGATTTTCTAAACTTCAGCCTGGAATACATATATAAGAATGACTTATTAGCTTTGGTTATCACTGAAGATAGTAATTTAGAAAAGAAATGCTGATGTAATCTTAGCTGGAAAACATATGAATGTCTGCACAGACATTTGCTTGCAAAGATTTTTTAGAGTGAGCAGAGGAATTTTGGGCTATTAAGGTAAAGGAAATGAATGCTCTCATTTCTCAAATAAAATTATCATGAGAGATAATTTTAATTATCTCTCATGATAATTTTTAATTATCAACATCACTTTTTGCTGATGAACTTTTCAGGGAATTTCACCAATAAACATTTCCAGCAGCAAGTGCATGCATTCTAATGTTTTTTCGGGATGATCCAAAATATTAACAATTTTCAGTTGACAGTTCAAAAAACATATTTATGTTTTTCATAAATATCTACTGTTGAGAACCTTGGCAGGGAAAAATCAAAACTTTTCCAATTCATTGTATGGCCAGACTGAGACAGTCATCAAAGCTTTAGTTCCTACTGATTGTCATTCTCCATTTTCACACCAATTACAATGTGACACCCAGGGTTCATAGAAATAAATGAAGTTTAAGCATTGTACATAAAGTTACTTGTGTTTTTTTTTTCTTTCTCCTGCATTTAAAAAAAAAAAATCATGTACGTCCTGTCACCAAAGAAATCATACCCTATATGGTCATCCACAGTTTTCCACCTGGGATGCATCATCTGTTAATGTTATGACATAGGACTGCAGTGAAATGTGAGTTTTGTTGCAATAGACATGGCCATGGATTGTTCTGGAGCCCTCAAAAAGATACTTGAGTCATCACCAGAGGGCATTCTCAGGTATGCTGGCTGTCTAACTCCCATTGTCCGAGTGTCAGTTATGCTTTTGAAAACTGATGCTACAAGTAATGCCAGTACAGAATCTTAAATAAATGAAATGTAGATGCCATCACCTTTAGCTCATCTTCCAGTCTTGTTGTTTTGAGTCTCTCTCTCTTCTACTATGTTAATCTTGAAGTTACATTTGTCAGTACATGCACAATCCATGGATATAAGCTTTTTAAAAGTACAAAGTGGAATCTTCCTCTTTTCTGAAATATCTCAAATTCGCCATGTGAAACAGTACTTATACATTTGCATATTCGTTCTTGTAATTAAGTGGATTTCAACAGATAGTCATGCAGAGACATCTTCAGTTTCACTTTTCTTTCTACAATACAGTGCTAAAAATAATGATTTAAATATTTTCCTGATTAATTTAGGTTTGTCTAGTTTCTTGGGATGCTTTCACCTGTCTTGGGACATGCTTTAGAGAATGCATGTTACATCTTTTAAAAGGGAGGCAAAAGAGCTTTTTAGAAGCCTGTAAACTAGTATTAATTTTTCCAGTTTTGGCATGAGGATGCTCAGTTATGAATTTTTGCTCTTTGCTGAGGTCAGTATAAAGCTAGATCTGGCAGAGAGAAAATCAAGGAAGTTCTTCAAATCTAGGAGGACAAATCTATTCAGGAATTCACAGAGAAAAAAAGATACACACTCAAGATTGTAATTTCTGCATGCCCAAATATCTTCAAGCAGTACTTCTTGCAGAGCACTGTGTTGCCTGAAGCTCCACCTGCAGAGTATAACACAATTATGGGCTGGGCTTTCCCTTGAAGAAAAGAACATAGGAAAGTATCAATTCTCATTTTTTCTTGTACAAAACAGACCTTGCCATAAAGTATAGTGAAATAAAAATATAATCTAAGACACTGAACATGGATAATTCTTACAAATTCCTAATTCTTTTGCTTGTAAATAGGAATATAACTTTTTCTCTTCATAATATTTTTTGATAATAATTCTGATTTGTTTTAAAGTGTCTGCTTTGACTATTTCATACTTTCCTGTTACTTATATTAGTGCAGGTGAACAATATGTTTCCTAACTTTAATAATCTGAAGTATCAGTGTTACTGTCTGGCAGGAGTCATTGATTTTATTGTACTGATAAATGCTTGTGGGACTGTGTAATTCTAAGCTGCCAGGGTATGCGCAGTACCAATGCCTCCTTTGAAATGATACTAGAACATGGGAAAGATGTGTTAGCCTTCTTCCCTGGAGCTATCTGTCTGTGTGTGATCTCATGAACTTGAAAGATGACAGGTTTTCTTTGGTACTCACTTTCCCATGTAATAGAATAATGAAAATGTGGTTGATTGATAGGTGGTTGAATAAAGATGCAGGTCAAGTGGCAATGTGTTGAGCATCACCGTAACTTCCTGAGGACTGTTGGCATAAAGAAGCAGTAGTATTTCCTAGGCTGCACTATGAAGGCTACCGAGCTCATTCCACAGATGATACTGAAAGGGTTACTCAGTATCTTAAAGAGTTAGCTTTATATCCACTTCAGTAGAATTTGACTAATTTGTAATTCCTAAATTTTGTAGTCTGTGGAAAGCAGGCACTGCATTGTTATTCAGCTGGTCTATTACCCATGTATACCACACACATCTTTCCTCAGGTACTGAGAAGTCGTAGCTATGACTAGATCTGTTTGTAGAAATTCAAATGCAGAAAAAAGAATCCAAATGCCATTAATGAAGCCATACTCTTCAACTGAAAGATGTCTCCCTGTTTTCCCTTTCATGAGTTCAGGTTTTGTCTCCTTTGCTGCACTGCATCTGTTTGTGCAATATTCACTATCCATAATGAGCTGTTAATGAGCTGTCAATTATGAATTCAATTTCTAGACAAGAAAGATTGAGAACTTTAGGTACTCTTTCAACAAACAGCTCTGTATCTGAGTTCTTCATGTACAAATATATACTGTTTCTGTTACAGTATCTCTCATACTAAAATCTTATTTTGAATCACTCTGAATGTACTTGCACATTTAATGAGTTTCCTTTAATGATATATTGACTATATCCTGAATATTACAATGAACAAAGACAGCAGGATAATGAAAACTCTTTGTTATACCAAGAGCAGACTCCAAGAATAATACTCATTAAGCTGTGATCCCAAATCAATGAATTTAATGGGAAATTTGCCATCAAATTCAATATGAACAGAACCAGAACCTAATTTCTTAAAGGAATTCAGAAATATGGTCTTTAATGACAGTTTTGTAATGCATCATGATACAAAGAGAATTAGCTACAAGCAACCTAATTATACCAGGGAATGAATCAGCTAATGCTCTGTACATACACCTAGGACTCCCCTTTGCACAACACTTGAAGGGATTTGCATGCTCTGCGTTTTGTTCACCTTTCCTTTGCAGTCAGGAGTAACTGAGGAACAGATGCTAAAGCAAAAGTCAAGATTATATATAAACAATGGCAAAAATGAACCCAGCTCTCTCAGACACTAACCTGTATAATCATGTTTGAACACAGCAGCAAACCTTGGTATAAGAATGGGAATCAGGTGGACTGTGCACTCACCAGGCAAATGAGGTCTAGTCAGTCCATTACCACTAATTATAATCTCAGTGATCTGAAATTGAGTCAGCTCATAGAACAGAACTTCTGAAAAAAACAAGTTCATAGACAGATTACCTTGAATGAACCCTCAAATTTTATGAGCTTCACTCCTTCTCTGAGTGAAGGAATTCCAATATGAGTTTTTGCCACCACCAAAGACTTAAATATTTATTAGAGATTGGATAGAGCAGCTTTGAGAGGAATCAGTTACTGGTGGTTAGCAGAGAGGATGCTGAGGTCCTAACTTGATTACTTAAGGCCCTCCAAACATCCAAAGCAGTCAAATGTCAGTGGGGTGTGTTGTGTTTTTTCTATTTATTTTATTTTAATTTGTATATTTCTGCTGGGTCAGGAAATGTTATTTGTGCACAGTAATTTTCCAGACCTGAAGAACTAGATATTTTATTTATTATTTTGCTTGCTTGTTTGCTGAAATTTTGGAGAAACCTGGTATTTTTTCTTCTGTCAAAATCAACATCTGGCAGGAACCAGGGGTATGGAGGCTTTCAAATATTTGCTCTGAGTTTGAGAAATGCAGCTGTGGTACTTTACTTACAGCCATTCATTGCTCTTCAGAAACCTGGGGTGGGGAAAAAAGGAAAAAAATAAAAGAGAAAAGAAGCCGTTTAAAATCATGTGACAGGTTATTATTTTGTTTAATGTGAAATGTTCATCTGACAGGCTTATTGAGCTTGATTTGTGTACAGAACCCTTCTGCAAATCTACAGTCCATCTGATTTCCGGTTCCCCCTTCTTCGCTCCCCCCTCTGCAACTAGCATTGACATCAACCATTGTGCCATCTGAGGGAAAAAAAAAGGCACCTGGAGTATTAAAGTGATTTAACCAGTTTGATTTATGTTAATAGTACAGAAGAGAATATTTTTTGGTCCTCAAAAACATAACAGGCAATTGATGTGCCATATTGCAGTATGGTTTTAGCTATCAACATGTCAAGATTTAGTTTTGCTGTTAACATTTTACGATTTAGAAGGCTGTAAGAATATGTGCAGTGTAGCAACAACTCAGGCATCATTCTCTCGGCTATATTTATTGGGCTTTCATATTTCCCTTTTACAGAAGAAATTGAAAAAGAAAAAGAGGAAGGGAAAAAGGACAGATTTTTGGTCTTTCATTTTCTTCAGTCTGTCAAGTTGTGAGAATAAGGAGAAAGAAAACTGGCTTCTAATGGTTTGTTTTCAGACCAAAGTAGACTCAGGGCAGAAGAATTCAAATATACGATTATTTTATTTCTTGCTAAACTAAAGAGAACCTGTGCATAAACTGTAGCTTCATTGTTTCTACCCCCTCTATCCCTATAGCAGAAAGCTTCATGTTTAACATCCTGTGGAGATGATGATCTATATAAGCCAATTGTCTGAAGATCTGGAAGTACCATGTGCAGCATACATGGTCATATAAGAATTTATTTTCCTTCTAGACCTTCATTTCCTTCTAATTCTGCTGTGGAAAATCAATGAGATGTACTTCTTGGTGTGTAAATGGGAAATGAAGTTTTCCACACTAAAAGAATATCACAGTGGCTAGAGCTGCTAAACTAAGGTCTAAATTCCTCTGCAAACTTTGGTAGGAATTTTTACTTCCCCTAGGTTTTTAGTTGTTAGTCATTGGATAAAAATCGTTGCTGACCATTTAGAACTAGCACTGCAAAGTAAATGAAGCACATACATAAACCCCCCACCTTTACCTTCTGAAATTCCATGCTTAAACTTCCAAATTAAAAAAGCAACACGAAACATGGGTTATAGGAGACCGTATAAATTTTAGACAAAGTTTCAAGCTTCTTTCTATGAACATTTCAGAATTGGAAACTCAGGAATGTATTGAAATTCTCTGTGAAGGTCTAATCTTTATTTTTCCAGTTGCTTTGTGTGACTAAGAAATACCTAGTATTCAGGGCATTAGCTCAAGAACTCTATCTTCCCAAAGCTGTGTAAGAGGATGTGAAAGCAGTCTGGAACTTTGTAGAGGCAGATGAGGAAAAGCATATGTTCCCACTACTTGCTACTCGTATCTCAAGGCATTCTGCTCTTCATGGCAACAGTAATAAAGACACACATAGGAACGTGTTTGTATCTCATCTGTTTCACAGTGGGCTCTGCTGAATGGAAAAACACTTAAAATGTCTTTTTAATAATTTCATTAATTTCTGTACTGAAATTTCATCCACAGTTGAACATCTTAAAACACAACGACTTGAAGTTATACAGCACCATGATTTTCCTCATAGCTTCCATTTTTGTTATTCTGAAGCTCAGTTTGGCATGTACTTATCTACTATTTATATTACTGTGAATGCCTGAAGTTGCCTTTGGTTTCAGAGGACAGAACTTATTCTCTTCAAACAGTGATGATGGTTATGTCATATTTTTTTGATGTGAAAATCTGGGGTCTCAGGTTGTTGTGTACAAGAGGAAATCTGGACATCCTCAAGTTACATTTTCCATCTTCCAAAACAGTGAAGCCCTTTACACTTTTTATCATTCTGTTTTAATGTGAACTATTGTCCAGGTGAGCTGCTTTGGTGAAATGCTGCAAAATTCGGAAGAGCTACAGAAATCTGTTACTACATTTGTTATGCATAAAATCAAGGCAAATGTCAGACCTTTTGTCTCTGGTCAAGTTTAAACTGTGGAACAAAAAAAAGTCTTTCCAGCTGCCAGTTCCAGAGGCATGGCTTCCACACTGAATAGGACCTAGACATGTGCCAGTCCTCCACTTTTTTCCCATTCTGTGGTTTTGATAAAGGTCCAAAAACATGGGCCAGAATGATGGTCAGGAGCAAAAGACTTTAAGATCCTACTAGACAGATATTGTTCCCCAGGTCTTAATTCTCCAAAAGTTTTAACTACTGAGGATACACAAAGATGAATTATTTACCTCTAAGCCCTAATCTAGGGACAGTAGTATCACAGAGAAATCTATTGAGAAATAAATATTATTCTGCCTAGTGAACAGACTCTGGAGTAAATAAGGCCAGAACTACACAGTACATGGGAGGATAGAAAGAAATATTGATTAGCTGCTAGTGAAAAGAGAGCCAGTGATTTTGTGGATCATGTTGAAAAATACTGGGTAATTACTTAGTTAAAGATTTTATCACCAATATGCATAAGCAGCACATTTGAATTAATAATGTACAGGCAAAATGTTGATGTCAAAGCAGATCAGTACGAAAATGCAATAAAATCTGTGAGAATTTTGCTATTGATATTGATTTTGTATGGAAGATATTCAGCTTTCACAGTGGCAGACTTTGATTTACACTCTAAAGTAGAAAGAACTTTTTGTCCAGTACTTTTTATTATTTAAGGGATTAAGTTGCAATCCTCCATATGCTTTGAATAAAATAGCATCTTTTAAATGCAGGAGTGTGTACAGAGTCTTTTATTTGAAAAACAATTTATATGGGACAAGGTAAAGTAGGCTTTGCAGCTTGTTTTTTTTTTTTTTTTAATGAATATTTGATTTTATGACTTATAAGAACATTCACTTTTTTTTTCAAAAAAAATGGAGTTTGTAGTAATTTAACAGCCATGTTTACTGTAAAGAAATTGATTTACCTTGACTGAAGTCTGTGTTTAAAGAGGAAAGTTGTATGAGGATAAAATAATCTCTTCCTTATATAGCAGCAAGGTTCTTCTTTCCCACACCTCTCAACTGAGCTGATGCATGGGTTTAAAAAGCAGGATTTTTACTTGGTAGTTTTTGGAGCATATGTTGCCATGAGGCAGGCTTTTCATAATACCTTCTGTTTATTAAAAAAATAAAATTACTCAAACATGTTACTCAAAATGGAGTTAGAAGAACATCTGAATGGACCCAGATGACATAATTGAAATTACGGTTAGATTGGGTACAAAAGTGGTGTGACCTCAATTTTAACTAGAAGTCTGATTTAATTCCTCTTCAGCACCGTGTTGCGGCATCTTCTGTGTATAAAAAGAAATAATTGTAAAAAAGCTAGGTAGAGTAATTTAGAGAAGTTCTTATTAACAAAATATGTTATTCTGTATGTAAATCAGATTGTATGTTTTGACTTTATGCATGAGGTTTGGTACCCCTGGGTATTCTTTAAGGAAGAGGAGCAGATGATTTCTTCATTTGCAAGCCAGAAACCTGACAGCCACAGATGTGAACCCGTCCAGCTTAAGGTGTGAAAGCTGTTTTATGAAGCCAGAATCCAGGCAATTAAGCAGCTTCCCCTCCTGGTAGGCTGGTATTTAGCCAGACTCAGTACTGAGTATTCTGCTCTAGAAACAGAAAGGCAGACTGTGATAGCCAGAACATCTGAAGCAATTCTTTGAGAAGAAAAAATCCAAACCAAATAGCTAGGAATTAAGACTGCATATTATTATAAATGCAATTTTGCCTTTGGTTCCCTGATATTTCTACCAAGATTCTTAGAGGTGCACTGCACAAATGACACAAACAAGTTGGAGTGCAAACTCTCAATGTACCATATGAAACAGAATCTAAGGATATTCCTGAGATACAAGTTTATTTACCCAGAAACGCATAAGTAATGCAGGGGAAAAGTCTACCTCAATCCACCTCTGTATCACTCCTGTTTATTATGCAAATGATTGCTCAGGCTAATGTGTGCTTTGATAATAGATTTTTGTGTGTCTCTCTAACAGCTATATACATAACTTCTTGTTTTCTCTAAAACAAAGTTTGTTTTAAACATGCATTAGCCTTTCCTTACAAAAGCATTGAAAAGTTAATAGTCATGCCAGGAAGAACTTTCTGATAGTTGCTCTTGCATGTTGAGTGGCTCACAAACCCTTCCCTCTGCCTTTGGCCCTGGGTCTGAATGTGTACTTAAAACATGTTCCTCTCTGTTCCTATGTATAGGAAAATGCTGTAATGAAAAAGTCTAGTGATGTTAAGCCAATGTAAACCAGATGCAGTGACTGGAGTACCACTAATGAATTTAAGGCCTTGATTTTCCGTGCAACTGAACCTTTCCACTTACATTGCATGTATAACATTACACCTCATAACTTAAACCTAAGGTTGCAAGCACAATTGTTCTTACAGTCCACCTGATTTTGTACAATCTCAATGTTTAAGTTGATGTGCTGCCTTGTGTGATAAGACTGCCTGCTGCAGTTTAAGAAAAGGACTTCCCCACATTCAGCGTCATCTACTGGGGTAGCCCAGCTCCATGAATGTATGACAGGTGAGCTGCGGATTGCACAGCAGACAGGCACAGGATCATGGGTGGGGAGGGAGTTTCATTCGTTGTGGTGGCCCTGGATGCAAGACACATTTCCTGACAACAACAACTTTCTTATTCCAGCCTTCTGCTACCAGTGTGGCATTCGGCTTCCCAAAGTGAAAGACAGACAATTCCATGCTACCCCTACAGACATGGTTTGATGTGGCCTCCATAACGGGGGAGAATATGAAGTAAGAACCTTCAGATGAATCACTACAGGATAGCTGACCAGTATGCATTTAGTTATTTGTCTTGACTAGATGATGTCAGGTAGCAAGGCAAGTACATGACTGTCAACACTAGAGGTTAAAAAAACTTGGAAGGATGAAATATTAAGTGTCCATGTTTTCACCTGACATGCTTTCCAAGGGCATAAAAAAGCACATCTAATAAAACCAAAAAGAAAGCCCTTAAAATAATAATTAGGAGAAAAAAAAATTAGCTATATGATATAGCAGGCAGAACATAATATATCTGGACTTCCCCCGTAAAACTCCGAAACGGCCTGAGTTAATTCACCCATGCAACAGTCTATTGACAAGCCTATTCAGTTTCAAAAGAGATGAGATAACATTTTTAGATGTTAAGATATTTCTATTCAGATGTTATCTGAATAGAAATGGATCATTTAGGAAAGCATGTACATCATTTTATTGCAGTGTCTTTTTCAAGAGCACTGTAGTGGGTCAGAACTAACATATGCTTCTGCAGTCAGATTAAGGAGTTAATTGTTTCAAAGGATATTGGAAGATAGTTTATTAAATCTAAGATAGTTTCTGTAACATTTTTTAAATATCTCTTGCTTTGAAATACATCTAACCTACCATTCTCTTACCCATATACAACATTCTTTTGTGGGCATTGTTTTCGAAAGAGGATG
This sequence comes from Amazona ochrocephala, assembly GCA_039720435.1. Taxonomy (NCBI): domain Eukaryota; kingdom Metazoa; phylum Chordata; class Aves; order Psittaciformes; family Psittacidae; genus Amazona; species Amazona ochrocephala. The sequence goes on from CM077878.1 coordinate 78,910,887, forward strand.
AGGCAACGTGTAGGCTGGCTTTCAAAGAACCTGCTGGGAATTCGTTGAGGACAGATGATGGTTTCCACTGACAGCTAACTCAATCATCATAATGCGCATGACAAGCAACTGGTGCCCTCTATGTGTATAACCTCCTGTTCATGAGCAGTATATTTTTGCTGCATAAAGTTCAGTGGCCATTTGAAAGGATATGGCCTTCATAATGTCCAAATTATTTTACAACTAATACACATGGCAAATAAGGGGTGTGGTGAGAGGTAAGGTTTTATTACTGTGATTGATTTTTTATTTTGAAAATGAAATCCAGTATAAGCCTGGACACAAGTTGTACAAACCTCTCTACATTGATCTTGCTACTCAGAAGTCTTTTTTCTTAGTGAAGTGATTGTTATTGGGGATCTGTATAAATAAAGCACCTTGATGAACAATAGCCAAGGTGACTCACATGCTACATCATAATTTTTTAATCTGAAATTTGAATGAGAACAATCAAGCAACAAAATTTATAGTAGAAAAAAAAAAAGAAATTTGTGAAGACTTTAATAAAAACTATGGTATATGGCAAGGCTTGAATTGCTGCAAACCTGCAATAGATCTCTTGAGAGTATGAGCTGGCATTGTTCTCCATAGTGCTCTGCCACCATTAGGCAGCTGAGGTAGTGTTATTTTAACTTTACTGTTGCTTGACATTTTCTTATTTTAATTGTGTAACTTCTGTTTTGGACTGTATCTTGGCATTAAAAGCCTCACCACCTCCTCTTTTGACTGCTGCTTTTTAAAGCAAGAGTAATAAAATTAATTGTTTCTGATCCACCGCAAAGGTAATTACACAGTCCCAAGCGGGACCTGACCAAGGATGAGCTGCTGTTGTTGCTTTTTGGCTGGAGACACTAAACAGGAATAATAAGAAGTAAGTCTGTTGCAGTGCACTGGTTGTTTCCTACAATGAAGAATGAGAGAAGTCTTTATTGCTGTACAATTACAGTGTAGCATTTGCAGGTTGCAATAGCCTCTAACAAAGACTGGAAGAAAAAAAGGTAAATTCCATTGTTGCATATGTCACTTTGCTAAGTGTATCAGTGAAAATAGGTGCCTGCTACCTCTTTACTCCTTGGATCTTCATTAAAACATCACACTGGTATTTCCACCCTAGCAAAATTATTAAAAACTCAGTTTGTATACTGTATGGCCTTAGAAGAGAAAATGAAGCAATAATGGTGAAAAAGACTGAGAATGGTTAGTAAATGCTAGCATCCCAAAGGTGCCACAGTCACTGTATTTAAAGATAGTTGTCTATTTGTTATTTCTTTTAGAATCTTACATGGGAAACTGAGTGATATATTAATGTCTTGCTATATAAAAGGTATATACATTCTCTTTTCAATTATTTAAACAAAGAGTACAAGGAAAAGAACTTTGACAGCAGGTAAAATGTTTGTTTTTTTGCTTGTATATCCCAGGAAGAATAGGAGGAATTTCACTGATCTTTAAAAAACCTACTATATTTAAAGAGAAAAAAGCATGTATTTAATGTATTTTTAAGTGTAAAAAATTAATGCATCACATTGAGTTAGGTCCGTAAATTAAGACTGCTGTCTTAGAAATGGTTAAGCTATTAGAGAATAATGCATTTTATTTAACTTCTTGATTTCCATACCTTCAGAGTACAATTTTCTGTATTGAGTAGTGGTGGTCAGGAAAGATTTTTTTCTTTTAAAGATGTTTTTCTAAGACGAGCTGTTGATTCAAAGAATCTAAACCTGTGAGACTTACCATTAAACTACAAGGCTGAGCAACAATTATATTAAAGCATGGTTTTGACTATGACCAAAAGTAGTTTCTTCATTCAGCTCTGTGAGTCTCACAAAGAAGCTTTACAGAAAGAATATATAAGATGTAAATGATAGTGTGAAAGTTGTTGTTGGCTTATAGTCTTCATAGAAAGCACAACAAAATTTAGGCATCTAAATGCTTCAAAGCTGAACTAATGGTTTACTTGATGTACCTGTAGGTGTTTTCAAATGCATGCATTTTGAAGATCTTGGTATGCATTAGCTGAGATCCATTAAGTGTATCATATTGAAGACAAACTTTATGTAAGAAATAGTATGATGAAATTCCACAACAATCTTCAAATTATTGTATGAATGTGACAGAAGCTCTACAGCTTTCAGTCTTAGAAACCTAACACTGAAATAAACTTTGGAGATAAATGTCTGTCTTCCTTTCCATGATATTCTAAAGAATAATTTTATTGTATTAGCTTTCTGATTTAGGCACTTTAGAAGTGCTCCTGAGTAATATATTCAAGGTTTTCCTCTGCAACACAAAGCTAGAGATTTACTTTAAAAAAATACAACCTGATTTTTTAATGTGTTTTTTCTTCATGTAGGATGAGACTTCCAGCAAGGTAGCACACATTATCAAAGCAAACCCTATTGAATGTCATGCTAGTCCTTTGAAGTGTCAAATTTCACTCAATGTCTTTTTTTAGCATTTGGAAGCAGTTTTTGTAGTCTGTGTTGGTCTCATCAGATGGCATGCAATTCTATGGTTAGAGTAGCTAAAGCTTCAGTTAGCAAAGCAAATATACTGAAACCCTGTCATCTAACAAATATCAACCATTTTCTCAATGTGCAACTCTAGAGAAACCTCCATTTTTAACTAACTACCATGCCGTCATAAAAAAATCATGGTGTGATTCACATCTGCCATATCCTTAATCTCACCTTTATCCTGCTTTACAGGCACTTCAACATTTAGGCAATTACACATGTAACAGGAAGTCAGCGGTCGAAACACTATTTGCTTAAATAAGGAGTTGATATTAACCTAGGTTCCTCTCAGTGACTTCACCTTTGCTCTGATCAGTTCTAATCCTTGCTACACTTCAGTCCTCAGGTGAATCACCTTTTCTGGACCAGGTCACCTCCACCAGATTCAGTGGTCTTGGAGGTGTCTCCAGCTGTCAGTGTTCTCCCATTCTTATACCTGCAGTGACTGTAACCTCTAAAATGGTCTTTCAGGTGACCTGCCTGGATGCCAGAAATAAAACACGTTCCAAAAATATATAAAGTTTAGAGGAATCTAGAGCAGAGGTCCCTAAACAGTGCATAGAATTCAGTGATAGCCATAAATATCCAGCTACCTATTACAAAGGATGAGTGTAGCTCAAGAGCACACTGGGACCAAACAGCGTTTTAAGTGGATGTGTTAGGATTTGCCAGCGATTCTCAGGGCGTTTAAATACACCATCTGCATGAGAACAGCAGGTCTCTCTAAGCAGTGCTGTCACTCAGTTGACCAGCATTGCTAAGCTGGCATCAATCAGGAGAAAGTGATATCAGTGAAACCTGCACAGATATTCTAAGCAGACCATTTGAAATCATTCCCTGTAAGGAAAAGCAGTGAAATACAGAGGAGTGGTTGCACATTTGATGGTGCACCACTGCAACTCTTTGGGAAGGTAGGTTGGCATAAAATGCTTTTCTCCATATATCCTGCCTTGGAGATAAAAGAACAAGCCTGGGAGAAAGCCCTTCTCTTTGCTGGCAATGCACACGGCTGATGCAAAGTGGCTGTTTGGAGAACACCTTCGCTGCTGCTGTGCAGGTGTTGGCACACATCTAGGCTTGCTGGCTTCTTCTGTTGCTATCCTTGAAGCTGAACATTTTGGGCTTGTTTCTGACTTCCTCAGCACTGTTCAACCTGGAGGAGAGGGAAGCTGTAGTATAAACCATACATGCCTTGCTTTTCTTGGACGCAATTGCAAATGGATGTGACAAATACGAGGTGTGCTATATACAGAAAATTGTAAGAATCTGTTAAAAAAATGGTAGGATTCTGTTTTTCAAAGCAAAATCCAAGTGATGAAAGTGAAATATTACAGATTCAAAAATTGATATATAATGAAATAATTACTAACATAACTTTATAGATTTAGTATGAAATCATTTCAACTACCATTATCCTGTCTGAAAGACCCACTGCTGTCTATGGTTTAAATACTCATATTTAGTTTTCTCACATGATTTTTGCTTAATTTTCTTCATTACTGTAAGCATTTACATGATAACGGGATCTTTGCTTTTAAGAGTTCATCAGCTTCTGCCACTTAGTTCCCACTTGAAGACATAATCTTCTATTTATAATTTCATAATTGTTTGCAGTAGAGGTGATTAAAATCTCACAAACATAACATTATTTTGACTTCAGGCAGGGAACAAGCAGCAGATGAACTCTTAAGGAACAAAGATTATGTTTTCATGTAAATAGCCCAACTAGTGCAAAGTAAGGGGAAGAAATGAGCAAGTGGAACACATCTAAAGCAATGTTTTTCATTGTTTTCTTTTAGCTAACAATAGCTCTTTGAAACATGTACATTTCAGAACCTCCCATCTTCCAGTAGAATACTTTCTTCATCTCTTAAATTTTCCTGTTTTCCACTTTAGGTACATGTTTCTAAGCACAGGCAAAATATTAATGAATGCATTAATTAGGCACAATAAACTTTCCTAAGCATTAATTGACACGAAGTTCAGAACTTTTCCAGACAAGCAAGCATTTTAATTTCACCCTTGCAGAAACACAAATCAGTGCAATGTCAGCATCGAGTGCATGTGGGTATTCTTACAGGAGGCGCTGAAGTTAGGAGTTTGTGCAACTTGTCTTTGCTCCTGTGTGGTCTGTAGAGCAGGCTGTTGGGTCCCATACAGCTGTCTGCACAGATTCTTGTTTCTGGCCCCAGCCATTCACTGATGTTTTACCATAAGCATTCTGCTGGGACAGGGTCATGTTTCACACTATGTAGGCAGGCATTACTTGGGAATTCAGCGCACCTAGGGTCTATCAGATGGGTGAGGCAGCAAAGTCAGGGTGAATTTTTCCTAAGCATACCCCCTCTTCAGGCACTATACAGCAGTGGGGAGGACTAATATAATTTCATATGCACTTTAAGTTGCTGAATACCAAGAAAATTAGTACCCTGCTCTTTCACAAATCCCGAAGAAACTTGTAATCCAATGATAAATTATCTCTCAAAAATCAAAGGTATAAGCCACTCCTTAATGCACATGATAATTCTTCAAATTCAGTAAAAGATGTACTGATTCAGCCATTTTGTTATTCAAATAGAAACATGGAAAATATTGAAAAACAATAAGGCATTTTGGTTTTGCTCCTCAGTCATAGCTGTTTTGCTACATGTAGTAGATCCATAAGAAGAAAAGGACTGTAAGAGTTCCCTGGGAAACGTACAAATTTCATCTTGTATTTGAACAATGCAGCATGTTTTTTTTCCTGAAGAAAACTCCAAAGGTAGACCCTGAGGGCTAAGTAAGTAAGGGAAATTTTTAGTTATGATTTTGCCTCTTCATTTGAAGGTTGAGAGAAGGGTTCAGTAGTCACTCATGGGCAGCATATCTGAAAGGCTATCTCAAGGTACCAAAGGTACCTTAAAGTACAAATAATTTTAAGTGAATGCTTAAGAGAATAGATTTAAGGCAAAATGAAAAAAAGAAGTGAGGGGTCTTAAGTCTAAATATTGTCTAGGTTGGCTTTGCTTGATTTTAGCTGGCTTTACTTGTTACATTGGCAGGAAGGGATGCCATCCAGAGGGACCTTAACACGCTTGTGAGGTGGGCTGATGCCAACCTGATGAAGTTTAACCATGCTAAGTGCAAGGTCCTACACCTGGGTGGGAGCAATCCCAGGCACAGCTACAGGTTGCAGAGAGGAGATTCAGAGCAGCCCTGTGGAGAAGGACTTGGGGGTGTGGGTTGATGAAAAAATGAACATGAGCCAGCTGCAGTGTGCGCTTGCAGCCCTGAAAGCCAACCGTATCCTGGGCTGCATCAAAAGGAGCATGACCAGTAGGTCAAGGGAGCTGATCCTGCCCCTCTACTCTGCTCTTGTGAGACCTCACTTGCAGTATTGTGTGCAGTTCTGGTGTCCTCAACATAAAAAGGAGATGGAACTGTTAGAACAAGTGCAGAGGAGGGCCACGAGGATGATCAGGGGACTGGAGCACCTCCCTTATGAAGATAGGATGAGAAAATTGGGGCTGTTCAGCCTGGAGAAGAGAAGGCTGCTTGGAGACCTCATAGCAGCCTTCCGATATCCAAAGGGGGCCTATAGGGATGCTGGGGAGGGATTCTTCATTAGGGACTGTAGTGAGAGGACAAGAGGTAACGGGTTCAAACTTAAACAGGGGAAGTTTAGATTGGATATGAGGAAGAAATTCTTTACTGTAAGGGTGGTGAGACACTGGAATGGGTTGCCCAGGGAAGTTGTGAATGCTCCATTGCTGGCGGTGTTCAAGGCGGGGCTGGACATAGCCTTGGATGGCATGGTTTAGTGTGAGGTGTCTCTGTTGGTGCAAGGTGGTTGGAACTAGATGATCTTAAGGTCCTTTCCAACCCTTACTATTCCATGATTCTATGATTCTATGATTCTATGATTCTATTTGTATCCTGAAGAATCGTACACTCCCAGTACAGCTTTAGCAGAAAACAACTAGAACCTGCCAAGTTTTTTATAGTTAGCTTTTCCTGGTAGGATCTACTGTGAAGCTTGGAAATGGGCCCCCAATTTGGTCAGAATACTTTTTCTTTTCCTTTTTTTTTTTTTTTTTTGGTCCTCTGGGGCAGTGCTCGAAAAGGTATGGGTATGTAGAGAGGAAGAAGAGGCTGACGGGCCTATATTTCATCATTAAATAGTTTATAATTCTAAGGAGTAGAATATATTGGCTGGAGCTTTATATGTCAGAAATGCAAAAATGTGCAGCTGTTTTAGTTTTGTAACTTTTTTAATATGTTGTAAAATTTCTGTTGGGACGTGCAGATATATGCATGCATTGATTAAATATATGTACAGTTTTAAAAGGAAGGGCATGTAAGCCTTTCTTAATATTAATGCATGAACTTGTTTAAAAAGTAGCAGCTTATAAAGAGAAAAAAGTGCTCTAGTTTAGTTGGGCAGATTTGCAAAGACCTTTGAAAGTGTGAAAGAAAGGGTAAGGAGGAATCGTCTCCTTTACAATCTGTTTATGGCTTTGGGACTGTGCTTTATCTTGACAAATAAGATAAAGATCATTTGACAGCAATCCACTTACTTTTATCTTGCTAGCAACTTTAAAATTGAATTATTCATCCTCAGTGTGAAATTTGGTGTTTTCCATTCTAAATTCAGCTGCATAGTTAGCACCTCGCCTCCAGAGAAATATATCCAATGCAATAAACCAAACTTAGTTCAAATTGCCTCTGTAAGACTAGCATTACCAAAAATTATAAGCATTCTATGAATTAAAGAGCTTTCATAAACTAATAACAAGTCACATAAATTCAAGAGAGTCATGTCCAACATAAATATTTCTTTGGTCTCTGTCAATATCTTTTAGGTTTGAGGAGGGGTGAGTGACCTTGTTACATCGTGCAGGAATTTTCCACTTCTCAAGAAATCTCTAAAAGAGCTCACTTAAGCCACGTGAACTTGCATATATGTGCTAACCTTGACCATATCACACAGATATGTGAACAGGCATGGCTGCTGACTGCCTATCCTAGAACTACAAATCCCATATTACAGATGCAGTTGTACCATTTTTCTAGAAAGGTTTGATGAAGACTAATATAAACTCAGCTGGTGACAATGTTACATTAATAAAGCAAATACATTATGCAAGTCTTTATTTCTATAAAAATAGACTTTATTTCTGTAATAAAAGTGGTGATTTGCAAATACAAATCTATAATCTGAGTGCTGTTTAGAACAAATCCAAATGTGAAACTAGACAGTTTAAAATGAAGTACAAGAATTGCATGGAAAAGCTAATAATCTTTGCTAAGAAGAAGTCTTTCATGCTTCTTAGTAGTGTTGAACCATACAAGCCTTTTCCTTAAGAATTCATTTTCTTCTGCATCCTTTTTCTATTGCTCATTTATATATGTATATATATTATATATCAGTTAAGCATTAGCATCTTTTGAATTAAAATCAATTGGTTAATACTTGTAAGGTCAAACAAGTCAAGTTAGAGCAAATTCTAGTCACCACTATTTAAAACTCACTTCTCTGACATGTCTGATGGTCTCCAGCTCTACATTTCTCCCCCAGTTTTTGATTTAATGATACACCTTTGTTAACACATGCTTTCTCAAATCAGTTGCATCTGTGAGCAAGAGTGAAGGTGAGCAGCCTCAGGTCAGGAGGAATGTGATGTAGAGAAGCATGAGCAGCTGAGGAGGGATTATTGTGGGCACAGTGAACACGAAAGTGGCAGCTATCTTTCCCACTACAATAAAACGGAAACCAGTAACAGTGGTGTGCTATAAAAAGCAAAGGAACATTCTTCTTTGTCAAACAACCACACCTCTCTGGCAGTGCTGCCACTGCAGTACACTGGCTGACATCCACTCTGCTTTTGAACTCCGCTGTTACTGGATTTCAATTGAAACTGAAAACTGCACAAAGGTGGCAGGCACAGAGAATACCAAAAGAAACAAGGTATTAATTTCCTTGGTTGTTTTTGTTTTAAGGCTTTTCTTTTTTAATTTGGAAACAAGCTTGATGGTGAAGGCCCCGGTTTCTGTTGTTTGGGTTAATTTACTTCGTTAAAGAAAACCAAGAATTATGACGAGTTCTCCCACAGCATCAGAGCTGCCATTCAAAAGTGAAAGTCATAGTGGGGTGCAAAACCCCTCCAGTTCCTGCTTCAGTCCATTAAAAAAAAATATGTATTTGAAGACTGGAGGAAGAGTACAATTTAAGAGAGATTTTTTCCTTATGCAATGAACCCAACAAGGCCTTATGTATGCTGCAGCAAACTGCAGTACCTGCAGGGTGCTCATCTACCATGATAGTCTTCTATTATCTCATTCTTTACATGATGGAATGTGAATACGGTTCCTTCTTTCTCAAAAACCATTACACTGATTGGATTGTGTCTGGAAGCAACAGAATGAGTTTTTCCACACAATTATTTTCAACAGATTGAAAATGCATAGCCCTCCTCGTAGGTGCTGATGGAAGGTACTCTGGAGTTTCAAAGACTGTGTGAAAAAGAGTAGCTCCAGTAACCTTTGAAAATGTTCTAAGTGGATGAAAAAAAAAAAAAAAAAAGAAAAAAAGGAAATATTTAAAGTGGTTAAAAATATATATCTTTACTGTAGATTTTTTTCTGGAATTCAGTTGCCTTTATTGCTCCAAGTTATTGCTATTGATTATAATGCTAACATAAGCTTCATAAACGTTCATGTAAGAAAACAAGCACCTTACGATAAAATTAAGAAAATTGTGGAATGATTATTGATAATAAAAGTGAAATCTAACAAGACAATAGAGTAGTCACACAGGGAATACCAGTTATATTTTCTCAGAACTGCTGGCTTTATTAACATCACATAAAACTGTGTTCTGAGAAATCTGGGTTTTGAACAAAGGAGTATATGCAAGTTTTTACCTAAAAAGTAGTCATTACGTTCTCACAGGAAAAAGATGCTAGAGAAAACTGTTTCACATTAGCTGAGGACATATATGTGTGCATGTGTCTGTGCATGTATGCATATATGCATAGCTATATGTGTATAAATATATTCACATATTTACTAAAAACTTCTGAAGTGATGGAAAATTGAAAGGACTGGAGGAAAACCTAGTTTGATTAAAAACCTGCTCATTCCATTTTTCCATCTCCTTATTCATTTATATCCGTATTTTAATCATATCTCATTCCCTACTTTCTTCTTTGGATTGTCTAAAACCTATTTTCTAATTCAGTCTGGCAGCTCATCTTTTAATATCATTTTAATAGACCTTGTCTTTCTTTCATGGAGCAGTAAAAGCAAAGGTTTCATTGTAAAAGAAAATTGCCTCACTTGCACTGGGTTTTCTAATTACTGTATCTGGTATCACCATTGAAGGTTTGGAGAAGGGGAAACGAGAGGAAATAGAGACTGTTATTAATCACCCCTTAATGGTAATTAAGGTCCTCATCTTCTCATTTTTTTTTTTTTTTTTTTTTTTTTCTCTCTCTCTTCAGTTTTAGATACCTTGACGTCAAATAAAGAAAATGGCAGGGAAAAAATCTCATTTGCACAGTGTGGTCCATGGGCAAGTCACTTCTTTTAAAAATGTGAACATTTTATGACATTGCATGTGAAGATGCAGGACTTCAGTCCCTCAAATACACCTGTTTTTTCCAAAGGGGTTGTACAGTAGTACAAGGTGGATCAACTCCAGTGACACATAAGTTCATCAAGACCTGCATCACTGAACTCTTCAGTGAACTTGGATTTGTAGTCCTCTCCCGTGCATTTGCTAACTTCTATATTTGCAAGGGTGAGACAAGAACAAGGTCCTTTGGGTTAGGATGAATGAGTAGCTTGCCTACCTCATAAAAAAGTCTGCCACAGAAAGACAGAATCCCTTCTCCCCTACGTATGTAATTTATACATTTGCCCATGGTCACCATGAAAATGACCATTTGGCAAGACTGAAGATTCAAATTTTTGTAATATTTTCTTGTAGAGTCGTGAGGTAAGAGGAAGAAGGAAGGAAGAAGTGTTCCCGCTTATGTGAGGAAATACATTAACACTGATCTAGATGGAGGATGGCAGGTCAACTTGATGACTAATGCTCACAGGACAGCTGCAAGGGCAGGGGAAATGCTTAATTTCATCACAATTTACTATTTCTGATTTCTTTATTTCAGCATTTAAATTATACAGAAGCCCAGCATGTAGTCAGGGCTCTGATGAAAAATTGCACAAAATTAAATATGTTAACAATTATTGAAGAAAAACTTGGGGAGTGGTATGAAGAGATGAAAGTTTGTTAATGTTGGAGAACTACTGATCACTGCTGTTTAATCCAACACTAAATTTGATCATACTTCTTAGTTTTACTAGGACTACCTGCAGAATGTGAAAGTCTCAGAATATGCTGCACATCATCTTCCCCCCATAAGTGTCGGGGCCTCTATAAGCAGTTAGATTTTTCATCACTCTCTCATAAGATGATGGCACAGTGAAGACAAAGTATGACATGAAAAATAAATTGCCTTTAAAAGGAAAAAAGAAACCAGGCTGTTGCTAGGAAAACATAATCTGAAATCCCACAAGAATGTAAATACAATTTATTTTGGTTTTCTTAATTGTTTTAAAATAAAAGAATTAAGCCCAATGAGTTGTTTAACAGTGTGTAGAGATCATGATGGAATTTATTTTGATTGGGTGACCTCATAAAATTATTCACCACTGCTGTGATTTTTTTGAAGGCAGCTCAACAGAGTTTGACTCCCAGTTCCCATTAGAATTTAATGAGAGCTGGGCCTGTAAGTCCCCCAGATTCCTTTGAAAATAACCCAGTCCATGATAAAATAATACAATTCTGTGCATCCCTAATTTTTGACAGTTTGTTCGTGACTGGAATATTGATTGAAACAGCTACTGCCAAGAACACGGCTCCCATCACTCTTGCCTGCTTTTCCATTATGTCATAAATAGATCGCCAGCTCAATAGATTACACAAATAGATGGGGTTGGAATACTTGCATGGGTTTGCCGGGAAAAAAAGCCTAGTAATAATGAAGCGTCTACGTTCCTTGAACAAGTTAATTGCATGAATTTTAAATGCTTTGAAATGAGTAACTTGCAAAAACGAATAAGAGCCAAAGAAGGGCCGGGTCCAACAGTAGTAATTAGGTTCAAGTCAAAAGTAAGTATGATTGGACATTTTTAAAATGTTTGTGCTAAGCAAGAAACCTGGCATGCGTATGGTACCAAAAATGGGAGTTCAATTAAATCTTGGGAAAGGCATAAAAACATGCAAGCAGAAACACTTAGCATCCTGCTAAGCTGAAAATGCATTTTAACTGAAATGAGAACTGAGGCGACTGAATAAGCAATAGGATTAAAGGAAGTGAGTTGTCAAAATAATATGTGTTTGGGAATGGCCTGAGTGAAATTTTAATCCTTGATTTTATTTGCTTGCATGTCTGTACACTTGCTCCCAGTACTGAGTGCATTATGACGTTTGACAAAAAGGTAAGGCAAAGAAAAGAAAAAGTGCTGATTATTCAGCCTCCAGGCTTTCCATAAAGTTTACTGGAAAGCAGGATGCAAAGCTGTGTTTGCATGTCCTAGTGAGGTTTACATTGTTATTGAAGTAATTTATTTCCCAACACTTCCAAGGAAGACATGGGACAACTCAGGATAATAATTAGACACTTCTGGGCATCATTAGTCCATGGAAAGAAAAAAAAATCCCTGCAGTGAGTTGCAACATTGCACTGAGGCTAGATTACGTATTCATTTTGCTAGAAGGCCATTACATTTGCAGGACTTTTTGCTGGAGTTAGGGTAGTGGACTAGCCTGGCAGGTTGTGTTCGTATGCAATAACTCATCAGTCTCAATAGGCTGGATTGATCAGGATTCATGACAATCTCAGGGAAACGTCAGAATCAATTTATTAATTTGGCTTTATGGGTTGCTTTTTTGTTGTTGTTGTTTTTTGTTTGGTTGGTTTTTGTTTTATTTTGTTTTTTTTTTTTTTTTTTACAAATTTTTAATTTTAATTTTTCTTTCTCTTTCTCTCTCTTTCTCTCTCTTTCTTTCTTTCTCCTCCCTTCCTCCCTTCCTCCCTCCTTCCCTCCCTCCCTCCCTCCCTCCCTCCCTCCCTGCCACCCTCATTCCTCCCTCCCTCCCTCACTCATTCCTCCCTCCCTCCCTCCCTCCCTCCCTCCCTCCCTTCCTTCCTTCCTTCCTTCCCTTTCTTTCTTCTTTCTTTCTTTCTTTCTTCTTTGTTTTCTTTCTTTCTTCTTTCTTTGTTTTCTTTCTTTTCTTTCTTTCACACAACCCAGAAACCTGTCAGGAACAAGGACCCCATCATGTCCAAAGTACATAGGACCTGCAACTTCAAAACCAGAAACATAGTTTGTGTCTTCACACACTTCTAATAAGGATGATGAAGGATAAAACTGAGATGAAGCAGGAATGGGTGTCCAAGAAGTCAATGTTATGTCTAAAAGCAGTTTAAAGCAAACCTAAACACATTTACACAAGCTCAAATCACCCTTCTGGACATATCTGGTTGGACAAAATTGGTCACATTAGCAGTCCAGAAGCACAACCCCTGTCTACCTGCTGCCAAAGGGTGGGTTGGTTTGTTTGTTTTAAAGCCATTATGGCAGAAGAATGTTAAACAGCACTCAAAGACTGATGAGATGGTTCATGGATGATGATGATGAAGTTCTCTCCAAAACAGCTCAGCTAGCACCAACAAAATGCAAAAATACTTGCTGGAAAATATAATGATTATATAATATCACAGGGTGGACACATGTTAAATTGATCTTCTGAGACCATATAAGAAATGAAAGACAGATGGAGGCTCATGGTGAATGTGCTTGACTGTGAAGTCAGGAACCTTTTATCTGACAGATAACTTTGCATGCATGCAGATATAAGGGTGACAAGAATGAAACTATGGAGCCTTGAAATACTGCCTTCCTGTACATTTATATTTCAAGTCTACTGACTCAAATAGAGATAGTGGCTGCAAAGTGGAAGATTAGTTTCTTCTTGTGAATTAACAGTACTCATTCATAATATTGTGTTGGACGAAAGGCAACAGTTCAGGAGCAGGTTCAGGAAGAATATCATACCATGGAATGTGTGAAACAAAGTATGGAAAATTCTGCAGCATTTTGAACATATTTAGAAATGCTTCCAGATTTTTTTTTTTTTTTTTTTTGAGTCAAGGTCATTTCTTCTCTTGCAGAAAACAAAATCCTGTGACCATTTATCACTGCCAAATCACAAGGCTGAAATCTCAGTTGGAGTTATAGGAAAGTATGTACCAGGGCAGACAGTGCCTCGGTTTCTGAGAATCCATCCAACCAGTGGTGATTTTACACCTGTGGGTTTTTTGTGCTTTTTGTGTACTTTTGGAACTCCTGCATGACAATGGTTCTGATCTCTTAAGCTGCTGCGTGTAGGCAGCCTCTGACCAGAGATGGTTGCTGCTGGAGTCAGAAGGGCTGTGTGCAGATGGAAAGGTCAAGTTTCACAAAATAGCTTGCAGGTTCAGAGGTTTGGCTGCAAACATTCTTACCTTAGAACAAATCCAAATTGTGTGGTAAGTGCAAAAGCCATTTAAAATGAAATCCAGCAAAAACTGCTACAGGTTCTGCATGGGCAGCTTAATATCAGCTAGCTTGAGGCTTGAGCAGTGATTAGTCAGGGTAGCTCTAACTTCTTAAAATTCTGGCCTATGACATTAGCAAGAGCAGCTTTAAAGTTGAAAGGATCACACTGTGTTTATCACTAAACACTGCCCCATCTCTTTGAGAAGATAGTTCTGAACTGAGCAAATATGAATCGAACAACCAAAAACACCATTTTGTTTTCTCAATAGAAACATTTATTTGTGTTTGAATCCTGGAAAGATTGTGGCTCTCTTTTAACTCTTTTAAGAAATAATATTATTTCTCTTTCTTCAATTATTTACTTACCAAAACTCCAGAGCATGTTTATGTGCTATGTAATTCAAACAATGGCTAATGCTGCACTGTTCACTTTCCTACAAAAACTTTACCTCAGAATTTGTTATGAGACTACATTTAAAGAATTAAAATAAATCAGAATTTGAAAGCTCAGCCTCAGGATAAAGCAGACTTTCAGAATCCTTACCTGCCCACATTTAAACAGTTCCAACTGAAGCACGATCTCTTTGGCTTGCAGTTATCTGATACTAAGAAAAAAAGAAAGGTAGATTATCATGGAGGTATTATAAGGTGACCATTTCTGATAATAATAATACTAGTACTGCGTACAGTAGGGATGAAAGGAAGCTCTTTTTGCCTAGCTTCAAATTCATCTCAGCTTTTTCGAGTTTGCACATTTATCACAGACACCTACAGAATTGAGTCTGTGTTTGAAAAGAAAAGATATAGCAGAGGGGAAATATTTGATGTAGGGAACAGTCTGCAAAATATGGACAACATATCCTCAGAGAGCAAAACAAATACAGGCACATTGTGAATAAAAAGAACAGAGATGGTACAAGAGATTTGGAAGAAAATAAATAATACAAGGGCAAAAAAGCAGTGTCAGTTTCCTTATCTAACAATTTGTTGTTGAAAATATGTTTAGTCACAAATTATGTTCTAATAGTTAATTAACTATCTACTTCTAGATTCTCATGTTATTATTAATCTTAAAAGTATCTGATATGATGGTCATTAATGCATTGCATATTTTTCTAATAGCTTTGCCAACTCTGTATGACGACTGCTCATTTATTGACCTTCTTTTTGCTATGTAGTTTGATCAACTTTGAACTATTAGTATTTAAATATTCCAACAGAATATTGAAGTCTCATAATACAGTGTTGTTTGTAACAAAATCATTAATGTGATAAGATGCAGATCAAAAGGAGTGTTCACCAAAGTGAATACAAATGATACAATAGAGAATTAATATGAAAAGATGAAACACAGTGAACAATAGACTTTCATTAATGTATTAGTGAGCATATTAATGACAAAACTGCTAAAAGACATGATGGAAAGTCTCCACTAACGAAAAATAAGGTGCATTTCCAGAATATAAATATTTTCCTAAATGCAAACATTTGAAGGTTGATTTGGTACTTTTTCCTGCAAGAGTGTGTCAAATTTACTGATTCATCAAAAGCACAAGTTTGCACAAATAATTAAAAAGGTAAATGCTTCTGGTAATAAACAGCGTTCCAAATACTAGTTTAAAGTGATCGTGCAGACTGCTTGCCTCTGGGCTGATGAGTCATTCAGGGAGCAGTATAATCTTTTCCCCACAGTATGAAATCTAAACCAGAGATTCACAGTTTGGGGGTTGCTAGGTCACGTGTGCTCTTTCAAAGACAGCTTATTAGTAACCCTCTTGAGGCACTTTCATTGGTCAGGGTAATCCTGATGTAGGTGATGTAGAAACACTTGTGGACATGAAGAACAGAATCTTTTCAGTGCCAGCTTGATTTCCAAACTAGTGGGTTATTAGCTGTTCTCTAACGAATGGGCAAGACTTCCACCAGTGTTTTATTAAAAAGTTCAAAGAGTCTCAGAAAAGACATTGCCCACCTGCCACAGTTATGTTGTACTATCAAGAATATCATGATACTAATGTCAGCTTCCTGATATTTTTCCCAAAAGAAAACTGGAAAAACACAGAGCATGCTAATCTTTATAATTAATGTTGTGTTTCTTCACATTCTCTCTCTCTAGCTATCCTCAAAATCTGTTTGGGTCTGGATCCTTATAGTCTTTAGAGACTTTGTAACAACATTGTCAATATGACAGATGTTCTTCTATGTAGTTGTAACTCAAAACAAAAACAGTACATTGCTGATAAGATATATATAGATACAGATAGATATAACAGAAAAATCACATATGGTCAGCCATAAGGATAATACTAATTCCTACATCATCTACATTCTGAAATGCAAAGTTCCAGGCCTAAATAACTGGCAAAAGTCTCATGTTTCTACACAAGAAAATTAATATTGCTCCTTATAAACCCATGTTTAGCTTTAAGTCATATAGACTGTTGGACCAAATAACTAAATTGAGCCATAAAAATTGTTTTGCTTGTGTATGCCATATCGGAGATAAGGATGGGTAAAATGGATCTATTCTGATAATGTGAGGCCAATTCATGTATCAGAAATTGAATATTTGACAACCATACTTCAATTACAGTAAACATTTTCATCATTGTCAAATGTCACATTGATGTGGTTTAAGCCCAGTTGGCAAATCAGTCATGCTGTCACTCTCTCACTCTCCCCCCTTCTTCCCCCTGGCTCCCAGAGGGATGGGGAGGAGAATCGAAAGAATGTAACTCCCACAGGTTGAGATAAGGACAGTCCAGTAGTTAAGGTATAACACAAACCACTACTGCTACCACCAATAATAATAATGACAAGGAAAATAACAAGGGAAGAGAATGTAACCGCTCACCACCTGCCAACAGATACCCAACCCAACCCAGTAGGGGTCTCACCCTTCCGGGTAACTGCCTCCAGTTTATATACTGGGCATGATGTGCTGTGGTATGGAATGCCTCTTTGGTCAGTTTGGGTCAGGTGTCCTGTCTCTGCTTCCTCCTGGCTTCCCTTCCTCCCTGGCAGAGCATGAGACTCAGAAAGTCCTTGGTCAGACCAAACATTACTAAGCAGTAACCGAAAACATCGGTGTTATCAGCGCTGTTCCCAGGCCGAAAGTCAAAAACACAGCAGTGCACCAGCTACCAAGAAGGAGAAAAATGACTGCTGCTGCTGAATCCAGGACATACATCATGTAATTCCTGATTTCATTTGATAAAATTGAAATGTTTGGCAACAATTTAACTTATATTTTATATTTGCATTAACTTATAGTGGTTGAGGTATATGTGAATTTTAATTTTTTGTCTAGGCAGTTATATATGCCAAATATATTATTCACGTGGCTAAGGTTAACAATAAGAGATGGAAAAGTTTTTTATGGGACTGTTTGACCAGAAATCAATAGCTTCACCCAAGATAATCAATTGCTATCCTGGATTTATTCAAGTTTCTGGACTAAGAAGGACTGGAAAATTGCTTGAAAAAATTTAAAAAAAAGCACAAACTTCAAGAGGAGGTGAAGAGGCTCATACCTGGAGTTGTGACACAAAACCAGTGCTGTGTTTTACTGTGTATCGCCAGATACTTAAAGGAGCAAAAATGAAATCTAGAGATGTCTCAATAAAAAGGAAGGCCTGATAGCTTTTCTCTTTGTAATACAAATACCCAACTTCACTCAGATCTTTGGAGATAGGGACCCACAAATACAGCCTGGAGTAGTTGAGAATATGTGATCTTTTCTTTTCAAAAATAATGCTCTCAGAAATCACTGTCAATGTGGAAACTGAAAACTGGGATTACTAGAGCTATGTTTGCAAAATAGGCCAACAGCATGAACAAGAGAAACCTGAAATACTCACTTTTTAATGAATAAAAGTTCTTTTATAATTAGGTTATTTACAGAAATTGCGCAGGATTGGAGTTGGAGAGCTTGTGCTTTAAAGAGGAGATTGCTCGTAAAAGCAGGGAGAACAGGGTTTTGATTTCTCAAGTGGGACAGAATATTATGTTTCTGGGCAACATATGTTTATAAAGATTTAAAACTGCAAAATGTGCAGTTCCTGAAGAGAAAAACTAATGAAATCTGTTTTCCTAAGGATTTCTGCCCTAATTCTTTATGATGCACACTGCCAAGCTCACAATTGCTCTTCTTTTCCTCATGGTACCCTTCCCTGATCAAGTAACAGTATTTCTGGTGGGTAACCTAGTGCTGCAGGTGTGCCCTGGGCCAGCTTGCTCCCTGCTGTTTTGTGGGCCTGGCTGTCCTTTGGAGGGGCCAATAATTCTGGACTTTCCCTGCCTGATTTCTTACTTTCCCTCACAATACTCATAATAACTTATCCTTCAGATTCCAGCCTCTTTTTTCAGAGTCAATAGATTAAAAAGTTTTTAGAAAGGGGTTCAACAGATGGACAAACATGAAAAAGCAAGCCTTATTTCCTTAGAAAACCAGGTTAAAAAATGAAAATGTAGCTAGTGAGAAGTAAAGCAGAGAATGATGGATTTCTATATACACTACTGAGCAAAAAATTATTACTACATATCGTTACCTAGCACTATAGTACTAATCGTGTACAAACAAGCCAGAGAATGAATGTCAAATAATTGAATATGGAAAAATAAGTAGGGTAAATCAGGCCAAGGTAAACCAGCACAGACTAACCTTTGTGAGCTAAACTAATATGAGAAAGACATGACCAGATGCAGTACAGGTATGTACAAAAGCATTCAATAAAGCCATTGATCTGAAGGAATTGTTCTGAGCTCTTCCCTCTTTTGATGAAACAATAGTGTTTTCTAAATTTCATGCATTTGGGTTAGCCTCTCAACTGTAAAAAATAAAATTGTTGGCCTAATTCTGATAATTTTTACACTACTGTCGCGGATAAGTAAGTTCCCTGAAGTCATGGAGTTTTTTGGATTTGAAGCTGAAACAAGAATCCAGTCCAGGGACCTCTTACACTAATCTCTGCTTGATCCTTGTTGTAAAGTTATAGGCTGGCATTTTACTGTGCTTTCTTAAACCAGAAAGATGACAGAAATCAGGTAAATACAAAACATTAGAAGTTTGCCAACAACGTAACTGACTAAACAGTGCAGAAATAATATGAAATCAGAGCCTTTGCTTTTCTTCTGAATCTCTTAGGCAACTTGAAATATTCTGTTGTCATGTGCTTTAAAAAGAAGTAATCTCGAGCCAATGCAGAACACCTGTAAGTCAGAACTATTGAAAATCTTTTGTAGGATTGATTATTTCTGCAGTGTAGCTTTTGCACTTTTTTGAAGTGCAACTGTATACAAGTATGCAAACACCCATGAAGATTGCAAGAAAATATTCTTTTTAACTCCATTTCACTAGTGGTAATTCCGTGTGTGGTAGATACCCTTTGTATGTAAATATATCTATATATGTTATTTTAATGAAAATATAATATCCAAAACAGTGTCCAGTTGAACAGTTCTTGTTATTTTAGGGGAGGAAGGTAGGCAGCTTTTCCAGTTTTCAAGCCTCTGTTTTCTATATTTTAGAATAAATTCTGAAGACAGATATGTTCGCTGAGTATATTTTCCAATATCTTGAGTTCGTTCATGGCCTCTAGTTGCTATTAAGCTACTTCAAAGAAACATTTTTCTGGAAGTGCAGAATCTGGTGATTTTCTTAGCTTAAATGAACATCAACTCTGAAATGAACATCTGTGCTCTGATCATGTGCATATCTGAAATTAGAATGATGAATCTGAAATATACTCCAGTTGTAAGACAAACACTCAAATTTCAGTGAGTTGTTCGCCATGTTGTTACTAATTCAGGGCTGCCTGTTACAATGCAGCAGCTAAGTGGTATTTCTAGAGTGCTCATTGTGTGTTGTTCTTTGTTGATTTTTCTCATTCTGTGTATTTGAACTACTTTAGCTGGAAGTACTTAGCTGAGATATTTCAGAAAGAACACATAGTATGGGGTGGGTGACCTAAGAAGTCAGACATGAAAGATTCCTGTTTGGCTACTTTTTCAATGCTGTTTCAGTTGAATCTGAGGCATTACTGCCTGTGACATTGCAAAGCAGTCATTCTGTTTCTTTATAGTAGCTAGACAGATTTATCAATTTCTTTTCCCTTGTTCTTTATGATTTTTTTTTCCCTGTTGTTGTTCTAAAAGGGAAGAAAGAAAATACAATATTGGAATCTGGAAGACAAATTCATTATCAAATTCCTTTTACAATTGGTGCTCTGGGAGGAGGGTCACACTACAGAAATATTTGAGGCTGTGGTAGAATATCTTTTTAATGAGTTCTTTGGCAAGTGAAAAGCATTTGTTGCTGGCAAAACCTTTTTTTTTTTTTTTTTTTTTGTCTTATTCGTTTTTTCTTTTTCTAAGTAAAAGCTGTGCAACAGAGTGGAACTGAGGGTCAAAGTTTAAATACAGTTTGCTGTGCCACCTGGTTTTGATCTAGAGCTCAAGCGTGTGACTGGCAACACTCACTATCACAGCAGGGAGAGCTAGTAAGGGGGGACAGAGCAACATTTCTCTCTTTATTTCTCAAATTGTGAAAGGTGTAAGATTGACAGCCTTGGAAAAACAAGTCCTCTGTTTTATTCACAGAGAAAAAGGATGGCAGGACAATCATAATACAACCTACTCCCACAGTGCTTTGCCCATTTGTTTCAGGCTTGCTTCAGCTGAACTGTCTGGAGGGGGTGAGGAGATCACTTTTTCTTTCAATCGATTCAGTCTTTGTCCCACTGCTATGACTCTCCAGCAGGGTGCCAATTGTGGTTGTTGTCTATTCTTGGGTAGTTGCCACCTGTCCATTAGAAACTGGCCAGGGACCAGGAATTCACTTCACATTGACCACAGAATGGAAGTCATAGGCTCAAATTAACATTTTAGACACCAGGTCTGGATTTGAAACAGCAATTTTGAGATGAAAGGCAATGTAACTCTTCTTCCTTGATTGCTTATTTATGGACTTACTGTGTATTTGAGCTGCATGCACATGCACCTGACTAGTCTCTGTCTATTGTAAACTTCCTCTACTCAATTATTATTTTTGTTTTTAAGGAATCACTGAAGGTCTGAGTCAGATTAGGACCCCTTTTCCTAAAGGCTGTACAAACTTTGGTTTGTCTTCCTCAGCTGATGGAAGAGATTTGACTCTGAGTCCTATGACTGGCTTAAGGGTCTATTGCATCATACAAGTCTCAAAGCGCAGCCTGACCCAAAGAATTAAAAATCCCTGAAAACCCATCCTTAGCAATCAATGAGAAAACGAACCGGCAGTGTGTGCTTGCAGCCCAGAAGGCCAACCGTATCCTGGGCTACATCAAAAGCAGCGTGACCAGCAGGTCGAGGGAGGTGATCCTGCCCCTCTACTCTGCTCTTGTGAGACCTCACTTGCAGTATTGTGTGCAGTTCTGGTGTCCTCAACATAAAAAGGACATGGAACTGTTGGAACAAGTCCAAAGGAGGGCCACGAGGATGATCAGGGGACTGAAGCACCTCCCGTACGAAGATAGGATGAGAAAGTTGGGACTGTTCAGCGTGGAGAAGAGAAGGCTGCGTGGAGACCTCATAGCAGCCTTCCGATATCTGAAGGGGGCCTATAGGGATGCGGGGGAGGGACTCTTCCTTAGGGACTGTAGTGAGAGGACAAGAGGTAACGGGTTCAAACTTAAACAGGGGAAGTTTAGATTGGATATAAGGAAGAAGTTCTTTACTGTGAGGGTGGTGAGGCGCTGGAATGGATTGCCCAGGGAAGTTGTGAATGCTCCATCCCTGGCGGTGTTCAAGGCCAGGTGGGACAGAGCTCTGGGTGACATGATTTAGTGTGAGGTGTCCCTGCTCATGGCAGGGGGTTTGGAACTAGATGATCTTAAGGTCCTTTCCAACCCTAACTCTTCTGTGATTCTATGATTCTGTGATTATTTTACTGAAGTGTCATGACTGTAGGAGAAAATTCGCATGAAAAGCAAAAGAGATCAATATTAGAGATTCAAAAAATTTAAAGATGGGCCAGAACATGAAAGCAAAATGAATAGGTAGCTGACCAGTAAATACGGAGTCTGGGTATCTCTTTTGTCGCAAGTTGTCCAATTGACTATGAAGGAACTTTTCAGGGGATGAAATATTTGTCACTCTGTATCAGAATCTAGTTAGTGATTTAGAGACTTGTCAAAATTGCACAGTTGTATCCATAAGGTCTATGGTCATAGTGGTGATTTGTCTGTAAGACTGTGGCACTAAAGGAGCTATGATATATAGGGGTGTTGGTAATGTACTTTGCTCTAGACATCTAGAACTAGATATAGATGTATTAAATCTACCACTGTCCCTTCACTGGAAATAGCTGTCATAATAACATACAAAGCCATAAGCAAGGAGAGAAAATTAAAAAACTACCAAAATGAGCATTCCTGCCATATTTGCACAAAAGCAGCACACTCATTCCAGTTTTAGTCAGTAAGGGAAAATAAACATGAACTGGGAGAAAAAAATAGCAGTGTTGGCAAAAATGTATTTTCTCGTCATGGAAGATGGAGATGAGGACACTTTTATTTTCTTAACCTTTTTTACAAACAGGGATTTACAATGATTTACACTTATGGAACTAAATCTGCAGAAGGTCATGGTTGTTTGTTTGAAATAGTTTGCTCTGAGAAACCTTGCTGACCAGTGCAATTCTTAGGTGCTGTTTCCTGCAGTGAGTGTCTAAAATGTTATACTGCCAATAGCATATTTCTTTGGTTTGGATAAATTCTGCAAAGTGATGTACATCTCCGCGTTACTTACTGCACATATTATAAGAAATTTCTATTGTGTATTTAAATACCTGTATTATAATGACATTCTTGAGTGTTGTGTAATGGATGGTGTTAGTCCACTGGAAGGGTAAGTAGGAACCTGTTGATTTTTCTTGTCTAAAAAATAAATGTCCAAAGCCTGGCACTACAGTTGTTATTTTAAGGTTATACAACAACAGTGAAGTTTTCAGTTACAGTTTGATCTTCCAGGTTGCTTTTTGTTTTATTTTGTAGCCAGCTTAACTAAATCAAGGTAGCTCCAATCAAGAAAGAATCTTGTTTGCTTACTCTAGAAGTGCCCACCCAGTCTGTTCACCAGTCAAGGTCTCAGCACTGATATTGATTCCATGTTTGACATCCCTAATGAAATAAAGGACCCCATTGCATTCTTCCCAAGGAAAAGAGGTACCCACAGTAACAACTTTTTAACTTATGACTGGAAAAAATTTTAATTTTTCTTTCATTCAGTCTATGCATTACTCATGCTTTTTTTTTTTTTTTTTTTTTTTTTTTTTTTTCCCCTGGAAATCTGATCCCTGTACTTTAAAAAAGAGAATTCTCACTGCAGTGATAGCAACTGGTTAGTTCAGGAAGAAGGAATGTTTAAGACACAGTCATTTCAATGAGAGGCTGTATCAGCTTTCCAAACTACATACTTCCTCAGTGCACTCATCACACATGATCAAATGTAATGTTTTGTCAGTTTTTAGACACTTTGCTATTAGAGTTACATCTTTTACTTCATCAAACTAAGACTCTGCTGAAGGACAGATTGTACAAATAAACATCAGTTGGAATGCTTTAAAGAGCAATTGTTTACTGATTGAAATACAAAAACAGTTGCTCATGCTTGGAGATCAAATTACATGCTCAAGAGAAAGCAGGCTACATAATTCGTTGACTCATGACTCATAAGAAACGTCAGGCTGTATCTTTTGATGTGGAGAGCTGCAGAATCTCGTCTTCATTAGATGGAGCAGTAGATGACAGGTTTTTCTTAAGAACAGTGCCACTATATATATATCAATCTCAAAACCGTTAAACTGTAATATCTCTGTGAAGTGGAGCTGTGAAGGGGATGATCTGTCACATTCAGGTTAAAGAGTCTTTAGTTTTAAGATGAATTATTATATTGACATTAAACTCCACCTGAATTCTCGGGGCGAGTATTTTAGCACGTATTGTCTCCCATTTTGTGTCACTAGGAACTGGACACAGAGCAGCCATGCAATGGTGAGAGAAGAATTTTGTAGATCTCTTTTCTTATGCAGTGTGAAACCAAGCTTCCAAAAACAGTCCAGAAGGAAGGATGTTAGGATGTATCCAAAGGGCAAGCAAGGAGCGAGAGGCAGAAGTGATATCAACTCAGATCAAAGGTCAGCTGGGCCCAGGCTCCCATCTTTTGGCAACTAATAGGGGAAAATTTCAACAAGGGTAAGCACAGTGACATTTGCTCCCAGATTGCCTCTGCCATACCATCGCTTGTAACTCAGGAAGTTGAAGTCAGGTATGGTGTCTTTGTCCCTTACAGCCTTTAGTGACCCATGCCACAGCACTATCCAATTGCCAGCAACACTTGGGATCAATCAAGCCCTGAAGAGATCATATGGGGTCCTCCCACAGGGGTGTATACATATCAGTGTTGGCTCCTGTTTATTCCTTTCAGAGAGGCACAAACTGTGGGCACAGAGGGAGTAGTGGAGTTTCAGCAGAGACTGTTAATGGAAATGCATCGAGGACTTGCTCAGAGTGTTTTTCCTACCTGTGCCACTGGATAAATTACTTTGTATTTTTCCATTATAGTTTTATATGTGTGGTTAATAATGTTTGCTTTAAATATAACTGAGTGTGAAGCATGTATAAGATACATAAAAATGCATAAGGAAAACCTTGACCAATTAGAAATCATTTTCTTGAGACGCATCTACCTGTTCAGACATAACTGTAGTGTTATACTCAATGAATTAGTGTTTCCAGTGCTGTTACCTCAGTCTTTCTTACACTGCAAGTGGATTCTCTGAAAATTTCAGTTATTGGAATCCTATGACTTCAAGAAGATCTGAAACGAAGAAAAAAAAAATAAATCTTTTCTTGAATACTGTAGAAGAAAAACTTGATCTCACATTTTTCAAGATTCATAAAATTAAGGTAGTGAACTCCAGACATGTAAGTCTGTTTTTAAGGTAATAGACTGTTTTCTATTAAGAAGGAAGAAGGATGTGGGGATTCAATTAAATGATCTTGGTCTTTGTGATTCATGATTCAGCAGCATGGTCTGACCTCATAGTTGAACTTGTTTTGAGCAGCAGGTTTGACTAGAGACCAGAATTATGCTGTGATCCTGTGATTCTGCATTTCTACAGAAGCAGAAGAGTGTGTATAGACCTCTTGGGATATACTACTGTCTGAACAAAACCCCAGCTTCATACAATTATGTTCTTATGAAGCATAGAAGATGTAGTCAGACACTCGAAATGCTCAGGAGAGACTGTTTACTCCTGTTTCTAAATTTCTATTAGTGAAAAAACTGGTATCAAGTTTTGTGGGCTATTTTCTAGTTCATCCACCATAGCCACAGAAAAATACAGGGGGACTGGGATTAATGTGATCAAACACAGATATATACTGTTATAAATACTGTACAGCTTTCTACTGTCATGCTAGTCACCTTAGACTACTTTGATTGAATTAGAAAAATGGGTGCTTTTGGGTACTAATGGTACAATCTAGTTTAGGTGTCTCATTTAAGAGAAGATGAATTGCTTGCTAGGAGGTTTATTTCTTCCTCCTGACTAAGAAGAGCTATGATAACTAGCTCAAAAGTAAAATCCCATCCTTGATGACCCAGATATAATATTATGCCAAAAATAATATGGATAAATAAGAGAATTAAAAATGAGCTGATGATTTCATTTTCATGCTGAGAATTGAGGGAATGAGCTTGTTGCTGCATTGCAAAAAGACTGCAAAAGCCTTGTCCCAGCCAAAAGATTGGAGCTGAATCCCTCTGTTAATCAGTTTGGCAGTTTCTCTGCCAGAATATCCTGATTAACTTAGGGATACTGAACTGTATTAAAATACATGGTTTGCATGAATTAAGACTTTAGTCCTGGACATTGAAGCACTCCCTGTGGTACCTGGGATCAGCTGGACAAGACACAATTTCAGGATCTGTGGTTAATCACACAGCCATGAAAGCATCTGTGCTTTTTTCTGCACTTCTGAGTCAAATCTGTGAAGATCAGAGACATACTAGATGTACACGAAACAGCATCTGACAAATTCAGTAAAACAGAGAGCTGTAAGTTTCTGTCTGTAGAATGTTTACTACAGTTTTGTGACACTCCAGGGGAAATGATGGAAAACTATGCAACCTACAGAAAGGTAGCTGTAAGTGCCATAAGATGAACACTACTTATATAGTCTGTGAGATGCATTCCCTCACAAGTTTTGAAATTTGTCGCTGTGAGTCCAGAGATAATGGCTCTACTGTGTAACCAATCTTGTGGAGTAATTAAATTCTTTTAGAATGTCTTTACTAAACTAGCTAATATTTGAATTACAGCATTACCATAAAATCTATAAGGTTTCTTTTATTGACCTATTATGAAGAAGAGCCTGTAGGATAAATTAAGTTCCCTGGAGGAGTACTGGTCACTAACGTAACAAAGACACATAATACTCTGATAACAATAAAATCAAAAGAAATGTATAAATATGTGTTTATATCAACCAACCTATTGCCAGAAATTCAGGTATGCAGAGTACATACCTGCTTATATTGTTGCAGAGCTCAAATACCCAGAAAGCATTCCTCATTTCCCAAAACATAAGTTTTTTAAACAAATCTTCCTTAATTCCTAGTTTTAAACTAATTTTATGTTTCTCTTTTAAAACATAGTTTAATATTGGTTAAATTTTTCTCTATCACAATAGACACCATTAAGACAGTTGCCCATTTAAAGAGAGTAAAGCTGAGTTCTGTATTACCTGCTGACATAGTGGAGCCACCCCATCAAGTTATTTACTCCTGGCTTAATTTTTTTGAATTTGAAGCAATTGTTTCTGGAGCTAGTTTGTTCTTTTGCAGAAGAAGCCTTGCTATCTGAGCATTCAAATTCTGTAAAAATCTAACTGGTTACAACTTGATCTACCACTAAATTTTACCATCTCATTTGCTTTAATTCCCAACTTTGAGATTTGTTCATGAAAGCCATTGCCAGACTGAACCAGTGCTGCAAACCCCATAGTGCTAGTGATGGCTAAAAGCTATTATGGGCCTTTGGATAAACAAAAACATCCTTACCGTTCCAGTAATTTCTTGTAAGCTGCAGGCTGCCTTTGCACTTACTGACAGATAACTCAGCATGGAAAGTGTAAGCACATGGGAGCAGCAGTATCTCAGAGAACTGAAGCAGCCTCAATCTTTGAGGGGTGAGACCTGTAATGGGGAAAAGTTGCTTGAAAAGAAGATGGATTCCCTTACTTGTTCAACTCTTCCTGGGCACAGAGGAATATTTTATGTCTGTTTTACAACCCAGTCCATATAGCTACTGAGCTTATGTGCAGTTACATAACATGTTCCATTACCTTTGATTTTTGATCAATAATAGCAATTATTGTTGTGAATAAAGAGCTCCTCACTTGTTCCATCCCACTGACCTAATCTTTGATGTAATTAGAAGATATCTTGTCAGTTTAGTTTTTCATGTGTGAATATGGGTCCATCTCTATTGCTTTTGAGGATATGAGAAGAACTATGTACTTCAGCCAGGGGAGAAAACGGACAAGGCAGGTGCATTTTAATCTTTGGGATTATAAACAGCTTAGGGTACTGAAAGAAAAAAAAAAGGTGTAGGACTTGGCAAATGACAAAACATGGAGCAAGGTCAGAGAGGGGCAGTACCAGCAGACTGCAAAGGAAACCAATGAAATATCTCAGATCACCTCATATTTGCTGGTGTGGAGGATGGTGTGCCGTCTGTGCTAGGATGTGCATGAGAACCTTGTGACAATGGGCATCTTTCATGGCCTGGGCAGAGAGGCTCTGGAATGCACCTAGGCAGCAGAACAGTGTTGGACAAAGATCAAAGATACTGCACATCCTATGTGCCCTTCAGGATTCAGATAAAGTAAGCTTGGATAAAGCAAAAACTCATTTAAGGTATCAGATTAAACCATGGTGGTTCTTGAAATAAAGTTTTTATTTGCATGACTGTGTCCTCCCTGCTCCCCTTTCTCAGTGCCTGACAGCAGGGAGTAAATGAAAGCTCCTTTCGATCTTGCCAGTTTACAAGTACAACTTGCATGGGCAATCAAAAGCAAAAAAGAAGGAAAAAAGGAAGATAATATTATTAGCAATCTGAAATTATTCCCAAATGTATGATTTTGGCTGTGCAAAGAGTTAGAATTTCTAGCAGCATAAACCAATACATTACTGAAAATCATGCCTAAACATTCAAATAAAATATATGGACAATTTAAAATTATCCTTGCAAGCTATGCAGTAACCAGTCATTTGGACTGCAGGGTTTTTATGAATAAAATTGTAAAGCAAACCTATAATCTAAATATCCAATCCTAAATACCCAATCCTAAATACCCTAGCTTTCCAGCCGTAGAGTCCAAAACAAATTATTTGCATGCTATGTCTGAATTCTGAGGAGGACAGAGAGCTAGCTGCTGCTGGGTCTGAAGGTGAAGCTTTGAATTGGCTCGCAAAATGAGACCAGCCTGGTCATCCTTCTCTATTTGCAAAGCCTCCGATTTTTCTTAGCATAGGAATCCTTTTGTTTCCCAGCATAACCTTGAAAATATTTTCAAGCAGTTCAAACCATGCTTGTATATTCGTGGGGGCACATCTCTTTGGGACATGCACAGACAGATCTCTGCTCTGAGAGGTGGGGATGGAAACCAGTCCTGGGGTACATCTGCATTAATGCCAATTAGAGGCAGCAGGTGCTGAGCCAAGAGCCCCTCAATCCTGGTAACAGGGCTTCTGAAACGCAAGTGGAGTATGCTTGGGTCTCTGGGAATATGGACAGAGACTGTCATGGACAACCCACATCCACGTAGATGTGCTCTCTCTGTAAGAATCCATTTCTCTGTAGATTGGTAAACCAGCTTTTGGTGACCTTCTCCAGTCTACTCAGAGAGTACCATTTCTAGGCCTTTTGCAGTGTCAGTCGGCAGCTTTGAGCCTTTAACATCTTCCTGAAAGACACTTCAGATCAGATCAGTCTTTAACAGACTTAGTCTTGGAAATATTCATTCTTTTTTACATTCTATTTACTTTAAACTTAATTCTTGGGGCACCCCACGAACTCCCATCATCATCTGAAGCTGAGAAAATTACACCTGCACTCACCCTGTGGACTCTAAATTATTATTAGAAAAGATACCATGATCATAGAATCATAGAATCATAGAATAGTTAGGGTTGGAAAGGACCTTAAGATCATCTAGTTCCAACCACCCTGCACCAACAGGGACACCTCACACTAAACCATGCCATCCAAGGCTATGTCCATCCCCGCCTTGAACACCACCAGCGATGGAGCATTCACAACCTCCCTGGGAAATCCATTCCAGTGCCTCACCACCCTTACAGTACAGAATTTCTTCCTCAGATCCAATCTAAACTTCCCCTCTTTAAGTTTGAATCCATTACCCCTTGTCCTATCAGTACAGTCCCTAAGGAAGAGTCCCTCCCTATCATCCCTATAGACCACCTTCAGATATCGGAAGGCTGCTATGAGGTATCCACACAGCCTTCTCTTCTCCAGGCTGAACAGCCCCAGCTTTCCCAGCCTATCTTCATACGGGAGGTGCTCCAGTCCCCTGATCATCTTCGTGGCCCTCCTCTGCACTTGTTCTAACAGTTCCATGCCCTTTTTATGTTGAGAACACCAGAACTGCACACAATACTGCAAGTGAGGTCTCACAAAAGCAGAGTAGAGGGGCAGAATCACCTATTTCAACCTGCTTGTCATGCTCCTTTTGATGCAGCCCAGGATACGGTTGGCTTTCAGGGCTGCAAGCACAAACTGCAGCCAGCTCATGTTCATTTTCTCATCAACCAACACCCCCAAGTCCTTCTCCACAGGGCTGTCTGAATCTCTTCTCTGCCCAACCTGTAGCTGTGCCCGGCATTGCTCCGACCCAGGTGGAGGACCTTGCGCTTGGCACGGTTAAACTCCATCAGGTTGGCATCAGCCCACCTCACAAGCGTGTTAAGGTCCCTCTGGATGGCATTCCTTCCCTCCAACTTATCAACCAAACCACACAGCTTGGTGTCATCGGCAAACTTGCTGAGGGCGCCCTCAATCCCACTGTCCATGTCAGATGTTGAACAAGATCAGTCCCAACACCAATCCCTGAGGGAAACCACTCGTTACTGGTCTCCAGCTGCACATTGAGCCATTGACCACAACTCTTTGAGTACGGCCATCCAGCCAGTTCTTCATCCACCGAGTGATCCATCTATCAAATTGATGTCTCTCCAACTTAGAGACAAGGATGTCGTGTGGGACAATGTCAAATGCTTTGCACAAGTCCAGGTAGATGACATGAACTGCTCTACCCCTGTCCATCAGTTCCATAGCTCCATCACAGAAGACCACTAAATTGGTCAGGCAGGATTTCCCCTTAGTGAAGTGTCGTGGTTTAAGTTTATAAACTCACAGTCGCTCTCTCACTCACTCCCCACTCTTTCTTCCCTCCACTCCTGGAGGGATGGGAAGGAAAATCGAAAGAATGCAACTCCCACAGGTTGAGATAAGAACAGTTTAGCAACTAAGGTATAACAGAAATCACTACTGCTACCACCAATAATAATAATGACAAGGGAAATACAAGGGAAAAGAATACAATTCCTCACCATCCAATATCAAGCACAACCAAGCAGTGCACCCCCCACAATGCACCTCCACCACCGTTCCGGGTCTCTGCTCTCCGTCTTTACATCCTGGACATGACGTGTTGTGGTATGGAATAACCTCTTTGGTTAGTCTGGGTCAGGTGCCCTGTCTCTCCTTCCTCCCGGCTTCCCCTCCTCCCTAGCAGAGCATGAGACTCACAAAGTCCTTGGCCAGCCTAAACATCACCAAGCAGTAACTGAAAACACTGGTGCTATCAGCACTGTTCCCAGGCCCAAAATCAAAAACACAGCGCTGCACCAGCTACCAAGAAGGAGAAAAATGACTGCTACTGCTGAACCCAGGACATGAAGCCATGCTGGCTGTCACCAAGCACCTTCTTGTTCTTCATGTGCCTCAGCATGCTTTCCAGGAGAATTTGCTGCAAGATTTTGCCAGGCACAGAGGTGAGACTGACTGGTCTGTAGCTCCCAGGCTCATCCATTTTCCCCTTCTTGAAAATGGGGGTTATATTTCCCTTTTCCCAGTCATAAGGAACTTCACCTAACTGTCATGATTTTTCAAATATGATGGACAGTGGCTTAGCAACTTCATTTGCCATCTCCTTCAGGACCCGTGAGTGGATTTCATCAGGTCCCATGGACTTGTATACATTCAGGTTCCTAAGATGGTCTCAAACCAGATCCTCTCCTACAGCGGGCCTAAGGTCTTCATTCTCACAGTCCCTCTGTCTGCCTTCCGATACTTGGGTGGGGTGGTCAAAGCATTTGCTGGTGAAGAAAATAAAATAATCCACAGGTACAGGACTTACAGATGTGCAAGTCAGCAGAAGCTATTGGACCATACCAATTTAAATGGTTTTCTTTTGAGGCATCTTTGTTGCTTGTTTTATATATTAACTTTTCAGAAGTTAATATATTGCTTTGCTTCACAAAATACTTATTCATTCTTCCCAAAAAGACATTTGTCTCATGAAATTATACAGTATCTTACCAATCATTTAAAATAAAAACTAAAACCCCTCAAAACAGCACAGTCAATATATTCTTAAGACTGTCCTCAATGAACTCATAACACACCTTTTTTATCTCATTCACTTCTAATGTTTTTCTTCCCCTCTTTTTTCACAGGTGGTCACAAACTTCAGTAATAATGACAGGGACACTTGAAATGCTGAGATTGGGCCTTGCAGTGCATTTTCTGAATGCCTTCAGTCTACCAAACTGCATTTTGAAAACAGGCTGGGTCTGCTCCAAGATTGCAGGCTTTCTTCACACTGCTGTTCTAGAGCTTATTTTACAGCTTTGTAGACAATGGTAGGTCAAAGGGCGCTGATATTCACTGGTGGCATTGTAACTGTACTCCAACCCTGCTTGCCTTCCTTCTACACCAGACACCATCACTGTCTTTTGACCACCTACAGTCATTTCTGTGAGAATTCCTTGATGATGAAGGTACTGAGAGGCAAAGGCAAATCTGAGGGCTAAGTAACAGTATTAGAATAAGGGCAGCCTGTTACATAATTCTCCTATTTAGAAGAGGATTAAAAGGGTACTATTTTGCAGGACCCAGTTAATGGCTTTATGTAAGAGAGGAAACAGCATGTGCAGCTTAAAAATTAACCAGGACAACTCTTACTTTTATGGACACCACAGATAAAACTACCCGAGTTTTTCTGCTTGAAAATAGGTCTGATTTTAATGTGGCACTGCTAGAGGGATGGGGCAAGCTTATCACGCAATACCAAAAATTCAGTCTTCCCAGTCTGAAATCATCCCAGCTTTGCATCATAATTCAGATTTATTTTTTCCTCAGCCCAGAATGACGATTTTGCCATGTACAGATGATCAGTGAATGCCCTCAGCACTCATCATTTTCTCTCTACTGCCTGCCATCCTTACACTAATTTTTCTCTGCTTTCATGGTATTCAAATTCCTGACAAATAAACATGCTATCTCTTCACCAGATACAAACCACACCAGGAGTCTCAAATCTGATAAGGAGGGAGAAGACACCCTGAAGACAGGGTGAAGAAAGACTGAATTATTTATTGAAAGAGTACTCACAGTTCACAGCAAAAATGGTTCCCACTGGCGGCAAGCAGCACAGTGGGGTAGGAACAGTGATACCTCCTCTCCACACGGTGCATCTTTTCTTCCTCACTTGGAGGTCAATCTGCATGGGAAAACTGTGATACTACTACCTGTATGGCAGTATATCTGACAACCACACAACTTCTTAATGCAGATACTCAGAAAACAAAGACTAGGGACTTTCATTTCCTGTCTTTTTTTCTGGGTTGAATTGTGCTTCCAGATGCCAAACCTGTGACAGAAAATTAAATATATCTGTTCCCTGAAACCAACCTGAAAGGAGCAGACCACATCCTTAGTCCATGTACTTAGCACACGCTAACCTGCTCTCCTGGTTCCCCAAAGAGGATGCCTACCTGTTCAGAGTCCCTAATAGCACCTGAGCTGTGCCTGAAAACTGATCAACAGACAGGATCATCGGCCTGCAACAAAACCAAATCAGTGTCAGTGTTAATAATTCAGCAGACAGTAACCCAGTGCTTGGGAACTTTCTCTAGAGTTATTCAATTTACTAGTGTAGATGTGCTCACTGAGATTGAAGATTATGAATGTGCCCATTCCTTATATGTGTATTGTTACCTTTGACTATTCCCTTTCGTAAGAAGTCTTTTTCATCAGTTTATTGCAACTTGACCTTATTATCAATTAAGACAGTGTACGAAGCTGCTGATATTCATCAGCAGAAAATGTTGTTTCTCTTTAAGGGGTTTATATCATATTTATTTCACTGCTTCTATAAAAAGGCTAAGTAGGAAGTGTTGGAGTGACTATGTTTTTTTAATTAAACTTGTATATCAATTTTTATTATTTAATTAGGGATTTTATTTCTATAGGCAAAACTAAGTGGAAATGTCATCAACTTTCATATTAATTTACAGGACAAATTAACACTAAATCCAGCTATGTCATGTCTAGAGTTCTTCTAGTGAATTTCTATGCTTTGGTGTAGTCACATCTTTGTGTTAGGGTACTTACTAAGCTGAAGAGCTCTCTGTGCCATCACCCTCTATTTATTTATTTGTTTCTCCCACTACTCTTTTTCATTTCTCTGAACAGCAATTCTTCTCAGTTCTAATGAGCTGTGACCTCCTTTGCACCAGTAGAGATAATATAGTCAGGTCAGTTTGTGTCCCCAGTATGAGATGGTTTGATGTGGTTTCCTGCTAATTCTCCATCTTGTGTTTGCCTACATGCAGTGATATGTGCCTTGTACATGCAAGGTGAGAGAAGACACGGAAGGAATAATATAGGGAGACAGGCCCAGTGGCATGAGGAGAGCATGAAGATCTGTTGCTGTAAGCAAGTGATGATCTAATGTTGTCATCGGACAGCTGCTCAGTGACTACATGAAGTTTGGCGTTCTTAGCCCAAATCCTTGTGAGCAAGTGACTACATCACAATAACTGCTATTGTAGCTGGCAATAGCTGGCATTACCGGGAGTCTCAACTGGCCTCTCATGCAC
This sequence comes from Amazona ochrocephala, assembly GCA_039720435.1. Lineage (NCBI taxonomy): Eukaryota > Metazoa > Chordata > Aves > Psittaciformes > Psittacidae > Amazona > Amazona ochrocephala. The sequence continues at coordinate 78,945,263 of CM077878.1, forward strand.
CAAACAGGTTTCTGCATTTGATCTCACCTACTGAGCAGTCGGTGGTTGGGCCTAAGTTCCGCGTTTGGAGAAAGCTGGGCTCTTCTGTTCAAAAGTTCAGCTATTTCACACTGTCACTGACTCTTAAAAGAAAAAAAAAAAAGTCAAACATTTAGTGGGATAAATTTGTAGGTAATGTAGATAATGTGAAACCTCTGGTCCTTGATATCTGTCTCTGTTTTGCCTCCCACTTGGTTGCCAAGAGTAGATAGATACAATTTTCTACAGAACTATTAAGAGTTCCAGTAGAATGTATTTAACTAATACTTAGTTCCATGAAATGTATTTGGTTGTAGGGTAACAGGCACATTTATTTCCCTGCTCATATTTTAAATGTCATTTCCTGTCTATTGATTCTCTTGGCATTGGTTACTGATCATGCAACTCCCAAATGGTGTAATCCAAGCTGTTTGTATTATTTGGCTCGAACTTTATTTTGAAAATCTGTAGTAATCTAAGTTAAATAAACATAACACCAGAAAATATACTCTAGAGAATAAATCTGCATTGACAGGGAGATGGGTAAAATAGATCTTTTCCATCTCTGCATATGACTTTCTGATTAAAGAAAGTAATAGCAAAAGATGGATGACTGCCTAATTGGACATTAGTAGGGAAAGAGTGACACATGTTATACGATACTGCTAGAGGATGACTCTGAGGGTTGCAAAGTGAAGTATTTAGGACAAATGAGCCTGCCACATAAAATAAAGTAAAAGAGAGAGTCAGGATTCCAAGAGCTTCCCTGGCTCACAATTAAGAAAATGTCTCCACAGGAGTCTGTGCTAAGCATATCAAAGATAACAGATGCAGTATGTTAAGGGCATCTAGCCACCTGTATGGAGGAAGCTGCCTTTCAAAGGTGACCAGAAAATAGGAGGAACTGGGCTTGTTCTTCCCCCTTATGAGGTTTCTTTTTTGCAATCTATATATGAAAGTATACGTGAAAAAGTTTTTTGATAATTATCATTATTTTCAATATAAGATTGCAACTTTCCTGTGTATCTATTTTTACATTGAGACATAAGATGTTGTTTGTAGTGAGAAAGAAATTATAAGAAATACAGAAAGGAAAATATGGTAAGAACTTAGTAACTGAATATTTGATATGGGAAGGGATTTCTAGTGAAGAATTTCAGTCTCTTTGGGTTCATTTGTTTTCACTTAATACTTAAAATGAGGAACTGAGGAACTGGCAGAAAACCAATACTTTTGAAACAAACATTTTCCTACTTTTTTTTTTTTTCCTTCCTTCCCTTCCTTCTTCCCTCCCTCCCTCCCTCCCTCCCTCCCTCCCTTCTTCCTTCCTTCCTTCTTCCTTCCTTCCTTCCCTCCTTCCTTCCTTCCTTCCTTCTTCCTTCCTTCCTTCCTTCCTTCTTCCTTCCTTCCTTCCCTCCTTCCTTCCTTCCTTCTTTCCTTTCCTTTCCTTTCCTTTCCTTTCCTTTCCTTTCCTTTCCTTTCCTTTCCTTTCCTTTCCTTTCCTTTCCTTTCCTTTCCTTTCCTTTCCTTTCCTTTCCTTTCCTTTCCTTTCCTTTCCTTTCCCTTTCCTTTCTTCCTTCCCTCCTTCTCTCCCTCCCTCCCTCCCTCCCTCCCTCCCTCCCTCCTTCCTTCCTTCCGTCCTTCCTTCCTTCCTTCCTTCCTTCCTTCCTTCCTTCCTTCCTTCTTCCTTCCTTCCTTCCTTCCTTCCTTCCTTCCTTCCTTCCTTCCTTCCTTCCTTCCTTCCTTCCTTCCTTCCTTCCTTCCTTCCTTCCTTCCTTCCCTCCTTCCTCCCGCCCTCCCTTCCTTCCTTCCTTCCTCCCGCCCTCCCTTCCTCCCTTCCTCCCTCCCTTCCCTCCCGCCCTCCTTCCTCCCGCCCTCCCTTCCTTCCTTCCAGCTGGATACTGCAGGCTCAACTTCTCAAGCTCATTGCTGAAACAAGGGCTCTTGATTTATTCAAATACTGCTGAAAATTCAGACAGGACAGTTCAGAGAACTGATCTCTTGGTTTCTCATGGCTAGCATTCTAAACAGGTCTCAGATGGAGTCATCCAAGTGTTGACTTTATTCTCATTTATTATAAGACAGATCTCCAAAGCATTACTATCACCCTGTAAAGGTCAGAGTTGATACCGTTCACTCAGAGTGGTATAGTAGCACAGCTGGAGATCATTTGAAACTCAGTGTATTTGCAGACGCTCCATAATGCCCCTAGGTACTATATATTCTGGAAATCCATAGATGTTTACATCTTTTGGGTTAACAGTTGCACTAAAAGCTCTGACCACTTTTGATCCCCCTAGTCTTGAGCTGATTCTGCGAAAATGCCTGTCAAAACTGAAATAGAATTGAAATCTTTTGTGTGACATGGATTTTTACCTGGTACTCTTATCTAAAGAGCTTCACATGATATTTCAAAGTATACAGAATTTAGTGAGAATTGTTTAAAAAACCCCTGAGACACCAAGAAACAGAACTAAATTTTCTGACATAACGCCTACAGTGTTGAGAGGAGAGGGCATGGGTCATCACTCACTACTGATCAGTGAAATGGAAATATAACCATACGATAGATACGGTAGAAAGTCTACAAAGGCTTCTAGCTGGGACTGAGCGTGGTTTTAATTTCATATATATTATTGTATGATTGTTATATGTCTGAAATTAAATGTTGTACTCTTGTAGCAATGGTACGGTAACCTGTTTTGCTTCTACTGTGAGAATGGCAACAAAACCCATCATAGTAGAAAGTGTTGTTTTTAATTTTGACTGCTGGGTCACTATCGCTGGGATATCTGAGCCTCAAAGGCTACTGTGGATTAAAAACAAAGTGCTGCAGTTTCAATTTTCCTCCTGTGGTCATCCTATTTTTTTTTTTTTTTTTCCAAAGGTGCAAATATTTCCATTTTTTCTTGATGCTTATGCCACTAAGCAATTTTTTTTCCCTTTTCCATTACTTGAAAATGCAACTGCAAAAAAATGGGAAACATTCCTTACCCAAATAGTGTTAAGGAAAATATAGTTTTGACGTGGAACTGCAACAGCATTCGTAGTGAGTGGTGCCAGGGTATTTAGGGCTTTTTGATTTAGAAAACAAAATAATTCTGTAGGATCTCATTGTAGTGAGATGCTTATCACTGGAGTGAACAACAGAAAAATTCTAAGCAATTACGTGAAGAAAAAAGTGAAGATAAGGAATGTTATAAGAAATAAAAATTGGCGACCAGCAAGACATTTCTGTGTGGAAAAGTTATTCCACTGATAATTCCACATGCATCATGTATCTGCATAGGCAAAACATTAGGCCCTATGGAGTATTTGCTGCTAGAGTATCAACTCCTGGCCAGCATTCATGGGAAACAGAAGTGGGAGAGCACTTTTTTTTTTTTTTCCAGCTAATCTGTCTGATTTAGGATCTGCTGTGTTTAGGTGTTCCATAGAGGGTGTATTCTGAATTCTTAGTAGGATTAGGTGTGTAGGCCTCTAGTGTATAAAGCTGTAGCTGAAAAAATTTCTGCATCGGTATCCATTTTACCGTCTGACTGATTTTTACATGCCATACATTTTTTCCTATGCATGTATATTATTATACTGTAGGGCATTATTTCTGTGCAAGTTATTGCATTCTGTATATGTGCCTTGGGACATGTTAGAGCACATTTTCTAAAACAGTCGATACATAAATGAGGCTGTTCAACCATTACTGGTGAAATACCGAGGTAGGTGTCATATAGGGGATTATTATCACTAGTTGGACAATGCTGATTTGCACTCTTGAGCATTAAATATTCTTAATTCTGGAGGCTGATTTGACCTGCTAATTAGTTAGCAAACTGGGAGGTCAGGTATTTGCTATCTGGATAAGTTAATGATTAAATACATCACGAGTTTGCCAGAAGATTTTAGTAATTTCACAAGTTGTAAAGCAAAGCTTCTAGGACTGGGAACTGGTATGTCTGATTTGCTGCTCTTTACAAATACCTGGAAGAAAATCTATTAAAAGTAAGATGAAGTTTGTTTGGAAACCAAATACCTGCATTAAGCGAAGTGTTTCTTCTTCACCTGAGCTCATCTGTGTGTGTCCCCTTAACATTCGTCTAAATGTCAAGTCACTTTGATTTCCGTTACTTATATTTTAGCTATAAAGCAACTTAATATGCCAATAATTAGATAATTTTTTTATATGTTGTTCCAAATGTTTTGCTTTTAGAACTGATATTATAATATTATGTGCTACAATGAAGCTGCATAGATCTGTCCCCTGACATCTAACTTATGTATATGTTTCATTTTCTTAATGTTTAGTAACTTTAGATATTTAAGAGTAAAACTTAACCCATAAAGTTTCTTAAAAAGGGACTCAGGATAATTATGTATATGCGCAGGTCCACAGCATAAACTGGTTGATTAATGCCTGACTTGTTGAAATTTAAATCTCATATTGTTGTGGAACTCTCCTGTCAATTTCCTTATACCTTCCATAAAGATTTAGCCAATTAACACTTAAAATTGATAGTGCTTAATTTTATTTAATTTGTATATAAGCTAATCAGGAAAACCATTTTAAATGTGGTCTAAAACCTTCTTTGTGTACCAAACATGTGGCTTGGACTCAACAAAATACTTAAGCATGTGTTTAAGCCTGCAACAAATCATTTTGGGCCAAGATTTCGTTCCACGTATTCATTAAAGACAAAGACAAAACTCCTGGTTTCAACAAGCCAGAGTTTTAATTCATAGCAAACTGTAGTTGCATTTTTTGATTTATATATAGATTAAATTAGTCTGTGTGTGTCCAGATCCAGAAGCTGCACTACATATGTAGAGTTTCAGTCACAAACTCTGAGCAAATCAAACCATCCCCTTAATCCGTGATACACGTTTTGTGAGCTTAAGAAGCATATACCACTACAGTGGAGGCATTCATGGTATAACTCTTGCGTGATCTAAAGTTGCTGTGCAGGGATGATATATGCAGGTAGGCACGGGTGCAAACACACATAATCCTAATTTAACCACACAATGGGGCACACATCTGGTCATACAAAAGAGGAGGCAAACATGCTCCAGGACCTGTGCAGCATGGTGCAAGAGGCAACCCAAATTATAAGCAGTGGCTTGACACTGATTACATATTGCCACGTGACATCAGATATCTCCTTATTTTAAAGTGGCTGTGGAAATGTGTCAAAGAAAGGGAGCAATTCAGAGCACCTCATCAGACTGCCTCATTTCTGAGAGGTTTCCTTGAAAGAACAGTGATAGAGAAGGGGCCAGACAAGTTGTTCAGGTGAGCCACTGATTGTTTTTTATATGTGGAGTACCTTCTTCAACAACTCAGCAAAGAGTATGTGGTATTCAGTGGCATTTCAAGGAAGTGTGAGTTTATTCCCCTTTTTCTGTTTCCATAATAAACAAGACAAATGCCTCCCTAGTCTATGTCCCTGTATCTTACAGATCTGTAGGAAACGGCAAATACTTTGGTGTCACTCTTAAAAAAATGTAACATTCTATTCCGGACAGTGCTAAAAGCACAAATCAGTATAAATGTCCTTCTGAGCAGTAAGTAAGCATATTAAAAAAGGAGAATTTTCAAAGATGTCCATCTAATTTAAGCAGTTGACGTCCTGCATTTAAGAGACACTTGGACATTACAAAATCTTGAGTGAGTTTTATAAAGTTTTATCCTGACTGGCAGAATTCTTAATGTGTAACATAACCTAAACTTAAAGCTTTGCCAGATAAAATATGCAGAGCGTTATGGAACTGTTAACGCATGTAATACGGTAGATGAAGTATGGGATGTGGAACTTAACGAAGCCTCTCACCAGACAAGTGTATAACACATGTAGCTGTGCAAGACACCAACTGAGGAAGCAAGCCAACTTTTGGAAGCTAGTTAAAATGTTTATGCAAGATTCTTTCCACCTCAGAATCTACAGCAATTACGTTAAGCTAGAGGACTTCTAAAGCATAACAAAAGTCGCACTATCCAAGAGTTTAGTGAATGGAACTCAACCACTTATAACCTAATCCAAAGAAAATCTCTACCTATTGGATGGCTACTCTGCTACCTGACCTTATAATAACCTGTTTGGAAATGCAAAGCTTGGTAAAATTTTGTAATTCAATAGGGATAGAGAACTCCAGAATATGTGGAGGAGCACAAAAACTGCAAATGTGAAAATGTTTCATGCTGATGAAGTGCATGTCACACTGCCTTACCTGAATTTTTTTGTCGCTTGACAATACTACAAATCTGTCTTTGAACCTTTTAGCAGTGAACAAGAAATGCCAGTACCATGACAAGAAGGTATTTGTCTGTTAAAAACTTGTTCTATTGGTCTGAATTTATTTGAAATATACAACAGTTTAACTCCATGGAAGGATATGTGGAACATGTGTTGTGTACCCTCCCAGCCTTGGTATACAACTAATTCCATGCTATGTTCTCCGATTAATTTGACAAAGAGTATAAATGACACATAGTTAGTATTGAAGTAAAACTGCATTGTCCCAGAAGGACAAGCATGTGATACACACCAAAATAATTCTTTTCAGAAGTTGTGTTAGAAATATTAAAGCAAGTGATGCATTCATACATTAAAAAGCGTCAGCCAAATGAATTTCTCTACCTTTTTATCGCAAGTAGTCATATCTTAACAGGAAAGAAAGTTTACCAGCACAAAGCCATTATATTAGGAATTTGTTGGTTTTATTATCATTCTAAATATTGTACCACTCATAGCACTGATTCTTCTTCATTCTTTACAAAAATGAGCAACTATTAAGTGAAAAGTCTGAAAGATAAACCATATATAGAGACAAGCACTTATTTATGTCATATCTCTGAAACCACTGGAAGTGCTCTTTTTGCTCTGATGTAAATAAGGGGTTCCAAAGATGGCTGAAGTTCATTGTTGTTTTTCTAGTACACTACACGATAAGAAGGCTTCACAAATGCTTTTTCTTTATATTTGATTATCTAATTCTTCCTTGCTCCCTTGTTTTTTTCGTAGTTTAGTTTAGCTTTTTTTCCCCTTTCCCTCAAGCGTCTCATTCTACAGGCAAATTTAAGTTTCTTTTAGCACTCTTTGAACTCTTTCTGTAGTTTTTTTTTATGCTTTTAATGTTCTTCTGAAATTTATTCTATGCATTTTTCATTACTCTTCTGCTTCTGGAGAGTCTTTTTTGCCACAATAGCATCATGGTTATTTTACCACAGCAACATAATTGTTAGCTTGGATTTAGCCCTTGTACTGAATAAAATAAAATTAAGCATGGTAACATTTTTTTTTTTTTACTTTTTGGCATTATTGTTACAAACAAGCCTTCTCCATTAAGGGATTTGATCATCAGTAACTGAAAAATGTTAATTGGTGTAAGATTTCCATAAAGATGTTGAGTGTTACGAGAATCTGAAAGTTGAATCTACGACGGCATTTATCTACTGCTTTAGTGCTGTGGCACTGCCACTAATGCACAGAGAAATGTAAAGAAAAAAGCTGTGAAAAAAAGTAAATCTGTCAAGACTGCACCCAATGTAGTCTCCTTGTCACTGCTCTCAGGGAGGAGGAATGTCACTCTTCTGCAGATGGGAAGTAGTGCAACAAAGAAAGGTGTCTGTGACTGAACAAAATTCTGTGAGAAAACAGTGAGAATTGAGCTGGGCCAAACAACTGCTAAAGAACAAAATCAGCAAAAGTTGTCTGTTCCGTATGGGGATCATACGAGTACAGTTATCTGGTGTTTGTGCAGCATATATGTAGTAGGCAGGTCACAGCAGCATTTAGGTTTTAATAAAATGTTAAAGTGTAATTTAAATCAATGAAACGAACTTTGTACAGTAGTGTCTTAATAAATGCTCTTCTACTTATTACAGATTCCTCATACTGTCCTTACCCTTCATTTCAGCACATAAGAAACACACATGCTATTACTACTCAGGGGCTGACAGAGGTCAATTAGTATGTATGAGAAGGAGAATTGAATGCAGTGAAATCTGGACACAAACATTTCTTTCTACCTTTGCAAATTTCTTCATCCTACATTTTTAATATTCAACATTAGCAAAAAAGATAGCTTGTACATTCAAGCTGGTCACAGTTTTGTCTCCAGGATGAATTTTCCAGCTGTCTTCGGCATAGACTGCTAACCTTTTCATTAGCATTGATCATAAACCTGGGCAGTTTGCCTTGAGATATCTTTCAGGATCTGATAGCCACAGTTTCAATTTCTGACGAACAGCTGGAGGAGGAAAAAGCTGAACTGACTGAGCAGCAAGTAAAGATCTTTGCAACAAGACTTTCCTATGCTTTACAAACTATTTAATATCTGGATTGCAAATGTTCAAATTCATCTGTCAGCATTGCTTCTGAGCAATTTTTTTTTCAGACAGATAGCACTGCTGACGCCTTAATGTCTTTATCAGTCTTGGCTCAGCAAGGGGAAAACTGAACTATAATATCACATTCCCCTCCTGCTTACTTTTCTGCAAGGATAAAACTGAAACAGGAGGCATTCCTTGGCTTTAAATATATATTTAAATTTTTACTAAAATAGCTTGATATTGCCATTGAGTTTGCTCCGGCCACGGCTGACATATTTGCATTCCAAAAAAAAACAATGTATGACTGAAGCAGAAGATTCCATTTCTGGAATCTGAAAAATGACTGAGAACCTTCACGCAGAAATCAAACTTACTAGCTCTTTAAGGACTTGTTGCTGCACTGACTTATATGTGATCTTTGCCACAGTCACATACACAAGGCATGTTTCCTTCTGAAACACTGGTGCCACAAAGCTCCAGGGTTTGCACCTCTTCACTGATGAGAGCACTCAGTTCTGAGGTCATGCCTGGGCAGCAATTGCCTACTGGAAGTTGTTTCTAAGCTGGAACATTTCACTTAAGAATAGTAGAAATGACTGACAATACAAAAAAAAGAAATAAAACAAACCAAACCCCAAACAACAAAAACCCATTTGGGTTTCCTATAATAATGGATTTACTGCTTGAAAAAAACCTATTGAGGAAACAGGTGGGATTTGGCTGGGCGTAAACTCTGTGTTTCCAAACTAATAAGTTAATGTTAACGTAAAGTGTTAAAGGAAGTAAATTATTTTTCCTCTCTTTGACTTGGTTTTTATTTTTGCTTGGGCCCTGTGCATGAGATAAATGCAAGACTTCATAGTCAGCTACAGCAGAATTTGGGATGAATCAAGGCAGCTTTCTTGAAAATTGATAGTTTCTCCAAATGCTGCAAACTGCAAAGGTCCTTTGAAACACGGCGGATGACAGATGCTGTTCCCACTTTTCCATGAGCATAAGTTTTACTAACAGATAGTCTGGATAGACTTCAGTACATTGCTGCCACTTTTAATGACAAGGCTACTTTTTAACATCTTTGCCATCTACACTTCAGCCTGCACTCTCAGTTGGAAGACTATTTCCCTCCTCCTTGAACTGCCTCACCTCAAATTGACAGTTTAATCGATGTAGTTTGCCAAGTAGACTATGATAAAGAATTATGGCAATAGAAATTGATGATGAGTAAACAAGTGCTAAAAGATACTGAAGGTTTAGCTGGGATAATCACATTAATTTGGGTGCAGATTTACTTGAAATGTAAACCTTTTTTTTTTTTTTTCCTTCAGCTAGAGATAGAGAAAGTATCATAGAGCTTCACAAAGGATGGACCAAAAATCCCTAAGAAAGCAAATACAGAGGTGGGTTCCTTCCTAGTTTAATTTATTACCAATCAAATTAGAGTAGGATAATGAGAAATAAAATCACATCTTAAAAACACCTTCCCCCACCCTTCCCTTCCTCCTGGGATTAACTTTACTCCCTATTTTCTCTACCTCCTTCCCCTCAGTGGTGCAGGAGGAGGAGGAATGGGGTTTCAGTAAATTCATTACAACTTGTTTCTCTAACTCCTTCCTCACTGGGAGGACTCTTCTCCTGCTACAGCGTAGGGTGCCTCCAAGAAGAGACAGTCCTCCACAAACCTCTCCAATATGAGTCCTTTCCCACGGGCTGCAGTTCTTCATGAACTGTTCCAGCCTGGGTCCCTTCCATGGGGTTCATCCTTCAGGAGCAGACTGCTTCAGTGCAGATCCCCCACAGGGTCACCAGTCCTGCAGCAAACCTGCTCCAGTGCGGGCTCATCTCTCCATGGGGTCACAAATCCTGCCAGGAGCCTGCTACAGCATGGGTTTCCCACAGGGTCACAGCCTCCTACAAGCACCTCCCTGCTCTGGCATGGGGTCCTCCATGGGCTGCCGGTGGAGATTTGCTCCAGCATTGACCTCCATGCTCTACAGGGGGACAGCTGCCTCACCATGGTCTGCACCATGGTCTGCAGGGGAATCTCTGCTCCAGTGCCTGGAGCACCTCCTCCTCTCCTTCCTCACTGTCTGCAGACCTGTTGCTTTCACATATGCTTTTTCTTCTCTTCTGACTGAAGTTGTGCAGTCCTGTCTTCCCCTCCCCCACTCCTCCCCCAAAAATATCCAAGTTGAAAAGTATAATCTTCATGATTGCGTCTCTCTTTTTGCTTTCTCCTCTGAAAAACTGAATACTAGCCATTTAAAAAATATTTTGAGATTCTTTGGTAAAAGGCACTATATGAACGCAAATTATAACACTTTTAACATGATTGCTTTGTTTATTCTTCTGTGTGGGAATTATCAAATCTTATTTTACTGTAGAAATCATAATTTTATTAATACTATAAAAATGTACTAAATGGAAGTCATGTTCAAGATATGATGAACTTCTATGAGAGCTAGGACATTTTCACAATCAGGAAACCAGTACTAAGTTACCACCTTAAATCTCTGTGTGCATTTTTTTCTTTAATGCTGAGGATCTGTAAACTACTGTTGGAGGCTCAAAAAACATGATTCTTGGCATTAGTTGTATCTTTGCTGAGTATTTATTCTGGGTATGAGGCGAAGTGTGGTGCGTACCCCTGAAGTCACTATTTACTGACTTTAAACACAAAACCTGAGAAATATTTGTGGATCTGCCATTATCCCCACTTCAGTTGCCTGCTCAAATGGCCTAGGGGACAAAGTGGGAGGGAGCTCAGATCCTCACACTGTGTGAACAGATTATGAAAGATGAGTTTACAGAACTGTTAGTTGTTGCCCTACCCTTAAAACTGGTGGTGTTTTGTGAGCAGTTCTGTTGATCTGTTTCAGTTTAAACAAAGAAGGCAAGGTCATCGTGGATTCAATTTGTTTGTCTTCAGGTAAAAATACAAAGACTCTTCTTACTTACAGTGCCCATGATTGCTCATCACGAAGATGTGTATCCTCTGTCTTAATCTGGATATAATGGATTCAGAATATGGCTGGTACAATGGCCAGGCTAAGGCATAAGATTACAGATGTAGAGTAGTTACCTTGACTATATCTGACTCTGCATTTTTGAGACACCTTCATTCAATCAGATTAATTTCTAATAGAAACCCACAACAAAGATTGATGTGTTATCACAGAATCATAGAAACATCATTCTGTAATGCTTCTTGTCTGTTACTTGCTTCTATAATTTTTCTTTCTTTTCTGTTTTCTTTCTTCTCACTTCTACTGAAATGTACTGGCTGATTTCTGTGTCTCCAAAAATCTATTTATTTATTTACTTATTTTTCTGTTCTTCTCACTTTATTTTGTTTTTTGACACCATTACTATTACCATGGGGAGGTGGCAGAGAAAGGCAAATCCCTCTTACATCATAGGATTTTGCACCTCATTCTCCTAATAGCAGTGGTCAGAGAGAGCATACTGGATTAAATATAACCACACAGCATGCCCATTGTACTCAGCATTGTCACACTGTGCCTCAGTCTGGCCCCAGGTGTCTTGACCCAAGTTGGGCAGTACGGTTGTGGCAGGATGTAGGATTTGCCTAAGATGAGTGCTAACACTTGAGAAAGATAAGCAGCTCAAGAGGCCCATAATGGGACATAAACACTGATGGCCTGCCAATTTTTTCACAATGGGTACCAACAAAAATTTTTCCCACTGGCTTGTGACAGAATTCATATCAGGCACATACACTTGCAGAGATGTGTCAAGGGACTGGCAAATGCATTCCTTTGTTTTTGCAAGCAAACAGAAATACTCTTTAATAATCAAAGAGGCAGCACCTCTTGGCATATTTCTAGTAAGTGTGCTTCTGTTTAACATTGTATTCTATTTGTATTACTTGATTGAGAAGGAAGTTGAAAATATTTTAGGAAATTACTAATAATAAAATCTACTGCATTTTAGAGCCAAAAAGATGATCTATATGAGCTTCATGAATAAAAATCAGCCTGGCAATTCTGATTTAGCACTAATTATAAGGGCAGTGAAATACAAAAAATGTGGAAAAAGTAACCCTGCTGTGTTGCGGGGGATAAGGAACAACGTACCACTGACCAATATGATCACGCTGAACAATTTATTGTGCGCAAGCATGTCTTATATAGAAAAGTTTCAGAACACTAGAACATTCGATAACAGTGGATTGGTTAACTTCACCCGGCCGAGTGCTAGCAACGGTTTAACGGTTGGTTGCGGTTTAAAGTGTCCGCAGCAGCAGGCTCCGGCTTGCAAGCGGGGTTTCCTCGGTGGTAACCTGATCCGGCTCCGCGGCGTCCGGCTCAGTCCCTCTGTTAACCCTTTCGTCGACCTGCAACGCCTCACAAAGCCTGTCACCCACTGCTAGAGTGAAGCTAAGTCAAAAGCTGGATTGCTCACATGTCCATTAGCTGAAAGAAATGCTTCCACAATACCCTCTTCTTGTTTTTGAGCAATCCAGATTTGACTTAGCATTCTGTTTACAAACCTTTTCAACAGTGCGAATACAATGGTGCATGCAAGCAAAATTAACAATACAATGCCTAACACCTTCAAAGCAATAATTATCCAATTTTGAATCCAAGTCCCTATTCCCCATCCTGAGAAAACATTACGGAGCCAGTCATCCAACGGATTCACATCCTGTTGGATTTTTTGAGAGTGCTCCTTTAGATAGGTCAATTGTTTATGAATGCTCTTGCTATGATCAGACAGATTCTGACAACACATACCTTCAAAGTCCTCACAGCCATGACCCTGCGCCAACCCAGGCTTGTGAGTAAGCCCGTGTATCTTAAAGGCTATTCTCATTATACCCAAATATTTCTATTAAACATGTTTGAAATGGATCTGTGGCTGATGCCATAGCAAGACAAAACTCTGACACCCCACTCTCACTGGCCCATGTTACCCACAAATTTTTTCTAGGATTGATTTCGTGTAACAGAGATACAGAACTATATACAAACAGCAAAATTAGCAGCTTGACCGCTAACAGATTCTTGGTCATCGCTGGCATCTTCCGGTGCAGACGAGTTATTTTCTGCGGGAAAGCAGCATTGCGTTTGAAAATGCCCTTCTTTACCACAGTTATAACATCTCTTTTTAGCTTTGGCAAGGAAAGGAGAAACTGCTTCCCTTACAGCGGCTGCTACAAAGGTCGCACCCTCCTTTTGAGTTTCTCTTTGTGCTGCGCGGTTAGCCAGCTCAATCATATCAGCTACGTCGGACCCGTAGGGCAAGGTAGCTAAGCTCTGTTTTATTTTGCTATTGGCATTTTCAAAAGCTAGCATTTTAAACAATCTTTCTTTTGTAGGAATGTCTAGATCAGGGTGTTTCTCGATTGCCGAATATAATCTGTCTATAAACTGTGAAAATGTTTCTGTGGGACCCTGCTTAATATTAGTAAAACCAAATGGAGTGGAGCCGTCTGGCACAGAAAATAAGGCTTGCAAGGCTAGATCGCGGGATAATCGCAAGACCTCATTGGAGAAGTCCACTTGGAGATTAGCTTGTGCCCAGGGCCCTGATCCTGTTAACATCTGTGACTGGACTCCAAGAAGGGGGTCCCCTTGTTGTCTAGGTTTTGCTTGTTCAATGTCACACAGTCTCTGCCAATTACGGTCAAAGATCAGTTTCTGCGATGGTGTCAGCAAGATACTGGCTACCTGGTTAGTATCATGGGGGACCGGGAGGTCTGATTGTAAGATGTATGTTATGATTTGCCGAGACATTTGAGAGTGTAGCCCATATTGAGTCACGGCTGTCCGAGCTTTTTCTAATAGCTTCCAATCAATTGCTTCCCACTGGTTGGTGCCCTGTGGTGTGACGGACACTGGAAAGGCTTGTGGAACAAAACTCCCTTCCAGGATAGCGTCTCTAATAACTCCCTTCCACCTTTTTGACACTCCACCAGAATCTTGACCAGAGTAATTAAACAGGTGCGGCGGGGGAGCTAGCACCGAAGCCGCAGGAGCAGGAGGGGCACCAGCTCCCTTGTGCACGAACGATCCCAATTCTTCCTTTTGAGTCACCGCCATGAGTTTCTCTATAACCTCCTGCAATAATTCTTTCGTTGAGTCATTTAGTTCTTTCAGTTGCTCTGTTTCTTCCGGGGTAGAAACATTAAGGTCAATGGGGGAGCGGTTTGGCGTGGAGGTAAGGGAATATTCTGATGCGCCAGGCCTATAATCTGTGGATGCCTTCACCTGGCAGCAAGGTTCAGCATTGGCAGGATCAGTAACAATATCGGGTTTTGGTCCCTCCTCACTGGGCTGGGATTGAAAACCCTTCTTGACTGCCTTTGCAATTTTTGGGTGAGTCCTCCCCCCGGCATAATAATCGAAGGGATTCCGAGTGGGGTTCTTGGAACCCAAAGTCAGGGGCCCCGCGGGTAGTTGGGAGGCAGGGAGGGCTGGAGGCTCAGGCGGAGGCACGGAGGGCACTACCGGGGACAAGGCTTCAGCCGCCGAAGCAGCTGCAGCTCTCTCTGATTTCATATCTCTCAAAGTCCCTCGGATAAGCTTCCACAGCATGCAGTATTTTTGAGCCTCACGCGCTGCCTTCCCCCCATCAGTTATAGTGTCCCAGAGCCGGGTGCCTATCTCCTCCCATGTGGATATTTCAAGCGCCGCTCCAACCCCGCTAAATAGCCCCTTTTCCTTACTCCATTGGAGTAGTCCTTTAAGTATATCTTCTTCATATTTAATCCCTCTCCTAGAGAGGATGCATTGGAGGAGATGAAGGACAGCTATCTCTTCCTTTGTCTGAGCCGCCCCCATTCCTCCCCGACCGCCACTTGCCTTATTGAAGTGGACCTTTTTCGCAGAGACTCTCTTCTTCTGCGGCACGCGTGCTTCACCTACATCGGCAGGGCTGCTGCCGGCTGCATTTCGGTCGGCCTCCCACCCGTCAGGTCTGCGCTGATCTTCACCACCGAAGCAGCTCTCAGGAGGCAGATCTGAGGGTCCCTGTTCGGGCGCCACTTGTTGCGGGGGATAAGGAACAACGTACCACTGACCAATATGATCACGCTGAACAATTTATTGTGCGCAAGCATGTCTTATATAGAAAAGTTTCAGAACACTAGAACATTCGATAACAGTGGATTGGTTAACTTCACCCGGCCGAGTGCTAGCAACGGTTTAACGGTTGGTTGCGGTTTAAAGTGTCCGCAGCAGCAGGCTCCGGCTTGCAAGCGGGGTTTCCTCGGTGGTAACCTGATCCGGCTCCGCGGCGTCCGGCTCAGTCCCTCTGTTAACCCTTTCGTCGACCTGCAACGCCTCACAAAGCCTGTCACCCACTGCTAGAGTGAAGCTAAGTCAAAAGCTGGATTGCTCACATGTCCATTAGCTGAAAGAAATGCTTCCACACTGCTGTTCTTTTAATTTTGTCATTGGTGTTCAAGGGGCATTCCTGAGTGCACAGAGACCTTCATATCTGTGTAAAGACTTGAAATTCTGGAAGCAGTGACAAAGTACTTGCAGGATCAGCTGGGTCACTGCATACAGTTTTCTTTCTCCAGTGACAGAAGGAGATATAAAGAATGTTTTAGAGGGGCCTTCTGGAAAGTTCATCCTTTTTCCCCTCTGAGTCACACTCTTCAAAATGTCTTTTATCTCCTAACACTCTATCATAAACCAAACGCTTTAGGCAAAATTCTGCATACACAGAAAAATCAATATTTAGTAGAGAACAGAGCTGTTCTTGTCTTAACACTTTTTGGACTATTTTATATGAACAGTGCAATGGATTTAGTGTTTTGTTAAGTTTGCATAAAATGGTGTTATTCATGCGCTCTTGTTCATTTCTTTATGCACACTGGCGCCCTACTATTTTGCCATGCACTGCAAGAACAGAACAAAAACACCCTGCTATATTTAAATTCAAAGTGTAAGATGAGATACAAAACTTGGATCTCCACAATGAGGGCTGAAATGTTAGTGATCAGTATAATAAGCAGTGCACGCAATATCCCAGCTGCTTAGTTAACCAAGTTCACTGCAGGCATCAGGAGACGCATTTAAAGGAAAAGCTTGAGAAAAGAACAGTTCTTTTAATATTTTTTTTTTTCTGGAGAACCTAGTCACTGCCAAGTCTTCTGTCCTTTTAAAGGGGAATAAATGGGCCTGTGACAGAACCCATCCTATCTTGACAGTCACAGCTGGTGTTTAAGGGCCAGGACTGATAGGCAGTAGCATATTGGGGGCACTTTGCTGTTGCTTGTCCAGATGATATTTGTCTTAATCATCTGTCAAAATCTCCAGTGATGCCAATCTAAGGCCTTTCAATGGCAACTTTCTGTTTCAAAGATATAGGTTTATTTTTAGACTTTTTTCTATGTTCCTATGGTTAATGGCTCCTGAAGGGTGCTGACAAGGAAATCTTCCTTATGAAACTCCAGAGTAATTTTGACTGTTGTTCTGAATTTTTGGGAAAGCTGATTGCTCCTTGCAACGCCAACACTGCATTAAAAAAGTATACTGATCAAAAAGTATTGTATAAAGAATATAAAAATGTATTTAACTAGACAAGAATGTAGCTGGCCCAACTTTTGCATTACATTATACCTCACAGTTCAGGCATCTTGTCTGCTTCACAAGGTATTACAGGCAAGGATGTAAATGCAGATCAGAGTTGCAGTAGCAGAACACAGTAGAGCTAAACAGCTGATTTAATGAGGTAGGAGTTTAACACAATGCTTTATTCATAGAATTTGAGTGTTGAAGGCCAGATGGTGTCAGCAGTATTTCCCTCTGACTACATCCAGGATTAAAACAGATTTCTGTATTATCTTAAACTTTTCGGCCCACATATCACTGACTACTCCAGGTAGCACCTTCCTGGGTTAATTTTTCCCTTTGTTTCTCTACAGTACATGCTGAGTAATTAGTTCACAAGCCATAAAAATATCTGGTGCTCAGTATACCAAAGATCAACACAGTCAAGTGACTGTCATGTTAGAGACTTGGACAACTTAGCATGCTAAAGGAAGTAGATATTCACACCTGCCTGGTGAACCATTAATGGCTAGACAGAGTTCAGAGCCTTCTTTCCACGCAGAGATCCTTATATAAAGTACTCCCAAAGGCAGAAAAAATATTCCAGGAAATGGTTTTCATTGTAGAGAGCTGCAGAACTAACCCAGTGATTCCAAAGAACTAGCTCTTAACTATTTTGACTGTGAAATAAAAATCATTATCTGCAAACAGGTCAAAATTCTTTACAGTCTGCTGAAATCTGGTTTGATTTCAACCACAAACTGGATGATTCACTACCCACTGGAAATTTAACAGTCTTAATGAGGTGCAAGAAGTCAGACTGGATTTCTCGTTATCCTGAATTGACTGCTTCTGACAAATCGCTGCTGTGGTCAATTCTTTGGAGGCAGGCGTTTTCAAAACAGCATTTCAACCTGAAAAGTGTGTGAAGTTGTCAGGCTAGAAGGAAAAATTACATGATTGTCTTTCCTCACGTATTATGGTCCTAGTGTGTTTGTATCAATAAATGTTTTCCCTCTTAACAGCCCTAATTCATCTGGCTTTGTTGCTGGAGACGGATGTACAAGTTTGAATCTGGTAATCTTTCTGAATTGCAAATAATTCCAGCAAAATAGTTCCCACTGTCTGAGACCTAGTCTGGTAATTGAACCACTTTCTGTCCCAGAAAGCAAAATGAAGTCTCTGGAAATTCCCTCAAGACACGATTTGTCTTTGCAAAAATCTCCATCTTCCCCTTAAAGACCTCAGCAGAGAAACTGCAATTATATTCACACTTGTGCTTTTACTCTATTTCTTCTTATTCCCTCACACACAACCTTTTTATACTTCAAAGCATTTGCCTAGCTTGTTGCTTCAGCATCTGAGCATTCACTGCGTGCTGTCACAGAATAGCAGTCCAATATGGCCCCCAAAAGTTCAAGTACTGGAAAACACTGCTTGTATAGTAGGCTTGGATAGAGGTATACCAGGTTGGAGGAGGGAGCTCTGGCCAGATATTTCTGGGGAGTTTCTTTTGCCTGAATCAAATCACCTTTTTTAGTTTAGCGTATGGTTTTTGTCTTGTTTCCATGTTCCAGCAGGGATGAGCAGAAAATATAATCATGCCCTGCAGAGAAGTGAGTGGGTTGCAACTGGCTGGAGTGAAATTGCTTGCCATTGCCAAGAACAGAAGAAAATATGGGGGTCTGGGGACATGATTATCTCCTGCAAGGCCAGAAGAGTAACAGTTTGCCAGCGCACCTCCTAAAAGCATTACAAATGGGTGAATAAGCATGAAGAGGCTGGTGATGATGAATAACACTTTTAAATTATCTCAGTGAAAATCAGAAGAGCTGGGACATACTGAAGAAGTTGATATTAGTGTTATAATCTTTAAATATTGCATTATGTTCAGACATACAAATATTAGAATCCATGGCAATTATCTCAGCACTACCAGTTCCTGATAACTGTGATTTACTAACTTATCATGCAATCACAGAATAGCCCAGGTTGGAAGGGACCTCAAAATATTATCTTGTTTAAGCTTTCATAGGAAATGCAGCCTAGATGAGATTAACTAGTACCCTATACAATCACATCTTAAAAAACTTCAGCAATGGGGACTCTACCACATCCTTGGGGAGGTTGTTTCAGTGAATGGTTGTTCTTACTGTAAAATATTTATTTCTCACATCAAGGTGAAACCACTGCCAATGACCTTGTTTTGTTTTTGTGGCTCCTTTAAGCCTTCCCTTCTCCAGGGAGAAAAGACCCAATTCCTTCATTCCTTCCTCACAGCACAGGTTCTCTAGCCCTTTGAACATCTTTGTTATCCTCCTTTGGACCCTCTCCAGTCCAGCCGTGTCTTTCTTTAATTGTGGGGACAAGAAAGGAGCACAGTGCTCCAGATGCTGCTGACAGGTGCTAAGTAAAGTGGGATGATCACATCTCTACTTCTGTTTGAAATATCCCTGTGGATGCAGCCCAGGATTCTTTTTTGTCTTCATTGTTGGCAGCAGCACACTGATTACTCCTGTTCGGCTTGCTGTTCACCAGTACCTTCAGGTCCCTTTCAGCAAGGCTGTTCCCCAGCTACATAGGTCCCAGCCTGTACCGGGCTTTTTGGTTATTCTGACCCAGGTACAGGACTTCACACTTTGTTAAACTTCATACTGTTCTTGGTAGCCAGTTCTCTTCCTAAGGTGATTCTCCCTTCTGATGTGTTCAGCTCACCACCCAGTTTGGTGTCATCAGCAGGATCCTGCTGAGCCCTTTACGCTCAGGAGAAATGAATTACAATAGAATTAAAAAAGCCCCATTTCTTTAAACTCTGAGAATGACTTTTTTGATGTTCTTTTTATGCTCTGATGTATTATTTTAAAATTATAATATTTTAATATGCAGGTATTTGTATGAAAATATGACTGTAGACAGACAGGTTCAATGGCTATACTTGATGAGGATTTTTAAGACCTAATGAAGCCCTTGGGTTGTTTGCTTTCATCTTATATGATGTCTGAAAAGCTGTTTTTGTGCCTTAGCTCTCCATCCGTAAAAAGGAGTAACAATATTCAGCTTTCATCTATCTTTTCTAACTAGCTTAATTACAAATCATATTGGACAGTGCTTTTTACTACAGGCATTGCCAGAATTTAGGACCATGAACAACACTGGGATTTCTAAAATCTGTTACAGCATGAGTAATAGTTTGGAGAATGTCTTTCTCAAATGGATGTATTCAGTGTTATTCATACTCAGATCATTTTCTTGTTTTTAGTCTTTTCTCATTGAGGTTGCCTCCCATCAGTACCCTACTCACAAAGTAAGTAAGTAATAATACATAAGTTGGGATGAAATAAAAAATTCCTGAAGAGTCTGGAAACAGCACTTCAAACACAGTCAGTCCCCTCCTTGGAAACTGGCTGCTGTTAAACAGAAATGAACAAAGTAAGACTTGGTCTGAATAGTTTAAATTCTGGCCTTTCTGAAGTCAAGACCAAAATTCTTGCTGATTTTAATAGAGTGAGGATTTTACAGTTTGTGAATGACTTTGTGAAGTGAAAAAAGAGCCAGGACTAGAATTTTCCAAGGTACCTGAGGAGATAGGTATTTCTGGCATGCCTTGAAGATCCCATCCTAAATCTGTTTCGTTGTTCCAGCAAATGGCTCAACCACCCATATTCAATACTGGCTTTCTGTCTCTGGTAAACCAGATAGTTTTTAACTGGTATCCTAAAGAGGAAAGACTCAGCCTCCATTTAGCCATCATTTGAGTCCTCTAGAGTTACAGCATAGAGTATCATTGTTTCTGTAATCCTTTTGTTATATCTGGAAATTAGTTCTCTTGAAATGATGTATTCTAATTTATTTTCAAAACATGAAATATTAAAAGTGCTATCACATGACCTCTAGATGTAATTAATATAAGAAATGATAAACCAGACATATAATTAAATAATCTTTCCAAAAATAGAGTACTGAGGGAAGCAGTCATTATCTAAGATTATATTACCAAAAGGGAAAACATTAGTACAGTCAGTCATCATTACAAACAGCAGCACAACAAGGTTCCTTCCTATGCCTGTGGATATCTATTTATAGTATAATGACATGAGTTGAAATGGCCACATGACATCTCTTCCAGTATCTGAATTTGTGGGTATCTATATCTGAAGAAAGAACACAGCAGGCAGTATTTAGAAATCCCACTCTTCTTCAACCAAAAATGTGTAAAAAATAAAAAAGCCAGAGAACAAGAGTGCAATTTTTATTTATTGCTTTGTTTAAAGGATTGTATTTTTAACTGATTCACCTTTTATCGAAACACTTTTTCTTCCACACAAGAAATAGCTATCTCTTCATTAGAAGGCACAGAGAAAAGACAGACTATGACAGCATGATCTAGCACAAAACAATCAGCTCTGCCAGGAATTTGAATTTAATGTTGTCTAGTTTAAATTCATAACTTTCAAAGAGGGTTGTTTTAGTGCAATTTGGTTTAATAAGAATTGTATCATAAAATGCCCTCATTATTCTGACGAACTATGAAAATAACTAATCATTTGGTGGAGAAGAGGGACAGGCTATAGATCGTGTTTCTTAAATCCCCCGTCTTTTCAACCATTCTGTGCACTATAGGGATGGTTCTGGGGAGGGTAAAAAGAAAGTATGGACTAATCTGAATTTGGGCAAAATGAAGAAGACTGAACCCTTTGGGAACAAGCATGAAAGCTGTATTGATTTCAGCTTGGCTACATCTGTGAGGTGGAGGCAGAGAAATGCAATGAGGAAGAAGGAATGACAGGAACCATCACATCTGATCAGTAAGAAAGAAAATATCCTATCCTATATTGTTTATGAAAAAATACACATGTATGCTCCAAATAGACTGAAAAACCCCACCTCGGAGTCTGACATAAAAGGTCTAGGAGAAATTAATGTGGTAAAGGTGAGGGGCAAGTTGTATCATTCATTTTTGTTCTGAATTACTCTGAATTGCCTGGGATCAGACTACTCTGCATGTTAGTGGAAGTGGGCTCTGGAAGGCTCACTTCTGAACAAAGATGATGTTTAGTGTTTCCCTGTTAGGATAAGGATGCATAATGTAACATATGTTGGAATGATGCCCATCTTTTCTAGCATTTGCTGTCTGTTTATTCTGTAGATAGGATGACTTGTCTTCTGCGGATTCCTTGTCTCTAGAAAATGAGCTAATAAAATTCATAAGTACATTTCTACTTGTTAGTTAAGTCTCAGCATAGTCAGGATATTAATCCTGTCCAGCTGAAAATATGCTGTTTGTTTGTTAATTTTATTGACATTTCAAATTAGCTTGTGGGCAAGCTATGGCATAATACAGGCGTATCTCACTTTGTGTAGCACCAACACAATAACATCCATAACTTACACTGCAGCAAATGATTCTTAAGCAAATCATTAGTATGCATAGGCTAAAAGTTCAAACCCACTCCATGAAGGCCAGCAGAATTTACCAATAGTAGCACATTGCTCCTTTCATTACAAGATTCTTTGGGATCATTAAAGCACTCCACCATCTTCCATCCCTCTCTTAGAATCATAGAATAAACGAGGTTGGAATAGACCTTTGAGATCCAGCTACTACCGTAAGACTGCCAAGGCCACCAGTAAACCGTATCTCTGAGGGCCTCATCTGTATGGTTTCTGAACACTTCCAGGGACGGTGATTCCACCACCTTCCTGGGTAGCCTGTTCCAATGCCTGACCACCCCTCCATGAAGCATCTTTTCCTAATATCCAATCTAAAACTCTCCTGGCACAGCTTGAGGCCATTGCCTCTTGTCCTATCACTTGTTACTTGGAAGAAGAGACTGACACCCACCTCAATGCAACCCTCTTTCCGGTAGTTGTAGAAAGTGATACAGTCCCCCCTGAAATCTTCTTTCCAGATGCTGTGTGTTTGTGTCTCTAAACTTCACGCTTCTGCTTTAGTTTCTTTCTTATTTCTATACTTTCACAGATGTGTGTTTTTTCCACCTTAGAAGAGTCCACCACCAATGGTTTTACAGTTCTTTAAGGTCTAAGGTTGCATATCCAACATTACCCGCACACATGCATCATAATTGAAATACAGTTGCTTGCAATGCATGTATTTTAAACTCAGCCTCCCTAACTAGCAGAGTGAGCACTGCAATCTGCTGTTTACTGGAGACGTCTCGAGAGGGGACGCCTGCAGCGCCTGATCGGGAGGAGGCTCCGCGGCCAGGCGCTTCAACTCGGAGCAGCACCACCCACGGAAGGAGCCCCAGGTCCTCGACAAGGCCTGCCAAGGAGCCTGCAGCTCAGCGGACGCGAGCCGCTGACTCAGAGGGGGCGGTGCCAGGAGGAGCGGCACCACCCTGACTGGTTAAAAACCTGCCCCAGGAAATGTGAGCGGCCAGGGCGGGCTCGAGGCAGTTTGCGCGGCAGCTTGTGGGGGCAGGCGGGCGGACGGGCGAGTGGCGAGTGGCGAGTGGCGAGTGGCGAGTGGCGAGTGGCGAGTGGCGAGTGGCGAGTGGCGAGTGGCGAGTGGCGAGTGGCGAGTGGCGAGTGGCGAGTGGCGAGTGGCGAGTGGCGAGCTCTGGCCATATGACCCGGGCTCGGACTGGGAGCTCTGTTCTGGGTGCCCCGTTCTGGGTGCCCCGTTCTGGGTGCCCCAGCAGTGGTCACCGTAGGCACCCAGACAGAGCCGATGGAAAGGGAGGCTGCAGTGCAGAGCTCGGGGTGTAGAGAGCGTCTGCACTGCTCTCCTGGGAGGAGGGTGCACAATGGGCAGGGCTGCACTCTGTGCTCCCTGGTGGAGGTCCTCCTGCACCAGGTGGCTGAGCTGCAGGGCGCTGTTACTAGGCTGAAAGGTGTCAGGGAGGCTGAGAGGAAGCAGCGCTGGTTGCTCCAGGACCAGACTGTGCAGTGGCCCCAAGTGTCCCCTGTAGCTCATGGAGGAAGGAAGGAGGCCGCTAACCCAGGAAGCTGGGAAACAGTAACAGAAAAAAAAAAAAAAAAAAAAAAAAAAAAAAAAAAAAAAAAAAAAAAAAAAGGAGGAAGAGGACAATTAAAAGCAAGGGGCTTCCTCCTAAATCTGTTGTCCCCACCCAGAACAGCTTTGCTGTCCTGCAGGGGGCTGATGAGGAGCCGTGCTCGCACCAGGAACAACTGGCTGATGCACTGGTAAAGAAGATCACTGCTGGTGCTGCCGGGAAAAAGCGGCGGGCCATAGTTGTAGGGGACTCGACTCTGAAACGAACAAAGGCATCCATCTGTCAGCCTGACCCAGCCTCAAGGGAGGTGTGTTGCCTACCAGGGGCTCGGGTCACGGATATTGCAGAGAGGCTGCCTGCTCTAGTCGGTCCCACTGACTATTACCCACTTCTAGTGATCCATGTGGGTGCTACTGATATAGATAGCAGTAGCTCGGAGAGCATAAAGAAGGACTGCAGAGCTCTGGGAGAGGTGGTTAGGGGCTCTGGAGCTCAGATTGTCTTTTCGTCAATTCTCCAGGATACAGGGCAGGACCTCCAAAAGGCTAGGAGGATTGGGCAGGTTAATAAATGGTTACAAGGGTGGTGCTATAGTCAGGGGTTTGGATACCTTGACCATGGGACTCAGTTTAGTAGGCCAGGTCTACTGGGGGCTGGTGGAGCTGGTCTGACAAAGAAGGGGAAGAGTGGATTTGGTAGGAGGCTTGCCAGACTGGTCAAGGATGCTTTAAACTAGATGTGTTGGGGGAGGGGGGCAGCATTCCATCCCAACACACTCAGTCACTTGCCAGCACCTATAGTAAATGTTCGGAGCAATGTAGAGATATTCCAGCTGCTCCAGCCAATGAGCCAGCTTTAATTGGAGCTCGGCTCAGATGCCTCTATACAAATGCCTGTAGCATGGGGAACAAACGAGGAGTTAGAGATATGTGCATGTCTATGGGGGTATGATGTCATAGGCATCACAGAAACATGGTGGGATGGCTCCTATGACTGGTGTGTTGGAATGGAAGGTTACAGGCTCTTTAGGAAAGACACGCCCAATAGGCGGGGAGGGAGAGCTGCTATTTATGTTGGGGATAGGCTGGAGAGTATGGGACACTGTCTGGGGAAAGGTGAACAGTTGACAGAGAGTTTGCAGGTCAGGGTTAAAGGGAGAACAGCGATGGGTGACATTATTGTTGGGACCTGTTACAGACCGCCTGACCAAGAGGACTCCGTGACTGAAGCGCTCTATAGACAGATAGGAACAGCCTCACGCTTGCAGGCCCTTGTTCTCATGGAAGACTTCAACCACCCTGATATCTGTTGGAGGGATGGTACGGCCCGGCACAAGCAATCCAGGAAGTTCCTCGATTGTGTGGGACACAACTTCCTTCTGCAAGTAATTGAGGAGCTGACAAGGAGAGGTGCCAGGCTTGACCTTTTCCTCACCAACAGGGAAGGGCTGGTTTTGAATGTAACGCTCCAGGGCAGCCTTGATTGCAGCAATCATGAAATGGTTGAATTCGAGATCCTCAGGACAGTGAGAAGAGCATGCAGCAAGCTCACTGCCCTGGACTTCAAGAGAGCAGACTTTGGCCTCTTCAGGAACCTGCTCAGTAAGGTTCCATGGGATATAGCCCTAGAGGGCAGGGGGGCCCAAGACATTTGGTTGATATTCAAGGCTCACCTGCTGCAAGCTCAGGAGCGATGCATCCCAACTAGAAGGAAGTTCAGCAGGAGGGCCAGGAGACCTCCTTGGATGGATAAGGACCTGCTGAGCAAAATTCAAAGGAAAAAAGAGGCTTATAAAAAGTGGAAGCAAGGTCAGGCGACCTGGGAAGAATACAGGGATGTTGTCCGGGAAGCTAGGGACCAGGTTAGGAAAGCTAAGGCACAGTTAGAATTAAACTTGGCTAGGGATGTTAAGGATAACAGGAAGGGATTTTACAGGTACATTGCAAATAAAAGGCAGGCTAGGGACAATGTAGGCCCTCTCCAGAAGCTATCAGGAGAACTGGCTACCCTGGATTTGGAGAAGGCTGAGGTTCTTAATGACTTCTTTGCCTCAGTCTTTATGGGCAAATGCTCTGACCACATCACCCAAGTCTTGGAAGGCAGATGCAAGGACAGTGAGAATGAAGACCCTGGGCCCACTGTAGGAGAGGATCTGGTTTGAGACCATCTTAGGAACCTGAATGTATACAAGTCCATGGGAGAGGATGAAATTCATCCGCGGGTCCTGAAGGAGCTGGCAAATGAAGTTGCTAAGCCACTGTCCATCATATTTGAAAAATCATGACAGTCAGGTGAAGTTCCCGATGACTGGAAAAAGGGAAATATAACCCCCATTTTCAAGAAGGGGAAAATGGATGAGCCAGGGAATTACAGACCAGTCAGTCTCACCTCTGTGCCTGGCAAAATCTTGGAGCAGATTCTCCTGGAAGGCATGCTGAGGCACATGAAAACCAACAAGGTTCTTGGCAACAGCCAGCAGGCTTCACTAGAGGGAAATCCTGCCTGATCAATCTGGTGGCCTTCTGTGATGGAGCTATGGAACTGATGGACAGGGGTAGAGCAGTTGATGTCATCTACCTGGACTTGTGCAAAGCATTTGACCCTGTCCCACATGACATCCTTCTCTCTAAGTTGGAGAGACATCAATTTGATAGATGGGCCACTCGGTGCATAAAGAACTGGCTAGATGGCCTGCATGCGAAGAGTTGTGCTCAATGGCTGATTGTCCAGCTGGAGACCAGTAACGAGTTGTGTCCCCCAGGGATCGGTGTTGGGACCGGTCTTGTTCAACATATTTGTTGGTGACATGGACAGTGGGACTGAGTGCGCCCTCAGCATGTTTGCTGATGACACCAAGCTGTGTGGTTCGGTTGATACGTTGGAGGGAAGGAATGTCATCCAGAGGGACCTTGACACGCTTGTGAGGGGGCTGATGCCAACCTGATGAAGTTTAACCATGCCAAGTGTAAGGTCCTCCACCTGGGTGGGAGCAATGCCAGGCACAGCTCCAGGTTGGGCAGAGAAGAGATTCAGAGCAGTCCTGTGGAGAAGGACTTGAGGGGTGTGGGTTGATGAAAAAATGAACATGAGCCATCTGCAGTGTGCTCTTGCAGCCCAGAAAGCCAACCGTATCCTGGGCTGCATCAAAAGAAGCGTGACCAGCAGGTTGAGGGAGGTGATCCTGCCCCTCTACTCTGCTCTTGTGAGACCTCACTTGGAGTATTGTGTGCAGTTCTGGTGTTCTCAACATAAAAGGACATGGAACTGTTAGAACAAGTCCAGAGGAGGGCCATGAGGATGATCAGGGGACTGGAGTACCTCCCGTATGAAGATAGGCTGAGAAAATTGGGGCTTTTCAGCCTGGAGAAGAGAAGGCTGTGTGGAGACCTCATAGCAGCCTTCCAATACCTGAAGGGGGCCTATAGGGATGCTGGGGAGAGACTCTTCATTAGGGACTGTACTGATAGGACAAGGGGTAATGGGTTCAGACTTAAACAGGGGAAGTTTCTATTGGATATGAGGAAGAAATTCTTTACTGTGAGGGTGGTGAGACCCTGTAATGGGTTGCCCAGGGAAGTTGTGAATGCTCCATTGCTGGCGGTGTTCAAGGCGAGGTTGGACATAGCCTTGGATGGCATGGTTTAGTGTGAGGTCTCCCTGTTGGTGCAGGGTGGTTGGAACTAGATGATCTTAAGGTCCTTTCCAACCCTAACTGTTCTATGGTTCTATGATTCCTTGCAACCATCGTGGAACATACGCTATTACTTATATATGCCTATTTATCTGTCTTTTGCTTTAAATTTAAATATCTTCATATACCCAGTTTTTGTCTCGATTTGAATAAAAAAGAATGAAAATACTATAAGCTGCATGCAAGCTTACCCTTCTGTAAGTGTAACCTGTGCTTCCACACAGGCTGGTGTTGTGTCTTCCTCCTGTTTTGGTAACTTGGCAATACAGATGCTTCCTTTTAAATAATAAAGGCTCAAAACCACATAGAAATTGTATGTTTAATTTTTTCTGCTGGTCGCTTACTTGCAGGCATGGCATTCAGATCTTCCAGCCTTTGCAGCTGAAAAAGTAGATCCACTATTTTCTCAGAGGGACAAGCAATACTGATTTTTAAATGTGCAATATTGACTGAGGTTTCTGTATGTCCCGAAAATGAAAGATTGCTTTCAGAGTTGTAAGATATTGTGTTACTGCTCTCATTGATGATCTGTGGCAACACCAAGGTTACAAATTTACTACTTTTTACAGTTTAAAGTCTGCCAGCATCCGTATTTATTTTTTTTTTTTTAAAGTGAAAGTCTTTTGCCAATCAGTTCTAGGAAATTATAGATCTATTTGAGAGTAAATCAGCCTCCTTACATAAGGTAAAGAATTAAACTTTGAAAATTAGAGAAAGACTAATAATAAAAGTCTGCTATTTAGAAAATGTTTATTCTAATGATAGAACTGAATGTTTCTAGTAAGAATTCTGGTTCTGGTCCAAGCCTCTCTGGTTTTCATGAGCAAATACATTCTCATAGAAATAAATCTGAGATGAAGTAATAGATTTATTTTTTTGCTTCAGCAAACGGTGAAGATTGCTCTGCATCAGGTTCCTAAATACTTAATTCAGGTAAGAATAAGAGCTATTTTTGTCTTTCTGGAAGAAAGTTAACAGAAATTGACTTAAAATATTTTTATTATCTGATCTGAAAATATTCTGCTTGGCTTCACCAGGAGTTTATTATCATTGTTGTGGTCTGGACTGTCTAAGGATCTGGATGACACACATATATGAGGTTGCAAAAGCTGCATTTCCTTCTCTGTAGCTGAGAAAAATGGGGCAGGTTCTTCATCTTTCCTGCCTGCAGCTAAACATGATTTTGAGTGGCTCTGCCACCTGAATATTTTTTAGGCATCGCTGGTTTGTCTCCTAAGTCATCAGGTCTTTGGCACCTCTATACATTTGCTGCTGTTGTACAATGAATATTAATTCAAATCCTGCAGATTTCTTCAGTGGTCTTTACTCAGATTTAGTAAGGCTGGCTGAAATATAGCAATTGAGTTCTTCCTCAACAGATTATCAAGATCTGATATTTCTTTCTGTTCCTATGCTAAGCAATTTTGGGACATTAATTTTTCAGACTCCCCTCTTCCCCCCAAAAAAATACACCTGCAGGACTCATCTTGGATTCTAATGATCTGGTTAGATTCATCTAGGCAGACTGTAAAGCTAAGGATCAGGAAGATGTCACCTACATTTACTTTTCTGTAATATATACTGTATTTGAACTAGTGACCTAAGGCTTTCTTTACAGTCACTGGGGAAAAACAAGAACCTGGTTTCTTTTCAATGTTTGATTTAAAGTGGGATGGACTGTGCTCCTGTTTCCATACTTGACTGGTACCTATGTATACTTCTCCTTTCATCCACAGTCTGGTAATTTATTTATCCAGATGCAACACCTTTAGCTGTAGTGCTTATAAAATACAGGGTCTGTATCTTATCAGCTTGACACTTGCTTGGCAGCTGCAAAATCTAGAAATATATTCCTGCATTAAGTTAGTTGGATTTGAAACAAGGGCTCACACACAGGTGAACACTCTACACTATGTCATCTTCAGCAGAAATTTCATTCCAGACATAACCTTCATTGATGTGTATTTCTACAATTTTTTTTTCTTTTCTAAATGGCATTTTTGAAAGTATTGTATTCATAGATTTCGGATCAATTTGCCCATTGTTAACCCGCTTCTCTTTAGTATAAAGCCTCTCACAGCTGGTTTACAAATACTCTATTACTTCCTCAAGACTTTATTTTGTGGTTCTGTTATCACAAGGGATCTTCTGAAGTGATCATATAGTTATAAAAACAAGCTATGCTGGGGACTAAAGTACAAAGAGGTGAAGCACTGATTAATAAAAACAAGGCAAGTCTGTGATTAGATCTTGGGTGCTTTAGGAGGAAAAAATGCCAGTATTTTCTCTGTGAATAGACATAAAGACGACAACTCAGCCTTCAGCAAAACTTTCTTACTTACTCTCACCTGCGGTGATGAGACATAGAATATATTTTAAGTGCAGGAAGGTTGAAGGTGAGCACATTTATTATTTTTAGAGAAGATAAGACAGAGCAGCAAACAGTTTCTTCTATGTAACCTAGTTTCTAATTTTCTCTGGAGAACAGTGGGTACCAGAATAAGGATGTGATTTAGGCTACAGAAATTATTCTTAACTCTGTTTTGAATGGTCCCAAAGAAAGATCTGCAGCTCATTTTTCTTTCTAAAATCACTGTACTGCAGAGCCCTGGAGGCTTTAAGTTCCAGGAGGAATAAAGGGATGACATCAGGAATGGTGCTGTACATCTCTAATTGCCACCTTGCTTTGAGTGTGGAGGGGGATGACTTCCCGTAGCCATACATAGTGTGTCCCAAAGTATTGAAAGACTTGGGAAATTGTAGCATGACTCTTACAATACCCGACACAGCTCCTGTAAGCTGGTGAATAGTGAATAGTATTTTCATACATAGCTTATTAGTTGTTTTTAATTATTCATACTGGTGCCCTTCCCAAGTTTTTGTATCTCCTGAGACGTGGTGCAGAGCCAAGGGAAACCATATCTGCCCAGCAAGTGAGCCTGGCAGATGGAGACTTGGGAATGCAGTATTGACTACTCAGCAAAATCACAAGAGCTTTATGTGCTAAGGAGTCGATTTAAATTCTTTCCGTTCACACAATAAGATTTGCTTTAAGGTGTTTTAAGAAAAAAAAAAAAAAAGTTATGTAGTTGATGTGCATGTTTCTAGCTTTCCTTTTGCAGGAATAAGGGTGTGTGTGTGTGTGTGTGCGCGTGTAAATGCCTCTACAAGGTGCACAGTTAACTGCCCCCTCTGTTCAATTCAGCAGGTTTCTTTCTTCTTTAGTCACATTCTTTACACTTTCCTCAGTTGAGATGCAATCGAATCATTCGGCTTTTGATGACAGTTTGAGTTTGGATTTTAAAACACCATCCACTAGCTGAAATGTCTTTAGTATCACCTGAAAGGCTTGTTTTCCCTCTTCTCTTCCTGTCATCTGAAAGGAAATGTACTGAGTGTTTTTCAGCTACTACTATAGAGCAAGGTCCTCTCTGCCTCAGGTAGGATGGGATTTAGTGAATGCAAGAACGGGACACTTTGTGTCTTCTGTCAGTCGTTCTCACCATCTTCCTTTTCTATGCCTATGATTTCTGTGTTTGAACTTTTTTCCTTCTTGCGATGTGTTGATCCCAGCTGGCGAGTGACCTCAGCCTCTCACTTCCTCTCCCCTCAGTAGGATGAGAGAGCAGCAGAAGAGCAGATACACAGAAGCTGACATTCTGGTCTACATACAAAGAGCTTATGAAGAGACCACAGAAGAATTTTGCAGGCTGATGGAGTTTTCGCCTACCTTTGTTTACTGGTTAAAATACGTTTAGCACAGGCCTTTTTCATTAATCATGCCTGCTACATTATGCTCTAGCACTCTATTAAGCAAGTGTTTTAAGTTCTAATTAAACGTCTTTGCTAAATGAAAGCCACTGTCTGTAAGCGCCTACTGTTATGAGCTGCTATTACAGTAAGTCACAGTTGCTTGCACAGTAACTTCTTGTTACCCAGTTACTATTACATTGTTATCCTGGTCCATTCAATTCGGTGTTGTCAGTAGCTGAACCGCTTATTGGCTGAAGAACAGCTATGGATTTGTTTCACTTCATAAAATGTGCTTTAATGGCACTGCTGATATTAATTGGACAGTCTGTGTTGGGACCAAGGGGAGCTGAAGTTCGCTATACTTCTGATAACCCTTTATTTGTAGAAACAGACTGTAAAGTTGCCTTTTTTTCCTGCCGATAGATTAATCATAGAATCATAGAATCATAGAATAGTAAGGGTTGGAAAAGACCTCAAGATCATCGAGTTCCAACCCCACTGCCATGGGCAGGGACACCTCCCACTAAACCATGCCATGCAAGGCTATGTCCAACCCCACCTTGAACGCTGCCAGGGATGAAGCATCCACAACCTCCCTGGGCAACCCATTCCAGGGCCCCACCACCCTCACAGTAAAGAATTTCGTCCTCATATCCAATCTAAACCTCCCCTGTTTAAGTTTAAACCCATTACCCCTTGTCCTCTCACCACAGTCCCTAATGAAGAGTCCCTCCCCCGCATCCCTATAGGCCCCCTTCAGGTATTGGAAGGCTGCTATGAGGTCTCCATGCAGCCTTCTCTTCTCCAGGCTGAACAAGATAACAGTAAAGAGAAAAATGTGAATAAGTGATGGACAGGGGAAGGTTTGTATGTACTGTGAAGATGGTCAGCAGTGCAAGTTCATAACTCTGTTCTGTCATTCTGTGTTAGATCATTTTAGTGCTTTTACCAAATTTTGTTTGTTATTTATCAGTGGAGCTCTATAGAAGATTTATTTAGAGAAGACAGGCTAAAAACCTTCATGCTCCACTTAAGGAGCTTTAAGAACGCTTTTCTGAGAGGGTTACTTAAGTTACACAGCTTAAGAGAGATCAGTTAGTTCTCCCATTTAGGCGAGTACAGCAAACTCATTGATGTTGCATCAACAAAGAGTTTGCTTCACCTGGCAATCAATAAATACCAAGTTAAATAGCAGGCTGGTTATAAACCATAATAAACCATGAGGCAGGCCTATGTAGTACCTCACTGATAGTATAGGTGTGTTGAAGTCAGTGAAATTTTGCTGCTGGAAATCTGCAGGTGAGGTAGTCCCTTTTTTTGGCATTTACCACAGCACAGTTAGTCTCAATTCCCCCACTTAAATAAAGACAGTTGGAAAGTTTGATTTCCCTGTAAGTGTCTTAACTACTTTGCCAGTTGTAAAATTTATTGTTATCATAGCAAAAATGACTGAAATACTTTTTCCCTATTGTTGTCATACTATGCACATAGCTTAACGTTGAAAGTGAAAACCTAGCAGATGGAACCATGGGAAAATCCTGTTTGACAATGACTAGTGCAAAACTTCTGGATTTTGTCAGCTGTCATACATCAACATAGTTTCACTGATACAATGGAACAATGCTCACAGACCTCCTGCTGAGGATTTGTCTGACCACTAGTTTATAATCAATGAAGTTTTGTGTGAGATGACAACTAAACAGTTCAGGAGACTAATAATGGGTAATGGAGCCTTTGATATTGCTTTAAATATGGCCTCCTTCTGCCATGACAAGATCTAATTGAACAGTGGGAAAGAGCTGTTGAGCCTAGCACTGCAGATCTCATCAGAAGGCTTTCAGTGTGTTTCCTTACTCTCAAAATACAAAGAAAGGACTGAATAGGCTTAGGCACTTCTCTATTCTTCTTACAAGTTCTAACAAAGCTAACAAAGCACCTGGGATCAGCAATAGAAGAGACAGCAGTTGTTCTGTTCATGTTTTGTTGTTAAAAAGCCAGTTCTAGCCTATTCCCTTATCACTAGCACTCTTTTAAAAAGGTACAGGAGGAAGAACCCTGCTCCAGGTTGGTATCCCTCACTTTTACCCCCTGTCATTTTAACCCAGAATGTGAAACACAGGTAACAAAAGTCAAATTTAGAGCAATTGTTTTCAACTTGTTTGTAGCCTAGTAATTTGCTACTTCAGTTTATGCCAGACCTAAAGGAAGCCTGTGTGTGCTTGAAAGTCTGCTTGTTTTGCAGCAGCATCATCTGGCATACTAAAAATAATAAAAAAATTACTACCTCTCCCACAGTAATAGATGTTGAAGTTTGACCTATTGCCTATCACAGTTCATTAATTTCCCTCAGATACCCTGTAGCTGAGCACAACAACCTGTGTTTCAGCTGAAGCACACTGTTTTTGGCTAAAGTGTAACTTCCTGAAAGGCACCCAATATTGTTCTTGAGACCATTGGAGCTCAAGAATCTCTTGATTCCTTTGGAGCTTGTTCCAGTGGTTTGCTTTCCTTATGGTTAAGAAACTGCTTAATTTGCTTGACTTCAGTTTTCAGCTCCCAGTTTTTGTTATACCTCTGTTGGACTAGAGAGCCCTTGTATTTTCTCCCTGTGAAGGTACTTACATGCTGTAATCAAGTCACCTTTCAATCTTTTTGATAAGCTACATAGATTGAGCTCTTTAAGTCACTTACAGTAAAGGTTGAGTGCTGCTACTAGCTCAAGTGTTCAAGCCTGTTGTGGTCAAAGAATACTAATTATTGACATTATAAATGGGCAATTCTTTGTGAGTCTTACAAACAACTCTCTACTGATGAGTTTCATAATGCAGACTGAAATACCTATAAGCAGGTTATCTATAATTACGCATATACTCAAGGAGACAGAGGCTGCCACTTCTTCATTTTGAAGTGAGCTATATAAGGGAAGGATATTTAGTGAAAAAAAATGAGAATTAGGGGCTCTACAGTATCATTATTCCCTTTTTTAATTTAAATGCTTGTATCTGTCCTAGCATTTCCTCTTCTTAATTTTTTTAATGCTGTTTTCTGATAAGACCAAACTGATGGCATAATTACTAGGTAGAAATTGTAGGTATCAAGCACCTCCTTGAAATCACCTCCTGTCAGTTTCCGTGCAAGCTTGACTAACTGTGAATATATTTAAGATTGACAGATTGTTCAGCTTTTCATGTTTCTGCACCTCTTCAAAAAATTTGGTGGCAAAACATCCCAGGCCATACAGAAACAAGTATACTTGTTTCACTGCTTCAGTATAAAGGTGCTGTGTCTGATTTTATTTCTACAGTAATTAGCAAACTACCCTTAAGTTATCCTTGATCATGAGCAAATCCTAGAGGAATTTATTTTTGTTTGTGATCTGAACGCGAGCGTGAGTAATTATCTCCCTAAGTTTTGGCTTTGTGACTACCTTAAAGTATAAACTAACTCACTTATCATCAATCTGGCAAAGTCTTTATGATCAGCATCTTGAGGAAATACAGAAAGTCAGTCTTGAACCTGTGTATGCTGCTTGGTTCTCTCCTCTGTGTTGAATATGTTTGTGCAGAGTCTCTGATACGGGAACAGCCATTCACATTGGGGTTTATTTATTCCCTTGTTCTAATCACTTGCGCTCACAGAACCAAAACACATAATGTTACTGGACTTCTATGTGGAAGATTTCTCTTTTCACTCTAGTCTATTGCTGTCATTTGTCAGCACCAACCTCTTCATTGTCAGCATTGTCAAACCTGGCAACACCTGAAGCAGGGGGAGAAATGGACAGACTCAAAATGAAATGTCTTCACATTTGCTTTTAGTAATGTCAGTTCCTCACCACACTTGGTATTTCAGGCTTGCCTGTGACAATGTTGCCATTAATATTGGAAAGCAGAAACTTTTGAACAACTGGACTGATTCAGTGCAGTTCCACCTAGTGCAGAACAAGACCTGTGTGGATACAGTCCGCACAACTTTATTCTGCTTACATGTGTGGCAATGGTGTGAAGCAAAATGCCGGGCAGGATTACAGTATCAAACCGTGGTGAGGATGTTAGCTTGCTTTTTGGCTGACTGCCCTACAGGGGTTAGTAGGAGGGTGCAAACACACTCTGGTTTATTATTAAGATCAAATTCAAACCAGAATTAGGGTCAATAATGAGCTTTAGATTGTGGTGACTAATGATAAAGAACAAATTTTCTCTCTCAAATGAGAAGTTTGGAGGGGATGCAAATATCATGCTATTTTTATTATCTGCATTAAATGAGCTAGTGAGTGACCTGTGTGTGGTTTTCGGTGTCCATGCTGGGACAACTTCTCATCCCCTAAGTTAGAGAGCAAGATGCAGGCTGAAACCACAGTGTTTGCGTGGAACTGGCACCAGTATGGTGCTGAGAGGGTGCTGTTCCCTAGAGACAAAGCCTCCACTAATGGGCCAGCTCTGCAACCATCCCTCTTTCAGGCAGGCAATTGCACATACGGTATCATCTTTGCCAGATTCTTTATAAGACAGCCAGCTAAGCCTAGTAAATGCTCACTACTTTCTAGAGTTTTATTTTGATATTTTGATTAAAGTTTCAGTTGATGGGATCCTGTGATTAAATAAGCAACTTTATTCTGCCCATTTTTCTTCTGTTTTTCCAAGTATACAAGTATAACTGTGACTGCATCATCAATAAGCTGTTCTGGTGTTCATTTCAGTCTGCAGAGAAGTATGTTTGTGAGCAGAGTGTACCCTAAAGATACAAAAGCCACACACAAATGAAAAAGGAATACAATACATTATCATTAAAAAGATTTCCATGACTAGTTGAAATATCATTATTCTTTTGTAAGTGGTTCTATGATTTTTGAACATTTGGGATTGCCTTAGCTGATGCTATAATAATTTCTATTTGAACCAAATGTCAGGTCTTTTATGAGGCATGACACTTGTTGTTTCCGTTCTTTGTTACAGCCTTTTGAATCTCCTTGATGTTTCTCTAGTAGTATATAGAATACTTTCAGGTCCAAATCATTCAGTGAGAGACTAAAGTAATTATGTTTTTTTTCCAAAAATGTATTAAGTATGCTTTCTTGACATTTCCAGATTTCTTCCTTCGTCTATGATGTTGATATTCTGCATGTAGTTTGCAATAGTCTGGGGAGTCTTTATGTCTTCAAATCACTATTGAAAATGACAATGCTATGTATTCTCTTCCTAAACGAGGCTTTAGTGTGTGTACATATGCACAAAGAATAGTACTGAGACATGACATATATATTTATTTTTTCCTTGAAGAAAAATATTACCTGAGAGTCAAGAAGCCAGAGAAGGGCATTTGGCCAGGAAAAAAAAAAAAAAAAAAAAAAAAAAAAAAGGAAAAAGGATTGAGAGATCTTTGACAGAAATAGTTTAACCATGATCAATATGATGGCTGAATTTATTGATGGAGTAGAACAATGTTTCACTTGCATACTTGGGAACAGGTGAAGGAGCAAGTTAACAGAACAAACTGGGAGGATGAGAAGACCACATCTATCTGCTTTCATGTCTGTTTAGAGGGTACAAGT
Organism: Amazona ochrocephala; assembly: GCA_039720435.1. Taxonomy (NCBI): domain Eukaryota; kingdom Metazoa; phylum Chordata; class Aves; order Psittaciformes; family Psittacidae; genus Amazona; species Amazona ochrocephala. Next base: position 78,982,101 of record CM077878.1, read on the forward strand.
CCAAAAAGACATAGTATTTGATTTGGAGAAGCGCTTTTCTCAGGCACACAAATAAATAGTTCCTGACATGAATGATTTAACAGGACACAATGCAGTGGTGAATCCCCCAGAGGAAGGAAGCACATTTCACATTTTCCTTCAGTTTTAGGGTGGGAAGACAGATGAAGCTGAGCATTTAGCCAGTAGAGGCTTCTAAGTGTGTAAGGGGATGAGAACCCAAGGACTGTGAGAGGAAAAGCCTGGAAGTGTTGTGCTTTAAAACAAATTTTAAGCAGAAACTCAGCTGTGTCAGAACAGTAGGTGAAAAACTGAGAGCTGAACTAAACCCTCAAACTTTAATATAGGTGGACCTGTCTGCTAATAATGACAAGTGACTCCAACAGAAGTTGGGATTTACAGTATTTAATCACTCTGCAGAGTGATCTGGGCCAAAAAGGGTTAACAGTGCCAAGACAGAGAAGCCTAGTTAACAATCCTTTTCATTAGATTTTTCCAGAAGACTGATGGTTGCAGACAGTTTGAGTTGCCCTTTCTTGCATTCGTTGTCAGTTGTCTACATCATTTATAACTTCTGTCAAAAGTAAGCCTCAGTTAAAACCCTATCTTGCTTAATGTCTGGGTTAACAAGATCTGCTTCCCCCACTTTGCCTGGATGCTCTGCACAACTTGCCAATGTGATCTCTAGGTTGATTTAAGAATCTTAAAGTTTTGTCCCTATGGTGCCTCTGAGGCAGATATGTGTTTCACTCATTTTTGAACTTCATACAAATTATATAGGAAATCTCTGATTTTACTCAGTTTTCCAGGGCTAAGCCCAGGATTAGCCACAGCAAGAAAGTCCACGTACTGCAACAAAGACCTCTTACAGGCATATGACAACCAGGTCTCTTTCTTTTGCTTGGTGAGCCAGTCTCTGCTTTGGTAATCTTCTCGCCATGCGAATGCATAATTTCTTTTTGTTAGGCTTATGGTCTAGGCCGTGGTGAGTAGGTTGTGTCTTCTCTCTTGCGAAGTGATTCAGGACAATGAGTGGGGATGGTAAAACCTGAATTGGTGATCAAAGGAGTTTCCGCAGGTGCCTTGCCAAATGGGTATACGTACCCTGACTGGATCCTTTTTCGGAGGACGCAAGCTGCCCTCTATTGGCCAGAGGGCGAAATTTGGCCCTTTTCCTCTCGTGTATGAGGGATTGAGTGAGGCTGACATTGTTTCTCTCTCAGAAAATGCAGATATGTGGTTTTTAATAGGCTGCTACATTGAGAAGTGGCATGAAATTTGTCTGAAGATAAATAAACAGGAAGATGCCACTTTCACACTGTTTAAAATATTTATCTGATTTTTCAGCCTTTTTTCAAGAGTGATAGAAGAATTCCAATTTTCAATTAGAAGGATTTTCTATTGTGTGCACTTCTGTGTTAATTTTATCCATGTGGATAGGAATCCAGGAACACGAGCAAAACTTAGAGAGTGAATTCTGTGCTGGACCAGTAAATGTATACAAGTGTATGAGCACTGTTGGCAGTGATTACATACAGTACGGGGGTAAACCTGAGCACAAAACAAATCTGAGGACATCAGGAATAGAGACCTTTTCATGCTATGAACTGTATTTCAGTAATTTACTGTTCTTGTTGCTTTAAATTGCCTCCCTGTTAGCAGCATTTGGTGACATCCCAACTGAATACTGCAGCAGCTGGTAGCTCTGGAAGTGCTGTGTGAAATCTTCACATTTATTGATCTTTGCAGGGGAAGCTACAATTTGCAGGAGTTTATGGAGCCTTGCAAAGTAAGCAGAACTGCTAGACTCAAATGTTTGTGTGTGATGTGGTCCAAGCCCAATAAATATTACTATTTGATTCAACTTTATGCTCCTATAAATTGCACTCTTTTCTTGATGCGTTGTAGTGGTGGAAAACCCAGGTAGTGACATGACTAAATAAACGTAAATTCATGCTACTCTGTCCAAATGCATAATGAACCTATGTTACCCTGTTATGCCCCATGTTTCTCTCATGATTTGAGGTAATCTTTAACAGTGGGAAAAGGTCCGTTCCAGTATGTTTCTATCTATACCTGCCCAGACTTCTTTTCTAGATGACAGACAATAGCCAAACATCGGCCAAGAGAGTTTTGGAATTTAGATTATTGTTCTGGCAGCTTGAGGACTCCAAAGTGATAAAATATGCCCCCTACATGATCCGAGGAAAATGGCAGATTCCTGAACAAATTAGAAATGCTCCAGCTGCTTTGTGTTTGCTTAAAATGGTCACCCTGCCTTGATACCTCTGCTTATCTGTCAGTAACTACCTGGGATGATTTTTCTGATGCTCAATTTCTGTGCATTTGATCTGCTTATATTTGGTGTTATGGTGGTGAGTTTTTTTGCTCTTAAAATTTCCTTGCAAACTGATATTGCCCAGCAAAGAGTGGTGAATGGGCTTGGAAAGATACAGGTGAATTATAATTAGAGAAGGTCTCCAGGTTTTACTGACAAATGCTGTGTTTCAAGTGTATAACATGCAGACTTCACTAAAATATTTCTGTCTTATGCACCTAAATTGCTTGCAAGTATTGCACAGTAGGAAGTAGTTGTTGCTATAGAAGCACTGGAGCTACTGACAGTGCTGGCAGCAGGAACAGCAGCAACAGCAGAAGGTACATGGTTATCTTATGGGTTTGGCAATGACAGTTTGCATTTTATATCCTATTACTTCTCATTGCATTGGGAAAACAACAGCAAAAAAAAAAAGGAAGGGAAGGAAACAGGGGAAGGGAAAGAAAGGGAAGGAAAAGAAAAAGGAGAGGAGAGGAAAGTCTTATTTATTTTGATTTATTATTTTTGGATTTACAAATATGATCTGAACTCATCACAGGTGGAGCAAATTAGCTGAATTTGCAAAATAACGACAGGGTGATATTCCTAAAGATTTGGATTTCCTCAGAACTGTTTACAAATAACTGGCCAATAATTCTGAAAAAGATGAAAGTCAAACAGCTCCAATAGGAACTGGAGTTGTAGGGCTGTAGAGGAACAAGAGAAGAAAGAAACCTCTATAACAGAAGAACTGCCTTCAGTCATAAAGAACATTGGATGGATCTGCATATACACAAGAACTTACACAGAAGAAAATCACTCTTTAGTTTGTAGTCCTGTGCCATGGCTGCCTCAAAAATTGTGTCTCTCATGTGGGAGAAATCAGTGTTCAAGAGCTTTAAATACTTCTCTTCAAGAGAGGGGTACTTGCATGTCAGCAATAAGGGGTGGGAACGGTACTCTAAAGGAGCAGTTAAGATCCTGTGACTACTCTTCCAATTCCAAGAAACAGTCCCAGGAAGCCACTCTGTTTTTCAAACACACATGAAGCAGGAAGGTGCTTTCCTTCCCCAAAATTTTGTTATGGTCTTTAATTCCTGGCTGTGACTTTCTTCTGTACTTCTGCATCCAGCCAACTGCCTCTCTGCTCCACCTCCCTGGCTCATCTCCAGGGCAGAGCTTCTGCCCAGCCTACTAGCCTAAGCAGGACCCTTGTGCAGCATTGCTCTCACTTCTTTTCTTTCCATAGGGTATGAGCAAGAGAGGGCAGTGAGGGCTCTTGTCTCCTGCTATCCAGATCTGAGGGATTTTTCCTGCCTACTGTCCTGTATGGCTGAGGAGGAGCCCCAGCCTGAGAGCAGTCTGTGTGCATGACCAGTTTTAGGGCACTGCACACAGCAGGAGAAAGCACTGAGCATTTAGCAATACTGAGGAGTTCACACTTCCACAGATTAGAGTCTGTTCCTAATTTTGAATTTAACAATAATGTTTGAGAGCATCCAAAATGCTGTGCATTTGTTCTTCATTAGTTTCAAAGAGTGAGGCATTAGTGTCACTCAGAATTTTGTGCCTTTCTTTTTCTTCCATTTTTTTTCCTCTTTTTTTTTTTTTTTTTAATGTGAGAGTGGAGACACTGTGAATACTGAGCCTGAATAAAAACCCATCCAGAGCAACAGCCTTAGTGGAAGCTCAGAGTAGGCAGATAGTGATCATTATGTTATATGTTCTCCTAGCCTCAAGCCATGTAGACCAGGAAATTTTTAAGCAACAGGTAATGGTTTTGTATTTAGTACCCCCAGACTGAGTATTCTTCCATGATGTTCTCCAGATGACTTCCAAATCCATGTACATGTATGAATCACAATGCTGCAAGCAGGTCCAAGTTATCAATATGTGCTATGGGGCAAAATCATAGAATCACAGAATCAATTAGGTTGGAAAAGACCTTTAAGATCAAGTCCAACTGCTAAATGCTGCCTCCAGTTTGTCTGAGCCTAATGACTGCAGGAAGGCATTTATTTGATTCCTCCTAATTTTTGTGGCAGAAGAGACCAAAATGTCATGATGAAAGTTATGTCTGCGGTGAGCTCTATAGCAATGAGTAAGCAAAAGATAATGATCTGAGGATTTTGTGTGGTGGAAGAGGATTTGATACTTGTCAGTATCTTAACTGTGTGTATACTGTGTATCTCTGTGTGTATCTGAATTGTATATATCCAAACTGCGGTGGACTTTGCCATTGCAACGTAACCTTGCAGGTGGCTCCAAATAAATATAAACCCCATCTTTCAGAACACCTTAATCTTGTGTCCTGACAAATACCACCACACATAGTTCTGTATAGGTCAGATGAGAATTAAAGGCTACTGAAGTTTACCAAACCCTTTTCCATCCATTAAGTTGTAAATAAGCTTAATATAGAACAGCTGTTTAAGATACCTTAGTTTCATTCTGTGAGTGTCTTGCAAGGGTTAAATGACAGCATAAATGCAATTCTACCCTTGAAAATATTTTCCATTAGTGGAAAAAATACCCAAGATGAATTACACACACACACACACACGCGCGCACACACACACACACACACACACACCCTTTTTTTTTTTTCCTTTCATTGGAACCTACCTGAACAAGGATTCATTATTGTTAATGGGATTTTCTTTTTCTTTAGTATCACTAAATAAACTCTGCTCAGATCACAACAGCAACAAAAAATGGAGCCAGAAGGGACAATCCTATTCTAGTGGAGGATATCACTAATGTAAATAGTCTGCTTGAAAACATTATATATCTTTTCCAAACTATTAGAAACACTGTGAGCATTTCAGATATAATACCATGCAGTTAACAAAATGCCTAGGAAAAAAATGAATTTGTTTGCTAAAGCAGAAAAAAAAAGCCTTATACACAATAATAAAAATGAAGCTTCTAAGTGAATAGTACACAGCTCATTAGAAAGAATAAACTCCCAGGGTCCCTGAAGGTAAAATACAATAGAATGTAGCCTATTTAAAACTTCATTCAATGAATATGACTTTTGCATACTAAAGCAAACCATATTTCATAACACAATGGATTATTTTAAATGACTTTTTTTTCTACTGTTTAATGTTCTTATTATATAAGCTGCATTTTCCACTGAACTATCTTTAAGAAATCATATTTTGTAAATATGCTTTGCTAAGGAGTGCATTTAAAATGAACCATCAGGCAGTAGTGAGACTTCTCTATTCTTAATCAAACATATAAATATTTGGTGATGTATTTAAGGTATAAAGTCTCCCTGTAGTATGCTGTGGTTATTTACAGCTGCCATGTTAAAAGACAAGTATTTCAAAATTATGTAGAGAAGCTGCTGAGAAACAGTGGGCTGTATGGAAAAATGATGACACACTGATATGCCAATACTTAACTGAATTGCTACAGTTTTACTAGGTATTGTCTTTTTAATATTTATCATGGACCACTTTATTCAGCTTTGCTTTCAGGCTACCTATATGTTCAGAGGACTTAGGAGAGGAGATGACTAAAAGAATAACATTTTCATTTGAAAGCAGGCAAAGCAATAGAAGAAATTTGTAGTTAGTCTAGAGCACAGAAGGAAGTCTCATGTCCCTCATAGCATCCATAAAAGAATGACCCTTCCTGAAAGTGTTCTTGCTTAATCAGTAGTTTGCACCCAATTCAGAATTGTTATTCCGATAGCATTGTTGACAAGATCACAGAAAAGCTGAGGCTTTTCTTTAGTGCTGCCAGGCAGGAAGGATGGGAATGATCAAAGGCATTTAAAGGCACAGCCCCCATTGGCAGACGGGTGAGTACTGAAAGGTATAAGATTAAGGCAGTGTCCTTCTTGTAAAGTCTCTTCCAGCTGATGTACAGTAGCTAATGCTGACTGCGCCAGGTGAAGTGTATTTGCTGCTCCTTTGAGTTGCAATTCAGGTTAGTTGACATGACATACTATGAGTGTGGACTCCTGACGTGTCTAGGGAAACTGTTCTGTGTAAGCAAGTACTGTGCGCTGTGTAGCCAAACTTCAAGCTCAGTTCTGCTGTTCAGACTTACTTTGGATAAAGAAAGCACACATTCTGAGGCCTAGTTTGGATAATAATGGTATACAACTGTAATTCAGTGAGAAAGCATATCATTCATTAACTTTGTGAGTAGTCTGGAATATTACTGAGTGTCCAGATGTGCTGAGCAGAAGTGTTCTTCAGCAATTCTGACAAGCTTTCCCCAATAAGAAACCTGTGATCTTTCCTGTTAGCATTATTGAAGTCTAAATCATTTGAGAGTTGAAGTACTTTAGAAAGCTTTAGACTGTGTTACGACTTTAAGCAAACAAAGAAAAGAATCTTTTTCACCTAGCATAGGAGGGTCTGTACACCTCAGCAATGGTCACAGATGGGTGTATGATGCAGCAAGGAAAGGAGGATTTTCAGTTAACCAATTTTTAGGTAGCATTTAAGGTGCTCTATCTTTAAAGGCCCATCTTATGTAATTACACGCAGGGATTTTGAGATGAAAATTGAGGAAAATTCTTGTTAACAGTGGATGATACATGCTTTCCTTGACTTTGGTTTATCAGAGCTTATGGTCAGTGATTTCCGCATTTTCTGTCCCAGACTGCTTTCTATGCTGCTGTAGGAAGGAGGTTTGAGTAAACAGTATGATACAAGAATGAACTAAGGTGAGAAGTGGTTTTAAATCTGGAGAAAGTTACAGCTTGAATGTGCATGTTTCAGTGCATTACTGTGGCTATTGGGTATTAAAATGCAAACTGTGCATTTTATGAGCAATATGCTTCCATATTGTATACATACCTAAAACTAAGTAGTGGGTAGTTTAAAAGCTTTGACTTAAATGTAATTTCTTATAGATCGCTCGGTTTTTTTTTTTTCCTGTAACAATGGTGAGATTGAACCCAAGGACTCTGGTGTCCTATTTCTTTGCAGAAAAAGCACTGGTTTTATATTCTTTGCTGCTCCTCCCCACCAGCAAACCAAAGATGATGTAGAGCATCTCTCAGGTGGCCACACATTGTCTGTTCCTACTTAGAACTTGGACATTTCTTCTCATGATACCAGAAACAGTGTCAACCTCTGGTAATGACAAGATTTGGAAGAAAATGCCTTTCCATCAGACTATATCCAACTTAATTTCACAGGTCATACTGACCATCATATTATCACAGAAACATAGAACAGTTAGGGTTGGAAAGGACTTACAGATCTAGTTCCAAAACCCTACCATGGGCTGGGACGCCTCACACTCTGTCCAACGTGGCCTTGAACATTTCCAGGGATGGAGCATTTACCACTTCTTTGGGCAACCTGTTCCAGTGCCTCACCACCCTCACAGTAAAGAATTTCTTACTTATATCCAATCTAAACTTCCCCTGTTTAAGTTTGATCTCATTACCTCTTGTCCTATTGCTACAGTCCCTAGTGAAGAATCCCTCCCCAGCATCCTTATAGGCCCCCTTCAGATACTGGAAGGCTGCTATGAGGTCTCCACGCAGCCTTCTCTTCTCCAGGCTGAACAGCCCCAACTTTCTCAGTCTCTTTTCATACCGGAGGTGCTCCAGTCCCCTGATCATCCTCGTGGCCCTCCTCTGGACTTGCTCCAACATCTCCATGTGCTTTTTATAATGAGGATACCAGAACTGCACACAATACTCCAAGTGAGGTCACATGAGAGCAGAGTAGAGGGGCAGGATCACCTCTGTTGACCTGCTGGTCATGCTTCTTTTGATGCAGCCCAGGATATGGTTGGCTTTCTGGGCTGCAAGCGCACACTGCTAGCTCACGTTCAGTTTCTCATTGACCAACTCCCCCAGGTCCTTCTCCACAGGGCTGCCCTGAATCACTTCTCTGCTCAACCTGTAGCTGTGCCTGGGATTGCTTCGACTCAGGTGTAGGACCTTTTGCTTTTCATTGTTGAACTTCAAGAGGTTAGCACTGGCCCATCTCTCAAGTGTGGCAAGGTCCCTCTGGATGACATCCCTTCCCTCCAGGGTATCAACTGAACCACACTACCCAGCCACCAGTACAGTCTGCTCACTGGGGGATGTGAAACTAGTGTATGACATTTAATTTGTTAGAGGAAAAAATGGTAGGGCTTCCCAGCATTTTAAAATTCTCATTCTTAATATTTTTAATCCAAGAAGTATTGTAGGAATACTAAAAGTTTTAAAGCAATTTATTTCAGGAGAATAAGAAAAAAATGAAGGAATGGTGGAGATCTGTTTTGTTGTTAATTTTTTATTACCAAAATTTTACATAGAATACGAAGAGAGTATATTCCTCTCAGTTGAGTAGGAGAATGTTGTGATTTAAGTCCAGTCAGCTACATAGCTCGCTTGCTCACTCCCCCCTCTTTCTTCCCCTGCGCACCAGGGCGTTAGGGAGGAGAATTGAAAGAATGTAACTCCCACGGGTTTAGGTAAGAACAGCCCAGTAACTAAGGTATAACAGAAAACACTACTGCTACCACCAAGAATAATAATGATATGGGAAATAACAAGGGAAGAGAATACAACCGCTCACCACCGATACCCAGCCGGATCCAGCAGTGAACTAACCCTTCCAGGTCCCTGCCCCTTGTTTTTACATCCTGGGCATGACGTGCTGTGGTATGGAATATCTCTTTGGCTAGTTTGGGTCAGGTGTCCTGTCTCTGTTTCCTCCTGGCTTCCCCTCTTCCTTGGCAGAGCATGAGACTCAGAAAGTCCTTAGTCAGACTAAACATTACTGCAACAACTAAAAAAGTCGGTGTTATCAGTGCTGTTCCCTAGCCGAAAGTCAAAAACACAGTGCTGCAGCAGCTACTAAGAAGGAGAAAAATGACTGCTACTGCTGAACCCATGACAGATAACAAATATTCAAACATAGGCAAAGATTGAAAAATGTCTTAGAAAGGGTGACAGATATGCTATGAAAATTATGTTTTCAGTTACATTCATTATTTGTAAGTATAATTTATATGCTAGATGTGCTCCTATGTAATTACTATTGTTATCTGGTAAGCTTGTAGACTATGCAATAAGTATGATTTATTAGGCACTACTCATATATTTAGTAGTCCAAATCTCTGGTCACCATCAAAGAATTGGGCTGTTCTTTTTTCTGCTTTCTAAGTCATTGTATTTCACCAGAAAATAAGTGTGAGATTTTTTCCTGTGAACAGTCTGTGTGAGATATGGCTAAAACAACTAAAATTCATGGTCATTTATTAGTCTTTTGTAACTTATGTGTTTAACACTGGATGTTCTCAGTTCATTCCGCTATCCAAAAGGTAGTCATGTGCCACTGTAAGATGATGTGTTTGGCTGAGCTGAAGGGTTTGGATGTAAAATTTTGTCTGTTTTTCATGTAAAACATTATCTGCAGTTTCTTTACAAGGGAGTTTCTACACTATATGCATGTCCATGCCTTACGACTGAACTAGCTGACTGCAAGTAAATCTACGAGACATCAGCCTAGTCCCCATGCTATGGCAAGATGGCAACATAAGCACAGTACTCTGCTCAAGTTAAGTTGGTGTTGGGTTAGAGATTCTGTTTAACTCATTTGTGACTCCCTGTGTGTGACTAATACAGTCATTGTTTTCACACCATCATATACTATTGGACTTCTAACACATAAACCTGAGCACTTTGAGCTGGCATATGTATATATGCAGAAGTTTTCTTCTGACTTCCTAGAGAGGAGGAGGGTAGACCTGTTGCAGGTGTCTGCTCCGTATTGGTACACCAGGGGACAATATGAATTTTAGGAACTGGACATGCTGAGGTGGGTAGAAACCTGCCCAGCATGCAGGTTTGCCACTGATTTCAGAGACTGTGTGCTTTGGCTAAAAGAGTTTGAATTGATGAGCTGTTCAGTTCCTTGGAGCTGCTTGCCCCTGCTAAAGCTTGTGTATAAAAGTGGTGTGGGACCAGAATGTTTAGTAAATATTTAATTAACTGCAATGTTATTAGAGTGCAATGAGTAACTGCAACTTATCTTTTAGCTTCCACTTCCGTCACTCCCTCTGAAGCGTGGAAGAGGCAAATTGGGATAAAGAGCCATGCAAGTTTTGTCAGCAAGACTAGCTGTGGCTTTTAAATATATTGTCTACACCCTAAGGGAAGCCTATAAAAACTTGAACGTGAAATCATTACACTGTTTTGTCATGCCCAAATGACAATAACAACCATGAAACCTTTTCTGTAAAATGTCTTTACATAGGCTAACTCGATTTGCAATGATTTAAATACTGAAACAAATTCCCTCTATTTCCATCATTTAAACAAAATGACAATGTATTGGCACCATCACTGCCTCATCTTACTATAAATCAGAGAAATGAACAATCTGTCAAGTTCCTTATCTGTGTTCTTTTTAATCTTGTACAGTATGTGCATCTCTAGAAGAAAAAAAGTCATAAGTACTTCTGTACTCCCTCCCTGTTTGACTGGTTTTTATGTCCTTGTTACAGCAAAAGCTCTAGGAAACTAGGACAATCTCATGGGTAGACGAGTGAACTTACTGGTGAAGGAAAATCTGGAAAGGTAAAGCAGTAATGGCAATGTTCATCTGGCAGTACTGGTAATAAGAAAGTATAATGTGTATGACTGAAGATACTTCCTAAAAGAAATGATGTTATAAACCCCAGCTCACACCAGTACAGGACAAAAAACAGTTCTGTGAGGTGACCATTGGCCAGCCTTACAAATAAACAAGACTCTTCTCTCTGAATATTCCTGTTGTTTTCAACAGAGAATATGTGGGAAGTAACAAGCTAATGTTCTGTGCCAAGACACTGGTCAAGTGAGAAAATATGACTCAGCTAAAAAGCTCACTTAAAAATTGAATTTGAATTTAGATTTACCTAAGCTGTTTAGATTTACTAAATTACTTCAGCTGATTTAGATAGAGAGGAGCCAAATATGACTTGCACAGCATTCAGTAGCATATAAACCGTATGTATTGATGGATTGTTTCTATTAATAAATGGGTGTTTGTTTTTGTTTTCCATAATGATATTTACATATGATACTGTGCTTTAAATAGAAGAAGAATAGTACTGAATTTTGCATATAAATATACATATAAGCTCTATATAAAGTTAACTGAGAAATCTTATAGAAAGTAGTCTATCACATCTACAGTAATAATCTCTTCTATTGCCTTTGCTGAGATGTTCACAGTGTGACTCAAAGGTGTCTGTTCAAATAATGAGGATGAAGCCTCATGATTTCCAGGAAGCAACAAGTATGCTCTGTCTTCTTTCTTTTTTTTTTTTAAGTCCAGTGGAGATGAACAACAACACGCATAAAGTAATCAAGGTGTTATTATTCCTGAATTCTATTGGTATGTGGAAAATAGATCCAGAATGTATCTGTACCAGTGTGAAAGTGGCAGAATAGAGGTAAGCATGTTACAAGATGATCAAGAGAGCAAAGGGAGAAAATAAGAGAGGTATTGAGGTTGATTTTTGCACTTCTTCCCAATAGGTTGCTCTTCTAAAATATATTGGAAGAAATTACATCATAACACCTGACTTTTTGGCTTATTATTTATTCTCTGATAATTGCAGAGTACAATTCTTAGCATCCTACTTTTATCTGGCTTACATATGATATTTCCTCTGTCCCCTTTTGCTGCATGCAAAGCATACAAAGTGGCACAGTTAAAATAATTGTGCTGTATGGAGTCATGTTGTTGTAAAGGGCTACCCTGTACATGCTGTGGAGAAGTGGGAGAAGAGATTCTATAGTTCCAGGATTCTGTAGGAAAATGGACTGCACTAAGTTAATTGTATAGACTTGCTGATAGAAACCATGGTATTTATTAGCCACAACAAAATGTAGCAATTTATCTGCTCCAGGGTCACATGGGGGCACATAAAGACACTGACGACACAGACTAACAGCTGAAAATATTGGGTGATATACTGGGCTTGCACGGCAAGGTTTTGGTGGTGGGGAGGCAACAGGGGTGGCTTCTGTGAGAAGCTGCTAGAAGCTTCTCCTATGTCCAGCACGGCCAATGCCAGCTGGCTACAAGACAGACCCATTGCTGGCCAAGTCCAAGCCCATTAGTGGTGGTGATAACATCTCTGGGATAACATGCTTAAGAAGAAGGAAGGAAATGTTACTGAGCAGGAGGAATTGCAGCTGAAGAGAGGAGTGGGAAAATGTGAGATCAACAGCTCTGCAGACACCATGGTCTGTGAAGAGGAAGGAAGAGGAGGTGCTCCAGGCGCCTGACCAGAGTTTCCCTGTTGTGTAGACCATGGTGAGGCAGGCTGTCCCCCTGTAGCCCATGGAAGTCCATGCTGGAGCAGATACTCATCTGCAGCCCATGGAGGACCCCACGCCAGAGCAGGGAGATGCCCAAAGTAGGCTGTGACCCTGTGTGAAGCCTGGGCTGGAGCAGGCTCCTAGCAGGACCTCTGGACCCATGGAGAAAGAAGCCCACATTGGAGCAGGTTTGCTGCAGGACTGGTGACCGTGCAGAGGATTCACATTGGAGCAGTCTGTTCCTGAAGGATTGCACCCATGGAGGAACCCATGCTGGAGCAGTCTGTTCCTGAAGGATGCACCTCATAGAAGGGACCCACACTGGATCAGGGGAAGAGTGTGAGGAGTCCTCCCCTGGGGAGGAAGGAGCAGCCGAAATAACATGTGAGGAACTGACACCCCCCCCACACCCCCCATTCCCTATCCTCCTGCACCACTGGGCAGGAAGAGGTAGAGAAATTTGTGAGTGAAGTTAAACTGGGGAAAAGAGGGTGGTGGGAGAAGGTGTTTTTAAGATTTTGTTTTGTTTCTCATTATCCTACTCTGATTTGATTGGTGATAAATTAAACTTCTTTCCCCAAGTTGAGTGTATTTTGTCCATGATGGTAATTAGTGACTGATGTCTCCCTGTCCTTATCTTAACCCAGAAGCCTTTTGTTATCTCTGTGCCCTGTCCATTTGAGGAAGGGAGTGATAGAGCAGCTTTGATGGGCACCTGGCATAAAACCAGGGTCAACCCTCCACAAATGCATAGGACAGTTTGGACACTTGACAGCAAAAATAGTTTCTTCTGTATCATAAAAAAAAAAATATCAAAGATGTGAATTTCAGCTTAGGAATGCAAGTCTGGCACATATATATCTAGAATGAGAAATAAATGGTCAAAGATCTGACAACTGCAGTAGTAAACACATGGACAGATAATGGAGCAGTATCTTACAGGAAATGATCAACCTAGTGAAATGGTGCAGGGACTCACTAGTATAAATAACACTTCATGATTATTTATTGAAAGAAAGTGTCATCTCAGATTTTTTCTCAGAATCAAATCTTCCTTCAATTACATACTGTGCTAATGTGCAATGGTTATTGTTGCAAAGGGCTTAAAATCTGCCTAAAAGCAAGATTTAATAGAAGGAATTACTGAACATACAGAAGGAAGATAAAACTAACATGAAACTGCACAACCTGTAAAAAAAGTACACAAAGACAGAGCATAGAGAATGTAGCTCTATAACATTATCCGCAATTGACTGTGTTCTACTTATATTTCTCACCAAGTTGTTACTATTGTTTAATTTTAGTCTGGCTTTTTCCCTTCCCTCTGCCTCCCTCTAATCCCTTTCCTGCTCCCTTTACATCCTGCCATCCTTCTCTCTCCCCCCATCACCCTCCAGCTTTCCTTTCCTTTCCTTTCCTTTCCTTTCCTTTCCTTTCCTTTCCTTTCCTTTCCTTTCCTTTCCTTTCCTTTCCTTTCCTTTCCTTTCCTTTCCTTTCCTTTCCTTTCCTTTCCTTTCCTTTCCTTTCCTTTCCTTTCCTTTCCTTTCCTTTCCTTTCCTTTCCTTTCCTTTCCCTTTCCTTTCCTTTCTCTTTCCCCTTTCCCCTTTCCCCTTTCCCCTTTCCCCTTTCCCCTTTCCCCTTTCCCCTTTCCCCTTTCCCCCTTCCCCTTTCCCCCTTCCCCTTTCCCCCTTCCCCTTTCCCCCTTTCACCTTTCCGCATTCCCCTTTCCCCATTCCCCCTTTCCTTTTCCTTTCTTCTTCCCCTTTTCCTTTCTTCTTCCCCTTTTCCTTTCTTCTTCCCCTTTTCCTTTCTTCTTCTTCTCCTTTTCTTTTTCCCCTCAGCCATTGCCCTTCCATTTCCACTTCTCCATTCTATGTTTGATTGGGGGTTTTTTGGTTTGTCTTTTTGTTTTCTCTGATTGTTTTTTGTTTGTTTGTGTTTTAAAGAGACTGGAATATCTTTTGGCTCAATTTTTCTTGGAATAATTATGTTGACTTTTTCCTTTACATCAAAATGTTTTCTTTTCTGCTCTCATGTATGGAGGTGACTTCATACTACCTGAAACCCCCAGTAGTGCTGCGGGTTCTGACAGTCCTGGACAGTAGCATACTGGACATAGTTTGCACATAGCCAAGTGACCAGTATCAGTCCCATGTCTTACCAAATGGCTCTACTACTCATGTCTTATGCAACTTACAGTGTAAAAGGTACACGGATACCTACTGTAGCATCAAGTATAATATGCAATGTAGAAAAGCTGTAAGAGGAAAAAGCAATGCAGAAAGTATAAAGTGACAAAGCATTAAGTTAATCTGATAAAGATCTTGACTGTCATGCAGTACACTTTACAAAAACTTGAGAGGCACAAAGAAAGGTTTATTAATGGTTCATCATCCTGCAAACACTGCCTACGATTCTTATATGCAAACATTACTGTTTGGGGAGGGAGTGGGTGGGATTTTCCATGCATCAGACTGTAGCCATGAAAATTACAGTATTTTTTCCAGAGTAATTGAAGGATTACCAAGCAAGACAATGATTGATGGTGTCTTTAACAGTCTAAGAACACTGCCTGCTTTTCCTTACAAGTATGTTGCATGTATATGAAGAAGAAAAAGAGTATGGAGAAAAACTTATAGCACTCAAAAAATGCTGCTCACAGCATTCAGTTGATTTTATTCATTATCATTTTCAAAACTCAGTTGTTTGATTTTCATTTTAAATTTTAAAATCATTATATTATTGCCAGAAAGCAAAATTACTGCTTTGTAACAAATGTGACATAATTAACTGGGTATATTAATGTTTGTGACAGACACACTTCTTCAGTTTTTTAGCATTCTTGGAGTGCTGGAGTGTTTCTTGTTGAGAGTGGACATGTGAGCAATCCAGCCTCTGACTTAGCCTCACTCGAGTAGTGAGTGGAGGGCTTCATAGGCTACTGAAAGGGTTAACAAAGGATGCCTACCTGCCGACATGAAGAGGAGGTTGCCTTGGGGAGGCACTGAGCAGGCTTACCACAAAGGCACTGAGCACAGCATTCAGGTTACCACAAAGGCACTGAGCACCCGCATTCAGGTTGCCACAAAGGCACTGAGCAGGATGTCGGCGCCGGATCAGGTTACCACGGAGCAGGCCTTGCTTGCAAGGCCTGGGCCTGTTGCTATGGACGTTTCACAAGTTAACCAATCAGATAAGGACTGTTCCAGTACTTTGTAACTTTTCTATAAAAGGTGGTGCTTGCGTTTAATAAATTGTCAACATTTGATCACATTGGTCGTTGCTGCATTGTCCATGTTCTCCCACCGCATTGGAGTTACAAAGATGTTGCTGAATTTGGCAACAACAAACTGATTTTCTTTCAATACAATAAAAAGCAGATTGCCTATACTTCCTGTGTCTGATCAGCTCCAGGCAGTACAGACATTCATAGAGGCTGATATACGGCAAAGGACTATACAAACAGCAGTGCACTATCACAACTAATTTACAGTCTTGAAATTACAAGTGAGTTGGAAAAAAAAAAGGTACATGGCTTTTGTGCTTTCTTTGACACAGGTTTAAATTTCCTTGACAGAAAGGAGAATTTTAAGGAGGAAAGAGTAAGCATGGGATAGATTACTTATTTTCTCATAGTAATGCCATATTACTTGGCAAAGGAATATGTTTTAAAGACACATGCATGTATTTCACAGCAAATGTTACATGAATACTTTTTGAGATGGGTGTCTAGGAATTTGGGGCCAAAAGATCGAGTCTTTCAAGAAATTTTTTTTTAATGTATCAACTTAGTGCATACGTTTCCCTTCCAAGTTGCAAAAATACGTTAGTGAGACACTACTGAGATTGTCTCTGGGATCACAGTCACAGAATGGTTGAGGCTGAAAGGGATGTCTGAAAATCATCGGATCAAACTCCTTCTGCTCAAGTAGGGTCACCTAAGTAGGTTGCTCAGCACCACGTCCAGATGGCTTTTGAATACCTTCAAGAAAGGTGATTCCACAACCTCTCTGGGCCACCTGTGCCAGTGTTAAGTCACCATCGCAGTGAAAAAGCATTTTCTGATGCTCAGAATGAACCTCCTGTGCCCATTGCGTCTTGTCATGTCACTCAGCATCACTGAAAAGAAACTTCTTTACACCTTTGTTGTGGTTTTAAACCCTTCAGATATTCATATATATTGATGAGATCCTCTCTGAGCTTTCTCCAGGTTGAACACAGTTGCCTCAGCCTCTCCTTGTATGAGAGCTTACAGCCCCATAATAATCTTGGTGGCTTTTTGCTGGACTCTCCCCAGTATGTCTATGACCCTCTTGTTCTGAGGAGCCCGGAATTGGAGACAGTACTCCAGATATGGCCTTACCAATATTGATTAGAGGGGAAGGATCACCTCCCTCAACCATCTGGCAGCACTCCTTCTGATGCAGCCCAGGACACCATTAGATTTCTTTGCAGCAATGGCTCACTGCTGTCTCATGTTCAAGCTGGTCCACATCAGGACCCTCATGTCCTATTCAGCCAATCTACTTTCAGCTGATTGGCCCTGGCATGTACTGATGCATGGGGTTGCTTTTCCTCAGGTGCAGATTTTGCACTTCCCCTTGTTGAACTTCGTGAGACTTCTGCAAGCTCACTTCTCCAGCCTGTCAAGGTCCCTCTGGATGGCAACGCCATCCTCTGGTGTAGCAGCCACTCCTCACAGTTTGGTGTAATTGGCAAACTTACTGAGGGTTCTCTCTGCCCCATCATTAATGAAGGTATAAAATAGGATTGGACACAGCATTGAGCCCTATGGTACACCACTGGCCTCCAACTAGACTTCATGCCACCAATTACCACTGTGTGGGCCCAGAGATCTCAGCCAGTTTTCAATCCCCCTCACTTTCTCCTCCAGCCCCTGCAGGGTCTCTGTCAAGATTTTACAGAGATAATGTCAAATACCTTATTGAACTACAAGGTAGATGACTCAGCTGCATCCTGGCAGGGGTGACCTTGATTAGTAGCAGCTTAACAGGTGAGGATTCATCTGTGCCACTGATGCAGAGGAGCTGCGCAGTAACATACCCCTTTTCACCACAGCTGAGAATGATCAGGGACCTGGACAATGCCAACCAAAGGCAGTTGTGGGATGGCAAAGAGTGCCTGGATAATCCATCCGAGAAAAATACCTCTGCTGGTCAGGCCTTTAACTTGGGGCCTGTTGATTGTATGTCTTCTTGGCAACCAGTATAGTAGTGCCTGAGCAATGTTAGTGCTGATTTACAAGGACCATGAAAACAGAATAAAAGTAATCCCCAAGATGGAAGTAATGAAGAGACAGCTCTTAAAACCACATTCTTCTACTCACCTCCTGCACATTATCATTCTTTTAAAGCAATTACAAATCAACAACATTTCTCTTTCCTTCTTCTTTTCCTCCTTTCTTCTTTATCCTGTCCTTCTCACTATTATGTATTGGTTAACACTTCCTTTTTTTACTTCTCTACCAGTTAGTTGTTTCCAAGGTCTCTTAGTCTATAAATTTCCACACATTCTGATTAATCTTTACTAGTTTATTAAGGCATGAGTTTTTTTCAGCACCTGCATCACTGTAAATCATAATTCATTCCTTGGCAAGCAGTGGAGTGACACTACTGTAAAAGATTCATCTGAGAGAATCAGAGATCCTAACATTTACAATGGACCTATGATAAAAATTTAGCCTTTGAATACTGATTCAGAGAGGTTAGTAAGATTTACAAGATTAAGATAGTAGGGTTGTCAGTGTGATATTGCAATTGTTCATTTAAAAAAAGTTGAACTAAGAAGCACCAAAACCAATCAAAAATTATTTTATCAATTATTGATATGCTACAAATCCTCAATTTTCTAATCTTAGTATGGGTTTCTAATCCTAATTGCTAGGTGAAGGGCAAATACTTTCAGACGTAAGGTATCACTGCTCTGAGGTTGCTAGGATAACCGTAGATCTGTGCATTTTCCAGCTTCCCTTTGCAGCTTGCCATTGGTTTAAACGGTATGGTTTAGTATGAACTGGAAGTGTGGTTTTATTATTTTGTGCTTTTCTCCTTTGTGTTTAAAACCACAAATATGCTCTCAAGTTGATTGCAATTAGGACTGTGTGAAGAACAGCATGTTTCTTCTTGATCAAAGAGAGGATTAAATCCTGACTCTCCCACATTATTTTCTTCAGCCAACTTAAAATGTCTCTTGTTTAGTACAGTAGTTGCTGAACTCTCCTTGCTTTAGTACTGAATGGTGCACATGTTTTGAACTGAAAAAAGTGCTTGGGAGCAGAAAAATAGCTAGTGTTGTTTTTTGTGTGTGTGTGTTTGTTTTTTTGTGTGTTTTTTGTTGTTGTTTTTTTTTCTTTCTTTTTTAATGGTTGCAAGTACTGAAAGATAATTATTTTGTGAGGAATCAGAGACTCAGAGTTAATGATGCCAACAAACATTAAAAGCACTTTCCTCAGTGCTTTTATTTCAGGTGCCTTTTAGAAAGGACCTCATCTCATGAAGACACTGCTTATGCCACACACATATTTAACCTAGGACTTTTTAGCAAACTTAGAATATGTGTGTCAGAGTGAGGGTGTTGTCTGTACTGAGGTCTATGCTGACTTCCTTTATGTTCTTAATATAATAAATAAATAAACCCATAAAATAATGGGTTAAAATGCATGTTTTCCCCTTTTATATAACTAATTAAAACTTTCCATTAGCCTGCCAATTGTTTTTCTTTCTTCCTGGAAGAAAAACCAGAAATCCAGCTGCAAAAACAAAGGAATATAGTTACAGGAATACATACACAGACAATTCTAAGAAATTATCTTTAGCTGGTTTTGTGCCAGCCATCTTAACTACATTTTTTATTCTACAGACACAGCTGCCCTACTAGACCACTGCACAGGTGGAAATATGTATTTTTGGGACACTGAAGAGTAAATTTCCCCAATGCATCACAATTACAGAAACATCTGTGCAAAACAGCTTTTATCCAGTTCAATGTGAAAATATGCATCATTCATGATGGTCTAGTGACTGCAGATTTCTCTGAACTGTAAAGCTAGAAACAACAGGAAATTGGTTCAAGACACACCAGTGAAGACTTTTCCTTCTGTTGCCTGTATATCTTAGCTGTTGTTCCTGTATACTGTAAGGGTATAATTCTATTTAATGTAAAAAAGAAACAAACGCATTTTACATGCATTAATAAAATCACATGGATAGCATGTAAATACAGGCAGGAAAAGCATCTGAAAAGTTCACTTGAATAAAAATAGCCTGTACACATGAGCCAGTTTTGGTAAAACAAAAATCACTTTCTTTTATTTTATTTATTTTATTTCTACTTGTCTCTTTCCTCCCCTTTAAACATTTATATCTGCAGTTTCAGCCAAATCTGCCAGTTTCAACCACATTTGACAGATAAGGTGTATGATCTTGCTGTCAATGGTATCTCTCACTTTCATTGAAATATGTGATTTGGTAGACATGAGAGGCCCTACTGATGTCCCTTTTAAGAGAAATGGTGCCATGTGAACTAATTCCTTCTTTGGTACCAGAGAATCCACGACTGCATGAGTGTCAATAAATACCTCATCTGTGAAAAATCTTAATGGAACACCAATTGACTACTAGAATATCAAGCCATGGAAGTAATAAAATATCAGATTTATTATTTTCCAGACTTCAAATTCTGTATTGTGAAATATCAAAGCTAGTTTCATAAATACAATCTGTTATGTTGCACTAAGATCCAGCTGAAGACACATTAGCTGAACACATAATCAGTTTCACTTTCTATTGCAGGTAAAGAAAGCACAACAGCTGCAGGCTCTGGGCATTTCTTTCCTTCAAGCTTTATTTGTAAATCACATAAACACAGGAGCAGGTAAAACCAAAATCATGGCCCTGAAGGGTGATTTTGATATATTGTTCCACAGACCAACATGTTTATTAATAGCAGTACTCTGTAAGATATGAAATAGATGTTGACAGTCACTAAAAGTATGAAATTGCTTTTCCATCTATCTATTAATCTCTCAGTCTGTCAAAGTGAATAGAAGCCTAACTAGCCTTCACATCAGTAAGTGTTTTGCAAGCTTTAGATTTCTCTGTTAAAGCATCTGTTTTCTCCCCTTTCGTACCTTCCCTTTCCAAGTGTAGCATTGCTGCCTACTGGACAGAACTTGGTTATCTTTGTGAAGACACACTGCAGGCTGGTGATAAATGTAAGGAGGTAGGCAAAGCTGACACCTTCAGTTGTCATTAGACCTTATTTACAGGAAAGGGTGAAGATCAGCCAGCGTTTCTCAAAATGCGATAGGCAAGATGACCCTGCAGAATTTCCCTTGTTAGAACTAAGCTGCAAAGTATTTATCTTACTGCTGAATTCATTCACTTTCTTATACCCATTCTATTAGTAAACAGACCATTTTAAATTGCCCCCAATATTAATTTCAGAAAACTGCAGCATGAGAGGTGGATGATTATATTCCTAATTAAAACACAAATACAGTAATTACAGTTTATATGCCATTATCCTGAATCTATACAGGATGACTTTAAACAGCAAAACAGCCATTAATTTTACTGTTCAAAGAAATGCTCATAATCTGTTAGAAATGTCATATAAAATATTCATTTTGAAATGCCCTACGGTGATTTCTGAATTTATTTAAAGTGGGCTGTTGATAGCTCTTTTATAAATAACCAATTACAGTACACTAAATATATCATGGCCCATCACATTATACATTCTATAATTTCATGGATGAAAAGCCTACAGCTGATCTGCATAAATGTGGTGCGTCTCACAGCAGGTGAAGGGTTTGATTACACAGGCTAATCAGTGTTATTATTTATAGTAACCATTTATACCTGTTATTTATTAAAACCCAGCAAATCAGATATTATTTAAGGAAGTTGCTGTATTGTAGGTTGAACTCCGCACAAGGCTATTAAACACATGTAAAATCCACTGTTACATTAGTAGTTTGAAATCAGCAGGGAGTGAAGGCTGCTACTTGGTGGCAGTGGAGAAAGCTATATTGAGTAAGCAACTGGGATCTATCCAGATCCCCCTGGACAAATATCATCACTACAAGCGTCATTGCCCTACTGGCAACATCAGATATCCTTGTTACCACATTAGATGAAGAAGTCAAAGGCTGATTAACTGCAGAAATGTTGAAAAAAACTCTGATACACTTAAAATGATTTTTCTAAACTTGAGCTAAAGGGTTTTCTTGAGAATTGCTCTGTACAGATTACAGTACTGCTACTTAAAGTTTTCATATTCCTTGGTTACTTAAGAGAACAGAATATTTCTTATAAAACAACGTAAATTACAGGATAGTCTCATTGATTATTTGAGTGTTGTCATAGCACCTGGAAGGTTACACACAGTTTTTCTGCTGGCAACATGCATATATCTGTAACCTTGCTTGAGCAGTTTTATGTTTTACACTTCTTGCTCAGCCTTTCATTACAAGTGACTACATATAGGAGACAGAAAGTGTCATCAGCATGGGCATGGCAAAAGAGGTAAGACACCCACAGTGAATCCTCTTGGCCTCTCCTTTCTGTCTCTGTGCAGGTGCTGCAAACCTCTGCTGAAGGGGGAGAACAAAAGGGAGACTGGCCCAGCACTAAGTCATTGTCCCAGAGGAAATGGCAGTGCTGTAGACGCTCTCCAGCAAGACCATCAGATTTCAGTTTTGGTCCTTGGGGATGGTGCCTGGCACTTCTTTGAGTTTACTTAGAGTGGCAGAGATATGGGAACTGCCAGGGAAGAAGGGAACAATGTCTCCAGTGAAAACTCAGATCTATTACTGACAGCTGGTGGGATGACAACAAGAAGTTTAGAACAACAGAAGAAACATATTGAGAAGACAGGCCACCTGGAAAATCACCAGCCCTGACAGTGCTGGCATTTTGTGACAGTAGCATGGAAGATCACTTAGTACTCCCAATGTATATTTCTTGACTGAGCATTTAAGTTTATAGCAGTGAAAATTATTTCCACATACAAAATCTGTACCATTTCTGTGTATATACATTTAATTTAAGAAGTTGTTCACTTCCACTTCAGTTCTTTGAATAGAACAAGTAAATGCATGGCTGTACAGTGTAAGAATGTCCTGGAAAAGAAAATAAACTTGTTTTTGTTGTAGTTTCAGGGATGTTTCCAATGATCATAGCAGCTGAGCATGACTGAATTTCATAGGAAGATAGAATCATAGAATAGTTAGGGTTGGAAAGGACCTTAAGATCATCCAGTTCCAACCCCTATTAAGTTCAGGACTAAAATTTAAGACTTTGATTAAGATTAGGACTAAATATTTAAGACTTTGAAGAAGTCTAGAACATTGAAACTAGAGCATAGAAATTATTGAGAACCCAAAAGTTAGCATTGCTACTAATGAAATAAATACAAGTGTCTTCTATATAGATAAATCTTAAATATTTTGGGGATTAAAAAAATAATAACTAGAACTATGCAAAATTGAAAATGGCAAAAATGAACAGTCAAAACAGTGAACAATGATAGTTCTCTTTTCAATATATAAGCATTCCCGCATTAGACTTGCTGCATTCGTGGATTAAACTGTTGCACAGGAAATGCTAAACCATAGCACTATAGATAGAAATACCTAAGAGCTGCTATTTTATTGCATATTTCCATTTTCAAAACACTCAATTTCTGACATTTTTCCAAGTGATTAAAGTCCTTCAGAAAATCAAGCTATGTCTGGAGTAAATAGTTGGATAAATGACCTTTTAATTTGATTATAATATGAAAAGATAATTTATTATAAAAATACATCCTATATTGTCCTTTTATGTCACCTAGGTACCAGTTATATGTTACAAAGCAGCCAAACAGATATTGTTTGACACTGAGATGATATGAAGAAGGTGTGTAGATATCCTGGGACTGATGTACGGAATCTGAGACTGCTTAGAAGTAGACTCTGATAAAAGAGAGTTTTCAGTTGAGCTCTTTGGTTTCAATGGACAGGAATCACACTGGGATCAATCTGAGTTTCAGTGAGATTGTTCCTTTCTGAAAACGATACAAATATCCTTAAACTCTTATCTTTGGAAATATTTTGGATGGCTGTTTAAGGAAAAAAGGCCTCAGTTCTGACTAATATATCTTCTCAATTACATAAAATTACATATAATAAGAGCAAAGAGACCATTAGATCAGGTATTCTCACCTCCTGTGTTACTTAGACCACAAAATGTTGCATTTAACTGGTATGTCTTGCACAGTGGCATCTAATCTTGATAGGTATCAACAGATAAACAACCCTTTGGCAGTTCATGTTCATAGTTAATCATGTTTACTGGTAACAGTTTATGACACATTTAGATTTGGATCTGTCAAAATTAAGCATCCAGCTGTTAGAATGTCTTTCTCTTTTGTTTTTATTTTTTTATTTTTTTTTTTATTTTTAATTTTTTTTTTTTACTCTCCCTCTGCTATCTATCCTCAGGGACAGGGCAGGAGACACAGTCAATTTTTCAGTAAGTGACAGTTGATGCTGAAAATGAAAAAAAAAAAAAAAAATATTGGAATTGGTGTCAGGTAAAAATTTATTTGCTGTCTCAAGAAATAGTTAATATGAAAAACAAAGTGCTTCCTTTCTGGAAAGTTATAAAAAAAAAATGAAAATTATGGGGGTTTGTTCATAAATAAGTCATGGTATTTCACCACAGTCCAGTGAGTCATTCACCAAGGTTACAAGGGATTTGGTTCAATTTGTACCTTTGCCTTCAGGGGAAATGAATACTCATCAAAAAAAGGTGGAAAGATGTGAGATATTCTTCTAAATGTTCTCAACATAAGGCAGGACCAGCTTCACCTAAATCAAATATATACTTGCTATAAAAGAGCTAACTCACTAAATTATCAAGTGCTTTGGGAAGGAATGATCTCTTTTTTTTTCTGTTCATGCTGTTCTACTTTAAAAAATAATCAAACAACCAAATATCCATTAACAAAGATGAATGGAATATTTTGATATTTAATGAAAGATGGAAGAGCTTTTTGAGGAGGAACTTGCCTTTCATAATGCCTTCTAGGCAAGTTATTGGTGGAAATCCCCTTAGAAAAGAGAACTGAATCTAGGTCTCCTCGGGTTTATGTAACTGCACTAATTAATTTTCTGCTGAGAAAACTGGGAAAAAACTTACTAAACTACTGACAAACTCATAAAAAATTTTAAAGGTTACTGTACATTGACAAATGTGTTGCCTATCTTTATTAAAAAGTTACTTGCCAACTTATTTTTTTTCCTGTGAGGAGAGACTGTTTACATTATGAAGTCATATATAGAGCTGCTTTTCTAGTTATTGTGTAAATTGAATTGGTTTTCTCTCTGTAAAATTTTTTTGTAATCAGAGTTCTAAATACAAACTTTTGACATCTTGACGTTGTACAAAGACATCTCATTTGGTCCAATTTTGTTGAAAATATGCTGTTTATATACAATTTTTCCATTCAAGCATTATTTTCACTTTATTATATGAACATGAAAACTTGAAATCCAGCAATATTTTAGACAGGCATCTAAGTGTCTTTGAGAGCAAATGCCTAAGCAAAATTCTAGATGTTAAATGGAATGAAGTTATAAGAAATGTCAAAATTCATCAGGTATTTTAACAACTTCTTATCTCCAAAGATATCCAGAAAAGAAAATGAAAATATCAGGGGTTACCAGAACATCTACTTTGGTTGACATGCAGCTTAGTAAGAGCAGAAACGTGTAAAAAGGACAGAGAGAAGAATCTTTCCATAAAACAGAAGTGACAACAGGGGTATTCAACATTAGAAAAATAGAAAGAGATCACTAGGGTAAACCGTGATGAGCAAAACCTGTCTGTGCCAATATTTGTAGTAAGGAATAATCCAGGTTCAGGTGGGAACACTGCACTGGACTGAGAATCAAATTAAAAAAAATATTTCCAAGACATTTTGCTTCTTGGCTGTAATTCCTGCCCTGCCCCCTGCTCCTTTCTCCCTCCTTCTCCCTTTCCCCCCCTCCCCACCCCCCCAGCCACCCACCCCCCCAGAAATCAGGTCCTATTGAGCTAGAGCCTGCATACAGATAATTAAAACAACAGTGTTAGTTCAAGATAACAGATTAACAGGGAAGATGACTAGGCATACAAGATTAAAAGATCATATTTAGTAAGATAAGACTGAGCTGAAAATAATGGATGTTGCCCATTTATCCAACATTGTAGTTTGTTAGTTGGAAGATTTAGTGGCACCAAGAGGGAAAAGTGGAGCAGTACACACAATTGTTAAGTGGAAAGATATTGAGGAGTATGTAGAGTGCAGAAGTCAAGGTTATAGGAGGACCGTGTAATGGTAAGAGGAGTAAGAAGCATGGTTATAGGAGGACTGTGTAATGGTAAGAGGAGTAAGAAGCATGAAAATCATACTGAAGGTAAGGAAGCTAGAGTGAGATGGGAAAATTCAGCCACAGAGAGTAAAAATGATACATGGTATGACCCAGTATTGAAGGCTAAATCAAAAAGACAATATGGAAGAGACAGGAAATGTGATGCAATGTTAATGTACTCAGTATTTCAGACAAAATATTTTCCTCCTGGAGGAGACCCATAAAGACATTTTAATTCTTTCTCTAAATTTTGTCTTAGCAGGAACTGTGTGTATCACAGTAAGTAAATATTACAAGGGGCGGATCAGAAAGCAAATAAGAAAAAGATCCCCGCTGTTTCTTGCAGGGCAGTAATTCTACAAAGCAGAACAAACCATAGGGTATAGAAAGCACCTTGGTGTAAGAATTTTCTGCAAAACATCAGAATTAATCTGCTAAAGATGTTTCGATGAAAAATCAACTCTGTATCAGTAAGTTGAAAAAAGGGCCATAAACAAGTATGACATTTTCATGTAGAGGTGCAAAAAGAATTTAAATAATGGATATATCAAGGTTATTTTTTCAGAAAAGTATTTAGAAAAACAAATTAGCTCATTTTCAGGGAATTTTCTAAGCACCCATTATCACAGAGATGATGTGGATGATATTCCCAGGTGTAAAAGAAGTGTTCTCACAAAAAAAAATTTTGCTTTTCTTCAGTTCTACCTGTCACTTTATGGGCAGCAAAGAGAAAAGACTGGAGCACCAGTGGGAGATTATTTATCAAGAGAGGTTTTGTAGCAGACAAGTAGTAAGAGCTAGGTGAAAAGGGAATGATAGGATTGAATATACTCTGCTGAAAATAGTGATAAGTGGAAGCTGAAGGCATAGAAAATGGAAAATAAAGTTGAAGACTAATGATGCCAATGAAAATGAGATTCATACTGGAATTTTCCATAGAATTAATTTGTAAGAAAAATGCAGCTTCTAAACATTTTGTAGTTTTTATAGAAAAAGCTTCCAGATAGTTTTATATGTATAATTTCCTTGGAAAAAGTTTTTTTTTTTTCCCTGTGAAAGTGTTTTCTTTTTCTCATTGTAAGCAATAAAAGAAGGTTAGCTACCTGAATTCAAACAAACTTTTTTTATTGGCCAGTCACAATATATTTAGCAATTAAAAAAGGCAAAAACATCACTAATCCCAGCAGTAATCTGTACAACAATTTTTAGCACATTGCCTTACGTGACTGTAATTGAGGAAACTATTGTCATAATACATACTGCACTGAACAAGCTCTGTAGAATTTCATTATATGGAAAGCATTGTGGGAAATGTGGTATAGCTGAGAATTCTCATATTGCCATTCATTCCGAGAGAACAGGCACTTTGCTGTACAACAAAAAAAACAAAAACCAGCAAAACAAACCAAACACACACACACGCACATACAAACCCAAAACCAAGCAAAAAGACAAAGGTATCCTTCTATAAGGTAAAAATCATAGAAAGTTTGAAAGAGTGATCTTTGTGTATTGGAGTATTTCTAGAAGTTATCCTGGAATTAATATTGAATATAATGTAAGAAGAAAGTCAGAATCATGTTAATGTCAGTAGAATATTTCAATGGTATTTGTTAAAAAAAAATAATCTAATTGTAGGTGTGGATATTTGTGACAAGTTGGTTGTCATGGGCAGGATTAATGTAAAGTAATTGAAAGGCACAGTATCGAACATCAGCGTCACACAAAGATCACTTTTGATACTGATTCCCTGAAGGACAGAAATACGCATACTGTATTTTTAAAAATAGAAACTTCATTATTTTTATAAGAGTTTCCCAAGTTATATTATGTTGTGTTATACTGCACAAATCCAGTCACTTGTACTTTCGGCTTCTTTATTTTCAAGGGGAAAATTTCAAATCCTCCAAAACTTTGTGTTACAAGAGCAAAATGGTCTACTCATTTTTTCTTTCTTTTTTTTTTTTTTTTTTTTTTTTCCCCTACTACTTACAATGGTCAGTAATGTTATATTAATTTCTGTGTTGGATAGAGTCATTTGGGTCTCTTAAATCTCTACATCTCTTTTATGCTAGCTCTTCATCTGCAGCCATCAGTCTCCACCTTGTCAGAATGAAGATAAAATATGCAGCTGGAGCAGCAAGATGACAAATTTTATTTACATCATAGTTAGACTTTTTGAGGTTCCTCTTTGTGTATATGAATCAGTCAATAAAGACTTAACTCTTGGCTCAGAGGATCTGCAGATCCATAGAGAGAGAAAGGTAGGTTTCAGTCATGAACAGATCCAGACAAATAAGACTAAGTTTCCTAGGAATCTCAGAATTCTGAACATCTCTAGATCTGAATTTATCTTTTATTTAAAATTTTCAAATCTGGAATTTTGTTATAAGATCATTTCAATTGGAGGTTTCGCACAAAGCAAAGAAGATATGTTAGATCATTTCAAGTAAACATAAGAGCAAAGGAAAATGGTTCTTTCCCATATTGACAGTTTACATTCCTCCTTGTCAAAAAAGTAGATTTTCTGATGTGTGGATGTTGAAGCAAAAAGTAGGGAATTTCCCCAATGGTTGCATAAAATAATATTAACTTCTTGTTACTTTTAAATCAACACTCAGAGACTGATGATGCATACTATGCACTGGTGGGCATAGAAAAGTGAGAAAAAACCACAACACTCTCAGGCAGAGGTCACTAAAGTAGCCTGGCAAGGTTACCTAATCATTATCTCTTCCTTATGCATCTAAGAATGATCAAGAATTAACATAGAATCATAGAATCATAGAATCATAGAATAGTAAGGGTTGGAAAGGACCTCAAGATCATCGAGTTCCAACCCCCCTGCCATGGGCAGGGACACCTCCCACTAAACCATGCCATCCAAGGCTATGTCCAACCCCACCTTGAATGCCGCCAGGGATGAAGCACTCACAACCTCCCTGGGCAACCCATTCCAGGGCCCCACCACCCTCACAGTAAAGAATTTCTTCCTCAGATCCAATCTAAACCTCCCCTGTTTAAGTTTAAACCCATTACCCCTTGTCCTCTCACCACAGTCCCTAATGAAGAGTCCCTCCCCCGCATCCCTATAGGCCCCCTTCAGGTATTGGAAGGCTGCTATGAGGTCTCCACGCAGCCTTCTCTTCTCCACGCTGAACAGATCCAACTTTCTCATCCTATCTTCATATGGGAGGTGCTCCAGTCCCCTGATCATCCTCGTGGCCCTCCTCTGGACTTGTTCTAACAGTTCCATGTCCTTTTTATGTTGCAGACACCAGAACTGCACACAATACTCCAAGTGAGGTCTCACAAGAGCAGAGTAGAGGGGCAGGATCACCTCTTTCAACTTGCAGGTCACGCTCCTTTTGATGCAGCCCAGGATAAAAAAGGTGTTGATACCTGTTCATCTGAAATAATGCTATGCCAGAGTACAGAACACTCCAGGTGCAAGGTAGAATGCCTCTGCAAATTTCTGGAGCTTTTTATAACTTTTCAGAGACTCACTTTGCTCCATATCAAATCATGGTGTGAAATGTTATCTTCTAGAGAAGTTTACACATGAAAGCGCTAAGAGGAGGAAACTTTTTTTGTTTTTTTTTGTTTTTGTTTTTGCCCTAAGCTTTGAAAACCAAAGGATAAAATATTAACAAGTACAAAACTATACAAAATCCAAACTGTAAATTTTCAGTGCCATGGGCAGCTTTCTGGGAATACAGAAACCTAGAATGGGAAAGAAAGAGAAATGAAGTATAAGTGGTACCAGATAATTGAGGAGCCCTAAGCCTAAATTTTTATCTGGATTAAGTCTTTTATCCTAGTGAAAGTGCACATTCACAAGCTATCAAGAATATAATTATTATTAAGAGACCGAAATAGGAGCATTCTGAAAGGGAATATGAATTATAAGTTGTTTAGGGATGAAAACACGGTCTTTATCTGCACACAAACAGATAAGAAAAAAAATAATTATAGCTCTTTTAGATTGTTGTGATAACTACTATTTTTTGTCTACTGATTTTCTTATTGCAGAGGAACAGCGTCCTATTGTTGCTGAGGTGACAGTTTCTAAGCATAAATGTTCTACATTGTAGTTTGCCTATCACCGCCTCTGTCCCAGTAGAGGAAGATGGTTAAGCTGCTCTGTGACTCATTTTTATTAAGTAGGCCTCAGATGCGTGGTGCTTAAATAGATGCCACTTTTTTCCATTTTCCCCAAACTGACGACCTCGTTTATCTGCCTTTTAAGCACTCAGTAGTGCTGTTGACATAAGCGACCTCCATTGCCTTCAGTGAGGATACTTACACACTTCAAGTTAATTTTCTTTAATGCTTTACAAGACTGGCACTTAGGAGTTATACATTTTGTGCATCTTATTCCATGAATGAGGACTAGTACATTGAGATCAGCTGTCATTTTTTTGCATACGTGTGGCAGCACTTTGTAGTTTATTATATCTGTACAAGGTGATTATAGTTAGTCACAAGAATATGTATTTTCTCAATTGAAAACAGTAAAGCAGCTGATGGCATTGGTATCAGGAAGATGAGCCCAAAAGGCCTGATGAAGTAAGACCTCAGGTTACATTAATTCATCTTGCAGCAAAAATTTTTATATTCCGACTATAGTTATAAGTAATGGGTGTTTTGAAGACATTTTTTAGGAGCAAGTATGAAAGCTCTGAAACTGCTAACAGGTGTAGATCTAATGAAAATAAAAGTTATAAAAAAAATCATAGCAATGAAGCAGCAGTTCATTAACATTGATTTCAATTAATGATCTTAGTGTTTAATCTTTAGTAGCAGAGCAATTCCAGATGTAGTTATGAAGGTAATGTTTCTGCCTCAGTTTTGGTAAGAAAAACACAAAATAAAAGTAATCATGAAGAAGACAGCATTTTTTAGGAAAACTCCTCAAACACTGGATAATTGCTAATGTTTTATGATATTTTTCAGGTTTTTCCACAACTTAACTATTGAAGCAATATAAGCACAAGCTCATTATAACCCCTTTCTTTTTCTTATCAGTCTATAACCTGTTGTTTTGATTATGTACTCGATAGTTAATCTGGAAGCCAAATCTTACCATGTTATAGTACGCTATATTGTGATAGACTGTTTAGCTGACATTATATTATATTAACTAATAATAATAATTTAATATTTACCAAATAAGTTTGCACGATTAATATAATCTATTTTTATTCTTATATACTAATATAAAGTATTAAATGTCAGAGAATTAATACAGCAGTAAACTGAAAAGCGAGACTGATCTTGACAAACTACATGATTAAGATCCCACTAGGTTAATTGTGAGAAGAAAAATGCCTGCAGAATTGAAGTCTATTAGATGTCTGAAGGTGTGAAAATGCAGCTGGTAGAATTTTTCAGATGTGCTAAATTGAGATTCTGACCTAATCACCATGGAGTTTACTCTCTAACTAATCCTGGAGAAAAAGCTTTATCTCCTAAGATGCTGTAATATGTCCTTGCTACAAAAGGTGAAACAAAATCATCATGAATAGCTGCATCAGAAGGAGAAGAGTGTACTTTTCACATATTCTATTGCATGTAAAACTTTAAATGGGAGAATCAGAATAAGTAAATGGGTGTAAACTTCAATTATTTAGTTTGGAGATTTAAATTTCTGTGAATCACAGAATCACAGAATCACAGAATAGTAAGGGCTGGAAAGGACTTCAAGATCATCGAGTTCCAACCTCCCTGCCATGGGCAGGGACACCTCCCACTAAACCATGCCATCCAAGGCTATGTCCAACCCCACCTTGAACGCCGCCAGGGATGAAGCATTCACAACTTCCCTGGGCAACCCATTCCAGGGCCTCACCACCCTTACAGTAAAGAATTTCTTCCTCAGATCCAATCTAAACCTCCCCTGTTTAAGTTTAAACCCATTACCCCTTGTCCTCTCACCACAGTCCCTAATGAAGAGTCCCTCCCCAGCATCCCTATAGGCCCCCTTCAGGTATTGGAAGGCTGCTATGAGGTCTCCACGCAGCCTTCTCTTCTGCAGGCTGAACAGCCCCAACTTTCTCAGCCTATCTTCATATGAGAGGTGCTCCAGTCCCCTGATCATTTTCGTGGCCCTCCTCTGCACTTGTTCTAACACTTCCATGTCCTTTTTATCATTGCAAAGATCACTTTCTATGGATATGCTATGAGGTCTGAATGTCATGAGGTATTTGCTATCTTCATAAAAATAGTTGCAGGCAACATCTATAGTTTTTTATGCACTAGCTTGCATTGTTGATTTTTATCTCATTAAAATTATAGTAAAAATAAATGAATTTATAAACTAAAAATAAACATTACATAAATAGTTCTAATAGCAAAAGATCTATTTTTAACTATGACATATTTGTGTTACTATGTGACAGTTTTGGAACTTAGCAATGTAGGGTAAAGATGTTTTTAATTTTTAAAGGAAACATGATTAACTGAAGCAATTTTACTCTGAGGAATTTTGTAATACAAAAGTGTTTCAATTATCTGCAGATCAAATCTGCTCAGTTTACAAGAATGTCTTACTAATTTGTATGACTGCATTTCTGTAACTTTAAACTCTTCTCGAGATTTGAAGAAGCCGTGCTGCGATCTGCATCAGCGTTAGTTGTGACTCAAATGTTTTAAACAGACAACCCAGCTTCTTTTGTACATGCCTGATAACGTAATTTAGTGGAGTTAGAATAACAGTGATCATCCACATTCAAAACAATCCTGGATTGATGCACAGATCCTAAGTGACTTTACCATTAGAAAAACATTTTAAATTACTCTATTAATTGAAACAAAAGGAAAAGAGGACCAAAATTTCTTCTGTAGCATTCAGCAGCTTCCCAAAACTCCTGGATGTCATTTTCTAGGCACAATAGGGTTTCACTTTAAAAGATCAGCTGATTGGTTTTAGAAATTATATTTATTTAGTTACATTTTACTCATAGCATTCATGTAAAAGCTGATATCAATTATCGTCCCAGTTCAATTTAAATGTAAGCAAAATACCACAAATTGAAGGTGATACTTTGTTAGCTCATTGATTGGTTTTTGTATTGTCTGTCAAGAACTTTGAAAGAAAGGCCAAATGCGAAAGTGCGGTGAATAATGATATTTTCTTCACTTGCTCAGAAATGGAAAAAAGTATTTATGCTTTCCTGTTGTATTTCTTAAAAATGTGTGTGGAGGTAAAGAGAAAGGGAGAGAAAGAAAGAAAGAGAGGAAGGGAGGGGAGAGAGAAGAATACATATTTTTATAGATTGATATAGCTGATCCATAGGAAAAGAAAACCCAGTATGAGTAGTCACATTTTTAGGTTGCATGCTGATATTGTGAACATAAAATTGTTAATGCAGTTACATGAATCAGGGTAAATACAATTATCCCAAATTAACTTATCAGAAAATGGAGACAGAAAAATTATTTGAGTAAAAGACCACAGAGGTAGTTCATATGCTCTTCTCCTTGCTCTGCATGCAATCTGAAGTTTGTGAATAAGATGGAAAAAAAGCTTTCTTTTCTTGCATAGGGAGATTAAGGGTACAATGGTAGACTGGCTGAAGCCCATTGGAGTTTTGCCAGCGAGTTCATTTAGCACCAGTGTTTTGCCTTCAAATTAGGCTTTTCACAGAGTTCTTCATAAAGGCTTTCCAAAAAGTTTCTCTGAGTCAGAACTTTGCTGCCAGTGGGGCAGAGGTGGATTTTGCTGTTTCCTTCAAGGGGAAGAAAGTAACCATCAGTCTTTGACAAAAGCTGTAGAGCGTCCCACCTAAAACACATATATTTTTTTTTTACTTCATTCTCAATTTTGAATAATTACAGCCTTGGCATGATTCAACAGAATAATGTTTCAACAAACAGAGGTTTCTCAATCTTATAATAGTTTTGGCAATGGCAACACAGGTCTTTCATACATTGCCCAGCTGCTCTGTACCAGAATAATTGTGGGCAAGAGGCTTGGGAAGTCTCCTTGCTTGTTCAGGCTCTTGAGATTGTCAGTGGGAGTGCTTGTTTTCATGTGAACATCTGTGCAAGACTAAGAAACAGCAGCCTAAAGCTGCTAAGTGGCCATCAGATTGTAGAAAAGGCTTTTAGCCACTTCTGACCTTATCAAGATCAGCCTTTCCCAAGTGAAAGCTTTTTACAGCTTTCCTCCAGTGTTTCACAAAGTCTACTCTCTAATTCATTCATAAAGGTTATCAATAATTTTTTAATTTACCATGCTGTCAGACAGACCTTATTCCAGGTCATTAATTTTATTTTTTTTTTCTTTTCTGAGTAGTTGCAACACTCTTCCCTGCATCCTCTCTAGTTCTGCTGAAATATTGTGTATAGTCAGTAAAGGATTTAAGAGCTCCTAAGTAAAAACTTCTACAATGAGAAGAGGGGAATAACCCCTTCAAAATTTAAGCAACATTAAACCTTTCTGTTTGACAGTGGCAAAAACACCAACAGATACATTAGCAGCTTTGAAAATAGAGCTTTTTCCAAAAAAAATTATAGCTTGAAATTTTGAAATATATTACCATTTTCCTCCCAGAAGCTTCACTGTCAGTTACTAAGTAAAACCACCATTAATCACAAGTAGCTATAGTCATGTGCTGATTGTAATTTAGTCACACTGAACGAAAGACGAATGATATAGAATACTATTAGCAATGATGGTTTTAATGTAGACATTTATCATTGATTCAGGTTCACTTGATATGACTTTGGGACAAAAACAGGGAAAAATTGCCTTGCTGTTGAAAATTTTATTGCTGTTAAATCATGATTTTGGCAAAGATGTGCAAATAAGACTGGCAGAGCTTTCCTTTCCCATTTTTCCTCTCCTAAAAGACACAATTACAGAGGACTCAAGAACCCAGATGCAGTGCAATTAGATAAGTGAATGCTGATTAGTTGTCATCTATCTAACAGCTAATAATAGAAGCATAGTTTTTGGCAAGCTGTCTATTTATAGGAGTCATTCAGCTTACCCAGCTCATCAGAATAGGTAAAATCCTACAGGAGAAGAATAGATCCACAGGCATTTTCTGCAAAGGCTATATTTCCCCCCTCAGCTCATAAACCTCTTTCAAACAGCCCTGCATAACAGTGCTAGTGACACTGAGACTGATGACACACTTAAGAAAATTTTTATTATCTAACTTTGTTCCAAAGTATCAGCCAAAAATACAAGGCAATTGCAAGCTTGTGTGACAAAAGAAAAAGAAGAAAAAGAAAATGATTATGTGCTTTTCTTGTAGAAAACAGATTATGCAGTGTGTGCTAAGCATTATTTCTCTTCTCCAAGGTACCCTATGGGTGTAAAGCTGACAAGAGGAACGCAGCATAGAAATGCATCTATAATTCAAAATTATCATTAAACCTTGAACGTGATCTAGATCAAGCAAACTTCACGAATATATACAGTCTTGGAATAGAGTGCTAGTTCTCCATCAAAAAGAAATATACCATTTAACACGTAAAAAGACAGAAAATCAAATGTGTGTCATTCCTTTTTTGGCTTCAGCTCTGAGGATTGAATCCAGAAGGTCCATCTGTGGCTGCAGGAGGGCCAAACTGCGATGGCCCTGAGTCAATTCAGGCAGGCAGGTGCACACTGGGAAAAAGAATTTACTTTATGAGGTAAACCTGAGGTATATGATGGGGATCTTCAGAGAATTATCTCAGGGAGATTTAAAGCAGATTGGTGTTAGGGGAAAGAGACAGAAAGAGAGAGATGCTCAGTTAATGAGTTTGTAAATGTCACAGATCTGCAGGTGACAGATGCCGTATGTATTCAAAGATACACTTGCAACTAATATGGCCCATGAAGGCTTTTCCTTTTCCATAGTTTTGTTTTGTTCTGTGTTTTATGCAATGAATGGGCTGTATAGCTGGATGTTGTCTGCAAATGCTGTGATCTGTGATTAGAGCTCTGTGGAGATCATGTCCATCGGCCAGCATGTGTGAAAGAAACTGGTAGTATTTATCCAGAAGAAAATAACTTCTGTATTCAGTAGCAAAGCAGAAAGCATTCTGTAGTCTTTTTGTGCAACCATGCTTTGACAATCGTAGGTTTTTTGCATGTTTTTATGGAAAGATTTTTTAATCAATGTTAGAAATTATTTTATATTAAATTATAACAGTATTTGGGAATAAAATTCTATTTGTTAGTAACCTAGGTAAATTCTTGAAGACTTTTTCTTAAAGCTGTGACCAGATAGTTACTCTCATGATTAAACAACAGTGCACTTCCTTTCCATTTATTGTCTTAAAGCAGTTGCACAGTTACCGAATGCTGAAGATGAGTTTATCAAATAGACTAATCAAAACTTGTTAGTCTGTTTTTAGTACATAGGTTTTCCCCATTTCAATATACACAGGACATATTTTTCATTCTATTTATCAACCCACTTGAAATGCAATTCTACTTTTTATAAATAAAACTGTTTTGAGTGTATTACTCATGGGCACA
The DNA here is from genome assembly GCA_039720435.1 of Amazona ochrocephala. Lineage (NCBI taxonomy): Eukaryota > Metazoa > Chordata > Aves > Psittaciformes > Psittacidae > Amazona > Amazona ochrocephala. The sequence goes on from CM077878.1 coordinate 79,018,603, forward strand.
TTTTTAGCTTGAAAATCAGCTGTTCAATGCAATATGTGTAACATGGAATAATCTTTAAGATTCCTGCTAGCTGGCACTGAAATGAATCTTCAGTCATTGTTTCCACTTTCCTGAAGGATTCCCTGAAGACTGCATTGAAAATAATTCTGTCTTGCTGTCTAATAGAGTTCATATGAAAACTCTAACCCATACTGACATTGGTGAACTTCAGCAGTATAATACACTAGATAATTTTGTATGTACTGTATATTAATGACTTTTGAAGAATTTAGTCTTTTGCATACAGCTTTCTAGGATGTCAGGCTGCCTCGCTTTGGTGGGCAAAGACTAGTGATTACATAAGGCAGCATACGTTTTGACTGTACAGTACCTCTTGTGAGGAAATGGGAAATAGTCTGCTTCATTACACCTTAGAAAGTTGTAGGAAGTGTCTCAATAAATCCAACCTGATAATCAGCAAGGTTGTCAGCAATAGCCAAGTCTCATCCAGAATCCTTAGCATTTCCAAAGCAACCAAAACTGACTTCCACTACTTACACTCTGACAGCTAGAGATATGAATGGGCAGCAATTCCATTTTTGTGGCTATGTCTAATACACAAATGAAACAAGGGTCTCAAAAAAATCCCAACTTTTCACTGATCATCATGTTATTTAAATTTATGATTCTCAAAATGTGTGCTCTTGTTGCATATTCTTTAAGTGTTTTTCTGAACCCTGCTGCATTTTTTTGAAATCTGGGTTTGTTCTTTGTTTGTTTGTTTGTGTTTTTTTTTCATGTATTTGAGCGCAAGAAAAGGGAAAACACCATTGTGTTTCCCATATTATTAGCTGATCCATCTAAGCCTGGTGGAGCAAGACAGGAATTGTTGTTTAGGAATGATTTTTCTCTGTTTTTGTCTGAGTGCCATGGAGTTGGAAGTGTAGTTAGGGGGTTTTGCTCTTAAAAAATTGTCTTAGAACTGAATTTTAAATTACTTTCCCACAATTATAATTTCTGTTGCTGGTTATACAGGAAGACCTTTGAATTTCCAGTGATCCACCTAAGGAATCACTCTGATTTTGGCAGCTCCTTTGGAGACAAAGCTTCCCTCGAAAGCATAAATATGTGTGTAAGTGGCCAGACTAAAACCTGCCCGCAAGCATCCAGTTACTGAATTTGCACTGTGCTTTCTATCTGATTACAGAAGAGTCAGCAGCCATTAACAGCACTGAGCAATAATCCCCAAACAACTTTAAGGCTCTCATGATTTACTAAAACCTTTAACAATACAGTTTATGCTTCTGTATATTTTTCCTGTCACTGCTGCAACTGTGATTTATCAAAGGAGTGCCTGTGCCCACTTTGGAAATATAGAGTATGTTGTGCAATCACTTCTGAGCTGTTCTGCTAGCTGTGTATTTTGATGAATAATACTCACTTTGCACAGAGAGACATTCCCAACAATACTGGAATTCAGGAGGGAGAGGAAAAACCCAACCCTGTCTACTTCTAATATTGTTTCTGTTTTTTGGTGAAGGTAACCACTAATTTGTGTGTGGTGGCATGCTTCCACTGCACGCTTCAGAAAGGGCTTGACGGATGCAGGCTACTGTGCTTTACCCACAACAGAGGGACATGTTCCAGCACCGAGGTCTATAATACTAAAGGTCCTATTTAGATGCTTGATTAAAATAACCTTGGGCATAACATGAGTCTTAAATGTATTTAAAGTCTCTGGAATGTGTTTAGCTGAAAGAAGTTTGCAATGCAATTGACAATCGTTGCTAATAAGCTTAACCTATGTCAAAATTTCTGTTTGAATAGGAGCATTGCCTGTAGTAAACTGTCAGCTTGAAAGCCATGGAAAAGTTCGATTAATGTCTTACAGATATTTGATCTGCAGTCATTGATGCCAAGAATCCATACATTCAGAGCTTCGTAGAAACTTCTTTGCTTCTTTTATTATGTTTGACAATCCTTGTACATACACAGCTCACATATCTACATAAAATAATCCTGGCAAAAATACAACTGAACCCCTGTATCTCCATACTCTTCTAATCTTCAAATGTAATCTTAATAGTGTATTCTCTTGCAATGATTCTTCATTTGAAGATGCTACTCACATCTTGAGCTCTTTCATACTCTACTCTTACTTTATATTGAGTTTATCTATTCCCTAAAACATTAAGATTTATAGTTCCTTCTTTTGTTCTTATCATCTCTAAGTTAGTAATGGTAGCTGCTGATAGTAATTAGTAATGGTGGCATACTATTATTATTATTATTATTATTACAATAACAAAACCTTTTGTTGTGATTTTCAACTTTTATATAAAATCTGAATCTCAAACCAAAAGCAAAAAAGCTTTTCATTTTCCTAGGCTTTGCGGGTTCTTTCACGGTGGTTGTCATAAACAAGTGATTAGCTATTAAGCTAGCACTGCTTAAATGTATATAAGACCCATGAAAATGTTTTGAATTTAGATTAAATATGACATGAGACACTACGGTGTGTGGCATTTAGGCTGTCCAGAAAACAAAAATTCAGTTTTGCTAAATTATCTGAAGGTTTCTGGTCTCAGTTTTGTCCCACACTGGATTTCCTACATCCCTGCGCTGTGAGCACCACCCTCTAAAGGCAGTCTTCTAAAATATTAGGTTGGCACTATCCCATCCCTTTTAAGAATTGGCTGGTCATTATGTTGTCCTGGGAAGAGAGATGTCACTACACTCCAAAGCACCTACTTGCGGAGAGAATCCTCCTGCTTCAATTTCTCTGCAGAGACAGTGGGGAAGTGATTTAATCTTTTATTCTTCTGCATTTTAATTGAGTGCTCTTCTCATGTCATCTTTGCCTCTCACCAAAATTCTTACTATGGAAGAACTGCAGACTAGTCTTGTTTTTACTACTGGTAACAATTATTCTTTCAATGATGGTTGCAAAGTATCTACACAATGGCAGGCAGCAGCGTTTTCACCCTCATAGATGGAAATGTGGGTGCGTTAATATGTATTTTCTATCATGTCAAGAATGACTTCACCCCTCTTCTTTGTTCTTCCCCCTTGCCTCCTGCCACTCCTCCAACTTGTAAGTTTACCTTGTGGAAAACTTCCTTGGGATTTTGTGGAAAACTGCTTAATCAGGTATAGATGATTCTATTCCATAATTACCTTTAAAGCACATTTTCAAACTAGGTGGCAAGCTGTACCACCAAGACAAAATTACTGGGTTAAGTCCCAATCAAGCTTCTGAAAACAAACCCTTGTTTAGCAATCCTTGCAGTGAAAGCTGCATGTACTCAAAACACACAAAATTATGTGAAACACAAAAGGCAAAAAGTATCTTCCACACTGAAACTGCAGCTTCCTGAAAGCAAGTGTGATTTTGTGTGGGTGATAAAGTTTACACAGTTAGAGCTTTCTGAAAACAAATCCTTTGAGAGAATTCACTGCTGTGACTATAAATTACATTAAGCGATTTTAAAGACCTTGAATTCTAAAGATGTTACTGAATCAAAGAAAGTTATATTTAATTCTGGAAATACCAATTTTTCTGTGTAATCTTCTTTTAAGAAAAACCCTCTTTTACTTATCTCATGCTATATAAATGTATTTTATTAACCAGGAATTTCTTGATTTGAGACTTTCGAGAAGTGAGGGAAATGTTGCAATATTAAATGCCACTAAATAGTACAAGCCCAGTTGAATGTAGTCAAAGAAAAGAGATCATAAATTAATAGTAAGAAGGAAAAATCTAGTGAATTTGCTGTGTAATCGTTACTGATCATGTGTCTATCTCCTTATTATACCTCGAATGATAGGGAAATACATAAATTACTTTCTGTTAAATTATTCCATTTTCTCAATATCTAAGAATATGAAAAAGCTACTTTTGCTCAACAATTCCTCATTTGTGAATTATGAAAAGCTCTAAGTGAAGCGTTTTCCCTAAAGGTCCCTGGATTAATCACTTCTCAGTCTAAATATTCTTTGGCTCTTTGCCATTCACTGGCTTTATCAATCAATCATTTGCACTTATATATCACTTTGCAGACACTATTAAGGCTATGTCTTGCTTCATTCCTGTGTGAAAGTTAAATATCATACCATATTCATTAAAAAATGGAGATGGATTTATGTAGACAGTAGAGAGAACACAGTTAACCATTAAGTTTTCTTATACGTATTTGTCTGTATTTTTCCCTTATTTTGTACTTTTGCAGAGAACAGGATTGCCATATCATTTAACAGATGTGCATATGCCTACGGATTGAACCCATTTTGCATTCATAGGAATGAATATATATTTATATAGTCACAGTGTGATGACTCTTGATTTATGTTGGTGTAAACCCTTTGAAATTATAATACCATGGCAGGCCAGATTCCTAAACTTCTGCATGAGACATAGTTAGCATTCCTGCAGTAACCTTCTAGGTTATCCTAATCCCTGAAGTATATTAAAGTAATGATATTGCACACTGAAACATGAAACGTGAGTGTTAGGACGGGGTTGGGACCTGAACTGGAACCTGTAACTTGCTCTCATTGGCAGCTTATGGAGAATGTCAGAACTGAGCAGTATGAACTTATTTTGAATATATACTGGTTTTGTAAGGTATACATAGAGAGAGAGTGGGAGAGAGAATGCTACAGACAGGTAAACATGTATGTGTGGGTATAAAGGAACATATGCAGTACATTCAATTTTGTGTACAGTAAAAGACTTTTTTACTGAGTGAGTGAATTCTGAAATCAGTGTGTTACAAAAAAACAGGTTTTATTTAGTCATGTTTAGTCTTAAAAAATCATAAGAATTACTGAAGAACACTTCTCCCTCCTACACCTCAGTGATGCCATTTTCTGGGCTATGTTGAAAGTGGTATGATACAGGCTTCCCAGCCAAGGAAGAGATGGGAAAACATAATTAATCTGGCTACACATTGCATTCCTGCATTCTGTGCTGATCCCTGCCAACACACTGGAGTCGGAGTTTCCCTCCTACCGCAATGTGCAGCCTGGCAGCCCCACATTTGTTCCCCAGCACCCCCACTGGTCCCAGGCTGTCTCAGGTGCTTCCACTGAAAAAAGAGAGAAACACAGCCTAAGTATGGGGAGATAAGAGGCAGTAACTTCGAGGTACAGAATACAAAAAGGCTTTATTGAAGGAAGCCTCCCAGTTGTTTACTTTGCTGCATCTTTCTCTCCTTTGGGAAGACTGAGGAGTCTCATCCAAGAGCACTTAACTTCTGGAAGCTATGGATTTTCATGTTGCTGTGGATTTCTCTTATAATCTGAACATATTTGCTGGACTTCCTCTGTTATCAAAGATTGAGAAAATTGGGGCTGTTCAGTCTGGAGAAGAGAAGGCTGCGTGGAGACCTCATAGCAGCCTTCCAATACCTGAAGGGGGCCTATAGGGATGTGAGGGAGGGACTCTTCATTAGGGACTGTGGTGAGAGGACAAGGGGTAATGGGTTTAAACTTAAACAGGGGAAGTTTAGATTGGATCTGAGGAAGAAATTCTTTCCTGTAAGGGTGGTGAGGCCCTGGAATGGGTTGCCCAGGGAAGTTGTGAATGCTTCATCCCTGGTGGCGTTCAAGGTGGGGTTGGACATAGCCTTGGATGGCATGGTTTAGTGGGAGGTGTCCCTGCCCATGGCAGGGGGGTTAGAACTAGATGATCTTGAGGTCCTTTCCAACCCTTACTATTCTATGATTCTATGATTTAAAAGAATAGTAAGGAAGTAAGAGAAAAATCTGATGCCAGACCAAAATATTTTTGTTACAGCTCTGACTGCTATGTTTGACCTGCTAAATTGAATGTTAAAACATGGCTAGGGAGGTCAGAAGTCCTGTTTTGCACTTCTGGCTTCTGATTTAAAAGAAATAATGGTAACCCTCTCAGTCAAATTCACAATAGCAGTGCCATTCAGCAAGGGATCAAGACCTCTTTTCTTTAACGTGCTAGGAATTTGTCTTGGAATAAGTAGCAATTACTAGCCGAGATTTAAAAAACATTGATTATTATTTTTTTTTCCATTTGGCATTTTAAAGTTTCTTTCTATCTTTTCCACAGAAAGCGTTTTTAGTAATATACATATTTATTATTTTATTAGTATATGTTCAATAGCAATACTATCTGCCTACAGGATTTTTTTATACATGTCAGTGTAGATAACAGTTATCTTAACTGCTACTTGCAACAAAATTAATACTCAGAATAAAAAGTGAGGGCTATCTGGACTAACATGATTTAAGCTAAATGCTATGTTTGAGTTTTAGTGCTTGATTTATAAAAAATTAATGTGAAACAGTCATTAATTTCACCAAGAATTAAACATCTCTTTTCATGAGAGTTGAGCATTTTATTTTTCAGTTCTGCCAGCAAACTCTAAAGCAGTTATTTATAGAGCTTTTGCAGTATCATTGTCTTGCTTCAAAGTCTGATTTTCTTGCATATTTCTTGCAATATAATAAACTTCATTCTCTCAGCCAGTAAGCTCTCTTCTTCACTCGCAGCTGCAAAGAAGGTATTCATGATTCAGCCTTTTGTTGTTCATGCCCTACACATATAGTCTTGGAAAAGTTTGTTTTTTTTTTTTTTTTTTTTTTTTTTGTTTGTTTGTTTGTTTGTTTTTTTGTTAGCCAGCTACCTGGTCCACAGTGGCTTTACAGAATAGGCAATAGAAATTCCACACTATTTATTTTCTGGGAGTTCCTTTCTCTTTTTCAAACACAAGACTAGGAAACTTATAAAGAGAAAAATATGACCTTTATGGGGTTTTTTTTTGAAAAGAGTTTCAGAGACCATATTCCACCCCCAGTCTTGTACTGTTTCCAGGGACATTTTGATTTTTTTGGAAAAGAAGCAATGCCCATGAGGTTGTGTCACCTGTCTGTGCTACAAGGGCTGAGTAGAGAAGGCAGGCCTGAAGTAAAGCCTATGAGAGGAAAATGCAAGCTGAACATAACATCTAACTGCTCCAGAGGAAACGAACCACTTTCCCAGTTGTTATACGCATCATGGTGATTGTCACCTGCCAATCAATGCTTGCACATCTCCAGCTGAATATCAAATAGGTAGGGCTCATCAGATGAAGCTGTGAGCAACTGAGGAGGCTGTGTTATGTGTGAAGCAGATGAAGAAGTGAAAGTGTAGTGGAAGGGTGCAAAAGCTGCAGCTGGGGAGGCAGAAGAGAGGACAGGCTGTCCTTACCTAATATTGCTGTAGTAAGGTACAAAACCACAAACTTCACTAGTTCAGCTGCCTCCCAGATCAAACTAACAAAACTGTTATTCCAGCCATTAGAATCTTCAGTTAAATACTGGTATCACCATCAGTAAAATATAAGGTATAAAATAAATCTGTCAAAATTAATTTTGCATCTATTTGCACATCTATTTAGTGGATAGGTTGTACATACTATGAAAGTAAGGGAGAAAGTATAAAGAGGGGATGATTCTAAAAGGGAACATGGCAAGGCAGGAGTGCTTGCAGGTGTGTGTGTGGTCAGTTACTCTGCCAGGAACCAGATTAAATGTACTTTTATCTTTGATCATTTTATAGCTTCTCCTTGCACACATTCTTCATACTACTTTCTCCTATGTATTTCCTCTGGCGCAGCACTTTCATTTCTTTCTCTAGCAATTTATTGCCACATGTAACATGCACTATTGCTTAGTCACAGCACTCCAATGGCATTTACACTTGCTGAGCCTGTGGGCAAATTTGACCCACACCATCTGCCCGGCTGGACATAGGTAAATTAGGAGTCAACTTATTTTGTATAGGTATGATACAATGCATTTGATCTTAAAACTGGCTATGAATAAAAAAAAATAATTACTCCCCAAATGCTTGATTAAAGCTTGAGTGGTAAATTTGCAAAGAATTATGTGGGCAGTTCAATGAATGAATCTTCTTATTATTAACATGATTTGGGTATTTATCTCCCCAAATAACATTTAAAAGCTCTCAGTAGCAATAATAACTTTTAAAAGCCCAGTAATGGCATAGAAAGTGTAAAGAACAAGTTTACAAAATTATTTTCTCCTCTGTTTTCAGATTTGTATTAACAGAGTGTGTCCTTCACAGCACTTTTCAAATTCAGGTAATGAACTATCAAACATTTATTTTGTTTCATGACCAATTCATAACTTTTAACTCGCTATGTAATTTGGAGCAGATCTGTTCCAAATAACAGAATCTCTTTAATTCCCATGATATCACTTAGGCCCTGATCTTGCAATCACATTTGCACAGATGGACTCCTGTATTCAGACCAAGCCCACATATGCCAAAGAGGCTCCACACAATGAAGGCACCGGCTCATGGAAATCCAATTGCAAGATCAAGACCTTAATTCCCTTTAGTTTTGTCTCTTCCTAATGAGAGCTGTCAATTACTTACAGTAATTAGGTGGGCAATGGATGTTAATACGACGAGATTTTAAATATGCTACTTCAAAATTATATGAATAAATCATACAAAATTCTTTGCCTGTCTTTTACCATATGTCCTCCTTCAAATCCATATAATTTGTTTTACATCTGTTAAAAAATGCACATAATGCAGGAGTGCAGCAGCTGACTTTGAAAGACTTTAAAGGTGATGCCCCAACTTTTCAACAATTATAATGAAAGAGTTATTTTAGCTAATGATAGAATTGTTGGATTTGAAAATAAAGTTATGGATTTGTTAGAAAAGATATTCCATTTTGTTCTGTCTTTTTTCTGTTGCCAGTATTCACTTGTGTTGTGGTTTAAGCTTCTCAGCTACACACAGTTTTGCTCACTCACTCACTTGCCCCTTTTCCTTCCCTCTGCTCCTGGAGGGATGGGAAGGAGAATCGAAAGAATGTAACTCCCACAGTTTGAGATAAGAACAGTCCAGCAACCAAGGTATAACACAAACCACCACTGCTACCACCAATAATAATAATGATGAGAAAAATACAAGGGAAGAGTTTTTTTCTTCCCCCCCACTCCATGGCGGGGGGGGAAGAAGAATCGAAAGAACGCAGCTCCCACGGGTCGAGACAAGAATAGCCCAGCAACCAAGGTACAACACAAACCACTGCCGCCACCACCAATAATAATAACAACGAGAGAAATACAAGGGAAGAGGACAGAACTGCTCACCACCCGACGACCGAGCTGTGAACTAAAACCACCACTCTTCCGGGTTCCGGCCTCCAGTTCTTTTTCATCCTGGACATGACGTGCTGTGGTATGGAATAACCTCTTTGGTCAGTTTGGATCAGGTGTCCTGTTTCTGCTTCCCCCCGGCTTCCCCCCTTCCCTGGCAGATCATGAGACTCACAAAGTCCTTGGCCAGCCTAAACATCACCAAGCAGTAACTGAAAACACTGGTGTTATCAGCGCTGTTCCCAGGCCCGAAATCAAAAACACAGCACTGCAGCAGCTACCAAGAGGGGAAAAAAGAAAAAATGACTGCTACTGCTGAACCCAGGACAACTTGTGAAACAAAACTTTCTACACTAAATTGCTCTTAATTTGTACATGAGATGGAATAAGACTCTAATGCTTATTTTGGTTATAAAGGTATGACTCACCCCTACATTCCTTTTGTTTAGGGCTGGTGTCATTTATTAGCATCAGTTGAAATCTATAATTTCTTCATAAGGTAGACATATCATGCAAATATTTGGCATTAAAATGCAGATTTTAATCCATTTTCCTGAATTTAATGCAACCTTATGCAAATAACATATTATAATATGCATCTTAGTATGCCAGGCACTGGATGTCTCCTGTGAAGAAAACGAGCTTAAACTAAGCAGATACGCCTTCACATTTCAGAGTGCTCAGCTGCTGTTTCAGGTCAGTGTTAGACAATCACAGGTTCCGATACTTTAAATAGTCTTCGCAGAGAGTACCATTAAATAACTGCACAGATCTATTAAGTCTTCCAAGAAGAGGCAGTAATTGGTAACTGTTGGCACTACATCCAAACACTGTGCTCCTCCAAGAATAGCCCAGTGTGATTAGCTCTCAGTAGATCGGCTGTTCTTTTACTAACTCTCTTGAGTGGCTTTTTGTCTATACGCATTTACAGATAAAGCCACTGTAACTGAGCACAGCTGATGATTCATCTCCCTGAATCCTGCACATCTGTTCCAAAACAGTTCATTGTTTTCTTGAAAAAAGAAAAAACTTCTATTTTTAAGAAAGTCCAGGTTCACAACATTGTTATTAAGAAAAAGCTCAGGTAGACATCTCTTGATGTTAACCTGTGACATGAAAGACACTCTTGCTTCAGTCTAAGAGCAATACTTACTCTAAAAATGCCTTTTTAACATTGTTTTTCTATCTGTTGACTTTTCTCTATCTTACCTAAATGCAGAATTCAAACTGTGTCTTCCTCCCTAAATCACATTTTAGTTCCAGGGATTAGGGATGATTCAAAAGTAATTGAAAGCAGAATGCAGCTGGAGTGCTCATCTAGTTCATGTATAATAAGGACTCTTACCAATTCTGCCCATTCCTGGGCTTTTGAAATACAATATTTCAGCAGGCTATTTAGTTCACACTTCTTCAAACAACCATGGATATACACAGCTAAGAGGCCAAGAGTTTAACCTTTTATTTAAAAATAGATAACTGTGTATCTCTGCACTATTGAGAAGTCTCAAAGGATAACAAAACTGTATACCTGGGCTAAACTATGTTCTATGTCTTAAAATTATTAATTACAATGGATAAATTTAGATCTATGACTACAATAACAGAATACTTTAACTTTCAGATCTGGTGGTTAGAAATTAAATGTTTCCAGCTTTTTAAATATTGATTTAGCAATCATCAGAAGAGCTTTAATGCTTACAAATGAAATAACTTGCTTAAGCAGATGTTTAACTTGTAAAAATTCATGTCAGCATGATGATTGCAACTTACCAGTTGGATAGGATTAAAATCTGGGAATTGAGAATGTAAAGCTCATTAATCATAGCAAAAATGGAGCATAATTGATTCTGCCTTTGGCCTGGGAAATAGCCTTCTTGACTTCACAAAGTTCCTTGTACTGTTCTGCAAAGATCAGACTCACAAACACTAAACATAACATTTTTGCAAGAAGTAGGATTTCAATTTTCACAGTGAATATATTATGAATTTATTGAGGTTTTTAGGACAGTAACTGGAGCAAACTTGTTTGGTAAAATGACAAAAGTGAGCACATAGACAGACAAGAAATCTGGAGAGGACGTTTTACAAGGGCATGTAGTGACAGGACAAGGGGAATGGCTTTAAACTGAAAGTAGGAAGATTTAAGTTGGATATTAGTTCTTCACTAAAAGGACGGTGAGACACTGAACAGGTTGCTCAGAGAAGTTGTGGTTGCCCCATCTCTGGCAGTGTTCAAGGCCAGGTTGGATGGGGCCTTGAGCAACCTGGTCTACTGGAAGGTGTCCTGGCCCATGGCAGAGGGGTTGAAAGTAGGTGGACTTTCAGGTCTCTTCCAACCGAAACCATCCTATGATTCTGTGGTTCTATGAAGTGCTGATAGCTAACAGCATTCTTTGCAATAATAATAAAAAACAAGCACAGCTGCAGATGTTTTCTAAAAGATCAAACCAGGTGAAAGTGAAATTATAGTGGTGAAACAGTGAACCTCTCTGAAGGGTCAGGTGAGGTCATATTTGTATGTCTTTAGCCTAGATGTTTATTGTTCGCAACAGTTACAGGCAGAGTGAGGAGGGGACTTTCATCCTTCCTCTACAGCTCAAAGTAGAAAACAGTATTTTGCTCACTGCAGTACTACAATACTCAGATAATATATCTTTCTGTAAATATCCCTTGGTATTTCTTCAGCCTGCTGCATTTAGGTACTGGTAATGCAAAAGTCCATATGATTTCACAGGAAGATAAGACTAGTGAGCATCGCCCACATCTTCACATTCAGTCTCTCTTCAGGCAAGGATGTAACAAAATCTCATAAACAGATCAATTGCTAAATAAAAGCTGACCTTTAAAAAACCACTGTCTATACAGGGAAGCCAAAGAGAATCTCAGTGTTCTTATAGCTGGAAAACAGCAAACTTAATTTTATGCATGGACCTATATCTTTGTGTTGACATTGTCCTTCAGTTTAAATATCTGTCCATCTTGATACAGATATGTATTGTAGCCGTGGCCCTGCTCAGTATTTGCTTCATTAAGCTAAAAAGCTCAAGCTTTTTTACCTTATTTGTTTAATCTTCCTTCTGAAGAGTTAGTCTTCCTTCGTGTTTGTTCTGAGATGCATGCTAATCACCTGATGTCTTTGCACTGTCTCTCACACAAACGTTCAGTGATTTCCCAGGTCCCTTGGATAGTGACAATGTTGAATATGGTATTCATGTTGTTGAGTTCAAATGTTCTCATTTGAAAGTGAGAATAGAAGGTTATTGATTTCAGAAAGTGAATCTCCAGGTTTTGTTCTTACATTATAAAACCTTCGGAACTTAGGTACTGTTTTGAGATGTAACCCTTGGCCAACTTGACACTTCCACAGCTTTGCAGAACTGAGGGATCTAGGCTGAAGTTTCCTCAGTAAAAATGATATGTTAGTGGTCCCCTTGTGTAAGCAAAGGAATCTTGAACCTTGAAGTTTATTCCCTTCCTAGACTGTCTGTCACCTCTCACAGTCTAGATTTATTAGCATTGCCCACCGCAAAGTTTATATTTCTTATTTGCCCAGTCTCAGGGAAAAAAACGCTTGTTGACAGGTACAGAAACTATTAAGCCCAGTTTGTCAAATATTCACTTATTTTATAATACAGTTTCATAAGAATACAAGGCTTGTATGGTTATGCTGTGTGTGGCTACACGTTACCGCTTGCGCATATCAAAGCTGTCAGTCCATTTGTGCCTCACACCTACAAAACACCTTTTGAGTTAGTTGACTGAAAGGTAAAGTTTACACAGATTATCACACTCCTGTAGGATTTTGTGAAAGGAGGTAAGAGGGTAAAAGGTGGATATCAATTTCCTTCCAACTGTGGGAAAAACGGCACTGTGAATTCAGCCTTTATGATGCACAAAAGACTTCATGCTCAGGGGAAATTCTTATGAATGTTCAACCTTGGAAAAGTTTCAAGAATAGGGAATATTTTTTTACACTCATGATATCCATAAGAAACTTAGTTTCCATTGTCTTGGAGCTTGGGGAACCACTTTGTAAACTGTGTAAGAACTAAGCAAAACTGTATGTCTTAAATTTTTGACTAAGTATTCTGCTCTCATGTCATGTAGGTATGTCTCTCTTGAGTTCTTGCTATTTTTTAGTCTGAATAATCAATAACATTGTATCTAATACTTGTACAAAATCACAGCTTCCACATCTGGCTGCTTGCCTGTGCACCTGATGATTCCTCTGGAGGAACTGTATAAATTAAAGACAGAAAAGCAAAGGATCTTGTAGAAGTAAAAGCATTACAGATATACTTAAAATACTTACAGTTCAGAGGAAAAAATGTATGGTCTTTACACTTGGGGTTTAGCTGAGGATTTATTTAAGGTGTCAGAAGAGGGCTGACAATAGTGCAAAAGGAACTGTAAAAAAGAATCACAGTTGTAAAGTATGAACAGAGAAGTAAAAATGAATAAAACCATCTGTCAAACTCATGAGGTTTTGTGCCTCTGGAGAATGCCGCAGCCATACCCTTTTCCCCAGGCTTGATCATTAGCAAAGCTTTTACTTGGGAAAACTGTTAAAGGCTGTAGAGTGGCTATGGTAAAGTACAAGGCACTGAGCGAGGCGAGTAAGACTTTCAGATGAGCCAGAAAATGCACACATTGCTCTGTGTGTTTGTCATTTTTTAAAAAAATATCTGAACTGCCATTACTGAAAAATTTTGCCTGTCAGAGAATTTCTGCGTCTCTGACTTCTCCCACAGCATTGTGCGCTTTCGTTGGAGAAGGGAAACAAAGTTCAAATAAACAAGCATTTTTTTCTGTGGTAATTTAGTTGCTCTGGTGTTAACCGGGCAGGGATTTGAGGATTTTGCTCACAGGTTGTAACTCTCAGTGTCTCATGTGTTTTTGCTTTTCTTATTTCTCTTATTAGGCTTTCTATCTTTTACTGGAAACCAGACAATAGGAACGTTGAACTGCCTCTTACGGCTGAGTTGTATACAATTAACTGAGGACTGAACTTTTAATGCTTCCTGTAGAAACTACTTCAGAAATGTTATGGGATATTTATATCTATACATATATATGTTTCTAGCACTTTTACCCATTCTCCTATAGAAGTCTTCTTTTGAAAACATTTTATTCTGTACACTCTCTCTCTCTCCTGACTCTGTTCATCTCATATCTCAGGAATAGGTTTTGCTCAGTTAAGCTCTTCAGCAAATGCGGAATTTTTCTGGAAACAGAATAAAAAACCCAAGAAACATGATAGACACTTTTCAGTGCATTTATTTATTTATTTATTTAGAGAGATATTGTCCTTTTATTACCTTCTTAGGAATTCTTTTTGCTCCCAGAAGGAGACTGGAACAGAATGTCACTCACAGCTGCTTGCCTGATTTATTTTTGCTGTTGAGGCAGGAGTCACCTGCTATGGTGCCAGAGCAATAGCTTCAACAGGAACTGCTTTCCTAGCTGCAGGAATGAATCAGGGAGAAAAGGTCCGCATTTTGCATGGTCTTGTACTCATATGAAAAAGAGAGCCACTACAATGCACTGCCCAGTCTGAAAATAGCAGGGACTGTGAAGCAAAATAAAGCTTTGCTTCTTTCATTCATGCACAGATGAGCCACTGCATGGCCCATATTTATTAATTTTGCAGTCTTACCTTTACATGATTATATTCTGTTCTTCACTTTTCTCTGCATTAATGTTATTTTGGTTTATGAATTATATCCTCAGATGTCAGTTTACAATGACAGAAAATTGTTTTTTTTAGAGAAATTTTTCTTTCCCCTCCTAGTTTTGAAAAACTTGCCTTCAAAACTTAGCCTGACCTGCTATATTCAGGATTACAGTATTGTGTCCTTTGTCTGAGATTCTGATAACAAAAGCATTTGTTGCCTGCTTGAACACAAATACAGAACTTTTCTACAGCACTTAATTGTATCCTGGTATCTATTTTTGTGATGTCTTTGATTTGCATGTGAATCTCAGCTTGTGATGAGCTATGTGCCTTCTCACAGACTGTGCCAAACCCATGAGAACATCATACTGAACACCAGTGTAATGCTGAGACTCAGTGACTTGAATAAACTGTTGTTTTTCCAATCCCATTTTAGTCCAATCCGTATAATTTAATGTGTAGATTGTGAAAATTTGAGTTGTTAAAGTGATACCTGCTATCGACAACAGATTTATGCTCAAAACCCAATATTTATGAATACTCCCGGGTATATCAGTTAGATGCACACTAATGTTACAGTTTATTGGAAACAGTCTGGGTGGATACAGAGTTTTAAAACTCCTCTTCCTAGTGATGTACCAACAGGGAAGGTCGAGCCTTTTGACAGATAACAAGTCTAGAGATTTTTTCCGCTTCCAGCTGGAGAAGATCTGTTTGCATACAGGATTCATTCCAGAGAGATCTGCACAAACAGCATCTCTGGAAATCTGTCAATAAGCAGGCATTTATAGCAAAGCCTTATTTCCTTTACAGGCCATGACTGGAGTAGAACAGGGTAAGTAAACCATCAGTTCAGTCTGAACTTTGACATTGGGCACCCTGCCAGGTTGCACTGAAAATACATCTTCAGCTATGGAAATGAAATGGAACATCTTAACATCTTCTCAGGTATGAAAAGCATAGTGACAATCTGAAGTTTGAATAAAGTGTTGTCCTTCAGAAAGCTGAGAATCTTGCAAAGAACAAGAGGCACAGTGAGAACACTCCCAGATTCACCAAATCCTGTTATTACTGAATGCATAAGCACACACGTGCACAGAGCTTATGACCAGTGGATACTCTATTCTTTTGTATATTAAGACTTCTGAACTGTCAGCTGGTCTTGACCTGGTGTCTGGTTGGTGGTTTTCTCATTGTGGAGAAAACATCTGGCATGCCTGGTTAGAAGCTTGCTGTAGATTGTAAAGAGAACTTTAACTATTCCTTCTAAAACAAATTACTTCACAAGGCACAAGCTTCTTTTAACATTTAAAATATTGTGGGGAAAAATATTCTGACCCTGAGACTACTTGTCAAACACACTTGAAGAGTCTTCTTATCATTGAAAGTGCACAGACTTTATGCTTATATAACTCAGTATTTTTTAAGTACCTAAATGATGTGGAAGACTGTGCATCATTTTAGGAAGCAACTCAAACCTCAATTTGTCCAACTTGCCCCCAGATTAAAAAACTTCAGATGCTTTTGAAATATGCACTGATTTTAACTGTGATCTATTTTAACTTTCTTTGACAATTCATGTAGGGATGAGTTATAAAAAAAGAGGTGTTAGTCCTTCCAGGTGTCCTATTTTGTCAAAACTCAGGCTGCTTCAAATGTCACATCTGCTTGCTCCTCTCCCAGCAGTGGTTCCTGCTCCAAACTCCTGGGCTCCCCCTTGCTCCCTGTCCTGGCTCCCCAATAGCCCCTGTCCCAGATCCTTCCTGTCAGTGTGATTTCCACTTCATTTCTGTCTCATCAGCTGCTTTGCCACTCCTGGGAGGTACTTTTCATTCACTGAGGTAAGTGAAGGAAGCTCATGGTAGGAAGAAAAGTGTGAAGTGCCCATGGCAGCCCCTCGTCTGTCCCAACAAGAGCAACAGCCCCTGGTGAAGGGATGAGGAAAAAGTTCTTCCTCTCACTTGGAGAAACCTCTTAATCCTATGAGATGGGGCTTTTCCTCTGGTGTGCCAGAGCTTCTCCTTCCTCCAGGAGACAAGGTTTAGCACCCATCAGACTCTTCATACTCCCCCATGACATGGCAGGGGGTTTGGAACTAGATGATCTTAAGGTCCTTTCCAACCCTAACTATTCTATGATTCTATGATTCTGTATCTCTTAAAAAGATGAGAGTTGGCACTCTTCTAAATTAAGGATTTAGGTGTTTTGGAAAATGTTTTATTAACACTTCCCAACTGAAGTAAGAAGATATTTGTGTTGAATATTTCCTTTTCTTCTAAGGCTTTGGAAAAGTTTTGAATTGCCAACCTTTCACTAACCTAATAATGCCATGCTCACAGATGTACAGTTGAATTTGATGACACAAATCCTGTGGACAGTGAAAGGATGACAGTAAGACTGAGGAGATGGGTGGGGTCATCCTGGAAGTCAAAAGCAGAACAGAGCATGTCTCATCCCAGTAAGGATATGCATGCAGACGGCACACCCAAAGAGATCCCTGCCAAGCCTTTGCTGCTCTGCTGTCTATTCACACCCTGCATTCACACCAGTGAGATCCAGTGTTTCATTAAAGCAAACAAGATTTGCAAAGCTTTCTTTTTTCTTTTTTCTTTTTTATGTCTGTAAACCCAGCAATAACATTAGTGCTAATGTTGAAATTTAAACAGTCAACCTTACAACAATCAAACACGGATTAAAGATGCTTAGCTCAGTAGGAACAGTTAGATCTTTAGATCAAAATGAGATATTTCAGAATAAGAATAAATCTGTTGTAACTTTTCTTTTGATCCCAGGAGGACCTTGGAATGAATGGGAAGCTTATTCTTATTTCTGAGTACTACAGAATAATTGATTTTTCTGTGGGTGATAATTGAAAGGGTGTTAGCAATAGTCTTGAAGGTCACAGACCAATGATGTTATAATTTTAATATCTTACAAAAAATCATGCTGATGTTCTTATGAGTTCATTCCCTTTTACCTTAAAGGATATCTTTAGTAGTGTATGATGCTCTTAACATCAGGCAAGTACATGTTTTGATTCCATTTATTATAGCTGCTTGAAACACAGCAGGATGGAAACACTTTTCATTTTATCTGTCCTAAGTTTTTGCATTTATTTTTATCTCATCTCACTGTGCTAAGGTCCTCATAAACATCTACATTTTTGATCCTGCAGTGATCCTGCAATATTAATGAATCACATCAGCATCAAGTTATAAGTCAGTATTTCTCTTCCCATCTCCACAGTATCTTGGCTTCCTCCCCACTCTGTTAGCTTATCTCACATCCACCCCCAGAGTTGCATTGATTTTATCAGTGGTGTTTAAATATGCTATTGTTACTGAGGGGTTAAGCAGGTAGGATGATTGCACTAATAAAAATTGATAAGTAGTCAGGTTATCCTTCCTAATTTATTGCCATGGCAACAGACAGCACATGTGGCTTGTTGCTGAAGAACAGAATACTAATAATCAAATATGTCTTACCCAAATGAATATATATAACACATCCTACTAATACAGCGCCTTGACATTGTGTACATTACTGAACAGCAGCATGCATTAATTCTGCATCTGAGTTACTTGATGCATATGCTCTGGAGAACACGAAAAATGAAAAAGCACGTCTGCTACATCAAAGCTGTTCATTAAAGTAATGTATTTTAAATAGCGTACACAGTGAAAGATCCAATTCTCCAACACTTATCTTGTTTATTTCAATAGGTGCTTGGTATACTAGGAAGATACAGTAATGCATAGTCATTGTGAGATAGCATGAAAACAACCAACATAGCACAGGAGCCCAATTAAGCAATAATCTCTGGGAAAAAATGGTCATTACTAGCAGTTAATGGTTGGTTTGTTAGTTAATGGCCCAAGGCAAAGCTGAAAGCAGTTAAGCCTCTAACAAACTGGTTGTTAATTGTGGCAACAATTGTTTTGCTGGGGATTTTCCCCACTATTATATATTACATTTGATAGCATATGATAGAAAAAAAATGTATTTTTAAAGACAGTAGCTGTTACATAAGATGTTACAAGAAATGTCAGGTGTTTCAAGGAAATAATTGATTTTCTATCATCGAGGGAGAAAAATGTGCACTCTTTTACATATGTATGTAGTATATATATTATACATGTATATTCGTAGAATCATAGAATACCAGGTTGTAAGAGACCTCAAGGATCACCTGGTCCAACATTTCCAAGCAAGCATGACAGAATAGATGCTCCAGCAAGCTGTCCAGACAAATCTTGAAAGTGTCCAATACTGGGAAATCATTGCTGAATTTGGGAAATATACTGTTGTATAGAGTTTGCACCATAATGTCAGAATTAATTTCTTTGTCAGTCTTGTTTTCTGTTAAATGCCAAAGGTCTTGCTATAACCAGAATAAGGCCCAAACTTTTGAGGCTGGAGACAGTTATGCTGGGGAATGTAATGTGTCTATTTTATCCCAAAGCTTCATTACATTGAAATGGACATTTTGCTCACGGAAATTGTTGGGGTGTAAGTGCAGACTACTTCCAGAAAGCAAAAGGGTGATGGGGTTTTAGTCAACTTCCTGGAGATTTAAGAGTATCTTGATAAAATGAAATGGTTGGTGAAAATTGCCATGAAGTCATAATAAAGCAGCTTCACAATGAATCTGAGGTGAAGCAATTTCAGATAAGACAGGGAGCCATAAAACTGTCATGAACATAAAGCAAACTATATTTACGTAAAAGTGCCATATATTCATTCTGAAAATTTTCATGAGTAGAGTGCAGCGTTAGGTCATGTATTTAGATACTGGTGTAGGTAGGTTGTTAATTCTAGGAATGGTGAATTTGGGCAAATTGAGTTCTGGTGTTAGCTCTACTTGTAAAATAATTTTAAGTTACTTATGAAAACCAGAAGAAGAACTTCTTCCAAAGATTTGCCAAGCATGAAAATTTCCCATAAGATCCTCAAAAGATGGGAATTTATATAAGAACTTCAGAACTATTTTTCATTTTTGAAAATTGTTCTTAAACATGTATATATATATTAAAAATATGCGTATCCATGCATATGCATGCACACCCATAAAAACACAGCACTACATAAGAAACAACACTGTAAAGATATTATTTGTTATCAAAATTAAAGAAATGAAGTCATATATACATATGCACTCTCTTCAGCTTTGTCTTCTTTTTCATTTTTTTTTTAACAAACAGTACTCCTAGCACAATACAGCAAGATAAAGAAACACTGCTCTGCTCAGTCTCTTTGTAGTCTAAGCTCATTTCTCAAAACTGGCTATATTCTGTCCTTCTTATGACAAGCTGTCCATCAGAGCTTTCAACCTGGGCTTTATGATAATTTTCTTTCTTTTTTACAAGGTGCTTGAGCCCCACCAGTGAGATCTGCTTCTCTGAGCAGGAGTTACTGGAAATGCAAAGGAAGTTGCTGCAGCTTAGGATCTCTTGAAAGTCTGAAAAACAAAGTAATTGAGCTAAGAGACAGCAGGGAGAAAAGAAGGGAAGACATTTTTTAAGCTATTGAACATATTTATGAATACTTGTATCAAGGAAAAAATTCAAAGTTCCTGGGAGGTACTAAACAAGTTATATATGTCACGTTCAACCTGATGCACCATTTAGAAAAAGCAGGGCCATTGGGCTGAATCACAAAGCCAGTCAGGCATACTTCAAAGAGAGGATCGAGAGACTATCTCTAATATATCTTATAAGAATGCACTGCACCACTACGTGTTCATGCTTCATAAGGCTTTACATTGGGCTCGAAATGTCAGAAACTGCAATTGTATAATTACTTGAAATTGTAGTACTTCCCAGTGTTTTCGATGTAGGAAATCAATGATGAGAAATCTACAGGTTTAGGTGATTTCACTCAAGGTTTCCTGATAGTGGACCTCCAAATCACCACAGTCAAGAGCTGCAACTATAAAATTACTGTTATTGCCTCAGGACTACCCGTATCAACTGGCCAGGATTAGATAGGAATGTTTTATCAGCTGTTAGTAATTTTTATAAATCCCTGACTCACTTATCTGAAAACCTTTCTCTCTAAACACTAAAGAGAATATGTCCCTTTTTCAGAGGATGGTTGTTGAATAAAAGAAATCTATATTATGTGGGCTGAACTGCACCAACTCTTAAATGAACTTTGAAGTTGTAGCCACTTAACTTCATTTAAGTGGCTTTTGGAGATCGGAATTTTGAGTCATTGTTTTTTTTTGTTTATGGCGTTGCTTAGACATCAAGGGCTAATTCCATGAGGGCTGTAGGCATTACAAGTATGAGTGCCTAAAATGGGGTGGCTCTGCAGGTTCTTCACAATATGTAGGAAGAATGTTCATATGTTTAAAGGGGAGAACAGAAAGGCAATTAAATAAGTTGAGCACTGCTGAAGCCAATCTGGGGGAAATTATGAGCAGAACTTGGGGCATTGCAAAAAGTCCTACACCAGATTGCAAAGGGAAAAGGGAGTCACCCTTTGTAAGTGAGTGTGTGAAACCTTTCCCTGCTCCAGTTTACTTTCCTGATGTAAGCAAACTAGAACAGCCTTTTTTGTTCATGTAAAACAACATACAAAAATATCTAACCTAGTTAGGAGTGTTCTTGTATGATGTTAAAAGACCCAGGTTTAGATCCCTCTTTGGAATTGGTTTCTTCACCTGTGAGGCTAAATGGTCATCTTAGTGCTTTCATTATACTCTCTGCTAGATGTCAAACCTCAGAATAAACTAGAACAAATGAGATCTTTCACAATACAGATGAGCACTCTAACCATTGAATTATTGACTAATAGCAGACACCTGTTTTCATATTTGTCTTACTTCTCTGCTCTGTAAGGCTCAAAACTAACAACCAGTTTTGACTTTGTTGTAAAAACAGAAGTGGAAGAAATCTAGGTAACTACATCCCCAGAAACTTAGATTTCAAGAAACCTTATGGATGTAGACACCTAGTGTATCATTTAGAGAGCTGAGCCCTTCTCTGTATACAGCCCCAGGTCTTTGCTGTCCAAACATAAAATAAAAAGGCAGTCCAACACCCTGACTTGATACATGTGGTGCTTTTTATATTTTTACTAGAAATGATAGCTAGAAAGATTTTTTTTGGCAATACTAAAACATTAATAAGACGGGTTCTGATTTCCAGAACCATTGCGCAATTACAAAAATGTGCTAAAGGTACTGAGCAACAAGTGCACAGGACCTCTGAAAAATCAATACCTTAGTGTTTGTAAAGCACTTTCATGGCTAAAGATTCTGTATAAATGTTCAGCATTATTATTGCTACGTGTACATTATATTGGCTCAGTTGATTCAGGTCATGTCTAATCAGGATTTTTCAAATAATTCCCCTCTGTATCTGGAGAGGAAATTAAATCAGAAAGTCTTCTGTACATCTGAAAGTATTTTGTCTTAGAGTTTGAGAGAAGGTGGAGTCATACATGAGGACAGGGTGGAGAGGAAGGAGTTGTATTTGTCAGGAGACAGCAGCCTTAGGCAGTGAAATGTTTGTTTGAACAGCAGTGAGAAATGGGAGAGTGAGAGCCATATGTATAGAAAGTATCAAAATAGGGGCAAGAGACAGAAACAGAGACAGAAACATGATTCTGTAAATGGGAAGAGATAGGTAAGAAGGAGGAAGCTGAGGAAACAAAATAGTGGAGGCTGGTGGGAGGGGGAATAATGCCTTTTAATAGGAGCAGGGTAGGTGCTGAGGAGAAATTAAGCAGTCAGAAATCATTACAGAACTGCCTGCATGACCTTAATTTTGCCCTCTTGTGTGTGCACATTGTGAGTCTATCTTTTGTTACATAATCTCATGCTATTTTTTTCCCAAGGACGGACCATGTCCTGGAGGGGACTCAGAGCTGTGCAGTGGAGGAGACAGCTGCCTCATGGCATGGGGCTGAAGGGAGAGCTGCTGTTCTTGGTAGTAGGACTGGATGGAAAGCTGTTCCTGACCTACTGAATCTGTTCTTAACTGAAATTGACCAACACCATTTTAACATAATCCTGACAGTGTCAGTAATGAGAATTTCAGACTAAACCCTGTGCATTTTTTCTCAAAGTACACTCTCTGGGATGTAAGAGCTATGGGGTAAAGACCTTGACTTCTTAGTGAATGAAAAGCATTTTAATCCCAGGCTGTTCTGAAATTCACAGGTCAGGGGAATTCAGGGATCGATACTGAGAGCAGGGTTTCAATATACCTCAGAGTGCAACAACATGACACCCAACGTCACACATCAGCAGAAGCGGGTAGGCATGAATATTGAATAGGCATCCATTCAGCAAATATAATCTGCCTATACCATACAAAGATGTTGTCAAATCTTTTTTAAATTATTTAGGAAACATGAGGATCAACAGTGATTCTGGGTGTACCTAAAGTGGAGAAAGAAACACAGTGCAACTTTTCATTCATCAAGTAGACATGGTTTGTACCAGGTGGTGATAGTAGAGGCTCTAGCCTTCCTAGTTCTTTCACGAAGTTCAGTCTCTGAAAACAATGCATGAACGGTAAAATGGTTGTACAGGCAGGTTAGGGTTTGGGAACTGGTGTGATGAAATGCAGAAGATGGAAAGGGAAAACAGATCTAAAAAGACAAACCATTTAATATGAAATATATGTGGAAATACCCAGCCTTAAAAGGCTGTGTTTTTTGAGTTGTGAACTCTCCATCCTGCTCTTCAGTCTTCCTTCAGTAATTGATGTCTGCTCTGCACAGACCAAGGTGTGATGGTGCAAGAATGACTTAGCAATGTTCAGAGGTGATTCCAGTGATAATCCTCTTTCCTGAATCCTTCACCTCTCTGTCTCAAACTGATACCAGGGATCCCAGTCCTTCCTCTTGTCCCCAATCTTTTTTTTTTTTTTGTCTCAAATTTTCCACAATCAATCACCCTCATTTTCTTCTCACAGTTCACACATCTTTCTGCCTTACTCAGATCCCTGTTTCCAAAATATAATAGAGAACTTCCCACTTTCTTCCCTCTGCCCAGGAATGGCAGGTACAGTGTTGCACTACCATCACAAGAGAGATGTTCTCAAACCTTCTCTTCGAGGAAATGGCAGGTCTTGACTTTTGAGCAGCCAGAATTGGAAGGGAAGCCCTGCTAGATTTCACTATACTTGGTTTTGGCGGAATTGTCAAATAATTCATTGGCCTTAATTAAAGCAGTCTGTTGATTGAGTGACTAAGATTTAAGTACGCTATTTGGAGATTTGAGAAAAACAGCTAAAGTGTGGAAAAGGAAGCATCATCAATGGAAAGATCACTCTTCACAAGTTTTCACTTCCCTGCTCCAAATCCATATTTTTTAGAGCTGACAAGTGTGCATGTGTGCATGTGTGTGTGATTTAAATAATAATATGAGAAAAAAAAAGTAACCTCTTAAAAGTACCTGTAATTGCTAAAATTTGACAAAGTTTTAAACAATGGAAGAAAATGTGTTATAGTGGGAAGATGGTGATATCTATGCCAACTTTAATTCCAAAATTGAATACCAGTGAGTCGACGTAAGCATACTGATAAACATGGTAGAAGCATCTACAGTATATAGGAAGATAGAAAGAGACGCACACAGCAGGGAAGTTAACAGCTAGTTTCTCCCAAAAGATGAACTGAGATTATTAACCAAGATTTTTGAGAAGTTTTGACAGTCTTTTACAGTGTATATTTTTGAACTGGAAAAAAATATCTCATTCATTTGTAGAAGATGTAATGTATTTAAGGCTAATTAATTAATTAGTACATGAATTTCTGTTCTAGTAGGAATCAAATGCTTCAAAACCAACGCTGTGAGATGGGACAGGGGAGAAGGTGGGACTTAGCAGGAGAACGAAAATAAGCTACGGTAAATATTCAATTTGGATACAATACTGTTAGATAAGGAGAGAGAAAAAAGGTGATGAAGCTTGGAGAACAGCTGTCACCTGATTGCACTTGCTGGACAAGTTTTGACCTTGGGAGATTAAGACTGGAAAATGAGGGAGAAAGGAGGGAGTCTTGAAGAACAGAGGGCCAAGGCTTGAAGGTGTGAGGCAAATGGGCTTATCTATTGAGACAAGTGTACAAGTTGTAAAATACTCCTCTTAAAATAGCATTAAAGTAGCTAAGTAACACAATAAAAAGCTTAGAACATTCAGAGACAGAAGTAACCTGTGCAAAGCCAATTTGTGTGGAGCTAACTCCCTGTGAGCTATGCTGAGTGCAGAAAGCCTCCAGGATTATGAGTGGGAGCCCTGGGGAAATCATAATCTTTGAGAGTGATCATCTAAGTAGTCTGTATCACTCGTGGTTGGAGTAATGCATGTATTTTATTTCTTATCTTCACCTCTTACCTCTCCTTGAGCAGAGTCAAATCTTTTGCCTAGGCCATGAGATTACCAGTCTCTCAAAAGCAAAAGAACCATACACGTAAGAAAGAAATCAGACAAACCCTCATTTACCCATCTTTAGTGGATGATGTGTGTTAGTCTCAGCGCTTAAATTATTCCCATGTCAATTATCTGATGCTGCGATGCTATACCTGCAGCTGTCGTCTATCTTTGTAAGGGAAATCCCTGTTCAGTTGTCAGCCTTCACTGAAATAGTTCAGATGATTTCAGCAGAGAAGTAACAGCACAGCTAGGTGAGAATTCTTTTAGCAGATGATGAAAAATGGTGGTGTAAATGAAAGGTGTCTCTGAGTCCAGCTTTTATTCTGAAGTATAGAACAGCATCTTTGTCTGGGTTGGGCCAGGGAAGAATGTAGGTATATACTACCATTTAAAACTATCCCAATCCCTATTTGCAGGTGGTATGGACAGTGAAACATGGCCAGGGAATGTTCCCAGAGTATGTGGGATACTGGAAGGCCAACAGTCTTGCTCCAGTGGGCTATATAGAAATCCTACTTAATGCAACCAGGTAAACTGGCATAAGAGCCATGGCAATTTGTGCATACCCCTCTCATTCAGTCACTGGTCCAAATAGTCTACACCAGGTATTGCCTGGGCTGAAGTAGCAGGAAACCATTTGTTTCACTGCTTTACAAAAATTATTTTTAAAAAAGAAGAAATTACCATTATGTTTGACTGAAAAAGCTGAGGCTAACCTTACAATACCACATGATGAGAAGGTGGGCTTCAAAATTATTTGGACAGGGAAAAAATATGAAGAGAAAAAGTAGTTCAAAGGGCAAAGTAATTCATGGTAAGAGGACTGTTTTCGCCTTCTGGTTTCATGAATTTTTAAATCTTTTGTTGTCAGTAAGACTTTATAAATGAGAATGAAAATAGGACCCATCCCACAGACTCAGCCTTCCATACTGCTAAAAATAATAATAATAAAATAAAAAGAAAAGGGAAAACCCCTGAAGAGGAGAAATTCAGCCTTGTGCAAAGGTGTTCTCAGCAGTTCTGTTGGGTTTTTTCTTTTGATTTTTCTGAGAGGGAATTCATCTTCTGGAATGCAAGTAAATCCTCAAAAAGGGATTTTTCCTTTGGAATGCAAATTATTACAGTGATGCTTCCCACACCACTGAGAGAATATATTAATAATACCATGCACAGATACAGCTATTTCCATTTACAGCTATCAAATACTCATAGATTTATCTTCATGACCCGCTGTGAAGCAGATGATAAGCATTGCAATTGGACTTTTAATACTAGGAAAACTGAGGCAAATTTTACCATCCATGATCCTATAGCAACTGGTGAAGGTGTTTAGCTTCTGTGCAAACCTACTCTTGGACAGTTAGTGAACTGCTTACAGATGTTAACACTTGACGTTTATAGGATCAGTAACTACATGAACTGCAGATATGGATGGGCTATTGTTAACATAAGCTTGTTCTGAAGATCAAATCTGGTTGTGTGCAGTTCTGGTGTCCTCAGCATAAAAAGGACATGGAACTGTTAGAACAAGTGCAGAGGAGGGCCACGAGGATGATCAGGGGACTGGAGCACCTCCCGTATGAAGATAGGCTGAGAAAGTTGGGGCTGTTCAGCCTGGAGAAGAGAAGGCTGTGTGAAGACCTCATAGCAGCCTTCCAATACCTGAAGGGGGCCTATAGGGATGCTGGGGAGGGACTCTTCATTAGGGACTATAGTGAGAGGACAAGGGGTAATGGGTTCAGACTTAAAGAGGGGAAGTTTAGATCGGATTTGAGGAAGAAATTCTTTACTGTAAGGGTGGTGAGGCCCTGGAATGGGTTGCCCAGGGAAGTTGTGAATGCTTCATCCCTGGCGGCGTTCAAGGTGGGGTTGGACATAGCCTTGGATGGCATGGTTTAGTGGGAGGTGTCCCTGTTGGTGCAGGGGGGTTGGAACTCAATGATCTTGAGGTCCTTTCCAACCCTAACTATTCTATGATTCTATGATTGCTGACCACTGCATCTGCTTGTGCAGGCTGGCCAGCATTGATCTTCCTTATAGTCAGCAGCCCTCTGGAGGAGTAGAGCCTCATGATGTTTTTAGCACATGTGGAGGCTTATATTTTGGAGTTAGGAACAGTTTCCCTTGTCTACCTGAAGGTATCCTTAGGTCAGCTTTTCCCAAGCACAATGTTTTATGTTTTTTCTTGGAATTTTTTTTCTTGGCTCCACACACCCCAGCAATATGAGGTAGAAGAACAGGGGTCCCAAGTTCACCATGCTCAGGAATGTGCTTGGTCCCACTGTTTAGCAGTGAAAATGCAGCCTTGTAGTATGGGATTGAGTCTTAAATCTCCCCATTTCCTAAGTACCAGTAGTCAGCCTTTGCTATAGAAATTGATAGCCTTCTTTCTCCTGCTTTTGGACAAAGTGTAGACCATCCCAATGGGGACACATTTTCTCTGAGTTTTATTTGTCTATTCCAAGGTTTGAGGTACTGCTGCCAACAATAAATATCCCCAGTTTGAAGGGAGAAGATGCAGGAATATCTGCTGAGACATATGTATCTGTTGTGTGAAATTAATGCTATGGAAGAGCTGCTTCATACGTGGCATGTGTGCCCGTAGTTTAAATTCAGGAGTATGCCAAGTTTAAATTAGGAGTGTGCCAGTTTATCCAGTGCTTTTAATTTTTTCTTTTGTGCAGTGTGAGAGAAAATCAGACTTTGTGGGTGAAGTTTGTTACTCAGTAGAGGTGTCAATCTTGTGGCACTTAAATCTTCTCATTTATTGCAGGGGGGTTGGAACTAGATGATCTTAAGGTCCTTTCCAACACTAACTATTCTATGATTCTATGATTCTATGATTACCAAAACTGAACTGTTGTATCTTTCTCAATCTAGAAACCTTTCTGA
Organism: Amazona ochrocephala; assembly: GCA_039720435.1. Lineage (NCBI taxonomy): Eukaryota > Metazoa > Chordata > Aves > Psittaciformes > Psittacidae > Amazona > Amazona ochrocephala. The sequence continues at coordinate 79,046,692 of CM077878.1, forward strand.
CCTTAGAAACAACAATGTAATAATATTGGCTGAAAGGTTAGTTATTGAAATAACTGTTTTGTTAAATCTGAAAGTGGGAGAAAACTTCATGTTTTATTGATCTGTTGTTCATCTATTTTGAACTTAGTGGTTTGGTATTAAACCTTTATGCAGAGATTGATTATTTAGTAGGACAAGGAGCAAAAAAAAAATGCAGGGGTGAGGGCAGATGTCACAGGCATGGCTGCTTAAAGAAGTTAAAACACTCACTGAGAAAGTCTGAGATGCCTTATTCAGTGGAAGTAACAAGGCATATTTACTTGGAAATGCATATGATCAAATTAATACATTAAATATTTTGTGAATGAGAATTTATTAGAAAAGGAAAACCTAATGGCAATAAAGACACAAACTAGAAGCAGAAATCCCTTTCAGTCTAAAAAACACAGAAAAGTATCTAAATATTTCAAAATGTGTCAACTACTTTTTAAAGGGAACTGATAGCTAAAGATCATTATCAACATTTAGGAATGTTTTTTTCCTCTCTTTTTCATCTGTCCTCTTTTTAATTGTGCTGTTCTGAATAGCAGCCAAGTTAATGAGTTTTCAGGGCTAACTCTTAGATTTTTCATAACACTCTTACATGAGGAGCATTGATTTCCTTATTTGTTGTCTGATTTTATTAAAAAGTATAGTAAGTCAACATAAATTAATCTGAAGAATTCACTGCCACAAGATGTTACCAGGCTCAGTGGAATTCAAAGAATAAATATCAATTTAAATATATAATGAGAACTTCTGTAGTTTCCCTTGCTCATTAGAATGGTTGTATGATCACACTTTCTTTTCCTTAAAAGATGAAGTATGACCCTTAAGCTTCAGAACAAAGACCTGGTTTGCACTGCGAAGATATTTTTCCCAGGGGAAGTATAATCTTTCTCTTGATTTCTCACATTTTCTCTGAGAAACCACAGATTAAATACTGGATTTATTATACCACCAGTGTGATAGGGCTATGAAAATTCTGGTATCACTGTCATATTACTGTGCGTACTCTTTTCTGGAGATCAATTTGGATTTTTTTGTTTTGTCTTTGCGCCTGGTGGTGCTGTTTATGACAAGATTTCGTAGTGGCTTCCACCAAATCTTAATATGTCACTGTAGTCCTGTAGCTCCAAACTCATTACTCCAAACTGTGCTCACTTTTAGAATTGAATTATTCACAAAAATATTTTACAGGTTACATTATAGTGCTTCATGAAAAAGATCAGGGCCTACATACATCATGGCATCAGAGGAAAATCTTTTCTAGAACGCATTGTGCAGATCCAGTGGTAAAATCCAAGATTTCCCACTTTTTTGGGATTTGATTTTTTTTCCCACTTAGTTTGTATAGATGAGGATTTACATGTGGGTGGTGAGGTATCACACTTGAACTTTCATTATTCAAACTCTATAAAAGCTTATTTGATGAAAAGTAATGTGGATGGTTGAACTTTACGGAGCACAGTAATGCACACACAACGGATGACTTCATAAGGAAAGGCCCCTGTAAAAAAATCTTTTTTTTTTTTTTTTTTTTGATTGACAGGGTTTTCTTTATAGGACATCTGATTTGCTGCTGTCCTTCGTGTAGTTAGGTGCACAATCTAATGATTGCTATCATTTCTTTATTTGACGGCGCAGACATCGTCTAGAGAACTCAGAGTTCCTAGCTGACTCTTATTCTTTGACAAACACATCTCCATCTTGTTTCTTATTTAATGTGTGGAGCAGTTCCTCTGCTTCTTCACCCATGAGGAATTTTTTCTGTTGTTTTTTTTTTTCTTCTCTCATCCCCAGTACAGCAAGTTCTCCTTGTGTAATATCCCCGCAGCTATTATGAAATCACTCAGAAAAATAAATGTTAGCATGTTGTCCCTGATGATTGTTATCACTATAGGCATAGGTGAGCTGCATTATGTCAAGCAAGGGGGCTATGAAGTGCTACAAGTAGAGGACATCCCTCACAGGATTCTCATGTTTAGATGCATCATGCAGCTGGTCTGCCTCATTCTTTCTGCTTTGCACTCATGAGAATGGTCTGTAAAAGAAAGGGGCTGTACTGTTACCCACTGCTGTATGTGGAGTCCTTTCCTCTTCTTTCCTCCTGCCTACTTAGGGAGCAAGCTGCTGCTATGAATTTGTTCACTTGATTTTTCTGACTGCCTAGGACTGACAGGAATCTTGTGGTCCCGTTCTGATAAGGAAGAAATGGTTATGAAGCTGATGCTGAATTAAACAAATTCCTGTCATTGAAAATCAATATTTTTTCTCAAGCTGCCATCTTCAGGTGTTTAGCTTCAGACCACTGAAGCAATAGCTGAGTCTTATGCATGAGATTCTGAGACACTGCTGGGAATTAATTGGTGAATTAATTAGAATAAAAAATGAGCAAACAGAATGAGGTCCAGGAAACAGGTCTATCTGTGTGGATATTTTCACCATAGGAGTCTCCTTTTACCCTGCTGTCAATCTATAACTCCAGGGTAAGAAAGTTCAGAGCAGGTAGTCTTCTAAAATAGCTGCCAGAACTTTATTTAAACATAGAAGACTGGCATAATCTAACCCTTTACTGTATGGCATGATTCACTGTCAGGCATAATGCCTAAAGTTAATAGTCACACAGAGAAAGTATATTGTTCTGTTAAGCATAACCACCTATAAACTCAGTTGTGAAATGCCCTTGCAGCTGGTTTACATTTATTTGTAAAAGACAGAAGCAAAAATGTATATATTATTTTGCCAGTTACTTCTGAGAATCGCAGCATTTCAACTGCAGGTGTCAGATGCCTATTACGTCTTTTGGAAGCTAGATAAAGAAATAACAATAGTGTGGCATTTATAAATACTTATTACATCTAAATTCTATCTACTTCTTTACCAAGTTACTCATTCAGACTAACAGGTATTTTAAGAGTTTGTGGAAAGGAGGACTTTTTTTTTAAATGTTGCTATCATTCACATGGTTCATCTCTTTCACTTCCTTTTCCACCATCTGCTTCTCACCTTCGCTTGCTGGTCCCTAGGTTGCATTTCTGATTGCTGTCTGCACAGTTCAGTAAGGGTCTCATGCAGTCTTCAGTGTTGTGCTCTGGTCTACCGCTTTCAGGATTTGCCTTATATCCTATAAGCAGGGAACAATCAGCAGGGTTAGGTAAAGTTGACACTAAGGATCTGCTTGCAACAGGTGGAAAAGGTTCACAATGCCCCAGTAGCTGAAACACCATGAGCTTCTGATGTCTGCATAAACCACAGAAAAACAATGTTTAAATGTACTTTAAATATCGCTTCTAACTAAATGACTGAAAGATATAGGCTGAGAGTGTAAGCTGAATAAGGAGGAGGAGCTATTTACAGCACTGTAGCAATAAACACATAATAATGCACCTCAGTGCAGCAGTGTCTAAGAAAGTTCTAGAGAAGTAGAAAAAATGAAGGAGTAGTAAAGGTGAAAATATAAAAGACTACTCGGTAAGGTGAAGAAAATTCCCAACAGTATTTCCTGATATCTCTTTGCCCCCATTCCTGAAAAGACAGAGGCTCCTAGCTGCTCTAGCTGTCATGTGGATTACAGGTTGAGAGAAGACTCTGGTTACCTCACTTCAATAAACAGAAAAGAGAAGAAAAAGCTGCTATATAGGAAGAGGGGAAAATAAACCAACTCAAGGAATTATTTCCAGACAAAGAGTACCTTCAAGCACATGGATCCTCCTGTCTTTCTTAGCTGTACTGGTAAACACAAATACAGAGTTCTGGGGCCTGCCATTGCTACAAGCCTCTGCAGAGGGAATGTAGAGTGATCAAATATGTCAAGAAGACCTGGCATATGATAAGGACTTGGAAAAGAGACACTTTACTGTCTTTCTAAATTGAATCACAAAAATACCATTCATGTAAGTCTATAATTAGAGCTTTAAAATCCTGTGTTTGGTTCATTGTTGACTGTCATAGTCTGAATCTGATAGGTAACTAACTGTTGAGGCCTCCAGATATCAAGATTATATATACATCATGCATGCACTTAAGTATAGCAACCTCTGTGACTGGCATGCAACTGCATACAGTTGGAAGCTGTTGCCTCCAGTTCAGCTGCAAGCACTGCTTAGGAGGATCAGAGGCTGGGACAGCTAACATCCGGTTCATGCATGGTCCATCTTGATCAGTGAGGCAAGACATTTTGAATAACCTGGAAGAGAGAGAGATCTGAGCTCCTGCTGAACCAATAACACAGGAACACCCCAGCAGAAGTGGGGCATTTCTCCCCATAAGCCGCAGTACAATACAGGCTGATTGTCCCAGTGCTATATCAACAAATTATTATGCTCTTTATGTGACTCTCCTGGTTTTGACTAATTCTTAACATTAGACTTTCTCTCTGCATAATGTATGTGTCATTTGCGATAGGAGCTCATTAACAAAAAAATTCTTTTCCCCTTGCCCAAAAACCTGCTGAGAGTATTTTGCTCCTAGACTCCTCCAAATCATTAGCTACAGCTGTCATACTGTAGTCATCTTGATGCTGACAACAGCAGTTAACAACTAGTGTCTCTTAAGAACAATTTCTGGTTTAGATTTATAACTTGGCGTTCAGTTTGCTTAAGAAGTCAGTGCCTTCCTTCCTGTGCTTTAAAATTTTCACACTGGATTCCTTCATAACACAATACTTTTTGTATTGGTGGTATCACGGTCAATGCAGCACACATTATTTTGTCTGAACTATTTTCTAGTCTGAGCTGTGCAGTCAATGCTCCATTAAAAATCCTCTTCAATATGTGCCAGGAGCAGTATGAGAATGCTCTTTTTGGCTTCCGTCTGACCTACCTTCACATGTTGCAAGAGAGTTTTCTCTACTATAGTGACTACACAGGCAGTGACATAACTACACGTCAAATACGGAATTAGAAACAGCAATTTAGGAGTTATTCCTATAAAGCATTTCATATTTGTATCAATAGCCATGCTTGATTTCTGATGAGAGAAAATACTTCATTTCCAAACAAACCATAGAGATGAAGTTTTACTACACATTATTCTATTATTTTTCTCCTTTGCCAGCTTTATTAAAAAAAAATAAAATAGATATCATCAGCCCTTTTCCTTGACCCTTTTTCTCTTTAGTCATCTAAATCACACTATCTATTTCTATTGTTTTGTTACTTTGTTTTAAGTTAAATGGGTGAGGAAGTAGAAGCAATTTCAGAGGAAGATGTTTCAGTAAGATTGGGAGGTGGGATGTGATGTTACAACTCCCAAAACAAAGAGAAAAGCATGAGAACAACAGCAATGCCACAACAACTACTGGAGGTTGTCTGCAAAGGAAACTCAGAACATACAGACAAATTTTAAGATCTAATTAATTGCAGTGTTCAGTCTGCTTTGTTAAATTTCCAGTCTAGTAAACTAGTTTCTTTGACTGTGCCTGTCCATAAAACAATTTTTCACAATGTGCTTAGTGGCAAAAAATAACCTGTCAAAACCTAAGCCTGCCAGTTCCACGCTATAAAATGATTAAATAAAAATTATGTTATAGGGTTATATATCCATTTTCCTACTGATTTCCAGCTAAAATTTGTTCTGTTTGTCACCTGAGGAAAGAAAACACTGTTATTTCTGCCCCACTAGTAGCCAGTCCTGTGAGCACCCCCTAGATCTGGGAATTAAGCCAAGATTTTGTTTTGGTTTTGGTTTTGGTTTTGGTTTAGATATTGCATTCAGCATTATTGACCACTTGATTCAGGGTTCATTTGTAAAGTAAAAAGAAATCTAAATCAATTTACCTTGAAATAGTAACTTATCAGAGCCAAAAATTAAAGAAAGCGTGTCTTTGTTTTTATCACCTGTATTTATCAGGTAAAAGTGCAGTTTGTATGAATGCTAAGAGATTATTTCTTGGGGTCAATAATTCCTGCATATAGTCTTTTTTTATTCTACAGAAAATATCTTTTTTCCTAGATGTTAACTTAAAAGTTCTCTTAAAATCATCTACAGATTACAAGTTTTCTTAATATTTTCTAATTTTCTGATTAGAAATTCTCAATAGGTTAACAAATTTTGAAAAACTGCACTCAACTTCCATGCAAGCTAACAACTACCATTTGTTTGCAGCTGTCAGATTTCTAGAGATCTGGTCTCTGGATGATTACTCGAAACATATAAAGTTCTAATCCTGTGTTATGTGGACATAGTACATGAATACTCATAATATTAGTCTTCCACTGGATGCAGCAAGATTCTTGTTACGAATCAAGTTAAACTAATCTTAAATAGTGACAGAAGGAAGCATATTAGTCAAACAGCTAAGTCTTGTATATAAAATATTAGCTGACAGTCTTGCTACGTTGTGTTGATCATATATGTAAAATAATTTTTGAAAATATTTGTTAAGTTGTAAGTACTTCACTCACTCAAGACAGCAATAGCCCATAACTCTTCAGATTGCAAAATTTCTGCAAACATCTTCTTAATTATTCAAAGCATTTTGCTTAAGATCACCAAGCCAAGAGGTTGTCTTAAGTGCCCATGTGTTATCAACAGTTAAATTCAGTTATTTCTGAGTTCTAATTTGCTCAAGTGCAGAAGACACTACCCAGTACCTCTAAATGTTTTCTGAATAAGAGATTCTTAATTCAGAAGACTGCAGACAGAACTGACATGAGTAGATCACATGAAGCACAGTACATCATTCCTTATTTGGAACTGTACATATTGTTTTTCTTCCTCTGTGGATGTTTATTTGAAGGATGAATAGGTCAGTCTTAGCAGGAGAGCTCATCATATGAGTGCCAGATACAGAAGATAGATGAGTCAGTTTCATACACACTACAAATCATGCATGCAAGATAAAACTATATTCATATTTGCATTTGACCTAAACTTCAACTTTCAAAAATAGGTTTAAGAGAAATTATTCTGAAATTCAAAAATTGCTTTGCAGAAAGAAAACAGTTTAAGCAACAGAGCTGAAGAACAAAGAAGTCTTTGCTGGTAGGATAAGAACACATTGAGAATGAAATACTGTATGTCAGTCTGCATGAGCTCAAGCCTGTATTTAATATACACTTTGAAATGTATTTATCTGATGCATGATTGATACTGCTGCAATGTTCAAATCTCAGCCACTGTCCAGTCATTGCTTTTCGCTATAAAATATGGCTTAATGTAGAAAAAAAATCAGTCTTTTTGTGTTGAATGCGGTATAAAATCTCTGTGTTCCCATTGTTTCTTTTGCATATGGTAAAAAGTATTGATTTTTTTCTTTCATGATTTCTTTTATTTTTTGTTTGTTTGGTTGTTTATTTTAAACCTGCACGATTTGGATACAAGACTGTTAATGTCTGCTTATTTAAATGAGTTCAAATGAACATGAGGTGGGAAAGTCACACAGCTCTTTACAGGAACTGCAGCAAAGTCTAAAAAAAGAAAGCTGCAATGAACAAGAGTACAATGCTGAATACGACACTTATCTCTGTATTCTCTCTCCACTGTCTCAAGAAATTAGAGCTACTGGACATGTGATCAAAATGTCTCTGCTGTTTTTGCCATAAGAGAGGCATCGTATTATTTGCAACATGCATACAGATTTCGGAAGCATAATGGATGATGAATAGGATAGCAAATAAAGATCCTGAAAATAGATGAGGCAAATTTGCATCAGAGCTGCACGGTGATGGGGATCCTAATGTGCACATGTTAACCAATTAAAATAGAGCCACATGTGCTAACAATCTAAGGATAAAGGGTAGCGATCTTGCAAATATCCTCATGAAATAAAAATGTGAGCTTGAATGTTTGGTGGGGTGGCATTTAGGGGCGTGAGGAGAAAGTATTTTGTCAGCCTACTAGATCAGCTAATTATACCTATTCTTATCCCATTCAAATGTAATAGGGAATGGGAATGTGTGTTCTCTGAATGACCTACATTGATAGCAGATTTCTATATTCCTCCTGGGCAGTGAGCATTTTAATAGCTGCAGAAGTCCATACAGTGCTGTGACTTCATTAGGTCCAGAGCTGTAATGAGAGATGTCCATCTGACTGGCAGTGACCATAACCTCATGTAAGCATAGAAGAATCCTTTCTTTTGACCCACTTGCTTAGCATCAGTCAGAGTACTTCATCAGCATGCCATGTAAGTGTTGCAAGCTCACCGTGCTTGCTTTAATGACCTAGAATATTAGGCAGATGGTCTGACCTACTGATCAGTGACAATTAGGTGCAACTTGGAGATACTAGCACCTTCAGGAGAAAACATTTAGACCAAACATCATGAGGGTTTTTTTGTGTTGTTTTTTTTGTTTGTTTGTTTGTTTTGTTTTGTTTTGCTTTTTGAGTTGCCTATAAAGCCAATTCCACCCTTTAAATACATGTTTAATTTTATGCAGCATGTATAATCTTTGTTCAGAGTATGATGAGAACAGCAGCTGTCAATTATAATTGCAGTACTGGGGAAAAAATAATCCCTGACCTTTTTGCAAGCAGTAGTGAAACTACCTGCCATTCCAAAAAACTATTTATGAACCAGAGAAACAGTCCTAGTGGGAGCTTTGGAAGAGGGGTTGTTGCTGAGAAAAGACAAGTGTGGAAAGGAATAGGTCTAGAATGATTGCCTTGAATTGATGGTGCTGTAAAAGCAAGAAATCCTTACTGAATCCCATCTCCTTCTAGTCCTGTTTCGAAACAAGTAGAAAATTATGGCTTCCAAGAAGATTATATATGGCTTCTCCAGCAGTTCATATTAGTTCAGTTGTGCAAACCAGAGTCTGCACTGAGGGTAGCAGCTGCTATAATGTACGTCGATCTGGCTTTTACCTTCTTTCTTCATTCGCACTCATAGAATCATAGAATAGTTCAGGCTGGAAAGGACCTCAAGATCATCGAGTTCCAACCCCCCTGCCATGGGCAGGGACACCACACACTAAACCATGCCACCCAAGGCTCTGTCCAACCTGGCTTTGAACGCCACCAGTGATGGAGCATTCGCAGCTTCCCTGGGCAACCTGTTCCAGTGCCTCACCACCCTCACAGTAAAGAACTTCCTCCTTATATCCTATCTAAACTTCCCCTGTTTAAGTTTGAACCCATTACTCCTTGTCCTCTCACTACAGTCCCTAATGAAGAGTCCCTCCCCAGCATCCCTATAGGCCCCCTTCAGGTATTGGAAGGCTGCTATGAGGTATCCACACAGCCTTCTCTTTTCCAGGCTGAACAGCCCCAACTTTCTCAGCCTATCTTCACACGGGAGGTGCTCCAGTCCCCTCATCATCCTCGTGGCCCTCCTCTGGACTTCTAACAGTTCCATGTCCTTTTTATGTTGAGGACACCAGAACTGCACACAATACTCCAAGTGAGGTCTCACAAGAGCAGAGTAGAGGAGCAGAATCACCTATTTCAACCTGCTTGTCATGCTCCTTTTGATGCAGCCTAGGATATGGTCAGCTTTCTGGGCTGCAAGCACACACTCTCAGCTCATGTACATTTTCTCATCGACCAACACCCTCAAGTCCTTCTCCATAGGGCTGCTCTGAATCTCTTCTCTACCCAACCTGTAGCTGTGCCTGGGATTGCTCCGACCCAGGTGCAGGACCTTGCACTTGACATATTCCTGGAGTGGTGCCACCTCTGTGTACAGAATTTGGTTGTAAATGATGACCATATCTGTGCTGCCACATAGTGCCCCCAGAGGTTGTTCATCATTGCCTAGATTGCTTTGGTGATTGTATCACCTGAAAGGAAAGCTGAACAAACCAGTGGGAAGATTTCTTTTCTGTCCTTCCTTCCTTCTATACTTTTTTTCAACTGAATAACTTAAACTCTCTTTTGTGTTCTGATTTTAAACACATATGAGCATAGCAGCATTTAAATGAAAATTTTAGTGCCTGAATACCTGCTTCTGACTCTTTCATGCAACATCTCATAGAGAAGAAATAGCCCTTAACATATGTTGAAAGCTGTGTAATCCAAAAAGTAAGTGTGAAGACATTCTAAGTTATACGGCTCTGTGTTCCACAGCCATAAACAAGTTGGGTGTAACTTTAAAGTAAAATGCTTCTACCTCTGCTTGTTCTTTGTCTCATTTACTACTAAGATTGCAGAGCAGGTCTGGTCACTGCAAAGCAGACTTCTTTTCCAATAACCTGTCTCTGACCCCAGTTGTTTCCAGAATTTTTACCAAAAACTCCCCCACCAAAAACAACAAAAAAAAAGAATAAGGCAAACATCTTTTTTGACCCTATGATAAGTAAGAACAAAAGTCTATTAGCCTTTTCAGTTTCTGTGCATATACAAACCTTTCTACACTTTCATCTCCCTTTGGTGTCTGTTTCTAAGCATTAGCTATTTCTGCTGGTGTATGTAGGACTGTCTGCTTTTGCAGTCTTTGAAACTGTAGGAAAAGCAATCCTTTCCAGTTTCTGTTTACAAGAAAAACTAAAACACCTGCTAAACTTGAATGTCTGGTTGTGCTTAAACTTAAATGTCTTGTATGTGCTTAGTAGCAAAGACATTTAAAAGTGAATCATCTACAGGACTGGTCAGTATCCATGCTTATAAGTCACTTCTGTCACATAGTCCCAGGTTACAGAATCATTTAGCTATGATTACTTTCCCAGTGTTAAAATGATTTTATTTGGAAGAAAGTACTGTAACTCCTTTTCTTACAGAACAGAGAAGACACTAATGCAGAAGGAGAACACGTCTTTCGCTGCTCCTTTTCTTACCCTGGATTACAGTAGTGCTATGAGGCACAGAGAGAAGTTAAGTTATAGAGGATTTCTATGACCAAACCAGGAACATTTGTCAGGAAGTCACAGTGTGCATAGCTTACAATGAGGCTGTTCAAATGACATGATTTAGAGCTATTTAAATGCTTAAAACAATCTTAGTGTAGTTTCAAGGGCATTTGGCTCCGTACAGTCTTCCATGAACTGTCCAGGGTCCCTGCGAAGGTCTCCCTGTCTCACCTCCATGTGTAAATCTGGTAAGAAAAAAAAGTATAAGGCCATTTAAGGAAATCCTATATAGTGAGCATGGAGGTATCTTTTCTTCAGCTTCTTTAAACACATGGCTAAATCCTATATTGGGTTTTGCTAATGCATTTCAAAGGTGTTTGGAATCTTGTCTGTCTTATAACACAAAGAGCCCTCATCTGTGTCACCACTGGGAATGATCTGTAACACCTCTGTGAGGCTAACCTGGTAGAAACAAACATAAACTGATAAGGATTCAATTCAACAATACAAAGCACTTGGAATAAGCCTCTACTATCATTTTATGCCTAGTCTGACATTAAAGTAGAAACAAAGCTTTAACCATTAGCTAGATAATGGATTTGTGGTAAACAAGTCATTCAAAGTGTTTAAGCTGACTGCTGTTTGCTCAATAGTCAGGTTTATTTTGTTAGGCTCATGACAGCTAGTGATCCAAAAGCAAGCAAGCAAACAAAATATTATTCCCTAAATTACCAGTGAACTCCCATACACTGCTGTTGGCTGATTTGTTCACTGTATAAACTAACAATGGTTACAAGATCAATAACTTCTTAATACTTGCAGTGCACTCCCAATTTTTAAAGCTCTATGTCAAGTTTTTCAATTTCCTAGGCTTCAGGATGTCTAGAAACACCACCGTTTTATTTCAGGCCTCCTGAGGTGAATTTGCATTGAAATGCAGTATCATGGTGTGATGATGTGCATGTGAATGTGACTGCACAATGCAAAAATGCAATGTCATCACCTCATGAGACGTTATGAGGCACATATACAAATGTTATGATGCAGCAATGTAGAGCTACAGTCCTTCCCCTCTCTCTATAAGATAAATCCAAAAGGTATCACTAATATTTCATGCCAAGCAGATTGTCTGGAGAATGATGTTGTGACAGTGACAGAGAACAGAGAGAAAAAAAAACCTGAGGACCCTTAACAGGTGGCTGGTATGTGTATAAATATGTGTTGAAATGACCCTCAATGACTGCTGGATGCTAAAGAATATAATTGAAATAGACAACATAACATATTAAAAATGCTTAGTTATGCCCCCTTTCCAACAGGAGCTTAATCCAAGAACATCCTGATCGCAGTTTGTGCTGCCGGTGATTTATACTTATGCTGTTAATGTGCAAAGCAGATATTTGGAAGTATTGTCTATCTAGAGCCTCCAGGCTTTTGCTAGCTGGAAAGCAGCAGCCAAGCTGGTTTAAAGCTAGTTCAGCTCTAGTGAGCATAACAGAATATTACTGCTACTCTGTAGGTGTAAAGTATGTAGACTTGTTCAAAATCAAAGTCACTTGGACAAATATGACAACAGTTAGGTGATAAAACACTGCTGTAAAATGTTCCTTAAAATCAGTATTTGTAATGCTGTTGTGTGAACAGACCTGTGACACTCTTCACAGATTAGATAAAAAAATCCTGATGGAAATGCTTTGCATAAATGTTAATGTCTGCTCTAAAAGTTAAGAAAATAAAATTCTGTAAAATCAGAATATTTATACATTTTATGAATGCTAATATTGATAAAAAAATCTTTAAAGAAGATTGTCCTTTTGATTATATACTGGAATATATTTGAAAAACTGCATAAGTGAATTCTCAAAGAATCTTTCTTTCTGGTATTACAACTCTAATCAACTTGAAGAATATTTTCTTTCTTTCAGAGAAATCTGCCTACTCAGTTGAGTTTTCCCAAGGTTATGAGTTCTAATTAATATGCAGTTTTCATAGTTGGTTGATATAACTGTGAATCATTAAAGCCTAAAAATGTGTAATATCCTTGGTAACTCTTGCCTTTTCATACACTTCAAGAATATCTCTTTCCATTCCTCCTGCTGGGAAAAAAATGCTTATGAACATGAAGATAAGGAAAGTGGATACCTGTGAGTACTTTTTCTCTGTCACCTTTGCTCCTGCCAATCTATTGAATATGACTGACTTTTTCCACTTGAAATTAACATTCTGAACTAGCTTCATCTTCCAACCAAGCTTATAGCATATCAAGCACTGCCCAAGTTTACAAAGGAAATCACAGATTTACCTCCAAAAGCATACTGTTGGTGAGGGATGTTACCACTTCATATTCGATAGACTCTATAACTTGAAATAAATTTATACTTGATGAGGAGGTGATCCTGCCCTCTGTTCTGATCTCATGAGACCTCATTTGGATTAGTGTGCAATTCTGGTGTCCTCAATGTAAGAAGGATAAGGAGCTGTTGGAGGAAGTCCAGAGGAGGTCCACGAGGATGATAGGGGGCTGGAGCACCTCTGGTATGAATACAGGCTGAGAAAGTTGGGGCTTTTCATCCTGGAGAAGAGAAGGCTGCTTGGAGACCTCATAGCAGCCTTTCAATATCTGAGGGGGGCCTACAAGGATTCTGGAAAGGGACTCTTCATTAGGGACTGCAGTGATAAGACAAGAGGTGATGGGTTTAAATTTAAACAGGGGAAGTTCAGGTTAGATATAAGGAAGTTCTTTACTTCGGGGGTGGTGAGGCACTGGAACAGGCTGCCCAAAGAAGTGGTGAATGCTCCACCCCTGGTGGTGTTCAAAGCCAGGTTGGACAAAGCCTTGGGTGACATGGTTTAGTGTGTGGTGTCCCTGCCCATGTCAGGGGGTTTGGAACGAGATGATCTTAAGTTCCTTTCCAACCCTAACTATTTCATGATTCCATGATTCCATGATTCCATTTTTCCTGTATCAGTTGTGGTATAAGGGCTTAGGCTGCTTTGACCATCTATTTAACTGTCCTGTTTTTCTGTTCATTTCTGGATTTCTTTTCTTTCTAGCGTTTTCCAGAGGAAAGCATGATTTTAAATGGGTTATAGTAGGTACTGTAGAGATATAAATTTCTTTCTGGTTGGGAATAGTGCGTCATATGTGCTCAGGTTGAGGAAAGGCATTTTCAATTTTCAGGCATAATGTTGGTCAAGAGTGCCTGCTGATTCATTCTGAGGAGGGTGAGTCAGACAAGCTAAATTAGGTTTCTTCTCTGAATCATCCTCTATAGGAGACTGTCTTACTCCACTGACTATAGACAGAGCCTAAAGAGATTAGCTATACTAGGCTAAAATTGTACTTTGTCGATACCAATTTTCTAACTGCCCTTTCTTTAAGTCCATTCTGCTCTGAGCCCCAAAAGCTAATGGATGAGAATGTTAGCTGACACTTGACACTTTTTGGTTGTTCTTGAAGAGGGAATAAAAGTGGAAGCTATATAATCTAGAAAGTATCCTTTTTTCATATTTTTAGTGTAGCAATAAGTCAATTTTTTTCAGTAGAAGCACTAACACTATTGTCTTGAAGTAATTGTGTGGTTAGAAAAAAGCAAGTATGAGACATCAGAACATGCACATACCTTTTACAACCCCCAGAGTTCTTCAAAGTTGCAATTATATTTGTAGCTTACACTTATTTTCCAAAAAATCATATAGCTCACTGGATAGAATTCTTATGTTGAGTTAAATAAACAGAGCTGCCTTCAAAATATGCATGCAAAATCCTTAAAAATTGGGCAAGCAGTCCCTCTGACCCTGCTTATAATGCCTTGATAATCATGGCAATTATCTTTTATTATTTTGACTGATTGTGTAGTCTATATGCTGATAAATGGCCAAAGCTGATAGCACTAGAGATGGACTACAGACATCCGTTAGTACACAGAACAAATATTTTATGAAAAGTGTCTATAAATCTTTCACAGCCATGCTGAAGTTTTCTTCTACTCCAGCTGCATCTAGAACAGCTTACATTTGTCTATCTATATATTTGTCTTTTTCTGTCTTTGTATCCACCTTTTAAAAATAAAATTTCAAATGGTTAGCAAAAGCATCATAACTAACCTATTTTTACCAGTCCAAGACAAGAATATGTCTTTACTTTTTTGCTAAAATATAAGATCGCAGAATGGTTGGGGTTGGAAGGGACCACTGGAGGTCATCTAGTCCAACCTCCCTGCTTACATAGGGTCACATTGAGTACATTATTCAGGGTTGTTTTCAGACAACTCTTGAATAACTCTAGGGAAGGAGACCCCTCAGCCTCTCTGTGCAACTTACTCCAATGCTCAGTCAGATGTCTGTCCTTTTCCAGATAATGTATTTCTATTTTTCTGAGCCCAGACTGGAATTTCAGAGTTGTTGGCAAAACCCTTTTTACTTTTCCTTAATGTATTTTTAAGCAGTCCCTTTTTACCCTTGTCTAGGGGAGCTCACTCAGTTTCTTTGCCCTAACCTCAGAGACAAGCACAAGAACAAGGCAGATTTAAATGAAAGGGACATGAAGAAATAACCTTCACTGGTCTTGACTCTATGGAGCACAGTTTGAATTGTGTATACCAGCTGTGTCACCCTTCATCTTCCCTTCTTCCCATTGACATTGAAGTTGCATTCAGCTTTGACAACTTCCATGTATTACCAGGGTGTTGATGTGTGACAGCATTTTTATGATTTCTTTCAATTTATTTTGATCTCATATTGTCCAGAGAGTCCAATTGCAAGTGAAAATACATGACAAAGTTTTCGGTGTTGTTGATATAAGACATATATTTGCAATCTGAATTTTCAAGAGTATATTGTATGTAATAGAGGCAGCAAACAAATCAAACCTTCCACTGCAAAACATGAGGGAGGGCTTAGGAAGGCCAGTCTGTGTCTGTTCCATTTGAGATTAGTAGTTGGAGAAGTTTGATTTGTACCACTGACAATAACTGATAGTTTTAATCTCTGTAATGCATTTAAACTTCATAATGATGGTGCATTACAAATGCAGCATGGCAAACTGCTGTATTAAGCATTATTCAAGTTACAAAGTCAAGCATTTAGATATTAGGAACTGCTGAAACCCGGGGGGCCTAAGCATCATTAATGTGGTCCTCCACTGTCTGGATTGGTTAGTAACTCCCATGCAGTTTACAAGGAGACAGGGCTTGTTTGTACATAGCATTATTGTTCCATGCATAACAGCAGGAATCATCCCAAAATTTCAGTAAAACCACATTTTTGAAAATTCTCCACATCATTACAGAGCTGAAAAAAGAAGTTACATGGATTTAGCAAAAAGTAACTCAACACACACTTTAAAATTCAAACAAAATGGCTCACCTGGTTCAGGACCACCTCCCAAAATGGCTAGCCTGGATAGCATGAGAAATTTACCTACAAGTAGATTAGCAAAATTAAGAGAAACAAAGTTGTGGCATTAGAGGTTTTGGTCATTTCTCCATCAGGCAGGGCCAGTTACATTGCTTATATGAATGACAGTGCTTCATCTCCAGCAACTGAATATTATAGATGATGCTTTCAAGTACTATTTTAAAGGTGTCTGCTAGTATATAGATTCATTAATTTTATATTATGGTCTATCTACTGAAGATAGATGCCCTTACTTCTGTTTTATAGTAGTGTGAGTTATAAGAGACAGTAAGACTTCTGAAATGCAGTAATCTAAAAATAGTCAGTATGGATATTCCACATTTACTGTATTATCTTTTATTTATAAATTTATATTTTGTATTTATTGCATGAATCAAATATAAGAAAAAGTAATGATCTTGCCTCAAGTGTCTGAAAAATTGGCAATTTACAAACACAAAAATGAAAAATTAATTTAGAGTAACATGAAAAACATCTATCATATGTTTTTTTATGTTTCTTTTATTGTTCTTAGCTTTTAAAAATCTGCCTGCTTTGCTTACTTAAAGAATTAGCGTCAATAAGCTTTTGAAATATGTAATTCTTCTGATGGGACCCAGGTTCACTGAGAGCAGATTTCAACGCCTGTAAGGTAAGAAATGCAGAGAAAGACTCCTAGCTCTTACTAGGGAAAGCATTTTCATCAGTGTTTCTAATTGTGAAAGTAACATAGGATAAAAATATGTGAGGAAATTTGGGGACTATGATGGTTTTTCCCCTCACACTGTAAAGCCATTAAAATTATAATGTCAAAAATTGTATCCTACATAAACAGAAAATTTAATTGCATTTAATTGTGATTGTTGAGTGGTGGAACATTAAAATCCAAAGAGAGCCTATAATTGTTTCACTTGCACTGACTGACTTTAATTAACTTTGAGTTATACCATAAATGTACAAAACTATCAATGAAAATGATTGGATCTTTTTAAGATGAAATGCACTGCTCATAGCCATGGTAGTAGAAGAGAAGAGTTTGAATGCTGTGAAAATTGAGGAAAGAATAAAACCTTGACTTTTTTTAGGTTAATTCAAGTAGTTAGGATGTAAGCTTTCCTTGCATTCCTCTTTATTTACTTTCTCATAACAGAGATGAATGAATTTTTAAAGGATGTATGCTGCTGAGTTTAACGTTTATATGCAGTAGCTGAAAGTCTTTTAATTCAGAAATGTATTCAAACTACTTACACTTTCTTATCTATCTGCATTTACACTCAGATTTGAAATACACTAAGCCAACTGAAAAATCTCACACTGAGTTTAATGGACAAGGACTTGGGCCCTTATAGCATGGTCATTATCAGAGCCTCTGATTCTGCAACTGACTCCATGTGGGAGTCAGTTGAAGTCAATGGTGCTTCAAGAGGGCAGCTGAATTTGTCTATGGAAGTCAGCTGCAGGACTTATGCTTTTGTAACTAAGCACTGTGTTTGCATCAAACATGCATTGATCTGTTCTGCAAAGAACATAATAGGAGTGTCTGCTCTCTGGGTAGTATTTATCTTCCACTGCTATGTTTCACAGTGATTTTTTCCTAATTTGTATTTATGCATACTCTGTTTTCTAGGATGTTTTTAATATGATGTGAGTTACTACATTCATTTTTCTTGGGATTTTGAAGATGATGTGCCTGTTTACTAAGCTTTTTAAAAAGAAAATGGTGATGGGTAGGAGATCTGTAAATATATTACTACTCTGTAAGCAACAGAAATATAATAAAAAATCTGAGTCAAAAACTCTATTACATATACTAACGGTTTAAAAGGCAAATTGTCTGAGTTTTACCTAATAGATTGAGGTAATTGAAATGCAAGGGAACTTTGGAGGTTTTTTCCTAGTTTTTCACAGTAAGCAGAGAAGAAATCATTAAATCAAACTTTGCATCTTCATCTCTACAATGGAGAAATGTGTGGTTACTCTAAACTCTAAAAGACACTCGGGATGACAGAGTATTTTTATACAGTAGTACTAGACAATTATTTTTGGTGAATTGCTTTTTAGACTTAAGGCTTCAGACCTTAGTTGTCATACAGAGGTTTTCATATTTTTCCCTTCTGATTTGTCCAACCCAGAGGTCATTAGACACTTCCTCAGGATGGCAATAAGAAGGTTCAAGCTCCTCAGCAGCCTGAAAAGGTTTAGAGAAATGGACCAAGGTTGTTTGCTTGGAAAAGCAGAGCATTGGGAAAGAGGGAGAAGACAAAAGGAATCTTCCTGACTTCAGTTGGTTGTACTGAACAGATTCACTAGATAAATAATGAACATAATTAAAAACTTTACAGTTAGTTTGAGCTCTGCCTTGAAATCTGACAACGGGTTACAAAGGGCTTTTGAAGAAGGAGCTAGGAGGTGATGAAGTTCACTATAGGAAAACAAGTCTCTGTCAACACCTTCCTAATTCTTAGCGTCCTTATTGGCCTTTTGGCAGCAATGGATAGGTGAGCATATCTTTCCCCCCTGTTTTTTCATTTCTGTGAAATTGTGTGTCAGGCTGAGCACAAACAGGGTATAAGTAGAAAGGAGGCTAGAAGAAGGTTGCTGATTGCTAGGCTTCTAAAGGTTTACTTGTTTCCTCAAAGACAACTTAGTATTGTTAATAAATGCCATTTTAACTCTTTGGGTGTGTTTGGCGTCAAATACACTTTATAAGCAGTAAAATGTATTTTAATTCCTATGAGCAAAGTACAGAACTTCGAGACGTCAAATAGAAATGATCATCAAATCAATTTGTATTCATCAAATCAAACAGTTGGTTCTTTCTTCAGCTGTATAACAGAACCATTACTAATGACTTCTGATTACCAGGCACAGACATAATTCTCATTTTTTCTGGCAGGATCAGGTACTGCTTACCCTGCTGAAAAACATCCCAAAGGACTGTCCTGGCTGCATAATGGCAGATTAGGGAGAAAACATCCTTTGGGTAACTGGTGAAGTCATGTCATGGGTTCAGCAGCGGCAGTCATTTTTCTCCTTCTTGGTGGCTGGTGCAGCACTGTGTTTTTGATTTTGGGCCTGGGAACAGCACTGATAACACCAGTGTTTTCAGTTACTGCTTGGTGATGTTTAGGTTGGCCAAGGACTTTGTGAGTCTCATGCTCTGCCAGGGAAGAGGGGAAGCCGGGAGGAAGGAGAGACAGGACACCTGACCCAGACTAACCAAAGAGATTATTCCATACCACAGCAGGTCATGTCCAGGATGTAGAACGGAGAACAGAGACCCGGAAGGGTGGTGGGGGTGCACGGTTGGGGGGGGCACTGCTTGCTCGGGCTTGTTATTGGATGGTGAGAAATTGTATTCTTTTCCCTTGTATTTTCTCTTGTCATTATTATTATTGGTGGTAGCAGTAGTGGTTTGTGTTATACCTTAGTTACTAAACTGTTCTTATCTCAACCTGTGGGAGTTGCATTCTTTCGATTTTCCTTCCCATCCCCCCAGGAGCGGAGGGAAGAAAGAGTGGGGAGTGAGTGAGAGAGCAACTGTATGGGTTTATAGACTTAAACCACGACAAGTCTGAAACTTTACGATGCAATAAAACAAAAGAAAACCTTTTCCCAAATCTTGCTACAGAATCTGTGGGGAAGCTACAGAGGTGTAATGAAATAGCAACAGCTGGTGCTAGTGACAAAGAGAAAGTCCAGCTTCACTTTGTAGATGTGAAAGAGCAGGACTCAGCAGCTTTCTAAACATCGCTTTACAGGCATTCAAAAAGCCTGCATTTGTGGTTTGCCTCTGGCCTATCCTAAAATACATGTTTAGCAGTATTTTCTTGTTAAAACTGAACCGCTGTGCACAGCTTTAGATGTTTACATAACTACGCAACTGTGAGCAGACGAAGGTCTGCAGTATTATTTTTAGAAAGCCTGCAGGTTTTTATTAAAAATCATAAGAGCATGTCCTTAAGTGTTTGCCTGAAATTGGGGAAACTAAATTAACAACTTAGTAATTGTGGGTCTCCTACAATGCAAAGTGTTGCTCATTTTTAAGATTTTATAGCTAAAGATTAGAAAAAAGTTTCAATTAGGATATTTTTATTTTCTGGCAATGTTGTCACAAACTTCTCCAAAATTTCAGATTAATTTCTAGGTGATATGGAGCTTTTTCTGTTTGCTACTGGTCATTCACGGAATCTTTTCCTCTGTCCTTCCAGTGCAAGCTTTAGAAACTAGACCATACAATTCCTACAATAGGAAACCTGCGACAGTGTGGGTGCTCTGGGGTACTGTGCTGGGGGTAACATATTTGTAGACTTGTATTTTGATTTGTTATACACTTTGGTGGCAAGTCTGTTGATGTTACCCTTTTATCATTAGATCTCCATGAATTCAAAGTGAGCCTAACAACTTCACAAAATATTTATCTGAATGTCCAAAGCCAAGTACGTAATTTTAGGTTTATACAAGACCTTAAAGTAAGCTAAAAATATTTATAAAATATCTATGTGAAGGAAATAAAGACGTAATGTGATGGTTGGATGACATTAGTTGAAAGGGTAACCAACCACTCTGGGAGAACAAGAGGTATTGGAAACTGTCTTTCCAAGGGGCCTGTAGGAAGCATTTAATCCTGTTTGATAGTGCCTGCTTTAATTAGTCTTGATGGGATCAGGGTGATAATATTTACCCATTTTGATGGGTTTGCTAGTGTATTTCTGCATCATTTTCAGACCCCTATTTGCATGTATGAGCATAATTTTCACAACTTTCTTTTCTGGATTTGCTCTGTGGATGGAACTGCTAGTGTTAAACATGCAGTCTTCCCCCACATGACCCAGCTTTTTCTTGCTGTTGGAGGCAGTCTGATGTGTTCCTCTGCACTTTTCCCTGTGGCCCCATTAGTTGTTTGTTGCTGGGTTGTTTTTTTGTTTTTTTTTTCCTTGAAAGTGGTCATTTATAAAATCAGATTTGTTCCTATTTTAGGACAAGTTTCTCCTGTATTATGTCACTTTCTCTTTCTTTTAAAAGCAGCTACTAACAGGTTTCTTCCTTCCTTTTTGCCAGGCACTACCTTCAAGATCTGAAATTTTCTGTACTGCATTCATGTTATCCTAAGGTCACCATGTATACTCCATCACTGCTTCAAGACATAGCTCTTGTTTCCTCTGCCTGTTCTCCACCACAAACTGTACCAGACAGTACTTTATACACAAACATGCTCTAATACACCCATACACACAGCTGTTGGTATTTTTTGGTGGGAGAGGAAAAGGGAAGATGTGGCTCATTCTCCTTGCATCCTTTCCTTCCTTAGCAGCTACCAGGACCAGCAAGAGTGGGACAGCCCCATGAGGAGGCCTGAGCTGGGAACTGGGAGCGACCCCAACAGAGGCAGGGCCCTCTCCTACAGGATTCAAGCTGAGTTACAGACAGAGACAGGTCCATCTACAGTCCTGTGATCATCAAGAAAATGACAGGTGACAAGTCTGGTTCAAGATCAGTCCAGAAGACAAGGAGCAAGTCAGGAACATCAGGGAACAGATTTCAAGGCAGGTGTGGATGATCTGACCTGAGCTTGAATGGAGCTCTGTAAGTCATGGGCTGAGAGGGCCTGGATGGGAATCCTGGTCATGCTGGTCAGGGCAAAGGTGCCCATGGGTGGGACAGTAGTCATGACTATTTGCTTTTCTGAGGACTACCTTTTAATTGGGGAGGAAAAAGGTAACCTTTCTGCTAAAATCTGCTTCTCTCTTTTTTCTGAGGCTAGCATTGCTTGTATGCTGATATCTCTGGCTTGTTTCTGAACTTGTCTCGAGGGCAATCCCAAGAGCACATGCAGGCTGGGTGGAGACTGGGTTGACAGCAGCCCTAAGGAGACAAATTGGGGATGCTGGTTGATGAAAATCTCAACATGAGCAGGCGGTGTGCTCTTGCAGCCCAGCCAGCCAACTGTATGCTGGGCTGCAACAAAAGGAGTGTCACCAGCAGGTTGAAGGAGGTGGTTCTCCCCCTCTGCTCCACTCTTATGAGACCCAACTTGGAATATTGTGTTCAGCTCTGGGACCTCCAACATAGAAAGGACATGTACCTGCTTGAGCGAGTCCACAGGAGTGCCATAAAGATCATAGGGCTGGAGCATCACTCCTGTGAAGATAGGCTGAGAGAGTTCGGTTTGTTCAGCCTGGAGAAGGTTGCGGGGATACCCTATATCAGCCTTACAGTGCCGAAAAGGGGCCTACAAGGAAGCTGGAAAAGGACTTCTTACAAGGGTAGGTAGGAATAGAACAAGGGGCAATGGGTTTAAACTGAAAAAATGTAGATTTAGATTAGATATTAGGAAGATGTCTAATTAGGGAGTAGTGAGAAACTGGCACAGGTTGCCCAGAGAAGCTGCGGCTGCCCCATCCCTGGAATTGTTCAAGACCAGGCTGGACAGGGCTTTGAGCAACTTGGTCTAGTGGAAGATGTCTATGACCTCAGCAGTGGGGTTGGAACTATATCATCTTCAAGGTCCTTTCCAACCCAAACCATTCCATGATTCTATGGTTCATCCATTTAATTTTGCCTCAGTAGCTGACTGTCCATCAGTAGGCTGTCATTCTCTTTCCTTCTGCTGAATTATCACTTATAATTAAACCTTCGGACAAACCGTTGCAAGTACAACAGCAGCTAGCAAAGCACTAAATAGCATCCCTATTCAATTCTTCCAGCAGAGCGAGGATTGGTTCCTTCTTTAAGAGAACTCTCTCACAAACACTTGTGTCTTGTATTTTATTTGTCAGGGTTTTTGCGTGCTAATAAATAAACTTTTATCTGAAGAATATTGGCAATGCCCAGTTCCTTTATTGGTGTCTTTCATGAAAGATCAGCACTGACAATTGCTGCAAGATGTAGAGCTATGTAGTTGTCCATGCTGCTCATGCAGCTTCTGCTCCAGTCACTAGTGTGACAATATTATTTCTGCATTTGAGAAAATTTTGCTTGAAATGTTTAACTTAATATCTGCAGTTTTCTTTTGCGTGCAAATGACAGCTGTCTGTGGGCTTGAAAGGCAAGGAGAAAAATTGATCACTTTAACATTGCAAATGGGATAGAGTATTATTAGTCCTAACTCAGTGATGTACCCTGGATTCCTGTAGCAGAGACTCTGATGTGACACAATTGCTTTTAGACACATCTTTATATCAAAGTGTGTTTTCCCAAATTCACATGGGTGAAATACAGAAAATTGGATGTCATATAGCAAAATCCACTTGAATTGGCATGAATGGATTCTTCCAATGCTCTGGGTAGCCTATCATGGCCTATGACTAATAAGAGACACCAAGCTCTTCATCTGCATTCAGGCACTCAACTGATGGTTGTCTGCTAGGATAAAAAAGCACTGGGATACTAAGGCGCTGGGTACAGTTAGGTAGGAGAGCTGTATCCTTTAGGGATTCTAAATACTGATATCTGCCAGGTATTGATTCTGGCTTTGAGGACAACATCAAGATGGTTTAGAAGACAGTACTGGCTTATCTGCTGTGATCCAAAGCATTACTCACTTTATGCTTTCCTGGAGAGGGATAATCAGAAAGAGAAATGGTATAAAGCACCAGGGACTGTTCCATGGAGGCACCTGTGTCCTGCTGCCTTCACTGAAGAGCAAGCAAACAAAAAACCCGCTTTCAGCATCATTTAATGATTTCAGCAGTGAATTGTTGGTCCATAAATACTAGTTCTTTTACCAGGTAATACCTAACCTGCAACATGAACTGGCACAGATGGTTTACCTTCTGATACTTTCATTCCAAAATACTGGCTTACTCACCGAAAAATATTGGACTTGTTTCTCAGTTTGTCATCACGCAACATGCCTGCACTGAAATGTGGATGCATTTCTCAAAACATATATGCCACAGACCCATCCTTTTTTTGCTATGTCTTACTCACTTCTTTCTCTTCTTTTCCAGCACGTAAATGGTCTTTTCTTGGTTTTCTTGCTGTTTTCTCTTGTGTTTCCTTATTGTTAATAATACTTATTTTACTTTTCATGACAGTTAAAAGGGTATTTCAGCTTGCTAATTGGTAAATAACAAAACCTCTGCTTACATAATCAGATTTGTTTTGTTGTGGAAGCGCATCTTTTTTTTTTAAGTACATTACTAGACTGCACTGTTTCCCTTTTCTTTATCATTGATTGAATTAGCTATTTAGTGACAAATATTATAATGATTCTACTGATGTTTATGGAGCTGTAAAAGAGTATTCAATTTTTTTACCGCTTTAGAAAAGGTTTTATTTTAGTTTTGCTCTCTGCACATTTTTCTTGGTAAACAGAACAAAAAAAAAAAGGGCAAGCAGTAGGAAATCATTAGTTGGTACTGGCAGGTCAATGCAGTGAGATTATTCCTGTAGACTTTAAATTTGCTGTGTGTTTAAAGAGAAAAGGTAACATAATTGCATGGGGTTGTTTTCATGGTCTAACCATCCAAAGAGAATGCATTTTTGTAAATAGGGTATTTTTTTTCTGAATGAGGTTGTAAATATTCTCAGAAATTGAAGCTGTAGAAATATTTAGGCACTGGCATAAGGTTTTATACAGGTTTTCCAAAAATTAGGAACCAACCCACTGTTCGGCCATTAAAGTGAGTACAACTAGCTATATATTTTTATTTTCAGATCACTGAAGTATCTGCCAACAAGATAGCTCTTTCCAGCAGGTGGAAAATTATACTCTGAATAAAGCAGCATCATGCTCTGCCGCCTATGGAATCCTTTGACAGTGAGAGGAAACTGTAATATTATCATTAAAGAATGTTCCCACAATTCAGCAGTGGATTTACCAGTTTCTTTTCACTTTTCTAAAACTGTGGCCTTACTGAAAATTGCACTTGAATTATCAAGAGCTGCCAAACATCAAAAGACAGGCAGTGGTGGTGCTCAGGTGTAGATATTAATTTTATTTTTTGGAACAGTCATCTTTGAGAAATTTTAGTGTTTGTCAATGAAATTATGTGTTTTGTTGTTTACTTGCATGGGGTCTGATACAGTACTTTTTTAAAAAAGTAAATTTTTCTAGAGACTTTAATACTGTTTGGATTAGGATCTTCATTTGTATTCTGTACATTTGCAGATGATAAGCACTTTTTTTCACCTATCATTTGGTTGCAGATTGTCCTATGGAAAAAACACTGCAGAAAAAAATCCACTGTTGGAAACAGTGATGTTGTAGCACTTCTTCTAAACAGAAGCATGTTTAATGGTCAATAAAATGAGCTCTTGGCAGTCATTCAATTTGGTGATTAAAGAATTCCTGCCTTTACAATAACAATGTTACAGTAGAAAATAGCATTAAAAAACTGACTGCACTGATTGGTTTGCAGTGAGTCATAGCTATGCAATTATGGCTCTATAATTGCCCAGGCATGACATCATAAAGCAAACTGTCACAATAGAGACTTAAAAATTGTTTAAAAAAATATGGTTAGTTCATTTGAAAAAGGGCAGTATCATGTAAGTATCCTGTGTCTCACATGTCTTCTGTATGGTTAGACATATCTACTGGCTAGTGAGGTTCCCATTGTAAGCCTTTGTGGGTCATTTTGCTGAAGTGAAAAAATAAAATAAATAAATAAATAAATAAAATCGATGTATATTTGACCTGTGTGGACTTCTTTGAGAGCAGAATATTTTCTGTGGGTCTAGCTTTTATCTGCTTTCCATCAAAGATCAGGTAGGCTGACTCTAGCTGACTGCTTTTACCATTGCTCTGTAACATGAAAGCTCAGAGCACTGGCAGATTTAATATTCCATGATGTCTTCCAGTGTGCTTTTGAATTTCTACACTGAGCTTCCAATTGCCAATCCATAGTGCTCAGAATTCTTACCCTCGTCACTACCACAGCCCTCCTGACTAAATCTGAAGATGTCAAATAGCATTAGCTGCTCCATGCGTCACTATTTTTCATGTGTTTAACTGTTTGCTGAATATGTCCTATGGCATTATGAAGATTTGTTTGATTTTTTTTTTTCACAAATGAAAAAAAGAAATATTAGAATAAAGGGAGACACTTCTATCTCTTAAATCCTCTGTCCATCTTCAGTGCAGAACTTCTGCTTGACTCACTTCAGTCTCCTGCCGGCCTGTCTCCTTATTTTAAGAAAATATTGTTAGTAGAACCACATTGCTGATCTGATGTATTTCATATGGGCTGACATATTATCATTAGAGTCCTGTTACTGCTTCTTGTTCCTCTATTCTGAGAAGCTTCATATTTTTTTCGTGTAGTCAATCCCTGAAATTTTTATGGATATCCTAAAAGCATTTTAAGTGGACTGTACCAGCCAGTGACAAGTCAAAGAAATATGAATACCAGAGGCAACAGAAGAAATACCTAGGATTTGCTTTAGTTACCCTTTTTCTCCTGTCATTTAGCTGTTCAAGGTAAAAATGTTAGCACTGCACTTTTTTCTAAATTCCAAGGGAACCTAAAATTCAAAGGGAAGCAACTTTTTAATCCAACACATGATTTTGAGATTTTTGAGGAAAATAGCAGTTTTCAGTTTAGCCCAGGTACGGAAGCAAATCTGCTGAAGTATTTTTGAAGAATATGTGAGACAGGCAAACTGACAGGCCATGGTCAAAATCACTCTAACATCTCAATACTCTGTGCTAAGATATCAGTACTCAGAGGATAAAGTGTATTGAGTTTCATGCATGAATGTCTTAACTACTAGGCTTTGGAGCCTACGTCTCTTTTTAATCACTTAGTCCCCTAGTATAACTCAACATGAGCTGGGGCAGAGCTTGTTCTGGTCATGTTCTCCAGTTTTGACACTGATAATGAAAAAATTTTCCAACAAAGTGTTCATCAATACCTTGTACAATTCTGTAGAACTAAAATGGAAGTTGGAAAAGTCTT
This sequence comes from Amazona ochrocephala, assembly GCA_039720435.1. NCBI lineage: Eukaryota > Metazoa > Chordata > Aves > Psittaciformes > Psittacidae > Amazona > Amazona ochrocephala. The sequence continues at coordinate 79,073,741 of CM077878.1, forward strand.
TACCATATCCAGTCAGCAACTTTTTCAGTGCTTATTTCCAGCACCCAAAATTACCCCTTTCAAGTTTAATCCAACAGCACCAATTACTTCACTACTCCTGGATCCATAAAAGTCTGAGATAAAATGTTGCTCTGGAGTTTTTGTGATGCAAGGGTGAGACAGTAAAAGGAGTCAGCTGGTTTTGTTCCAGGTTCTTTGGTGAAAAAGGGACAAAAAAGGGCTCCATAAACAGGATATAATGCAGGGTCCAATCCTTACTCCCTGCTTGGTACTGAGAAGACTAAATATGAAATACTGGGATTGGCAAACACATGTCTTTTCATGTGGTGTCTCTGTTGGGGACAAGTAAGAAGAGGCAGTGGTGGGAGGAAAGCACTGTATTATACTAGTGAAATAGATTTCATAGAGCTAGTGAGTTCAGAGCCCTGAGTCTTTCATTTTCACTCCTAATTAACTGCCCAGGCTTCAGACTCCTGGCATTTCTTTCTACAAATTGTAGTTCTGATATTAAATCCTTTACCTCAGGCTTCATGGACCACTCAAAAGGCTGCAGTCAAATACCTACTTATTACAGGTAAAGAGGTAACCTTAAGTGCTTGCACTGTTGAGATTGCCATGTATTTTCTGGTTGGAACAGCATATCATCACAGAGCGTGCTTTGCTTTGTCAATAGATTTCTGCTTTCTCCTTTCTGTGGTTAGTGATATGCCTTCTCTGGAGCATGAACGTTCATCCCTGTTCTACCTGGGTGATATTTTTATCACAGCCCTCCAAGTAACCTATTCCTTTTTTATGCTTTAGCCTTGGTTCATTAACTTTTCACCTGGGGAATGTAGTAAACAGCGAAAAATCAATTCTGACTCAATCCAGCTCTCTAAACTTTCTGGAGTTCTTGTTCAACACTGAAACCATGACCCTGGAGACTCCTTTTTCATAGAGAATATATATTAACTTTGTCAGTCAGTCTGATTAAATATCTCTCTTCCCCTCTCTCTCCCCCTCTCTCTCTCTCATGTCTTCTAGGCTCTTTTTAGCCCCTTCTTATGCCAGCCGTTACTGAAATGAGATATAACTGAACCACACCAGTTTTACCCTTAGGAGATAGCTGCAGATATTACATGATTGATGGCTACACTATTTTCCTTCTGAATTTGTTTTTACTCCTGTCACCATCTTTTCTTTCCCTGAAACCAGAGCTGTGTCCAAGTGAAAAAAGGAAAGACAGAGAGTAGGTCCCATTAGAAATTAACATTGTGCTCTTCTGCAGCAGTAAAAAAAAAAAAAAGTATTCCTTATTCTGAAGTATAAACTCCCTGAGGCAGTAAGTGCTACAGTTTCAAGGGAAGTCTGAATAAAACAATACATGGGACCTTCAAGACCAGAGGTAATTAAAACTTCTCCCACATAGAGCATATCAGAATGGAATTTCTAAAACCCTTAGAGCAGAGCAATAACCTTTTCTCACGTTGCTTTATAACCTACTCCACGTAAAAAAGGCACAAGACAAAAAAAAAAAAAGGCAACAACAAAACAATGATAGCAAAGCTTCCTCAAAAATATTTAAAACTTTTAAAACTTGTAGATAGAAAAAGTTTTGAAATATAAATACAGGATGAAGTTATCTTCTAAATGGAATAGCCTGTCTTCTGACACAAGGAATGCCACCTTATGTTGTGTCAAAGCACAATTTTATTACACTTCTAGGCCATATTCCTCCTGCTGTTTCTAGATGACAGGCAAGATACTAATATATTATTTTGTATTTCAGTATAACATGGCCTAGGTTAATTAGTCCTTGCAAAGCTACACCCAAATAGCTCTGTATTTCTTCTAGAACCTTATCTGACTCGGAAGTTTTTACATAGCAGTATATTGCACCATTCCTATATGCCCCTAACTTATAGATGCCAGTTACTTATTACATAGGAAAGCTTCTGGAAGTTCCACACTGATCTAAACAGAATTGTTTTTTGATCTATGTAGAAGTCTTCAAGCTTTGCACACTGTTTCTGAATCCTCTATATTATAAATTTGTTAGTGGGTAAACAGAGACTCTGAATCACAACTTAGGTGTCAGATAGTCCTTTGTGAATGTGAACGCAGGCAAATTGCAGAATGCCTCTGACTTATGTGCTGGCAATTATAGGTCTAGAAGCGCGATGTGAGATCAGATTAATATTGCTGTATTTTTTCTGAGCTGGTGGAATTAACACTGGAAATGCACAAGAGGAAATATGGTCAACGGGTCCTGCATCATTAGCAAACCTGCATTAGAGAGTAAGATGATGGCCATTTTGCTACAGATGATGTTTTTGCATCCTATAACTCATTCTACATGTAGATGCACACAGGAACTGCTACAGCAGAAGAAGCCAGTAGGTCCATCCGCTGGCCAGAGGTCAATGCCAAAAGCTTTGGAGAAGGCAATAAACCCTACATTATGTACCTAATTTTGCCATAATACACTATAGGGACAATTTTCTTCCTGATTCCAGCTAGTCATCAGTTTATGCCCTGAAACTATGTCTGTGAATACACTTACCTTTTTTTCTTCTTGACAGCATTTAATTATTAGAAAGCAAACACACCCAGTACCATTAAAAGCACCTCTGAAACACTACACAACTCATCATGGATTTTTTTTTTTTAAATTATAATTATTGCAGGTGGCAATAGTGTAGAATTTTCACAACTTAAAGGCTGTTTTATTAAATATCTGAAGTCAAAGTCAGCGCTGGAAAGAGCAAGTATACCTTTTTATTTGCTTCTTCTGTATCTTAATCATGATCCTCAGCCAGAGATGGAAGATATCGGATGTAATATTGTGAAGGAGGGAAGACAAAACGCTGTGAATTATAGTTGATAGACCTGCATTTACAATATAATACAAATTATTTCTTCTCCTCTCACAGGATGGAAACGTTAATATTGTGAAGTGCTGTACAGAACTGATGTTTCCTAATGCAAGCATTATTGTTATGCATTAGCAGTGTAGTACGTCATGACATCCCAGTAAGTTATGTCACCATTGTTTTCATCAGTCTCATGACTTAGCATTTTTTTCATTATAACTTAGCTTTAATTGCTCCCTAAATAACAAAAAAAAAAAAAAAAAAAAAAAAAAGAAGTGTTCATTCACAGAACGATCCATTAAATAACAGATGAACTGAATAATACCAGAAATTTGGACACTTTAAGATTGGTACCATCTCCTGGAAGTTATAGCAGGTATGCATTTTACTGAAACATTTATTTCCAGAATCCTCCTTTTCTTTTTCTTCTACTTTCTCCTCACTGCCATGTACTGTACACTTTCTCTTAAGGGAACCGGCATGTGTTTATACAGGACAGTATGAGATATCATCCAAAATGCATTTTTCGTGTGGTGGTTTTCCCCTTCTTTCCCTGCCTATGCCACTCTTCCCACACCCTCAATCCCCCCCCTTTTGTTTTTAAAATTAGCTTCCCAAGGAATCAGTCTGTACACTCAAAACTGGAAAGTCAGTGTCAGCTGCAATGCTTATGTCGGTGAGTTTGCACTCTCCCTCCTACCATTATTCCACTTCCCAGAGTCTATTCATGCTATTTACTTAGCATATTAAATAAAATGTGGTGATAATGGGCAGTCTGGTGAGACTAACATCTTGTTTTCGGTTAGCAAGAACAGAAAATCTGTTCAGCCTCAAAGGACAACAATCCACCCTAAGAACTCAGAATGGAAGTTACTAACAGTAGCATACATGAACTAAAAAATAGCATAATCTTCTGTGTTAATGACATAGCTGCCTTACATTTGCACTTTAAGTTTTTATGTCTACACTGAAGAAAAAAATATTTCATAAGCTGAACAAATACACTGAACACATTTAAGAGGCTGGCAGCTTTTCACTGGCCATATTTACAACTCTGCAATAGTTTCAGATATATGTAATTGAAATATTTCATTTGAGCCAGATTGCAGAGAAAGCTGTAATGCAATCCTAGCAATGCTAATAACCTTTCTAGATTAAAGTATTATTGAACAAATGCTGATGTTTTGCAATAAAAATCTGAGAACTGGGGGGGGTGGGGTACAGATAGTCAAGAGATTTCAAAAGCAATATATTGTCTTTATACTTTTTAGTTAAACAATTAGGAGCAAAGTATAAACTGTTGGCAATAATGTATGACAGAAAGAAGAGAATATGAGCTGCAGCCCCCATACTATATTGAAAACAGTAAGGACTTATAACAGGGAGACAATCTGATGTCAAATTAGCATTCCCAGTTAATTGTCCTGGAAGAGTTTATGCAAAAAAATTCCCTAGTAACCCATACAAAAACTCACCTTTTGAAATCAACACCCCTTGGAAAGGGCATAAAAATATTTCAGCTGACATGAGAGTTTGTGTAAATTTGAATGAAGATTCAAACAACTAGCCATTGAGAAGACCAGGACTGAAATACAAGCTGCAAAATTAAGTGTTAACAGTGCACAACTTCCTGACTTTATGGAGTGGAAAACTATTTCTTCTGTAGTAGCACCTGACTGAAGCTAAGAAAGGGCTAGTCCGGGACCAAGAGTGAAAAGATGCTAGTTTGTGACAACTTCTAGATGAGTGTTTGGGGAGAAATCGTGGGGTGGAATACAAACAAACTGAAACTGTCAAAAATGGAAGTCCCTTATGTCAGATATTTAATGACTAAGGCTGCTCTTCACCTTTTCTTTCATATAAAAATATGCCCATATCAATGGATGTTGTGGGAGTCTATTAATGTCTAATGATAGCTAGTTGTCATGCCCGGTTCAGATCTATCAAAATCTGTGAATAGGAGTGGTCAGGAATTGTTCAAGAGACTTTAGTAAGTTTTTTTTTTTTGTTTGTTTACAAACGCCAGTTCATTGCCATCTAAGCTTTCCTTCGAAACATGGGCTTTAACCAGGTTTGCCAGGCTCTCCTGGCTCTCATATGTTGAGATGGGGCTCTTGCGGGTGAGGACCCAGCCTTTACCTGCCTTGCTCCCATGTGAGACTCCCAGCACCCCAGCCTTAGAAAGAAGGCATCTTGCACTGACCCTGATAGATAGCTCAGGTGGGGGCCAAAGGCAAAAGGCTTATCTTAAAAGCAGCTCCTAATAGAGCAGGTCAGGCACTGCTAAGGCTTGTTCTAGGATTCTTCACAGCAGTTATCCACGAGGCCAGCAGCTGTACCCAAGGTCACCCACTGCATTCTCTTTGAGGTGGCTCAGGATCTGCAGCCAAACCTGTAGGAGTGGATTGGGGTGACATGCACTTGGGAATACAGGACTCGACTACATGTCTTGCTGGATTGCAGGAGGCACAATTTTAAGTATAACACAGGTTTGAACATAGATTTTCTTAGAAAAGTCCCCTAATCACTAGGCTTTTGATGATTGTGGCATCAGTCTACCCATTTATCAAAAACTTCATGAACATCTGTGACAGTGTGCTAAAATAAAAAAAGGTCTTTTGTGGGCATACGACTCTGTAATGAAAAAGTAAATACTGTCTTCTACTCAGCTTAAACTGAACAGTCAACACAAAAGATGTGTCATCAATTCAGGAGCTGCCATTTGAAGGAGTAAGGACTAAGGAACACCTTCAGGCAATAGAGGAGCTACAACCAAGCTCCAGTGTTTCAGAAGGAAACCCAAAAGAGTAATGCTATATATCTGGCACCTCATTGGGTATACAGCTTTAACAGAAAAGGAAATTGTATAAGCTTAGCTAGAAAATGTGTTGGGTTTGGTCTGAGAGTGCAACAGTGCGACAACGCAACCTGCATCTTTGGGTACAACATGTATAGGAAGTTCAACAAGTACAAAGAGCTTGTTGCAAGAAGTCACTCTTGTGTTCGTCTCCAAACCCCAGAAATATACTGACATTCTAGTGCTGCGATGTAGAAAAGAGAACAAATTTTCTGATAAGCCACTGCTGAAAGCAGACACACTTAACAGAGCATACCTTTCAGAGTGCAGTACTGGTATTTTCTAAGAATTGGGAAAAGAGCCTATTAGCATGCCACATTTCCTTTCTTTTTCTGAAAAAGAGGTCTAATAGAGCCTGGTAATACACGAGGCAGGACTTGGTGGCTGTCTTCCAAGAGGCAGCTGATGCTCTGAGCTAAGTCAGATTGCAAGAAGCAAGTACTAAAAGTACTATTAGAGGACTGTGGACTATGCGCAAGTGTTAAGTGTGCAAAAATCGTCGTGAACTTACAGCAGAGAGTCAGGTCTGTTCATTTTAATAACAGGATAGTAACAATCAGTTTTTAAACAGGTTCACATCCCTCTTGTGGTGGGGACCACAGAGCTGAGTGCAGTACTCCACGTGGGGTCTCATGAGAGCAGAGGGGGAGAATCATCTCCTTTGACCTGCTGGCCATGCTCCTTTTGATGCAGCCCAATGTATGGTTGGCTTTCTGGGCTTATGTTGAGATTTTCATTAGCCAACACCCCCAAGTCCTCTTTTCAGGGCTGCTCTCAACCAAGTGTCTGCCCAGCCTGTATTTGTGTTTGAGATTGTCCTGACTCAGGGGTAGGACCTTGCACTTGGCCTGATTGAACTTCATGAAGTTGGTACTGGCCCACCTCACAAGTGTGTCAGGGTCCCTCTGGATGGCATCCCTTCCCTCCAGTGTGTTGACTGCACCATACAACTTGGTGTTGCTCTCCTGCAAACTGACTGCGGTTACACTCGATCCCACTGTCCATGTCGCTGACAAGGATGTTAAACAGAGCTGATCCCAGCGCTGCCCCCTAAGGAGTACCACCCGTCACTGACCTCCATTCTGACATCCAGTCATTGTCCACAACTCTTTGCATGTGACTGCCCAGCCAATTCCTTGTCCACTAAGTGGTCCATCCATCAAATCCATGCCACTCCAATTTTGAGACAAGGTTGCTGTGCCAGACCATGTCAAATGCCCTTTGGGACCGGTCTTGTTCAACATCTTTGTGGGTGACATGGACAGTGGGATTGAGTGCACCCTCAGCAAGTTTGCCGATGACACCAAGCTGTGTGGTTCGGTTGATACATTGGAGGGAAGGAATGCCACCCAGAGGGACCTTGACATGCTTGTGAGGTGGGCTGATGCCAACCTGATGAAGTTTAACCATGCTAAATGCAAAGTCCTCCCCCCGGGTCGGAGCAATGCCAGGCACAGCTACAGATTGGGCGGGGAGGAGATTCAGAGCAGCCCTGCGGAGAAGGACTTGGGGGTGTGGGTTGATGAAAAAATGAACATGAGCCGGCAGTGTGCGCTTGCAGCCCAGAAGGCCAACCGTATTCTGGGCTGCATCAAAAGGAGTGTGACCAGCAGGTTGAGGGAGGTGCTCCTGCCCCTTTACTCTGCTCTCGTGAGACCTCACTTGGAGTATTGTGTGCAGTTCTGGTGTCCTCAACATAAAAAGGACATGGAACTGTTAGAACAAGTCCAGAGGAGGGCCACGAAGATGATCAGGGGACTGGAGCACCTCTCGTATGAAGATAGGCTGAGAAAATTGGGGCTGTTCATCCTGGAGAAGAGGAGGCTGCGTGGAGACCTCATAGCAGCCTTCCAATACCTGAAGGGGGCCTATAGGGATGCTGGGGAGGGACTCTTCATTAGGGACTGTAGTGAGAGGACAAGGGGTAATGGGTTTAAACTTAAACAGGGGAGGTTTAGATTGGATCTGAGGAAGAAATTCTTTACTGTGAGGGTGGTGGGGCCCTGGAATGGGTTGCCCAGGGAAGTTGTGAATGCTTCATCCCTGGCGGCGTTCAAGGTGGGGTTGGACATAGCCTTGGATGGCATGGTTTAGTGGAAGGTGTCCTTGCCCATGGCAGGGGGGTTGGAACTCGATGATCTTGAGGTCCTTTCCAACCCTTACTATTCTATGATTCTATGATTCTATAAGTAGATGACATCAGTCGCTCTTCCCTTATCCACCAATGCCTTGGCACCACTGTAGAAGGCCACCAGATTTTCCAGGCACAGTTTGCCCTTAGTGAAGCCAAGTTGGCTCTCACCCTGTATTGTTGATGTGCCATAGCACAGTTTCCAGGAGGATCTGCTCCATGATCTTCTGGTCACCGAGGTGAGACTGACTGGTCTGTACTTCCCACCTTGGTGCCCTTGCTTCCAACTTCAGGTCTGTCTCTGTGGTGAGAGGGCAAACATGTCAGACTCCCAAAAGGACACAAAAAAGCATACATTTACTGCTAAATGATTTTTTTTCTTCTTTTTTTTTTTTTTTTCAGAAAGCTTTCATTGCAAAAAATAAAGTAGAAAACCTATTCTGTGGAATCTTGGCGGTGAAAATTTGGCTATTTTTTAATAATTTTTTTAAATTATTGGTCTTAAATACAGTTAATAATTATTGTTCTTTTGAAAACGTGAAGTCCTTTGGAGGAATAATGAAGGTACTGAATTCAGGATTGTGGAAAAACATATAACAGTATAGGCAGTGGATGGTTGCTATTATATTTCATACTTTTTTTAGCAATCTTATGAAACTTTTACAACATTTCTGGTTTTATTGTTTTTGTTTCCTGTTCAATACAATGACATTTATAGATTATTCTTTCTCACTGCAAAAGGAAAGTTGATGTGATTGTTGCCTGAGTTGCCAAGTATTTTTTCATTAAATTGTTTTCCGCTTTAAAGATGTGTAAGTAGCAAAGTAACAGATGCACTCCTATGTTGATGACTGATTGACCAATTGCTATAACAAAATGTCAGAACGTCTTTTCTTTCAAAATGGGAAACATTTGTAGTGTTACTGCCATTATCCAATAATATGAAAGAAGAAAGTCTATGTTTTTTTATAGTAAAAGTGCTTAGTCTCTTGAATATTGTGGAAACAGCAAGTTAGTAGAAAAGCTATTCTGCATTTTAGGGCTGTGTTAAGGCAATTCGGATCTTTAAGCAGAATATTATGTAAGTATCCCTACTGGTTGCATGTCTGGAGAGCTGAGAGTTTCCTTCAAAATTTTTTATTTTTTTTTTTTCACCTAAGGGAGCCATCAGTTTGTCTCAGAAATACCTCAGCAGCTGGCATGTGTGTGCATGAATGGATAGTGCATGCCGGTTGTCTATCTTTGCAATGCAAAGGAAGGTCCATTTTGGGCAGATGCCAGCATAAATCCAGAGGGCAAAAGCCAGAAAAAGTCAAAATCTTAAGGAGTCCTTCGAGATTCCTAGTGCAATTCAGATATTCCTCAAGGAAATCTTCAGGCAGCCATACAGTAGGTTTCACTGTTAGAAAACATTCCACACACAAAAATCTCTAAGATTTTTTTTTTTTGGTAAAAAAATAAAAATCGTCCATTTAAAATCAAAATATTCATTTCAGAATCTTTTTCTCCACTCTGCTCACTCCCAGTTTTAAGTCAAACACCTCTCAACCCTACTCTTCTAAGGGTGGGTTATTCTGCCTGCATTACACATTGCATTAATCACCTCATTAATCCCTATTTGCTAAAGTTATGGCTATTAAAGTGGAAAAGATATAATCCATTTTTCTCAGTTGCTGAGTATACTATGCTCAGTTTATTGTTTCAATCATTTTTTTTTCTTATTTTTTTATTCTAGGTCTCATTTCTACTGTTTGTGAATGGTAAAAAAAAAATGATTTCTTAAATAAGAACTTAAACAGTTAATATACATGATTTTACCAAATGGAGTTTGAGATGTAAGGTCTTTGTGAAAATAACGAAAGTGCTTCCCTTTCAATAGATTTTTTCAGTGGTGGAATCACATTTATTTTTAAACTGTAAGGAAAGTAACTTCCACTTCTGAAGTAAAAATTGGTTTCATGACCCATTCTGATTGCCTTTGAGTAAATTTAGCTTTTATGACAGAGTATGGGTTGGTTAATGGTCAATTAGAAAAGTGAGGAGCTATCAGTTGTCTGTCTCATATAAGATTAAATTTTGTATTTCTTTTTTTTTTTTTTTGCCATTTTTTTTAGCTCGTGCTGGCCAATGCTTAAAGTGCAATTCATCTTAGTATTGAAGTGGTCACATAGAGAAAACTTCTTGTGCAACCCACTTGCAACTGATCCCAGCTTTTTCCCTTGAAAAAAAGAAAGTGTACCCAAACTAAGGTTTCCAGCCTTTACATACCCTTAACCCTGGCAGGAAAATGCTCGCAGTAATGGATGCATCACCCTGTTCTTTTCCACTGATTGTGAAATTAATCCTATTCAAAAATGTTGTCTAGCAGCAGCAAGCTGTGGCCACTTCTGTTGCTGCTTTATTGACTGTTAAAACACCTTAGAGTGTGGTTGAGATAGTGGGGAAAAAATAGAAACATTATTGTGTAATCAATTTAGTATGTTGCAAGGTGATAATAGAATTTTAACTTACAGCAGCATTTTGTTCTCACAAATCATAAATGTTTCTTAAAGGGACAAACAGTCCATAGACAGTTTAATGATTTCAAATCCTACTTTTAAATTCCTTGGTGCCTCCTTTTGAGCATGTGTACCTCACTGTTAGCTCTGAGAGACTGCCAGATCTAACCATGTTGATTGCTTGTCCTTGGTATGTACTCCTTTCTGGGGCTAACATCCCTCCTGACATACCCTGTCAACATTTGGATTAGATCAACATGGGATATGGATCTCTGTCGTCTTATCTCTACCTTTCAAATAATTAATTAACCTCTCTGGCAAGCTTTGCATTCTTCTCAATCTTTGATGGCTTTTATAGTTTATCAGAATTGCAATTCATTGATATTGCAGTCCCTTTGGTTAAGACTGCCCCCTCAGAGTTCCAAGGTTTTTCTTGCACAGTGTATGCTGGAAAAGAAATATGATCCTGCTTTTCAAATCAGCAGGTAGTGAATCAATGTTCTTGTCCTTTCTTGCATGCTTACTCCCTAATTTCCTTTTCTCTTTATTGAAGCTATTGATGCCTAAAATTTTGTTATGCTTGCCTATTTTTATCCTACTGTCCTGTTTAGTTTGATGCTTCTGTAGAAAATCTTCTCAGAACATGGGTTATTTTCATATAATCTTGTTAGCTTGATCAGTTCTGTATCCTCTGCGTCAGAGTTGAAAGCCTGAACTGCTGTGGTGTTTTGGATTAGTGCGTATTGCAAGCTGGAATTTAGGTATGTGTACTGAGAAGACTGAGGTGACAATTCAGACAAATTTTCCAGCAGCGACTAATGACCCTTTAAGTGCTATCTTTGCCATTGCAGTTTTATGGCCTAAAGTCAGCTTCAGGATGATTCTTAATCTTGCAAGCCTGTTCTGCCAGGTCCTTTTTCACCTGAATTTCTGTTTACATAGCAGTAGGAATAGACATAAATATTAGATGTTATTCTCTTGAGAAGCAAAATCACAGTGTCTATCAATTTGGAAAAATAAGTCACCAATTGCTACTCACTTGAAAAAACCTTAGATTTTTATTGATGAAAAAAAGATGGTGTTTTTTTTTGCTTTGGTTTGTTTTTTTTTTTTTGTTGTTGTTTTGTTTGTTTGTTTTTGTTTTTGTTTTTGTTTTTGTTTTTGTTTTTGTTTTTTTTTCTGTATTTGCAACTTGTCACAGTCACAAAATGGTTTGGCTTGTGTTCGCTTTTTCAAATTTCAGCAGCAAAATTTTCATCCTATGGCAAAAACTCATGTGTTGGAATTTTCTAGCTCAAATGAAACTAGAAATACCTTCAAGTAATACCAGTGACCTTTGTGACCAGATGAGTCCCAGTGGTTCTCAGTGGGGCTTTGCTTTCCGCTGAAGCAAAGTAAGATGGTCTATGCCCACCTCTGAGCACTCTTTCAGTGATTACACTTCATACTCTGATTTCTCTGGTCATATCTATAAGTCTTTCAAAAAGTATGAACCTTTTCCTTGTGTTACACAGGCAGCAAAAAAAAAAAAAAAAAAAAAAAAAAAAGCCAACTTTGCTAAAAGCTTGAAAAACTTGTCTTTACTTCTTAAGAGGCATGTGTTTCAGCAGATGTCAAACCCTTGATTCACAATATTTAACTTAGCAGCTGGACAGAGTTTCCAAACCATCTACTGGTATGCAGTGATATCAGTAGATAGCCAGGAATTTCAATAACCTTAAATATCTACAATTGCAGCCCACTTAATATTCTCTGTATTCTTATGAGGAATGTAATGTTCCCAATTAAGTTTAGCATTTATACACACTGTGTAATATGGCCTACTATTCACATCCAGAATTCTTTAGAAGTAATAAGCCTGGATTGTACATTAAAATGTGATATGACTCCCAGCTGTACACTGCCTAATTTTTTGGCACTTGGCACCACACATTATTTTCCACTGGTTCAGATGACAGGCAGAGCCCATCTGAAGCAAAATGAAACAATTTCCAACTGGTGGGCTTGATAGTGCAGGTGACATTAAATAATTAACAAGTTCTCTTTCAGAACCATGCCTCATGCTTTAATTAATAGTGCTTCTTAAAATAAGAAGTTGTTTACCATTGCTGCTTCTGCAAGCTGATTGCTGCTTGCAAAAAACATCTGAGACATGACTATGCCCAGGGGATTGCTTTCACTTCATTGTTTATAATAACTACAAACAAAGAGCTGCAAAAGCTCATCTCACCATGAGGCATCCTGACAATCTGCCAGTTTAGTCACCAATAATAATGAGACTGGCACAAGCAATAAGCTCAGCACTAATTTAATGAGGGCCCGTTTAAATCGCCCATCGATATTACAGCAGCTGCTAAGCACCCGATGTTTAGGGCACACAAACAAGAGGTATGCCTCCAACCAGTTGAACGGTAATTATCCCCTCAATAAGGCTTTGCTCTTACCCAGAAGCTGTGCCACTTATTTTTTTTTCTTATAATTTATAATTTCTGCCCCTGTCTCAGCGACCTGATGCAGGCCAGCCCTGCTCAGGCAATGGGCATAAATCAGATGGGCTACCCCGGACGTGGAGAAGAGCTTGAGCAAGAGCCTATGTGGAGCTGAAATGCTTGTGATTTATGGAGCTGCCTGTGCCTAGCCTGGGTGATGTCACTTCCGTCACTTAGTTCCTGCAGTGAGTGCAATTATGAACAGATGGGCAAATGACATGATTCCACTGCTAATGAACTTCCCTACTGGGGAAGAGGACAGTGCATTACCCTTTTGTACTTCAGACTCTTAATTATCTTTCTTAGGGTTTGGGGTAGCGTTTTGTTTTAGGTTGTTTTTTGTTTTGTTGTTGTTTTTTTTTTTTTTCTTTCTTTCTCCTCAAGCTTAATTATTACACATCTTTGAATTTTAAATTCTTTTGGAGACATTTATCTAGTTCCTGTCTAGTCAGGAAAGTTCTAAGGAAGCAGAAGAACAAAAGAGTTTTCTTTCTAAGTGGAAACTATATTTCAATACACAGCTAAAGAGAACTAGGAATCTATGTTAGCCTGTATTCTTAAAATGCCATTTTCTTCTTTCTTAAGTTCCTACTGCCCTCCTGTCCAATGGGCATGGCCAGGGACACCACATATTAAACCATGTCACCCAAGACTTCGTCCAACATGACCTTAAACATTGCCAGGGATGGAACATTCACAACTTCCTTGGGTAACCTATTCCAATACCTCACCACCCTCACAGCAAAGAACTTCTTCCTCATATCTAATCTAAACTTCCCCTGTTTAAGTTTGAATAGTTCATAGTAGTGTGATTCATACTTCAGGTTAGCCATGTCTGGAGGAACAAGTAGGAAGCAATTGCTTCGGAAAAGATTAAATAGCATTTCTAGTAAGCACAAGAATAATGAAAACTGTCAAAGGTTTATACTCATGTTATGAATTTTGTATTTCACAGAACTAAATTGATAGAAATGCATTCTGTAGCCACTTTCAATATTATCTTAACATCAACATATCATGAAAAGAATGACGGTAAGCATCTAATTATAGATCTCTTTTGCCCCATATTTAGGAATAATGTTGAGCAGGAAGATGTCAACAGTTCTATCATCCCATTTTCTATTGTTTCTTTATCTTGGAAAAGCTTGGTCATCTTTCGGGTAAGCAATTTGGATGAATGTACCTGTAGTCCAGTGTGTGATAACACCGTAATGCAAATTTGAAGAGAGAATATTAGCCTTGGATATTCAGACAGCAGACATTTTTTTCTCTGCATTACTGCTTTTCAGAATTGTAAAGTATATAATTGGATTTCTAAATTTCCCACAATTGACATGGCAGCACTAATATGTAAATCGCTTCTTTATGTTATCTTTTAATCTTATACTGTTATTATGTAGTTAGTTAGTGACTTGCCCAAATTTTAATCACTTATATGAGGCACCTAAGCAAGAAAGTTGATCTATACAGATTATTCCCTCTTACAACAGGAAGGCGAGTCAATCTTCCAGACTATTTCAGAGCACTTGAGTCAGACGTCTTAAAGGTAAACACTATCAGTGACTTCATAAGGAAAAAATAAAACGGTATGTTATGTCATAAAGGAGACTGTAAATGACTCTTTGATAGTGAAAAGCAATTTGAAGAGTTAACGCCATAATACATTATGCAAATGCAATGAATTTTAAAAGGCTTAAAAAAAAGGGGGGGCAGGGGGGTAACGGTGGGGGAGAAATAACCCTTGAGTTGTAGCTGCTAAGGTTGGACTCGCTCCTGCGAAACCATTGATGTTTGTGCTGTAACTTTCCAGGAGCACAAAGAGGCTTATGTATTCAAAGTACCACAAACTGTTAATGGCTTCCACTGAAACAGATGGCAACATTATGATCATTTTTGCAATTAATGCTGACTGCAGATTGTTCTTGAGGATGCAGTCATAGTTTTCCACCTTCTGTGTTACCACAGTATTATTCAGTAGCTGAATTTATTTTACAAATTTCTGATCACCCCTTCTTCCCCAAGTTATTGAAAATTACAATATATTTGCAGATGGTAGCATGAATTGCTTTCTGCTACTTATATTTCAAGAGTCTTGCAAATTAAGATATATCTTTATCCTGTGACCCTGAAATTTACAGTGAGCTCCTTTTTCTCCTGAACAATAAAATTAGTGCTTAGAAAACTAAGCACATAGTAAAATAAAGACCATCTTTCTGGACCGACTATACAGCCATATATTTCTTGCATAACTGAACTTCTGATTCACTGAATAAGTGAATATTTTCTGTCCACTCTTTTGGTTTCTCAGTACTCTTCTCATTCCTAGATAATCTGAGTAGTATTTTCGCTTTTTCTGAGTGTGAAGCTCTCACATGAATCACACAGATTGAACCTGTTTTCTTTGCAACCTTTTTTCATATGTCTAGCAAACTCTGTATGGACCAGAGACCTGCAGCAAAGAAGTCTGCAATGCCTTTGATGATAAAGATAATCATACTGAAAGTGGCACAAATGTTTTCCTTCTTGGAAAACTTTCTTTTCTTGGTGTAAGAGGAGAAGGGGGTGGATTGTTTTACAATGAATCTAGGTGGAAATAGAATCAGGGCTACTGTCCTTCAAACATCAGAGAAATGCCTTTGTCATTAAAGGGAGATTTGCAGGAAGCAGGCAGGATGATTCTGCAGGCTGCTAGCACAAGCTTATTTCTGCCATTAGAATTAAGAGAATGAAGATAAAGCAGATCAAAGTTTTCCAGAATAGCTAAAGAATGCGTTCAGCCATTGCTGAGAACAAAATAAAGGATCAAAGGGATTGTGGATAAACTCTGCATTGGTCCAGCTGGGGTTACAGCCAGTTAACTGCGTTAGTTAGCTGTGATATCTTATCCCCATTCCCACATCCTCTCCAATGGCAAATTGCCCACAAATGCCCACAGCAAGCAGTGAGGGAAGTTGCAGTCCTCTCCCCAAAGAATTCAGGCTCAGGTACCAAGGAGCTGCTGAGATCATCAGGACCTGGAGACAGAAACCCCCCAAGGGACAGCATCTCACTGCAGAGCCTGGCAGCTGGGCCTGCTCCCTGAGCATTGTGTGGGCTATCCCATGCCAGGAGAGTACTGTGGTTGGTCTACCCTGAGCTCAGCATTCAGAGGAGCATTGATCAAGGATGCTCTGTCACACCAAAATATTTCACCATTTGAGTCACAGTGCTTCTCAGCTCAGTATTTAATGTGAATTAGACTGAGAAACCAGGCCTTCCAGAGAAAGAAAATAGTGCTGATGGACTGCACCCTGCCACTGTGAGAAGAAATTACTCCTCCAACAGTCTGTTTGTTTTGGAAGACATGCCTTCTAAATGCAACATGGAAAATAGCACAATGTGGAAAACCTGGCAGAATTTTGAGATGTCTTGTTAAAAAATGAAGTTTTGTGAAATCCAGTTCATTGGAAAACCTGACACTGGAGACCGACTTTTACTTTCAGCTCTTATGAAGGTGAATAGTTTAAAGTGACAGGTTAGGAGAGTTCAGAAGCTTATTTTCCCTAGGGTCGCATTGTACACATGTAAATGGAACAAGGAATTTTTCATGGGGTCATGCCACAATAAGAAGCTGATAATTGTACAATTTTTCTTGATACATAACGTGTAGTGGAAAAATACTGCTCTCCCCCTCTCCCACCAGTATTGCTGCACCTTGCATTATTGTTCTGTGCTGATAAAGTCCTTGTTTCCTGGGAATTATTCTAATAAAATAGATAATTTATAATAATGTTACAAAATGATTTTACCATTCAGGAGTCAAGTAAGAGATAGTCATGTTGTATGTTTGTAAACAATGGACATTTTAAGAACAGGAAAGTAGTTTTAAGAGGATTTTTATTACTGCAAGGGAACAACTGAGATTTAATCTACAGTAGTGAATATCAAAAGCTGTAAATTTCAGAGTGAAAAAGTCACAGATAAATTCTTTTCAATTGAGCATCATTGGAATGAAAAAAGATGTAATGCACTGAACTCTACTATAGACCTTGAAGATATGTGTTGAAAGATTTTTGCTGACTTGGCAAAGTTAAGAGGTTCAGAGTTTTAGGATACATACTCATTTGGGGTATAAAATGCCTTGTTCAGTTTTATTTTTCCTAAGTAAAATGTATGTTAGCCAAAATAAAGTCAATAAAAACTTTACAGCCAGAAATCTCATATGGGTCATGGAGGCCTACTGTGACAACCATAGAAAATACCAGTAAAGGTTTATCTTAGTATCTAACTTCAGAAATCTAAGTGTAAATCAAACCGTAGATCATAGAATTGCTATTTAAGTGAGACAAATAGAGTATTTGAAAGAAAGATCAACATATACGGAAGAGATATGTTTAGCTTAATGTGTTCATAAATATTTAAACTCATATGGATTATGGAAAGAAGTTTTGGGGATGCACAAAAAATCTCATCAACAGCTGCTGTTTTTTCCCTTAAGAGAGACTGGCTAAAGAATCTTCTGTTTAGTCTGGATATGATCTGTTCACTGATACTGTACATAGGAAACATGTACTGTATACAGCATATTTAGAATTAAATGTATTTATACAACATATACACTAACAGGGCTTTCCATTTAAATAAAATCAACAAAATAAACCTCAAGTTGACATATGAGAAAGGCAAACACAAATGAAAATGAAGAAAAAGGTCCCTAGTTAAACGTTGTGTAATCACTTTGCATTAAGTTCATTCATCTGTGCAATGGGTGGATTTATATCTACTATGTAATATTGTGATGGTCTTTTTATTAATATTTGTAAAAAGCTGTGACATTCTTTAATTAAATAAGTATGCAAGTATCTGGTAGTATTAATTATTTTTCATCATTGGCATTCATAAGAATTCAGTTTTCCCCTTCCTCCTTGAAATAGTGTCTTATTCATGACTTAAAAAATAGAGCTGGATGCCAGGAAGTCACATAGCTTACCTCTCTAGGCGATGAAACAATCTGCTTTTTCCATGTCAAAGACAAATGTTTGCCCAGTTTATTGTAATAGATGCTACAATCTCTCCAGCAAATTTACTGCAGTGATTATCTAGCGTTACCAGTACAATCTCAATATCTGAATATTTATTGTTGCAAAAAAGTGTTTTCTTCTTCCTTCCTCTTTCTCAACCTTCTTCTAGGCTATCCAGTTTTTGTTTCTCCCATTTTGTTTCTCCATACTGGAGACTTCTAATTGTTTTGATTGCTCTCAATTGTAGTCTATTCAGTTGCTCAGCATCTTTCTTGAAGTCTCCAAAATTGGAGGTGATTTTAGTAGAGATTTTGTTATACAAGTTAAAGCAATAAGATTGTTTCATGTACAGTCTTGCTGCCTATCTTCTCATATATATACTTGGTGTGATCGCTTGGGATGACATTATTGACTCATATGCAGCCCATAATTGACCCTAAAGCCCAGAGTCTTTTTCAGGATGTCCAGCCAGCCTGTTGTTAAACACACAGTATTTGCAGCTGATTATTCCTGTCCAAGTGTAGTATCCCACATTTGAGCCTCAGTATTTTTTCATAAGAAAACACTGTAAGGCAGAAAATTTCAGATCTGAGAAAAGGTCAGATATCTCTTTTCTTGTATAATAAGTTTTTTCTGTCAGCACATACTGCATGATTTCATCACTTTTTCCAATAGAATCATTATTTCATACATTTATTAACTCCAAGAAGAGTTAGGTAAACAAAAATATTGAGTATTAGGGTCATCATTCAAACACTGATTAGCTCAAGCCTACTCAAAGAAGAAAGCTTGTCCAAAAGGCAGCAGTACAGTGGCATTTGTGAGCTCTGTATCCATTTGTATCCCAATGTAATGTGTTCTTAAGTGAGCAAATGACTCTTTATGAACTGTTTTCCACTTCCTTTGACTTTTCAACTGGACTCAGTTTAATACACATCCAGCTTGAAATGCTACTAATCGCAGCTTAAGTAACTAACTGCAGTGCTGTGAAATCATAGAAATGAGCTAGTTGCAAAGAAGAGAGATTCATTGCACAGCCTTTAAAACAACAGCTTATGTACAATATACTGCACAATGCAGTTTTATTTATTGTTAGTGGATAGTAGGAAAGTAGAAGTGCTAGATAAATACATAGCACATAGTGTTAATATTGTAAACTATTTGGCCTCATCTTTTGTTAGCTGGCAAAAAACACAGATGCATAACACTGGTTAGCTATTTTTACATGGAAAATACGTCCATTAAGCCTATCATTTGAGACACTGATGTAACCAGAACAGTCAATCAGAGATGAAATAGAGCTGTACAATGAAAGAATTAATTCAGACACTAATAGACAAGAGGAAAAAAACTTGCATCCTGAAGTAGGAGATTACTAGCCATAGCAACATAAACAAACACTTCATGATGCATTTATTTCTCAGTTATATCAGATTATCTACCTAACAGTGTAACAGATGAGGACATAGATTGGCTTCTATTTGACTTATTTTTAGAACCACCTTTTTGTTGCTGTTGATTTCTCTTCCCAATAGCACTGTTTGCAAAAAGAAACGGTCCACAATCCTGTCATGTACATATACCAAGCTAGTAGATTCCACACTGCTGGTCTTTTGTTCTGTTATAAATATAGTGCATTTGAATAAACTTGAGTGAGGAAAAGAAACCTAATATAATGATTTTTCTCTGGATATTGCTATTGGTATCCTGCAAGAACTTCTCTTTGGCGTGCATTGTTTACTTTTTAAAGTGACCACCTCCCACAGGAGCTCCGTTCTTATATTTCACACAGTGCTGGAGAGATGAAGCAGCAATCAAGCTTGTGTGTGCTTATCAGATGCATTAGTATGTTTTGCTAATTTTAAAAAAATTAATTGAATTTTGAGAAGACTAGTCCCCAGCGAATGGAAAGAATCTATCTCCATTAAAAAGCAATGAAAGGAACTTCAGTTTTCAAGGAGAGATTTTACTTTCTAGAGAAACTAAGAAATTTGCTTGTGTTGTGTTGCCCTTGGCTGGTCAACAGAGCAATGGACTTATCACTAGACTAAGAATAATTCTGGAGATTATCTGGTGAAACATAGTGGAAATTAATGTCCCCAAAAATGTATTCCAAAGAGTAAGCATTCAAGATCATGACAAAAACTTCTCATATTTCCTTTGTAAGCCACATATATTGGACTATTTACGAAAAAAAAAAAAAAGCTTGCCTCTAAACGTATAACTGAAATCTTGGTCTTCACCTTTTATTTTAACTGACCATAGCCTTGTTTCTGTGATCTTACCTTTCTAAAGCATTTAGAAGCACAATTATCAGCTACAGCTTGTATACAGCCAAATGAATGAGGGATTCTGACTTTAAATAAAAAAGTACTCTAGATAATTTTATATAAAATTTTTAACTTATTCATTTGCACTTCTTGTAATATATTTCTTATGTTTTTTTTTTTTAAATTAAAGAAACTGTAACCGTCATGGGATATGCAATAATAAGTAATTTTTGTATAATGATCTCAGTTAGGTAAAACACTAAGTACATGCATGGTTTAATCTCCAGGGTAGTTTCTTTCTACTGATTTGCTCACTCAGCGTCTTTATTACCCTATCACCTTAGAAACTCCGCTTGTCAGCTCAGAAGCTAGATATTCCATTTACATGTGGCAGGACTTCATAACCATCACAATATGTAGTCTTCCCATTTTTTCAACTAATCCAGTGCCACTAAATTTTTATTTCTCTGTAGGCACAATGAAGTTACTCATTGATTTTGAAGTTGGAATGCTGTGATTTTAAGAATACAATGATTTAACTTATCTAATGCAACTGGAGAATCAGGGCTTATTTGCCCCAGTTACGAATTCTGCAACAAACTCTTTGCCATTCTACATATTTTAATATAGGCCAGTTAAAAAAGAATGAGAATGCATGCTTTATAGCGTGGTCATAACACATGACATCAACAGAATTAATAACCTTGGAAATGTAAATCTCATTTGAGTTCAATGTTTGTTTTTCTGCATTGCCAAATTTGCTACTTTTAAAGTTTAATTTTAAGCTGCCTATTTATATATATATTTATACATTAAATCCTTATACACACTTTACACACGCTATATATACACACATCAAACACACACATATTTGTACACTTTATTTAGTGTATGCTTGTATATGTATAAACATATGTGTATGTTTAGGTCTGCTTTTATTAAATTACATCTTTTTAATCTTTGTTGATAACTTACATTCACTGCCAGTAGTCAGTATATTGTAGTGTAGTAGACCAAATCATGAAACATTTAGTTACTTTTCAGCATTGAAAATACTTTATATTAAGTAAAATTTGAGACAGATCTGGAACTAACTTTCTGCATCATCTCTTTACCATAGATCACTAGCTTACTTCTCGAAGCTCTGAATGGGTTATGTAAAAAACAAGAAGTTCCTTCCAAGCTCTGCAGGAAGCATGTGGGCAAGGCATGTAAGCATGGACATTTTTCCTGTTTCTGGGACAAGTATAATCTTCCTTCTTGCATCCCTTGTTCTGGTTTCCTCTCCAGCCAGGGTGGGAGCCATCCTTTTCCTCAGATCAGTGACAAAATGCACTATGGCAGCGGTGCAGCTTTTTCATGTAGGAAGCTGAAGAGAAATCCTCAGATGAGGTTGCCATGGCAAGAGGCAGTCCCTGCCCTGTATTGTTTACGCTGCATTGTGAATGCCATGCACGAGCTCCACTTTTTATCTTCGTTTGTATAATCAGTGATTAATTTACTGTGACTTAATTCTCAACAATGTATTTAGACTTTGCACACTTCATTTAAAGGCTACACCTATATTATCTTTAAATCCATGTAAATATCTGTGCAGGGAAAGGGAAAATTTAAAGGTGTCTTTCTCAGTAGTGACAGAGGGATTGAAGGAGGGTCTATTTTTTCTCTCTGTGGGCATTGCATCTCTCTATGAGCAGAGCATTTTCTCAACATCCACACTATAAAATAGCGTACAGCAATATTTAACAGTGTGGTTGGGACTCAAAGGCAACTGCATCTACAGCAAGTCCTGTCAGATTATTATTTCATACCAATGGATTTGGGAAACTTCCCATGGACTAATGGAAGGCCTGGCTGTACCACAAGATGACACAATATCCAGAAGGAAAGAAGAGAAGGAAACTGCCTGAATCACGAGGCGGAAGGGCCTGTCTTTCAGCTGGCGCAGCATCTCTGACAGCCCTACAAGGATCTGTTTGCTACTTTTGTACATGAAGGTGAGATACTAGAAGGGTTGTTGATGGTAGGAAGGCAATTTTTCTTGTAGGTAAGACTAGTCGTAGAGGCTACCCTTCCTATCTATGGAGAGTTAGAGTTAGCAGAGCTCAGTGCACCCAGCATCACTGCAGATGCTGAAAACAAAACCAGATTTTAGGATTCATACTGCGTAATTGGAAATGAGAGAAATCTAAGAAATAAGTTGTTTGTTTTAAAATTGGTAAACTGAAAACCAAACTAATCTATTGATCAGCATACTATTTCTCTTCTACAATTTCTGGTCCACGCACTTGCCTTTGTAATGCATAGAACAAAGGGATCATATCCCTGCTAGAGGTAGCTTTGAGTCTTTTGACAAGAAAGCTTCTAACATTATTTCAGTTGCAAGAGGGGAATTTACTTATAGCTTGCTTCCCTCTGTTCCCCACTTAGTGAGATGATACCAGCAAATGTTGAACACTAGAATAACTCTTCTAGCTCTTTTGCAGTGTTTTGCTAACTGACAGCTTTATCTTAAGATCTTTATCAAATGAGAGGTCTATACCATTTTATTGAATTAAAAGACAGTGTTCCATACATGAAATGGTACTGAGAGTTCCCAGTAAAATGAAAACTTCTGAAGACACTATTTTACAGTATATGATATAGTTGCTCACATCTCTCTATACTTACAAATGGAGTAACTTTCTGTTATACTGTCTTATGTAAAATGAGGAAATACATAACTGGATTTGCCACAGTGACTATAGGATGAAGGTGATGAAATGATTCAGACCAGAAACCATATGCAGCGTTCAATACTAGAGAAAGAGAGAGACAGTTTTGTTGTTATCAAAGCAAGAAAAGACAACTGAGTATCTAAATTTAGGCATCTAATACATCTGCAACATTACGACATTTTTTTTGTACTCTCTTCTGAATCTGAGATTCTTATTGAATGGCAAAAAGCCACATCTGCAAAAGCAGATATCAGATAGAGAATAGGAAAACACTTAAAAATCCTATTCGTTCTATTTTTTGCCTTTTATTTTTCCCAGTTCATTTTCATGAATAAAAATGACACTGCTGCAATTCTCAGTTTTTCAACACCTATTTACTTGTTTAAACAGATCCTTTTTATAATACCGATCTACTTAACAAGCAGTATATATAGCTGAAACCAGACAAATTTTGTTAATCTGATCAACAGGAATCATAAAAGCATTTAGTTTGGAAAAGACACTTAAGGTCAAGGTCCAGCTGTAAACCTGACATTGCCAAGTCAACTACTAAACCATGTTCCAAAGATGTTTCATCTACGCATCTTTTAAATACCTCCAGGGATGCTGACACTATCACTTTCCTGGGCAGCCTGTTCCAGTGCTTGAAAAAATTTTTCTTCATATCGTCTAAACCTTCCCTGGTGCAATGTGAGGATGTTTCCTCTTGCCTTATCACTTATTACTTGGGATTAAAAAATGACACCTCCCTCTCTGCAGCCTCCTCTCAGGTATTTGTAGAGAGTGATAAGGTCTCCATCAGCTTCCTTTTCTCTAGGCTAAACAACCCCAGTTCCTTCAGCTGTTCCTCACAGGACTTGTCTTCTAGGCATTTCTCTGCCTTTGTTGCCTTTCTCTGGATGTGCTCTAGCACCTCAATGTTTTTCTTGTACTGAGGAGCTTAAGGTGTGACCCCTACTTCCCTAGTCCTGCTGACCACACTATTTCTAATACAGACCAACATTTCTGATGTTGGCCTTCTTGGCTGCCTGCGTGCAAGCTGGCTCGTGCTCAGAAGCCATCTATCAGCACCCCCAGGACCTTTCCTGACGAGCAGCTTTTCAGCCACTCTTCCTCAAGCCTGTAGCATTGCATGAGGTTGTTGTGACCCAAGTGCAGGACCCAGCACTTTGCGTTGTTGAACCACATACAATTGACCTCAGCCCATGGATCCAGCTTCTCCAGATTGCTCTGAAAAGACTTACTGCCCTCAAGCACATCAACACTCCTGCCCATCTTCATGTCACCTGCAAAGTTACTGAGACTGCAATCAACCACCTCATCCAGATCATTGATAGAGATATTAAACAGAACTGGCCTCAATACTGAGCCCTGAGGAACACCACTTGCTACTGAACACCAATTGGATATAACTCCATTCACCACTACTTTATGGGCTTACCCACCCACCCTATTTTTTACCCAGAAAAGACTCCATTTTCCAAGCCATGAGCAAGTCAGTTTCTCCAAGAGAATGCTGTGAGGCAACAGTCTCAAAAGCTTCACTAAACTAGATAGCAGCCACAACCTTTCCCTCAACCACTAAGTGGGTCACCTTTTCATAGAAGGAGATCAGGTTAATCAAGCAGAACCTGCCTTTCATAAACCAATGCTAACCGCGCTGAATAGCCTGGCTCTCCTGTGTGCACTCAGGATGGGCTGCTCCATAACCTTCCCCAGCACTCAGTTCAGTCTGGCATGTTTGTTCCCCAGATGCTCCTTCTGGCCCTTCTTGTAGATGGGCAACACGTTTGCTAACTTGCCATCACTGGGACTTCCTGATTAGCCAAGTGTCATGGGTTCAGCAGCAGCAGTCATTTTTCTCCTTCATGGTAGCTGGTGCAGTGCTGTGGTTTTGACTTTTGGCCTGGGAACAGCGCTGGTGACACTGACGTTTGTAGTTGCAGCTTAGACTGTTTTGATCTGACCAGGGACTTTCTGGGTCTCATGCTCTGCTGGGGAAGGGGGGGGGGGGCAGAGGCGGGATGCCTGGCCCAGACTGACTGGGGGGGTGATCCGTACCACAGTATGTCATGCCCAGGATGTAAAAAGACGGGGGGCAGGAACCTGGAAGAATTTTTTAGTTCACAGCTCGGTCGTCGGGTGGTGAGCGGTTATGTCCTCTTCCCTTGTATTTCTCTTGTCACTGTTGGTGGTGGTGGCAGTAGTGATTTGTGTTATACCTCAGTTACTGGACTGTTCTTATCTCAACCTATGGGAGTTGCATTCTTTTGATTCTCCTCCCCATCTCCCCGGGACTGGGGGAAGAAAGAGTGGGGAGTGAGTGAGAGAGAGACTGCGTGAGTTAGAGAGGCTTTAACCACGACACCAGGACTGCTGATAAATGATTGAAAGTGGCTTTGTGAACACTTCCATCAGCTCCTTCAGTGGCCTTGGGTGGATCCTATACAGACCCATAAACGTGTGTGTCTAATTGGTGTACAGACCTACCATACTCGGTCACCTTAAATACAGATTGTCTCAGACTTCAACTAATAGCAGACATTTGTGAAAAAGAATAGGTTATCTGGTATTTGCAGGGTGATCCTTCACTTCTTGCACTCTCCTAATATTCATTAGTAGTTCCTTGGCTTTTAAAGACACATTTTGGTGTAAAAATACAACTGTGTTTCAGAGTTACCTCTCAATCTTACCCTTCTTCCTGCTAGCAAGAGTCCTTATTAGCAGTGCAATTGCATACATCAAGATATCCCTTGCCTAGACTAAGGTAGCTAACCAGTTCAGTTGGCAGTGATGACCTCAAAACAAAGAGCTTAGCTGTGGAGGGGTCATTGCCCAGATTATGTAAAAAGAAAGATAAAGTTACTAGATCAAAGCAACCATAGTGGCATTTCTGCACTTTCAGCAATGTATCAGCCAAGCCTGTGCTGGAAGCCTCACCCAGCTCTGCACTAGCTCCAACTGTCTAAGAGTTAATGGCCTTTAAGTGCAGCTCTGCAAAGAATTTTAACACAGACACAGCCTGTAAAATGAAGACTGAGATCTGAAAATGTTATTCAAATTCAAAATTCTAGTTCAGAGCCAATGCTGAGTTACACCATTTGCTAACAAAGCTTGGAAGTTACTGAAAGTTAGTCTCTTGTACTTCGCTCTCCACTATTTAGGCAGTTTCAGCATTAATGCTGAAACCTGACTGCACAGCCGTCAAGCAAAAAGCATTTCAGCCTGCAGAACAGCGAAAGGAGGAAAACCATTCTGTATAATAAATGACCAGTCTCTGTTATGACATTTATCGCTCTTCACTTGTGAGAAGATATTGAATAGTGCATGTATGTCATAATAGAAGGATTATCCATCACCTATCCTTCTCCATATATAGCTGTGAAGTATTTAGGCATGTATTTGCATATTCACATCCATGTAAAGACAAATAAAAGTCATGGTCCACAAAGGTCTTCTTAAGCCAAGACGTTCATTCCCTACAATGTAGCAAGAATTTTCACTATGCCTAAACCTTGCTGACTGATGTCATCTATTTAACCTTGAAGACCTCAGGTGAATGTGTGCAACCAACTTCCCTCTGTAACTTATTTGTTAAAACCTAGATTTTGTTTTTATTTAAAGTATTCTTTACTTGCTGCAGCTTCCCAGTAGACCTACTAGTTGTCAGTCACTGAAGACTAAGCAAGAATAGTTGCTCAGTCCATTTTGCTACATCTCCTAGAATGTTTTGTCAGTTTTCATGTCTTTCCTCAGCCTTTTTACTTTCCTAGATGGTGTCTTGTGGGGCCTGTTTTCTAAATGCTTTATCATTTTTTGTTTTTCTCTCAACTCCTGAATTTGTATTTTTTCACATGTGATGCTTTAAAAGTGAATATTGGATTCCATCTAATGCTTAATAAGCACCAACTAGAACAGGGAAATTAACTCTTTTGATTTTACATTTAGTACTCTTAATACAGCTTAATACAATGTAGCATTTGCTTCCCTTCCACTTTTTTCATTTTTTGTTGTTGTGAAAGTTCTGTTTGTCTCATAAGTACTTTTGCACCCAGAACAAACTCCTGTCCTCTGGTGCATCTATCTCATTACTCTCGCCTTCTATGTTTGAACACATGATTATTCATTCACCTTTTCACCTCTGTTGCATATTGTCCCTCCAGGAGATGATTTTTTGGTAATTCTAGTCATTAAGTAATTAATGTTTTATACTAGTTACAACCTATTAATATGTAACTATAAGTACCCTCTAAAGAATTTATTGTCTTCCACCTTCAAATCAACTGTGAATTTGTTTAGTCTATGTTCTGCTGCATCCAACACAGGGACTAATCAAATTATTGAATTGTCTACATTGGGCTCCATAGAGAAACTCATTTGACATTCATGCCAATATGACACCAGATAGGTTTATAATTGCTTTCAATATTTGCCTTACTTTTACTAACTGAGGAATATTACATAGAATTATAGAATCATAGAATTATTTAGGTTGGAAGGTACCTTAAAGATCATCTAGTTCCACCACCCCTGCCATAGCCAAGGGCACCTGCCACTAGATCAGGTTGCTCAAAACTCCAGGCAACCTGTCTTACCACCATCACAGGAAGAAATTTCATCCTAATGTCCAATCTAAATCTACCCTATTTCAGTTTAAAGCCATCACCTGTTGTCCTCTCCCTGCATGCTCTTAAAAAGTCTCTCTCTGGATTTCTCATAGGCCCCCTTTAGGCACTGGAAGGCTGCTCTAAGATCTCCCCGGAGCCTTTCCAGGCTGAATAACCCCAGCTCTCTCAGTGTGTCTTCACAGCAGGGGTTCTCCAGCCCTCAGAGCATCTTTGTGGCCCTCTGGACTTGCTTGAGCAGGTCCATGTCCTTCCTGTGTTTGGGACCCAAAACTGAATGCAGTACTCCAGGTAGAGTCTCACAAGAGTGGAGTAGAGGGGGAGAATCACCTCCCTCAGCCTGCTGGCCATGCTCCTTTTGATGCAGCCCAGAATACACCTGTCTTTGTGGGCTGCAAGTACTCATTGACAGGTCATGTTGACCTTCATGTCAACTGATGCCCCAAGTCCTTCTCCTTCAGCCTTTTCTTTTCATTCCTTCAATATTCCTGTTGATTTCAACTGAACTACTTGTAGAATACAGCAAGTTTAGTACCAGTAACTCATAATTTCCTTCTTTGCTCTTGCAAATCAGCTGAAAAATGAAACTGTTGAGGCTTAAGCTGCCTATTCTATCAAAGCATCCTACTATTCCTAGTAGATAGACCTCTGAGTCACACCGATAGCTAAGTATAAACAGAAGTTCGTAGAACTCTCTGGCTTGTTGAAGCAAGGCATGAGATGGGATTTCTGATTCTCTTGAGTGTGTGTGTGGCAGGAAGAAAGAGTGGCAGGAGGAGATGATAGAAACTTGAAGCAATGCACGAGAAAAAAATACATGCTGGCAAGTTTTCAACCATGCGTGTTCAAAGATGGCAGGTGTGTTACTCGGGAATTTCCACGTGGCCCAAAGGTAAAAACTGGATTGATTTCACTTCTTTGTCCTCACTTTCTTTTTGTCAGAGTACTTAAAAACTTTAATCCTTTTCAGGAGTGATAGGCCATTCAACCCCTTGACAGAATTTTTTATTGCTTTTGCAGGAGTGTTAGGAGTTCAGTGTGTTTTTCCCTTGGTCAGCAAATAAAATAAGTTATATTCTGCTATCACTATATCACTGGTATCACTAGCAAATATTTTTAAACAGAAGAAGAAAATGTCACAGGCAGTTATAGAATTCATTTAGTCTTCAGCTGCCTCTGCAGTCTCCGTACAGTGATATCAAAAATTTTATGTCTAGTATAAAAACATTGGAGTCAAAACTTTGTCACTCCAACCTTCAGTTCTGTAGCTGCATGTAAGTTCTATCAGGTGAACAAAATGCAAGGATAAGCATAGCCATGGAAAGGATCCTAGGGAAGCTTACCCGATTCTTCTGACGTACGTTTTTATTAGATTACGTTGACTGATCAAAACCACAAAAATTTTAACATCATATTTGCAAACACTAAAAACCTGACTATTTATACTTCCAGTGAGCACAGAAGACAATAACTAGTGGCAAATAACATTTTTTATTTGCTTGTATGAGTATTAATTCATGTTCTTGATTTTGAAATGTCCATACCAAAATTGCCCTCAGCATCTTTGATGAAAGAATTGTGAGACAATTGTGATTAGACTGTGAATTTAATCTTTCATTCCTTCAGTGCCATAATTATGATTCTGGAGACAAACAAAGTATGATGCTATTCTTACAGGTGTGTATATATGCACATAACTTTTCTACTACTAGCCTGCATAGTGCTGAAATTTTGTGCAAGTCTTGTACAGTAAACAAACTATAGAACTTTCTTATAAAAGCAGATAGACTGTACACTGACTTCTGTTTGAAGAAAAGACAAAAAACCCAAAAAGGCATTTATTTTATCTTATTTTTCAAGGGTGTTGTTTTCAAGGCATAGTATTTTAAGAGACAGTATGCTAATGCCTGCATTCAGTCCAGTAAGGAAACGAAAACAGTCATTTGATATACCCTAAATCTTACACTTCCTTCTATTTTACTTTGCTGCTTTTTGGGGTTTTTGTTTGCTTGTTTGTTTTGTTTGTTTGTGTTTTTTGTTTGGTTCTGTTTGTTTTTAATAAATATGAATTCTGTAATTTAGAAGCGAAATGTTAAATTATTCAATTGTTCTCTCATTTTGCAGTCTGACTGATGTCAAACAGACTTCTTTTTTCAGTCTGCTTTGCATACAGTATCTCATCCCCTGTCCCACTGAGCTGAATGTACTGATATTGTGCTGAAAATATGCGCAAGGGAGAGAGTACTTCTGCTGAAATTTAATGACCAGTTTCAAATTAAGGAATAGCAAGTAGAAAGATTCAAGTGGCTAAATCAGAGAAAGGCAGGCACTTAACCAACCCCAAGGATTTTGTCTTGTTTCCTCTAAGACTCAGTGGAAATGATTCTGTAAATCCAGCCTCCGTCTGCTATACCTACCTATCTAAACTGTAAGCACTGGCACTTAGCCTGTAATGCAGCACCTAACGCTGCGAGATTATCATCTTTTGATGGCAGCCTTTCAATCTGCCGCTGTAATGTAAACAGTCACAGCATCTTATGCTGCTGCAATTACTATTTTTCTGATTTTAAAAAAGAAGAAAATATCTTTAATGCCATTTCTGTGGATTTTTTTTTTTTTTTTTAATACAGTTTTAACCCACAAAAATTGAAATGGATGTCTGGTTCCTCCAAGTTAACTTGAATTTCCAAACTGGAAGTTTTGTCAATTTCAGTGAATTCTGATGACTTATCAGATATAATAAACTGATTGCCTTATGCTGTGAACTATAATATTATGAATTATACAATGCTATTTGGCTTTTCGAGTGTCAATAATATATGACAGAAGAAAGTCTCCTTTATCAGCTTACCAAGAAAGGTACAAATCAGCCTTTAGGGGAACAAAGCACTGGTGCTGACTATAAAAAAATGAGAAGACGTGTTGAGTTCAGCAGACTTTTATCAGGCCATCATTATTTCCTGAGCATGAAGATAGCTCAGTGGCACTAGGTTCACTCACAAAAAAATGTCAGGAGTCATTTTGCTAAAGTTTAGATATCATTTTCAGACATTTGAAGTGGAATTTTGACTTGTAAAGAAAAAAAAGTAAATTTGAAAACATTATTCCTGTCCTTAAACTGTTGAACATAGCCATATTGCTAATTGTATATTAGATGCACTCAAGATGAAGAATGTAAGTAGTTTATTATATCAATGTAAGCTAAAAGTCTACTGCAGAGCCAAGTCTTCAGCTTAGATGCACTTTAACAAAAATTCTTTAATACAAAGTGGCCTCCACTAGTCTAACCTGTTATTTTATTAACTGATTTATATACATGTACATGCTTTTTTGTATATACAGCATGTGGTCTGGGTTCTGTAATATTGATAAGGTTATTTGTGTTTCTAACAAACAGTCAAGAGACCTAACACTAAAACCCTTATGTGCAGATATTTGTTAATATTTTAATTTGATTATGACACTTTTATATAGCTTAAAATGATCTACGATCCAGTTCGTAAGACTTGTTGAAGCTCACAGCGCAGTGTTCAAAGAGTGAAATATCATTAAAAAGAAGCCAAGCACAGAAGTATCTGAAAGTTTTCTCTGAACAGAAAAACTGTAATATTCCAAATGTCATTTCTTGCTACAAATCAACTTTTCTCTAACAATTTCAAATTATACCTAGTCTATCCTAATTGATATAAAATACTGCCAAACGATCGCTTCTTCAGTGTCTTCCTGGTAGAGAAGAGAGTTTTGCTGTCACTAAGAGGAGGCTTTTTTCTGTCTTAAAACACCACTTCTTGAATTGTTAACAGTCAAAACAATATCGATTTTTAATTTATTATTCTTTTTTTTTTCATAAATGAAAGCATTCCTAGTCCTTCTTTTCCCAACTTTTCTAGTAAGATGCTATGTTAATTTTGATGATATGATAGCTATATTCAGCGCTGAGATCACTGTTGTCAAATGTACTGATAATTCCTCTGATGTCAGTGACAAAAATATTGTGTCTTGTCAGTAAAGAAAGCAGATGCTTTGGGCATGTTGAAGCTGAAAAATTAGATTCCTGTAGAAGAGCAATCATGCGAGAACTCTAAGCAGTTACCTCCCATGTAGGAATTGGTGAACTAATTTATAAAAAATGGGAACTGACACCTCTGCTTAAAACTGGAGTCAGGCATGCAGAATACTTTGCAGAAGTGCATGTGCATTTGTATTTATTTTTTCAGTTGTGCTCTTCTGTTGATGTTCTCCTGTTTCCCTTTAGATAGCTTTAGTGTGGACATGTATCAATGAAGATGGCCTTAGTATGCAGCTTCAGATAGATACATTAAAGGTGTAAGAGACTTAAAGTTCACTGTAAGTGACTTCAAGTTCAATTTTGTGATCCTGTACCAAGAAATTTAATGAAATATGCAACTGTTTACTGCTTTACTAATTCACCAAGCTTCCTTAGATCCCTTTCAAACATTTTCCAAAATAGACTTAATGCTTCAAGAATTGCTGAAGACACTAGATATTCTGGTTCTGATCCAGAAAAGTCCAGGAGAAGGATATAGATTTCGGCTACCACCCTGACAGCCCCCCTCTCCCTCCTCCCTCCGGGATATGTTTCAAACCAGAGCTTAGTGTGTGTTGAGGAGCTTTATTTGTTGGTGTCATGGGTTCAGCAGCAGCAATCAATTTTTTCTCCTTCATAGTAGCTGGTGCAGCACTGTGTTTTCGACTTTTGGTCTGGGAACAGAGCTGATAACACCGATGTTTATAGTTACAGCTTAGAATGCTTTGGTCTGACCAAGGACCTTCTGAGTCTCATGCTCTGCCAGGGAGGGGGGGAAGCCGGGGGGAAGCAGAGACAGGACACCTGATCCAAACTGACCGAAGAGGTTATTCCATACCACAGCACGTCATGCCCAGGATGTGAAAAAATCTGGGGGCCGGAACCCGGAAGAGTTTTTGTTTTAGTTCACAGCTCGGTCATTGGGTGGTGAGCAGTTCTATCCTCTTCCCTTGTATTTCTCTTATTATTATTATTGGTGGTGGCGGCAGTGGTTTGTGTTGTACCTTGGTTGCTGGGCTATTCTTGTCTCGACCCGTGGGAGTTGCATTCCTTTGATTCTTCTTCCCATTCCGCCCCCCCCCCCCCCGGATTGGGGGGGAAGAAAAACTCTTCCCTTGTATTTTTCTCTTGTCATTATTATTATTGGTGGTAGCAGTGGTGGTTTGTGTTACACCTTAGTTGCTGGACTGTTCTTATCTCAAACTGTTGGAGTTACATTCTTTCGATTCTCCTTCCCATCCCTCCAGGAGCGGAGGGAAGAAAGAGGGGGAAGTGAGTGAGTGAGCAAAACTGTGCGTGGCTGAGAAGCTTAAACCACGACAGTTGGAATAGATGTCAAGGTGCTTGGCAGAATGAAGCTGTCAGGGTCGTTGCTCAGTTTGTGCAAAAATGGAAAGTGCTACTAGAGGCTGTGTGTCCTCTTCACCTATTGTTTGCTTCAAAATCAGATTAAAACCAGGTTCCTCCTCTGTTATCTACCCTGTGGACTTCCACTTTTCCTGCTAAGTCAATCCACTCCCAACACTGCACAGATCTATTTGAATAGAATTAATTTAATATAAACTTATTGACCCCTCTTATTTTCATACCAGAGTGACCCAGTAGTATAAAAGATGAAAACACATACATAGACTTTTCTTCTTAACTTAATTCCATGATGTGTCAGATAGGATTTGGGTGTTACAGATAGCAGTAAAAGGATGGTTCTAATTTAAATGTAAATATTTAAATTACCTCCCATATGAAAACAGGATGAGAAAGTTGGGGCTTTCAGCCTGGAGAAGAGAAGGCTGCATGAAGACCTCATAGCAGCCTTCCAATATCTGAAGGGGGGTATAGGGATGCTGGGGAGGGACTCTTCGTTAGGGACCGTAGTGAGAGAAAAAGGGGTAGCGGGTTCAAACTTAAACAGGGGAAGTTTAGATTGGATATGAGGAAGAAATTCTTTACAGTAAGGGTGGTGAGGCACTGGAATGGACTGCCCAGGGAAGTTGTGAACGCCCCATTGCTGGCTGTGTTCAAGGCGAGGTTGGACAGAGGCTTGGGTGACATGGTTTAGTGGGAGGTGTCCCTGCTCATGGCAGGGGGGTTGGAACTAGATGATCTTAAGGTCCTTTCCAACCCTAACTATTCTGTGATTCTATGATTTTAATAGAAAGTACTGCTGGCTAGACACAGTATACTTACTGGGGTGGATCAACTTTGTAAGTGCTTTCAGAAAAGTGAGGAGTTTTTGTTTAAAAGTAGAATCCCAAAGAAACAATAGAAGTACATGCCAGATGTAACGTGGTGTTCCAGATTTAGGGGCAGACTAAGAAAAATGTATGACGAATTGAGAGAAGAAAGAAATGAAGTTATTTGTTAGAGTAGGCAGAGCTTATCCCATAACTACATTATCTTTCATACATGAGCAATGGGAAAACTATTCAAAGCAAAAGAATGTAAGAAAGTATATTCCCAAGAAAATACTATATTCAGGAAATAGCATTTTGCTGAACACTGTTTCCTGGGTAAAATACCAGCTAAAAATAAATCTGTTCTGGTGACGCATATTAATTTAATATTATTATACTAAAATGTTTAGAATGAATGTTTTTTCTTACATTTCTAAGGTTTTGAAAATGAACATCAGAATAGTTTTTCATGGCTTGATGCGTTTCTACATACCTTCAGAGTACTCAATCCAAAGAACATTTGTTTTATCAGCTGTGGAGCAGGACTGTATGTTCTTGTGAAAAATGTGGCTTCAGAGATGGCCCCATAAGTAACTGCTGAGGACCCTTAATAGATAAAGTGGATGGAAATAAGTAGTCACCACCAGTTCCACTGACCCTCATAGAGTCTCTGGTGTGTAAATGAAGCATTGATAAAGCCAATAATTGCATCTTAATTTTTCACCTCTTTCTTTGTACCAAAATCCTGCATATATCTATGGAACAACATAAGATGCCTTAAATACCATGCCCCCCTCACCCTCCCCACCCTCCCCCATTTATTTTTATCTAGTATATATCTTTTCCTGGATGTTCTTGTGTTCAGTTTTTCCCATTTTGTAGAGCATCTGTGGAAAATGCCTGGAATATTCATCTTCTTTAGATTTGAAATATGTAATAGAATGGTGTAAAAAGTAGTGTAATGTTCTCTTTAAAGAGTTGTCACAAGACAATTGCCTGAAGTTCTTGCGTGCTGCAGTGTGGAAGTTTCTTTCTAGGGTAGAGCACTTTCCATCTGGGTTGCTAAAGGAAATTAGTCTCTCCCTTGCAGTTTAATCTCAGATGGCAACTAAGCCCCTCACAGCCTCTCTCACACTTCCCTTCGCCTGCTGGGATGGAAGAGAGAATCAGAAGGGTAAAAGTAAAAAAAAAATCTGGGTTGAGATAAGAACAGTTTAATAGTTGCAATAAAACAAAATATAATAATAACAATAATAATAAGTCGTGATGAAAAAGCAAATAACAAAAAGAAAGGGAAATAAAACCCAGGAGGGCAAATGATGCAAATGAAAAACAATTGGTCATCACCAACCAACCAATGCCCTGCTTGTTCCTGAGTGGCTGCCCGTGGCCAGCTTTTCCCCTAGTTTATATTCTAAGCATGATGCCATATGATATGGAGCATCTCCTTGGTCATTTGGTGTCAGCTGTCCTGTCTGTGTCCCCTCACAGCTTCTTGTGCATCCCCGGACTCCTTTCTAGCAGGGCAGCATGAGAAGACGAAAAGTACTTTACTTGGTGTAAAAACTGCTCAGCAACAACTAAAACATCAGTGCATAATCAACACTGTTCTCAGACTAAATCCAAAACATCAGTCCTATACCAGCTAGTAGGAAGAAAATTAATTCTATTCCAGATGAAACTTGGGCTAAATTAATCATGGTTCCTTTGAACAGGGCCAACAGACTTCACACTAGAAATATGCTAATTCTAACTGGCAGTAGCTAGGAACCAATTTTCAGCAGCTCATTGTACTGCTGAGACTTGACAGCCTAAGTTGTTATTGACAATAGCCAACTTCCATGCGCAACTTCAGCTATGCACGAGAAGACAAAATACATCTTTGTTGCCTTTTTTCTTCAAGCCCTGTTGGCTGAGAGTTACAGGAGTCTTGGCTGAACCTCCTTTACAAATGTCTCTGAAGTTCAGCTCATCCCAAATATCTGACCTACTCTTAAGCGCATTCCTTCTTATTGTTGGCCCTCGTAACCAGGTCTCCAGGAATTTCGTGTGCTATGAACAGAGGCTGCTTTATTTTATTTTACTTCACAATCTCAATTGGCCCTTCTGAAGACAGACATGTTCCAGTTCTCTGATAGCTGCTGTAATTGGGCATCTAATGGTCAGAGCTAGTACCACTGGGAAAATCCCTTAGGCAGAGCAACAATCTGTCTCAGTCAGAAGTAATTCACCATTTTTGCTGTTATTCACCATAATAGCCTCAGCCTGTTGTTACACCCTGTTGGTCTGTGACAACCTGTTCTCAAGAACAACACTGCTCTGGCAACATTATTATTAGCCCTGGAGATATCAGATGCCTTCTCCAACTGTGCAGAGCCAGATATACACAGAAGTAAACTGAAGGGCAGAGAGTTAAAGAGAAATTTAACATTCATGCTTAGTGGAGCAGGAGAGACAATTCTCCTGGCAGCCCCTATTAGAGAGCCTTCATCATTCTCCTTTCTGTTATTTAAAAAAAAATACAAACCCAAAACCACCCAAACACCAAAATTCCAAATAAAGTTGCTAAATTAGAGATAGAGATGGTTAAAATAGTCTAGCCACATTTTTCCCCAAAGCATCAGCTAAAATATTTGTGTTTCATGAAAATTTTAAGGGGTGTTTTGTACTGACAGTGTGAGCTACTGCTTAGTGATGAATGCAATCAATAATACATGTATTGACAGAACATATGAAAGTGGGCTTACCTATGTTTAAATTCAGAATGGATGTTTGCAAGTGGAGAGCTATCCTTTCAAATGCTTTCTGAGGTCTTCATAAAAAGTCAGGACGTGTATTTCTTATTCAGTTGAAGCCTGAGAACAAAGTGTTTTGTGAATTGTGTTATGGTTGGGAGTTGTTTTTTGTTGTTGTTGTTTTGTTTTGTTCTGTTTTTTTCTTTTTTTTTGGTGGTTTTTATTTTTTGCTTTAGGATGTTGGGACTTTTTTTTCAATTTTGTTTTTAAGTGCAAGTAATCACATGTGTGGGAGACTCTTAGCCATATGCAGTCTCACAGAATTCACCACTGCCCAAATACAGCATCATTAAACTTTACCAAATCACAAAAGGACCCAAGTATGACAGAATAAGACAGAATGCCTATGGTATTTTGTTTAAATCCCTACGGTAGGCAATACTTACAGAATTTGAGGATTCCAGATGTTGTCATTCAAAATATATTTTGACTTTATTGTGAGAAAGGAAGGATTTTCTTTTGACGGTGTTTTTGTGCAGGGAAAGGGAAGGGAAGGGAAGGGAAGGGAAGGGAAGGGAAGGGAAGGGAAGGGAAGGGAAGGGAAGGGAAGGGAAGGGAAGGGAAGGGAAGGGAAGGGAAGGGAAGGGAAGGGAAGGGAAGGGAAGGGAAGGGAAGGGAAGGGAAGGGAAATCTGCATTATGTAATTTAATTCAAAATTATCTTCGGAAGAAAATCTTACGACTAGTTTCTGCTTAATGAGTATATGTGCTCTGACTCATTGGTCACTATTATTTCTCTGTTATTTAATATTGAAGCCTTCTTTCTCATGGCCTTTTTTTTTTTCTGGCTCAGCAGACTAAAACTGGGAGCACTTTTTCTAATTACAAAAAACTGCAAATCTTTCTCATAAAAAATGTTTTAATTTGAGGATTGCTTCTATAATCACTGCTCTCAAAAACAATTAACCCATAAAACATCTTGACAGGTTATTTCCTAAGCTATTCAAATTCTTAGTGTTTAACAATGCTATTGAATTTACTATTTGTTGATTTCCAACACTAATTATTCTATGATTCTATGACAGTATCAGTGTTCCAGAATTAAATTTAATAAAAACTTTGGAATTTTGAAGACTTTTCCCTTAAAACTAAGCATAGTTTTCTGGACAGTTTAGGACATTTTAAAATAAATATTTAAATGTCATTTGGAATCACATTAAAGGTGGAATCCAAGATTTCTTTTAAGAAAGAGGAAGGCATCATTAAATAATTTCAGAATCTTGATTGCATCTTGAAATTATTAGCCTCCCAGGCTTATATACCAAAGTCAGGTTCATGGGTGTTAGTTTCCCTGGCAAGATTTACGTTAAGCTGAAAAAGGTTATTATTTATTGGTTTTTATGCACTGCATTTTTTAAAGATGAGATTGTGGTCATTGCCCTTTAGCCATTCAAGAAAATACAAAGGCATAGCAAAAATTTACCAGAAGCTTCTTTCTTCATGTCTATGAAAAAATGTACAGTAATGTCTTTGCTGCATATTGTAGCTGAAGATACTAAAATAAAGCTTTACCTGGAACAAATCTCATGGCCTGTATTCAGGCAGAAATCATGAGACAAATTTTAAGTATCTACAGTTGTCATTTTTCAAGACACTACCTTTTTTATAATTGCTATTGCCTTTTTAGGCTGTAATTTCAGAGAGCAATTGCTATTGCTTTTGTGCTTTTGTGTGAAGCAAAATGCAAATATGAAAAAAGAAAAAAGAAAAAGAGCACATAGATCAATGCAAAGGTCAGAACAAGGTGGAGGACTTGAGAGAATAGGCTTAAAGTCCAAATGTGGATCATCATGACAACATCAAGAAATAAAAGTTTTATTGATGAACAGACTTGCTGAACCAAATTCCAAGGTGAAGAGTAGGAACTTAAATACCAGAATTCTTTCCCGGGGGGAAACGTTTTTATATCGGGAAAGCAAAGTATACCATTATTTTGATATTATTGTGCTACAGCCAAAATCTAATACAAATTTAATAGGCAACTAATTTAGATATTTTTAAATAACATTTATTGGCTATTTTATTTGTACCAAGTATAAAACTTATGCTTAT
Source organism: Amazona ochrocephala (assembly GCA_039720435.1). Lineage (NCBI taxonomy): Eukaryota > Metazoa > Chordata > Aves > Psittaciformes > Psittacidae > Amazona > Amazona ochrocephala. Next base: position 79,112,248 of record CM077878.1, read on the forward strand.
TGACTCCCTTGAAAAGACTTGATAGTAAATGTGCTGTTTAGTGGTGCCAGTGGTCCCACTGAAATTAATTCTTATGAAAAATAAAAAGAAAAGTGAAGAACAATTCATATGGAAGTGGTAGAAATCTAAAATTTATTGGACTTTTCACAGGAGTAAAAGCTTTGTCTGGTAGTAAATGCAGGATCAAGTGGAAAAATAATGGTCTTGTTTCTGTCTCTCTCAAAATACTGACTGTATGAAGCACTTTAACTTCCTGCGGAAATAGAATGTTATAGCCTCAACACTGAGAATTTTCTTAAAGACATACTGCATTAGACACAACAAAATAAGCTTGTTTCTCTTCAGAAAACCTAGAGGTTTTTCATTTTCAGAGAAGCAACTTCCTATAGAAAACGTTTCAGTTTAGGCTATATTAACAGTATTTGAACTGGTCTTCAGCCACTTTAGTCTTCAGTAGTGCTACAAAAGATTACTTATTTAACAAACATAGAATCATGGAATCATAGAATAGTTAGGGTTGGAAAGGACCTCAAGACCATCTAGTTCCAACCCCCCTGCCATGGGCAGGGACACCTCCCACTAAACCATGCCACCCAAGGCTATGTCCAACCTCGCCTTGAACACAGCCAGCAATGGAGCATTCACAACTTCCTTAGGCAACCCATTCCAGGGCCTCACCACCCTTACAGTAAAGAATTTCTTCCTCAGATCCAATCTAAACTTCCCCTGTTTAAGTTTGAACCCTTTACCCCTTGTCCTCTCACTACAGTCCCTCATGAAGAGTCCCTCCCCAGCATCCTTATAAGCCCCCTTCAGATACTGGAAGGCTGCTATGAGGTATCCACACAGCCTTCTCTTCTCCAGGCTGAACAGCCCCAACTTTCTCAGCCTATCTTCACACGGGAGGTGCTCCAGTCCCCTCATCATCCTCGTGGCCTTCCTTTGGACTTCTTCTAACAGTTCCATGTCCTTTTTATGTTGAGGACACCAGAACTGCACACAATACTCCAAGTGAGGTCTCACAAGAGCAGAGTAGAGGAGCAGAATCACCTATTTCAACCTGCTTGTCATGCTCCTTTTGATGCAGCCTAGGATATGGTCAGCTTTCTGGGCTGCAAGCACACACTCTCAGCTCATGTACATTTTCTCATCGACCAACACCCTCAAGTCCTTCCCCATAGGGCTGCTCTGAATCTCTTCGGTGCCCAACCTGTAGCTGTGCCTGGGATTGCTCCGACCCAGGTGTAGGACCTTGCATTTGTCATGTTAATCATAATTAATCACTGCTTCTGATAATAAAGTGGAATTTTTTGTTTGCACTTGTTTGAGGTCTGCCTAAGTTAGATGGCACACTGAGGAGGAAGGGAAGAGGAGAGGATAAAATTAGTACTCCTTGCTGTGTTTGTCCTTCAGAACGCAAGTGCAATCAGTGACTGCCTCCTGCAAGGTAAGGTCCTGCAATTGTCCGAGCCTGAATGATGCTGTGACTGCCTGCACTCAGGAATTAGAAGTGGGCTGGAAGTGCAGTGAGGGCAAAGTGGGTGAATACGTATTCTCATATTTTACCCAAACTACTCATTAAGCTGTAATAGAAGGAGCAAACAGCACCTTTATCTACAGTTGCAAGTAGGTGGGATGAGGAATATTACCCATATAAAGATAATTATGTGTGTATTTGTACTTGGTTCTTGCACAGGACCATGAAGAAAGTTCATGCTTGCATGAGCTTGCATGCTTTTTCCTTTCTTCTCCCAAGTTACAGACTTGGGAGACAAGACCAATGAAGAGATCACACAGCAAGGCAGTGGAAGAAGCAATATTATACCAGAGCATCCTGTCTCCCAATATATATTATTTCTATATTATTTATAACTGGAAATACAATATTTTTTTTAATGCATGAGACGGATGGAAGAGAGCAAGTGAGCAAGAGAGAGCATGCCAACCATATCAGCTCTGGAAAGGATCTCTAGTAAATTATGGATTTAGTGCTAACATGTCTTGCAGAGAAGAATAGAATGGGAAGTAGCCATTACAAAGTGTGCTGAAATACATGAAACAAACAAGTGTAAGCAGTAAAAGATTGCATATCAAAGTGCTGGCAACACAGGAAACGGAAAAAGGGAAAGGGGTTTCGGTGGGAATTACATTAATAAGATCCTGTAGCAACTAATAGGGATGACACAGGAATAATAACTGAGGAGAAGCCAAGACAGAAGCACCACACTGCCACAGTAGTTTATTAACATATGTGAGAGAATTTGACTGAGCTATTAAGTTCCACTTGTAGTAAATTCCAAGGGCAGTGAATCCTCAATTAATTTTTTCAGTAAAGCCTTAGAGATGCTTCAGGGCTCGTCCAGATCATTAGGATTGCTTTACAGGCCCATAAACAAAAGATTATGAAGAAGACAATTTTCCAAGTAATCCAAGACAAATTCAATGCCAGATCAGACAAGACCTGAATATTAATTGCTCGTGAGTACCAAGAGAATTGATTATTTTCCTCCTTCCATCTCAGAAGCAGGTCCAACATCATAAATGCTTTAAAAACACACTTTGCTTTTCTGACCATAAAGAGGTAACATGTTCAACAATAAGTATTTAAACAGACAGCAATAATAATGTGTGATCTAATGGAAACAGAGTATTTTCTCTCCCTGTGTAATATTGAACTTTACACAGGTTAACAGACTATTGAATGTTTAAGTATCTTATTAGACATGTAATAAGTCACTTGAATGTTCACCATTGACTGATCCTAGGCTATGTATGCCACTGTTTGTTTGCCAATTTAATAGCCCTGGGACACCTAGTGTGCCACAGCTAATGACAGAAACACACCACAAAGATATAGAATCATGAAATCATAGAATAGTTAGGGCTGGAAAGGACCTCAAGATCATCTAGTTCCAACCCCCCTGCCATGGGCAGGGACACCTTCCACTAAACCATGCCACCCAAGGTTATATCCAACCCCACCTTGAACACAGCCAGGGATGAAGCATTCACAACTTCCTTAGGCAACCCATTCCAGGGCCTCACCACCCTCACAGTAAAGAATTTCTTCCTCAGATCCAATCTAAACTTCCCCTGTTTAAGTTTAAACCCATTACCCCTTGTCCTCTCACTACAGTCCCTAATGAAGAGTCCCTCCCCAGCATCCCCATAGGCCCCCTTCCGATACTGGAAGGCTGCTATGAGGTCTCCATGCAGCCTTCTCTTCTCCAGGCTGAACAGCCCCTACTTTCTCAGCCTGTCTTCATATGGGAGGTGCTCCAGTCCCCTGATCATCCTCATGGCCCTCCTCTGCACTTGTTCTAACACTTCCATGTCCTTTTTATGTTGAGGACACCAGAACTGCACGCAATACTCCAAGTGAGGTCTCGCGAGAGCAGAATTGAGGGGCAGGATCACCTCCTTTGACCTGCTGGTCACACTCCTTTTGATGCAGCCCAGGATATGGTTGGCTCTCTGGGCTGCAAGCGCACACTGCAGATGGCTCATGTTCATTTTTTCATCAACTCATACCCCCAAGTCCTTCTCCGCAGGGCTGCTCTGAAGCTCTTCTCTGCCCAACCTGGAGCTGTGCCTGGCATTGCTCCGACCCAGGTGTAGGACCTTGCATTTGGCATCGTTAAACTTCATCAGCTTGGCATCAGACCACCTCACAAGTGTGTCAAGGTCCCTCTGGATGGCATTCCTTCCCCCCAGCGTTATCAACCGAACCACACAGCTTGGTGTCATCGTCAATCCCACTGTCCATGTCACCCACAAAGATGTTGAACAAGACTGGTCCCAACACGGATCCCTGGGGGACACCACTCGTTACTGGTCTCCAGCTGGACATTGAGCCACTGAGCACTATTCTTTGCGTGCGGCCATCCAGCCAGTTCTTTATCCACCGAGTGGTCCACCTATCAAATTGATGTCTCTCCAACTTAGAGACAAGGATGTAATTTGAAACAGTGTCAAGGGTTTTTCACAAGTCCAGGTAGATGACGTCAACTGCTCTGCCCCTGCCCATCAGTTCTGTATGTAGGAATACTCTTTGTTATTATCTTAAGTTAGGGTCCAGAGGAAAGACTTCAGAAGTATTGAAGGTTTGTCTGAGGTGACCCTTTAAAAAGCAGTGATCTTTGTTACATATGGAGACTATTCACAGTTTTACAATACTTTCTATTTAAGGCAAAATCATGGCTGTCACAGAGTTCTAGGGTACCCTACAAATGCTCCAAGCTCAATGGTTTTAATACTTCTCTTGTTCTTGGATGTTCTCTTTTTAGTTATAAGTAACATTCATGTCTTCTTGATCTTGATGTCTTCTTTGCATTTTAAAAGACTATGTAATGTGAAAGTATTTTCCCTTCCTCAGTGATTGTACAAGACCAAATGAACTCCATTGGTATTTTCTGGTGAAGAGAATGGAATTAAACATTGCTGCAAGCATAGCTTGTGTCATATTTTCTTTAACACAAGGGAGCATGTTTCTTTAACTACGTGAAACATTCCCAAACATTAACAGCTCATAATATTTATGCAAATCTCCACAGTCTGCAAAGCGCATGCAGCCTACTCTTAATTCTGGGTTTGGAGGTCTGCTGAAGTTTAGGATAATCTGCTTCAGCCCCACTCCTCCTTTTCTTGCTCACTAGAGATCCCTCCGATTTCAAATAGCAAATCAGAGCAAAAAATGCACATAACTATTCTTTTAGCAGATATTGCTCTTAGTGAGTGACATCGCTGCTTGCCTGTCTCTTTTTTTTATACAATGGAGTTAGACTGCGTTTGCTTTCTATCTGCAGCAAAAGCAAAGCAGCCTTCAGGAGCTGCTGGCCTCCTTCCTATTATACATTGTTGTTGTGGTTTAAGCCATTCATACAGTTTGCTCACTCATTCCCTCCTCTTTCTTCCCGCCCACTCCCGGGGGGATGAGGAAGAGAATCAAAAGAATGCAAGTCCCATGAGTTGAGATAAGAACAGTTCAGTAACTAAGGTATAACACAAACCACTACTGCTACCGCCAGTAGTAATAATGATAAGGGAAATAACAAGGGAAGAGAATACAATCGCTCACCACCTATACCCAGCCCGACCCAGCAGTGAACCCCACCCTTCCGTGTCTGCCATCCGTTTTTACATCCTGGGCATGACGTGCTGTGGTACGGAATACCTCTTTGGTCAGTTTGGGTCAGATGTCCTGTCTCTGCTTCCTCCCGGCTTCCCCTCCTCCCTGGCAGAGCACGAGACTCAGAAAGTCCTTGGTCAGACCAAACATTACTAAGCAGTAACCAAAAACATTGGTGTTATCAGCGCTGTTCCCAGGCCGAAAGTCAAAAACACAGTGCTGCACCAGCTACCAAGAAGGAGAAAAATGGCTGCTACTGCTGAACCCAGTATAATTGGACAACAGGGTAGACAGGGCTTCCTACTCTTGCCCTCTCCTCCTTCCTTTGGTGCTTCTGAATAAAGATGGCCTGCAGAACAGTGAAAGAGACAGCAAACAAAGCTTTTGATTTCCAGTGATTCTTCACATCTGTGCCATTCACATTGCTCATAGCAAAGTTACAACTACAGCCTGACTTGGGAAGGTTTTCCCGCATCTCAGTCAGAACAACCTACTAAGAGTTAAAGCTGAAGTGGAAAAGGTAAGGTAATTGGGCATATGATGGGTAGATGGAAAGTTAAAATTTCACAAGAAAACAGATTTTCAGTTTTGGGAAGTTATAAGGTGATATAAAATAATCATATCCTTATCATTTGCGGAATTAAGTTTCCAGTGTTGTATTCAGGTTGTATTTCACCATTCAGTTTCCATATGGCATAGTTATCTACAAACATCTTTTTAAATGAACAGGACCATCAACAAACATTACTGTTGAGTATTTAAGGAAAACAAACAGAAATGTTGAGAAGACAATGGGATATTAAAAGACATATATATCAGTAACCATGGAATTTGTTGGGGTTTTTTTCCACTCATATTTATCAAATTCTTCATAATTATACTCCCTTTTACTTCTCTTTTACACCAGTATTTCACTAGCAGCTGAACCTGGGCAAGGCTCAGTAAAGCACTGGAAAAACATGAGTATATATTTTTAAGCTTTTTAAGCTCTTTAAGTTTACGGGACGCAGGTTTCATTTCTGGATATTAAGTTTTGTCCTGAAATTTTTTTCTTTTTTTGAAACAATAAAATGTCAGAAAGAGCTGCTATTGGCTTTTTCTAGAACTTCCCTGTTGTTCAAACAAAACCAAAAACACAGTACTTTTAAAAATGAGGCATATTATGTTAATTTACAGTAAATTGTTTCTTGTATGACAGAAAACCAACAAAATACATAATGGATGTATTACATTTTAATATATTTGCACTCTTTTTACCAGTAGTAAAAATTATATTCACACATTTCTAATTGTAGTGTACCTAAATCAAGTGTAATCTGCTTTTTAATTCCCCAGCGTGCATCGTAAGAAAAGTCAATTTTGAATTTCAAACGCTTTTTATAACCTAATGTAAGCATTTAGAGAATGAATTAATGGCAGCATCATTTTCATTTTATGCCTGAACGTAATCTTCTGGTATTTGCTTTTGTGCTCTATATCAACTCAGGGAGTCATAGTAGTCTTCTTCTTGATAGCTAAGAAGCATTGATGTTATCACAATTTCTAACGTAATTCTGTAATCCCCTTGCCATTACTGCATGCAGATCTTACTGCTGCTATAGAAAATACATTTATTCTGTATGGATGTGGACTTTTCAGTCATGACGCTACTCTAAAAACATATCCACTTGCCTGCTGGCTGTCCAGATCACAGGACTGGAGGCCTCATTTAGTTTTGAAAGCAGGACAAATTTTGACCAAAATCTCTCAGTAAGGAAGGTCAACATTTTGAGTGGAAAATAGGATGAAATACTTTTGTGTTACTGTTGGCAAAATAATTTCATGTAACTATCTTTTCTTGATGTTCCCCGTACAAGGAAGATACTGACTTTTCAATTAGTTGTGACTTGTTCTGAGGCTTTGCAAGTGACAGAGGTTACAAACTCAAGAAAATAGCATTAAGAAAACCAGAAATCCGATTCAAAGTCAGGCACTTAAATTATACTCTAAGTTTTATGGGTGGTCCTTTGTGGAGTTTTTGGCACTTATCAATGTTTTCTTTGCCTGCCTTTATTTATGTGTATGTGCTCCTATATAAACATACATAAATGCATTTATACATACATATATGCATACAGATATGTCTAGTAACCATTGAGCTGACACACAAAATGCTAGAAATAATACCAGCACTTTGTTTGACATGGACTACTGAAAGTTTTGCAGCTCCATTTTGACCACACAGTTGAAGAATATTGAGAGACTCCATGTGATCTTGAGAAATGTTGTTTACTATAACCACAAGACAAGTTTATATATGACATTACAATGCACTGCGGGTTGTTAAATTGTTTGTGGGCATTTTCAAGAAAAAAAGAAAGAAAGATTAATGAGCAGCAAATACTGAATAAGTGAAGCTGTACTTCGATTCCAAATCTCTGTTTACACTTAGGATATACTGTAATAATCTAAACTTGTCATGCAGTCATGAAAGTGCTAAAAGCTTTCAAAAATAAACATATCCAGATGACGGAAGCCACTTTATCCTCAGGGTAATGGATTTCTCTATCAAATACAGCAACATATGTATAATAAAACATATGGAATATGATATTTGCAGAACCATTTACAGAGCACTATGTACAGGTGTGCAAGGCAGATGTAAATACCTCAGTCTTGATAGATGAACTCTTACAGAATCAGGGCCACAGTTATTGCCTCTGTTGTGTGTCTGTTTGCAAGTGTAAACACACTGGGGAAAGAGGATATTCACATCTGAACTAATTGTAAGCTTGCCAAAAAGATGTTCTTTGGGAATTCAGATTTAATTGCTTTCTTGAACACTTGTATAAGGACTTGTTCTCACCTTGTTTCCTGTGTATTGTTGCCGTTAACTATTAATGGAAGTCCTGCACCTAGAGTGCAGGAAGAGTGCCAGTTCGCCTGTCTTTGGCCATCTTCTACTCCTGTTGAAAGCACCATTCCTTTGTATACAGATTCTCAGCTTGTTTCTGGATATGCACTTGCTTCTTACCCCAGTAATGCCCCAGTCAGAGAGTTCTGATGATTTTAATCGTTCACTCTTCATGTTACTATGACTGCATCATCTTTATATTTGAAGTGGTGTACTTCTGTGAAAAGTGCCCATGTAGAATTTACACTGCCTGACTCAGGTCTGTTACCTCTAGGTATTTGGAACTGCTGATCAACATAAAGGTATTTGGAACTGCTGACCAACATAAAAGTATTTTTAATTTTAGTCCTGCAGAATCAACACAGGTATGTCTGTGGTATGAGAGAATCTATTTATTCCATAGATCCATAGAAAAAAAAAGATATTTTTTTAACTTAAGGCATTCCATTACAACAGAAAACAAAGTCAGCCAGTCTACTTTGATCAAGAATGGAGTTTGAAACTACTGTGAATAAGCATACATTAATATACTGTACTAATGCTAAAATTGCACTTAGCTTCTCCTTGTTCCCTAGTGCATGAGCACTTACAGCTTTATGGCTTAGATAATTTTTTATTACCTTTGGGTTTATCATTTGGTATATTATTCATTGGGGTCAGGATCTCGCTTTTGCTGTCTGCAAATCAAAAGACCCACAAAAAAGTTTTCCAAATCCTGTCTGACTTACAACTGAGAACCCTTGTCAGTAATTTGGACACCTTCTATTTGGAGGATTTTCTCCTCTGAGCAGCTGAACGCTCTCATTTGGCATATCCATTTTTGCAGCAAAATATTGATCTCTAGGATCCTTGGTCATGTCATCAGTTAAGGTACATTGAGAATTCTGTCTTGATTTGACTGACCCTGACACAGTAAGCTTAGCAATATATGTCACTCAGTGAGATAAATAATGTCTGGATGTCCCTAGAAAGAAAAAACCTGATATGTAAGTTACAATGATCTGACTGTCTCAAATTCAGAGGAAACTTCAGAAGTATTTGACGTTTAACATTAAGCTTTCAGTTGCAGAATTCACATGTGTTAAGAACATCTTAACTCAACGCAGACGTTGACAATGATACAGAGGGTGTATTTTTCTGATTTTGAGCTGCTATTCATAGAATCATAGAATCATAGAATAGTAAGGGTTGGAAAGGACCTCAAGATCATCGAGTTCCAACCCCCCTGCCATGGGCAGGGACACCTCCCACTAAACCATGTCATCCAAGGCTATGTCCAACCCCACCTTGAATGCCGCCAGGGATGAAGCATTCACAACCTCCCTGGGCAACCCATTCCAGGGCCCCACCACCCTCACAGTAAAGAATTTCTTCCTCATATCCAACCTAAACTTCCCCTGTTTAAGTTTAAACCCATTACCCCTTGTCCTCTCACTACAGTCCCTAATGAAGAGTCCCTCCCCAGCATCCCTATAGGCCCCCTTCAGGTATTGGAAGGCTGCTATGAGGTCTCCACGCAGCCTCCTCTTCTCCAGGCTCAACAGCCCCAATTTTCTCAGCCTATCTTCATACGAGAGGTGCTCCAGTCCCCTGATCATCTTCATGGCCCTCCTCTGCACTTGTTCTAACAGTTCCATGTCCTTTTTATGTTGAGGACACCAGAACTGCACGCAATACTCCAAGTGAGGTCTCACGAGAGCAGAGTAAAGGGGCAGGAGCACCTCCCTCGACCTGCAGGTCACGCTCCTTTTGATGCAGCCCAGGATACGGTTGGCCTTCTGGGCTGCAAGCGCACACTGCTGGCTCATGTTCATTTTTTCATCAACCCACACCCCCAAGTCCTTCTCCGCAGGGCTGCTCTCAATCTCCTCCCCGCCCAATCTGTAGCTGTGCCTGGGATTGCTCCGACCCAGGTGGAGGACTTTGCACTTAGCATGGTTAAACTTCATTAGGTTGGCATCAGCCCACCTCACAAGCTTATCAAGGTCCCTCTGGATGGCATTCCTTCCCTCCAATGTATCAACCGAACCACACAGCTTGGTGTCATCGGCAAACTTGCTGAGGGCGCACTCAATCCCACTGTCCATGTCACCCACAAAGATGTTGAACAAGATCAGTCCCAACACTCACCCCTGGGGGACACCACTCGTTACTGGTCTCCAGCTGGACATTGAGCCACTGAGCACAACTCTTTGCGTGGGGCCATCCAGCCAGTTCTTTATCCACCGAGTGGTCCACCTATCAAATTGATGTCTCTCCAACTTAGAGAGAAGGATGTCATGTGAGACAGTGTCAAAGGCTTTACATAAGTCCAGGTAGATGACATCAACTGCTCTGCCCCTGTCCATCAGTTCCGTAGCCCCTTCATAGAAGGTCACCAGATTGGTCAGGCAGGATTTCTCCTTAGTGAAGCCATGCTGGCTGTCCCCAAGCACCTTGTTGGTTTTCATGTGCCTTAGCATGCCTTCCAGGAGAATCCGCTCCAAGATGTTGCCAGGCACAGAGGTGAGACTGACTGGTCTGTAATTCCCTGGCTCATCCATTTGCCCCTTCTTAAAAATGGGGGTTATATTTCCCTTTTTCCAGTCATTGGGAACTTCACCTGACTGCCATGATTTTTCAAATATGATGAACAGTGGCTTAGCAACTTCATTTGCCAGCTCCTTCAGGACCCGTGGATGGATTTCATCCGGTCCCATGGACTTGTACACATTTGAAGAACTCTTGTCCTCATTTCAGTTGGGGTAATTTTCTTCATAGTAGCTGGTACAACACTGGGTTTGGATTTAGTATAAGAATGCTGATAACGCATTGATGTTTTGGTTGTTGCTGAGTAGTACTTAACCTAAGTCAAGGACTTTTCAGTTTCCCATGTTCTGAGAGCTAAGAGAGACACAAGAAGCCAGGAGGGAGCACAGGCAGGACCCAAACTAACCAATGGGGTATTCCATACCACAGCACATCATGCCTAGTATGTAAACTGGGAGAGAGCTGAGCAGTAGCTGCCATAATTACAGAAAAAGACCTAGAAAAAACAAACAAAAATGGAAAACCTCCAAAACCACACGCCCCCAAACAAATTATTAAAGAAAATTATTTTTTTATTCTTTTATATTATTATGCCTGTATTATATATGGAAAATTATATTATTATTACATTATTATTATAGAAAACATTATTACTACAATAAATATAACTATATATCAATGTAATATACAAAAATATATATAAATACATTTATGTACCTAAGTATAACCTATCAATATGAACATACTATATGCAATATCTTACATTATACTGCACTATATATAATAAAATAATTGCATATTATATATGTTATATATAAATATACTATAATCATAATAATGATATTATTGATAATAATATTTTATTTGCATTATTAAACTGTCCTTATCTCAACTCATGGTTTTGCCTTTTTTTTTTTTGATTCTCCTCCTCAACCCACCAGGGGAGATGAGGGGTCAGTTAACAACTGTGTGGTGCTTAGTTGCTGGCTGGGGTTAAAGCACGACAGCACTAGTGCATTGAGCACATGATTTTTAATTGCAGATTTACTACTATACCTGCCATTTCTCTTTCTACAAAGTAGTCTTAAAAAAGCCAACCACAGTTATTGTGGAAAATAATACATATAGCAGTCAGGACACTTTTTTTAATGTCCTTGCTTTGTGAGTAAACAAAATGCATTTTAATTTCTCATAACCTGCTGGAGATCTGTGGTACAAGTCATGGAGGCTGTTTCAATGCTCAGGTAACAGGAGGATAATGAGCAGGCTCAGTCAGTGTTTTCCTGTACATGTAAGCAAGATTTTGCTATCCTTGAGACAAAGACAGTTGTGAATATTATGAAAAAATATCTCCCTCCATAGAGACCTGATTGAGGATCATTTTGCTCGATACTGCTGTGGGTGGATGATTCACAGAACTACATCTCAAGGCATATACTGAAAACCTTGCTGCACTGGAACCTTTAAAAGTGTCAGCATGTTTCTAGGCAAGTGCAGGATATGTGCCAAGAAAATCCACTGCAAAGGCAGTGATTAGAAATATATTTACAGATTGGGATGAATTTTTAATGAATATCTTAGCACTTCTGTCAGATGCTTTATAGGATTCTCTCTGGAAATACCATTTCAGAACACTGAATACCTTGAGTTTTAAAGGGGAAGTGTGCAGAAAATCTTATGTCTGACATCTCCTTTAACTCTAATATTACTGAAAATAGCTCAAGTTTTAACAATCACAGAGATGATACAGCATAGCAGAAAAAATTATATGCGGTATGGAAAAGAAAGAGAAGTAGAGGAGCTAGAATAAATAGAATCAAGCTTTGAGGAAAGCCAAAGAGGCCAGAAAATATGAAAGAGATAAATTTAGAAACCTGACAGGCCATTAGCACAACAGTATGGTAAGGAAGAGTGAAAAATGACACTTCGAAGACATGACGGCAACAGCCATAATAAAATGCACAAATGGGCATTCTTCCCATACAGTCTTTCTCCTTCCTACACTCTAGCTCTATATGTCAAGGCCATGTAATTATGGTAGCTTAAAAAAAACAAAGAAGAAAGCATAGTTAAACTAAAGCCTACTCAAGTATATGATATATCTCTCTCAAATGGAGAATTGCACTGTACAGCAATTTCATCTGAGTGAGTGAGAGTCAAAAGCGGAAAAATGAAACGAGAAGGAAATGAAGCTAAGTAATTGGAGGAAAAAGAGATGTCATGAATTGGAAATTAGTTTTGCTTTGAGGTGCTGACTCAGATGCATAGCTTTCCATAAAAGCTACAGTAAGAATAAAAATAGACCAGAATTTTAGTTATGAATAATAATAAAAGAGACTTTCATTTGCTTCATGTGCTTCAGAAATACCCAATTCTTCTGCTTATGAATAGGAAAATAGAAAATCTGTGCTATCATTATTTCAGACCTCGATCCTTGGTTTCAAATCTGAAATCTGCAAATAGAAAATGAAACACAAAATACCAAGCTTGTTTTATTTCTTCTATATATATAATCATTCAGGTGGATGGCAAAATAAATGGTATTTAGGTAAAAACGGGAAATCACCTGTAGGCATTTTCAAGCAGATGATCAAATAGATAAGTACTCTGGTACAGTGGTGATGAACATCCTCATCTGGGTGTTGTCTCCCACACAGCAGGTGATGATCATTAAGAAAGTGGGCTACCAAAGGACCTCTGCAACAACCTTTTGCCATTCTTACTGAAACAGTGAAATAATTTCTTGTCAGAGTCTTTGATCTTCCTCACAACTGCTAAGCCAAAGACAATTGCTTGAAAAAAGAACCTCATTCTTCCTTGTGGTTACCAGGAAGGCTTGACTTCAGGAGGTTGCAAGGCTCTGTAACAGGCCTACTGATGATGAACGTTAATGTGTGGTGAAGCAGAATATCTTCCAGGTATTGTTAGTTTTCCTCACTTTCTGATACTTTTAATACAGCTATTTCAAAGTTGCTTTTTTCCCATCAGCTCCCATAGCACATTTTCATGTCCCAGAGATTACAGAATGAGATCCACTATAGCACCATATCTCCATTATGCTAGGTGCAGCATGAACACAGATGCAGACAATTTCCTTGACTTGTGTAGAAACATTAATCAAACTGCCAAAAAATACATGCCTTGGGAGTTTACTTAAAGCTGTGCTCTTGAAACACTGCTTCATACCTTCTCTGCAGATAGTTTTAGAATAATCTCTTCCTTTGAAATAGAATCAGTGTTGGATGTGATCATGAGAAATTTTTCTTCCTGACATTTCTTTAAAATATCATGTAAGGAGGAAAAAGAAAAAGAAAACTAGATTACTAATTGACTAGAGTGACAAATACTTTGGTGTTCTCAAGTTCTGATATTGCCTGGTAAATGGAGGTAGCTTCTTCATTGGCTATTCTCTTTTCAATATGTGTGTTTTATATTAAATATGTGGTATAGCTGGGCATTACATAGTCAACAAATCAGTCATTCACTAGGAAACATAGCTTAGAGACAAACCTACCAAATTTTTATTGTCCCAAATTAGAGTGATAAAGCATTCTGAAATGTGAAGACAGCTTATAAGTACTTGCCATAAAATCCAGCTAGTCAAAGTCACTTTTCCCCGCAAGTGAGGTCCTGGAACCCTGTGAAAACTCAGTTCTATTTTTGGCTGACTTAGAACAGGGATTTGAATTAATGAATCCTACCCATAAGAACACCTGAAAAAGCAGTCCACATAGTCATTTTTGTACTTTCCTCCTGCCCAATGAATATTTAAATAGTCTGTGCAGAATATCATGGGTCTGACAGAAAATACTGAGGGAGAGCTACCTCTACGAAAATATTTGAGACTGCTGTAGTAATCTCAATGTGCCGTAAATGGTCAGATCCCTACACCAAGAAAGGTCCTGACCCTGTGCATTTCATAACTTTGCATGAATCCCCTAAGTACTAGGTTATTAGATAAAAATGTAAAATTAGGATACAATTTGCTTATCTAAAATGTGACTTCTCTTACCTTTTATTATAAGTATGCCACAGTAAAATATTCTTTTTCAAACTGAAAAAATTTTCTGTGTGAACCCCAAGTGACTTCATTTTCTTTTCAACAAAAAAGAAAAAGAACTATACCTGCCAGAATGAAAAAAAAATGACCCAAAATTAAATATTTATATTTCAATACAGCCTTCAGATAAAAGGATACATCCCTTGAATGGCTCCAATACGTAAGTCTGATTTGAAGAGCTGCTCTCTAATTGAATTTAACCCAGGTGCACTGGTAAAAGCTGAGATACACTGCAGCTTTGAAAAATCACCTCCAGAACATTAAAAAGCCGGAGGTATAAGTGTCAGCAAGTTTAAGAAAACAAAGAGAGAGTTATGCTAATTTACACTAGAAAGAACCTAGCACAGTGTCTGCTGCCAGGCTTAAGAAAGTGTTGCAAGGTTTTGTTACCTCTTGTTTTCATTTTATACAGTAAAGGAATAAGATTAATAATACCCAAGTTAGCCTGCAGCTGGTACTCAGAGAGCAAAAGTGAAACAGAAAAAGGCACTGTGGCTTTTGCAATTCTAAAGCAATTAGTCAGTATTAATAATCCCACGCATACCTAAGACAGGTGCCTCACGCAGAAAAAAAATACGTCATAGCTATAACAGAGGAATTTGAATGTTAATATCAATAGATCTGTAGGATAAATTCTGCCTCGAGTTTTACATAAGTCAAAGTCTGAATCTACTGCTTTGAATTTATATTTGTACAAAAATAGAAATAAATGGCTGTGGGTGTGTTAATGAATTTTATTGCCAATTAGTATGCCTGATTCTATGCTTTTATGATTCTATTAGAATGAAAAATTATCTACCAAACCCTAATTTACTGGACCTCCAAAAATCACAGCAGTGGTATAAATGGCACAGAAGAATATGACATAAATCAGCAGTGAAATACAGATAAATTGATATTTTGGGAAAATAGTACAGACACAGAAGGCCTTGCAAGAGGATGAGGGAGCAGGCATAAAGGTTGGGCATAATTTTAAAAGTTAGGCTGTAAAAAGTAGAAAATTTACCTATTATGCAGGCTCATATACTTTACTGACAGCATGTGTATGTCTCTCTGTATGATACTTTGGTTACTTACTATATGTAGAACAAAAGTTACCTACATAGATTTTAATATGAAGAAGGAACTGAAGGGAACAGAGGATATTGATATTGGATAGAATCTAGTCCTGAAAGCACTCATTTACCTGTTTATCTAGTGAAAAGTTGCTCATTTGTGGGGAGCACCGGGAAGTACAAGTACTACTGGAAAAAAATATTGGGATTAAGGAACACAAGAGAATTGATGCTAATGAAGATGACAGATTGAGTGTCTGGCTGTTGCATAGAAGCAGAGCACAACTGCATAAATGTCCTGGGTTAAAGCCTTGTCTTATAAACTGTGTTGGACAAATATGAGACAGACTCTGCATGTGATGTGATGTTAGCATCTCTAGAAAAAAAGCCTGAATAATTGAATCTGAAAGATCAAAAGAGAGCTACTTTAAAGCACTCATGACTTTGTGGACGACTTTGAAATGCAATCTGTTTGGACACAAAGTTGCATAAATACTTCTAATCAAATAGAGTCTGTGTATCTCTTCCTTGATTTTTCTTAATTAACAAAGGAAAATTGAATGAGGATTTTAATAAACCCCAGACCATCTCAGCTTTTTCCTTTTTTCCAAAAAAGGCAACCAAGGGTAAATGGGGAAAGTCAAGACCCCCTCAGCTCCTTCGCCTTCCAATGTTTTATTCATCGCAACTTATTTGGTTCCAAATATTCGAGTATGGATATTTTTCTGCTGCCTGTGTTATAGTTTTCATTCTTTCTGTCCTGCTGCTTCTTTTCTTACTATGCTTTTTACTTTTTTATTTCTTGTTACCTTTTACACTACAGGATGCTTGTAGACATTCCTGAACACAAAACCTATTTGCTTGCTAGCTGCAGCTTGCAGTACCAGTTGTCAGAAGACTTTCTCTCCAGCAGCCTAGCATTACAGGCGCTAGGCATTACCTGAAGCACTACTGATCCTCAAACTCACTTGTTGTGAAGCATATTAAGAAAACAAGGCCTAAATCCTGAGACTATCAAACGACATTTTGGGTGGAGGACCTAGTGGGAAGACTGTGCTCGACCATAGCTCTGTGCATTTGCCTCTCAGTAAGGAACAGAATATTCAGTTCCTGTCAGATCTCCATTGAAATGTTCGTTACCAGGTATATGTAATTATGAAAATGATGCTCAGTTATTCTAGAAAAATAATTTGTTACATTTTTCATTACAAAGTGGTGTACTTAGTTTGAAAAATCCCCAAAGTTAATCTTAAGAACCCCAGAACTAACCTTAAAAAAACCCACAATCTTAGATAGTGCTTCCATGGGAGATCACATGTATCTCCTATAAGGTCTGTTCCTTCTTCTTTTTCAAGTATAGGTTAGACTTAGTGAGTTAATTCAAGTTCTATTTCTGCCTGCATAAGTACAGTTGAAGATTCATTTGAACTGGGGAGTGTTCTAACATGCCATCTGTTTTTATAAAAGCTGCACAATCTTGGTGCACATTCTCTGCTTGATCCCCTTGCTGGAGGACTGGAGATTGTGAATCTTTAGGTATAACCTGAGAAATCATGTTTTATTTATTCATAACAAAGATGGCACTGTTACTGTTTTGTGTTCTTTTTCTAGAATTCCTAATCTTATTTTCACTTTCGGAGATCTATGCAAAGTGGTCATTCTAGTCCAGTTCTTTCCTGTTCCCATTATTCTTTCTCCTTCTCTTTTAAGCTCCCTAAAATAATCTGTTTTTTGACAATAAAATCACTGAAGCAGTTTGTAGGACATGAGTTTTTAGTTGCCAGCCAGGCATAACTCTACTGTTAAATATGTTGCTATTGCAGTATTGTTTATTTTGGATTCATGGCTGTTTCTTCGCTGAAAACTTCAAAAGGTCAGCTTTGTCCCAGTGAGAAATAGGGAAACTTTTGAAATCACAGCTTGGAAAAACTTTTTCTTGCCCATTTCTATTTTTACATAATTTTTTTTTTTTGATCTCTTAAGGTTTTGGAAGAAACTAATCTGGAGTCAAAAGCTCAACCCACTCACACAGCCATTGCTAGTTGCCTCTTCACAAATCCTACCAAATGTGCAGGTGAAACCATATGAGGGAAGACACAAAAAAACTTCAGACCCTAAGTGAAGCAAAAAGTCCTGTTGACAAATCTGGATTAGGCACTGTTCACCTTGATATCTTCCTTAGAGGTGAGGTTATTAATTGCAATAATTCAAGGAGCCTGCCACAGTGACTGGAAAAGCCCAGAGACTTTCGTGATCACAGATGAAAAAAGTGTACTAAAACAGCTGACACAAGAAGTAAAAGACAGTGCATAACAGCTATACATGGAAAATCCCTTGCTATGGCAATATATTTAAAACAAAATCATTATGATTTAATGTAGATTATGTAGATACTGAATGAAATAAATTACTTTTATTGCCTGTGAAATGTATATCTGTAATAGCAAAACTAAATTTTAAAAAAGCACTGACAATGACATTTCTATTAGGGCAGGAACTGCACTTTTTTACTGGAGTTCAGCACAGAAATTTTAAGAACAATTCAGGCATATTTAAGTGGAAACCTGTGTCTCATCTTAATCCAGGTATGACTGATTTTGAGATTTTGCCAGTATCTGAATAAGAGAAAAACTATATTGGCTACTTGAACTGTTTCTTCTCATCTTTCATCCCTGGAAGGCCCTGACTCCTCTAATTTCCGCTTAGGCTAACTGAAGCTAATATATCAAAGCTGCTTATAATAATGACTCATACATTAAACTGCTGCTAGTATTCATTACTTATTCTATCCCTAATGTCTATCTTATATTATGTTATAGTAAATGCCACACCAAGGCATACTGACCAAAGAATTACTAGCCAAGGAAAGCAAAAATAGTGCCATAGTTTAACCCCAGCTGGCAACTAAGCCCCACACAGCCACTCGCTCACATTTCCCAGGTGGGATGGGTGAGCGAATCAGAAGAGTAAAAGTGAGAAAACTCATGGGCTGACAAAAAGACAGTTTAACAAGTAAAGCAAAAGCCATGTGCTCAAACAAAGCAGAACAAGGTATTCATTCACTACTTCCCATTAGCAGGCAGGGGTTCAGCCATCCACAGGAAAGCATGTGTGTGCTCCTTACACCTGACCATTACTTGGGAGGGCAAGCACTATCATTCCAAAGGTCTTTCCATTCCTTCTTCACTCAACTTTTATATACTGAGCATGATGCCATATGCTATGGAATACGCCTCTGGTCAGATGGGGTCAGCTGTCCCAGCCGTGCCCCCTCCCAATTTCTTGTGCACCCACAGCCTACCTGCTGGTGGGGTTGTATAAGAGGCAGAAAAGGCCTTGACTCTGTGCAAGCACTGCTCAGCAATAAGTAAAATATCCCTGTATTATCAAAACTGTTCTCAGCAAAAATCTAAAACATAGCCCAATAAGAGATACTCTGAAGAAAATTAACTCTAGCCCAGCCAAAACCAGCACAGATGGTCAGTAATATGAAAGGTGTATCTAGACTGCTGAGGTATGAATTCACTTCAGAATTAACTTACCCATAATTTCAGGGAAGAAAAACAGCCCTTTCACTTGAGGGAGAAGAAGGGAGGGTTAGATTGGAATTAACAGTAGAAATCTACAAATGTCTAAGTTCCAAATAGGTATTTCATGTTTATACTAAAATACATGGGGAAGTGTGAGTTCCTTCACTCACCTCAACCTTCACTGGTAAAACTTGCCTTCAGCAGTTCCAGGTACCTGAGACTAGTGAGGAAGTCTGCTGCAACATTTATCCTTAGAGAAGGAGGATCACATCATAGAATCACAGAATAGTTAGGGTTGGAAAGGACCTCAAGATCATCTAGTTCCAACCCCCCTGCCATGGGCAGGGACACCTCCCACTAAACCATGTCATTCAAGGCTCTGCCCAACCCGGCCTTGAACACTGCCAGCGATGGAGCATTCATAAATTCCCTGGGCAACCCATTCCAGTGCCTCACCACCCTCACAGTAAAGAATTTCTTCCTCATATCCAACCTAAACTTCCCCTGTTTAAGTTTAAACCCGTTACCCCTTGTCCTATCCCTACAGTCCCTCATGAAAAGTCCCTCCCCAGCATCCTTATAAGCCCCCTTCAGATACTTGAAGGCTGCTATGAGGTCTCCATGCAGCCTTCTCTTCTCCAGGCTGAACAGCCTCAATATTCTCAGCCTATTTTCATACGGGAGGTGCTCCAGTCCCCTAATCATCCTCGTGGTCCTCCTCTGCACTTGTTCCAACAGTTCCATGTCCTTCTAATGTTGAGGACACCAGAATTGCACACAATACTCCAAGTGAGGTCTCACGAGAGCAGAGTAAAGGGGCAGGATCACCTCCATCGACCAGCTGGTCACGCTCCTTTTGATGCAGCCCAGGATATGGTTGGCCTTCTGGGCTGCAAGCGCACACTGCAAATGGCTCATGTTCATTTTCTCATCAACCAACACCCTCAAGCAATTCTGCACAGGACTGCTCTAAATCTCTTCTCTGCCCAACCTGTAGCTGTGCCTGGCATTGCTCCGACCCAGGTGGAGGACCTTGCACTTAGCATGGTTAAACTTCATCAGCTTGGCATCAGCCCACCTCACAAGTGTGTCAAGGTCCCTCTGGATGGCATCCCTTCCCTCCAATGTATCAACCTATCCACACAGCTTGGTGTCATTGGCAAACTTGCTGAGGGCACCCTCAATCCCACTGTCCATGTCACCCACAAAGATGTTGAACAAGATCAGTCCCAACACTCACCCCTGGGGGACACCATTCATTACTGGTCTCCAGCTGGACATTGAGCCATTGAGCACAACTCTTTGCGTGTGGCCATCCAGCCAGTTCTTTATGCACCGAGTGGTCCACTTATCAAATTGATTACTGTCCAACTTAGAGAGAAGGATGTCATGTGAGACAGTGTCAAACACTTTGCACAAGTCCAGGTAGATGGCATCAACTACTCTACCCCTGCCTATCAGTTCCATAGCTCCACCATAGAAGGCCACCAGATTGGTCAGGCAGGATTTCCTCTTAGTGAAGCCATGTTGGCTGTCACATATATGAACTGGGCATACATGAATCCATGGGACCTAATGGGATGCGCTCATGAGAACTAAGAAAGTTGACCAATGTCATTCCAAGATCACAGTCAATTATCTTTGAAAGGTCTGAGGAGCTGCAGGCTGGTTAGCATCATTTCAGTTCCTGGGAAGGTGGTAGAGGAAATGTCCCTGGAAGCCATTTCCAAACATATGAAGGCCAAAAGGAAATTGGGAGTAGTCAGCATGAATTTCTGGATTTATATGGTTGACTAACTCAATAGCCTTCTATGATGAAGTGACTAGCTCTGTGGATTAAGGGAGAGTATCTGGCTTTGTTTATCTTGATTTCAGCAAGGCTCTCAGCATTGTCTCCCATAACATTCTCACAAACAAACTGATGAAGTACAGAATAGATAAGTCAACAGACAGACTGGAAGTTACTTGAATCAACCAAGAACACCAAACCCAGCTACCAAAACATAGAAGATGATAAAGTGGTTAAATGAGACATCCATAAACTAGGGTTTAAACAAAGGAGCTGTCACTAAGCTGTAAGGCTCAAAGGTTTTCAATCGGTGGCACAAAGTCCAGCTGGAAGGCAGTCATTAGTGGGGTACTCCAGGGGTCCACAGAGGGGAAATGTTATTTAACATTTTCATGAATGACCTGAGTCAGCAAGTTTGCAGATGATATAAGTATGTGAGGAGTGCCTGATGCATCAAATCATTGTACTGCCATTCAGGGGGACCAGAACTGCTTGAAAACTGGACAGAAAGGAAGTTCATGAAGTCTGCAAAGGAAAATGCAAAGTCCTACACCTGAGGAAGAATAATCTAATACTATACTACAGGGTTGGGGCCATCTGTGTATCAGCTTTTCTGAAGAAGAGCGGGGGTCTGAATGGACACAGAGTTGACCAACAGCCAGGAATGTGCCCTTGCAGCAAAAGTCAACATCCTCCTGGGCTTCATTAAGAGGAGTATTGCCATCAGGTCAAGAGAAACCATAATTCCACTCTGCTTAGCCTTGGTGAGGTTTTTCTGGAGTGCTGGATCCAGTTCTGAGCTCCCCAGTGCAAGACAGACATAGATATGGGCCCACTGTGGGGGAGGATCTTGTTCGGGACCACCTTAGGAACCTGAATGCATACAAGTCCATGGGACCGGATGAAATCCATCCACGGGTCCTGAAGGAGCTGGCAAATGAAGTTGCTAAGCCACTGTTCATCATATTTGAAAAATCATGGCAGTCAGGTGAAGTTCCCAATGACTGGAAAAAGGGAAATATAACCCCCATTTTTAAGAAGGGGCAAATGGATGAGCCAGGGAATTACAGACCAGTCAGTCTCACCTCTGTGCCTGGCAACATCTTGGAGCGGATTCTCCTGGAAGGCATGCTAAGGCACATGAAAACCAACAAGGTGCTTGGGGACAGCCAGCATGGCTTCACTAAGGAGAAATCCTGCCTGACCAATCTGGTGACCTTCTATGAAGGGGCTACGGAACTGATGGACAGGGGCAGAGCAGTTGATGTCATCTACCTGGACTTGTGTAAAGCCTTTGACACTGTCTCACATGACATCCTTCTCTCTAAGTTGGAGAGACATCAATTTGATAAGTGGACCACTCGGTGGATAAAGAACTGGCTGGATGGCCGCACACAAAGAGTAGTGCTCAGTGGCTCAATGTCCAGCTGGAGACCAGTAACGAGTGGTGTCCCCCAGGGATCCGTGTTGGGACCAGTCTTGTTCAATATCATTGTGAGTGATATGGACAGTGGGATTAAGTGAGCCCTCAGCAAGTTTGCCGATGACACCAAGCTGTGTGGATAGGTTGATATGTTGGAGGGAAGGAATGCCATCCAGAGGGACCTTGACACGCTTGTGAGGTGGGCTGATGCCAACCTGATGAAGTTTAACCATGCTAAGTGCAAGGTCCTCCACCTGGGTCGGAGCAATGCCAGGCACAGCTACAGGTTGGGAGGGGAGGGGATTCAGAGCAGCCCTGCAGAGAAGGACTTGGGGGTGTGGGTTGATGAAAAAATGAACATGAGCCAGCAGTGTGCGCTTGCAGCCCAGAAAGCCAACCGTATCCTGGTCTGCATCAAAAGGAGTGTGACCAGCAGGTCAAAGGAGGTGATCCTGCCCCTTTACTCTGCTCTCGTGAGACCTCACTTGGAGTATTGTGTGCAGTTCTGGTGTCCTCAACATAAAAAGGACATGGAACTGTTGGAACAAGTGCAGAGGAGGACCACGAGGATGATCAGGGGACTGGAGCACCTCCCGTATGAAGATAGGATGAGAAAATAGGGTCTGTTCAGCCTGGAGAAGAGAAGGCTGCGTGGAGACCTCATAGCAGCCTTCCAATACCTGAAGGGGGCCTATAGGGATGCTGGGGAGGGACTATTCATTAGGGACTGTAGTGATAGGACAAGGGGTAACGGGTTTAAACTTAAACAGGGGAAGTTTAGGTTGGATATGAGGAAGAAATTCTTTACTGTGAGGGTGGTGGGGCCCTGGAATGGGTTGCCCAGGGAAGTTGTGAATGCTTCATCCCTGGCGGCATTCAAGGTGGGGTTGGACATAGCCTTGGATGGCATGGTTTAGTGGGAGGTGTCCCTGCCCATGGCAGGGGGGTTGGAACTAGATGGTCTTGAGGTCCTTTCCAACCCTAACTATTCTATGTTTCTATGATTCTATATACTGGAGCTAGTCGAGCAAAAGGCCATAAGACTTCAGGTAATGGCACATCTGTTACACAAAGCAAATAAGAGAGCTGGCACTGTTCAGCCTCAAGAAGAAAAGACTTGGGGAGATCATGTCAGTGTGGATAAATACCTGACCAGGGAAGTAAAGAAGATGGCGCCAGACTCTTCTCAGCGGTGGACAAGACAAGGGGCAAAAGGTACAAAGAGAAATAAAGAGACCTCCCTTTAAACATTAGAAATAAATATTTATTGCAATTAGAAAATGTTTACTGAGAGGATGGGTTTAGTCTTCATTCATAGAGATATTAAAGACCTCATGAATCATGGTCCTGAGAAACCTTTGGAAAGGGGGTTAGACTAGATAATCTCCAGGGGTTCCTTCCTACCGCAAAAATTCTGTGATTCTGTGTTACAACAAATATGATAATTTTAAACAGGACCCTGACTGCTCACAGGACTTGTATGGGCACATATATGAGGATTTGATTCCAGCTAGACTATAAGTTTCAATTTAAAACTTATTCAGTCTGTATTTTAAAAATAAGGTCTTTTTCAGGAGGTTTTTACAATGCACTACAAGTAGTATGCAAGTTCTGGTAGCGGATTAGAAAACTTATGCAGGAATTTCAGATAAAGAATGCAACAAATAGTGTTCTGTGGTGCTTCTGCTTCCTAATTTGGCATTAGACACTGCCTAAGAACTGTTCAACACATGTTAAGAAACCTTCATCTTCATTGTCTGTCTTCTTTAAGCCAACAATATCAGGTCTCAAAACTGTTGGAGCTGGGAGTCTTTCTTCATTTCCTCAAGTATCCTGCCCCATTAATCTTGACCAAAGTTCCGTAATACAGAAAGATTTTTACTTTTATATACCATATGTATTCCCCCACTTTTTTTTTTGTTGTTGTTTCCGTGCATGAGTATATTTCCTTTATATATATATAGAATTACATATAATGTAGTCTATTACCCCTTACCTTCTCTCCACGCACACACAGAGCACAGACTTTCTTCCTTTTTTGTGTGTGTGTGTTTTAAAGCCAAAAGTAATGTATTCATCTGAACAGCTGGGTAACTTGCATGCTACATGCAAAACAGTTTAAAAAGTAACAAACCTCATGAAAATGTGATGAAAACCTACAATAGCTCAAATTGTAGTTCCAATACAAATCTTTCACTGTTCAGAAAATTGTGTTCATTACCTTTTATTCTTAGAAAATTCATTGCAAGAACTTAAAAAGGGGATGCATTCTTTTTTGTTGTGGCATAATCAGGAATTCCATTTTTATCCTGTAACTCTATTCATTTGGGAACATGCAATGAACCAGCAGGACAAGGTTCATTTCAGAAACTTGGCAAGTGGGACAGTGTCCTACCAAAGACAAACAAACAAACAAAAAATTTCCAAAGGGGCATGCTTCCAGTTTTTTACTGACTTGTGTTCTTGTTTTTATAATGCTGTAAAAGATGCAAATTTGAGATGAGTCCTGGCTAGAGAAAATTGAACATACAAGTACTGCATTTTAATGCACAATGCTTATTTTATATACGGAAATACGTATGGAGTATGTACTTTGTCCTTGCTGGAAAACAAATGACATCAAAAGTTACATATGGAGCAGTTTGGAACAATGGATTTGAATTTGATCTCATTATAGCATTGAAAATGATGCAATTTCACCAAGTTAATTCCAGTGTAATTTGAATATGGATTAAAATTTTGACAGGTCAAAGAACCAAAGCTGATCTGCCGGAGTGTCACTGCTAATAAGTAGGTTTTCCTGGGCATAAAAACCAATTATCTACTCTCAAAAATCTTTGCATTCTTTCTTTTTTTTTTTTTTTTTTTTTAAATCCAGACACTAGAAAATGCTAATCTTACTATTTATTATTTCAAGAAAGACATGTTTGCCTTTTCCCCTCTGAAAGTAGCTTGAAGAATTCTCAATGTAAAATCACAATAATCTAGTCCACTGTCCGCTGTGTTCACTGTCTAAGTGTGTACCCAGGAGTGTAAGTTACATGGTGAGCTTCTTTTGTCTTGTCTAATCATCCAAATGACTAACCCTTGATAATATGACACTGCTCATAATTGTAGCTCTGTTCTTCAAGCTAGTCTTTAAAACCTCAAAACATATTTCCGTTGCTGTTATTGTGACCAGTAAAGAGCAGTGGCAACAATGAGGAATTTAACTTCTTCAGGTCTTTTGAAATACAGTTAGTACTTATTGAAAGGCGTGTGGTTTTAGGTTTGATAAAAACATACCTTGATCAACATCTAGTTTTCTGCAGAGAGAAATTCTGGAGGTGTATAGGAATGAAGCAATAAGCTTCTTCCATCTTATTTAGTTTGTTAAAACGATCAGCTATAACTTCTTCAGGACTATAACCTTTCAGAAATCTCAAACATTACTTGATCCAGCCAAAATTAAGGAGCAGAGTGGAACTGGGACATTGGTGGGAACTTGCTTATTAAAATTGAAACAGTTATTTGAAAAACAGATTAATCATTCCCACTTATACTGAGTGCTGCGTTATTCAGTAAAACTAGATTCATAATATTCACTTTGTAGTCTGTGTCAATGAGTTTTACATCACAATAATATAGCATTTGAGTTGCAAGATTGCAGAACTGTATTATTTTTTGTATCAGAAGTCACAGAAACTTTGAGTTGTGCTTTTGAAAAAAAAAATACTCTAGTTTTATTAGTAGGCTAAATTTAGTGGAAAACATGATATTCACTTTTAATAGATGGGTTGAAAGTATTTTCAAGAATTATACCTGAAGCTGATTGCTCTTTTCATTGCTTTATGGTTTTACAATCACGTTTTCTGTAACCTCAGTGTGTCTGAAATGCTTCTGATTACATACAACCTCTCATTTCTCCGTAAGACTGTCAATCTGACTTTCACAGCTGCCAAATACCGGTACAGGTATAACAGGTGTAAAGGTATATCAGCCTTATCCTCAATCAGATCAGTCTTAACATTGACCTCATCAGCACTGATATCAACACATCATGTGTGCAGGGTCACACATCCCATGCATTCAGGAAGTTTTCCTGACTTAATACTGTTAGCCTCACAGTTAAGATTTTTTGATAAAGGCTAAGTCTCAGACTGGGATGAGCCGGCAGTGTGCGCTTGCAGCCCAGAAGGCCAACCGTATCCTGGGCTGCATCAAAAGGAGTGTGACCAGCAGGTCGAGGGAGGTGATCCTGCCCCTCTACTCTGCTCTCGTGAGACCTCACTTGGAGTATTGTGTGCAGTTCTGGTGTCCTCAACATAAAAAGGACATGGAAGTGTTAGAACAAGTCCAGAGGAGGGCCACGAGGATGATCAGGGGACTGGAGCACCTCTCGTATGAAGATAGGCTGAGAAAATTGGGGCTGTTCAGCCTGGAGAAGAGAAGGCTGCGTGGAGACCTCATAGCAGCCTTCCAATACCTGAAGGGGGCCTATGGGGATGCTGGGGAGGGACTCTTCATTAGGGACTGTGGTGAGAGGACAAGGGGTAATGGGTTTAAACTTAAACAGGGGAGGTTTAGATTGGATCTGAGGAAGAAGTTCTATACTGTGAGGGTGGTGGGGCCCTGGAATGGGTTGCCCAGGGAAGTTGTGAATGCTTCATCCCTGGCGGCGTTCAAGGTGGGGTTGGACATAGCCTTGGATGGCATGGTTTAGTGGGAGGTGTCCCTGCCCATGGCGGGGGGGTTGGAACTCGATGATCTTGAGGTCCTTTCCAGCCCTTACTATTCTGTGATTCTGTGATTCTGTGATTCATATCCTCTGCGAAGCAGACTTGGGGACCCATAACATGTCCACGAACTCAGGCAAATGGAAACAGCTGCAGCTTTTATAAGCAAAATCCAAGAGAACAGCAAAAACTTAGCTCGATTTGTGTGAAAGCATAATTTTTCAAGGCTCAGTTTGGGTGAGACTCATTCAACCACCTTACTATCTTATATAATTTGGTAGCTGGGTTTGTTTTGTCTTGTCTGATTCCTGAAGTGAACACTTGGCCTGGACACACTCCATCTGAATTGCAACATTTCACTAAACACAATTAGGGACCTAGATACCCGCCAGCTTTCTGCTTTGTCCATCTTCTTCAGCAATCCATGAAAAGATATGAGATTTCTAGACAGTAAGTCAAGTTTCCAGAGGTATTATTTTGTTACCTTGAGTTTGGCTGGGATCAGACCTTATTGATTAAGCTACAGGAGAGGTGGTACTTCGAAAATGAGCCACTGGTGAGCTATATACTTATACAAAATATAATGACAACTACATAATTAGTCAGAAGCAGAACCATGGTACAGTTCTGCAAAGCATTTTGAGTTGGAAAAGAATACTATTTTAGCAAGAATCCCCTTAAGGTCAATGTATTCCATTTCACTGTAATTATACGTCTGCAGTAATATTGCCTAAGCTGGTGCCTAAGGACATGTAAAGTAGTAGTGCATGTTCAGTGACAAGGGAATTCATCTCACCTTTTTGAAAAATAAATACTAAAAGTTTAAGATATTCACCCTTCACGGACTATGGAGAGACATTTAGAGATGACAAGGCATCTCACCAGTCTTAAACATCTGTCTTTGCATGAGACCAATTGCCTTTTGGAAATGCAACTTTCTCCCCAGGAAAGGAAGAATTTGTTGAAAAGATCTGGACAATTAGCTTAGATGCAGGCTACCAACTTTCAGATGTCTATATGAAGTGAGATGCATCCAACAATAGCTGTTTGTACCCTAAGAAGTCATAACCTCGGGGGGATTTAAAAACATTTGGAAGTAAGGTTTGGGCTCCTGATATCTTATTCCCATAAGTTCATAGCTTCTATTCATCATTGTAGTATAGTTTTTTAATACCTTCTAGCAGTTGTGAAATGAATCTCATTGTTCATGTGCTGACTGATTATTCCCAGGTCCTGGATTCTATTTTCAAATATTATTAAACTTTCACCTTTTGCATTTGTATAGTACATTTCAGTTTGTCATTAGGTAGACTTTTTTACCTCATTAAAATGTAATGCATTAATGTCAGTGGCCCTTTTTTTGCAGTTGAATAAGAAGGCATAATATACATAGACATAAAATTGTAGGCTATAATAGAGAATCTAATAATCAATTTATGAAAAGCAGTGCTGTACTCAAAATACAAGTCTTAGACTGTTCAGACTTTTACCAAGGGTTTGCATAGGAAATTAAGACAATCCAGTGAAAAAAATACCAGAAGGTAGAAGGTATGCCACCTACCCTTCACTGTAAAGAGGTCTCTGGCTAATAATTTACTGTTGAGGTGGATTTTCTTTTTATTTTTTTGTCACATTTCTGTATACTTAAATCATTCGCAGTTCATCCTAGAGAGAAGAGAGGAAGGAAAGTACAGATGAATTCCCTCTACAAACTGCTGAGAGGGTGTGTATTGGGTTTGCATGGCAAGGTTTTGGTAGTATAGGGAGGTACAGCGGTGGCTTTTGTGAGAAGCGTGTCAGACAGAGCCGATGCCAGCCAGCTCCAAGGCAAGCAGCTCCACTGCTGGCCAAGTCTGAGCCCATCAGCGAGTGGTAGCACCTCTGGGATAACATGCTTAAGATTGGAAGAAAAAAAAAAAGACCTCTGGAACTGCAGATAGAGAGCAGAGCAAAGATATTTAAAAGCAACAGCTCTGCAGACACCCAGTCCAGGGCAGAAGGAGGGGAGGAGGTGCTCCAGGGAATGAAGAAGAGATTCTCCTGCCGCTTGTGGTGCAAACCATGGTGAGACAGGCTGTTCCCCTGCAGCGCATGGAGGTCCATGGTGGAGCCCCTGAAGGATCCCACACCAGAGCCGGGGGATGCCTGAAGAAGGTTGTGACTCTGTGGGAAGGCCGCACTGGAGCAGGCTCCTGGTAGGACCTGTGGCCCCTTGAAGAAATGAGCCCATGCTGAAGCAGGTTTGCTGCAGGACTTGACTTGTGACCCTGTGGGGGACCCACACTGGAGCAGTCTGTTCCTGAAGGACTGCACCCATGGAAGGGACCCATGCTGGAGCAATTCATGCAAAACTGAAGCTCGTGGGAAGGACTCACACTGGAGAAGTTCATGGAGGACTGTCTCCTGTGGGATAAGCCCCACATTGGAGCAGGGGAAAAGTGTCAAGAGTCCTCCCCTGAAGAGGAAGGAGTGGCGGAAATAACATGTGACGAACTAAGCCTCCCATTTCCCATTCCCTGAGCTGCTGTGTGGAAAGGAGGGAGAGAATTCGGGAGAGAAGTTAAACCTAGGAAAAAAGAAGGGTTGGGAGAATGTGATTTTAGTATCTGGTTTTATTTTTCATCATCCTACTCTGATTTGTTGATAATAAATTAGCTAATTTCTCTAAGTCAAGTCTGTTTTGCCAATGATGGTTATTTGTGAGCGATCTCTCCTTGTCCTTAGCTCAACCCATCAGCCCTTCATTATATTTCGGTCCCCTATCCAGCTGAGGAGAGAAGTCTTTGAGCAGCTTTGGTGGGCACCTGGTGTCCAGCCAGGGTCAGCCCACCACTTCTCTCGCTCTCCCACTGCTGAGAGAACTGGTTGCTGTGGAGTTGAACCAGCAGTTTGTAGCTGAGATGATGGTCTATATGATGCGCAGCATTTGGCTGTCATGGTAAGAAAGTTAAATCCCATTTGTGAGGAAAAACAATAATAAAAGTTCAATTTATTTGGGAATAAATCTTCTCCTTGGGGACAGTCTGTTCCTAAGCAGAGAAGTCTTCTGGCTCAATTAATATTTTTGACTGCTCTTTTTTACCAAAGGAATTTATTGAATCAGATTCACTGTGTCTTGAAACCTTTCAGACCATTGCTTTCCCATTTGGAACATCAAATACGCCAGGTGCATGTAACAATCTGCTTTACAGCAGTAACAACAAAAACCCTTTTGGGTTTTCTGATTCCAGACTAATGTGGTAATTTGGAAACATCTAAAAGAAAAAAAATGTAGTTTTTTTTCCCAACAGACTGAATTGATATCCTTAAAAAATAGGGGGGAAAAAAAATCAAAGCCCTCCTAAACAATGAATATTGGCTGTATATCAGAAGCTTCATTAAGACCCAAAAACTGAAGTGGCTTGTCAATAACTATTAGCAATACATTGATGTGAGTGATAGTGAATTAATATAGTAATTAATACAAATTCGAGTTAGCAGATGGAGGCGTATATAGATGAGTGCTGAAGATCAGTAAACCGATGAATTGATTTTAATAGAGATCCAGGAGTTTCACAAAATTTCAGGGAGCTGGTAGAGTCTTTGACTATCTGCTTGGCTATGGCATGCTAATAAACAAACATAGGATCTTTCTGTTTCAAATCTGAAGAGAAGAAATTCACACGAATGCTGGCAGTGGCTCCTGCTGACTCTTTGACACTCCAGCATTTAGAGTTAAGCCAACCTCCCTGCTGCTTTGCAATGCAAACTGAATGGGAAAATTAAGGGTAAATTACCACCAGCATGCATGATATTGTAGGCAGCCTCAGAATCTGCTCCTGGATGCAAGATCAAAGCATTTTACTTTCAGCAGATGTAACAGGAGGCTATTATGTACGCTTGTCTAATGAACCATGTCCAGGTCCATGAACCATGGCCAATTGTGCAGGTTTTGAAAATACTGTGCAGAAGAGTCTGCCACAGAGATATGTTCAAGGTGGGATTTTCCTCCCAGTAATATTCCTCTTTATTTCTGAAATTCTCACCAGTTCTAACCTTGCTGAATTACCTCAACAAACTGCGTAAATATTGCCAGCTCTGAGTGTGGGGATATACTACGACACACACACTGCTACTCTTGTGGAGGTCTTTATCTGAAACACTGTGTTTCTGCTTCCCACTCCTCCCCAAGGAATGGCATCTCCAATTTATCAAAACCACAGTGGGAATGTGGCAGCAACTAGTTAGTCCCTGTATCACCTTTTGGTGTAAGGATATGGAACTACCTCTGCAGTACTCTGTTTTTACCATAGGCACATGTTAAAAACTTCCCTTATCTACAAAGCAGACAAAATAGTTTTGAAACATGCAGGGGTTCTTTTACAGAAAGCTTTGCACAAGTAACACATGAAAGACGAAGGGGTGGATTGTGCTATTCTCTGAAGCTGTATTAGATATTTTGGGGTTTTTTTACTCCAGCAGGGGGGACTGTTAATCAGTTTTTCTTCCTAAGAAGTACGATCAAAGTTCAGAGTTAATTTCTCCAAACAGTTGAGTGGGTGAGGCTACTTGTTCTGAAAGGGGCCCACATTTGTTCTCCTTGTACCAATTTCAGGTTCACTGCACACTGACAGGCCCAA
The DNA here is from genome assembly GCA_039720435.1 of Amazona ochrocephala. Classification (NCBI taxonomy): domain Eukaryota; kingdom Metazoa; phylum Chordata; class Aves; order Psittaciformes; family Psittacidae; genus Amazona; species Amazona ochrocephala. The sequence continues at coordinate 79,143,989 of CM077878.1, forward strand.
ATCTGCATAAGAATGTGGCCTTGGCAGCTTGTCTCAGCCCATCAGGTCTACATTGCCCTGGCATCATCTCAGCTCTGTAACCAGGGCATTGTTCTGGCCTGGAAAATCTCTCCCTCCTGCTGAGGAGCGGCTCCACGGCAGACCATGAATATTGTTCCACCAGCCAGGCTCCCTCTGTAAGTGACATCCTGTGCCACCATCCTCTCTGAAGGTTCACGGTCACCAACATGCGCATCTGCCTATCCATAGCAACAGCTTGAGACTGGGTGCCACTCTTGGCAAGACCAGCCAGCTCCGAGTGGCCCCATACCTGAATTACCTACAGTTAAATGCCAGTTTGGCTTGGAGTCAAATTGCAAACTGTTAAATTTTCACATTTCTCCATTGCTGTAACTTAGACTAGAGAGGCTTTTAGAGGACACTTACTGCTGTGCAACACATCATCTTCACCTCTAAGATAATAAAACTTCAGGTCTAGTCAAGTTTGTGTTCATTTCTCACAATGAAATCTAAGGCCCTACAATTGCAGCCTGTTGAGCTCCTAGCAGATTTGAGCATACAGAAAGACAATTGGAGACCAGTAACAAGTGGTGTTCTTCAGGGATGAGTGTTGGGACCAGCCTTGTTCAACATCTTTATCCGTGACATGGACAGTGGGATTGAGTGAGCCCTCAGCAAGCCGATGACACCAAGCTGTGTGGTCTGGTTGATACACTGGAGGGAAGGAATGCCATCCAGAGGGACCTTGACACGCTTGTGAGGTGGGCTGATGCCAACCTGATGAAGTTTAACCATGCTAAGTGCAAAGTCCTCCACCTGGGTCGGAGCAATCCCAGGCACAGCTCCAGACTGGGCAGAGAAGAGATTCAGAGCAGCCCTGCGGAGAAGGATTTGGGGTGTTGGTAGATGAGAAACTTAACATGAGCCATCTGCAGTGTGCCCTCACAGCCCAGAGAGCCAACGGTATCCTGGGCTGCATCAAAAGGAGCTTGACCTGCAGGCAGTAGGAAGTGATCCTGCCCCTCTACTCTGCTCTCGCGAGACCTCACTTGGAGTATTGTGTGCAGTTCTGGTGTCCTCAACATAAGAAGGACAAGGAACTGTTGGAACAAGTGCAGAGGAGGGCCACGAGGATGATCAGGGGACTGGAGCACTTCCTGTATGAAGATAGGCTGAGAAAATAGGGTCTGTTCAGCGTGGAGAAGAGAAGGCTGCATGGAGACCTCATAGCAGCCTTCAAGTATCTGAAGGGGGCTTATAAGGATGCTGGCGAGGGACTCTTCATCAGGGACTGTAGTGAGAGGACAAGGGGTAATGGGTTTAAACTTAAACAGGGGAAGTTTAGATTAGGTATAAGGAGAAAGTCCTTTACTGTAAGTGTGGTGAGGCCCTGGAATGGGTTGCCCAAGGAAGTTGTGAATACTCCATCACTGGCAGTGCTCAAGGCCAGGTTGGGCAGAGCCTTGAATGACATGGTTTAGTGTGAAGTGTCCCTGCCCATTGCAGAGGGTTTGGAACTAGATGATCATAAGGTGCTTTCCAACCCTAAGTATTCTATGATTCTATCAGTCTGTGAATTTCATCACGTTGACAAATTTCAAGATAACACTGTCATGTTTTATAGATTTGTCATATGACAGCTTTCATATGAATGAAAGTATTATTTCACTATTGTATTACAGTGCGGTAAGTTTCACTCTAAGCTTCTGATCTGCATTTCAGATATAGGCCTTTATTTGTTTAGTCCTGTGAAGGAGTTCATTGTTTCTGCAGAGGGACCCTGTTTCTTCAGTAGAAAACCACATGAGCTCAATGCATTCTACAGGAATTGCAATAAAGCCTTTATGAATTTTGAAGTCAAATGTTTCTGGTGCTTTTTTTTTTTTTTTTTTTTTTGTATACTTGCTTGGATTTTTAACAGCTATCTAAGATTTGGGAAGTTCTGGTAAATTATCCAAAATAAATGGATTTTTTAAATACTCTGGTGTTGTGTCAAAGATTAGAAAAAACAACAAGAAGCAATTCCTCAGCCATCATCAGGTGGTGAGAATAAAAAGAAGCAAGGGAGAAACTAATGATGTTTTTTGGCATTGTTTGAGAATGAGTTGTAGGGACATAGACAAATCTGTAGTACAAGAATATATTATGCATATGCATATATATATGTATTAGTACATGTGTACATATATGCATGTATATGTACATCTGTGTCAGTGTAAAATATTTTTTTTCTTTTATAGTCTAAATACAGATGCATAATATGAGTTTATAATGCATCCTGTTCTCATCCATATTCATACGCATAAAAAGTGTGGGGTTTTGCTTGGTTATTTTCTTAACGAATTAAACTTTTTTTTTAGAAAAAAAGAGTTGGAATAATGCATTTAATTTTCTTCAAATTTAATTTATTTCAGTCTTAAGTTGATAACAAATGCCCAGATATCAAATATTTTCCATAAGAAGGATGGATTTTAAGGAACACTAGATTGGTGCCCATGTGTAAGGAATTTCAAATAGCCAATCTTCAAAACAGTGAATTCGATAGCATGACCTCTAGCTTTTACAGAAAGTAAAAAATTGTGTTACCACATATGAAAAGTTTATGGGACTGCTTATAAATTTCTAAAAATAGACTAATATTACAAAATCTATCAATAAATACTTTGCTTCATGGGTGTTATCAGAAGCTGGTATAGCTTATGAATTGGTATAGAATAAAATACATAGAAATTTAGACTTACCTTTATAAGTCTAAAGGCCTAAGAAGTCCATTAGAGAAATTAGTCTCATTTTTAGTACAATATCAGCTGGAGAACTTTACTGAAAAAATTGTGAGCCATATCTATAAATTGAGAGCAGAATATTTTTATTCAGTCCAGATTTAAAACCATAGAGGCTCCATCACATCTTTTGAAAGATTGTGCCAGAATTTAATTATCTTTCAGGTGGAATATATCTCTTTCCACTCAGTCTGATTGGTTGCAGATATGAAAATCTGATCTCATTCTATCTTTTTAGTTATCATAAAAATCTCTTATCATAAAACCTCTTTTGAGGGAAATCTTTTATTCAGGGGCAAATAAAATAGATTGATTTGTTAAATTTTTACCCCTGAAGTAATGTTTTGAATTTTTTTTTTTGCTAAGTTCTGCTTTTATGTTACATTGTTCTAAATTTATTAATAATTTATGCTTTTTGTTCAAATTTGTCTGTTTTGAAATAAGTGTGTTCAAACCTAGAGCAGCTGCCTAAATGTTCCTAATAGTAGTCTCACTAATTTCGTTTACAAAAGTAAATGAAAGAAGTACACTGCCTAACTATAGAAGCCCACTTTGGCTTCCTAGCAAAAGATTTGGTTTGAAAGTCACTTGTCTAAAGGCAATGGATACCCTTTAAAGCAGGATTTCATTTTCTGCTTTCAGATATTTGTCACTGGCTGCACAAGAGCCTATTGTTCACAAAACCTAAGGAATTCAGTTTGGTCTATCAGAATGATCCAAATTCATCATTACTTATCATTGCCTGCTCTTGTTGCACATGTTGAGCAACAATATAGACTATTATTCATCACTAGAGAGCAATGTGCAATTTGACAAGAAAAGGATAGCAGAAAAGTCAGTTCAGAAAGCAATATTTCCAAAACCTCCCTACTAATCTTGCAGAATGTAAATATCTTTGGTAGATGATAGGATGATCAGGTTATCAGAAAGTGTAGATTAAATAGGGAAAGGTGGATTATATTTCTTCTTTAATAAGTACAATGCAAGAAGGTCATACAAGATTGTTCTCTTTGCTCCTGGAGGAATGGAGGCATCATGTAGGAAACAAAGAGAGTGAGCCTGTGCTCCATTGCATCATGTATTAATAAATGTCTTTAGGAAAAACAGAATATTCTGCAGTGAACAAAGGCCACTCAGCTCTGTATGACCGAGTTGCTCCAGGAAATGTTTCTGTGTCTCAGGTCTGTCTCAGACAGCTCTAGCTGATACAGTGTAACCTTGCTAATTATTAGCTTTTGTTTTCAGAATTGACTAAACTGTAAAATACGGTAAACCAGCCTAATCTCAGTTGAGGCATTCTGTTCTTTTTTATTGACAAAACAACATGTGTGAAAACAGGAGAGCATCCTGTTCCAAAAAGTACAAAGGAGGAAAAAAGAAGATGACAAATATTTTTTAAAAATCAGGAATCAAAAGTTTAGTCTGCAGGGATGGCCAAGTTATTCTATCCTATGATCTCAGAGACCTCAGCCTGGAAGTCCTTCCTGAGTCTGTTGCATCTTAAAAGGTCTGCGAAATGTATGTGAAAGAGCAGTGCTCATGGAAAACAAGGGCCAAGTAAGTGGTTTTCCACAAAGAAAATAGTTTTAAAATATTCTTTATTCTTTACCTTTTAAAGATAAATGAGATCTCTGTGCATGTAAATTCTAAATGGAAGTGCTAATTCATCTTGCCGATGACTGTATTGTAAGGTGGTTGCCTGTGGAAACAGAGGTCACAAGAAAGAGGCAAATTTAGGTGACTGAATGGTAGCAAAGCCACATCTGAACCCCAAATTGCTGCAGAGGGTTTCAGCTTTGTATCTCTGATGTATTAATACCATCAATGTTGGCTCAATGGATCATTCAACACCAGCACACCAGTTAGAAACAAGAAGGATGTTAAGCATTGTTGCCCTGTGGGATTTTTAATGCTTTGTTTCCCAGCAGTTCTTCAGCTGTGACAGAGACTACTAACTGAATTTTGTGCAGGTCCAGAGTATGCTTGAAATACCTTTTATTCCTGCTTTCAAAAAAAGATAATAAAGTTCTTCATGAATACAGAGCTCCACAACTGCATCATATTCTCAGCTACATTTTGCTTACAGAAGATGACTTTGCTTTTTAAGTCCTGCTGAATTTGGACTAAACATTGCTTACACCTTCAGCAGCACCCTGTGTTTTCATTGTTCTCTTTATTTACCTTACTGTTATATTTGGTCGTTTTGCTGAAGAACTGCTCTGCATTGCTGTAGTACATTGTAGCTGTTCCTTGCTTTATTGCTAACCCCAGCACTACACAAAAAGGAGTACCACACAATGAATAATTAATCTGTCAAATTTAGCCTCTTCAAATAGATTTCCATTAATGCCTTTGTTTCACAAAAGTATTTTTGGAATGTGACTGAGTTTTACTCTGTATTAATCATGCACCTATGTGACTATTTGCTATTTGTAGTCAGAAAGTGTTGGTTACTTGTGAGAGCCTGGCTAAGTTACATGTTATTGTTTCTGTTTCTCATTTGGCTATATGCACAAAAACTGGCAGCCAACTGCTTGTGTGTGCATGTGTACAGCCAAATTTCTGTGCTGGCAAAATTCCACAAGTGCACCACCAGAGAATTAGGCCTTTTGCATTCAGTTTCTGCAACTCTTTGTACAGAGTTTAATATTTACTCTCCATAAATGCTTATGCCAGATCAGCAGGAGTGGAAAGAGATGCAAGTGGAGCCAAACACATTTGTTTGAAAATTTGGTTAAATAGTCATGGACAATTACTTGAAATAATAAGCCTGCATACCATTTTTCACCAGCAATCATTAGTAGTATTAATATTGGCATTGTTACCCTTTTTTCATCCAGGATTTATTATGTAGTGAGACCTCTTAACTCTTATTGAAAAACTAATGCGTAAAGTGGTGTTTAAAATCTGTACTTTTCCCTTTAAAGTTGATATTCTCTTAAAGAATGACTGACTGTGGATATGTACTTGAGTTCAACAATAATTATTAAGCTCTCAGAGAGCTCTAGAGTTGTAACTGATTTTCTGTTAATAATGACACATACCATTTTACATTAGGTTGTTTTTTTTTTTCATATTCAGCAGTCCTTTCAAACACTAATTACTCCAAAAAAAAAAAAAAAAAAAAAAAAAACACACAGAAAAAACCACAATTTTGCCAGGTGGATCAATCATTATCCTTACCTTTGCGGTAAGAATAGAAAGAAATCTTCAGGTTAAGCTTTTAATTCTGGCTTCTTCAGTTTGGAACTTTTTTCATAAAACCTGTGTGTCTTTATGGAGCGTCAGATGATTTATTCATCCCCAAATGGAAGATCTCTATACATACAAAGTCTTCTGTATTCTGTGACTCAGAAATGATGGGTGAGACTCGGAAAAGCTGAATTGGGGTACCTTCCCTCAGGATCAGCAAAAGAAGACAAAACTTAGATGTTTATAATTCCCATTTCTGGGATCAGCTCTAGCCTTAATGTGTCTGTCCCATAGTGTGATCTATTCAGTTTTTATGCAATGATTACTCTGTTAAGTGTACAACAAAATTACATAATGTATGTATATATCAAAGGTATTTCAAGCACTGGCTTGTATTTCAAAATTTACATATGACATGGCAGGTGGTTACTCTGTCCATTACATTGTTCTGTTCAAAATGTGTCTTACAAATTCAGTGACTATTTATGCTCAAATATCTCATTAATGACAACATATGTGTTAACACGTGTAGAAAGGAAGAGAAGATCAACTAAGATTTTGAGAAGCGACTAGTGGTTTCAGAATGTAGATGGAGGAGCCTGATTCTCACTGGGTTAAAGCTTGGCATGTCCTAAAGATCTTCGGAAGCTGCTTTAACTGAATCCTCAGAAGACAACCATCCCTCTTCACCAAATCTGCATTTTAGAAACCAATGGTACTGAGCTGCACTATTTATCTACTTTCCCTATATACCTACCTGGGATCTATAGATACCCTCCCAGTAGCCTTAGTCTGACTGATTACTCTGGCATAGCCACAGAAAGATGATCTTCTTGACCTACTGATATGAGGACAGCAAATGCATATTTAGTAAGTTGTAATTGTGTCAGGTTTTATATTGTTTGCATTACTTGGTAAGGAATGTTGCTCTTCAGGCAAGACACACACATTTGCTGAGGTCTTCTCTTACCTCGGTAGGCAACAAGTCTAATCTGAACCTCAGGGTAGGGCATGAAGGGCCTGGCACTGGTTGGATACCTCTGATGCAACTTGAGCAGATGGAAGCTGCATACAAGGAAACAGATTTTCCATCTGCAATACTTTCAGAGCAGATATTAGAGTGATTTACAGGATTTTTCTTAATAGAGATATACAGATGATCCAGTTAGTTATAAGAAGGGAATGTATATTGCAAATGTAGAGTGTCTATAAATATTTTTCATATAAAATCTGTTGGTTTCAGTTGTCATTAACCAAATCATTAGCTTAAACAGTATTCCTTGTTTACTGCTTAGTATCAGTATAAAAATAATTTTTTCACTGTGTTAGCATCTCAGAATCTGTATACACCTCAGTGAGTGTACATATTTTCCCGCAGAATACAAAAGTCGCATTAGCCTAGAAATACATGAATAAGGAACTGGCTAGCATCATATATGCTCACTTCAAGAAAACTGCAAAAACAGCTGACCTTCACTGACATTGAACCTGGAAACAGTAGAAGTATGTTAATTTGCCAATATGTATGATCATTAGACTCAGTGCCAAAATAGCAGGACTATCCTGCCTTGTGGAACAAGTAAGTATCTTGTCATGGCTGTTTCCAGTGCTATATGCGCTCTACCTGAATGCCAGGCACAATTAGCAGAAGAGAACAGCCCTTGCAGTACAGTTGCAGCATAACGATCTGTTTCCTGGTGCTGACATGCCCCAGAACAGTTTTGTCTCCATCAGGTTATGGTGGTTCTTTCCTTGCTTCCTACCACAAGCTTCCAGAGGAATTCTGCCTGAATTTCTCCCAAGTTACGTGGTGATAAGAACAACTATAAACAAGGCAGCCAAAAGCCAAGCACAAACTGTAAAGACTACAGGAAAACTACCCTCATTAGCACTGATAGGGAAAGGCTGCATCTTGGAAAGCAAAGGAATCAGCTCTCTTGCCACCCCAGGCAAGGGTTATCACACCTCTAAGACAATCAGGGCACTTGCTTCTTTGATGGCTTTGAATCGAGAAATCAGCAGAAAAATTCTGACCTTGACTTTCTGACCTGATACAAGTGTATGAGTATTTTATATGGGGCTTTGAGAAATTGGTCTAGTGGAAGGTGTCCCTATGGCAGAAGGGCTAAAACTAGATGATCTCTAAGGCTCCTAACCCTAAACATTCTATGATTCTGTGATATCTAGCTTTCCTTCATTTCTACATCCTCTTTGTGCTGAAATATGAATTGAACCATGCCTGAAGATATACCACAGAAAAACAAAAAGCAAAAAACAAAACCACATTTTCGGCTCTAACCACTTATTCACATGTGAAACCTGAAAATCTTGTCCTAACACTCCCATATAACCTAGTTATTTCCCCAGCTCAGCTTGTAGGCACTCTCAAAACTTCGTAGGCCTTTCTGTCTTTGAAACAATATCTCTCTCCTGAAATCATTGCACACTTTAAACACTTTTTATGGTATTTACCCTATTTTATGGGAAAACTTGCACAAAAAAAAAAAAAAAAAAAGAAATCCTCAAAATTAATACAGTCTTTCACATAAAGTTTTTTCGGTTGGTTGGATTTTGTTTCTTTGTTTTTTGATTTGTAACTTATGTTAGGCAATGTCTCCATTTCAGAATGGTATCTTGTAACATATATTTACGTATTTATGCTAAGACATGTCTTGTCCCTTTGGTCAGCCTTTTCTTTCAAGCCCAGAGTTCAGTTTCTGTAGCAAAAATACCCCCTAATTCCTGTAAATGGTGTGCTAGAACTGGTCAGCAACTTCTTTTGGGATACCTCACCACAATATCATTTGTTGACTCCCAGTCAACAGGTTCTGTCAGTGGGACAACAGTATCTGAAACAAAAAATTTGACCCAGACTACCCTCAAGGCACTCACTAATCTTGTCTGAACAGATAAAGCATGAGCACTATAACAAAAAAAGGAAGATGCACTTACATCTTGTAGCTGCATCCTGTTGAATCTGAAGTACAATCTCCATCTGAAGCTCTTGTGCAGTTTGATTTTCATAGCATATCTTACCTTTGTGGAATCTCTGAGAGGCTCCACTTATAATTATTGCTTCCCACCCTCTGCTGGTGGATTAATCATATCTTTATTTTCCTTGTTATCTTAGGAACAGAATAGCTTTTAGAACCCTACACAGCTGGGGGCTTTTTCTCTTTTGCTTTTTAGTCAGATGGTTGGAGACCTTCACATACATAAACACATCTATATTGTGTGAATGCAAGCCTTATACCCTTAGGACACTAGAAAGCAACTGTCCTTATGAACTTAACACAGACAAGCTCTTTACTTGCTTGGTCAGTTAGGGACATTAAGAAACCCTCTGCTGAAATATGTCTTAAAAACATTATCATAAGGGCAAATTATGTGTTTTTTCCTACTTTACACAAGAAATAATACTTTCTGAGGCTTTTCCTGTCAGGTCAGATGAACTACAGGAAATTTGTATGTGCATTTCTGTTTTATTAAGCTTCTTTTCTGTTGACTGAAGACACAGGTACCAAGTCAAACAATACTAGTAATCACAGGTCAGCGATCAGACCAGTCTGTGTTAGCAGCTAGAGATGCTGCTAAAGTTCTACAGCTTGGCATTAGTTCCATGAAACTGTTCAAACAGTACTGCTTTGTATTTCCAGATAAACATGAATTCTTTATGGAGGATAATGCTGAATTGGGGTTCCACAGGAGTAACAAAGAGCACTGGACATTTTTTCTAACTTCTGATCTGCATGCTTGAAGGTCCAAAATATTTGGGGATACATATTTAGTTGTCTTATTAAAATTCTGTATTTATAAGTATAAAACATTGAAATTCTAACAGTACCAATTTAAAGACACATAAACAAAACTGTATGGCATCTTACCAAAGAGGTCTTATATTACAGGAACCTGCAATGTTCCATACATTACTATAAACTCTTAGAGAACTCTGGAAATTCAGAAATTGCAACTGCAGACTGGCACTGGTTTTACTATCCTAAATAGCAGAAGATAGTTAGAAAGGTGGCTTATTAAAACAGTAACAGAATGCAATGGTTACTTATCTTTTTACCTTAAGTTTTTCACAGTCATACAAAAATGTTCTTTCCGCAAATTAACATACCCTCTTTCATTTCTTGGAGTTGCTATGTGGGAATTGGTCTGTGAATTCTGTGAAATTACAGGTGTTGCTTTATTTAATCCTATGCTGACTTGAAAAAAAAATAATCAACCTCTTAAAAAAATAATAGATTAGCAAGAAAAATGAAGTTTTGCCCAGTGAAAGAGACGTACTGATACTAAAAGTGGTTAGATACTTATTCATTTTAGCTCCTCACATAGCAATGTAATACTAATTTGAAACTAATAGTTTCAAGGTTTCTTTGGAGTTTGATCATACAAATGTTACACCTCCAACAGCATTCTACGCTGGCAGTCAGCAAGCACATTGAAAGGTTTCAGACTTCAGGAATGTTGCCAAGGATATGTCATATCAAATGTAGTGCAAACTGCAACAGGCACTGCAAGGAAACCTTCTCAGTAGTTTATAAGCAAAGGTATTGATTTATTTATTTTAATTGCTTTTTTGTTGATTGCTAGCATACTGCAAATCCACATATATAGGAAGCATATGACAGGGCATGACACCATCAGGTTTTATTTTCTCTTTGTGTGGGCTGCTCTTACAACTGCCATTCATGCACTCTATGTCACTTCCCAGAAATGGGAAGAGGGGAGAAAGTATTTTGGTCATCCTGAATGTCTACTTACTATTTTTTTTTTTTTTTCTGCTCATAAGAAGGGGCAGAATTATGTTGCAGCCTACTTTTCACCCTTATTTGAAATTCTTTGGTTTCTATGGAAACAATGTGTTCTATTGTTGTAGTTGTAAACTGGGGGACAATACTGTTCCAGCATTTCATAAAAAGCAGTAGCATAAGTTCTCCATGACTATGTGGAAAACTTGGTTTGCTCCATGAGGCTTCTATGTAGAAGTGCATTCTGAACAATAATCAGAAGTCATCTAATGACCTGGATACTCAAAACCAGGTAAGATTTTATTAAAATGTCTATTATCTCTCCTCAAGATTACCTAACACATGAAATCTTCAAATATGTATTTGCTGTATTTGCATCTGCCAGCGGTTAATGACCCCAAATTCACGTCCATGATTCATCAAACCCACTACGTGTATTTTTCAGTTGCATAGTTTGTGTAGTGTATAGTTGCTCTGCAGAAGCGTAATTGACATCTCTGCTTCCAAGGAGATTTGCATTTCTAGTCTGTACTTTTAGACCTTTGTAAGATCTGGAGGCTAATATTAAAAGCATTAGGATGATAAAACAGTGTTACACTGATAGCTATGATTGACATAATGGCTACTCATAATGCTGTAAATGAGGACAATTTAAACAAGAAGAATTTCTTAATCATGGCTCTATATTTCTTCTCTCTGAATAAAAAAAAAAAAAAAAAAAAAAAAAGCCAGAAGGATTCCTAAAGGGAAATTATTCCCTTTTCCAATTCTCAATGTTTTTCTAGGAGTCATTTTTGAGCAATTTTAAAAATCTCTTTCAGAGCTCTTTAAAAAAGTAAAAGAAAAAAAAAGGCATACAACTTTAAACTGCGAACCATGTTTTGTTTCGATTTTTGCATCAACTTTGCATTCTTCATTTAAAAACTAAAAATATGCAACTCATTTCTGTTTACTGAGCAAATACCGCAAAGATGCCATCATTGCCCAACTGAAAGTTAGGCTTGGTACTCTTCCCTTTCCCTGCCATGTACACATAATGTGTTTGGTATGAAAATTAGGAGACATTTTGAGAAACTAACACATCCTAATTTCTTTCTAGGGCCTCTTTGGTTTTATCTTTTTTATGGTTTAATTTTTTTTAATACAGCATGAACATTTATTAAAAATTAGATTTTAGAAAATAAAATTAAAATAGGAATTTCAGTGAGCAAATTGATTAAAAACTGCCTCCTTTTAAAGTATAGTTATAAACAGAGAGCCATAATCAAGTGTTTGCATTTCAATAGGTCCCAAAGGGAATAATTCATGAAATTGTGCTCTCACTTCTATATGGATAAAGTAGGAAACTGGCACTGAATTGCTGCCAATGCAGGTGCAACCAATACAAGCATGAGAGAAGCTGTCAGTAGTTGTGATCTAGATCAGTTTGTTACCCTGATAAAAACTATATATATTATTAATTTATAAGGTCCTATGTGTAGCAACAAAAGATGAAGTCCACAATTCTTCGAGAAGAAGAACTTTACTCAATAAAAAATTAACAGAAAAAGTAATGATACCAAAATGGCATCAAAAGGAATAATATAATCCTGATACATATGAAGATGAGAGTAGGAAAAGACAGACTATATTTTTTGTGATCTTGATAATGGCATAAATACTTCTGGAATTCTTTGTTCCTGCCTTATATTGCCATGGGGAATGCATTGGAATATTGAATAAAATTTAGAAAAGCACCATGAAATATATTCAAGAAAGGCAAAAGACCTACTTTTAAAAAATTATTTAAAAGCCAAAGATAATTTTACTAAAATAACTAAGAATAATGCTAATTTATATGTACCTTTACAGAAAAAAACCCAAACAACATAACGAGAACCAGTGAGCTGGAAACAGACACTAGATGTGCTCAGTCACAAGAAGACAAACGTTTTCTGCAACAGAAACAATTAACCACTAGAACTACTTGTCATGGCCTGAGACAGATTTTCCCCATCATTGAAAATATTCATTTTATTGGAACACGCTTCCCAGGGAAGTGGTGGAATCACTGTGCGTGGAAGTGTGCAAAAACCATATAGATGAGGCCTTTAGTGACATGGCTTAGTGGTGGACTTGGCAGGCTTGGAGTAAAGAATTTGATCATCTTAAAAGTCTTTTCTATAATTCTGTGATTCTATGATTCATTCCATACTGTTATACGTAACAATCACATCAAGTCTTACTCATGGTTATACAGTGGGCCTGTGTGCAAGTGCTTTGTCTATTTGGGAAAATCGGCCTCTTCCTTACAGGAGCTAGTTAATCTTTAGGAAGTCATAAGTAAATGCAAATGTTTGTGGTTTTGTGATCTAGATATTTTGTTCTCTTCCCTCTTAATAAAATGACAACTTTTATTCATAATTCCTTAAATATTTATAAATATATTAATTTCTTCCCTGTTCTATATTCTGCCCTCAGAATATTTTGTTGAGGTTGCCCACCTGGTTCATCATTTCATGGAACACTATGCAAATAATCTATGGGGTTACTGTTACTGCCATTTTTCTGTATTATCTCAAAAGATAAACTTGCTGTATCAATCCTAACCTTTCTTTTCTTGCTGTTCTTTTCATCTTAAGGTTTTTAAATAGCAAAATCAAAACTTCATGGTGTGTAACTACTCAGAAATAGGCTCCATTAAGTGAAATTTAAAGGAGTTCTCATTTTCCAAGCTGGTGCTTTTATCTCTTCAGTAGCTGTCGTTTACTAACAGTCTAAAACAGGTTTTTCAAAACCATCCCTGTAACACTGCGGCCAGAATTTATCTTTAAGATTTTGACAAATGAGTTGAATTCAAGATATACTCTTCTGATTTCCTTCTGCAGGCAATTTATATGTCATGGTTATCAGAAAACTTGTGTGCTACAGGCACCTTTTTTGTTGGATATGATGGAAGGCTAGCTTGAAATTTTAGCAGAGTCATTAAAGGTGGCATTTGTGGAGTCGATGTATGTTATAAGATTTTTTTTAAAGAAGGCAGCTAAAGAACTACTGGTTCTTGAACAGCAGTCTGAAAAGTTTTAACACCAAGACCATCATGAGTTCCTTTCCTGGGATTTCACAATTTTTACACCATAAGGGTTCTCTTAGACATCTAACTGTATGAGTTATCAATTTCCCATTTGTAAGAAATAATATCAAAATCAGTAATACTTTACATGGTAATTCCTTCATGCAAGACTCTTTTAATAATTTTACAAACATTGCGATATTCTGAGGGCAAAAGTTTTACTTTATTTTTTAATATATCCAATGTCTAAATCCAGTGTGAACAATGAGAACTGAGGAAAGAAAATGAAGTCAAAACAGACCTCTCTGGAATATTTTGTATGTATCTTGAACCTGTAGGTACCAAGAACAGGTATCAGATGTTAAGTATCTTATTTTAGGTATCTAGCAATTAACTTAATCTGAGTGCAACACATTCAGCTAGACTTCTCAGTTGTTATGAAAAATACTCTTCAGTTCAGCCTGAATATTCTATGTCATGAAATGCAAGCATAAGTTTTGTAATAAACACTAAAGTGCAGCTACATTATTTCTCTAGTTTACTTTTCACATCTGTGGTCTTCTGGATTTCCTATTAGAACTCCACTTTATGCAGACAAAAATGTGCTGAGACAAGCTGAAAATATGCATCAGCACTCTGAATCAGGTAATAAAAATGGCAGTTGCTCTTTTCCTTATAGAACAGACAACTCAAAGCAAGGAAGGATCCTACAGAGAATCCTGCATTAAGAATTCTGTTCAGTAACTGAATCTTGCTGTGCTGGATCCTTTCCTTGGGAAAAGCGAGGATGGAAGATATTTTTGAAATGGCCACTTGTTTATAGCATAAGCCAGACATTCACCTCTCCTGTCTGGGCAGGGCTGCTCATAACAATATTCTTTCTCATAATTCTGTTGAACCCAGCCCTATGAAAGCACTTCCTTAGGAAACCAGAAACCACATGCAATTTTCTGCTTGTTTAGCTTGTTTCTTTCAGCTCCCTGAGTACAGTTCAAGTACCCCACACTCCTTCTCTTTCTAGTTTCATATATTGATGTATAACTTTGCTTCTTCCATGTATATTTTCAGCCAAGTTAGAGATGATGTGTTTTGTACCCCTACAGACTTTATCAGCCTCATGGAAGCTAAAAGCAGCAAAATTAAGGACAAGAATATGTGGTTTTAGTATTGTATGTTAATCAGTTACCTTAAATTCATCTATTCATTCTCCTAATGCTTTTCTTTAAATAAAATTCAGGTAGTACAAAATATTCACTTGTTCTATTTTTATATGTATCAACCAAAGACCAAGAAAACCCACTAGTCATCAACCTAATAACAGAATGTTGAAATAACCTTTGCTTTGTACTCATCTGATATAATTACATTTGCTTTCTGCTATAATCCATATATGCTCTATTGTGTCAAGAATGAGAAAGATGACCTCTCATATAATACAACAGCCTTTAGTCTGCTGGAAAAGCTCCTTTAATGGCATCTAGGGGAAAAGGACTTGTGTAGGACAGTTATATGCAAAGAATAGTTCTTGAAACACCTGCTAAAGGCAAATGAAACATATTAGTCTCAGTCTGGAATAGACAGGAACCAACTATGTATCTTTCTGCTAAAATAAAACTCTGTGATGTTGCTACTCAGAGTAAAATGTAGGTTATAAATGACAGATTCACCACATCTTCCAAATCTTTATTAGTGACAAGATTTCAGTGGAAAAAGTCATAAGACTTGTTCAATCTTCAGCTCCTTAGAATTAAAAGTCAGGCTAAGGTACTCACATCTCTGTTGATTTCTGAACTTAAGATATGTACAGTAACTTTTCAGGATCAACATTGCATCCTGATTTGTCTATAGCCTGAGTTGGAAATAACAGGCAATGAAAAACTATCCAATAAACTGTGCTTCTACTTATAGAAATTTTACTGTGAACCAGAATAGAATCATAGAATCATAGAATAGTTAGGGTTGGAAAGGACCTCAAGATCATCTAGTTCCAACCCCCCTGCCATGGGCAGGGACACCTCCCACTAAGCCATGCCATCCAAGAATATTTATTTTTGTATGAAATATTCATACTTCAACCAGAAACAACCGAAAAAAAATGCTGAAGGTATATTTTAGTTTGTCAAAATCTTCCACTGCATTCTTCGGGAAAAAAAAGCCAAACAAGGATTGCTTTTTAGAGCAAAAATATATGAAATTGCACCTTTCGTTGCAACATAAAAAGAAAAATATAGCTTTCACAGATACTTTCTGCAGTAAAAAATAATTAAAACTCAACTTCAAAAAAATTTAGAAAAATATTCGTAAGAATCACACATCTGTACTTACCATGTCATAATGTTGTCCTTTGTAAAATATTGTTTTATAGCATACATTCCTGGCCTGTTTCATTCACAGAGTTTAGGGCTCTAGTTCTGCAAAGATTTATGGATGTGTACACTGTTTGTGCACTCTGAGGAGTTTCACTGATGCCAATAGAGCTGGTTGCAGCACAGAAAGTTAAGATAGGAATTAGTCTTTTCAGAATCAGCCTCTAAGCCTATTATATCAGGGCACAGAATTGGGTTAGACTGCACTTTTAGCCAGGTCAGTGAAGCCGTTGCCTAAACTGTTATAGCATGAGTAAAAATAATAGCAGAATTCGACACAATGGATGAAATACTTTAGGAAAAGAGTGCATTAAAGAAGGCTTACAATGTTATTATGTAGCATAATGCAAGTTAGCTAGTTAAATAATCTTTTTGGTAAAAGTCATTATTCTACTAAGTGACCATGTGCCAGAACCAAATCTTAATGGCTTATACTGCATCCTTGAAAATGGTCTGACTCATTTCAGCCAAGAACATTCTGTTTATTTTCTTAGTTCTAACATTATCTGATACAGAAAAAATGACCTTTAAGTTGTTCCCAGTGCACTCATACTCTTTGTTCTAGGAATACAAGGAATCTTGAGTATTGTCAGCTGAAACAGGTTTTTTCATATACTTTATTTTTAGCAACAGCTAAAGTTCATCTTTCTCTGGCTGAGAGTATCGAGATTATGGGAAGATCAAAAGCTGAGGCAGTGAAGACTTCAGGAGCAAATCAAAATTTGAAATCCAGCATTGTATATAAATGAAGCTGCACTTAAGTTGTGGTTTGTAGAAGTAATTATTACGGGGAGAAAAATGCATTTAATTTTCTTGCAAAGTACTTTCTAGTACATCTTACCTCTGTGAAGTCTGAATAATCAGAGAGGGGGTCAGTTATTCTTTAAAAAAAAAAAAAAAAAGTAATGGCAATCTCATATGGAGTTTAGAAGAGGAGTTTTCCCCAGAATGTGTTGTTCAAAGTAAAACTAGGGGTACACTTGCCAGAAATATTTTCTCTGCGAGCTCTCATCTGGTGTCTTCTCAGAAACTGTCAGTGTTAGCTGGTCACAAGGATAGTCCAAGCTGCTGAGCCTGGCTGGGTCCCCGTCTTGGGTATACATCTTCTCTTGTCCAACTTCAGTTTTCCTGGAGAAAATAGAAAGTAAAAACACAGGCTTTGTTTTTTAATAGATTGAAATCAACTGATTAAATATTTTATACAGGAATTAGGTGACATTGTATACTTTATGTATTGCTTGATGTCTTCATAACACCCCTGAGAACTGTAGTAGTTTTGTTCTTATTACATAAAAAGGAGCTGGTTCAGCCAATTCATCCATTTCTTTTTAGAGATATAGCTCGGGTTCAGACAAACCTGGGAGACTTTTTCTTGTAATTGACTTCAAAGGGAGTGTAGATAATCAGCTCAGATAGAAATATCTACACTCTGTATCAGTAGGGGGACCATCTATTGGTAGACAGTATCTATGCTGTTCTTCAAACTGGGACTAGGAAAGGAAAGAAGTGCACAACTGGAGTACCTGGGAAAAAACAGTGGCAATAGTTTGCTTATCACCACAGGGAGATCTGAAAGAGATAAATAATTCAGCTTTTCAGGCCTTTCTCACCACTAACAAAACCATTCTTCCTCTATTTTTAGTTCTTTTCCATTTGTTTACAAAATAAAATCTTCGGACAACATTGTCTGTTTTGGTTTTAGTTTTATTTCATAAGGCTGTTTTGCTTTTTCTCTGCTTAAAGAAAGATTTGCCCTCTCACATGGGAAATCCGCAGACAGATCAGACAACACAGCTCTTGACCCATGCTCTGTGCTTTCATTTTTATGATCAATATTTGGATTTACAGAGGAATTTGCAAAAAGATTTTAAGTTCCACCAAGCAACTCCTCTGAAGCAGTTAATCACCACATAGAGGTCTCTTGAGGTGATAAACCACTTCCTAAGAGGTAGCTGCCAGGTAGCAAAGATCTGATTAAACCCCCTTTAATCCTAATAGACTGCTTTAAATATAATAAATTTGGTTTATGTTAACTAAATGTAACCTTTCAGCTCAATAGAATGCAATATCAACTTTCTTCTTATGTGTTTCATAAGATCTTTTTTTTTTTCAATTAATAGTGGAGAAACTACTAAATAATACTTGCAGTGTCTTTACACTTACAAGCTGAAAAGACTTTATTTCTACATTTATCTTTTATCTTATATTCTTACCCAATTGTCTAGTTTTAAGATTTCTGTAAATTAGATTTTTATGTTATGGATTGTAGAATAAGATGAAGAGCCACAGTTAATAACCAATTGTTCTTTAATTCTGTGCATATCCATCTCCTTTTAGCCAACTAAGCTTTCATGTAACTAAAATGCAAAATGTCATGGAAAATGTGGTAAAAAAAGAAATATTGAGTATTTTAATCTTTAATACCTTGCTGTTAATAGAGATTTCACTGAACTTTTCTATTGAACTTTATTTTTTTGTTTGTTTGCACATTTATTGGTACTGATTATCAGATACTTAAAGAAAAATTTATTATGCTCTGAAGAGAATTCACTCATTCCCTGCTTTTGGAAGGGTAGCCACAGTAGAATATGTTGACAGTGCAACAGCTAACAATAATGGTGTCCGTCTAGAGCACTCACCAGATCTAAATGGACTGAAACCTAGATCCTACACCACAGGTGAGTTTGTCAGTAACTGAGACAGCTTTTAAATGTTGATGTAGCACTTAACATGGATCTATTTCATTTAAGGTCACTTAGGCCTAGTTATTCAACCACAGACTTGATTGTTTTTAGTTGATTTTTATATTTAATTGGTAAAGCAACCATCAAATGTGAGTATATGCCAGACATGCATCCAATAGATCAAAGGTCTGGCCTACCAAGATTGATTTTTACCTGTAATGTAATGGTGATCTCAGAGTTAAACCCCAACTTTTTTATATTTATTCTTATTTGCTGTTTAATGAGCTGGTTGCATTCAGCACTATGGCAATAATGAAAAACAACTCTTTATAGGTGAATAACTAATAGGTGATTTTAATCTTTAAAATATTGTATACAAGAGAAAATTGCTAAATATAGACATTTGATATTGAAACATACTGTGGGAGAGATTGTTTCCTAATATTGCTGATTCTAAATCCCACAGTACTGAAGTGTGTGAAATCTTGTAATTGGCACACTGTGGGAATTATGATAGCAAATTTAGCTTTTATTTGATTTCACATCTATGAAGTAAGTTATTTTCTTATATAAAAAAAGCTTTTAAGTTTATTATATTGATTATTGTTTAACAGGTTTTTTGAGAGATGCTGTTGGAGGTAATGGAATTTAAAATTATTTTTAGACATAATTTTAAACATGAATATAAAACCAGTTTGTTAAAAAATGATTTGCCTTGACCCCACCAGTGGCCATGAAAAATCCCAAATTAATTTCCAAAGGTCACTACTTCATCTAGTATCTGCTGAGTACTTGTTGGACTTTGTATTTCAATCTCATAAAGGTATATTAATTATTTGTGTTATGCTAATGCCTACTCTGTGAATTTTTCTAATTTTGTATGCACTTACAGAAACACATAAAGTGATCTGTTGATTAATACATATCATACTGTTATTGTTTTATTAAGATTAAATTAACTGCATCATTGAAATGCATAATTAGTTTAAAAGTGATCCAATCTATTTTCTGTTTTCTAAAGTGCATACTCTTTTAAATTAAGAAATCTTACTCTGTGGCTAAGTGAAACTGTGTTTATCTAATCTCTAATCATAGTTGATGTATGTGAAAATCACAGTAAAATGTGAAAAACAATATGAAAGTACATTATTTAATGTAGTCAAAGTACAATAAAAGCACTGTAGTTTCAAAGCTGTTTCATGCTCACTGAAACAGAAAACCTGCTCTATTCACTAAGCTTGAAGCTTGGTTTCTGATGTGGCTGAAAATAATTGATCTATTGCATAGAGCTATCCTTGCTTTTATTTCTTCCCATGTGTGCTGTGTTTTTGGGTTGTTTTTTTTTTTTTTTTGGTTTTGTGCTTTTTTCTTTACCTAATGGAGTTTCTAACACTGACAGAAGAACATCTCTATCGATCATTATTTTAAGACAAATACTTCCCATTCGTTGTTACAAATGCAGGTAGCTGTCTTCTATTTTTGCTTTTGCATGTGTATAGGCATAGATGGAACAATAACTATTCATCATTCTTAGGAAGGAGGGAAGAAAAAAATACACACTTTATGTCCTTCAGTCTTTAAACCTCCGCTTCCAGTTTTCAAGTAAATTTCCTGTACATAGGTTTCACTGAAACAGAAAACCTTGTAGCTAGCATTCATTTCTTTCACTATTAATTCCCATTCATTTGTAATCCCATAGGTTAAAACACTGTGAAAACTGATGTGTGACTTTGAAATAGATTACGCTTAATCCTGTTCTCATAATAATGACATATCGTTTCACTACCTGATGGCAAAAAGAAGAACATCTCTTAGAAATGATGTTACTGTTTGCAGTTGTCCTTTCAGAACCTATAGTTATGCTGCATCTCTACTCTTTTAAAAAACTTTCATTTTATGTCTCCAATGTCACAGTCCTGTGTACTTAGGAATGTAGGGTACATGTTAATAAATGTTGAATAATTGGACTTAAAGGTATTTCACTGATTAAAAAAAAATAAAATTAAGTGTTCTAGGAACTAATTTTTTAGATTTCTCTATAGGATTTTCATTACATGTCTTCTATCTTGAAGTCACGTCAACTTTTAGTGCAATGTCTAAATAAGTCTTTTAGCTTCTATAACAGCTCTGTTCCTCTGTTTTGTCCTTATTAAGCTCTACAAGGTCTTCAAGAACATCATCTAACATGAAGCACAATATTGCAGAAGTAAACATGTACTAAGACGGATGTTTTGCATATGACTTTTAATTAAGAAAATATTTAAGCAATTTTATGACCTCCTCAATGTCAAAAGGGAAAATTTTGCCTGAGGTTTAATTAACATCCTAGTGCCTTTATGACGTCACAGCTATTTATTTTACACTGTTGGATTCTTGCCAACAGTAAGAGCTATTTAAGTTTATATTTAATTTTTTATTACAAAAAAAATCTCATGCATTATCTTTTACTCAGCTAATGCACACACTGTCATGGAAAGCACAAAAATACACTAAAATTAGGGTTACGTCATGACTTTCACTCAATGTCACGTTAATTTGCTATAGTCAGAAAATCTTTTGGTTTTGTGCAGAAGTTAAAGTCTAGGGTCAGTGTATACATGTTCTTTTACACTTAAAGTTAACAAATTGTTTGCTCTGGTAATCTCAGCTGTATGTTTATTCATTATACCTCATATGACATTTTCTAAACCAGTGTGCTATTATGCCTATGCCAGGAAAAAAAAATCTTGTATCATTAAGAAAAAAAATATAAATGGATAAATAGTAGCAAGCTGTATGCATGTAAGAGAAGAAAAATATATGCATTCCAAGATGGCAATAGTGTCAAATTGTTTGAATGTAAATTTTATTTTACATTAAATTACTAAATTAAATCAGTGAAATTGTTTGAATGCATATTTTTATTTGTAATAAATAGTTTAAAAGCTGTTTATAATAATGCAGGCAGGTTTTTGTTTTTTGTTTTTCTTTTTTGTTCTGTTGAGTGATGGGTAACTGTCCATATTTAATAAAAGGACAGACACAATTTGGTACAATGTTCCCATAGCTACTCGCATTTTTTTGAATGTCATGCTTCTTAAATACGCACATTGTTCATTCAACACTAAATAATGCACATGTAAAAACACACTCAAATGTGGTGTCTTAGTTACTTTGTTTTATAATATACTGTAACATAAACATTTCATAAATTATTTTCCATTTTAAATCCCCTTTCTTTCCTATTCTTTACACAGCTATTGCATCAAGACCATTTGCATATGTGTTCATGTAAAGGAAGAACCACAGATATCACTGTATCTAATTTGGGATTCAGAAACAGTCCAGGGTATTCACCCAAAAAGCGACTACATATATTCTCACATACGCATCTACAGGGAGGTGTCTGTCCGTGAGAGACTAAACTGAAATCAGACTCCACCATCGTCTCAAAGATTGGTATAAGACCCTAAGGTCCACTATCTGGAAGATGGGTGTGAAGAGCTGAGATAAGACTCCTCTGTTCATTATCTCAAGAATTAGTGTGAGGAACTGCTGCCCGTTATCTCAAGGATTGCTACAGGAAGAGCTGGTTGCAAGACCAGTGAAACTGGATGCACATGATCCATCAGGAATGTGCAGTACTTGGCATTAAGAACAGAAGTACTCCCCCAACACATAATAAAAGGGAAAAAAGTCAATTGCCAGTGTGGCTACCCACCTCTAATGACAACTATGGACCCTGGGGGACACCCAACACTGAAGGCTACGATTACAGACCCTTGGGATGCCACTGGATTCACAGTGGTGACTATCCCTCTGCACTTCAACTCTTGTTTAATTTCTTTCTTTTTTTTCTGGTTTCTCCTACCACTATCTTTTTTTATATATATATAATTATATATATATAATAATTGTCTTTTTATAACAAACAAACTGATCGATTATGGTGCTTGAACCCGTTTGCATCTTAATTTCACTTTCGTGATCACAAATGGAATATTTCTGACACTGGGTTTTTCTCCAGTCGGACCTTGACACTGTCTTAACAGTCTTTTAACTTTTCTTGTAGTAAAGCGAGAGCTGATCATTTTAGAGCACAGAGAGTGATCCAGTCAATCATGAACTAAATGAACAGCCAGAATGCGTCACTTGCATGCAGACAGCTACATTGAGATGCCCTGATCTCAAACTAGGTCTTAAGTTTCTTAAGCATAGTGTTCAGTGTCATTTTAGAAGCCCAAGGTCAGGTCACGAAGCCTCCACCTGTTGCTGCAGAGGGTGTGGATCCTCCACAAGACCTGTGCCATGCCCTCTAGGTCTGTGTAGACACTCTATAAGGTTTTCAAATTATGCTAGATCTCAGGTAGGAGCAAGGAGGCCCTGCTCATCCCCCAGACTGCCAACTGACCTGCTTGGTAGTTTTAGCTAGTCCTTTAACTCCGATGTCTGCAAAAAGACATTTATAATACCAAGACCTAGTCAGGAAAAGCATTAGACAAATGTCCTAAATACTTGTGTGTAAACCTCAAGGAACTACCATGTGGTAAAAGGCTTTTAACAATCCAGCCTTGGCTAGGAAAGATTGGATTAGATGGCCATAAAAAACCAAAGTATTTTTATGTGGAAAACACCAATTATATGTATCATTTATATTTTAATAGAGCTACGTTATATCTATCTATATCTAAATATATAGATTGCACCCAGGTCTTTGAATCCCAAGACAGGGAGCAATCTCTGCAAAACAGTTTGGAAAAAAGATAGAATCATAGACTTCAAATCACAGTATAGTTAGGGTTCGAAAGAACCTTAAGATCATCTAGCTCCAAACCCCCTGCAATGAGCAGGGACACCTCCCACTAAACCATGTCACCCAAAGCTCTGTCCAACCTGGCCTTGAACACTGCCAGGGACGCTCATTTGCTTATATCCAATCTAAACTTCCCCTGTTTAAGTTTGAAATCTTTACCCCTTGGCCTGTCACTACAGTCCCTCATGAAGAATCCCCCTCCAGTATCCCTATAGGCCCCCTTCAGATAGATACTGGGAGGCTGCTATGAGGTCTCCATGCAGCCTTCTCTTCTCCAGGCTGAACAGACCCTACTTTCTCAGCCTGTCTTCATATGTAAGGTGCTCCAGTCCCCTGATCATCCTCATGGCCCTCCTCTGGACTTATTCCAACAGTTCCATGTCCTTTTTATGTTGAGGACACCAGAACTGCACACAGTACTCCAAGTGAGGTCTCACAACAGCAGAGTAGAGGGGCAGGATCACTTCCCTCCACCTGCTGGTCACGCTCCTTTTGATGCAGCCCAGGATACGGTTGGCTTTCTGGGCTGCAAGCGCACACTGCAGCTGGCTCGTGTTCATTTTTTATCAACCAACACCCCCAAGTCCTTCTGCACAGGGCTGCTCTGAATCTCCTCCCCGCCCAATCTGTAGCTGTGCCTGGCATTGCTCCAACCCAGGTGGAGGACTTTGCACTTAGCATGGTTAAACTTCATTAGGTTGGCATCAGCCCACCTCACAAGCATGTCAAGGTCCCTCTGGATGGCATTCCTTCCCTCCAATGTATCAACTGAAGCACACAGCTTGGTATCATCAGCAAACTTGCTGAGGGCGCCCTCAATCCCACTGTCCATGTCACTAACAAAGATGCTGAACAAGATCAGTCCCAACACCGATCCCTGAGGGACACCACTCGTTACTGGTCTCCAGCTGGACATTGAGCCATTGACCACAACTCTTTGTGTGGGGTCATCCAGCCAGTTCTTTATCCACCGAGTGGTCCACCTATCAAATTGATGTCTCTCCAACTTAGAGAGAAGGATGTCATGTGAGACAATGTCAAACGCTTTGCACAAGTCCACGTAGATGACATCAACTGCTCTATCCCTTTCCATCAGTTCCGTAGCTCCATCATAGAAGGCCACCAGATTGGTCAGGCAGGATTTCCCCTTAGTGAAGCCATGCTGGCTGTCCCCAAGCACCTTGTTGGTTTTCATGTGCCTTAGCATGCCTTCCAGGAGAATCCGCTCCAAGATTTTGCCAGGCACAGAGGTGAGACTGGCTGGTCTGTAGTTCCCTGGGTATTCCATTATCCCCTCTCTTGAAAATGGGGTTCATATTACTCTTTTTCCAGTTGTCGTGAATGTCATCTGACTGCCATGATTTTTCAAATATGAGGGACAATGGCTAAGCAACTTCGTTCACCAGACCCTCCGGGACCCCTGGATGACCTTAATTGAGAAAAGTTGGAAGTGTTGCTTTGTGCAGGTAACCAGACTGTGTGAGGGGTGAGCTGAAATGAGTAGAGAGGTTTTCTTACACAATTATGGCTTTTATAACTGTTCAGAAAAAAAGGCTTAGTCCAAAAAACAGGTATGCGTGCACTCCCACCACAGAAAACATTGTAATTTTACCTTACCAAGTCAGAATCTTTGCTACCTGTGGGAGAGGAGATAGGTCAGCATTTCATGCCATCATTTTCCTCAATATTGAGGCTGTTAAACTGAAAAGTGCCTGACATTCCCTAATGATGCTATTGTGGTATTGATGCTCGCTAATGAAAAGGGATATAAGGTCAATTTATTTTATGCAGACCAGAAAACAGTTACTCAGGGTTACTACTTTTGATCATGTACTTCAGGTTTTATAGCTACCTCCTAGCAGTCAATGATTCTGTATTCATGGCTCATAAAAAATAACATCACCCTTAACACAGCTGGAGAGGTCAAATGAACCATACTTAAGAATGTTTCTCACATGTATCTTCATGACTGCAAATCACTCAATACTGACTAAAATCAGAGGAGCTGTTTACTTTGGGAAAAATAATATATATAGATCCTGAGAAGATTTAAATATGCATGCAAAGTAGTTGCATGAAGATGAGCCATTGTTACCTTGAGGTGAGGTCTATACAATTTTGATTTTATGGCATGCCACTCATACAAGTCTCACGTGAATATATTTATAAATCTGTCAGGCTATATGACTCAGCACTCAAAAAATTAGAAAGGACTAAAGCAAAAGATTCAAACTATTCTTCCACTGAAGCATTTATGACCCAATGATGTATTACTATTTTAGGTAAAGCTTTGTCTTCATATGTAAGGAGGTCACTTTATATTTTGTTTCAGGGAGGTGGTGAAAAGTCTGCAGTCCCAGTGTGGGACAGTATCCTGTAAATGCTCTTCTGTTTTCACAACTGAAGAGTTTTCCTTAGCTTCTCACTCTTGATTCTTCTAGTGGCATTTATTGCTTCTTAAAATATTCCCAAAATTATACAAAAGATTTTCCTTCTTCAGTCAATTAAAGGCTACAAAATAATTGCTACAAATTTGAATTGAAAAGTACATTAATTTTTTCAACTTAAAATTTTAAGACTTCTCCAAAGACACCTCTTCTTTGGCTTATACGCTTTCTAGAAATATACTTCCTGGGTTCACTTTTTTCCTTGAAACTCATTATTTTTGAAATGACTAAGGGACTCTTCCTATGTGTATCATGAAGGGTTTAACAAAACCTTTCCTGAATACTTGCATGCTCATTTTGGGCTTATATTTCAGTGTTAGCTCCTTTAGATCTAGGAATAAAGGTGTTCACTTCTGGATCATGCAAAATAATTATCAAATCAGGGATAATGAAATAAAATGGATAAACCAGCCAGGAATCTTCCAAGTATACAGTGTCTTCTAGTGTAAATTTATGTTGCATTTTAGCAGCCCTCCTCACAAAGACCTCTAAAAGGAATAATCTAGCCCTTTAAATTAGATTCACATTCACTCAACTGTAAAGCACACACATATTGTCATATGCATCCCTAATGTTTTTTCTTTCCACCGAAGATGAACTAGAAAGCAGTAGACTTGTTGACATTAGTTTTCATGTAGCTGAACAGATCTGACAAACAGATGTAAAAATTCAAGTGTATCATGATTTACGAAGCCAGCCTTTGGCTTGTCCAATCACAACTTGGCCCTAGCAATGTGAACAGGATGTCTGCCTCAGTGCTGCATCATTTTCCTACATGTCCAATATGTTTACAGTCAATTGTTTAAATGCGGTGCACAAAGAAGTTTCATCCTGCTACACCCTGCATTGCAAGATTCCCTTCCATCACCTATAGACTAAACTCAAGAGCCAGCAAAGCATAATTTGAAACTGGAATTAAAGGCTTAGATTTCCTCTTCTTAGTGATAAATATTACCCAGTATGGGTTTTATTTCCTTTCCAAAGTCAAGCTGAAATTCAGCTGCTGCAACTGTATTCATCTCTTTGCCATCTCAGCAAGTTTGTCCTGTGTAAATAGTGTGATCTTAATAAATAAATACTGAAGCACAGCTGGTGTTGGCAAGATATCACTGTTAGGTTGCTGCAGCCCTGCTATCACCAATGGGTGTTGCTAATTATTCTCAGAACTGGGAAAAATAGGGGAAAGGAATGCAGAGGAAAGTCAACAGAGGTTAGAACAAAAATAAAAGAATGTTTGCCTCAGTACACAGCAAGGACATCTGAACACCAGGAAGGCAGGTATTTCACTTGATTCTGAATTGTTTTCTTATCAAAACAAGGTTTAATAGCCACAGTGGTATCAAGCTGTAGCTACATATTTGCTGCTAAAAATTCATAAAATTTGTTTGAGAGGGAAAGCAATGGAAGTTGGAATACTTAAAAAACCTTACCACAAAATATAAAAATGGTCAATTCTGATTAGCTGTCATGGAGGAAGCAGATCGTTTTCAAATATATATAAAGCCATGCTGCAGAGAAGCAGTATGTGAACTATCACCTTCCTAGCTAAAAAGTTATTTTTCTAAATTTTATTTTCAAGATGGCAGCTAAAGAGAGTGACCACTACATCGTGTGCAAATTGTTCTTGTATTCGCTTTTCAGACTGCTACTGTCTGTCAATACTGATGCTGTTTTGGCTTGCAGGTGTGCTATTGTCCAACTGAGCTGAGTGCCAAATAACTGAGGCAGTGTACAGCCCGAGTTTTCTTGTCTACTTATGAATAAAAAAATATTCCAAAATCAGTAGGTAAAATTACTCCAGTATTAAAACAGACATGATCTTAACTGTGTGACTGACAGTTTTAGAAATGGTGGATATCTCATGGCAATCTCCAAACCCAACTTGCATATCAAAGTAACTCCAGCTCCAGCTACTGTAGAGGGAAAACCACAGCACATTTTCTGGTTACTTACTTGTTTTATCATTCAAAATGCATTTGAAAGCAAACAAGATGCTGAACTTGGAGTTTCAAAGATTTGAATTAACTTTCTTAGCCATTCATGGTCTACTAACCTACAGATGTTCAGAACACAAATTTTAGAGACTATTAAGGAAAATGTGGGATAATACTGAAAGTATTAAATAAAAAAAATATAAGAGGTGCCAACAAGAGTAATGCAAAGGTCAAAATCTAGGGGTGCAAGTATGTGAGGACTAGAGGGGACAAATGCCAACTGAGGACACAGGAAGACCTTGGACCATTGTTATTTATATGCAAACTAGTAGGCTGGTAATACAAGGAAAGCAATGCAGGTAAGGCAGAAACACCTCTGAACTTCAATTTCGGCAGAATAGAAAAGACGTAGGAGGAATATGAAAGAAGCATTAAAAATATGAGAGTATATATGTTATTCCTCTAAACCTCCTCAACCTGACATTGAGATTATTATGTTACATTTAATACAGATCGTCTTAATTTAAGCAGTTGAGAGAAACTAAGAGACTAAGTCTTGTGAGCTTTGTTTACGTATGTACGGAAAGCCCACAAGGAGCTTGGTTTATTATACTAAAAGAAAATTCATTAAATTGCTTTTTTTTTTGTTTTGTTTTGTTTTGTTTTAAATAACTTATTTTATTATGTATATCATGTAGGATACTATTGTAAGACATGATATAGAAGTGTGACTTCAGGTGCTACTTAATTCCCTTGCTAGCAGGCACAGAGCTCCTGGTTTGAATAAACTTGTGACTGTTATAAATAAAAAGTTTTGACTAACTCCCTTTCTACCACTGAGACATGGAAGGTTCCCTCAGGCTCTTAATGTGTTTGGAATAGTTAATTAGTGAATGCTACTCAAAAATGAATCTCAAATCAGCGTTATTTCCTGTTTTCCCACCATAGGCTTTTTTAAATGGTGTCTGAAGTGATAGGGCTGCAGTTTCAGATCTCATTTGGTAATTGAACATTTTTATTTACTGGTAGGCTGTCGCTTTGAATGAGAACACAAACTGGCTAGGGAGTTACCTAGCCAACATAACGTGCGTAGTAGAAAACAATAAAAATAATTTAAAATAGGCCCAATGAGGAAAGGCTTCATTATGATACCAGAAGAGCTATTAGTCAGAGGGGACAGTTCTCATGAGACAAGGAGAAAGCTCAAGCATTTAAATTTTTTACTCAGCTTTGGATGTGGATGAAATCTTAAAAATCCTTTCACTTACAGCATGTTCAGCAGGGTTTTCTGAAAGCATGCATGTAAACAGTGTTCTCAAGTTTGCTATGTTAGGAGTGGGATTTCAAAGAATATTTTAAATTACATGTTCTCTTTAAATATACTTTTGTGTCACTGTGATACTATGTTATCTATTTGGTTTAGACTTGTGATGCTTTGCCCTTTGCAGCTACAAACTATGAGCATAGCTGGCTCTAAGCCAGGGTCTCAGCTGTGGAGGCAGTGAGTTATGTTTTGGTAAATTGAGTTTATGAGCATGACCACGAAGCTATGGCTTTCTAGAACTGCTTACTTATCCCTTAAAATATATCAAGAGAGATAAGTCAGTAAACAGATTACAAGGTAAGTAGGAGAGCTTCCTTTAGGAGAACTGATCTTTAACACACAAGAAGCTAAAGTTGCCTGATAACTATAACAAAATCAAGAAAAGAAACACTTTGAAATACTAGTGTGGTTCAACTACTGTGACAGAGAGAGTAATTTAACTTTCCATTGTGTGCTGCTTTTCTCCATAACTGAACTTGTAAATTATACTTAACTCAAAAACAAGATCTTGGATTGACAATTGTCTGAGATAACTTTCTTAGCATGCAGTGATAGTAAAAAAAAGTAGTAACAAAAGAAAACTCAGCTGAGCTTAGCATCATCAGTAAGACTACTGGGAAAAGGACAGAGAGACAGTTTGCCACAGATGACTGATGCTCTTACAACTTGAGCATGGTGGGTTGTTTTGGTCTCTAGCAGCTCAAGAAGGACAAAGTGGAGAAGACAAAGGGACAGTTAAAATTATGTCAGTGATGGAATATCTGGCTTATGAAAACAGAATAAAATGCCAGAGACTCTCCAGCTTGAGCTAAGGTATGAGTGAAGTTTGCGAAATTTTTAAGGCAGCAGGAAAGAGGAAAGAATAACACTGGTATAAGAGCTTGCTAAAACTAGGTGGTACTTCAAGAAAATTGTAGGAGTTTAATTTAAAATACGTAAAAGACCATGCTTCTGCTTGCTGGTAGTGAGCTTCTTTTGCAATAGGTGAGTGTGGTTACAGATAGTATAGACAACTGCAGAAAGGAAGTAGATAAATAGCTGGACAGCAGGTACGTGAAAACATACTGAAAAAAAGAGGCAAGGATATACACTCCAGCATCCTTAATGAAACAATTATGGATGATAGGGGAGTAGATATGGAAAATACAGTAGGAAGTAGCCAGGCTTGCATGCTTTCCTTAAACACCTTCTCTTACAGCCTCAGTCTTTATGGGATTCAACTTAGACAGCAGTCCAACAAAATCTTCCTCTCAAGGAAAGGGTGGGGGAAGGTTGTGGAGAAAAGAATGGGGAATCAGGTGAATACATGTGCCAAGAAATGAAAACAGGGAAGGAGTGTGAGATTCAAAGGAGCGAAAATATTAAAAAATAGGGAAGTGTGAGTGCAGGGTCCCCAGTAAGCAATATCATTGTTTCCAGAAAGCATCCAAGGAGCCAGCAGACATTACCTAACAGAGTTCTGCCCCGAGATGCAAGAAAACAAGGGAATGGAAACATGCCTGGACCACTGACATCCTCCCTGTGAGGCCTTCACTGCCTGGTGTTGAGAACAGACAATCTAGCCAGGGCCAGCAGACTGATGAGAAGGTCACAGGGAAGGCACCTAGGATAGAGAGTGAGTTAATAAAAAGGGAATGACAACATAACCTTTCAAGGCATATGTAAGAACTGGGGTTGGGTTCTCCAGGAGGTGAACAGCAGATGGAAATGGAACAAAAAAAGGAAGGTGCCAGAGAAGAGCAGAAATACTGGGAATGTGGAAAGAGAATAAGCACAAGAAAACTGGGGCACTTTTGAGAAAGATATTTATTAATTTTGTTTGCAACCACTAAGCTGTAGAGGGGAAAAGAAATGTGAAGCAGGGAAGAGTAGAGCAGTGTGGCTGGATGTACGGAACACTGCTCTGACTCCTCCATGCTGTGAAAGGGCTGTATTGTATCCAGGGCAGCAGAACCCAGCTTTCTAGAGAAAAAGCTGATGATGGTGCACCATAAAAAGCTGCAGTGTACAGTCTTTGGCTCCAGCTGCATTACTGCAGTCTGGATGCAGGAGATGATGGTGGTGGTCACAGTGGTGGCAAGGGTGTGTGAATGTTTGCAGGGGGACAAGCAAACATTTAACCAGGGACATAGTTCTGATGACACAGGCAGGTGTTGTCTATCATGGTGATTACCACCATGGTCACCACCCAAATGATGCTGACTGTGGTGATCTGATATAAAATAAGTATTATACCTGTCTACCTCAACCTCATCATAAAGTGATCTAGAATTGATGAACGAACAGGTGTTTTCATAAGTTCAAAGGCACTTTTCTGTAAGAAAGAGAAAAAGTCAAATTATTTTGAAGACTTTAGTTGATTTTTCTTAATTTAATCTTTTTTTAAAAAACAAGTTGTTGCAGGTGATAAAATAGCAATTCTTGGCAGAAATTCCAATCTGTACTTTACAGACGGGATTTTTTGTTTTGGGTTTCTGTCCTAATTGAAGTTCTGAAGCTACAACATTGCACTCATCCTAAGCAGAATACTCCCGAAATAATCAGTATTTACTTCTATTGAAGAACATACCAGCTTCTGTAATTCTTTTACAGATTTCTATGACACCTATCCAGTGTCATAGCTGGTTCTTTTCTCCTGCCTTGGATTTTTTATGAGATCATGACACAATGCTGCAAAGTCCCTTCTAATATTATTTCCTTCTTTGACAGCAGTGTGGAGTTATATGTTCATGTCTTGGCTTCTCACCTTTCTTTTCTGTTTAATTTTCCAGAAACTGGAAGATCAGTTTTTAAAAAAAAAAACAAAACTTGTTATGCAGTCGTGAGGTTGGGTAGGCTTTCAGATACTTCTGGATGCAGAGGAAGAAGAGGTTATTTTGTTCAGGAGTTTGTATTTTAAGTAAGGGTTTGTGGGATAAGCGTGTGGTTTAAAATTATACTGTGCACATATAATATTGTCCTAGCTTGATATTATAACTTAAAAAATATATAGATGTGTCTGAATTACAATGATTTCCTGTTTTTGAGGGACTGTTTTGATGACCTGGATAATTACATGGGAGCCTGAAATGCGTCCTGATTTCAATATAATTATCCGTTTACTCTTTCAGTGCTTTTCCTTTATGTACAACAGCTATGGGACTCAGCTGCTTCAGACTATCTGCTACTGAATTTAATTAAAATCCTCACTAATACAATATACCTCAAGATATTCAAAACTGTGCAGCACTCCAGAGTTTGCAAATTCCCCTTTATGAGCTCAGGGGCTGTCAGTCTCCATCCCCAAAGCTCCTTTAAAATATGTAGAAGTTCAGGGGAGCGGATAAGAAAAAAATATTAGTGGCCAAGAAGTGAAGGTTCCAGTGGTTACAGACAAAAAAGAATCTGGAAAGTTTTCACTGTGATTCATAACTAGTCCTCTCTTCACCATTTGTGTTGCCTTCTTTTAAGGCTGTAATTATAGTTAGTCAGTGCCTTGACTAACATCTGACACTCTTGAGAGGTAACATCAACTCTTTAGCTTCCCCAAAAGTTCTGAGAAAGGTGATTAATGAAATGATGGATATGAAATCTAACAGTCCTTAGACTTCTTTTACCATAGCCGGTTTTAGATGCAGGAATGGTGCAGCCTGTGGATTTCACTTCACTAAGTTTTGCTGATGGTAATTCTTTCCTTGGTATAGTTCAGAGTTCATTGACATTGGCCTTTTGCTGGCACAGGCAGCAATGCATTCCTGAATGTCTCTACTCTTCCATCAAGAAGCCTCAAGATATAAGAGTGGACAATTTCCTTCTGCAGGGAATTGCAAAATTCTGTGCATGTATGACTGCCAATATTATGGACATGGATGCTGGTGATAAAGACAGATGCAGATAGGACCTATAATTTAGCCAGTGGTAAACTAACAAGAATCAACTGGGTTTTCTGAGTAAAAACAGATTAAGAGAAAAAAAAACAAAAAAACCTCTGGAAATCATTGAATGAAATTAGATTTAAAGAGAAATCATGGAAATAAATTCACTTAGGTAGAGTAGTTGAGCAGATAAATGAAAATGAATAGCATGGAACACAATTTCTTAAACTACCCTGTAGGTTGCAAAACATTTACTTAGAACGTAAGGTGATTTAACTTAATCTGACATTACAGTTTCAGGGAGGAATAAGTATAGAATTGGGTTAAAGCGTATGAGAACACAGCTAGTCTATGTAGTTTTACAACAATTTAATTAATTTAGAGCAAGATATATGAGTGTATGTGTTGGCCAATGGTCTAAATGCATAAGTGGTCACAGTGTAACTCTACATGGTAAGGGAATAAGCTTGACTGATATCTATGAAAAACAGTTTTGTTCAAGTTCTCAGCAGCAGTGGTAAATGCAGCAGAAGTTAGCGTTTCTTTATAAATGATTACAGGCAGAAAGAAAGAAAGTGCGGTAATAAATGAATTGAAGCTGTAATGGATACTGACAGTTTAGAACAAAAGCTAGAAAGGTGGCTATGTGCAGTAACTAAGCTATGATTTCACGTTCTGTGGATTTTATGCCAGTGCCTGTGTGACTTTTGATACTTGAAAAATTTATACTTACTGTATCTTTTTTTTTTCTTCACTGAAGTTAATCTACCTATTTTCTTTATGGTGTTTGACTGACACTAGCTATTAAAACAAAAATTAAGCTGCTGGGTAAAAGAAGAGAGAACTACAAATTCTTCAGGAAGGATTTGGAAATGTTTCCAGTACTGATATTTCTAGTTTGAAATGTACGCATGCCTGGAGTGCCACAGGAATGGGGTGGAGATTGCCACAGTGAGCTATAGTGTTGATGGGATAGGACAAACTTTGTTTTGGGTTCCTTTGCTTTTTTAACTTTTCTGAAAAAATCCAAAAAGAGCAGTGAAGTATTTATGTGTTATCATTTATAAAAACATATACACCCATAAATATATCCATCAATACTTAATTAAAATTAAAGTGACTGTCAAAATAATATATCATATAATAGTCTGACAAAAAATAGTAAACATTCAATTATTTCAATTGTTCTTAAAATAGTTTAATGAAGTTGACATAAATTCATGAACATTTTTGAAAACTTGTTCATCTGAAGTTTTAAGGTGTTTTGTTATAATTGTTTATGGAGGACAGAGAAGAGCATGTCTGGGAAGAAGGGAAGAGAATACACATGAAAAAGCTTTCTGATTTCTAGTATTGACTGCCAATGAGACTGCTCATTCATAAGCATGGAAAAAGATAAAGTTGTGTTTTCCTCTGTTCTGTGGTAGTGTTGAACATGCATTTTCCAATGCCTGTCAAATATGTCAATTGATTTTTATGGTTGTGAATTGCCTACCAAAAGTTCATGACTTTCTTGAGCATATCGGTAATTTCTGAACAGACAGTTGTTAAAAAAAGAAACAACATAAGAAACAAAGAAAAAAATTTCAAATATTTTTTTGCAATATGGCTGTGGAATTGCATTACTGAATTTTCAAGCATTCTGTGAGGTAAAGTGATGTTTCTTTATCGTGATTTGAAAGACCTTTTTCAAATAGACTGCTGAAACTCAGAAAACCTATCTGATAATTCAGTATTGGAATATTTCACATCATAAGCTGAAAATTTGTATTTTCTTGATAAAACTGCTAATTAAATCCAAGCAAGTGAATAGTCATGAACAATATGGCTGAAAATAATTCATTCCAGTAGCAGGGAGAACAACTTACAGAAAACATATGTTTGTTATTTCTCTAG
The DNA here is from genome assembly GCA_039720435.1 of Amazona ochrocephala. NCBI lineage: Eukaryota > Metazoa > Chordata > Aves > Psittaciformes > Psittacidae > Amazona > Amazona ochrocephala. The sequence continues at coordinate 79,179,067 of CM077878.1, forward strand.
TTCAGAGTTAACATTTTATTTAATTAAAGTTTATTGCAAGTTAAATATGGTTTTCTACACAGCTTTTACATAGTGTAAATATTCTCTTGTACAAAGAGAAGTAGCTTGTGTTATGAATTATGTCTTTGGCTTTCTGTAGGCATCAAATCATTATCTATGAAATAGGCCTCTTCATTTGTACATGTCAGAAAACTGCACATGCAAAGTCAATCATGATGCCTATCACACTGCCCTGAATTATATCACTGTTAGATTACTTCAGAGCTGGATGAGTCATAGAGCAAGACAGTCACTGCAGGGTGGGAGATCTGCTGCCCATGACATTGACTGGATGACCTGTTTAGAGCTGTTCTTACTTCTGCTTTCTCTAATGGTTTGCACTGGCTAGTTCAGGTATTGCTCTCCTCTAGATTAAGTAGCAAACCTGCTGGATGAATTTCAGTTTGGTAAAACACTCGCTGTGGTTATCATTTTACATGTTGTATGACCTCATAAAGAGATAACTGTCCACAGGCATTGGGGTTATATTATTTTTCATTTGAATGACTTCTGAAAGTGTCTTAGAGTTTTGTATATCACAACCTAATAAGCTTTAATTTAATATTTGAAAATATTATTTGTAAAAAAAGTATCAGAGGATCTAATTATGAGATGACTCAAACTGAACCATGCTACAAATAAAAAACTGGCTGTAAGGAACTGCAGCCATTGAATCAGATGGAGATCAAATTTCAGCTACATGATATAAAATTAGTGCAGATTTTCAGACCTGTTACTGTAAGTAGAATCAAGCCTTCCCCTGGACCGTATTTGCCCTGTTAGATATCCTTTATGTTTACTTTTTAAAAGCAGGGAAAACTGCAGTGATACTCATGAAAGTAGAAAAATGTTCTGAGTGTCTGCCACTTAATCATCTACAACTGGAAAGTCCAATACGTAGAGCATGATATCCTTTTAAGTTATAAAACAGCTAACTAAAGTATTTTAATGGTGTTTTTTAAAGATTACTGGCCATGTTCCCAGATTTCACTACGGTAAGTGAGCTACTGATCTTTCATAGTCATCAAATACATGTCATAAAGTATTTCTGTCAGTGCTGTAGACTTTCATGTTCTTATTATGAAAGTGTGGATATCTGGTGCATTTAACTCAAAGCCTTGTTTGCATAACATGAATTTCCATGTCTTCTATTTACATCTATTTTGTCTCACCCTTCATAACTGCTTTATTTTATAATTTTTCTTCAGAAAGGCATTTTTAGGGCTTGAGGTGCTGTCTTTAGTTAAACCACAGCTTGCTTTAGATAAATAGGATTTACTTTTCCTTTCAAACTTAATTACTTTTCAGAATCCTGATCAATTTCCCGCCTTGACTGCTTGAGGGGAGTGACACTGTAGGAGACCCTTACGCATTTGCTTTGTAATAAGCCTTTATTCATACACTCCAGGCTATAAAATCAGCTCCTCTGTACCAGAGTGTGTGCCTGTGTGTGTGGCTGCAGCCGGAGGCCTGCAGATTGGAATGCTGATGACATGGAGCAGAAGCGCTGAGGAATGAATCTGTGTCTGAGGAAAGCAATAATCTGGCTGTGAGTATCCACAGCTCTTATTATATAAAATTAAGCTACCTTTGATGGCTTTCTTTTTTCTTTTTTTTTTTTTTTTTTAATGGAGATTTCCTGCCTAATACCTTACCTGAAAGAGTTTCATTCTACTGTTCTCATTTTCACCTGTTTTAAAAATGTTGTGTAGCAGGAAAATAATCACTTTTCCTGTAATAAAAAGACACACTAATTCCAGATCCTAAAAGTTAAACTAGGATGTTTTCTTGTCGGAACAATTGGTTTCATGTCTCAGCTTCTTTGTCTGGTTTAAAATTAAGTCAATTTTAAAACACAGATTTAGTTCCTGGGGAATAAATGTTTATGGAAAGCTACAGATAGTATCTATAGTTTTCCTATGACACTAATATTTCATATGGTCAAGGAACTAGTTATATTCATATTAATAGAAAAGTCCCTTTTTTCCTCCAGGAGAAACATGAAGACTTACACAAGGAGGGAGGGGGAAGGGAAGGAGAAGAGAGGGAGAACACTGACAAAAAACATTAAAGATATTGCAGTCCTACTGGGAACCGATTTAGTTTTCACATTACTATTTCTTAAAAGTCAGCTTCTTATCAATATTGTTTGGCATTCAGAGTGATTTTCATGTTTAATCTTCTTTAAAAGGACAATAACATATTCATTTAGTAGAAGGAACAGTCTTGCATTTTCATAGAATCATAGAATCATAGAATAGTTAGGGTTGGAAAGGACCTCAAGACCATCGAGTTCCAACCCCCCTGCCATGGGCAGGGACACCTTCCACTAAACTATGCCATTCAAGGCTATGTCCAACCCCACCTTGAACGCTGCCAGGGATGAAGCATTCACAACCTCCCTGGGCAACCCATTCCAGGGCCCCACCACCCTCACAGTAAAGAATTTCTTCCTCAGATCCAATCTAAACTTCCCCTGTTTAAGTTTAAACCCATTACCCCTTGTCCTCTCACCACTGTCCCTAATGAAGAGTCCCTCCCCAGCATCCCTATAGGCCCCCTTCAGGTATTGGAAGGCTGCTATGAGGTCTCCACGCAGCCTTCTCTTCTCCAGGCTGAACAGCCCCAATTTTCTCATCCTATCTTCATACGGGAGGTGCTCCAGTCCCCTCGTGGTCCTCCTCTGCACTTGTTCTAACAGTTCCATGTCCTTTTTATGTTGGGGACACCAGAACTGCACACAATACTCCAAGTGAGGTCTCACGAGAGCAGAGTAAAGGGGCAGGATCACCTCCCTCCACCTGCTGGTCATGCTCCTTTGGATGCAGCCCAGAATACGGTTGGCTTTCTGGGCTGCAAGCGCACACTGCCGGCTCATGTTCATTTTTTCATCAACCCACACCCCCAAGTCCTTCTCTGCAGGGCTGCTCTCAATCTCCTCCCCACCCAACCTGTAGCTGTGCCTGGCATTGCTCCAACCCAGGTGTAGGACTTTGCACTTAACATGGTTAAACTTCTTCAGGTTGGCATCAGCCCACCTCACAAGTGTGTCAAGGTCTCTCTGGATGGCATTCCTTCCCTCCAATGTATCAACCGAACCACACAGCTTGGTGTCGTCGGCAAACTTGATGAGGGCGCACTCAATCCCACTGAGCAAGACCGGCCCCAACACGGATCCCTGGGGGACACCACTCGTTACTGGTCTCCAGCTGGACACTGAGCCACTGAGCACTACTCTTTGCATACAGCCATCCAGCCAGCTCTTTATGCACCGAATGGTCCACCTATCAAGTTGATGTCTCTCCAACTTAGAGAGAAGGATGTCATGTGAGACAGTGTCAAAGGCTTTACACAAGTCCAGGTAGATGACATCAGCTGCTCTGCCCCTGTCCATCAGTTCCGTAGCCCCTTCATAGAAGGTCACCAGATTGGTCAGGCAGCATTTCCCCTTAGTGAAGCCATGCTGGCTGTCACCAACAACCTTGTTGGTTTTCATGTGCCTTAACATGCCTTCCAGGAGAATCCGCTCCAAGATTTTGCCAGGCACAGAGGTGAGACTGACTGGTCTGTAATTCCCTGGCTCATCCATTTTCCCCTTCTTAAAAATGGGGGTTATATTTCCCTTTTTCCAGTCATCGGGAACTTCACCTGACTGCCATGATTTTTCAAATATGATGGACAGTGGCTTAGCAACTTCATTTGCCAGCTCCTTCAGGACTCGTGGATGGATTTCATCCGGTCCCATGGACTTGTATACATTCAGGTTCCTAAGGTGGTCCCGAACAAGATCCTCCCCCACAGTGGGCCCAGGGTCCCCACCCTCACCGTCCCCGTGTCTGCCTTCCAAGACTTGGGTGGTGTGGTCAGAGCATTTGCCGGTAAAGACTGAGGCAAAGAAGTCATTAAGAACCTCAGCCTTCTCCAAATCCAGGGTAGCCAGTTCTCCCGATAGCTTCACCTAAGTATCAGCTAAAACAAATGGATTAAACAGGGAGGCCATTATTCAAAGGTCTCCTCTTAAACACAGGAAAAGTTCTGGTCCTTATCCAAACATAGTACTTTGTAGACATCTTGGTTTAAATGTTAGAATAATAGAATCATAGAATGGTTTGGAAGGGACCTTAAAGATCATCTAGTTCCAACCCCCTGCCATGGGAAGGAACACCTTCCAGGTTGCTCCAAACCCCATTCAGCCATGGCCTTGAACACTTCCAGGGATGGAGCAACCACAATTTTTCTGGGCAACCTGTGCCAGTGCCTCACCACCCTCATAGTGAAGAAGTTAAGGTAAAAGGAAAAGTTAGTATGTAGGTAAATGATCCTTCAGTGCCTCTTCCAACCATTTTTTGAAACAACTTTCTGTACTTTAGGCTGCTTGTCTTCACAGTAATAAAGTAGAATAATATATTGTCCTTACTTTTTTACAACCTCAGGCACAGAAAAATAATTTTGACTAAATTATAGCATTGTGCATTTAGAAAACTGCACTAAATTAAATTTCTATGGGGATTTCCAGTTCATGAACTGCAAAGTCTTAACTGATGTGACACAGATTGCCGAAAGGCTTGGTTTTGAATTTTCCTTCTAATCTTTCTTGAATCTCTTCTGTAATTAATTATTACAAACATATTCAAGGAAGGACTTCAGAATATCTAGAGATGGAAAGAGAAAATTTATTAATTACAATTTTTTATTCCTACTGAGCCTTTTACACTTACAAAATATTTTGAAGAACTTTATCAATGTCTTCTGTCACTTCCCTTCAACTAATGGAATGCTCTGTGACAGGAAGCTTTTCATGTTGACTTGATCTAAATTTAAATTACTGAGTGTCTCAAACCATGGGGTGTGCTGTCCCAGAAGATCTGACATTTCAGTCCAGGAATAGGGTGGCACATCTGTGAAACTAGATGAGTTGTTTTGTTCTCCAGAGAAGGATGAGGCTGCATAACAACTTTGCTAATTGTCCCTTGAAAAGCATGCCAACTTCAAGGGAGAGTTACACAGAAATAGATATTAAAGATCAAATTGACTTACTGATAACAACTACTTTTGTCCATTTATTTCCAGTGCCTGCTGATCTTCACCTAGTTTTAAGGATTAGATAGCTCTGTAGCAGTATCTTTTTGTAACTCTGTTATGGTATAAGCTCAGTCAGCTGCACAGCTTCTCTCTCTCTCCCCCCCTTTCCTTCCCGCTGTTCCCAGAGGGATGGGGAGGAGAATCGAAAGAATGTAACTCCCATGGGTTGAGATAATAACAGTCCAGTAACCAAGGTATAACACAAACCCACTACTGCTACCACCAACAATAATGATGAGGGAAATAACAAAGGAAGAGAACACAACTGCTCACCACCCTCTGATCGATACCCAGTCCAACCCGTGCAGTGATCTAACCCTTCCGGGTAACTGTCCACATTTTATATAGTGGGCATGGCGTGCTGTGGTAAGGAATATCTCTTTGATTAGTTTGGGTCAGGTGTCCTGTCTCTGCTTCCTTTCGGCTTCCCCTCCTCCCTGGCAGAGCATGAGACTCAGAAAGTCCTTGGTCAGACTAAACATTACTGAGCAGCAACTGTAAACATCGGTGTTATCAGCGCTGTTCCCAGGGTGAAAGTCAAAAACACAACACTGCACCAGCTACTAAGAAGGAGAAAAATGACTGCTACTGCTGAACCCAGGACCAACTCAATCACAGTATATCCTCCATATTTTCCAATGCCAGATCTACTTATGTTTATGACCAGTCTTACAGTTTTTTAACCCATTAATCCCTGTTTTCATTACAGTTGTGTATGTGTGATATGGTCTCTGATGTGAACACTGTTGCTTGAAAGCAAAGAAGGATCCTGGTACTTTTATAAAGAACAAATGGATCCTAGTCCAAAAGACACATATAAACTATTGTTCATTTGGATTATAACTTTTGTTTTTTAATACACATGCAAAACATCGCAAAGATACTCATGTTTTAGCTAAGAGAAAGTAGTTCTTCTTTAAGAAAAACTAAACTTTTCTGACTTAAATCAAATCAATATAAAACAGACTCAGGGATTTTTTCATGGAGATCCTTAAAACATTTTTCCTGGATCTAACTATATTGATGTTTGCATCAAATAAATTTATGTAACTTCCCAAATAGTGTGCAAGAGATTCAGAGCAGCCCTGCGGAGAAAGATTTGGGGGTGCTGGTCAATGAAAAAATGAACATGAGCCAGCAGTGTGCACTTGCAGCCCAGAAAGTCAACGGTATCTTGGGCTGCATCAAAAGGAGCATGACCAGCAAGCAGTACGAGGTGATCCTGCCCCTCTGCTCTGCTCTCATGAGACCTCACTTGGAGTATTGTGTGCAGTTCTGGTGTCCTCAACATAAAAAGGACATGGAACTGTTAGAACAAGTCCAGAGGAGGGCCACGAGGATGATCAGGGGACTGGAGCACCTCCCGTATGAAGATAGGCTGAGAAAGTTAGAGCTGTTCAACCTGGAGAAGAGAAGGCTGCGTGGAGACCTCATAGCAGCCTTCCAATACCTGAAGGGGGCCTATAGGGATGCTGGGGAGGGACTCTTCATTAGGGACTGTAGTGAGAGGACAAGGGGTAATGGGTTCAAACTTAAACAGGGGAAGTTTAGATTGGATCTGAGGAAGAAATTCTTTACTGTAAGGGTGGTGAGGCACTGGAATGGGTTGCCCAGGGAAGTTGTGAATGCTTCATCCCTGGCAGTGTTCAAGGCGGGATTGGATGGGGTCTTGGGTGGCATGATTTAGTGTGAGGTGTCCCTGCCCGTGGGAGGTGTCCCTGCCCATGGCAGGGGGGTTGGAATTAGATGGTCTTAAGGTCCTTTCCAACCCTAACTATTCTATGATTCTATGATTCTATTCACAGTGAAGAATTTCTTCCCAATATCTAATATACATCTCTCCTCTTTCTTCTTAAAGCTTGTCCTGTCACTTCATGCCCTTGTAAAAAGTCCCTCTCCAGCTTCTGGTAATCCCCATTTAGGTATGGGAAGGCTGCTATAAGGTCTCCCCAGAGCCTCCTCTTCTCACAGCTGAACAGCCCATCTCTCGCAACCTTCTCTTCACAGGAGAAGTGCACCAGCACCTTTGTGATCCTCCTCTGGACTTGCTTGAGCAGGTCCGCATCCCTCTTGTGCTGAAGACTCCAGAGCTGAACATGGTATGACATACAGAATGATATACACTGGGAATGATATACAAATAAATTCTTGTTATATGAGCATAGCACATAAATTTGTCTTGCACTGTTGTGCCTCTGTTTCTGTCTGTGTCTGTGTCCTCTTTTCATTTTTCCTGAAAATTCTTTTATTTTCTGTTAGGGTACATTAGGTAGGCTGGAAATCAGAGACAGGAAGTACTTGTTCCAGTTGTTATAGGACACCCACCAATGGCATTTCACTCCAGCTCCCAGCAAGAAAAAAAAAAAAAAAAAAAAAAAAAAAAAAAGGAAAAAGAAGGAAAGAAAAAGAAAACAGAATGAAATAGTCAAAAAAATAAAGAAAAAAGAGAAAAGTATCTTTCTGATATTTCAGAGAGAAAAAACTCTCAGAGCTCTTGTTTCCACTTTTCAGCCATTTAAATTACTGTCTTGAAACAATGGATCTTGTTAATTTTGAAAAGAAGTTAATGAAACTTGTATAAATAAAATTCCCTGACTCTGTAGTGGTGCCTCAAGATACCTATGGCAGAAAGTGTTAGAACATGAGAATTGCAAGCAAATGTCTAAATCCGTAATTCTATGATATCTTGTAATTTTGTCAATATACAGAGATGTTAGGAAAGACAAAACTAAACTCCCTACTATGTCCATTAATAATTTCTTCTTTATTCTTGTTTACAAAGAAGACATTTTTATTTGACACTGGTGATTTCAGTTTCCATTCTGTGACTTAGTGGGACAAAGCAGAAAGGCAAGAGGAAAGAAATAATTTTATTGCTTCAGTCTCACCAGTGCGGTGTGGGAATTCATTGAATTCCCATTTCCTTTTTTCTGTTTAACATTACTGTTCACATTATAATACCATAAAAATCTTTTTATAATTTTGACTCAAGTAGGGGATCACCTTTCTCTGAAGCTTAAGTGAGATCCTCAGTGAGAGCTTTGTCTCTGGGCTCTGTCAATAGATCCTGTACTCTGTGCAACAAACTTGTTTAGTGAGGATGACAGAAAAAAAATGTGGAGAACATTATTTTTGCAAAGATGTTGGACAAATTGGAAAATGAACAATCATGCAACAGGATACTCTATGTACTTTGGCATTTGAGTCTTGATATTTTTGGCAAATGAGTTTTTATTAAATGGTATAATATAATGGAGGAAACATTGTGAAATAGTCTAGTCTTTGTTGAGTGTTTCCAATGCTTTTGCTTTTATAATACAGTAAGACTGTAAATAACTAATTTTTTCTTTTATGATTATTAGTACACATATGAATTCTCAAATATAATACTAGCAAAGTCCATAGATTTCTTCTTGTCAGCATTTCTGTCACTCAGCCTATTTGAAAAATGGCCATTTAACTTCTCCATTTACAAATAAGACAAGCCTGCACCCCTCTAATAACGAAGGAGAATATAATTTTGAAATTCAATTTACAAACCTCTATTGCCAATTTTCAGTTTGCACATTTTTCCAGTGAAATCTCTCATAATACATCTCTTATTTTTCTGTGTTTCTCTTTCCCAGTGTTCAAAGTGATATCTAGAATTTAATGTTCTTTTTTAAGCTGAAAAGCTCATGCTTACTTTTGAAGATGGTGTGAGAAAAAAAACGAACCACAAAACACAATGTATATGATAGCTGAAATTCATCCAGGTGAACTCCAACACTTAAAAGTTCTTAAATGTTTAAATCTCAGCTAATCCACAGAGTTAATGAAAAGTAACATGAATCTTTTCAGCTGAATCATTTGTTCAATTTTTTTATACCTATTTTAGGGTGAGATTAATAATTTTCCTGAATTTCACACATTTCTGCACACTGAATATAAAGACTGTGTCAGATAGCTAATACTAAGACATCTAACTTTTGTAGAACTGAAAATTAGACATGGGAACTGCATCTATAATTTGTTAGAGTGGGAATTGTTTGGAACTTAAGAGCCAAAGTGTCCCAATAGGTCACTGTGGAAAAGAATGGCAAAATCTATCCTTCCAGTAAATTGACCAGACTACTAAAGAATGTTAAATTTAGTCTTCACAGAAATTACAAAAAGGAAACATGAAGGAATAAGACATCAACTTCCCTGAACTCCTTTAACTGAAGTCCTTTAAATGGACCTCAGTTGTTTGTAGCTTGCAATCATTGTGTTTTACACCAATAGAAATTGTCCTCCCGTAGTCATTTGCTACATAAAACAGGAAAAGAAATCTGGCAGTGTACAAGAGAAGTCATCTCTAACAAAATGGAGGCATGTTGTACTTTTCTATTCAGGACTTGAATCCAGTTTGGTCAGGTTTGTGTGTGTGTGTGTGTGTGTGTATATACACATATACATGCTGTACGTAGATATACCTATATGTAAACCATGGTGACTCTGGAATTATGGACAATACTCCAAGATTAATGTGCTACTTTACATTGGGTTAAATTACTGATGGCATAACTTGGCCATTATACTGAATAGAAAATTTGCCATTTATACACAGAGGGTTAGTCTTGCTGAAAGAATAACTGAATGTTGAAAATAAGCAAACATATCTGTATGAGGTTGAGGAGCCAAGTTAGTAATTCTGTGTTATGCTGCAGACTGCTCCACATGGAAAGGCATATCAGTACCCACAGATATCTCTTACACAGTGTTAAGTGGGCTTTGGCATTCTATGTAGTGAGTTTAAAGTGTTTCAAAAGAAAAGTTTTCATCAACTTGTTGAACGCAAATTTAGTCTAAGCCCAAAGTAAAATTGTGAGTGTCAGTTATGACAAATTAGAAGTTGCCTTTTTTTTTTTTTTTTTCCTTGCCTTATTTTACCATTCAAATGCTTTTTATAAATAGTCATCTGCTTGGGAAAAAAAAAATATCCATTTTTCATCTCCATGAGAAATACAGAGATTTGCACATACTCCGGCTGCCAAAAGAGAACAGCCTAGATCGACCTTTGGAAAAAGCAGCATGAAATTTGTTATAAATTTAAACTCTTCAGTGTGAGAAAGAAAAGGCTTATGGAAAATTTCTAAGAGAGGAAAACCCAGGTCTCTGACAATGGACAGGAAGGACAAGGTGCAGTCCCTTCTGGAGGCCAGAGCTGCAGTGTGGCAGGGCACAAGAAAACACTATGTGGGAAATACCCTACCTTAACAAAGTTAAATGCTAAATGTCTTCTCTTTCTGTGCCCGTCTGTGTGAGCAACTAGTTATAGTACAGAGCAAAACAATATAATTCACACCAGTCTTGACTGCTGATTTTTCTTTTTTTTTGACCTCTATGGTGTGCCCCAAGCCCTTGCATGCTGTGTGGCATGCAGTTGTCAGTTTCAGAAAGAAGGACATTTAACAGACATAGGGGTTGATAATAATAAAATATTTTGTGGAGAATATACAGCTGTTTCTGGTTTAATATCTCCCAGCTGGAAGTGTCAGTATCACTTAGAAAAAGTGGGAGAGAGAAAGGTTATCTCTGGGAAGCGTAGCAACACTGTTTCTAACAAACTGTAAATTTTGACACATTATAAAACTGATAAACATTCTTTACTTATTGTCCTGAACAGACTACTTATTCTATTACAGTCTATTTCAGAAATCCATTTTCTATCACCAGTCTATTTCAGCAATCTAAATACTTGATTTCATCTTTTATAACTAAACTTATCAGACCGACTCAAAAAAATCAAAGAGATGCCTAAGGTAGTCATCTGAAATATATGTTTTGTATAATCTAATTCTAACTCTGTGATATTTTCCACTCTTATGTTCTTCTCTTGAAGGGACTTATGGTGCTTCAGATCTGGAATCTTCCCCTCAGTAACTGATATATTATAAAGGATATCTGTCATTCTCTTGATCCTAACCGCTGGTAGTGGCTGCTAGCCAAACAGACATCAAAACCAGTAATTTATCATTACCTCGTTATGCTCTCTGAATGCTGAAGAAGTCCTGCTCAAAGGCATGTGTTTGGAAGATGTGAACCAAATCATAAAAGGAGCATTTTACATCACAGAATATTTTACAACTGCCACATTTCAGATAATTCTGTTGTCCAAGGTTAAGTATGGCTGAGTCAGTAAAGGACTTATATTCCTGAAAGCTGCAGAGCCCTAACCTCAGGCAAGGGCTGTAAAACATTCCGTAAGATTTTTTAGCTACATAGGAAGAGTCAGGTGCCTTAGGGTGAAATGTAGGGAGCTGCAGTACTCTTTTCAGACCCAGCCTAGAGCTCAGCAATGAAGTACCTCTGGCTGAAATCCCACCCTAAGCTGCAACCTTGGTACTTCATTCAGGAATTAGGGATAATGTTGTCGTAAGGTAATTGTTCAGACATGACAGCAATCTCCCAGCATGCAGAAGAACTATTCATGCTCTCCTATTCTTCTACTGGAAAGCACAAACCAATCTCCCCCCATGTTACAGGAAAGCATTACATCCTAGCTACTACAGCTCTAAGTCCTGTACACATGGTTGTTTCTTGTTTGATTACTGCAGAAGTTAAACGTTTTCCTTTACCTGTTAAACCCATTATTTTAAAGTTAAAGGATAACCAGAGGTTTGGTTAGGCTGACTGACCCTACCTCCCACTGGATGATGCCTCCTGAGAGATCAGGCATCAGAACTTACGTGTCCTGACTTCAAAACAGGAGACAGCTGTATCTCTGCATAGCATTGTCCTGTCAAGTTCAAGGCCATTCTGGAAATGGATATGTACCTCAGCTGTGACAAACACATACAAGAGAAACTGGGCAGCTCTGAGCAAAGATTTTTCTGGGAGAAGAGGTCTTATCACACTAACACCTCCACAGACTTGGGCTTTAAGACTCCCCATTAGCTGCTTAAATATCTTTATTAGCCAACTTCTTTGATTTGAAGGTTACTATTGATTAAAAACTATTTTAAACAAGCGTTGTTGCCTTTCCTCATCATCTGCCACATTTTGCTTGGCCCTTTACAGTATCATATACTTTTTTATACTTTTTTCTTTTATTTCTATGCCTTTTCTTTTTTTCCACCTTTGAATAGTTTTTTACCAGAAGTTTGTTTTTTATGGCACATGAAATCAGCAGTAAGCTGCATTCTAATCAAACTGGTCTCACTGAGAAATTAGAGCTGTCTTTACAGTTAGCAGTGTTGTTGGTAAAATGAACGCACTCTGCCCTCCTTAATGTAATCACAGAGGTATTGCTATAAAAATCCTCAGACTGATACAGCTGACTCGTGTTCATTGCGATGACATCAGCTATATTGGTGTCAAACTGCATCTACGCAAATGCGTAACTCTCTCAGTGAAAACTCAGAGGAGATACTGATACAGTTAAGCTGCTAATTGCTACAAATAGACAACATTGAGTTTGTATTCAGCCCTCAGTGTGGAGCAGGGCTTGTATAGTACTGGAGAACCATGAGACTCAATATCTCTGTGTTTGTTTGAATTTATCTCCCTCTGATAACTACCAGTTTTGAAAATTAACAAAGAAAATGCTTTGGATTTGTACGTTTAACTCTGAAAGCCTGTACGTTTCATATCTGCCCAAGGATTATCACATTAATGATAAAATGAACTAGGATTTCACTGCCAAGGCTAAATGATATTGGTAATGAATATTTTACTGGAAACAAACATGTATAGCACCATTGACCTGAATATTCAATATAGGGAGTATAGATTTTCTTTGTCAAAGATAAAATATTAGTCTTAATTCTAATGAGACATGCTGAAATAGAGTTAATAATATTTAACTATTTGAGCTTTGACTAGTGGATAAAAAACTCCTTCTCTCCTTGCACTGCCAGTCAAGCACTCTGTTCCCATAAGGCTTTCATGGATTGATAGGCTTCAACTTCAGGTTGTGTACTGTGCCTTTTTGTCTGACCTCACAGCTGGCACAGTTGCTGATAACTTGTGTTTGACTACAGTATACCTGTTGAGAACAGGTTAATTTTGTCTTTGGGTGATCCCACAGTAGACAGCTCTTGTTGACCTTGGACAATCAATGCTATTTTTTTTTTCTTTTTTTCCAACCTGCATAATTTTAGTGATTCTTTAGTGGTTCAGTAGCTGTTTATATTGGAGGTGGCAGTAAGCTGCAGCACAAGGATGGTGAAAAAATTTTAATAGATGAAATATAAGAGTAATAGAGGAGATGAAGAAAGGTTTCTTCTGTAGCAAAACAAATAAAGAAAGCCACCATAGGAGAACATTAATGTATCCAGGCCTTCTCCTGAAGAAGAAAATGGGAAAATCAAGCTTTTTGCTTGGTTAGGTGCTCCTTAAGTTAATTGCTGCCACTGTTAAACTGTGCCTTATTTCTAAGTTTAACTGATCCAAATGATAGCATTTCTGTTGTCTTTATAGTACAAGGATACTACAGGTTAATAAAAATTAATAATTTTTAAATATTATTTTGATTATCTCAGGCTTAGTTGGAGGATGTACTGCATCAAAGTTTAGAAAAGGAAGCAAACTTATTGTTCTACTGCTATTCTTCAAATAGGATCTATTCTAAGTTGTCTCTGAGTTAATATTACTCCATTTCCGAGCACTTTCTAAATGTAATGTCAGAAAGTGACCTATATTTCTATTTTAGCCCAGATTTTATACTTTCCTTTCTTATTACGTTTATAGTGTTGTTTATGATGTGCATTTCATTGATAAAAGTTTAATAATGTTGATTTAAAAGCCTTCAGCTTTATATAAGTAATTTTTATGATGTGATAAAAGCAAAATACAAACACGAAAGAGGCAGTGGAATATATCACGATACTTCGAAAGTGCTGCCACTAATGAATAAACATCTTAAATAACTGAAAACAAAAAGTACACAGATGAGCATAAACATGCAATAGTAATTTAATTTTAGATACTATTGAAAAGTCAGTGAGAAAATCAGTAATTCTGTATTAGATGTACATTTGGATGGTGTACCCTGGCAGCAGTAAAGGTACTGTGCTAGAAAGGTTGGGATTTTTCCTATTAAACAAGTTCCAATCTGGATTTCTTTGCTTGTTTCTGTGGTTTCTTATTGAAACATCTCATTTGACTTTGATTTTGCTTCACATTATATCGACTTTGCTTAGTCTCATATAAATCATTGTTTGTGTTCAGTATTGAGTAAAGACTTGTCTGTACCGATGAATGCTAGACTGACCATTATTAAACAATGCATTCTGCAGTTCTTAGATGATTGGGTTTGTTTCAGAATGTCAATTCTTCCTTACAGTCTAATGTTAAATCTTTGGGTTTTAATTATATTTCTTATTAAATAGGCATTTTGAAGTGTATATGTTAATTTTAATTTGGAAGGAGCTTTGTTTTCTATTGAGCAGTAAATAAATTATCGAATGAAAAAGGACAGAAAAATAGCAGCACTTCTCATAGAGTTTTGAGATTACACCGCTCTGTGGCAAGACTTTCATGGGAACAAATTAGTACATTGCCAGACTGTTAAAGATAATTTTGTAATTTGAATACACCCAGTTAAATTCAATTTATGGAGGCCAGTAAATTTGGACACTTCCTTAAATCCTTTAGCACTTTGATATTGCAGTTATAGTGACCTTGTTACATAGGACTGTCTCATTTTAGACGAGTTTCAGAATGTAATAAATGGCCTAAAAATATGCAATAAATCCACTAATGAAGTGGAAATTCAAACCAGCATTCACAGGAACAGAAGAACTTCCCTGATTCTCATCTGACATAATCTCCAAATTTCATGTTCGTTTTCCAAAGTATAAACACAAGGTTTTACTTAAAAATATAATTTCTTGTATATTGACAACATGATTCTTATCCTAATTTAATTTCCAGAAACATCTGAGTCTTCTTAACAGGGACTATTTTAAAAGGCCACCAAAAGGAGGGATCCAACTATTCCTAAAAGGATTACCAGAAAAACTGCATAATTGCAACAAAGTGAACAAGAACATTTACATCTTTTCTCCTTTCTGCCTTATTCCTTTATATTAGCACCAGAGCTACAAATTTCTGCATCAGTCAAGTGTATTTTTAGAGAAAAAAACCTTATTCCCTCCGCTCAGTTTCCTCACCACACGCTGCAGATGATACTCTTTCTAAGCATCATCCTCCAAAATTATGTTAAATGACTCTAGCACAGGATCTGTCATTCATCAAAACATGAAGAGACTGCTGCAATTAACTCCTAATCGTGCCTGTTCTTGTAGAGCTGGGCAATGCTTTTAAGATCTGCCTGTTTCTTCATTCCCTCTCCACGTCAGCCCTGGTCTCAGTCTCACTTTTCTCCAAAAGTCTTTCACGGCAAAAAAAATAAGAGGAAGCTGGGAAAGACAACTAATTCAAATTCTTTGCTATGGGTCACCCAAGAAAGGGTTTCCAAAAGAGGTGACAAAAGGTAGATATCACATTTTTCTTCTTTTTCCCTTCAAAAACTCAGTGAGATTTGGACCTCTTAATCGCTTAGCCTATTGTTTGGAAAAAATATTCCATCTCTAGTAGTTTTTAAAGCACTTCATTTGTACAAAAAAGAAGTAGTAAATAGAAGTGGAAAAGGTTTGCTTGACGAGTACCTCATTCTAATGCTAGAAAGGCTGCATACTAAACATATTGTAAATTGATTAGCTATCAGAATGATCCATATAAACATCCTCTGCTAGTCTGAAAATTAAATATGCTTGACCATTGATCTGCCAACAGTAGCCTAGATCTTAAACATTCTGTTAGGAATTCCATGATTTAAATTGTATGATTTGTTTTGTGTATTCTTATTTACTTACACACTCTAGCAATTTATCACATGAAAGCCATATGGCAGCCATAAACTTTCACAGATTATGTTCAAGAATTTTTAACTTCAAACCAAAGTAAGATGCTGTTACATGTGGATATATTCTTCAAGTTGTTAGGCGGCTTTCAAGGAAATACTGCATGATGTATTTTCTATATAATGTACATTTTCTCCTTTAGTTATATTGACAAACCAAACAGACATCTTTTCATGCTGCTACTGAAGAATCTTTTTTCACTACTCTCTAAAGTTCTTGTCATACATTAGATAAGGCATATCAACTCAGACCTCCTCAAACAATGTATTTCCTTTTTAAGTATCTACTTTGAGTATGTGAGTTCTCTTGAGAAATAGCACACTAACAGTTGCTGATAAAATTATACCTACAGAAGACTAAAAATACCCTTTTCCTTGTCCTTTTGTATTTTGATTAAAGTAGATAATGTTGATTTTATGCTAGTATATTTTATGTCGTCATCTTTGTAAAACAACTATATAGACACTGTAGATTCTTCCCACACTTTTTAACAATCACAGTTTATCTTCTAGGTACAAAGCATCCTTTTTTCACATGAAGCTGTTCTTACAAGGTCTGCCAAAAAATTCTTACTGCAGATAAATCTTTTATATTTTTCCAGTGCCTGAGTATCATCCTTTTAGCATCATTAAGCTTGTATATATCCATTTTGATGATGCTTTAGGGATACTTTTAATTCCCAAAATGTCAGACGAAATGCAAACAGAAGGTTCTGAGCATATTTTGCTTCCAATTATTTGACATTATGGACTAAAATAATTTACTTTTCATCCTGAGAAGGTGCTTATGGCCTCTGCTAGAAGTTAAGCATGCAGTGAAATAGCTTTTTGATGTTTTTTCCAGAACATGCACTTTCTTTTCCATTTTGAGAAGCAAATTTCAGAGCAACTCACAAATGATGACAACCACCTGGGAAAAGAAACGATACCAGTTGCACAATAATGTGAAATTTAGGCTAGATTATCTCCATGAATGATATTTGGGTTTGTATGGACAGTTTAAGTAAAAGTTCAGAAATTTAGTGGAACATGTATTTATTATTTTTACTTTCTTTTTCCTGCAGTTTTTTAATTAAGGAAAGAAGGGCTTTCAATGCTCAAGGAGGAAAACTGCAAGGTACAATTCCTTTATACAGAGAGGACATTAGGAATAATTTACCACCTCCTGTGGAAAAGTCCATAGTATTCTTAACAAACACACAGACTGTATTTCATAAAGGATTATAAACTCAGTACAATATGCCACATACAAAACAGTATTTGAAGGGTATACCTGATATCTGCTGATGCTCCACCTATATTACTTCCCTGCACAATCACAGTTCACATTTTGATACTTCTCTAATCCGAAAAAAACTTTGCATAAGAGTCATCTGATTAAAGGAAAATTTTAATTTGGACTAGTCATCCTTGTCTTCCATGGAGAAATAGCCAATATATTTAAGGAATCACTACATAACATATCTCACCAATGTTTACATCTAAGCCACATCATTCAATCAATTACACACACCTTTAGTGTCTATCTCTTCACCAAAGATAAAGGGAAATTAAATGAGTAAATAGATGACTTAGGTTAGCTGACTCAACTGTTTTCACTAGTGCTGCAACTTGCAGTAACTTCATCTGTCCTCCAGCTTCCAAGAACGCAAGCAACTCTTCGGGAAAGCTGTGGGAAACCACAAAGATGGGGAATACTTCCCAATTAAGAAGCTGCGAAGAGCAATGATGGAATTGGTCAACAGGAATGGCATAAGTCATGTTGTTAAAATCTTCTACTTGACAAAATGCTAAGCTTGTGCCAAAAAAGTTCAGACTTACTTGGAAATGGATCCCTTATTTAACTGTAACTGCTATGTACCTCAGCAGGAATGAGTAACAGTGGGCTGTCAAGCATTTAACAGCAATAAACTCTTGTAGCTTAGTAAAACCAACAAACCTCAAATTTTCGTATCTTATTCTGTAAGGTAATTTCTGGATATGTGAAATTACATTAAAGATTGAACAAATGTGTCTGTCTTCCTTACAAACGCTGCAAGGATTACTGACTGGAAGTTAGCATGGATAAACTGCTCACAGTCTGGCTTACTGAAACATACTGCTGAAATGCAAGCCTGAATTCTTCACTGAAACAACAATGGCGTTTTCTTTACACCCAACTTACAATAAATTTCAATATCCAACTGAATCTAATGCTCTACAGTCTTTGGAGGAAAATTTTATAACAAAAGCATGCGAATGAACATTGTGAGTACATATGTCATGGGAGCCTCCTGTATGCAATAAGAGAGTTTGTTCGAAAGACATGAATGTCTGAATGTCTGTGTTTAATGATTAGTGATAAATTAATAGGGATGTCAATATTACTTAATTTCATAAGCTAGTGTCTCTACATTTTCTTGCTGGCATATGGCAAATAGAAACTACAAGTTTCTAGACAAAAAAGAGTAGGGAGATGCATATTTTCTCATGAAAACAAGTGGGAATATTTTGTGTAAGTGAAGAATAGAAAGTCTGTCTGTAGGACTGCAGTGTGTTGACAAACAATTCAAAAATAAAGCACATCTTTTTTCTGGCCTAATTACAAGATGTACTCATCAGATGCGCAGAAAGTCCGAAATTTGTAGAGAACAGTAAAAAGGCTACGTCATAGGACATACAAATGTGGGATTTGAACAAAGATAGAGTGGCGTCTCCACAGAAAGCACTCTGCTGAAACTTGAGCAATCTGTCAGCCAGCAATGTGGGGGCTCTTGGCCTCATAGTTTCAACATTAGGGGAATTAAAAAAAGAGGCTGACAGATGGGATATTTTACATCTGTAGGTGATGTATCATTATGTCTAAGTTAATTAAAAGTTCCTCTGTTGGAAGAAAGATGTGCTTTGAAAGATTCTGGCATTTAATATGATGATGTGTTTTTTCACTGACAAAAGAAACTTAGCTTTGCATGATGTACTGTGCTCAAACATTTATTTCAGGGCAAAATAAAAGGGTAAATTAAATTTGTTTTTTAAATAATTCATTCAAGCAAACGAAGATACTAAATTATGTAAGAACATGTGTGTCTTTTTCTCTTGGCAATAAATGAATGGAATTTGTAAATGGAAAAAAGTGCTTAGCTTTGACAATGGAGGGTCCAATTCACAAAATCCTTTTATATGATTTGTGCAAGTGTTCTTAGTCTGCTCAGGAAGTGTGCTGAAAGTGATTGTGGTCACAGTCTTGTTCCTACTTATGTACTGATTTCTAGGGCTCTGTTCAAATGGGTAGACACGGCTTTGTTGTTTATTCCATCTAGTGCCTGGCAAAATTTGATAGAGTACCTTACTTGCTTCAGAAAAGTTCAGGCCTCTGCTCACTTCAGTGTCCTATCTGCTCTCATTACTAAATGTCATAGTCACACTAAAGCCTCTGGAAAGCAATCTTTAGGCAACTGAATTAAGTTCTGTGTCTCTACGGTTCTTCCAGGGACTGAGATCCAGTCCTGTGTAATGGACCTTTCTTCAGCTTCCACTGCCCGTAGACACTCAGATCCAGAAGCAGGTGGTGCTCAAGACGCATATAGATTATTCTCTTTCTATACAGGAAAACAGTTATGATCTGTCTTAACTGGTATTTCTGGTTCAGAACTGTGCCTCATTACAAAACTCACAAACTTCACAAATTTCAGCTAAATTTGGTTTTACAAATGCATGTTTACATTGCACTTCACAGGAGCCAGTCTGGCCTCAGAATTAGGCCTCGATAAATTCAGTCATCAAAATGACTCTGCCATTTCTGAATCGTCATGGCTAGAGAGAGCTGCAATCCTTGTATATACAAGTTCGGGTTTACGTAATTTGTTAATGGACAAACTTGCTTCTAAATACATGTAATGAACGATCAATTGTCATCTAATGATAGATGGCTGATAGCCTTAGAATTATATTCTGACCGGCATGGGGCTAGATGATTTTTTTTTCATAAGTGTAAATTTTGCCTTGTCTTGGATGTAAGTATGTTGCACTCCTTTACACCAGTTCTACAAGAATGCAATCTGAGCATTTATTCTGGCTTAGTAGCAACTTGATGCTTGCTTGAATCATCACAAATACCACCAGGAAGTAGCAAATCAAGTCGTTCATTCTGGTGGATTTTTAAAATTGGGGTTTTTATAGTTTAGTTATTTATATATTTAATTATTTTTTTCTAATAATGAACCTGGACTTCAGTCATACGAATGGCTACTTCTATACTAATCAACTAAGAAGTGTCAAGGAATGTTCCTGGGAGCTGGAATTTGGATATTTAGACTATCACGCTGTTAGGAAGGTCTTTAACATTTTTTTGGCCTATAACAAATGGAACACTGAAATAATTATCAGGCATTGTTTGAGATTTAGCAGAGAATATTTAACGGAAAAGTTCTATTCTTTCTTTGAGCCCATGAAAGTTTAATAGGAGGGTCATAGGTGCTTGGCAAATACTGACCTCAATGACAGCAAATGTTATAAAGCAATTTGCTTGTACATTTTTGTCCAAACAAAAAAAAAAAAGTACAAGACTGTGCTTTTTTAGCTTTTCTTTTTTTTTGTAAAAATAGCTAAAAGTCAATGTAATTACTATTTTGCTACTGATCATTAATTATTTTTTGACCATTTTAAAGTCATTGTCTTTTAAAATTTATCTTACAGCACGATGAAAATAGTGGCAGTCATGAGGCCTGTTTTTTTTTTTTTTTTCATGTTTCTGTGCTTGCGTACCTTTTCCATGTGATTTTAAAGGTGGTTGACCAAAACAAACCCTAAGTGCCAAGATAGGGACCCACAGCATGATAATACTTCCAGTATTGCTTTCTTTGCTATTTTTAAAAATATTTACTTTAAATAGCTGCTGTCACTTTCAAATTTGTGGTTTCATGTCAGCACATTTATTATACATTACACTTTTCCCCCAGGCTACCTTCTCCTCCTGCTAAAATCTTTGGGCCAGACTTTTTCCAAAGGGCCTTCCAGAAGTCCAATCAAATTGCATTTAACAATTCTATATCCATTATCATTTCAATTCTTTTGAATAAAATGAGGCTTAAGCAGTACAATTTCCTTTTACAGAAGCTCTGCTGATTTCTATTGTACCGCATCCATTCGTGTATTTTATAAGACTCTTTAAAAGCATTTTCAGCTAATTTACCTAATACTAATGTTATGTTCACTGGTCTATAATTTTCAGGCCCACCCCTAACCCATCAGTTAACGTTTGCTGCAATACTGGTTACCTTTCAGTCTATTAGCACAATAGTGGAGATTAATGAAAAATTCTGTAATTTTTGTTTGCGATTCAGTCACTTTGATAGGGATTTTCAAAGGTCACTAATGCAGTTAGGTGTCCAATCCCATTAACATCTAATGAAAAATGTGCATTGCACTCCTAGAGCTTTTTTGGAAAACTCCTAATTTTCAGTCATAAGTGCTCCTTGGTGAATGATGTTTCGTCCTAGTTACACAATGATATGAACTCACAGTTTAGCATAGCACCTCCTTTTTGATACAGCACCACTTTGGCTGCATCAGCAGTAAAGCATAATGCATAAATCACAAAATCCTTTTTGCATAAAGAATAAAGTTATAATAATAGAGTGGTCAGTTTAAACCTAACCTGAACCAGCTGTGGACTTAGACCACTTAGACCATTTCATGCTAGTTACTTAGTTCAATTCAGCTCACCTGCAAATGTAATTAATTTGGTTACTCTTTTGCATATTACTTTTCTATACCTGTCAGGGACTTCCTTCCATCCTTTGCAGTCTGTTATCCCTTGTTCAGCTGTTACTGTATGATTCTAATATTACCTGCATGGAACACAGCAGTTCTAACCTGTTGTCTTCCACTGATTGCTTTTAATTTAATGGTTGCTTAATTTGACTTAAGTTGTGAAGTTTTGGACTAGACCTAGAAACCTCAAGTTCCCATTCCACTGTAGTTTTTTTAAAACTTATTGATAGTTGCCTGAGTTCACCTATGTACAGAACCTTTTCTGAAGAAGCCTAGCAACACTTGAACAACATTACAAGGGATCTTTAAATCTGTATTGAATATGAAAGTACAGTCATAGGTGGTAAAATTGGGGCAGCTTTTCTACTACGTTTTACAGTCCATGAAAAAAAAAAAAACAAACAGAAAAAAACAAACAAACAAACAAAAAATAAAACCAATAAACAAAAAACCCCAACAAAACAAGCAAACACACACCTACAAATAGGGTAAAATAATACAGTAAAATAATAGAGTAAAAAGGAAAGATCCAAATTTCACCCAAAGAGCACTTTACTTCTACAGAGGACTTCAAAATAATTTGGAGAAAATCTGTTACACAGACAAATGTATGTGAGCTATAAGACATAGAAAATGCTGATTGAGACTTTTTGGTGGAGTGGATATTGAAGTTAATGTTGAGATTCCTAAGACCACATGAGAAAATACTGCTTAGGTTTGCTTCTTACAATCAACACAAAGCCAGGAGATAAAACTTGACTTGAAATAACAGTTTTACTTTGTGACCATTAATAAATCACACAGAATCGTAACTTCCAGATCTCTTACTGAATAGTCAGAAATAGGATTGGAAATTTTATTTTTTTATTTTTCCATCAATCCTTAAAACTATTATTTTCAACACAGAGATTCTAAAATGTCCTATTTAGACGCTAGGAAGAACTGACTTCAGTGTTGTCACTTGTATGATGTACAATAAGTAATATTCAAAACACAAGCTGGTGTTATTTGAACAAATAACATAGAATGACTATTTTCCGTAAATGTATTTTCAGCTACTTCTAATGCAACAGTCTTATCTTTCAGTAGTTCCTAGTTTGGTAAATTAGTATGGAGTTGCTTTTGATCAAAATATTTCTAATATTTTTAAGATCTTGTTCATAATGCAGTCAGAAGCATCCCTTCACCCACAGTACAAATGCAGGGAGGGGATGTGGGATGAGGGGAGGGAGGAGGAAATAAATCCCTGATTCCTGTGATAATATGACTGGAAGGAATGGCAACTGGTGTATTTGCAGATGTTTCACAGAAAATTTCTGGCCCATATTCAACGATATTACATGTTAGAAAACTAAAATCCACTGAAGTCAAGAGGAGGGCTTTTTACCATGGAATTTAGTAGAAACATGATTGGGATCCAATCAAAACAGAGAACTCATAAGATTAAAAATGTGCCATCTTGAGGATAAGAAGTTTTGCTGAGATTGGTTATTATTAAAATTTGCCAATTTGTGTGGCTCAATAACTTTTTTGTATGTTAAAGTGGGATTTGAAATACTGAGGGACAGTAGTTGTAAATTGGAAGTGATTTGAGAATGAATCTTTAAAAGATTTGTTAATCTTCATTTGTTTTATGAATCTTGCCGAAATACTCTGGGTTAGACTGTAGCCATTATGTACAGCATTATAATACTGACTTCTTTTCAAGGTCCTTGAGACTTCTAAGGTTGGCAGATCTAAATTCTACAGATTCCTTTTATAAAAGTAAATGAGGCTTCTAATAAAGTGTTATGGATTTAGAGGTGTGAGATGCAAAAGAACTCTCTGTTTCCTAATTTTTTAATTTATATTTGTTCTACTCCAACAGGAGAGAATTTTAATTCTATGCTAAAGAAAGGAAAGGAAATATTAAAAAAACCCCACCAACTATGTGCATTTATTAGCATTGAAATTAAGGGTCAAATAGGAACAAAGCAGTAAAATGAGATTGAATATTAAAATGTTATTTCTCTGCATCAGCTCCCAGTTTCTATTTAAAATATTGATTGCAGAAGCCAAAGTAAGTATACATCTGCTTTGCATTGCAAACTGACTTGATGCATTGAACAGAGTATTTTTTTTGTATTTAATCTGGTTTGAACACACAACACCTACGTGTAGTTCTAACACTGAAGATTTGTGTTAAACTGTTTAACCTACTGCACATTGAATTTTTGTTCTAATGTTATTTCAATGAGTACTAGGTTGTGTTGTATACAGAAGCTTCAGTTCTGTGATTGCTATGTCTAGCACCTACCCTTTAAGTTTGTAAATACATATGTGAATACAAAATGGAAAAATTATCTTCTTGTTTCGGACATATGAATAGCATGGCATCATGGTCAGACAAAGTAATTTCTCTCCTCTCTTAGCCTGCATACCTGCAAAACCTGATAAATACTAGGATAACCTGTCAGACCCAATGATGCATCATTTTGAAAGATACCAAATTTTCTTTCCAGCTGACAATGCAATAATATTAGTAAAAAAATTTCCTTCCTTCCTTCCTTCCTTCCTTCCTTCCTTCCTTCCTTCCTTCCTTCCTTCCTTCCTTCCTTCCTTCCTTCCTTCCTTCCTTCCTTCCTTCCTTCCTTCCTCCCTTCCTCCCTTCCTTCCTTCCTTCCTTCCTTCCTCCCTCCCTCCCTCCCTCCCTCCCTCCCTCCCTCCCTCCCTCCCTTCCTCCCTCCCTCCCTCCCTCCCTCCCTCCTTTCTTTCCTTCCTTCCTGCCTTCCTGCCTTCCTGCCTTCCTGCCTTCCTGCCTTCCTGCCTTCCTGCCTTCCTCCCTGCCTTCCTGCCTTCCTCCCTGCCTTCCTTCTTGCCTTCCTTCCTGCCTTCCTTCTTGCCTTCCTTCTTGCCTTCCTTCTTGCCTGCCTGCCATTCCTGATCTCATTCTGAGCTCCCTTTTTGAACCTCACTGTTTTAGATATCCACATGAAGTTCTTGTTGCAAACCTTCTAAAATCTAGGGAAAAAAAAAAAAAAAAAAATCTTCTGTCAGAAAGGAAAATAAAACCCTATGATTTGGAATTACTGTGTTGGTAATTGGGTTATCAGCAATCTTTTTCTCTTTTTTTGAAGGTATTTAATCATTAGTTATTATGTTCTATAATTCAGCTCAATTTCCTAAACAATACAGAAGAAAGAAAACAAAATTCATTGGTCTCAGTTATATTATCTTGAAAGTGTAAACAGGACAAAAAATATTTGAGTATATATTTGTGACTGTCATAAAAAGTTATGACCACGATCCTGGATGCAGATATGGAATTAATTTATTGAGGAAGCCATGCAACTTTTTGTACTCTCACATTCTAAAGTGAAATTGAGCTTAGATTATATTTGAAATCATCAGTGAACTTATGCTTTAAAACTATTTTTTTTAGTGCAATATAAACAACCATTTCAAGGTCTCAGCCACCATAAGAGAGTAAATTTGGAAACTGATGGTATCATTTGATTTATACAGATATCTGCCTTAGATCAGCTTTTTGGAGGTAGTGAAGAAGATGATAAAAATTGTCTCATCTTCTCTGTAAGTGTTTTATGGCTCTGATTAAGTGTCTTGGGAGCATTATGCTATGCTTGATGGGGTAAATTGACTCTGTTGCAATAGTCTTATTAATTAAGCCTGCTAGAAATCTTGGAGTCTTTTACTGTGTCCAGATTGTTTGTAAATACTTTAATTTATTTCAATGTGTATATGCTTTTCAATGTAAGCTTTGTTGCTTTTTCCCCCCTTTAATCCCAAAATAGGCTTTGTTTCTAGGAAATAAAAAGCAAACATAAAACCCCCAGATTTCTGGTTCAATAAATTGTTTGGATAAGTTTATGAAAACTACCCTTCTTCAACTGGTTGAATTTGGAATACTAATTTGAAACATCTTGGAAAAAAAATGTGGATATTTCCTGTTTGTGAAAATTCAGAAATCTGTAAGTTTACATGTTCTGACATCTTTGATACACGTACATTTATAAATTGTCATATAGAAAATTATATGACAACTAAAGCTGAAAAGTTTACAATGTATAATATTTTAATTTTTTGCCAAAAGCTCTACTTAACATGAAAAAAATGTAGGAAGTAGGCTAAGCTTGAATTAAATTTCTCACTAAACTGGAAGACTCATTCGGAACAGAACTGTTAAAAGGCTAGGGATCTGTGTGCCTGTAGAGGATATGGAAAGTTAAAAACTCAAGTCTCTGGTTCTGCCTAGTAATGTAAATTGTAGTGCTGATCACTCGTTCCTTATTTGGCTGTAGAGAGGTAAACTATTCTGAATATTTTCCATTGGAATTTTTTGTATATGTAGCAAATTATTACAGAAGGATTGATACTAAATCTAACTCTCACAGATCATTGTGGTTTCAAGCTGCGGACAGTTTTGTTGCTTATGAGAGCAAGATTTTGGGTTTTATTGAGTGTGTGTGATTTTTTTTTCTTATTCTGAGAAAGTTGATAGCGTGGAAAAGTCATGCTCTATTCAACTGTCATGACAATATGTTAGTCTTTGTAAGAAACCAGAACATTATCCTGTTGCTGATTTTGCTTTTAAATTATTTTCCTCCTTGTCAAATTAGGACACATTTGAGGAAATGTGAGTCGAATACATCCATGGAAAATTGTACTCTAAAATAATGATGAATACCCTGTATGAAAGAAAGGCAGCCAAGAAGGCCAACATTATCCTGGCCTGTATCAGCAATAGCGTGGCCAGCAGGGCCAGGGCAGAGATCATCCCGCTGTACTTGGCACTGGTGAGGCTGCACCTCAAATGCCGTATTCAGCTCTGGGTCCCTCAATACAAGAAAGACTTTGAGGTGCTGCAGCAGGCCCAGAAAGAGCCAAAGAAGCTGGTGAATGGTCTGGAGAATAAGTCTTATGAGGAATAGCTGAGGGAGCTGGGGTTGTTTAGACTGGGAACTAAAACAGGGGACCTTATTGCTCTCTACAAGCATCTTAAAGGAGAATGGAGTGAAGAGGTGGCTGGTCTCTTCTCCCAAGTAACAAGCAGTAGGACAAGAGGTAACAGCCTCAATCAGCACCAGTGAAAGGTTAGACTGGATATTAGCAAACATTTCTTCACTGAGAGTGTGATCAGGCATTGGAACAGGCTGTCCAGGGAAGTGGTGGAATCACCATCCCTGAAATGTTCAAAAAGTGTGTAGACGAGGCCCTTAGTGACATGGTTTAGTGGTGAACTTGACAGCATTAGGTTAACAGTTGGACTTGATGATCTTAAAGGTCTTTTCCAACCTAGTTGATTCTGTGATTCTATGAAAGATAACCAAATGAGGAAAAAAAAGACAGATGTGAAACTCTGTGGGTAAGAATAAGGGCAGCATAACTTTAAAAAATATGGTTACATAAAGCATAAATAGCAATATAAGTAATCTACGCACTCTTATGGAAAAATTGTGATTCCATTCCTATAGGATGTTAAGTGCACTCTAAGCCTCCTGTATGCGACTTATGTGATATAAAATGCCATGTAGTAAATGTTAAGCAGGTGTCTTAGCCTGTAACTAAACTCTTAAGCTTCTAATAGTATTTTCCATATTTTTCCCCATTTTCAATAAAGAAATTCACATTAGCAATCTTATCTTTAACTTCACTGAAAGTGGAAAAATACATAGTTCTCTCAGGGAATTACCAGTTCAAGACTTAAAACTTGCAAAAAGGAGGAATGAATCAAACATCCCTCTGATATCTGGTATGGTTAAAGATCTCTGCACCAGTTCAAAAATTATTCGTATAGTTGCACAGTCAGTGTATTGCATTCTGATAAAGAAGACACTTCAGGAGTTAGAATCATAGACTCATAGAATAATTAGGGTTAGAAAGGACCTGAAGATCATCTAGTTCCAACCCCCCTGCCATGGGCAGGGGCACCTCACACTAAACCATGCCATCCAAGGCTCTGTCCAACCTGGAGTATTTTTGTTGAGTTCTGTATGTAATTACTGCCTAAAACATTTGGTATTGGGGGTGAGGAAAATGGAGGGGATGTTGTGGTGGTGGTATTTACTACTATCAGTATAAAGTACTTCAAGAAAATTTCAAAGTAAGTTAAGAACTTGCTTAGAAGTTTTTGCATTAACAGGGAGCTGGTTGGGCAGGATGGAAGTGACAAGCTTAAATGAAAGGAATCATGGAATCATAGAAAATGTAGAATGGGTTGGGTTGGAAGGGATCATCTAGTTCCAACCCCCTTCCATGGGCAGTGTCACCTTCCACTAGACCAGGTTGCTCCAATCTGGATTTAACATTTCCAGGAATGGGACATAAACAACTTCTCTGGGCAACCTGTTTCGGTGCCTCACCACACTCACAGTGAAGAATCTCTTTCTTGTATCTAAATCTACCCTCTTCAGTTTAAAGTCATCACCACTTGTCCTATCCTGACCCACCCTGGCAAAAAAAAAAAAAAAACAAAACAAAAAAAAAAACAAAAAAAAAAAACCACAAACAACCAACCCTCTTCAGCTTTCCTCTAGCCCCCCTGTAGGTGCTGGAAGCTGCACTACAGGCCCAGCTCTCAGCCTGTATTCATGGGACAGGTGCTCCAGGCCTCTGAGGATCTTTGTGGCCCTCCTCTGGACTTGCTTCAACAGGTTCATGTCCTTATGGTGGGGGCATCAGGGACCAAACAATCCCCAGAAACCAAGTCCAAGTGGCCTGCTGACAGCCTTCCTGCTTTACATGACCTTCTTCTGAGAGCCATTAGTTCAGGAACTGTCTTGTCTGCAATTTGGTGAGAATTCAGAGCCTCACTCTGCCCTCATAGACTGAAGCTGGGCCCAGTTCTTGCTGATTAGGCAGCTTGATTTGTGATTTTCATTGACAAAGGTCTGCTTTGTTGACCATAAAAAAACCTGTTCCACATAGCTATTTACCTCTCCTGAGATTTAACAATACAGCAAAAAGTTAACTTCGCACATCTACTACTTGGGAATGACCATGTGCTCGCAAAGTACCAGTTAGCAAATGTGAAAGCAATAATCCCTTCATTCATCAGTCTATTCTCACAATTTAGGTGCTCCAATCTTCACCCATTCCTTTAGAACATGTATGGTTCTCTCTGTTCCTGCCAGGAATTAAAATAAATTAATAACAAAGATCCATCTTAAAAGCCCTGGGAGTTGAGTTGCTACAGGATTTATATCTCCTCAGAAGAGTGTCTTGTGAGTGCAAGTGCCCTTCTTTGTCTCTTGTCTAGCTTCTGGCAGTCACTTTTTCCTCCCTGTTGCTCTCCCAGACTTTTCTCAGGAAAGGCTAGCTGGTCCAATGGCAATAAACTGTTAATAATGGTGGGTTCAATATTATAATCATGGCTAAAACATAACTCAGGTGAAAAAAGAGAACATAGAACAGTGCCTTTACCAGTATATTATCTTTCAATAGAGGTATCTTTGGGCCCTGGAAATAAATCAACAATCTTCAATTCAGAAGACTTACTTGCTACGACTGCAATTGCAGTTACTGGCAGTTTCTTACCCATGTGTTCTATACAGAGTCACCTTTTAAGTAGATATCAATCAAACAACTTTTTTATGTAATGAACATTATAAGAACAAAGTGTTATGTATTTTTCATTTCCCTTTTGCCTTTCCTTTGCCTATAGTATATAAAAATTGTTGTTAGTTATATATTCTGAGTATACTAATATCCACTTGATAAAAGGCAACAGCTATTACTTTCTGTATAATCCCTTAGTCAGCAACTAAGTGTGCAAGAAGAGAATTTGTGTTCAAATCCTTGTTTAAGGCATTCTTTACTGTAACTCAGTTCAAGTGTTCTTCAAATAAAGATGTTTCTTTAACTACAGTATGCAAGATATATGAGTTTCTTAGCTGCCTCTCAGCTTGCTCTGCTCCCTGTATGGCGGCTGGTATCCAAAGGCAATGGGACGGGTCCTGGCCAGCAGGCTCCTGATTTGCTGTCCCATTAAGGACCCCCCCCTACACTCCCTCCACAAATATCTATAAATCAAAGTAATTTGGTGAAAGAAAGCTTTCTGTGTTCCAACACAGAAAATGTATTTGCATGCTATGCAGAGATTTAGATTTAAAATAAATAAATAAATAAAAACCCAAACCAGAAGCCTGCTTAATATGCTTGTTTTCATTTAAAACACAGTTCTATAACCAGAGGCATGGAGTGCATTTTTCACTTAGCAGCTTTGTTTCAATGAGGTCAGAGCTGATGGCTCCATCTTTTGTTTCCTTTTTCATTGTTTGCAACCTACCTTGCAATAGCACACACTTCAGTAGCAGTTTCAGTCATTTGCAGAGCCAGCCATATGAAGAAAATTCTCCTTAAGGGAGTGAACATTTTCACATCTTGAGTGCTGCTTAAGTGAATTGCTGTACTCATTTGGAAATGTTGAAATAAATTATAGGAGACTTTCTTCCTTCCACAAATCTAATGCTCATTGTATGCACCAAAAAGAACTCCGCTACTTTCCTATTCTTAAGAACTACGTGGAAATAGTGCACTGAACAAAATGTTGACTGCAGTATGTAAAGCAATAACCAAAGCGACAAAAGAAATCCATGTATTTATATAGTAATTTCAATGACATAGGCAAACTTTAGACAACATGAGATATGTCTGTCATTAACATCTGGAACTTTTCTGTGGTATCACGGTTAAAAGGAAGATAACATTTGCACTGCCAGATTTGGCTTCTTCCCTGAATGGGGGTTGAGGTGTGTCTGTCATTTTGGGTTTTGTGACCAATTTTCAACCTGTAAGTGAGATTCGTAAGTCTTACAATGAATTTTAAATCCCCAGCACTGACATCTATTAAGTCTTCTTATTAAAGAAATGAGCTGGCAGTTGGAAGAGTAATAACAAGAATAATAAACGAGCCTTACTCCCAGGACTACAACAGACCTTCAGAAAGACGTCTGTTTTCAATACAGGATTCATTGCACAAAAACTCAAATCCTTCCTATTTGGGAGGTCACTGGATTTTCATCAATGTTTACCCTATGCTCTGCTAAGAAAAAGAATCTCACTGAATTCAATTAGTGACAGAAATGTTTAGTCAAAGTCCAAAGAGTCCAATGAAAGTTGAAAAAAGTATCCTCTAATATGTAAGAATCTATTCAGCCATTTCAATAAACTCTGTAAGAGTGTAAAATGACAGGTTCATTACGAAAGACATGACAACCCCCAAAGTATATCATAGTAAAATCAGTTTTGACAAAGCACAAAAGGAATAAACAGATGGGAAAATCATTTTGAAATGTTTGTGACTAGATTATGATTTTCCTGAATGCACAGCACCTGAGAGAATGCTAGCATGCAGTGCAAGTTGTTTCGTAAAATCACGCTGCTGACAACATTTTCAATGGGTTGACTTTAGAATTAATGAAGAATATCTCTGAAAAAAGTAAATCAATTCAGTTGTTATTCAATGCTAGGCAATACAGTGGATATATGAAATGGCAAATTCTTCTCCCTTTATTATACCACAATGCTGGAGCTTTGAAATAATATTTTTATTGCCATTTCAGAGTTTTATTGTAGATCAGAGATTTCACTTACTGAATAAAATAACCTCTCGTAAGAGCAGGATTTATTTAAAAAAATTAAAAAAATAGACAACAGAGTTTGAACTTATGGACCATTTTATAAAGCTTGAATGTTTTGTGGTGAAACAAGTACCAAACTGACAATCTATTTGTAAATCAACATTCTTTGAAGACCAGACTGTTGTGTGAATGTAGCTGGTATTTTCCTTATTGTATGGATTGAGAGATGCAATATTTTGCTGCTTTTTTTAAATATATAATAGTGAAGAATAGGTATTTCTTGGGGCTTTTTTTTTTTTTCATGATAACCTTTAACATCAGACAGAAGAGCCTTTTGCATTATGTCAATAAACAATCTCCAGCAAACAGTACAGACTCAAAGAGCTCAATCATACATGAATCTGGATGGAAAGCTAAGTTCAAAACAAGCATATTTAGTTCATTGCCTTTGGCTGCAGAGAAATCCTGAGTTTTTGTGCCTCTGCAAGACTACTGGAGGTCCCCTGGATATGGTTCCTTTTAGCACACTCATTTGACCTGATGACCTACCTGTGGGTACACAACCTGTGGTTTCTGAGCAGCCAAATGGTTTCTATTATATAATTAACACTGTCAGAGATTGCTTACTAACTTTTATAAATATAGTCTGTCAGGAAAATACCTTTTTATCTTGTTATAATTTACAATATTTTATATTTGTCAAAACTAATAATTTACTGAAATATTTTTTCCATGTATGTATAAGGACAAATCGGCATTTTCAGAGTAAAGCAGGTCAAGAAGGGTGATCCTTCCCCTCTACTTGTTCCTGGTGAGACACACCTGGAGGGCTGAGTCTAATTCTAGGCTTCCCAGTATCAGAGCGAGCTGGATATACTGAAGCACATCCACTGCTGAATCACAAACATTGTCAAGGGCTTGGAACATCTGTCACACAAGGAGAAGATGAGAGCTGGGACTGTTCAGCCTGGAGAAGAGAGGGCTCAGAGGGATCTTATCAGTGTGTAAAAATACCTGATGGGGTATTTCAAACTCAGAAATTCTGGGATTCTGTGATCTGGTCACTGCTTCATGATACAAATATTCTGCTAAAACATAAGTGATTAAAATATTTTGACGAACAAAATGTCTTTTTCATTCTTTTCCTATTTAGCCAAACATATAGGTTTCCATAATCTTAATTTTTCCCTTGCTTTTTTGTAAGCAGGGGTAAGCCATGAACTAGGTTGTTAACATCTTATGTTTGATCAAAAAACATATCCATTTTCCTGAATAGTATAAAGGTTATCAAAGTTATTAACTACTTCATTATTTACTAGTAACACAGTATTTCCATCTCATCTGTGAGTCATCTTAAGCATTCTCCTAGAAATGAAAGCAAAACAGGGTTAGCAGAATCTTCAATAATATATAGTCATTGCATCACTGCAATGCAATGATCCACTGCCTTCATCTGGAGGC
Organism: Amazona ochrocephala; assembly: GCA_039720435.1. Classification (NCBI taxonomy): domain Eukaryota; kingdom Metazoa; phylum Chordata; class Aves; order Psittaciformes; family Psittacidae; genus Amazona; species Amazona ochrocephala. The sequence continues at coordinate 79,211,866 of CM077878.1, forward strand.
CTTATGCACATAATTAAACATATGAGATGTAGAAGAGATCTCCCGGAGACATTACCTTAGCTGGGACTGAATGATAGAGAGAAGTGGGTATCTCCAGATAGCAATTTATTCCACATAAGAATTATTATTTTAGGATAGGGTATACCACCCCTTGGAGAATTCTATCTCTCTCTGCTTGCAATTAAGACTATATTCTCTTTAATGATTATATCAGCTTAGAAAAATTATCTAATCTTATCAGACAGACAAATTCTATGAACTAATGCGAACTCTGTAACTGAAATGTCAACGATCTGTCAGGGAGTAAGAATTTCATACACAGAAGCCACTGGGCTTAGCATATACTTCTTGTTAATTTTTAATTCTGCCCTGTTGCCACCTTTATCAACAAGGCTTCTGTAAAAGTCATTAGCAATCAGTTAACAAGGGTGACAGACCAGTGCATGTATAGTCTGTTTCAAGTACAGTAAGCACAATTTACACCTGATTTCTACTTCTTGAATCAAGCCATGACATTCCATAAGCTTCTTTTCACCTCTTCTTTGTTTCTAGGTAACGATCATTCCTACAGAATTCTTCAGGGAGCTTTTGTCCTCTTCAGGTTCCAGGAGTTACACTGTGCGTCTGAATGTGTTCAGAAGTAGGAATCAGTATTTCAAACATAGCTTCAGAATATGGATGCAAAGTCTTCCAGTGTTTATACCGATTTATTACTCTCAATATCATTCATTTTAGGTTGAGCACATTATCTTAGTAAGAGATGCCACTGGAAACTGCATTCATTAGAGTTCATTGAACTATTCAGGCATTCATTATGCCTGTGAATTAGTGAATCACTCTGGATTTGACCCTTATTTACTTCTGAATAACATTGAAAACTGCTGAACATGAATTCAGATTGTAAGCTTTGCTTATTCAGATACTGCTACCCAGCAAAGGCACATTATACTCTTTCCCCTAATTTTATGACTGCAATATTTCAAAGAGAGGATTAAAGAACAAATCCATTATGTCTTTCTGGTAAATGCATTGGCCTCAGAATGAGTTCATATGGCACTCAGGAAACTTCATACTTTGTGAATGTTTTCAAGAGTTCTCAGAGAACATTCATATGATCTTACAAATCTCACAACGTATTGGACTGGGAGCTTTTATTTAGGGGAAAAAAACCCCAACACATAAATAGGGTTTTCTTCATTCTCTGATAAAGACAGTACTGAGGCTGTTGACATTTACTCTCAGGATTAGAAGCTAGCTATCTTTGGTATTTCCCAATATGGTTTGAGCTCCTTGGCTTGAAATACTCAGTTTCTTGATCCATTTGCTGAAAATAGATTGGGCATAGTGGCTGGGTAATTTAGACACTTCCCTATACCTCCTGAAGTGTCAATTGGTTTTGATTTAGAGACTTAAGGCAGAAGCTGCTTCCCTACTAGTATCCCGGCAAAGAAGTCTCACATGGCTGGACAAGAACTATAGACAAGCTGATCTTGTATGTAGACAATTGCCTACAGAAATCAGTGTTACTTCATCAGGATATCCCAATGGGCTAAGCTGACTCAACATGGTACATGTCACATACATGTGAATAATATATGTGAACTATAAACAAGCTGATCTTGTATGTAGACAACTGCCTATAGAAATCAGTGTTACTTCATCAGGATATCCCAATGGGCTAAGCTAACTCAACATGGTACATGTCACATACATGTGAATACCTTGTGCCAAAATCACAGAATCACAGAATAGTAAGGGCTGGAAAGGACCTCAAGATCATCGAGTTCCAACCCCCCCGCCATGGGCAGGGACGACCCCTTATTTGTAACTGCAGTTACCCAGAAGACCAGAAAAAAAAATTGATTGCATAGTAGCAAAGATCTTTAACTAAAGGTTGAACAAGAATACATTGAAAAAATCAGGGATGATGAAAGGCATGGGGAGAGTGCTGCATATTAGATTCTGTCCTTACTGCAGATGCCATTGTATTAATAGAAGCTATAATTCAACGAGAAAAAAAAAAAAAAAAAAAAAGGCCTTCATCTCACAACAACTTCCTGGCAGGTTTGAAAATATATCCTTGATTTGTCTTTGTGTTTCTCACAAAAGTACAACAGACCAAGACAGTGGTGTTCTTATTGATTTTTTGCTACCTGACAGAACTGCTGAGTTTCAGTGGTTTTTTGCATACACCTTCAATTAATCATTCAGCTAGACGGTGTCCAGCTGAATGTAACCTTACAGTACTACATTCATTCACTGTTTCCTACCATGTGACAGAATTTATCTAATCCGCAGTAAAACCAGGTATAAACCTCTGTGACAATAAAGAGAATCCTGAAAAGGATTAAGCACTGTATATGCAATAGTGTTAAATTGCATAACAAGCATCCAGCTCTATTTCATTAGCATTTCTATTCAAATCATATTTATTAGCTACTTCTCTTAGCAACTGCATAAGTTACAGTCTCCAGGCAAACTGCTCTGCGTTGTACCATCATGTTACTTATTCCAGATGCTTAAAGCACTACCACGAAAAAAGCAAAGCTTTCAGTGCAGCTCCAACACCAGTTAGACATAAATGTGCTCATCTATCTTGTCAACGTAGATGATTTTAAGAAGTAAGGATCCAATTGGATCTGACAGAAAAGAGTTATGACATGTATGGGTATGGTGGGAGGCCATGGCATGGCCTGTGGTAGAAGCAGAAATCCTTTAAGCCTTCTCTTCTGTCACAATTTACAGAACAATCCAGCCCACAGTCAAGGAGACAGGGATACAAAGCTTTAAATCTTACTCACATACTTTGTCAGCTCCTTCATAGGGGTAAGAATTTGAGTTCAGAATGGTCAGGAGGATAGCACTTTTAAAATTTATTGTGGCGAAGAAGATCAAACTGCATTTGTCAGTGGATGTCTTGGCCCTCTGAATTCTAAGATGGTATTCTGAATTCCTGTTCATTTAATGTAACCCTTCGTTTGCTGAATTCCCTTTGGGTTTGGGCCTTTTACCAACCCATGCAGAGTTTACAAGAGTACAGCAATTATTTATAGGTTATTATGCTTATTAGATAGATATGTTGGCTAATACCTGAGACTAATGTGTTACTAGACCAATCATTAGCATGAGGTGCTTGACGAGTCTTTGCTGCCCAGAAACCCTTCAGGCAAAGGGAGGAAGTGTCAGTCTTCAAACAAGGGTGTTGATGAGTTCTACCTTTCAGTTCTTTACTTCTTTTTCTCAGCATTTTATATTGCTTCACATTGTTATTTTTCTCTCTATTCCCTGATCTGGAAACTAGTATTGTGTCAAAAATTTGTCCTCTGTCTTTGTTTTTCTTTTCTTTTATTGTCATGAGCATCTTCAGCATTGAAATTCTCTCACAGCTCAACAATAATTTTTACAGTAAAACAAAGCCAAAGTCATACAACTGTGTTTCAAAGAGCTGGGCCCTGGGCTGTGGGTTGCAGCAGGCAGACATTTATAACTGTGGGTGTCTGAGAGCCCATCATGGGGAGTAGGGGATGCTCAAACACAATTTCCTTGCCTTTTAGTCACTAAGCCAGTATCTACTAGAACCGTTTGAGACTTCAGTCCCCCAGGGAAGCACTGAGTTTTTCAAGAGTAAGGTAATGTAATCCCCACTTGTATCTAGAGAGACCCATTTCAACTCGGATTTTTCAAAGGAGACCAGGCAGAAATTACAGACCTAATTATCTTCTTTTCCACACCTAGTTCCTTTAACCTGCTTTTGAAATTACATTTACTTTTTTCAGCTATGATAAACCAAAATAATAACTAAAACCATTTAAAAGATCCCAGGAACCCAAGGCTGGAGAAAGTCGTTGAAACTCTTTAGCATATTTCCTGACTTTTCTGAAAACTCATTCATTAATAACATCTATCTTCAAAACTATTATTTGGGGGGTGGGTGAAGGTGGGTGTCGTCTTATATTTTGCTATTGGAATTCTCTGTTCCAGAACCTGACTGCTTTAACAGTTGGGATATTTCTAATTTCCCGCTAAATGTTTTTCCGCCTGTTCACCTACATTTCTTCCTGTGAGAACACTGGCATTTCATTTAAGTGGTCCTTTTCTCTCCTGATGTTTACCAGCTGATGTATTTACAGACTTGCTTTTATTCCTTCTCAACCTTTGTTTCACTAGGCTAAACAAACACTGTTTCTAATCTCCTATTAAATAAGCAACCTAGCATTCATATCATCCCAATATTGTTTCTCTAACTAAAATCTTTAGCTTCATAACAAAACAAAGTCCAGATCTGGAGACAACTTTTAGAGAGCAGAAATTTAATTAATCTCCCAGGTTTTTGGAAATAGTACAATAGAAACTAAAAAAGTAGTTACAATATAAAGTAATATTTCAGGTGAGTAGTAAGATGTAGAAGAAAGCATGCTGGTCTTGTGTAAAAACTAATGTTGAGACTGAAATATGCTTCATGAGCTTTTTGCTTCTGCAAAGTTTTTTGGTTTTTGGTTTTTTGTTGGGTTTTGGTTTTGTTTTTGTTTTAATTTTTAATGCAGACAGAATAGCTTAAGGGTAAAAGATAATTTCTCATGATAATGTTCAAGGTGACTTTTCAATGCCTTTTAAAAATGGTGGTCAGTTTAGTATTTAGCTCTATAGTGACTATTTTAAAAGGTTAATATATCTCAGCAGTTATCAGGGTTGTCTCTCAGCCTGCATGTAAGAGAAGAGTAGTTAGTTTGGTGGCCATGTGAGGGTGGATGTGAGTATGGGCAAGAGTAAAAGTGCAAGGAAGCAAAATGTGTAGGAGGTAAGTGGTATCTCTGGCACTTTTGCTGACAAACACTGATTTCTTTCAAAAGAAGCAGTATAGAAATTTTTAATCACAACTGGGCATGGGAAAAGTTTTTCTGAAAGTATATTAGTGTAGTTAAGGCTCAGGTTCTGCTGGTGCAGATGCATTTTACTGCATCCACTTTTAGGAGTATAGCTTCTGAATGTCAGTAAAATGAAAAGGGAGTTTGTTTGTAATTTTCTATTTCTGTCTAAATATTGTTGTGTGTTCGGAGGACAGAACAATCTTTATGGCCTTGCTACAAGTGTGGGAAATCGCTTTGAGTTTTCTCAATGGGAGAAGCAAGCTGACACCCGGGATCCACACCAGAACAAAGGCCCTGATTGTAGGCAGAGGTGCATGTAGCCACAGGATTTCACTGGGAATAATATCTTACTTTGTCTTGTGAGACCCCCATCGTGTTCTCTCAGCCCTGTCATATGATCACCAGACATCTGAATGGGATAAGCATTCCATTTTTCTTTGGGGTTTGACCAGTTACTTGCTCTCCAAAGAAGAGAGCAGATAGACAGCTAATACACAAATGGAGCCTCACCACACAATAAACAGAACATATCCTTAGTTAGTGGAACAGAGGCTCTTGTTAAATGGAGAGAGTCAGTGGTGAATGGTGAGGCTCAGAAGAAAAAAATCTAAATGAACGGCCATGTTTGCTTCTGCAGGGTTTTCTGCAGCCTCTATTGTACCCTTCTCTCTCTGTAGCCAAGTGACCTCTGAACCTTGAAAATAGCACACAGGGCTTTTTTTCTTCCTTTTCTGTGCTGACTATTATCCTTTCATCTTGAAAGGTCATTGGGTATCGGCTGAAGAAATACACCACTTAGCTTTGAGTGTTGTCTCTGAAGTGATTTGCCTGTTTGTTTTATAAATGTGAGTCTGTCCACAAACAAATTGAAAATTAGTTAGTCGCCTTTTCCAGTTGTCATACAGTAGGTGTTATACCATAAGAAGAACAGGTTAATCCTGAAACATATTGAAATACTTCATCAGCCACATGCAGGGCTCAGTGGTCTGGTGTGGTGACAAGGCAGTTGGAGGTTCAGTAGCGCAAGCAGTTCCTGCAGGACTGGGGAAAACAAACCATCTAGAGAAACTCTGATATTTAAAGGTTAGAAATACTTACTAAAATGAGTTGGATGGGGATTTGAGGGATTTTTTTACCTGAAAGATCATATGCAGACTGTATACATATTCCAAGTGTCATGCTAGTAAATCTAGACAAGCTCGAAAGAGTCATTCTATTTATCACTCATACATGACAAGACATGACTCAGGAATCTGAACTATTGCTTGTCATATTCCAGTCATGAGGTGGTGGAATCCTTTTCAAGTATTTTTTACCAGTTTCCAAAAGGTGGTTTACTTCATTTACCTGCAGTTAGTAAAGATACAAGGAAGCTGTAACAACAAAGATTAGTTTCTCATCAGCCCACCGTTGTTATGTCTAAGAATTTTTAAATGGAATTAAAAATTCATGAAATTTTCAGGGAGCTGTGGAGGGTTTCTGACAATCCTTTGTGGGATAAATGTGCTTGCACGTTTAATTAACTTGTGATAGCAGATATATAGATAGTTGATATGATCATATTTTAGACTAGTAGACACATGGAGATCACTTCAGGAAGTGATTGCTGAGGCTGGGTCTGTATCTGAAAAAGGAGCTGTAAAGAAAAAGCAACAACTTATTATTTTCTAGTGTGAATCAGAATAGTCATCTTACTCCTTTTCTTGTGTTGCTTACACAAGTTCATCTTATTATTTTATCTGAAATGGAAATGAAGAAAAAGGCCCACACTGAAATTGCAATGGACAGTTGGGAGTTGTGAAATGGCAGAAGAGAACTGTGAGAAGGAGAACACCTGCGAAAAAGAAGATATCAATATACTGATTCTGGAGAGAAACATCACATTTGATTAGAGAGGTGTGGATTTGGTCCAAGAAAAAAATTTACCTTTATCATCTGTCTATCAAAGAGCTCTATCAAAGTAACTAAAAACAAACAAAAACTCCAAACAAACACAAATTACTTTCAAATTCATTCAGTAATTGCCACTGCTTATCAGGCATTGACATTCTTTTCCAGAACACTGTCACCACACAGGTTTTAGTTGCTAGAGTTTCCTGCAGCCAGGGGTAAAGAGTACATGTCTAAGGCAGGCAAAAGGACCCCTCAACTTTAGAAGTGGTACATGCCATTTGGAGGAGAGGAGACTTGATGGAAGGAAATGAGTCATGCTTGAGCTGTCTCTCTCTGGGATCTCTATGTTTTATGGCTAAGTACAGTTTCTCAGTCTCCTGAGATGTCAGGCTTGGCACCTTTCTAAGCTCTAGGATCATAAAACTTTTCAGAGAATTGGAACCTATACATTGTGTGTGAGATTACTGTGAAGCAATTAATCATTCATTCGATGACAAGTGCTTAAGTGATTTTGAAGACATACTGATGTTCCAGCTTACAATGTTGCACATTGCAGAAAGCTGAAAAATACTGTTTGCTGGAAAGCTGCTGCGTTTATTAATCTGTGTTTCATAGTGCAGCTCAGAGATCATGAAATAAAAAAATGTCATTGACAGTGTTTGTGCTCTTTAGTTATTACTCTGCATTTGAGAGCACTGGAAATTAACCATATCTAAATGTAAGTATAATGTCCTTGACTATAAATACAGGATTAAAAAAAACAATCCATTAAAATGAGGAATGTTTTTTTGTGTGTATTCCTGCTTTTAGGTTGTTTTGTTCAGAGAGACAGAAAATAAAAGATTTTGGATCAATTGAAAAATTCGTTTGACTCAAAGTTGCTGAGCAAAATGATTTATTTCACGATGCAACACAGACAAAGTTATCCTCCCGAATGTTAGACAAATGTGCACTGTTTGCTGCGGTAGCCTGTTTATAGCCAGGAAAAGTAATGATATCTCCATGGAGGAAGAAAATTTCTCTATACCTTATGGGTTGGGTATGAGGTTTATTTCTTTCAGTAAAAAAGAGTAATGACAGCTGAATTGAGGTCCAGCTACTATTTATTTTAATGACAGTGTGACCTCACTTGGAGTATTGTGTGCAGTTCTGGTGTCCTCAACATAAAAAGGACATGGAACTGTTGGAGCAAGTCCAAAGGAGGGCCATGAGGATGATCAGGGGACTGGAGCACCTCCCGTATGAAGATAGGCTGAAAAAATTGGGGCTGTTCAGCCTGGAGAAGAGAAGGCTGCATGGAGACCTCATAGCAGCCTTCCAGTATCTATCTGAAGGGGGCCTATAGGGGTGCTGGGGAGGGACTCTTCATTAGGGACTGTAGTGAGAGGACAATGGGTAACGGGTTCAAACTTAAACAGGGGAAGTTTAGATTTGATATAAGGAAGAAATTCTTTACTGTAAGGGTGGTGAGGCCCTGGAATGGGCTGCCCAGGGAAGTTGTGAATACTCCATTGCTGGCAGCGTTCAAGGCTGGGTTGGACATAGCCTTGGATGGCATGGTTTAGTGGGAGGTGTCCCTGCCCATGGCAGGGGGGTTGGAACTAGATGATCTTAAGGTCCTTTCCAACCCTAACTATTCTATGATCCTATGATCTATACTTTTCATAACTGCTTTTCAAATAGCAACATTTTATGTCATTTTTTTTTCTGGTTTTCTGTCCTTGAAGTAACAGTCATAATTAATATTGGTTAGTAGTGAGCAGGTTACTATCATATGAGGAAATAGAAACACAAAGTAGGGGCCACACCTGCACACAGGTGTGGCCCCAAGTAACCTCCTGCCTAGGTAAACATTAAAATATGTACTCAAGGAACTGTAATTGAGCCACTTTCACCAGAGAGCTGAGTTACAGATGATAATGTTTATAAATTTGCACAGACTAGCCAAGGCCATGATATAGTGGAAGAAATACATTGAAACAATACTTAAAACACGGTTGTCCAAGGGATGAGATGTTTATTGAAAGTTGCCCAGAATCATAGAAGTAGGAAGTGGTAGCTGTCTTCCAAATATCACTGTAGCATAAAGAAGGCCAAGGGATAACTAGGATCATATAAACTTTCATAGTGGGGAAATGTCATTTGTTAAAACTGAGACTGCAACTGAGAAAAGATAATTTCTGACAAGTGTATGCTGCATAAAGAAGTCACTATTTCTTGCAGTTGAAATGCCCATTTGACATTTTTCAAAAGGTAATTTTTTTTTTGTGGTATTGGTTGGACGATGTTGTTTGGAAATTAGGCTAATTCACAGCAAAATTTTTAAAGATTGAAGTTCAAATAAATATTTCCTAATTATTGTAATGGAACTCCATTTCAGTCATAAATTCTGTAAAATTTAGTTTCAGATTTTCTGATGTCTATAGTCTCCTTTTGGATAGGAGCAAACACTGAGGGATTTATTCACCAGTTTAATTTAGATACAAAAAATGTAAGAGTCCTCAAATCTGCTGTTGTGACTGGTTAAATCAGCTAACAAAAAAAAAAATCTATTTGTTTAAAAATCACTGTATCAAATGAGGCTTTTTATTCTGCTTTTAATAATTCCTATTTTTTTTTTTTACTTTTTAATTTTCGTTAGTAGAAATACTGCATAGGCTCTGGCAGGCATTAAAATGGAGGACCTAAAATACAGTGACAGGTTCTTCCCTAAAAGTATTTTTAGTGCGTGTGGAAACAGGAAGAACCATCCTAAAAGATTTTTTTTTTTAACATAAAATTTCTGGCTCAGATTGCAGGCTCAATCATTCGTCCTATTATGAAGCTATAATCTTATTTTTGGACACAAATTCACATTATAACTAAATTCACATAACCACCATTGAAATCAGTGGTAGTGATTTGATTTTTAACATTTTCACTGCTGCGAGGAGAAAGAGGAGTAAAGTAGCAATTATATTCCAGCACTTGGCTTAAAAGGCATGTGGATTTGACTTCAATGAAAATGTATAGTCAGAAGAATGTCACTGTCCAAGTCGTTCTAGATGTGTCAGGATTAAGAGAGATTTCAGTAGTCATCTACTGGAAAAGAAAGTTTTTATCTGAACAAACACAGTAGAGGGATTGGCAGAACAATCTTGACATACTTAGACAATCAAAGTGCCTCCTGATTACTGTGTAAGACAGATTGAGAAGTGAACAGTTGCAGATTTTTTGTAACCATTGCAGTAAAAAATATAATTTTTCCATGGAAAAATTTGATTTTCAGAAAAAAACATTTTCCATCAGAAAACCATTTTAACGGCAATTTACTGTGGCAGCACTACCTCTAGGGTAAAGGAGGCGAGACATTCTAGCAAAGGCTGGAGATGGCTAGTGCCACTGTTCAGAAATTACTCAGGCTCAACAGGTCTGAGGTTGCTATGCTACGTACAGTGCCTCACCAGCAAGGCTGTTGACATCAGGTCCTGTACGGCAGGACAACTGAATGATTCTCCTGAGAACCCTGCAAGATCTATTTCCCACCAAATATATTATATGGGTGTGGTAAGGAAAGAGGAAACTTCTATTACAGAGGGTTAGAAGAACTTGGAAATTAAGGTAAATGACGCAAAGCTAGAAAAGCTGTGCAATGTTATTACTCAGGAACATACGTATGTAGATCGTCAAAGGATATATTTAGCCTGAGTATTAGAGGCTTTCGGAGGACTGATGTCTTCCTGCAGGACCTTCCAGAAATCTAATTATGTTAAAGATCAAGTACTACAGATTTATGAACACAGTTCTTTATCATAATAAGGGAACAAGCACTGGCTCAGGAATTTCCTGACAGCCCTGAGGTACATGGTTTCAGTGGAAGTGTTATGGTTAGAAGCTAAATGGGTGGGAATTCAGGATGATTAAGAAGTATTTGAGGTGCACAAGTGGTGATATTTGCCTGAATATACTACATTTTGACCATGAAAATATGAAGGAAGAATAAAGTTAGTGGACAAAGCATGAAAAATAATCAACTAATTTTATGAAAGGCAGATTCACTGCTCCTCAGCTGTACATAAGACAGAGGTCAACTGGACCCATAAAGGTCCAAGAACACTAAGGAAGACATGATTAATATTTGCTTGCTTTGAACCCCAATGAAAGTAAACTTAAAATAAGATGACTGTCAAAATCTCCAAGCATTTTGTAAAATTGTAACACAACAAATGACATTTTACAAGACAACTAAGCTTGAATATTAAAATAATAGTCATAGATCCCAAGGGGCAAACAGAGGTATAGCTGCACAAGCATGGAGGAGGAAAACATGCAAGCAGTAAAATCTGCCAGAGGAGAGCTAAAGATGTAAACCAGGCAGGAATGGTGTCTGTTAAAACCAGAATTCTGCAGAATAAGCTAAGTCAGCCTGAATCCTGATCCCAAAAATAAGGTGTCAAGAGCAAATGAGATCACCGCCTTTGGGGAAGGCCACACAGGAGCATAAACTACCAGCAGTGAGATGGGAAAGAAACAAGAGGCCACCCTGCATCTGTCTTCCCTTGGGAACACCTTTGACTGGCCTTGGCCTTGGTGATGGAGCACAGACGTCAGGGACAACTAAAAGGGCATCAGCTCCTAGGTACTGCACACTCACAGCTGGTTTAGATCAGGCGTGTTAAGGACTTATTGTTTTGCATATGCTGATGATTGATAGAGATTATGTGGATTGTCAACTTGTATCAACCCAGTAAATAGTTGTTTTGAGATTTGAAACTTATTTGTCAGTCTTTTATGACTGTCACACATCATAGTAAAATCCAATTCCTTAACTGATATATATGCATATATATATCTTCTTATAATTAGTTGCAACACATGCAAAAAGGTTTTTTGCTTTGAACATTTGTATCAGATTTTTTATTAAAAACTTTTACAAACCAGGTAATCCAATAAAGTAACTTCCATCAAAGAGGTTGTCTCTCTTTTAAAATCAGAGCAAATTGAATTGATGGAGGTAAAACATGCATTAATAATCAGTCCCATTTTTGGTTGTCTTTCCTCCCTGTTTTACCTTCCTGTTGATTTTATTTCTGAAGTTTTCTGAAACATTCAAATCTACGTTGATGAAAGACAACTGTAGCTTTTTTAATAAATCAATAAACATATTATTTCCTTGGGAAATAAAAAAAAAAAAAAAACACAAAACACTTATCAAAACTATTCTAAACTGCATTTACAAACATGATTCTCAGTTCATGTACTTTGCTAACTCAAATTCAGAGAGCTACAAAATCTCTATTTTTGACCCTACAGTCTTAACAATCCATTTTAGTATGGTGCAGCTAAAATTTTCTAAGAGAAGTCATTAATGAAAGGTAGTGTGTCAGATTGATATTTCAGGATGCATTTTGGGCTGCAGGACTGTTTCTTAATAAAAATGGCAAGGAAAGTACTTGCACAGAATGTATAAAGAAGAACAATACCAGCAGATGGTTCTTGAAATATTTAGTATATTATATATTTGTTAACAAATTATATGAATTAAAAAGAAAATCTATAAACTGGTCTTCTAGACATCTGCTAAAAACTGAGTCTCTTAAACTTACTGGAAAATAAGAAAGCACACAACAATATTCGCACTCTTTTTTTTTCTCTTAATTTTCATATGCCAGGAAATTGATGAGGCCAAAGTTACATTAAGCTGTATCCAGTGTAAGTTCCAATATTAAAGTATGTAGCGGTTTAAGCCCAGCCATAAATCTGCCATGACGTCGTTAGCTCACTCCCCCCCTGCCTTTCTCCCCCTGTTCCCAGAGGGATGGGGAGGAGAATCGAAAGAATGTAATTCCCACAGGTTGAGATAAGAACAGTCCAGTAACTAAGGTATAACACAACCACTACTGCTACTACCAATAATAAGAATGATGAGGGAAACAACAAGGGAAGAGAATACAACCGCTCACAACCTGCCATCAGATACGCAGCCCGACCCAGCAGTGAATTTACCTTTCCAAGTAACTGCCTCCAGATTATATAGTGGGCATGACGTGCTGTGGTATGGAATAACCTCTTTGGTCAGTTTGGGTCAGGTGTCCTGTCTCTGCTTCCTCCTGGTTTCCCCTCTTCCCTGGCAGAGCATGAGGCTCAGAAAGTCCTTGGTTAGACTAAACATTACTGAGCAGTAACTGAAAACATCGGTGTTATGAGCGCTGTTCCCAGGTCTAAAGTCAAAAACACAGCACTGCAGCAGCTACTAAGAAGCAGAAAAATGACTGCTACTGCTGAACCCAGGACAAAGTATAAGCCAGCCATGTCAGTAATTTTATATTCACATGATGGCATCACCAAAAGGCTATGATCAGGATCAGAATTCATTGCACCAGGTTACAGACACATGAAAAATTATGATATATTCTCCTCTGCAACCAGTTAAAGAAATGTCAGCCTATATAAAAGAAATGAAGTGTAAGAAGTAGAATAATACATATATGAGTAAATATTCAGATGCTTTTTGTTGTTTACATTTGGGAGAGTGCCTTAGAAAGGCAGTAAGGGAAGAGGAGAACATGACACCAAGAAAAGAATAAAGCAATGAATTCTGGAGAGCTAGAGGAAGGTAGTTATCACCAGGAGTCTTGGGTAAGTGTAAGAGAGGAACCTTTGTGGATTGTGGGAAAGAAAAAAAATCAGAATAAATGAAGAAAGAACAAGAACAGACAAACTAAAAAACTAGCTGTTCAGTAAATTCTATTCTCATTGTCAAATGTGTAGTCTTAGGATTTATATAGAACACACTTATTTTGAAGACAGGATGATTAGTTTTCTCATGGGCTTCTCTATGATGCCCAACAAGTAATATCAGAGTGCTTCACAAAAATTATTTAATCTTCCTAACACTCTAGTTATATGAAGAGATGGTGTAATTCTCTATTTTATAGGTACTACAAAGAGACAAAGAGATCAAGTACACTCATGGATTTTTAGAGTCCAAGTTGAAGACATAGAATCTGGTTTTCCAGCATACACCACAGAGCATTTTAAAGGTTCAAAGCACTTTTGTGTCAGAACCATGAAAGCCAACCACTTCTGCAGATCAGGCCCCATGATCTCAGGTCAAGCCCAGAACACGATGAATGCACAGCTAATGACTACTCATGAGAGGTCGTTTAAATTCATGCAGGAATTCTTTATCAAAGCTATGAAGAATTTTGCAGTATGATGTTCAATACCTTTAACCGTGGAGCCATCACTTTTATTCCCTTTCCTCAACCAATCCTCCATCCCAATCTTGTTTTATTCACCGAATAAAACCATATGCAAAACAAGATTTCTCTTAAAACATCTAATCCATCTTGCATGATGAATAAGATTTGCATTCTCTGCAAAGCATCTTAGACATACATAAACTTCCCCCACTAAGCAAAACTATTGTCCATTGTTTTATCAACACTGTTTTCAGCACAAATCCAGAACACAGCCCCATAGGAGCTAATGTGAAGAAAATTGCCTCTATCACAGACTGTTATGAGATACTAAAATGTTAATTACTAAATTATGGAATATCTAATATAATGCATCTGTCAACACTTAATATGGTTTATTTTCATAAATATGGTTCATTTTCATCATAGTTGTACTACAACAAACTAGATACTTTAGACATTCCATCACAATATTGTAGTGAGACTGTTTTATCTACCCAGCAAATGGTTTCCATGTCAGAAAATCATCATTTTTGGAAATTGTCTTAAGTAAAAACAGATGGGGTATTTTTGTCCAGGTTGGAAGAAAACAGGTCTAATTTTTTTAAAAATTTCCTGTAGAATAAAACCTCCAGATTCTTCCTAACCTAAACTATGTTTTTTTAAATAGGCCCTACCTCATCAGAGGCAGTTTTCCCTACCAGCTATTGTACTTCGTAGCTTTTCCTCCTTATCAACCTGAGAGCTTGTTTCTATATGTCCAGCTTCTTTGTCTCATTACTAGCGTACCAGAAGATTTTTATTACCCAAGTGGTGCTTTCTAGAGTCTTGCTATCTGTTTTTTCATCACTAGTGTGTTTTGCCTCTTTGCTGTCAGGTTAACTCACTGGAATACCTATTCAGCTCATAACTATTTGAAAGGCCATCTGTACAATAATTGTACAGGTGGATAATTCCAACAAAAACTGCCATGATTATAAACAATTTATTGATTCATATATCCTCCTTTGCCTTCCAACAACTATTTGTACTAGGTGAAAATATCTAGCACATAATTATGACTGGTAGTGCTCAATAAATACAGATTGATTGAAATAATTAGAAGATTTCTTTTCCTGCATTTGCAGGCCTTGGAGATTAATTAATGACATCTTAAAGATCCATTTTAAAAATTCCAGAAAGAAATTAGGAATCCCAAGGGAAGTTGTACAGCATTTGTAAATGTGGCACAGACACTCCATTGTTGAATAGCTTTTAAGATTAACTTAATTCTCAGTACTCAATCTGCTGTGTACTAAATATGACTTATGCATTATTTAGTAATGGGCTGCCCCACTTTATTCACCTGTCACAATTGTAATCTGAAATATTGCCATGCGGGAACTAGAAGCAATTGCTGATTTTCCAAGAGCAATTACCTGAAAATTTTCTTTCAGCAGTTCAACTATTAGGGGCACTTACAATGTGATGACTCAGAGATGTCTGTGTAGGATCTTCCGAGTGAACATGGCTTTCTTGATGAAATATTTCACATTTTATTTGACAGGAACCCTGTCAAAAATTGCTATGATTTCTTTTGGTGGCTTTATTTACTGAAACTGAGAAAAATATCCACAAACAAGTTCTGAGTTCTAAAAAAAATAATAGAATTACCCAGTCAACAACTTCATCAAACAGCATTTTCAAATAAGAACCTTCTTACACATGGGTAAGAACAAGGCACTGATCTCTTCTTCCTCAAAGCAAGGTGGGATGAAAGGGTCCTATCTGTGTTTTAGGAAATCCAGGTTCTTTTGCAACATGGAATTTCAGAGCCCTGACTTTTAGCAGGGTCTTTTGCTTGTCTATCATGCCATAGTGTGAAAGCTTATATTTTATTGAGTACTCTACAACATCAAGCTGCTTTTAAGCATCTTTCCATTTGACAGTGGGGAAGGGTAAGTTTCTTCAAATCTATGTAGTGCTGAGCTTCCATATTTGTGCCATTATTTCTGTAGATCATGTCTATTGCCATAGCCTACATTTTACACCACCAAATAGACAAGCATTTACTTAATGTGATAACATTGCTGATTAAAATAATTTGGTGGGGCAAAAAGTCCTTCTATGTGAGGAACTTGATAATTTAAAGTTGAATAGAGCTAACTCCTGAAACTATTGAAAACACTTTTCACCACTATTATGTGCGACAACATGCATATGTCTCACACTGGTATTGAGCATGGAAAAAAATGCAGAAGTCCATGACTGTAACTGGAAAGTTACAGGGGATAATCTGCATTTGTCAGTACAGTTGAAAGCAAGATTGTAAAACAACTTAAAGACACTGACAGGTAGAAAAGCCTTGAGTTGGTTGTCAGAAAAATCTGGTTCTTTTACTGGCTCTGACATCAGCTACCCTTTAGCTCAGATAACTTGTACTCCATCTATGAAAAAAAAAAAAAAAAAAAAAAAAAAAACAAAAAAAAAAAAAACAACCAAACAAAAAGCCCCTAACAAAGTTCTAAAGGTCTTTTGGGTCCCCTAATGGAAAATAATAACTATGATGAGATATAATCCTTATATTTATTGATTTGTAACCACTTTCTTATGCTTGTGGTGTTAAGCTAGAATGAACTCATGTTCTTCATATTAGTTCTTACAGGCATGAAATTTTTGTACCACTGTATAGGCACTTTTCACCCACCCCAAAGGTATTGCATCCATATGTTCCTCTCAAATGCTTTCCATTCTCTAAAAATATTGAATGAAATAGTGATTCTAACAAAATGCATTTGAAATTGCTGACATCAGCTGAAATATTTTAACTTAATCTTCTTTCAAAGATAAAGCCAAATAAGAAAAACAAATATTTTGACCTTCTGTTTGGCTTCAACCAGTCCAATGAAACATAATGCAGCAGTTAATAATAACTGACATGATCTCTTACAGAACAGATTCAGGCTGCTTACTCATTCCCTTTTCCTTTTTTGCCTTTGGCTAAAAGGAAAAATTGAAGATATGTAGAAAAGACAGTGTGTAAAATGACTTTAAAATAGTTTAAGTTTTCAATATTTCAGCCTTTACCTTTTTAGTTTATAAACAAGAAGATTTATTTTTGTAATTGTTATTTGTACTTGTGCTGACTGTATTCTGAGACAAACCATGTCTTGCCTTCTCTCACATTATGGTAATAAAGATCTGCACGGCAACCACTACCCTCAATTATAGATCTGCATAAATGCCAGCTGAGTTTGAAAACTATGAGGTCATAAATTCTAACCAGTGAATATCTGTGTACTACTGAATTTTTAATCACTGTATAAATGTAAACAAAAAAAAAACTTTTTGAAAGATGACAGGTGAACACAAACCCAAAACTGTGCAAACAGTAAATGGATTTCTCAGGCTGTTGGTGGACCTCGGGGGAAAAAAAACTAAACCCAAAAGCAAACAAACAAAAAACCAAAATCCTTTGCAAAACATAAGCTGCATCCTCAGGGAGAAAAAATATGCATTGTTTTGGTTGTCATATCCTTTCTTTTTAGCCAAAGATTAAAATTTGGGGGTATAGAATCTTTGCAAAATAAATGCTGAGAGTTCTGAGTCAGAAATGAGAAACATTGGTTGCATAGAAAGCATATAGCAAAGAAATTATAACATCCTTTTTTTTTAGTTTTTTCCCAGCTTCCTTTTATTAAAAGTATTGGCTGAAGTTTCATTAAATTCACAAATTGCTGAGGTATTCCTGAAGCTGTTGTAGATTTTTCAGAAAAATAAAATAGGCAAAAGAATCTCCAAATTTTCTTCAGTACTGACTCCCCAGCTTGCCACCCACAGCTTCAACTGAAGTCCTGGACACATACTGAATCAATGTTAAAAAGGTGAACTCACTTTGATACAGAGGTGACCACATATAAATAGTATTCTCTGCATTAGGAAACATAGCTAACTTTGACTTGATGTATCTTGAAGTAAATTTGCTATTCTTATAGATGGGGCACTTACCTTTTGAGGCCTGTATCATGAACCAATATATTTTCTAAACTGTTACTGCTTGACCATTCCAAGTCCCAACGTAGTGTTTCGCTTCTAGGACTTCATTTATATTTCATTAATTATCAGGGAATGAGTGAAGTCTGTTAATGAATGTTAGAATATGAACAAAGCTATGAAGAAGAAGAATTCCTGGTTGTTTGTTGCTTGGTTTTTGGTTGTTGTTCATTTTGGTATTGTTCTTTTTTTTTTGGGGGGGGGGGAGTGTTGGGGTTTTTTTGTTTGTTTTGTTTTGTTGTGGTTTGTTGCTTTTTTTTAACACAGAGAAGCAGAAGGAAAGTTGCCTTATGCTTTTGTCGTACCCACCATTTTGCAGAAGGCTCTGAAAACCTTTTTACTTCTGGAATCTGGTCCTCTGTCCTGTTACTTGTACTAGGTAAAAGTGCAATTTGAAAGTCTGCCCTCTATTGCACTGCCTTAGACACACCGAAACTGCATGAAATCACAAAGAAACACAAAGAAGTTCCTGTGATTTCCTCTGTAAGATCATTATGGAGTGTTTCTGGAGTCTCTCAAATACTCCTGAGTTTCAAGGAGAGTGTAATGCACACAGAAAACTGTATTCAATTTCTTGTACCAAGAGACCTGAAGAAGAAATTTTTTCACTTTTCAACTGTCATCAATCCAGTGTGTTTTTCTGAATAAATGTTATATTTAAGCCATATTACAAGGAAATTCCTAGAAGGAAAGAAACTGATTGATTTCAGGTAATTTTTAATATACAGTCCTGCTAATGTGAAAACAAGATTCCCTAAGCCAAATTTGACTACGGTGTACTAAGCAATATGAACCAAACTCTCTTTGCATTGCAGGTGGCTAGAATAGTCAATAAACTGCTGACTCAGCAACAGAGGAAAGTGGAAAGTGGTATTAATCAATTTAGCAGATAATCTGGAAATGTCTTTAAACGAGGAAGGGTTATAGCTAACTGGTTTTCCACCAATAAAGAGAGAAGAAATAAGTGGCTATGTACTTTCAGGACATAAAATGGAGCGTTGGCTCTGATACAGTTCATTTTAGATTTAGCTTCACTCCAGCACTGGTTTACAGCAGAAGCTGCCTCCTTTGATAATATTCATATTGCTCTGTCTTTTATTTCTGAATGCAGCAGGAAACTTAGTGTGTGCATGTGAGTCCTAATTTAAATAAAAGTTATAAAGGTTGTCCTTCAGCTTTTACATGAGAACAAAAAAAATAACTGGTTTTAAGGACTACATTCAGATTTCGAGTTCACCATTGAAGAGATCATTTTCCTTAGCAATATTTCTGTCAATGGGATTAGACTTGTTTCTTAAGGAATTTTAGGTCACTCCATTTGCATAACTTATGTGAGATCTCACAAGACAAAAAAACCCAAATATCAATATAGCAAGAAAACTAATGAAAAGAGAAAATTAAAGAGTATAAAAACTAGGGCAAAAAGTAGTTTTAACATGCAATCTTGAATCTTGTATTTCATCAGACTGTCTGTTATGTCAGCTTTGCTTTCTTTATGCACCGTGTTTCTTATTCTGCTTTTTATGAACTCAGTCCACATAATGTAAAACTCATATCATTACTGAATATATTTAATGATATATAAGACAGTATAAGGATTTGATAGACTGGCATTAGCATGGCATAAAATATAGTGAAATGTCTTAGCAAGACACAAAGTAAAACCTGTTATCGCCTTGATTCTGCTTAGTGTATCTGCAACTAATGCTGGTGGACAAAAGTAATTTGCTCTCTATCTCATTTGCTGTTTACTAAAAAAACCCCTACATTATAACAATATCTATAGCCCTATATCATTATGTATTTTATTTTCTCTCATATTCCTTCTGATAATAAACAGTTCATTTGATAGGTCTCCATCCCGTCCGTGATATTTCAGCTATGAAAACAATAGGTTAATCAGCACACCCAAGACTGAAGTATCTGTGTCTGTAGACTGTGTTACTAATCCCAGCAATAACACAGGTAGCACTATAAAAGCAGTTAAATCCTCTTTTGCTCTTCAAAAACAGCACTTCTCTTTTATAAAAACACAAATGTGTTTATTTTATGCGGTGAGTGGATAAAATATTTCTTGAATAATGTGTTCTTTTTCTTAACTGTAACCACTTACCAGACATTTTTCTATAAAAATAGTGCCTTACTATATGTAAAAGCATGATACAGTGGAAATAGTACTGTAGCAGCACTCAGACACACAGATTTATCTTTTGCTCTGCCATCCTCAGGCAGCTATCTCTGGAAACCTATTTTCTTATCATAGAATGGGATATACATTAATCATGTCATTTGATCCAGCCAGCTAGCCAAAATTTAGTCATGTAGAATGATTTAATTAGGTGGAGCAGTTAAGAGTGGAGGCAGGTATTTCCTTATTGTAGTTTTTTTCTTTAAAAAACAACCTAACATCCTGTTCTCTTGAGTAAGCAGGATTGAAGCACAAGTTAAGATAAGCTCCTTCTTTCACGGAAATAAGTCTTTTCCAATGCATAAGCCTTGATCATAATTTTGATATTTTTTTCCTGTTCACATGGTCAAACTCCTCTTTTCAGAACATGCTGACTTTTCATTTTGTCTTGGTGAATATTGTTTTATCATGGAGCATTTGTGGCCTCAGAGATGAGTGAGTGGGTACAGTTCCTAGGAAAAAACTAAATCTTAACATCTATTTCTAAAACAGCTGGTAAGTTGCAGCTGAACATCACAAGCCAGTAAAATTTCCCCTGAAAGAGAACTTTTAGGTATTGAACACAGAACTCTTCACTAGTTTAAGAAGAGATTTACTTACACTGAAGAGGTATCCACCCTTTGTGACTCAATGCAAGTATCCCTCACAGTTACATGAGCTAAAATTGGCTTAAAAAAAAAAAAAAAAGCTTTTTTAAAGTGCTTTTTTTTTTTTCTCAGATTGTCCAAGCTTGTATCAAAGAATATTGAAAGCTTCAACAATAAACTGCTGTATTATTGAACAACTCGATTTTCTTCTGAAGGACTGTTAATTTTCTTCTTTGTTTTCTTTTTTTAATGATCATTTACTCATTTTTCAAGAAAACCCAGTCTAAACATCTCATTCAAAAAACCCTGGATGCTCCTGGTCAAAATAAGTCAGTTTGTTGCTGCATTTTTCAGACATTCGCTACCTTTTTTTTTCTAACCCTCAACTTTCCTAAAATGCTTAACATTATGAAGATTTAACTCCGATATCCAATAAAATGAATATTTCATAAAAATATAACTAAACATTTTTGTAATTATTGAGTGGCATTTTATTGACATTGAAATAGTTAAAGTCTGTTTCTTCCTCCTCATGTTGGAATAAAATTAATAAGCAACCAGCGATATGGACTGTAGCTGCTAAAGCCAAACTTCTAAGTAATGCTAAAAGGAAGGGAGAAAATTGTTTCTGACAAGCTGAAATTACATTGTAAAACCTCCCATATTCTGGAGTGCCATGATTTGTCCTAGGCATGAAGCTTATTTCAGTGTCTAACAAAACTTGTTTATAGAGAAAATATCTTCTCCAATATCAGTTTTCCAAAAACATGGCCCTTAACCCCTATTTTTTTGTTTCTATTCATTGTTGGCATGGAGACAAAGAGGCACTCCACTGGATTGATCAATGCATGGTAACATCAACATAACATTTTCAGTCAAGTTCCCAGGAGCCTTCCTCCTGAATCTGTCATTTTGATTCAGATAACTAAATCAGGCTAAGCACTGCAATGGTAACGGATGACTTGCCTCATTAGCTGTCTCCTGCTGCTTTACTCTGTTAGGAAGCACCACAGTGACTGTCTGGTTTCCTGTGAGAGACATCTGGTTTCCCTTACATTATTTTGGTATATATACATATATATATATATATATATACCAAAGCATATATATATATATATGCTTTTCTCATTTCTATCCATTCTTTTTCTATATCCATGTATAGAGAGACACAAATGCAAGCAAGGTTTTATGAATATTTCATTAAGAAGAAAAAAAGTTGAAAAATGCATTATCAATATACAGAATTTAATCATATAAATAAACATATTTCATAGCATTCTCAATACAGCTATATTCTCTTATACTCTATGTCTCAAACTACTCTTCCCTTTTTTGTGAAGGTACTTGGCTTATCTGAACATTCAATGAATCAATTACCTTAATTGCACCAATATGAAATAATTAAATTCTTAACAATCATTCCTAGATTAGTAGTTTGAATTTTAAATATGCTGTTGAATAAATAGACCACATTAAAATAAAACCAGTAAATAATAGGACAAACAGATTTTCAATTGTAGCTGTTAAGAAGGACACAGGTGTACTACTGTATGTTCATGTACAGGTAAAAAGTGAATCCAAGTGTTTATTTAGCCAAATTGCCAGTGTACTCATGAAGATAGTAGTAGTTGTGTTTGTTATTAGCTGTGGTTTTGGGTGGTGCTCAAATACAGAAAAAAAACTTACAGACTACATGTATTAAATAAACTACTTACAAACCATGGCCTTCTAACTTTCTATCTAGTGTACTATCACTATCTTCCTCATATACTTTTATACATACTGACCATAAACTAATCCAAATCAGTGAAATCATCCAATACTAAAGTCATCTCTGTCATAGCTCCTGTCCTGGATTCAGCAGCAGCAGTCGTTTTTCTCCTTCTCGGTAGCTGGTGCAGCACTGTGTTTTTGATTTTGGGCCTGGGAACAGTGTTGATAACACCAGTGTTTTCAGTTACTGCTTGGTGATGTTTAGGCTGGCCAAGGACTTTGTGAGTCTCATGGTCTGCTAGGGAGGAGGGGAAGCCGGGAGGAAGGAGAGACAGGACACCTGGCCCAGACTAACCAAAGAGGTTATTCCATACCGCAGCACGTCATGTCCAGGATGTAGAAGACAGAGGGCAGAGACCTGGAAGGGTGGTGGGGGTGCACGGTGGGGGGTGCACTGCGTGGTCAGGCTTGATATTGGATGGTGAGAAATTGTATTCTTTTCCCTTGTATTTTCTCTTATTATTATTATTGGCGGTAGCAGTAGTGATTTAGGTTATACCTTAGTTACTAAACTGTTCTTATCTCAACCTGTGGGAGTTGCATTCTTTTAATTCTCCTTCCCATCCCTCCAGGAGCGGAGGGAAAAAAGAGTGGGGAGTGAGTGAGAGAGCGGCTTCGTGAGTTTGAGGGGTTTAAACCACAACAGCTCCCCTTGAGATTAGGCAACTTGCTTTGAAACTGAACAGTGTTTCCTTTTCCCAACAAAATTTTTCCTATTTCACTATTCCAGTCTGACCTACATTTCACATGCTGAAACATCTTCCTGACTGTCTCTGAGTTTATCACAGGTGGAAGCCTATTGTGTTACCAGTTCCTAACACTGCCAAACCCTGACCCTGGACCTCTTGAAGCCAGGAGACTGATTTTTAAATTAAGGAGGTTTGAAATAGTAAATGCTAAGCTTCTGTTATTTTTGAATTTGAGCAATGTTCTGGCTTTCTTGCAAGCTGGAGATATCAATGCATACTTATTTTTAAATTGAAAGCTGGGGTGTTCCTTTAATCTCTTTTTTTCAGCAGCCAGGGTCTTTGAGAGATACTGCCTCCATCATGAAATTCGTCACGTAACAGAACCTAGTTCATATTTTCAGAGTGAATCTTTCTTTTTGTGGTTAGGGCACCTTCCTAGCAGAGAAAACTGCTTTTCATTGAAAAAAAAAAAAAAAAAAAAAAATCCCTGAGCTGTCATCCTCCCACCACTGGATTTACCAGCATAGAGGATTGCTTGCACAATTTTCTGAGCAGTTCCTGGAACTGATATTTTGCAATTGCTTTAACCTCTCTACAAAGTGACTTCTTAATGCATATTTCCCACCACATTCATATAAGATTAGTATTCTCTTTTAGCTAAAGATTAAGATGATCACTCTCTTAAAGTCTTTGATTCCCTCTTTTCAGCTGTAGTTCCTCCTGCAGTAAATAATACTCAGTGAATTGAATAAAGTCTCATTATTCTTTGTCCAATACCATAGTAAATTAAGCCACAGTGATTTTCTTGACTCAAAACACCTGTTACTTATATCCTTTGCAATCTAGAAAATACCTACAGTCATAAAGACTTCATCCTTGAAATAGGAGGTGTTAAAATTCCAGTGCCTCTTTCCAAGTTATATCTGATCAAAAGCAGAAAATGCAAACTATTTATAATGTCTTTTGACATGCACTGTTTATGAAACTTCTGATCTTTGCCTAACACATGAACAGAACAGAATGGAACAGAACCGAATAGGTCAGGAGAGTACAGGATAGAATAAGACAGGATGGAAGAGAATGGAATGGAATGGCATGGAAGAGACTAAACTACAAGACTAGACTAGAATGGAATAGACATTTCAGTTGTCATTGTGCTTTTAAGTTCAACAATTCAAACAGTGCTTTTTTTAAGGTGTTTTTCTTTAAATAAAATTTCAGTCTCCAGGTGTCCTAGTTTAAAAACATCTACTATTTCCTAAACTGCTAATACTATAGTGTAAATGACTCATATTTCTGCAACTTGCCTGCTATTTGACTCACATTTTGTGTATGCACTGTAAACACAGAGTGTATTTCTGTATTCAAATAAAATAAAAATTGTAGTCAGAATGCTAGGGATGGCTCTAAGCTTGCACTTCAAAGTGTTTCTCTTTTGAATACAGGTTTTTATTCTAAATCCACTATGTTTTTTCTGCTGTCTTAAAATTCTCAAGGTTTGTCTCTGTCCACAGAGAAACTCTGTTAGAAATCTTGTGAAGAAACAGTTTCTTAGATTTGCAGTCAAGGGCAGGGGTATACAATGATTATGAAAATCACCTTTCCAACTAATTATTTCACAATATGAGCACTGACTTAGCCAGTGGCAAAAGCCTGAAACTTTTCATGGGGGAAAAAACCCTGTCATTATGATAATGTGCTGTTGGATTGAAATTGTTTTTCATTTTGGCTGGATTGGGAGATTTGATGTTCTGATCTGCAGGAGATACATTTTGTCCTCTATATGCTTTTGGAAGTGTGCTTCAGACTAGGATTGTTACAGTTGAATGCTCAAAAACATCAGCAACTACAGCACAGTTTGCAACATTTGCACAGACCATGAAGAGGTTTATGTAGGCTATGAAGAAGCTTACTTCACTTATTTGTATACTTTTTATATTGTACATTAAAAGAGAATCATTTGGAAAATTCAAGAAGAAACGTCATAGGAGGTTTTCTGAAGGTTAATGGATGTCATAACTCAAAGAGTTCTTTAGGGTACAAGCAAGCTTAATTTTAAGTCCATTGGTGGAAGAAAGAAAGGTTTGAAGTCATATATGCTGCAAATTATGTTACCTCTTAAACACTATTAGTCTTTGTTTCAATCTTCAACTCCGTTTCATCTAGAAAGGGTAGAGAAACATGAAATGTAAAATCATTTCAATGTTTTTACTCAGATAAACCTCAACAGAAAATGTTTGAGTTATTTCTTCCTTTATTCAAAACTATTTTGCCCAATCATGATGCTAACAAAATGAACAGAATATCTGTTGGGAATAAGTATATGTATGCCATCTGTCTGCATATTCTTGACCCCCCCCCCTTGTGTAAATTAATATTTCAAACTAAAGTGCACAAAAAATTTACTTTTTAAGTTGTGTAGTGGTGCATATTAAACACATTCAGCACAGAAAATAAACACTGAACACATGATCATGGGTGAAAGTATGTCCCAGTGTTTTAAATTCTAACATAAACAGGACCACATATGTATTGCACATTCCCTGTTTCAAACTTATTTCACTATCGAGAGAAAACATTGCAGTTAAGATCTCTTTGTCTTAAATTGTACCACATTAGGACTAGGCTGGGATTGTTTTCTCTTACTCCTTTAATTTTCTTTTTAAGAAAGAGATATTGATACCTCTGTCGTCTTGTTGCATCACATATCACAGAATCATAGAATCATAGAATAATTAGGGTTGGAAAGGACCTTAAGATCATCTAGTTCCAACCCCCCTGCACCAGCAGGGACACCTCCCACTAAACCATGCCATCCAAGGCTCTGTCCACCCTGGCCTTGAACACCTCTGGGGACGGAGCATTCACAACTTCCTTGAGCAACCCATTCCAGTGCCTCACCACCCTTACAGTGGAGAACTTCCTCACATCCAATCGAAACTTTCCCTGTTAAACCTTGAACCCATTACCCCTTGTCCTCTCACTACAGTCCCTAACGAAGAGTCCCTCCCTAGCATCCCTATAGGCCCCCTTCAGATACTGGAAGGCTGCTATGAGGTCTCCACGCAGCCTTCTCTTCTCCAGGCTGAACAGACCCTACTTTCTCATCCTACCTTCATATGGGAGGTGCTCCAGCCCCCTGATCATCCTCGTGGCCCTCCTCTGCACTTGTTCCAGCAGTTCTATGTCCTTTTTATGTTGAGGACACCAGAACTGTACACAGTACTCCACATGAGGTCTCAGAAGAGCAGAGTAGAGGGGCAGGATCACCTCCCTCAATCTGCTGGTCATGCTCCTTTGGATGCAGCCCAGGATATGGTTGGCTTTCTGGACTGCAAGCGCACACTGCCGGCTCATGTTCATTTTTTCATTGACCAACACAGAATCACAGAATCACAGAATAGTAAGGGCTGGAAAGGACCTCAAGATCATCGAGCTCCAACCCCCCCGCCATGGGCAGGGACACCTCCCACTAAACCATGCCATCCAAGGCTATGTCCAACCCCACCTTGAACGCCGCCAGGGATGAAGCATTCACAACTTCCCTGGGCAACCCATTCCAGGGCCCCACCACCCTCACAGTATAGAACTTCTTCCTCAGATCCAATCTAAACCTCCCCTGTTTAAGTTTAAACCCATTACCCCTTGTCCTCTCACCACAGTCCCTAATGAAGAGTCCCTCCCCAGCATCCCTATAGGCCCCCTTCAGGTATTGGAAGGCTGCTATGAGGTCTCCACGCAGCCTTCTCTTCTCCAGGCTCAACAGCCCCAACTTTCTCAGTCTATCTTCATACGAGAGGTGCTCCAGTCCCCTGATCATCTTCGTGGCCCTCCTCTGGACTTGTTCTAACACTTCCATGTCCTTTTTATGTTGAGGACACCAGAACTGCACACAATACTCCAAGTGAGGTCTCACGAGAGCAGAGTAGAGGGGCAGGATCACCTCCCTCGACCTGCTGGTCACACTCCTTTTGATGCAGCCCAGGATACGGTTGGTCTTCTGGGCTGCAAGCGCACACTGCCGGCTCATGTTCATTTTTTCATCAACCCACACCCCCAAGTCCTTCTCCGCAGGGCTGCTCTCAATCTCCTCCCCGCCCAACCTGTAGCTGTGCCTGGCATTGCTCCGACCCAGGTGGAGGACTTTGCACTTAGCATGGTTGAACTTCATCAGGTTGGCATCAGCCCACCTCACAAGCGTGTCAAGGTCCCTCTGGATGGCATTCCTTCCCTCCAATGTATCAACCGAACCACACAGCTTGGTGTCGTCGGCAAACTTGATGAGGGCGCACTCAATCCCACTGTCCATGTCACCCACAAAGATGTTGAACAAGACCGGTCCCAACACCGATCCCTGGGGGACACCACTCGTTACTGGTCTCCAGCTGGACACTGAGCCACTGAGCACTACTCTTTGCGTGCGGCCATCCAGCCAGTTCTTTATCCACCGAGTGGTCCACCTATCAAATTGATGTCTCTCCAACTTAGAGAGAAGGATGTCATGGGAGACAGTGTCAAAGGCTTTACACAAGTCCAGGTAGATGACATCAACTGCTCTGCCCCTGTCCATCAGTTCCGTAGCCCCTTCATAAAAGGTCACCAGATTGGTTAGGCAGGATTTCCCCTTAGTGAAGCCATGCTGGCTGTCACCAACAACCTTGTTGGTTTTCATGTGCCTTAGCATGGCTTCCAGGAGAATCCGCTCCAAGATTTTGCCAGGCACAGAGGTGAGACTGACTGGTCTGTAATTCCCTGGCTCATCCATTTTTCCCTTCTTAAAAATGGGGGTTATATTTCCCTTTTTCCAGTCATCGAGAACTTCACCTGACTGCCATGATTTTTCAAATATGATGGACAGTGGCTTAGCAACTTCATTTGCCAGCTCCTTCAGGACCCTTGGATGGATTTCATCCGGTCCCATAGACTTGTATACATTCAGGTTCCTAAGGTGGTCCCGAACAATATCCTCCCCCACAGTGGGCCCAGGGTCCCCACCCTCACCGTCCCCGCGTCTGCCTTCCAAGACTTGGGTGGTGTGGTCAGAGCATTTGCCCGTAAAGACTGAGGCAAAGAAGTCATTAAGAACCTCAGCCTTCTCCAAATCCAGGGTAGCCAATTCTCCCGATAGCTTCTGGAGAGGGCCCACGGTGTCCCTAACCTGTCTCTTATCGGCAATGTACCTATAAAATCCCTTCCTGTTATCCTTAACATCCCTAGCCAAGTTTAATTCTAAATGGGCCTTAGCTTTCCTAACCTGGTCCCTAGCTTCCCGGACAACATCCCTGTATTCTCCCAAGTCCTTCTCCACAGGGCTGCTCTGAATGTCTTCAGTGCCCAACCTGTAGCTGTGCCTGGGATTGCTCCAACCCAGGTGTAGGACCTTGCACTTGGCATGGTTAAACTTCATCAGGTTGGCATCAGCCCACCTCACAAGCGTGTCTAGGTCCCTCTGGATAGCATTCCTTCCCTCCAGAGTATCAACTGAAGTACACAGCTTGGTGTCATCGACAAACTTGCTGAGGTCACACTTAATCCCACTATCCATGTCACTGACAAAGATGCTGAACAAGACCGATCCCAACATTCATCTGCAAAAGACATTGTTTTCCATAGATTCTGGGGCTAGACACAAACACTAGAAGACCAGAAAATCTGTGCTCTTGGGTAATGTGCATGTAGACTCTAATTTGTCATCTTCTGAGCTTTTAAACTGTATCATATTACATGGTGTCTATATATTTTTATTATTTTTAACCATAAAAAAATTTGACTCATTTTCTCTCTAGGGATGAGGGAAACTTAGTTGTCCAAACTTTTATTTAAGCCCTTGTCCCAGATGACTTTTTACTTATGCAAATGGATTTTGACAAAAATAACTTACCCCAGTTTGAAAATAAAGGTTTGTATTTTCTAGAATCATATATACTGAGTTTAGTAGATATTCTGAACTGTAGGTATGCAAATATATACAGGCTGTAGCCCTTTATTTGAAAGCTGGTTGTAATAAACCAAGATTCCAATCAAATATGATATTTTTTGCACACTAAGATGAATGCAGTTCTTGTTGTTTGGTTTTGGGATATTACTATGAAACTGAAACACAGAACTATACTATTTTGGGAACACTAATGAAAAAAAAGTCAGAAAGCCAACAATATTTCTTTCAATCGCCCATGTGTTTTATAATTTGACATGTAGAGGCTAAAATGAAGATAAGTTTATAATTCTTTATTGCTTGATCTGTAGCTAATTAAGTTTATTCTTGCTCATAATTGGAAATCTATTTTCTTGCAGCTCTCAGAAGTTTCTATCCACTTGGATCCATACCATATGTAATTCTTCTTGTCTTATACCCTCAGCTGTAGAATGTAGTACACTATTTCAGTCTCTTTCTTGTAAACTTCTCTATGTTTGTCCTTCTCTCCTTTCTGTAGGTATAAAACAAGTTTATTCTTTTGTGTTTGACCTTCTGTGTATGATTATTTTCCATTTCAAAGTTTAAAAAAACAATGTGATTATACAGTATTGTCTGCGTGAGCATATGTTTATTTGCTGTTTGAAAAGACTTTCCGCTTCCTGGGTGATACTATCTCTAGCAGTAGCTGCAGCAAAATCAGTTTTGTAGGACAGACACACACTAGCTTGTCACTTGTCTTAGTTCTGGTGTCACTTGTCTTAGTTTTGATATCCCTTGGGGGTATTTTGGATCATAGTGACTTTTATTTCAGGTGCTCATTCTGATTGCCTTTAACAGGGTCATATATAACTGAATTACTCAACAATCTTCCCCCTGCTTCAATTGCATTCTCTAGTAGATGAAGTTTTCTTCTGGTTAAATGCTTTCCCCTTTCTTTTTTAATACTATCGAATTTGCTTTCTTGTATCATGCTGTATTTTTATACATTTCTGGTAAAATTGAACTATTTTCTATTTTCCTATATTTCTCCCTAATTATACTCCTGTACTAAACAAATTGGAAATGCACAAATAATGGATGAAAACTAGCTACATAAGCCCCCTGTGCTGAAAGATATTGTATTGTAAGGGTTTTTATTATTACATGGTAATTGGATTCTAACATTCAAAATAAATGTTAGACATTAAAAGGATGTTATTTAACACAGTGAATAATTACAATTTTCATTTCTTTCTGCATGGATATTTGAGAAGAGATAGCATTGCTCACACATTTCACTTTTTTCTGTATTGCTCTGTGGGGATTGTTCCATGAAAACAAATTGATAGGCAAGTGAGTGAAGTACAAAACTACATGATGATGCTAAATGCCTGTCCAGCAGACATGGAATTGAAAAGAAGGCTATCCATTGCTTTTACTCAGCAACTATCAAGGCTTTAGACAGTACTTTCCTGCAAAAATGTGCTTGAAAAATACCATCAGTCTTTGCAGTACTCCTGTAAAACATCTTTGGTACGTATTGTTTATATTTAACAAAACATATAATATTGTTGCAGAGGTACCAATTATATTTGAATCAGTTTAATTTTCCTCATATTTATTAGTATTGTTTCAATGACTTTAAAATTTCTTTATTTCTGCTCTTGTTCAGAAGTGTGACAGAGGTGGTTTCAATATAGCGGGAACATAGGAGGAGGACAGATAATAAATACAGCATGATTGGGCTCTGCTTAAAGGAAGTTACTGACCCATCAGGCCTCCCCAGTAAGTCTATGCTTGTCACCCCCGCATCATTTCTGAGCTTTTGCCCCTCATGGAACTGCCGGTCACTACAGTTGATCAAATTACACCTTTCCTGAGCTCCCTGCAACACACCATGCAGATAGCTTTTCAGTCACATGGATCAACTCAGAAAAATTTCCTATGTAGCTCAGCTCCATAAACTACTAAAACACAGTAGCTACCAATACTATCAGTATCAAGATGATATAAAACAGAAAATCCTCTAATATGGAAAAAGGTTGAAATAAGATTTCAGGTGAGGTTAAAGGGGAACTCTGCAAAGGGAATATTATCAGTGGAATATATATGGAAAGAGTTATATGGTTGGGAAAGGAACACTTTCATGTTGCAGGCCTACTACAGCGTTTTCATGCTATTCTTCTTACTGTAAGTCCATATTTCTGATTTTTCTGTTATTTCCCAGGATTTTTATGTTTTTCTGAATAGAATAGCGTATGGTTGCTTTCATGAACTGTTCTGGAAGCTCTCAGCAATTCAAAACAAGGTGCAAAGTAAGGATGAACGGAAAGAACCACCAGCTGAGCAGAAGTTACATAGGTGTTATAAACATTATCTGCGCATTTGCTGAAAAAGCAGATTATCAATAGACATCTGGAATCCTCTGCAGAAGTTCACCTTAAGTGCTCTGGAATAAATTTATTTTTATTAATCTATTTAAGAGGTAGGAACTATTTGTTATTTTAAACTTGCTATTAAAATTCAAATTTATTATTAAACAAATATAAAATAAATATTAATTAAAATTTGTTATTAAAGCTAGGTTTGAATTCCATACATCTGAATTTCTACCTAAACTCAAACTAACATTGCATGACTTACAGCAATACTAGCTATTCCAGAATGAGCATGTCTGGAAAAAAAAAAAAAGAAAATTATCTATCCCCCTGCACATATAATAATGATGTAAGATGTTGCTCACAAAATAACAATCTTCAATAGAGTAACAGTATTTGCAGCAAGTCTCTTTAACTAAACAATTTCTTAGACTTTTTGGTTTCCTTATCCCCTCAACTGTAAGCTGCATCCGTGACTACCTGATGAATGCATATAATGCATTCAGCCTGAGTTGTTCAGGGCTGAATTTACATTTTCCCTTGTGAAAACATTCTGGTTTATGTAACCGAAACTATGCAAAGAGCACAATATCAAGCTTTCAAATAATGCTTTGAGTGAAGGGGGTACAATGATTTGACAAATAAATACAGTTACGTTTATCTTGTTCTTTCTTTTCATTTTTCAACTCAGATATTATAGGCTTTTGAAAATAACAAAGCCTTATACATTATTTTCTGATTACAGAGGGCTATATGGTCAATTGTGGCACCACATTAAATTTATTACAGCTTTTAAAGTGACTTTGAAAAAATTTGGCTATCTACCTCTTTATATTATACTCTTTTACACTGTATATACCAATATGCATAAGAACGTATCTTATCCGACATGATTTAAAAAACTCCAGTTCATAAATAACAGTCCAGAAACATTTGCAGCTGTATTCTAAATAAGTAAGCAAAAGTGGTGACTAAAATTTTTTGTTAAATAAGGGCAAGAATTTCATTCAATATTGGTAAACATTTAATCTAGGTCATACTAAGCACAACATACAAACTTCTTTAATTAACTTAATTGATAAAACTCATTATAACATTTTTTAAATACAGGCTTTGAATATAAGATCCTAAATACGTATCTAACTACCTAATTATAAACAAGAAGAAAGCCTTGGTTGCAGCAATCATGAGATGGTTGAATTCGAGATCCTCAGGACAGTGAGAAGAGTGTGCAGAAAGCTCACAGCCCTGGACTTCAAGAGAGCAGACTTTGGCCTCTTCAGGAATCTGCTCAGTAAAGTTTCATGGAATATAGCCCTAGAGGGCAGGGGGGCCCAAGACTGCTGGTTAATATTCAAGGATCACCTGCTGCAAGCTCAGGAGCAATAAAATTCTACTAGAAGGAAGTTTAGCAGGAGCGTCAGGAGACCTCCTTGGATGGATAAGGAGCTGCTGAGCAAAATTCGAAGGAAAAAAGAGGCTTATAAAAGGTGGAAGCAAGGTCAGGCGGCCTGGGAAGAATACAGGGATGTTGTCCGGGAAGCTAGGGACCAGGTTAGGAAACTTAAGGCCCACTTAGAATTAAACTTGGCTAGGGATGTTAAGGATAACAGGAAGGGATTCTATAGGTACATTGCAAATAAAGGCAGGCTAGGGACAATGTGGGTCCTCTCCAGAAGCTATGGGGAGAACTGGCTACCCTGGATTTGGAGAACGCTGAGGTTCTTAATGACTTCTTTGCCTCAGTCTTCACCGGCAAATGCTCTGACCACACCACCCAAGTCTTGGAAGGCAGACGCAGGGACAGTGAGAATGAAGATGTTGGGTCCACTGTAGGAGAGGATCTGGTTCAAGACCACCTTAGGAACCTGAATGTATACAAGTCCATGGGACTGGATGAAATCCATCCACGGGTACTGAAGGAGCTGGCAAATGAAGTTGCTAAGCCACTCTCCATCATAGTTGAAAAATCATGGCAGTCAAGTGAAGCTCCCGATGACTGGAAAAAGGGAAATATAATCCCTACTTTCAAGAAGGGGAAAATGGGTAACCCAGGGCATTACAGACCAGTCAGTCTCAGCTCTGTGCCTGGCAAAATCTTGGAATGGATTCTCCTGGAAGGCATGCTAAGGCACACGAAAACCAACAAGGTGCTTGGTGACAGCCAGCATGGCTTCACTAAGGGGAAATCCTGCCTGACCAATCTGGTGGCCTTCTATGATGGAGCTACAGAACTGACGGACAGGGGCAGAGTTGATGTCATCTACTTGGATTTGTGCAACATGACATTCTTCTCTCTAAGTTGGAGAGACATCAATTTGATAGGTGGACCACTCGGTGGATAAAGAATTGGCTGGATGGCCGCACACAAAGAGTAGTGCTCAATGGCTCAATATCCTGCTGGAGACCAGTAACGAGTGGTGTCCCCCAGGGATGGGTGTTGGGGCTGGTCTTGTTCAACATCTTTGTCGGTGGCATGGACAGTGGGATTGAGTGCGCCCTCAGCAAGTTTGCCGACGACACCAAGCTGTGTGGTTTGGTTGATACATTGGAGGGAAGGAATGCCATCCAGAGGGACCTAGACACGCTTGTGAGGTGGGCTGATGCCAACCTGATGAAGTTTAACCATGCCAAGTGCAAGGTCCTACACCTGGGTTGGAGCAATCCCAGGCACAGCTACAGGCTGGGCACTGAAGACATTCAGAGCAGCCCTGTGCAGAAGGACTTGGGGGTGTGGGTTGATGAAAAATGAACATGAGCCAGCAGTGTGCGCTTGCAGTCCAGAAAGCCAACCATATCCTGGGCTGCATCCAAAGGAGCATGACCAGCAGATCGAGGGAAGTGATTCTGCCCTTCCGCTATGCTCTTGTGAGATCTTACGTGGATTATTGTGTACA
This sequence comes from Amazona ochrocephala, assembly GCA_039720435.1. NCBI lineage: Eukaryota > Metazoa > Chordata > Aves > Psittaciformes > Psittacidae > Amazona > Amazona ochrocephala. The sequence goes on from CM077878.1 coordinate 79,246,248, forward strand.
GTTCTGGTGTCCTCAACATAAAAAGGACATGGAACGGTTAGAACAAGTGCAGAGGAGGGCCACGAGGACGATCAGGGGACTGGAACACCTCCCATATGATGATAGGATGAGAAAATTGGGTCTGTTGAGCCTGGAGAAGAGAAAGCTGCATGGAGACCTCATAGCAGCCTTCCAGTACCTGAAGGGGACCTATAGGGATGCTGGGGAGGGACTCTTCATTAGGGACTGTAGTGAGAGGACAAGGGGCAATGTGTTCAAACTTAAACAGGGAAAGTTTCGATTGGATATGAGGAAGAAATTCTTTACTGTAAGGGTGGTGAGACACTGGAATGGGTTGCCCAGGGAAGTTGTGAATACTCCATCACTGGAGGTGTTCAAGGCGGGGTTGCACAGCCTTGGATGGCATGGTTTAGTGGGAGGTATCCCTGCTGGTGCAGGGGGGTTGGAGCTAGATGATCTTAAGGTCCTTTCCAACCCTAATTATTCTATGATTCTATGATTCTATGAACTGAGAAACAGCAAATGCAAAAGGAAATAATAATTCATTTTTCTTCTGCAAAGGTGTTCCCCAGACTTTCTTTGTAAATGCTTTAATATAAGCATTAATCTAATGAAACAGGTTAGTCTTTGACATAGTCTCAGAAGATTTTCAAGAGAAGATAAGAAGCTTTGTGCCCTGTGGTGGCTTTCCTCTTGAAAATAACAACTGATTGACGTTTTATTGTCTCACTATCTGTGGGAATTTTTTGTGAAATTTTAGTCGAATTTTGTTTTAAAAAGTAGTCATGACAGTGTTGAAGTACCACAAGAGTGTCATCTCATGTTTTTTCAAAAAATTATGTTAATTTTTATTATTATTGTTTTAATATTTTCTAAATAATTATATAAGGATACATACAAAATAAACCAATAAATGAATAAATAAATTTTTCAGAGTAAACACAAAATTATCCTTATTGCAATTCTCAAATCAAAAGATTTCTTTTTCTCTTAAGCAATATTTTTTCTTCAGAAACAGAGTTCTTGACTCACATTTTGAAACTTTTAACTTCTTGAGGGAAGAAATGCAAACATAGGCTTAAACTAGAAGCTTTTCACATTAGGAACAGTGAAAAACCATCTCTTGGTACTTTTCTCAAACACTAAAAATGCAAGTACTTGCCCCTTTCTTGCCTATTTGGCCACATTAATAACTTTGGTGTTATACAAATAGCAAGAAAACAAATAGGTGTAAACATTTACCCTTGGTTTGGTACACATTTGTCCTAGTGAAAAAGATACTAATGCTTGATAATTTTATGGCAATTTTGAAAATCTCCTTTCTAATCTGTCATTTTTCACACATATTTTGCCTCAGCAAATAGGAGTGTAATATGGATAGTATATACATTCCTCAATGTACAAATGCTGTCATGTATACTGACAAAGATTTGGTAGTTTTTAAGTGTTTTTATAGGACACTAAGCAGATGCTCTTTATTGTGAGAAAACGCTGTAGTGCTGAATTTTGAGGACATTTGAAATGTCAATTTTCATATTAAAAAAAATTATATGCCCTTCAGTTTCACAATAATTTAACTTTTAAGGCATTTGTAGACTCGAAAGAGAATTGTCACTTCCTTCTTCATGCAATGAAAATTGTCACCTGCAAATGGGTACATACATCATATTAATACTTCTTTACATTAGTTACAGTACAGAATTTATCTGGTTATTATTGAATATATGAGCATAAAGTTGGCCAACAGATAACTTCCACAAATTTGTCCAGTATCACATGTATCTGCCAGAGCATGGTCTTCAGTGAAATCCTATACATGTTACTGCCACACCAGAGAGGCTTGCAGTTTAAATCACAAACTCCAGGATTTGTGGTTACAGCAGATAACCTGCTAGATTAAGGGCTGAAATCTGAGAGGCATATGTAGTTCATTATACATGGAACAGTTAAGAAATGATCACCATCAATGAAAGCAAACACAATAGTGCCTTGAAGCTACATTGGAAAGATAGCAGTGCTGTTAATAATTAATTCTCTCTGTTGTGTCTGGCATTCTGCCTATGATAGCAAAAAATCCAATATGATATTGCTGTATCCCCCAGCTTGTACAAATCCACCAGGGGTGCACTATGGCTGATATGTTGTTCCCCAACTGTATAAAATTAAATCAAGAAGTGCTGTCAAAAACACCCTCCCTACTTATCTCATAGCAAGCAATTGAATGTGGGAGATTGGAGAGTGTTGAATGTCCCAGACTAAAGTTGGAAAAATCTATCTATTGTAGCAAGCCTGTTAGCCATCATTAAACCATTCTAGATAGCAGCACAGCTATGTCTTGCCCTTGAACTTTCATCCATTTCTGTTTTGTTTTTGTTTGTTTGGTTTTAATTGTTTTAATTTAATTTTAAAATTTTAAATTTAAATTTAAATTTAAAATAAAATTTTAACAAATTTTAATTTGTTTTAATTTAAAAAAAATTTTGCTGAAGTGCTTTTCAAATAAAGGGTGAGGCTATTAGACAGTCCTACTAAAACAATCATATATCCAAAAGCAGGTAATTTTTATCTGTTTACATATGCTGCATCCTTTGATCTGCTTCTATAAAAGTTTTCACGAAGTGCCATTATGATAGAAATACCATATAATGTACACAACATGGTCCCACTCTCCTTGAAGTTCTTCATGATCTTTAATATGTTTAGGCCTACAGTGTGTATTCTAGATAAATGCTGCTTTTCAGGAGCACATTAGAGAAGAAATTACAGAAATAATCAATTACAGCAAAAAAAATATTTATAGAATCATAAAACTACATAATTGTTTGGATCAGAAAGGGCCTTTAAAGATCATCCAGTTCAACCCCCCCGCCATGGGCAGGAACATCTTTCATTAGAACAGGTTGCTCAAAGCCCCATCCAAGCTTTGTACAGTTCCATTTGATGGATGCCCCATCAAATCCATCAACTGTCATGGTTTAAGCCCAGTCGGCAAATCAGCCACATAGTTGTTAGCTCACTCCCCCCTCTCCATCCCCCCCACTCCCAGAGGGATGGGGAGGAGAATTGAAAGAATGTAGCTCCCACAGGTTGAGATAAGAACAGTTTAGTAACTAAGGTATAACACAAATCACTACTGCTACCACCAATAATAATAATGACAAGGGATACACAAGGAAAGAGAATACAAGACCTCACCACCCGCCAACAGATACCCAGCCCAACCCAGCAGTGATCTAACCCTTCCGGGTAACTGCCCCCAGGTTATATAGTGGGCATGACGTGCTGTGGTATGGAATACCTCTTTGGTCAGTTTGGGTCAGGTGTCCTGTCTCTGCTTCCTCCCAGCTTCCCCTCCTCCTTGGCAGAGCTTGAGACTCAGAAAGTCCTTGGTCAGACTAAACATTACTGAGCAGCAACTAAAAACATTGGTGTTATCAGCACTGTTCCCAGGCCAAAAGTCAAAAACACAGCGCTGAACCAGCTACTAAGAAGGAGAAAAATGACTGCTACTGCTGAACCTAGGACAGGCATCCACAGTTTAGGCAACTTGCTCTAATGTCTCATCATGCTTTGCCTAAAAAATGTCCTCCTTACGTCCAATCTAAATCTCCCCTCTTTCTTTTTAAAGCCATTTTCCTGTCACTACATGCTCTGGGAGAGACTTTTAAATCTTTGGTTCATAGAATATGCATTAAAGAGCATTTTTTCTTTTACTGTATACACCTTTCAAGGCTTTATCTAAAACCTTTATAAAGTTTCTATAATTTACACTCTCTTTTTTTTAGTATGATTTTTCAAAAATATAGTGAATGCATTTTTTATTGTCTCTTTAAATTATGCAACTGATTGTAGAATCCTTCTGTTTCTCTAAGTGAAATTTTATAGAGCATAGATTATTAATTATTAGGTGCTAATCAACTTTCTTATGCCTCTGAGCAATAACCAGTGGTTTCTATTTTTGTACAGGAAAATAAATTTCTGCTTTTCACAGCTTGTACTCCATTCCTTTCACTAGTTTCCTGTAAAGTTTCTAGTCAATATTGCTTGTGTATTTTAGTTTTGAAGCTTCATACTGTTAGAATGAGACTGATTAGTCAAACTTGAAAACAACCGCTACATAAAACATAACACAAATAAGTGATAGATGATGTTGTGAGATGGTTTTGCTTTATGGAATCTTTTATTATATTAGCACCAAATTAAACACTAAAAAGAACAATTCTGTGCAGATCAATTGCAGGTCAGAGATTTTTCATATCTCTTTCTTTGAATACTTTGTGTATTTTATTTAAACTCATAAAAATATCCTAGTACCAGTAGCTGAATGTTTATTTTCACTGTGGTTCTTGGAAATTCTTTAAAACTGCATGCAATAGAAAATACTTTAAAAATAATTTAAGGGAGAAATACTGCATTCTACTCTGACAGTCTGCATGAGTAGCAGGTGTGATCAGTGCTATTCCATACAGCACTATTAGAGTACGAACACCTAATATGTAAAAAGATTGAATTTTTGCTACAACTATTAGGAAATTCACACTTAATCAGGGTACTTTTGTTACTATTTATGGAGAAGATACTTGCAACTAATGTCGTGATAACTTTCCTAAGGTAACTTTTGTCTACAGGTGTTTTTTCCTTGAAAAAAATTGCTCATTTGTCAGATTTAATCTCACAATTTTACTGTATTGCAAGGACCAGAATGTATATTGAACACTTAAAAGGTTGCTAGATACAGCATGAAGAGTGAATGAAAATGCCGTGCCTATTCAGGTAGGTGCAAGTTGATACTGCAGCATGCTATGCTCCAGTTGTCTTTAGCAGTTATTATTAAATGAAGGAAATCAAGCCAGTCAGCTGTGGCTTACCTCTAAGCTGAGTGAGCACAAGTGCAGTGTATAAACTGTGTATACCAGTTTCTCGCTGTGCATACAGAAATCTAAATGCTTAACACAGGTTTAGGAACAGATACTGAAAGTTAATGTTTTCCTTTCATTCCTGAAAATTCAGGGCTCTCAGTAGTACTCAGTGCTGTTCAGAATCTTGCAAGATTGTCCCCTAGTTTGTAAAATGAAAGGCACAATTAACACTTTTGTCAATACTAAAGAGAATGTAATTTGAATATGGAGCTCAGTCATGAGGTCGGAGGGGTTTTGTCTCTTAACACTAAAGGGCACCTCCTCTGTTTCCTGTGGCAATAAACTCAAATCTTATTAGAAATTTCCAGAACACTAAACAGATAACAGATTCCAAATCATCACTGCTGCTTTATATTGTTAGCTTTTCAGGATCAGCATTCTGCTTAATAAGTATAGCATCACAGGTATACTCTAGATCTTAAAAGATTCAGGAAGCTATTCAAAGTGAAGCATTTTGACATATGTAAGTATTTAGTGGTGTGTTTGTGTATGACAGTAAAGATTATTTAATTGGCTTTGAAGAATTTGCCCTAGTTTTAGTTTATCAAGCCTATTAATCCCTGTTAAATAAACAAATCTATTTTGAAATAAAAATCTTATTGGACTGATACATTTAAAAACAATTCTAGGATGTCTTCAATGAAAGCTAATGATTAGCTTTCAAATACATGTTCTTCAGATATTTTTATTTTTTAAACACAACTTTTTCTTCATGTCTGTTGTGTGATTATTTTTGAAAATTCCTTCTTAGCCATATTAAATACATAAACATCTCTGAAACTCTGACACCTACCTTTTGTTTTAAAAGTAAATGATGTTCTTATGTGAAAAGAAATTTTGTATCATTGCTGGCTGGCAACTATTTTTTTTTTAAAGTAAGAATATGATAATTACATATGATAATGCCATTTTAAATTGCCTGTTTTCCTGAAATTCAGCCTTAGTGAAAACACGTAAGATTTTAAGACAGGGCATCTGCAGTAATTTAAATCGGTCAGTATTTTACAACCTGCATGGCGCTGTCACATATGCAAGCTACTACCCTGAAAAAAAACAAAAAAAATAATAATTTTTTCAATGTATAGTATTTTCTTGACTAGCATCTTGCTTTGGAAAATCTGCATGCAATACAGAATTAGAAAATTAAGTACTTTCGGCCACAGCCACGTCAAGTTCGTTACTAAGCAGAGTCCTATTTTTTTTTTTTTTTTTTTTTTAGTTTTTCAATTTCCTCTTTCCATTATTGTGTACATTATGTCTTTGTTTATATAATTAACTTTAGTGTTGTTTTTTCCTGCCATTACTTATGATTCACAGTGGGTTTGGGAGGAACAGCACTGCCCAATTATAGTTACCAGTGTAAGAGAAATCTTCCTCTCATATGAGTGTTAGAGCCTGTGTGTCTATTCCTTTTCCTTTTGTAGAATGAGAAAATGCTGATTTAGGCTAATCATTAGACTGAAAACTACCTTTAGCATTTCATTCTGCAGCAGAAATTTACAGAGCCTTAAGATTCTTCCTGTATGCTCATTTTATGTTGAATTGTCAATCACATCAGGATTTATCAGCAAGAGCCTAACGGGTTATCAGTGTGGGGGAAGCCAAAACCCAGACACTCTCCACCACTCTTTTTCCACAGGATTTAATACCTGGGCATGCAAGCCTGAAAACTGTTTTTTGACAAGCCAAAGGTCCAGAAAACTCTACACAGTAATTCAATTTGGGAGGTTCTTCATCAGTCACTGCTGTTATGAAAAGTGTCGCTTGCATTTTCCAGACATTAATGTAATGATCTATATGCTATAGTGGTGTTACAGAGGTCCAGGGTGTGAAGTCCTTGAGGAGATGAACACCTTCAACAGCATTATCATTCTTGGTCTACACTGGCTCTGATATTGATGTTCTGTTATGATAAGAACTAAATATATTTGTATCTTCTCAAATTCACAATCTTTTTGCATCCCTACTGTGATTTATTAACAAACAACAGGCATCAAGGGCTTGAGCTAAACTACTTCTTACGGTCTGGTTTTGGGATTCAAGATGTTACAGTATCCAGGAGAATTGTTTTTCTAGAGCTCCTCAGATATCTTCAGGCTGTCCTTGTGTGCAGTGACAAGAAAACTATAAGTATATATTAACTTTATTTTCAGTGGACAGTGAGATGGTGCTCAGTTTCCTTCAAGTCTGTCCTCGCATAGTAACACCAGTACCCCTGAAATAAATGCAACATTTTCCTTTTAAACCCTCATAAAGTAAAAGAACACACAGCTACCCAGTTTCTCAACTAAAGTGGTTTATACACAGACAGAATGTAAGAGGGGAAACCTCAAAATACTGCCTAAGGAAACATATCAACCAGCATATTAACACAAGTTCATGTACAGGCAGTGAAGCCCAGTCTCACTTTTGGCCATACCGCTGCTAAGACATTTAGGAGGGTGCCAACACAAAGGAGATCACTGAAATTCAGACGTACTTCATGAATTTCAGACAGGCACTTGACATGTAACCTGAAGTCCCCAGCATTAATTCAATTCGTAGGAAACTTGTATCTGCTTCCCTCAATAATTTAATTAAGAATTCATTTGCCTAATGTCCAAGACTTCATTGCCATATTCAGTGTACAAAAACTGGACTTCATTTTCCATTTGTTTTTTTTTTTTTGCTGGCACAAGCTTAAGCTTCTAGCTGTTAGAATGCTTTGCAGAAAGTCTGTTGTGCACAAGTTTTTCTTCTGTATAATGTAACACTGGCAGCTAATAGTGACAGCCACTACATTTCAACATCTTTGTCAGTGACATGGACAGTGGGATTGAGTGTACCCTCAGCAAGTTTGCCGATGACATCAATCTGTGTGGTTCGGTTGATATGTTGGAGGGAAGGAATGCCATCCAGAGGGACCTAGACATGCTTGTGAGGTGGGCTGATGCCCACCTGATGAAGTTTAACCATGCCAAGTGCAAGGTCCTACACCTGGGTCAGAGTAATCCCAGGCACAGCTACAGGTTGGGCACTGAAGACATTCAGAGCAGCCCTGTGGAGAAGGACTTGCAGGTGTTGGTCGATGAGAAAATGAACATGAACCAGCTGCAGTGTGTCCTCACAACCCAGAAAGCCAACCGCATCCTGGGCTGCATCCAAAGAAGCATGACCAGCAGGTCAAGGGAGGTGATCCTGCCCTCTCTTCTGCTCTCGTGAGACCTCACGTGGAGTATTGTGTGCAGTTCTGGTGTTCTCAACATGAAAAGGACATGGAACTGTTGGAACAAGTGCAGAGGAGGGCCATGAGGATGATCAGGGGCCTGGAGCACCTTTCATATGAAGACAGGTTGAGAAAGTTGGGGCTGTTCAGCCTGGAGAAGAGAAGGCTGCGTGGAGACCTCATAGCAACCTTCCAATATCTATCTGAAGGGGGCCTATAAGGATACTGGAGAGGAATTCTTCATGAGGGACTGTAGTGAGAGGACAAGGGGTAACGGGTTCAAACTTAAACAGGGGAAGTTTAGATTGGATATAAGGAGGAAGTTCTTTACTGTGAGGGTGGTGAGGCACTGGAATGGGTTGCCCAGGGAAGTTGTGAATGCTCCATCACTGGCGGTGTTCAAGGCCAGGTTGGACAGAGCCTTGAATGACATGATTTAGTGTGAGGTGTCCCTGCCCATGGCAGGGGGGGGTGGAACTAGATGATCTTAAGGTCCTTTCCAACCCTAACTGTTCTACGATTCTATGATTTTATGATTTGTTGTCTGGTGGTGAAATATTTCTTTCTCATTTGAGTTGTTGTTTTTGTTGCAGTTGTTGGTGGTGGTCTTTTCTAAAGTACTCTGAGTGAATTGATCAGGTAACCACATAGATGGTGATACCTAAATTGTGTCTAATGTTTTGGCCGTGTATAGAACAGTCTTCCAAAAAAGCTCCTTCTCTAATGAGGAAGTTACCTGAAGACCAGGCGTCTTTGAGACCTGCAGAAGAAAAGGCAATGTTATCTGCAGAACTTTTGACATCAAAGGTAGCTCTGTGAGTGCTCCCATCATATATACAGAACTTTTTGAAAAGTAAGATAAAACCTTTCTTGTCTTGGAAATGCCCAAGGGATTTGCACATGTTCAGGGTTCTATAAAAATACCACACAAACTATTTACTTGTAGTTGGCTGGGTAGAATTTGCACAACCTTAGAACTAAATGCCAGTGTACTCATTACTTTCAGGAGAAAAAAAGATAAGGAAACAAACAAACAAAGGAACACTACAGAACAGTCATAGTAAAGGTTATTCAAAAGTTGAAATAAGAGAGAAAGCATCTACTGCTTAATGCACATCTTGTGACTACATATTTAAGGATCACTTTGCTGGTGAATCAGTCTGTCTTGTTTAACTCACTGTACCATTTTTTATATGCACTGCAGAAAACTCTGTTTCTCACACATATTTTCGTATTACAGTACTTCCTACACTGGTTGTAAGCCATAATAATGGACTTTTTGCTGTGGTCTGACATGAAAATCAGAAGTTATCAGTAGACTGTAAAGCACATGCCCAAGAAAATTATCAGTTCCTCAGTGTACAGAGTATGCCAAAGGTACACAGGCAAAAGTTGCATTCTGTTTACTGGCAGAATGCACTTTTGTCACTTTCTTGCATGGAGCCACTTTATTACAACTATTAAGAAACACTGCATGAAATCCTGAAGTTGTAAAGAAGATGAAATGATATGCTGCTGCACAAGCCAGACGTAGAGACATTCAAGTCCTAAATATCAATCTTCTGAATTGCAAATGCCATTTATATGTGTATATGGTTCAAAGAAGAGATCCTGGCAACACAAAAATACTGGTAATTCAGTACTATGATCCTAGTTCCTGTGAGGCAATGAAATAATTTTATGCCTTTACTTTTACTTTAGATACTAAATTCTCATCAGGATCTGGACAAACATTGTTTGGCTTCCTGCTTCTGAATCAGGGGCAATCATAAATAGAGTGTGCTCTGACAATGCACTTCCAAGGGCTGAGAAAAGAATGTGAAAGTTGGAGCTGTTCAGCCTGGAAAAGAGAAGGCTGAGTGGAGACCTCATAGCAGCCTTCCAGTATCTGAAGGGGGGCTACAAGGATACTGGAGAGGGATTCTTCATCAGGGACAAGCAGTAATGAGATTAAACCTAAGGGAAGTTCAGGTTAGATATAAGGAGGAAGTTCTTTACTGTGAGGGTGGTGAGAAACTTGAATGGGTTGCCCAAGGAAGTTGCAAATGCTCCATCCCTGGAAATTTTCAAGGCCAGGCTGGACAGAGCCTTGGGTAACATGGTCTAGAGTGAGGCATCCCTGCCCATGTCAGGGGGTTTGGAACTAGATGATCTTAAGGTCCTTTCCAACCCTAACTATTCTATGTTGAGACCAATACATATCGCTCCAAATACAGCACCATACTTTGGCTTCTGTTTCCACTGAATTAGAAAGTCTTGCAATGCTTGGAATGGAAATAATTTTAGAGGTTTGCAGGGTTTGATTGCAGATAATAGCAATAAATGCTTTTACCAAAGCTGCTCTTATGGCTTAACCCCAGCCAGCAACTAAAAACCACAAAGCTGCTGACTCATATCCTTCCAGTGGGATGGGGAGAAAATTGGAAGGGTAAAAGTGAGAAAACTGATGGGTTGAGATAAAGACAGTTTAACAGGTAAAGTAAAAGCTGTGTGCACAAGCAAAGCAAAACAAGGATTTCATTCACCACTTCCCATGGGTGAGCAGGTGCTTAGCCATCCCTAGGACATCAGGGCTCCATCACGCATAATGGTTACTTAGGAAGACAAACACCAGCACTCTGAATGCCCCCCCACACCTTCTTCCTTCTTTATGTGCTGAGCATGACATTGTATGTTGTAGAACACCCCTTTGGTCAGTTGGGGGTCAGCCGTCCCAGCTGTGTCCTCTCCCAGCTTCCTATGCACCCCAGCCCATTCGCTGGTGGGGTGGAGTTAGAAACAGAAATGGCCTTGACTTTCTGTAAGTGCTGCCCAGCAATAACAAAAACATCTCTGTTTTATCAGCACTCTTCTCAGCACAAATTCAAGCCATAGTCACATATGAGCTACTATGAAGAAAATTAACTATCCCAGCCAAAACCAACACCAGGATTTCCTTGGTTCTTGACCTACAACATCCGGGGTAGAAAAATAGCATAGCTTTCTTATATGTTTCCTCCTCCAAAAGCAATTGCAAATTGTCTTGAATACAGTATTGCTCTTCTTACAAGATTGTCCATAAATATTTTGCAACAGAAGTGTTGCTGTGCTTCTGGTCCCTGATTTATGTGTTGTACATATGCAGTTTACTTTCACATCAATAAATATGTGGGTATTTGGCCTTTTCAAGCAACTGCTTATCATTGCCCTGTGAGACTGGGACAGGTACTGTTTGGGGTTAAATATTTTCCATATAGTTAGCAGAAGTTTTTATCACTTCTTAAAGACAATCATAACTTCACATGTGTCTTGCACCTTGGATAGATAAGTTCTGCATTTTGGTTGAAGAAACATACACAATCATCTAGGTGCTTCATTCACCCCTGAATCTCCTTTCAAAACTAAAGCCACAAATTCTCCTTGCTTTTGTACAGTTTAAAGGAGAAAGTATTCAAGGAAGTGATCACTTATATGTCATGTTGAGAAGGTCTGTGCTAAGTTGTGTCGTTTTCAAAATCTGATTTTCTAGGACACTGTAGAACTAAGAATAAACCACCCCAGAATAACTACATGAGGACAAGAATAATACATTGTGCATAGCAGTAGTCTTGCTGTGATGAATTTTAAAAAGCAGTGCAAGGTAGAAGTCTGATCCTGCAAATACTCATGACACCTTCTGGTAGTTCTGTACATGTTCAACTTCCAGAAATCCTTTTCCTGTAACTTTTCTGTGGTCAAATAACTGCCAGTTACTTTAATCTATATAGTCCTTTAATTCATCTGGGTCTTTTCTTTCTTGTGCGTTTTCCATTACCTGAATCAATGCCTTCCTTTTAGTATTTCTGATTTCATGAATGAACAGAAAATTATTTCTTCTCTTACCTGTCCAAGTTATTGCATTATTTATGGCAACTTTTCCATTGTTTTTCTAAGTTTTAGTTCACTTCAGATCCTATTTCATATCTTTTTTGGCAATTTACATGACATGTTTGCTATATACTAAAATTTTACTTTTATTTCAAATTTTAAAAGCCTTTTTTTTTTTTATATAGTACAGTTAACCACGCAATATTATGGCAAAAAATGAACTTCGGCAAATGGAAATCTATCAGCGCAGTATTAGAACGAAACAATTTCTGGCTCGCAACACATACTTTGACACATCGCATTCTACTTTGAGTCTTTTAGTTGTCTGTATGTATGCATCAAGATTTTATTCAGCTAAATTTTTGGTATGCTGTGTAAGACTGTATGAATATCTTTGGAATATATTTCTGCTGTATGATTGACTGACTATCATATTTTAAGGTTAAACTTTAGCATTCATTAAATTTTAAACATTTTGTTCTTATTCTGTAGTGTGCACTTAGAGTACCCATGCTTTCTGTGATTCCTGAATTTTTAAAATTTAGATGAAGATTTTAGCTTGTTGCTTCATAACCCCTTGAAAATGCTATGTATGTTCAATCAAAATTTTCATACCCTCCTCAGTGTAAATATAACCTTAATTCTAATACTGTTTGAAAACAAGACAAAGGGGATTTTTTTTTCGATGACTTACTCTCATATGATAAATTCCTCTGCAGCTTCTGTGAGACTATAGCTTCCCTTGTGCAATTGTATGTATGTGCCACTACACAGATGATACAAATGTATTGGACATATGTTTCATGAACAATGTCTTGTGCTTGACAGAATGCAATATTTTGGACATATTCCTTCAAATAGCTTCAAAGTAAAAATAAAATTCAACAAGGAATGAAGACTGTCTTTAGTTCCTTAATCTTCCGCCTCTATGCCCTTGTGGATTAATCTTGAGCTGTGAGCTTGGATAAATATGCCTGGCAAGAAAATGCTCTCACTCACTCTTGCTTGCTTTTTCTTTTTCTTCTTTTTCTTTTTCTTTTTCTTTTTCTTTTTCTTTTTCTTTTTCTTTTTCTTTTTCTTTTTCTTTTTCTTTTTCTTTTTCTTTTTCTTTTTCTTTTTCTTTTTCTTTTTCTTTTTCTTTTTCTTTTTCTTTTTCTTTTTCTTTTTTCTTTTTCTTTTTTTCTTTTTCTTTTTCTTTTTCTTTTTCTTTTTCTTTTTCTTTTTCTTTTTCTTTTTCTTTTTCTTTTTCTTTTTCTGTTTTTCTTTTTCTTTCTTTTTTCTTTTTCTTTTTCTTTCTTTTTTTTTTGGTTTGTTTTTTTTGTAAAATTTAAGCTCTTCAGACTCTACAGCCTAGAGTGCACAGCCTAGAATGCTCATAATTATTTTCAATGAAGAACTTTCCAGTGAGATCTTTTAAGTTCCATATGCAGTTAGATTTACTGATGGTTCTGTCAGTCATGCATTGTCACTGAATGCCTATGTTTAATTTACTCACGGTATGTGAGTCTAATTTAAAAAGTTAATACAAAGGCAAGCTTTAATTCATCAAGTTTGCAAGGAAATGTAGAAGATGTTTTGGTTGATTTAGGGATCAGGGCTCAGTCTTGTCAAGTAGGGAACTCCATTTGCTTTTCATTCACTTTGGTTTTATCTCAGCTGATTGCTTGACTATAGTAAGTACTCAAAACTCTTAAATGAATACCTCATGGTGAGTATCACTTCATTACTATTTTCAAAAATAATTTTGCACACATGCTCGGTCTCTTTCAAGGAGCTGATGCAAACCTACCAAGGTCTGGATAAACACTTCTGTTGTTCACCCTACTCTCCCTGAGAGAAGCCTCCCTCATCATAACATCCACCAACTAAACACAGAATACCTGAGTATTCTTGGCAACACCTACAGATGGACAGAAAGTTAAAAGGTAATCAAAATGGATTGATCGTTAAGTTTGCTTTCTCTGAGTATGTGATAGATGGACATCTTCATTCATCTTTAGGGAAAGCAGCATTTACGTATGGAGGTAGATTATAAAGTATACTCTTAAATTTAAATACACACATTTTCAGACCCGCTATGGAAATTTCCAATAAAATAAGACATTGTTCCATGAAGTTTAACTTTATCATGTTCAAATATGAAAGCAAAACTGATAATTGCTTGGACAACAAAGAAGATAAGATTTGCAGCTTAATGAAGGAAAGCAATAGGAAAAAGAAATTTGAAAATCATGTATCTTTTTCTACCTTTTCTCGACAAATTAGAGCTCAGATTCCTCAGATTAATGAACCAGTTATACTATTAAGAAGGAAATCATGATCTCTTTTAAGGAAGTATGAGATATTTCATTATCCTGCAGAGAAATAAAGTGGATATTTTGGACCCAGTGGGATTTGCATTTTTATAGTTTTCCGTTTTATCCAGAATGTCTCTACACATAATATGATGATTCAGTTTTCTTCCTTCAGTCTCAAAAAGCAACTCTTGCATTCAACAAATTCATGCCAGTTTTTATCAGATGCCTCTCTCATCCTGAAATTGCAACACTTCTGAAACTAAATGATAAAAATTTATAGCAAGTGGGTGAAAAATCATATTATCAAACACTTGTTTAATATCCAAATTCAGTAACTGAATAATTGCAGCACAATGTTTACAAACCTACAGAGTTTAAACAAGAAAGTTTTCTTCATTCCACAGTGAAATGGAACAAGGGATATATTTTTATCTATTCATGGATATTACACAAAGAGGAAAATGAGGCTGAATTTATGGAATAAGTTATTCACTGCTAATTATACACTGCTTTATCATCAATGGAAAAATCAACCACAAATGTACTGCAATAACTTAGCAACGTGAATGGAAAATGTAGCTGCTCCCTGATGCACATGAATACAAGATGCTAAACTGTATGAAAATGGCCCCAGGATATTGTTTCAGATGCTGTATAAATAACAATGCTGCAGTGAAAAGCAAAAGAAAAGAAACAACTCAAAAATTTTCTATTGGTAAAAAATATATTAGGTAAAATCCAATATTCTGATAGATCAGGTGTTTGGGTTAAATTACAAACCTTTGCTTGGCCAGTTGCTTTCTTTTTCACCCTATTGTCCTGAATATTTGTTTGCTTGGGAAAAAAAAAAAAAAAAAAAAAAAAAAAAAAAGCAAAATATATATATATTCTTCACATCTCAATTCTTTTTTTGCTTTGGTCCTTCAAGTGGACCTAATCCCATGTCTGTAATACCCTAATCCCCTGCTATGGAAATTAATGTGGTGCCACACATATTCATATAATGTAGTTCCAGTGCCAGAAGGGACAGTGAGCCTTGAAAAGAGCAGCATATTCTAAAAAAAATAAATAAATAAGTAAATGAAAAATAAAACAGAATACCCGAGCAGACAAATAAGCAGTTTTTTCAATAAATATGTAACGGGTCCTGAAGGAGCTGGCAAATGAAGTTGCTAAGCCACTGTCCATCATATTTGAAAAATCATGGCAGTCAGGTGAAGTTCCCAACAAATGGAAAAAGGGAAATATAACCCCCATTTTTAAGAAGGGGAAAATGGATGAGCCAGGGAATTACAGACCAGTCAGTCTCACCTCTGTGCCTGGCAAAATCTTGGAGCGGATTCTCCTGGAAGGCATGCTAAGGCACATGAAAACCAACAAGGTGCTTGGTGACAGCCAGCATGGCTTCACTAAGGGGAAATCCTGCCTAACCAATCTGGTGACCTTCTATGAAGGGGCTACGGAACTGATGGACAGGGGCAGAGCGGTTGATGTCATCTACCTGGACTTGTGTAAAGCCTTTGACACTGTCTCACATGACATCCTTGTCTCTAAGTTGGAGAGACATCAATTTGATAGGTGGACCACTCGGTGGATAAAGAACTGGCTGGATGGCCACACGCAAAGAGTAGTGCTCAGTGGCTCAGTGTCCAGCTGGAGACCAGTAACGAGTGGTGTCCCCCAGGGATGGGTGTTGGGACCGGTCTTGTTCAACATCTTTGTGGGTGACATGGACAGTGGGATTGAGTGCACCCTCAGCAAGTTTGCCAATGACACCAAGCTGTGTGGTTCAGTTGATACATTGGAGGGAAGGAATGCCATCCAGAGGGACCTTGACACGCTTGTGAGGTGGGCTGATGCCAACCTGATGAAGTTCAACCACGCTAAATGCAAAGTCCTCCACCTGGGTCGGAGCAATGCCAGGCACAGCTACAGGTTGGGCGGGGAGGAGATGGAGAGCAGCCCTGCGGAGAAGGACTTGGGGGTGTGGGTTGATGAAAAAATGAACATGAGCCAGCAGTGTGCGCTTGCAGCCCAGAAGGCCAACCGTATTCTGGGCTGCATCAAAAGCAGTGTGACCAGCAGGTCGAGGAAGGTGATCCTGCCCCTCTACTCTGCTCTCGTGAGACCTCACTTGGAGTATTGCGTGCAGTTCTGGTGTCCTCAACATAAAAAGGACATGGAAGTGTTAGAACAAGTCCAGAGGAGGGCCACGAAAATGATCAGGGGACTGGAGCACCTCTCGTATGAAGATAGACTGAGAAAGTTGGGGCTGTTGAGCCTGGAGAAGAGAAGGCTGCGTGGAGACCTCATAGCAGCCTTCCAATACCTGAAGGGGGCCTATAGGGATGCTGGGGAGGGACTCTTCATTAGGGACTGTGGTGTGAGGACAAGGGGTAATGGGTTTAAACTTAAACAGGGGAAGTTTAGATTGGATCTGAGGAAGAAATTCTTTACTGTGAGGGTGGTGGGGCCCTGGAATGGGTTGCCCAGGGAAGTTGTGAATGCTTCATCCCTGGCGGCGTTCAAGGTGGGGTTGGACATAGCCTTGGATGGCATGGTTTAGT
This sequence comes from Amazona ochrocephala, assembly GCA_039720435.1. Taxonomy (NCBI): domain Eukaryota; kingdom Metazoa; phylum Chordata; class Aves; order Psittaciformes; family Psittacidae; genus Amazona; species Amazona ochrocephala. The sequence continues at coordinate 79,263,082 of CM077878.1, forward strand.
GGGAGGTGTCCCTGCCCATGGCAGGGGGGTTGGAACTCGATGATCTTGAGGTCCTTTCCAGCCTTTACTATTCTGTGATTCTGTGATTCTGTGATGTGGCCAAAATTACATTATGTTACAGAAAACATAATTTGCTCTACTGAGTTTGAAAGGTCCCACTTCTTTTTCCCTTCTTGGGCTAATCAGAAGGCATATATATTGATTTCTGATATGAGTGCACTAAAAAGGCATAATCTCAGTGAAAAATTATCAACAGATGGATTTTTTTTCCTCAAGTAGTCACATGAAACTTTGAAAGGATTTTAGAAAAAAAAAAAAAGTAGCAAAGGAAATGCCTCTTATCTTTCGGGAGGATGGGGTGAAGTTCTCAGACAAACCTCATCATCTATTCATTATTTCCATAGATTGTGCAAATGTGAAGGGGAAGCCAGCTTTATTTTGTCAGAGGTCTCTTGGACATTTTGCTGGCTCATGTGCTCCAGGTCACAGACCTGTTGCGGGAGGCCTACTGAGTTAGGCTTTCTGAGACTGCTAGGAGTTGCAGTATCCCTCTTGAAAAGGAATCTCCACTGCTCACATTTGCATCTAGATGTTCAACACACCCTTATGAAACTCCTCATTTTTCTCTATGCTTTTCCTCGTGAATAAAATATTCTTGTTTTCACTGACCCCTCTTTAAATGCTGTTACTGGGAGAGGAGCAGGAGCAGGGGTGAGCCTACAAACAACCAAAAAAGAAAAATGCCAAACAAAACAACCTTTTAACATGAAATTTATTTGAAAAAATGTCCGTAATTGTTTTGCTGACAATTTAAATCTGAAAAAGGATTGAAAGTAACTTTAAGATTTATTTTAATAGGGATGCTGTGGGGATCTGAACTGTAAAATCATTCTCTATGAGTCCATTTAAAAACTTGGCCCTTCATTGCGTATCTCTTTTTTCCAAAAGCGGTTAGAAATGTGTTTTTAATTATCTTGAACATCGAATTAATTTCTACACTGCAAACTGCAGTCCTGGTGGGCAGGTACCTGTCAAAGCATAGCAAGAATAAAATACAACCCTTTTGAGAAGCACGGAATATTTTTAGTCTGGTTTTCAACTCTTGTATTACCATACCTAGGTTTTAGGGTTTTTTTGTTGTTTTTTTTTGTTTTTTAAGCATTAATCTCAAAATACTGCTGGCAAACACTTATTTGGTAGCTCATTATACTGCCCAGCAGGCAGTGAACAGCAAGAGCATAGGCTTGTTGCGCTGCTCCATATGTTTATTTGCTAGCATATAGAGAAAACAGCCTCACACACAGATCCTTAAAATGCTGAAACACACAAATATAGACAGAGGGGCTGGAAAAGAGAGAGTGGAGGATGTGGAGAGAAGACTGAAGTGTAGATGAGAAATTTCTCTCCTGACAAAGGAGAAAGGCATCAGGGCCCTGAGTGCACCCATAAGCATTACTAAGCCAGCCTTACCTGAGAGCCCTTCCCCCCAGTTATCCTCTCCCTGTGACATGGGGATGCCATTCAAGGTCATCTGTGATTTGGCCCCCAGTGTGTCCCACAGCTCCAGGCTAACCTCCAAACCCTGCAGATACCAGAGATAGAAGTGTGCAGAGGCATGTCAGCCCTATAGCTTCCTCTAACACCCCGGCTCCCAGAGCAGCCCCTGCTCCTCCCACTTCTCAAACTTTTTAGAGGAATCAGGTTAAGGTATAGGATTTTTTTTTTATGACTCCTCATTCCCTTTCTGTTTCACCTCAGTCATCAGTTTTATCAGTACAAGAGAGAAAAAAATGGTTAGTGACAACTGCTGACATGGAGGAGGCATATGAGAAAATTTGTAATACTATGCATACTGTGACTATTTTGAGTTTATTTCATTTGTAAAGGGCAGCTTCAGGGGTTTCCCCTTGTTAAATCAGGGACTTAATACTTGATTTTATACAAACACAGAAGAGAGCAGCTAAGCTAGAGTTTATAGTCTCAGAATCCACATAAAAAGCCTCCAGGCAGCTCTTCTGCCAGACAAGGTGATCAATTAGAGTAAGTTTCAGCCCTACCACGTATTCCAGGATTACACTGGTTGCATTTTTTCCTTAGTGAATATCATAAACCATTGCAGCAGTACATCGAGCAACATGATCGACCTCTGTAGCTTCAGTTATTCTCACCGGCTCCTTCAAATAAAGATAACCTTGTTTAGTGAAGTGTGTTGAGGTAGGGCTTTGTAATATGTGTGTTAGAGAAGAAACCAGGTATACCTTGTGCTTAGAACGGATTGATAGAGCCTACCAGTTGACCCATGATAGCCCTAAATTCCTGTGAGGTCTCATTATTGATCTTGGACTATCTGGGAAAATTTGTATCTCCTAAATACATGGGCTTTCTATGCAGGTGGCAAATAAGGAAAAAAATGAAGAAAACAGTTTTAGAGGCCTATAAAAAGCTTTGGCAAAAAATATGTCTAAAGTACCAATTCCCAGAAAAACACATTAGCAAACTGTGCAAAAGAATCTAAAGAAAGATTTAGTTAACAATAAAACACTGGGATTACCTCTCCCCTGGATTTATGCCTCAAAGTCCTCCAATGGAGAAGACACATTCAGGACAAAATGTCAGCTTAAAAGTTTTCTTTACTTAAGAACATAACTCAGTTGCTGTCTAGTGCTTTGGTACGCTAATGGCACGGTTCTACAATGTTTTTGTAACTGATAATCCTTCTGTAAATGGAGTTCATTGCCTGTAATATCCTACTTTGATGGCTCTGGTTGTTGTTAGAATCACAGAATCATAGAATAGTTAGGGTTGGAAAGGACCTTAAGATCACCTAGTTCCAACCCCTCTGGACACCTCCCACTAAACCATGTCACCCAAGACTCCATCCAATCTGGTCTTGGACACCGCCAGGGATGGAGCATTCACAACTTCCTTGGGCAACAGATTCCACTGCCTCACCTTCTTCCTTATATCTAACCTAAACTTTCCCTGTTTGAGCAAAATATATCTATTTATAAGAAATTCAGGAATCTCAAAAAATATACAACACTAGGAAATAGTGAAGGCAACTTGTTAACACCTTGATATTGTAAAGCATTTAAGCTGGCATAGTTCTTGACAGAACTCAAGGAATACTTTGGTGTAATAGATACATGAAGACATTGATTAGTCATACCTGTGGCAAATTTTATTTTTCCCAAAATCCTTAAAGAACATATTTAATAGTTTCCATGACACTTTCTCAGTATCAGATATAGGTTTTGAAATCTTTTATTTATCTATAAGAGATATTATAGCCAATATACTATTTTATTCCTTAGGTAATTCCATTGACTTTAGACGACTTTTTAAAGTAGAGTCATACACAGGTTAAAAATGAGAAGTCTCTATTCCACTCCCCTTTCTGGTAGCTGCCAGCCCAGCCTTTGAATATGCCGCAAGTTAAAAAAAAGCCCCATTACCTAAATTCCCCAGTAAAACTTTTTAAAGTGGCTTAAAGTGAATCAGCCACTATCAATAAGGACCAAATGATTAAACACTCTGAATAAATCCTACGTTTCTGAAGAACTGCCCATTCATCTATGTTGCAGGGTAGGACAGGCTGATTTTCATACAGAGTAGCATAAATTAAATCAAATATGTTACTTCACAAAATAATTTGAGTAAAATAAATAATTCAATGTTACTAGATTATTACAGAATCGCTGCTATGAAACTATTGGCCAGAACTGACTTCTGTGAAGTCATTTTTGGCACTTAGCTTAATTCATGGAGGTCAAGAAGATAAGTCTATCTATTTGGCTAGTACATCATTCTTACACACTACAGAAAAGTCTTTGAAGAAATGTGTGATGAGCACAAAGGTTTAATACTATTACGTTCTTTCAAATACAACCCAGTGTCAGTCTGACTACTTGAATGTGTCTGTGTGTGCAATTGTTCCGTCTAAAAGTGTATGAAAATATGTAAGTCTAAATTAGATTAGAAGAAACAGTCTGTGGTTTTCATGCTACCCTATACTCTTGGTTTGCCCACCCAACAAGGAATGCAGTAAAGGTTTCTATGAATTTTGCTGTAAACCAAAATGCAAAAGGTTTATACCCATCATTTACTTTACAGCCAGGCTGCTGTAGAAGTTAATTCCTTGGGATGCAATGCCATTACATGCCAGCTCTAGCCTATCTCAGCATGAGATTCAGAATACCTTCTAATAATAGTACAGTGCACTGCAACATAATACCAGAATTATGCATTCCAGTCCCTAATTTCTTTCTTCCAAGATAAGCAAAAGAAGGACTGATATAAGATAGTGCTTTAGCAATGCACCAATCTCAGCAGCAGGGAAGATGCTCAGAACAGACAATAGTTTTCAACTTCATGTTAAAAAAATTCAGCTGAATTCTTCAAAATTATAGCAGTAAAAAGGTGGAGTTGCTTCAGTCAGTCAGAATATCATAAGTAGGTGTCGTGTAAATTCATAGCTACAGATTTATTGGCCAGATAAACAATTCCTTATGCTCTTCTTTTCCAGATAGTTCTATGTTTAAATTGTGTAACTGGTGATTATTAGTCAATCAGAATGCAAGTACCCCCATGACTGAGTGAGGACAGAGATGTCAAAATAACAGAGACCTCTGAGTCTTTTTGAACATTTGACTTTGTTTACTTCTCACTGCAAAGAATAAGCAAATAAATAGATAAATATATATAAATACAACATTGACATTGGCCAGGGATAGTTTTTCTCTTTTGTCTATCTATTATCTTAATAATGTATAAAAATGTCACCAATAATACAGAATGTTTTATTCACAAACAAAATTCTTAGTCTAATAAAAGATATTGTCTCATGTTTTTTAAGGATATTTTGCTTGCTTTAACATGAACATTGAATATAAGAGCTTTAAAAGGAACCTATTTCAAATGGCAGACAATTACTGTTTCTGAGAATTGGTTGTCTTCTGCATGCCCCTGATTTACTAGTCATATTAAAAAAATCTTGACCCTGGGTTACTGAATGTTTTCAGAATGAACATTGCAGATTCTATTGTCTATGTTTATTAATCCTAGCTATGATTATTTGCCCCATTAAATGTACGCATTTTCAGATTATTAGTTTAATAATAGTAATTCAGGGTGAGTCTTTAGCTAAACTGTCCAGCTGAAATCAAGGTTATGATCCTTTGATAGCTGAGGTTAATACTGTAAATACCAGTTATGCCCCTTGTTGAAGGACTGCTTCAGTAATTCACAGGAGTGAAATGACCTCAGTCTCTGGAAATGAAGATCCTCTAAAGGTTTTGGAAAGAAACTATGTAAAGCAGTAATCACAAGTCAGTGCCACAGAATGCGATAATGCTATCTTCAGTCTTATTTAATTTGGGGAATATAAAGTTTCCTTCCTTTCTAAAATTTCAGATTAAAGGGAGAAAGTAATTCTGTAATTTACACCTCTGACATTAAGTTGAAAAGCAGCTCTGCAGACACCTGCTTCAGAATTATCATTGTTTCCATGGTGCCACTTTCCATCACCTATTTTTAATAGTTTACACAACAAGATCAAGGGTGTCCCAGCTGTTACTGCCACTGTTGCTAAGCAACCTTTAAATCAGAGTTCAAGAAGACAAAGAATCATGCTTGAAAAATTTCTCAAGTGTCTGCTTTCCCCCTTCTTCTTCTGCCTATGCTATTTTTCAGATGCCATGTTTTCTGTTCTTTTTTTCCGCTTTCAAATTCTGTGAAGCAACTGTAGTCTACAAAAAAGAATGAGCCATCTTCTAGCTACAACAGCCATTGCTTTATGACAAAAAGGAAGACGCGGCATTAAATAAACGGTTTAAAACATTTACGGGTTTTTTTTTCATTAAATCCAAATATGTTTAGAGCTCTGTAACCTGCTGCTGTTATTGTGTAACATCTGTGCATGACTGCATCATGGACTGATACACCGATCAATGGAGAGAGATTCAGAGCTTGCAGGGAATTTCAATGCCCCCCTGTGCCTTCTGGAATCTTAATGCTGTCACCTGTAAAAAAGCTCAGAGGTCGAAAACACAACAGCAAGAAGAGAGACTTAGCATGGGTGAATGAGGGGAAATTTGGGGTTGACTCTCTGTTCCAGAATATCATTGTTTTTCAAACTTTGTTGCTCAACCATTAGAATTCCTCCCCCTGCACGACTAACTGAATGACAAGCAGCAAATATCTTTTTAAGTAGATACAATAAGCTGTGCTAATGTTGAAAATAAAACACTACTGTGGAATGTAAGTATCAAGGAAAAAGTTAAGAGATCCTGCATTTCATTTAAAATCTTTGCTTGGCTCAATAGCCTTCCTTCTATTTAACTCATCCAAAATTCTATGTCTCCAGGTGATTTTTTTTTTTAATTGCTTCTTAGATCCTCCCTTTTCTGCTCTTTCTTTCAATTTTAAAATGCTTCCTCCCATATCATACCTTCTTGAACCCTTTCCCTTCTTTGAACCTCTCACCACAAGCCATCCGGACAACATCTCATTTTTCTTATCCTCTTATGTTGCAAATTTATTCTAAAGGATTATTATTTCTTTTAATCGCAAAACACTGTATTAATAAACTCTTTCAAGTTCTGCATATGTGAAATACTTTATGCTGCTGCTCATCGCCTGTTCACATTCCCAAAGCCACTGTTGCTCCCGCAAATTATGCTTTTTCTGGATTTTTTAACCTTCACATGAGTCCATAGTTTGCCAATCAGGTAAGCAACTCACTCATCTTACACTGAGCATTTCAAATAGGTTTTTTTCAGTCATTTAGAAAAATTCTTTCTACTCGGTTTTCAGCTTGAAAAGAATTTCCATGCAAATTCAATGTCCATAAAAAGTTGCTGGTCAGAGAAAATGTGGGCAGCTCCACTACCCTCCCTGCCACACTGCTGCCTCATTAACTATCTTCAACTTGAGAAACTGTCTAGAAGATGTAATAGTCTGTTCTCTGTGTCCCCTCAGCCCTTGGCCTTACTGTTTGACCGCTTTATAGGGGTTTCTCAGCAAGAGTGCCAGTTGAGATGGCACTTCTTTATTAATTTATTTGTTTGTTTGCTTGCCTATTGTCAGGAAACATTTATCCCCTAAGAACAGGACTGAGATCACTGGATTCATTTAAGGGATGTTACTGAACTGCTGGATGATGTAGCCTTCAGTCTCTATCTGCCTGGTCTGACTCTGAAGCTGCCACAGCGAAATAAATTACTCAATCTGGGAAATCATTTGACCTTTATTTTAATTTCATCTATGTTGGTGTAAACTAGGAGAAATATCATCACAGTTACAGAATGACTGGCAATGTAAGATTACTGCTAAGTAGGAGAGTGGACATTTAGACTTTTATCCAAAAAATAACTCCACTGCCAGTGTTTAATGTGCTGTCTAAAGTCTGTCCCACTATTCTGAGTAAATAAATAGATCACACCTGAGATGTATTTCATTGATTTCTATGCATCATGCCAAGGAAAGATAGCATCTTAAAACTCCTAGGTAGAAACTTATATATGGCAGTATATCTGTCCTCACTAATACTCTGAAAATATTTCATGGTTTTGTCTGGATCCTAAGTATCTCTATTTATTTTGCAACCCCAAAATTCTGCAGGAATGTACTCTGTTTAAATGAATGCTGCTATAATAATATTTCCTATATGAAGCACAAAGCTGCAAATACGAAATTTTCTGGCAGACTAGTTTAGAAGTTGTGAAATCTGCTGTTTTGCTAAAGAAATATGGGAGATGCAGCTCCTTATTATTAATATGCAAGGTGGTGTTTGCACCTCTGTAGTTAAACATATTTTTCTTGACATCTGTGTTTTGCAGTGTCTTTTCTACAGCCATTAAATGAACAAGCTAATTTAAGAACAGTGACACAAAGTAGGTCCAGGTCTTGGGCTCTGGCATTTAACTTAAGGGCTGAAAGCAGAGCCACAGCCCACTGTCTGCACACTAGCCCTGATGACTGAGGAATAAAGGTAAAAAATGTGATTAAGACATACTTGCTGCAAGACCGTGTGCCTCAGCTTACCCTCTAGAGGCAAGCACAGTTTTAGAGCATGCAGCTGGATATTAACGCCAAAAGCCAATTCTCAGGCACCGGTAGCTGCTTCCCCTGCCAGAGCAAGAAGCCTTTGTAACAGTGAATGGGCATTGCTCCTGGGCTGCTCCCAAAGAGCTGTTAACATAGTTGTCCCAATAGTTGGCTGCACAGAAGTAGTTCCTCAGGGTTCAAATTATTGATCAGGTCCTCACTAGGCTAAGTGCTGTACAAACACACAAAAGCAGGGTCAGGGTTTGCCCTGAACAGCTGCATGGACTCCTGTAATGCACATTCACATGAGCATTTCTCTCTTTGAGTGACCATCCCCTCAAACTAACAAGGGCTCATATTGCTGCAAATACGTGTATTTTGCTTTCCCAACTCAAACACTATGCAAATTAGGATCCAAATCATGTAATGACTGACTAAATTTACAGTGCAGTGTAAGATAAAGAAATGACCTGAGGGTGATTTAATCAAACACCACACCTTTTTACATGCTCAAAACAGCTCAGCACAGCTATCACTCCTGGCATTTCAATTTCTGTCATTATGCAAGATTAAATCAATATTAACAACACTGCTATAATATAAATTACAACAACTTAAAAATCATATTTTCCTGCAAGAATTCAAACTTGTTGTAACTTGATGTTATGATTTGGATTGTAGAGGTTCCTCCTGCAATCTGTTACTCACACTATGTGACGGACACAATCCTCTTCACCTCCTACCCTTTTCATAGTGATGTTAGCAAAAAGAAAATTAGCATATCAGAATGCAGGTGCATCTCAAAGGCCCTTCAAAGATCAGGACAAAGCATCTGATGACTGTTGTCTTCTGGTGGGTCAAATACTTATTAATGTGTGTGATTTTTTTTATGAGATCCAGCTTTTTTTTTTTTTGCAAATCTTCCATTATGAAACCATTGCAGAGTAATTTACATGCGTCTGTTCATTTCATTCATGACTCACAAATCATCACCTTAAAGAACTCTGTAAAAGAAGTTTAAATGTAAGTAGAAGAATCTAAGAATTTTAAGAGTAGTCCTGAAGGAAATAAAGAATAGATAGCACAAATAAACAGGAAAATGGTAAAACAATAAAAAAACAGGAACATCTACTTGCTCATTTCAAAGATGTCATATTGCATTCTTTATTCTGATTGTGGAAAATTAGCTGCTGATGACCAGGAACAATTGATTTTCCTACACAGCTGTTTTCTAATTACATCTGAACACTGGAAATTCTAGTGCTGCCACTCAGCTGTACAAGCAGTCTCTTCAATTGGTTTTCTTATTACAGCAAGTGCCTTGTTGTTCTGCTACCAACACATGTATCAAGGTTCTATGATGCTTTCATTGTAAACCCTATCTTTTAGGTATGCTGAAAGAGCCAGACATTTTTCATTGCAACTGACTGGAATGAAATGCACAAACTGTCAGCACAGGTGCACTTGAAGGACTTTTTCTTCCCTGTACTGTTTGGCTTAGTACTCCTAAACTGTAGGTGTGGTACATTCGTTAGCTTCTGAGAGCTTCAACTTTACTACATATGCTTATATATATGTGCATATGCATAGGTATACGCATATTTTGAGAGAGAAACATGTGGATTATACCTATATATATGCTGTAAATCCAAGGGGTCACAAATTGTGTTAAGAATGACTGATAGAATTTGATCACTCAGTGCTCTGAATACTTTTTTAAAGAAAAGATGCACAAATTTGACAGGGAATTTTCCAAATCTGAGGTTCAGAAAAGGAACCTCAAATCTAGTATGGACTTTTTCAAGTCTCATATTTAATTACAAAACAAGGGTAACACAGGATTGCTTGGCTATTTTCCATTTGGCATTTTTACTATCTGACTCCGTTTAATTCTGGTGATTCAGCAACTATTTTGTGCTCAGATGTCTTTCACCCTTTTACCCAAGTAGAGAGTAACCCTATATCTCTGAGGTCTAATACATATTGTATCTTATATTCTACATACCAAGCCTGGTAACCAAACAGTAGAATTCTGCTTATGCTTTCATCTACTGCCTCTTATTTTAATTAAATAGAAATACCAGTCAAAATAAGTAGAAATATAAAGGCTAAGACTTCATTTTATAGCAAATTATACCTAAAATCTGAAAGAAGCAGCTTCTAGCAGATTCTTAAAAGCTCAGGCTGTGCTGAGTGATTTTCCTACAGTTCAGGAAAGCATTGGGGTGAGGTCTGAGACACAGTTATAGAGCCCAGAGTGCAGCTGGAATGAGACTGGAGAAGATCTAACAAAGAAAAGTTCTGGGATTCTTAAAGACTTACTGTATTTGGTGAACTTGGAAAAAAAAAAAGAAAAGGGTACATTTTAGGCCCTTTTGATATAAGAAATTCTATTGCTCATGACCACAAAGGTATGTGTTAAGTATTTTGTGAGGTACTGGATATAAATACAATGCCTTTTATTATTTGTTGACACAGAACAGGGAAAAGGCTAGTCAAAGCTGTACTTAATTGCCTCTACATACAGTAAGGAGTAAAACTGTTATCAGAGATGTTATTTTGTGCTAGCTGCTGGAAATTTTTTTAATATCAAGTGATTAATATTGTTAGTTGTCATGGTTTAAGCCTGGGAGCAGGGGGAGGAGGGGGAAGGGACAGAGTGCACCAGCAACTATGTGGGTCTGAGTTACTGTCTGGGCTTAAACCACGACATTAGTGCAGAAACTCCCTCTTTCTCTTGGTTCTATGTGAGTTTAGGACTGAATTTGTGGTAGTATGTGCAACTGTGCAACCTCCTGCAAGATGCTGGATTCAATAGGCTCTAAATTACATATTAATAATAGCTATATATTTTATTTGATTCTTTTTCCTTTGTCTTCTAAGAATAAGCGTATCTCCAAATGGATTTCCTAATGTATCGTGTGAAGTAATCTTCTGTTCCAGTCGTCTTCATTCAGTACGTTATATGATCCTATAACACCATTTGTAATTCCCTGTAAACTTCTGTCATCTGTTCAGTACACCTAGAGATGCCATTGTAAGAATCAGATAAATGTTAACCTTGCCCTCAACCAAATGGTTCAAATCAAACTACGCACTTCAGTCAGGGAAAAATATGTCGTTAGCCCTCATTGCATCTGACAGAAAATGGTTCATAGTTCCATGAACAAGACTTTCCCTCAGAAGACATTCAGCATTTTGGCTACTATCCTCATTCTCTACTTACATTTGAATTTTCTTTATTTTTACCCCTATCTCTTTGGAGTCACAAGTAGACTAAAAGGTGTCAAGCATTCAAACACTTCTTTAGTTGTCAGAATATGCGGTGTCTGGAAGATGGAATGCATCTCTCATATGACTGTATCCACCAGCTACCTTGAGTCTGTCAATACCAGCCTTCAAAAATTTAAGAAATGTCTTCATGTGACTGGAGCATGTTTGAGTATGGAGGCAAATTTCATTGAAAGTACTGCAAGACCCCAAAGGAGCACAAGTATTTGAACCAAGAGTTCCAGATTAATGTTCCAGTAGGAGCTCTGAACAAGAGCTTTGAAATCAATTTCTACATTGGCACTAGCATTAAAGTAAAGCCTTAAACTAAATGAGCTCAGAAAATACATTGAATGTAATGAATTTCACTGTATAATAGGTAGAAAAATGGAAACCTAGGTAAATCAAAGTGAGTATTTGGTATTGGCCACAATAGTCCATAGAGAAGACTGAAACTGTAACTTTGTTCTGTCATAAATTTCTCTACTGAAATCCTTTTCCCTTCGTGCTCATTCTGTACTCTGTAATGAGTCACTTACCTTTATATAATTTAAATATTTCAAGCATCTTACTATGATTATTTTTACAGCAATTGCTGAAATAGAAATGAATGTCTCCTAGCACAGTGTATTCCTATCAGGTTGTTATAATCAGGATGATCGCTTAATTAGCATGTTTGTTTCCACTAGGGTATGCCAATTAAGAGATATAACCACACTGCTGTACATTCTTATGAATGCTTTTCTACATTTAAAGTAAGATCACACATTTCAGCAGGTGTAGCTTTTAACACTAACAGAAGATTTTCCAAAGGATATTGAGCTTTTTGCCATCTGTTTCTCATGCTGGTATTCTTAAATTACTAGAAACTAGACTTTAGGTGTTTTCTTATAGAGCTGCCAGAATATTAACTTTATTTCATAGTTTTCAAAAATGCATTTAAGCTAATACTTTAATAAAAATACAGCTGATATGAGTAATGATTTCTCAGAAGTGCTACTTCCACTGTTGTGCCATCCCAGGTCATTTTGCTTTTGTGTGCATACTGAGGTTGATAATTACGGTAGCAACATTTTCCTGAAAAATTCCTATGTTGGTTTCTTTGTTTCTCTTTACTCTGAATATAAACCTCAGAACTTCTTCTGCCTCTTCAATTTTTAATGCTATAAACCGAGTTTACTTCTTCTCATTATGAGCTTGTTAAAAAAAATAACCCCAAACCAACAAGTAATTCAAAGTTTACATTTATTTCCAATGAATTTTAAATCAGGAGAAAAGTAATCTAAAATTCTAATGCTGTCATCATTAATATTAAAATTTATTTTGTCATATCCCTATATCTCAATCTAAAATCTGTTTTGTACTGTCAGTCCTGCTTCTTTTCTAGTAGGACAAAAATATTTTAAAATGAGGCTTTTCACACACTCACTAAAGTGTTCTAATGCATGAAGTATTCAGTATCAATGTCCAATTATTCTGGTTAGCATGCACAAAAGATTTTATTTGGAAATTGGTTTTAAGTACGCATGTACATTTTTCCAGTGCAGATCTATAAAGAAACTGCTTGATTATCAACTTGACTTTCACTAATTGATCTGTGATACACCTAATTAATTAATTTAGAATTATTAAGCCTACAGAAAACACTATCAAAAACTCAACGTTACAAGTCTCAAACACAATTTCTGTATATATGTATAGATGTCTTATATGTCTCCCAATTCAGGTCTCAGCCTTAAAAAATCACAGTATGTTTTACAGTCTTATTTTTTAACAATTGCACTGTTGCAAATGCTAGAAGGCTTTTCAAACCATTCTCTTCAGCAATGATAGTTTAGTTAGTGGACAGTTCTGTCCATTCTTCTATATTTTTGTAAAGGATAGGATGCTGATTCAAAGTCATGGCAATTTTTACAAATTCATGACTCCGTGAGTTGATGTTTCAAGAAGAAACATGAAATGCAGAATTGTGTAAAAGAACTGAAGCTTGTCTACAGCTGCAGTGCTTAGAGAAGCAATTGCATAGTAGCATTATCTGTGTGGAACAGAAAAGAATGAGTTTTAAATATAATTCTGTGAATGTGCTAAAGCCAGAACAGCAAGTAAGAACCCATGTGAGTTGGTTTCTCTTTTACACACTAACTTTAGAATGAAAGAGACTTATAAAACTGGAATTGCATCGAGTTCCAACCCCCCTGCACCAGCAGGGACACCTCCCACTAAACCATGCCATCCAAGGTTATTTCCAACCCCAACTTGAACACAGCCAGGGATGAAGCATTCACAGCTTCCCTGGGCAACCCATTCCAGGGCCTCACCACCCTTACAGGAAAGAATTTTTTCCTCAGATCCAATCTAAACTTCCCCTGTTTAAGTTTGAACCCCTTACCCCTTGTCCTCTCACTACAGTCCCTAATGAAGAATCCCTCCCCATCATGCCTATAGGCCCCCTTCAGGTATTGGAAGGCTGCTATGAGGTCTCCATGCAGCCTTCTCTTTTCCACGCTCAACAGCCCCAATTTTCTCAGTCTATCTTCATATGGGAGGTGCTCCAGTCCCCTGATCGTCCTCGTGGCCCTCCTCTGCACTTGTTCGAACAGTTCCATGTCCTTTTTATGTTGAGGACACCAGAACTGCACACAATACTCCAAGTGAGGTCTCACGAGAGCAGAGTAGAATGGCAGGATCAGCTCCCTCGACCTGCTGGTAACGCTTCTTTTGATGCAGCCCAGGATACGGTTGGCTTTCTGGGCTGCAAGTGCACACTGCCGGCTCATGTTCATTTTCTCATCGACCAACATCCCCAAGTCCATCTCTGCAGGGCTGCTCTGAATGTCTTCAGTGCCCAGCCTGTAGCTGTGCCTGGGATTGCTCCAACCCAGGTGTAGGACCTTGCATTTGGCATGGTTAAACTTCATCAGGTGGGCATCAGCCCACCTCACAAGCGTGTCAAGGTCCCTCTGGATAGCATTCCTTCCCTCCAATGTATCAACCGAACCACACAGCTTGGTGTCGTCGGCAAACTTGATGAGGGCGCACTCAATCCCACTGTCCATGTCACCCACAAAGATGTTGAACAAGACCGGTCCCAACACCCATCCCTGGGGGACACCACTCGTTACTGGTCTCCAGCTGGACACTGAGCCACTGAGCACTACTCTTTGCGTGCAGCCATCCAGCCAGTTCTTTATCCACCGAGTGGTCCACCTATCAAATTGATGTCTCTCCAACTTAGAGACAAGGATGTCATGCGAGACAGTGTCATAAGCGTTACATAAGTCCAGGTAGATGACATGAACTGCTCTACCCCTGTCCATCAGTTCCGTGGCCCCTTCATAGAAGGCCACCAGATTGGTCAGGCAGGATTTCCTCTAAGTGAAGCCATGCTGGCTGTCACCAAGCACCTTGTTGGTTTTCATGTGCCTCAGCATGCCTTCCAGGAGAATCCACTCCAAGATTTTGCCAGGCACAGAGGTGAGACTGACTGGTCTGTAATTCCCTGGCTCATCCATTTTCCCCTTCTTAAAAATGGGGGTTATATTTCCCTTTTTCCAGTCATCGGGAACTTCACCTGACTGCCATGATTTTGCAAATATGATGGACAGTGGCTTAGCAACTTCATTTGCCAGCTCCTTCAGGACCCGGGGATGGATTTCATCCAGTCCCATGGACTTGTACACATTCAGGTTCCTAAGATGGTCTTGAACCAGATCCTCTCCTACAGTGGACCCAACATCTTCATTCTCACTGTCCCTGCGTCTGCCTTCCAAGACTTGGGTGGTGTGGTCAGAGCATTTGCTGGTAAAGACTGAGGCAAAGAAGTCATTAAGAACCTCAACCTTCTCCAAATCCAGGGTAGCCAGTTCTCCCGATAGCTTCTAGAGAGGACCCACATTGTCCCTAACCTGTCTTTCATTTGCAATGTACCTATAAAATCCCTTCCTGTTATCCTTAACATCCCTAGCCAAGTTTAATTCTAAGTGGGCCTTAGCTTTCTTAACCTGGTCCCTAGCTTCCCGGACAACATCCCTGTATTCTTCCCAGGCCGCCTGACCTTGCTTCCACCTTTTATAAGCCTCTTGTTTCCTTCGAATTTTGCTCAGCAGCTCCTTATCCATCCAAGGAGGTCTCCTGGCCTTCCTGCTGAACTTCCTTCTAGTTGGGATGCATCGCTCCTGAGCTTGCAGCAGGTGATCCTTGAATATCAACCAACAGCCTTGGGCCCCCCTGCCCTCTAGGGCTATATCCCATGGAACCTTACTGAGCAGGTTCCTGAAGAGGCGAAAGTCTGCTCTCTTGAAGTCCAGGGCAGTGAGCTTGCTGCACGCTCTTCTCACTGTCCTGAGGATCTCAAATTCAACTATCTCATGATTGCTGCAATCAAGGATGCCCTGGAGCGTTACATTCCCAACCAGTCCTTCCTTGTTGGTGAGGAAAAGGTCAAGCATGGCACCTCTCCTTGTCGGCTCCTCTATTACTTGCAGAAGGAAGTTGTCTTCCACACAATCGAGGAACCTTCTGGATTGCTTGTGCCGGGCCGTACCATCCCTCCAACAGATATCAGGGTGGTTGAAGTCTCCCATGAGAACAAGGGCCTGCGAGCGTGAGGCTGCGTCTCTCTGTCTATAGAGCGCTTCATCCGCCAACTCCCCTTGGTCAGGCGGTCTGTAACAGATCCCCACAATAATGTCACCCATCGCTGTTCTCCCTTTAACCCTGACCCACAAACTCTCTGTCGACTGCTCACCTGTCCCCAGACAGAGTTCCATACTCTCCAGCCTATCCCCAACATAAATAGCAACTCCCCCTCCCCGCCTACCGGGCCCGTCTTTCCTAAAGAGCCGGTAACCTTCCATTCCAACACACCAGTCATAGGAGCCATCCCACCATGTTTCTGTGATGCCTATGATATCATACCCCAGTAGACGTGCACACATCTCTAATTCCTCTTGTTTGTTCCCCAGGCTACAGGCATTTGTGTAGAGGCATTTGAGCTGAGATCCAATTGAAGCCGGCTCATTGGCTGGAGCAGCTGGAATATCCCTACATTGCTCCAAACGTTTACTATAGGTGCTGCCAACCGACTGGGTGTGTTGGGATGGAATGACACCTCCCTCCCCCAACACATCTAGTTTAAAGCATCCTTGACCAGCCTGGCAAGCCTCCTACCAAAACCGCTCTTGCCCTTCTTTGTCAGACCAGCTCCACCAGCCCCCAGTAGACCTGGCCTGCTAAATTGAGTACCATGTTCAAGGTACCCAAACCCCTGACTATAGCACCACCCTTCTAACCATTTATTGACCTGGCCAATCCTCCTAGCCTTTTGGAGGTCCTGCCCTGTATCCTGGAGAATTGACGAAAAGACAATCTGAGCTCCAGAGCCCCTAACCACCTCTCACAGTGCTCTGTAGTCCTTCTTTATGGTCTCTGGGCTACTGTTATCTATATCAGTAGCACCCACATGGATTACTAGAAGTGGTTAATGGTCAGTGGGACCGACTAGTTCAGGCAGCTTCTCGGCCACATCCCTGATCCGAGCCCCTGGTAGGCAACACACCTCCCTTGAGGCTGGGTCAGGCCGACAGATAGGTGCCTCTGTGCCTTTCAGATTAGAGTCCCCGACTACTACCGCCCGTCACTTTTTCCTGGCAGCACCAGTAGTGACCTTCTTTAGCAGTGCACCAGCTGGTTGCGCCTGGTGGGAGCACTGCTGCTCATCAGCCCCTTGCAGGACAGCAAAGTGGTTCTCGGTGGTGACAACAGATGTAGGAGGAAGCCCCTTGCTTTTAATTGCCCTCTTCCTCTTTTTTTTGCTGTTTTTTTCTGTTACCATTTCCCAGCTTCCTGGGTTAGTAGCTTCCTTTCCTGCATGGGCAACAGTAGACACTCGAGGCCCCTTCATCTAATCCCATCATTAGTCATCTAATCCCAACAGAGGCAGCCGAGGTCATCCCAACAAGCATCCAAATCCTACAACCACAGAGCTATGAAACTCTCTGAAATCTTGTGTTATCCCCATACCAATCACCATAGGGCTTTGCAGCTGGCAGTTGAATGGTGCCTCTGGTCTTTATGTGTCAGAGCATGAAAAGTGCCTCAGTTCACCCTCAAGCAGACACCAAGCAGCAGCCAGTTTAAACTCATGCTTACCCTCACTCTTGGCTTCTATTTCTCCCAGATATTGTCATGCAAATAATTCTATTTTAAACAACAGGCATGGAATGCTTTATAATTATGTTTCATTCAATTGCTGTTCATCATGTTAAACAGGCCAAAAAATGTGGGTTAACAGACACTAAATGGGAAGGAGCCAACTTACATTTTCCAGGAAGAATGGATTCAACTGCACGCAAAGGAGGAAAAAAAAGAATCAAAAAACACCCCCCTTGCAGATGAAAAAAAAATTATTTTATAAATGATAATTTTTCATTTTGTAAAAGTTTGATGTAATTCAAATTCAAAAGTTCAAATGCAATTCATAATGAAAATGAGACAGGAAGATGCTTCTTTTGTGCCAGTAAAATTAGGGTTGATTTCAAGATTCATCCTATTCTAAAGCTGTCAGAAATCATACATGTCACAGGCTTTAAATAAAACAAACAACCCAAAACACCCAGAAAAGGCACACTGAACCACATATTAGTCATTAATTTTTATTAATATGTAGGAAATAAACACAGTGTCTCCTTTTAGTGAATTAGATGAGGATCTGAGACATGCAGCTTCAGTTTCTCACAAGTCGTATTTCTCTCATCACAATTTTTTAGAGATCAGTCACTCTGAGCAGAAAATACATATGGAATGGTCATAACTTTTCCAGCTAAAGACTGAAAGTGGAAGACTTTGGTGAGAAGATTCAGTGTGAAAAAATTTTGTTGGAAAAATTTCATTGGAAATTTCTTGTTGGAAAACTTGAAAACCATTCTATGATTCTATAAAAATCCTCCACCCTTTTTACCCAACACTGGTCTGACTTTGCTCT
This sequence comes from Amazona ochrocephala, assembly GCA_039720435.1. NCBI lineage: Eukaryota > Metazoa > Chordata > Aves > Psittaciformes > Psittacidae > Amazona > Amazona ochrocephala. The sequence continues at coordinate 79,281,380 of CM077878.1, forward strand.
CATAAAAAGTACTGGTCTCTTTACTGTTGTCATCAGCTTCTGAGAGGTCAATGTTTAAAGGTAAAATAAACCCAAAAAATACAAAAGAATATAAGTTTTCTATGACAGAATTTCTTCAAAACTAAGAAAGATTTCTGTATTTTTACTAGTCGACATCTGGATAAGGATTAAGATTAAGACTAATATTAAAATTATGATTAAGATTGAGGTTAAGATTGAGATTGAGATTAGGATTAAGAGAGAGACTAAACCCAGAGATGCAGCTGCAGTTACACTGAAAATGGAGCGATGAAAATAAAGTGTAAAGTCTAGAGAACCTTGCTGTGAGACACTTTACCTGGGACTTTGCCCAAGGCCTAGTCTGTGTTTAGTTTTAAACTTTACAATAAGGATGGGATTAGGTTTAAGACAATGTCTGACAGAAAGAGAAAACCAGGAAGTGCAGCTACAGTGGAACTGGAGAAGGAAAATTTCTTACAACACTTTTAAAATAATTCATAGTGCCATGGAAGTACAGTTTTGTCAAATCTTCTTAAAGTAAATTAAGAAAAAGTTGATATTTTTACCCTCTTGTAATCCTAAAACATTCATCAACTATGCATCTTCTTGCTAAATCCTGTTCAGAATTCGCATGGTGATGGCTTTCAATATGTTCAAAAGTGCTTGTTGGTTTAAAAGTTGGCCACCATTCCCTCCAACATTTAAATCTGAGCTGCAGTAATTTACCTCAAATGTTAGTTTTGATTTGGCTTTCTAGGTAACTTTGTTTTCTATTATTTTAATAAGGATAGAAATACATTAATAACTACCCAGATGGAACATTTCAGCATCTCATGCAAATGATGGGAACAGAGAAAAGGAAGAAAAATAAACTTTACTGGGCCAAGAAAGAGGTTATTCATAGTAAGATTCCTGTTTAGAATATATCTACAACTACCATTCCAGCTGTTAAATATTTTGACTTGTTTTCATTTGAATTTGTTTTCAGTTCTAGGCACTGGTTCCGCATATAACAAAATGAAATGCCTTCAACTGCTAAATTAAGGAACTTAATCTGCTTCCCATGGAAATACAGCTATACTGTAATCAGCTCACATCTTCATCTTGTTCTCATAAGCACTTAGGCCTTTTTTTCAAAATTCCATCATTCACACAGCTTTTTGTGGCACTTCACTGAATCCTGTGCAAATGGTCAAATTTTGTGCCACTGTTTTAAAAAGTGGGAGCATAAGAGTTGTGAATGGCATTCCAATATTTAACCTCTCTAAATCTTATAATAGAAAAACTGAATGTCTCACTTCTGCTTTTCCCACTAATCTTTTTGAGACAGTAACTCACTGAGAAGAGAGATCAAGTTGTTTGTCCACTACAGCTGCTATATCCTCTCTGGAATCTTGATTTTCATTATACAGCCCTGTCTTCCATATAAGTTTCCTGCACTGCTTGCGACAAGATGTTCAACTTATTTGATTCTGTTGAATCTAGCTGTGTGTAAGTGGGCCTATGTTACTCAGAAATCACGCATCAAACCCATTTCCATGTCTTCATCTTTATTACTCACAGTTCCAGTCTGTGCATAATCCATTAGATTTACCCATGATTTTTGTTTATTTCTGGACCATTGCTAAGAATGCTGCATAAAATTTGATTGTTAAATTAGCTAATCCCTATGGAGTTCCACTGGATACCCATGCATACCCAGAGATCATTCCTAGTTGAAATGTACTCGGGATCCATTTGTGGGATCAATTTCTTATGTGATCTATTGCTATAGTGCAACGTTAATCAGAGTTCTGGGTCACGCTTGGTCATATAAAAACATAGAACCATAGAATCATAGAATGGTTTGTGTTGGAAGGAACCTTAAGAGTCATCTAGACTGCTCCTGCCTGTATCACTGGTGCCCATGGGAAACAACAGCAGCAGATAATAGTCAGTGGACTGTGCAAGGCTTGGTAGTCTCTCAGTGACATACCCCACACAAGCCCCCAGTAAGTAGCATACCTGTTCAGAGAGGCTGGCAAATGGGTGCTTCTATACCTCTCAGAACTGCTATCACCCATCACCTTTTCTCAGTTGCACTAGTTGTTATACAGGAAGCAGATTGGGCTGCTGTGCTCATCTCCAGTGTCCCTCCTGATGTGACAGGTCTTTCCTCTTCAGTCTGCAGAGCACTGAAGCAGTTCTGCAAGGGCACCTCAGGCTTTGGAGGAAGTTTCTACCTCCTGCAGGTCCTTACCGTTGCAAGCTTCCATTCTTCCGCATTTTGCCCCCCTCTCTTCTGTGTGAGCCAGTGGAGGAGGTTTTGGTGGTTTGGCTGTAGTTCCACTGCAACTGTGCTTGCAACCAGGTGTCCTTCTCAGCCTCCTTGATGTTACACACCTGCTGCAGGATGCTCTTCACCTGGACACAGTGTCTGCCTGTCCTGGGCTCAGGAGAAAGGTTGAGGCACTCCCCTCTATTGCCTGCACTGCAGCCTCTGACTTGAGCAGCTCTGTCTGGGTGGAGGCATCAGCCACTGATTTGGTAGATAGGGCAAACCCCGCAGCCGGGTATGCCTGCCATGATCTGAGTATACGACATCTGCACATTTGCCTTGCTAGCCACATTGCTATCTAATCAAACATTAGAATCAGGTTTATTTGACTAGACCTAATTTATGTAAAAGCATTTTGGCTGGCATTAATTGCATTCTATCACTGAATTTCTTATCAGTGAATTTTATACCAGGATTTTGATTATTGCTTAGGACTGATATAAGCTTACCAGCTAGTGAATATAGCAGATTAACATTTCCTCAAGCTGTTGGAATTTTCTTGTTTGGAGATTTATTACAGTGAACATCAGAGGAAGAGACATTTCCTCAGCCAATTTTTAAGGACTCTTGAATGATATCTTAATTGAATACATTTATTCATGGTAGATGATGCTTGAAGTTTAGCAGTATGTAGTGCTGTGATTTTCCACCAGTTTTATATCCTAAAATGTAAAATACACTCAGATTTTTTTTCTGAGAAATAGAGTCACTACCTCACAGGGGGATAAGATACAAGCATCAGGCAGGTCCTCTCAGCAGGAGCCAGGCTCTGTTGCCGCCACAAAGATGAGATTTTAACTTAGACTTATGTAAGACAGCAGTCTTAAGTTACTCTGGAAGAATCTCCAGGAACAACAGGGAGTCTCAGCTTTTTGACAGTATCTTGTTTCAGTATTGCCATTTCGCTGAGTTTGGAACCATAATTTCACTCTCTTTCCCCACTTTGCTCTTTGTGAGTTGACAAAATAAACAGTGCCTGGCATTTTTCTCAGTCACTACAGAGCTAGTTTATACTTTATTTTTCTATTTTACTTCGTTCTTGGTGGATATACTAAGCAGGGGTACTTAATGATTTTTTTTTCATTTACTGAATAACTTATTAAAAATTTTGTCATATCTATCTTACAATTAATACTGCTCTTAGCCACAGAATTATTATAGTATCCTTATGTTGCCTTATCGGTTTTCAGAATTTCATCCTTTTTAATTATTGTTATGTTGGCTATTATCTGTTCTCCCTTATACAGTTTCTCATATATATGAGAAATATCTGTATACATAAAATCATATTTATGAGCACATATTTTAGACATGATATAAATGAAAACAAATAAAGAAATAAATACTAAAATAAAATATCATCATATAGGGTTTTTTTGTTTATTTCAGTTTCCTGTCTCACCCTTTTTCACTAAAGAACTTTCATGTTATGAAACAGTGTTTTTCATGACTGTGGAACCATTGCTTTTTTGAATTCTATCACATTCTTTTTTAAAACTCCCTATTTTCATTTGTATTTCTCTCACAAGCTACCATCTTCTAATTCGTTATAGGCAATACCTATCATATTTTTAATTTTCTTTAAAAATTAATCTATTTACAGCACCTATCAGAGGATCTTCTATGCTGAAATGTGATTATATCAAACCACTAGTAGTACTAGCTCCTTTCCACTGGAGTACAGTTCCCTAGATCATCTAAAAGTGTTCCTTCTGATAAAAACCCTCAAAAGGTATTTTAGCTGCTTCAGCAGGGGAAAGATGTTTCCAGCTTTTGTAAGTTTATGTGCACAGTAATAAATCAATAAAGACAGTTGGTTTGGACTGAGAACCCCAAGCAACAAAATGCTTATTTCAGCTTTATGACATGACTAAGGCCCTGATGAGCTATCTGCACTCTGGCTTCTCTGTTACCTAGTGCATTAAATGATAAAGACCTATGTGCAAGGGCTCAGCAACTCCCAGTTTTGTGAAAAATCTGAATGCTTAAATATTTTTCCAAGCGCTAGTAAATTTGAGGAGAGAAAAAAATAAGAAAATACTTTAAAAATGGTACTGGTTAGACTAGCTGGATTTATGAATAAAATTTTTAGTTTTGGAAAACTGAGTAACTTTACCCTCTTGGTCAATGTACGGTCAACTGAGAAAAAAAAAAGGACTACCCTCTAAGGTATATTTGAGAGTGTGATCAAAGGTACACATTCAAAAGATGGAAAAAGGGTTTAGTTTTGAGAGGCTGTATATGTGCTGTTGAGTATTTGGTTTACATTTTGTTTAAAATAATAAAGAAATCTCTTTTACATAGGTTTGTGCAGATAGATTTAGAGTAGAATATATAACCTAGATGGCTATTCAGAACAAGTAATCAAGCTGTAACATTCAGATCGTTTTCTGTACTGAATTGATGGATCAGTAGATAAAGCTGCAATTACAGTCACAGAATTGTAATTTTAATTGGAAAATTGCATAGGCAGTGCTCACTAAGACCAGAAAAAATCAGAGTAATGAAAGCAACAACTAAGTAATTTTTTTAAATTATGCATATGTATTAATTAAAGCAAGAAAGCATCTTTTTTAATTATAGCCATCAAAATGCCTTTCAGGGACTGGATTAGAAAGAGTAGCTTTAGATGGTCTGGGGAAGTAGAACCTAGAGGAGGGAAGCTGACGGGCTTATATTCTGGGTTGTATCTCTATTATTTGAGACAGAAATTTTAGTACTGTCAACTAGTGAGCATCACTGCTCGAGTTAGATGCTTTGCAAATTTAGGAGAGCAGAACCTTCATAATACTTTAATGCAATAATGATTATGCGCACTGTAGGAGTAAAAAAGTGGTTTACACTCTCCAAAAATGTCTAAGGACATAAAAATTGTTGCCCCTAGGCAGCTTTGAAGAATGCCCAGCACAGCAGGTAGTAGTATGTCTTTAGGTTACACTGAATTTTTAGAAAAAGTCACTAATAAACCAGCAAGATTCCCTCTCACAGGATGTGGATTGATTACCTATGCTAACAGCCTTAGCATAGCTCACTTGTAATTTATATTATCAAGTACATTAAGCCCGTTTGCAATCTTCAAGAAATCACTTTTTAAGTTTTAGCACCTACATTAAAAATTTCAGGCACAAGAAACTGTAAATGTTAGCAACTCAATTTAAAATTGTAAGACAGAAGTGAGTCTCATTAAACGATCCCTCAGTACAAATTACAGTGGCTTTGGTGAAACAGTAATACACTTGCTCTCTGAATTCTGAATTGTATAATATTCATATGCCTTAAATCAGACTCCAAAACCTGGAGTCCGGCAGGATAGATGAAAATAAGCTGACATTCAGAGAAGTATGGTATTTCCATTTGGAAGCCTTCATGTTTTTGGAATATTTTGATTTAAGAAAAGGTCTAAAGTACAAACAGAAGATGAATTAAAGATTGCAAATGCACCCTAAAATTGGGAAGCTAGTTAAGAATTTCTGTCTACCAAGGAGAGAGGTCCTAAGGAACCCTTAACAGGATCCCTGTTGATACCTTGTTAGTTTTATAGTTAATGCTATGAATTGAGCTGGCTGGCCTGCTCCTTACTTTCTCCACCTGCCCAAACTGGGGCTGTATCTGGTTCTCTCAAGAGAAAGTAAAATAAGATTGTGATCCACAGAGCACTCTTGGTATGTTTTTATCACTGTAATAAAGAGGTGAAACAGACCTTTGCATATCTACTCCTTAGCATGCAAAGAATGTCAGCAACATAGTGTAGACAGTAAATTAGTGACAATTGTAGCAGGAAAGGTGTTTAATACTGGCAAGTCCCTGGGAAGGAGATTCTGGTTTAGTATACAAACACAGCTAGATAGATGGTCAGATATGGATATATGGATATATATAGATATGGAATGGCATGTTTTCCATACTAAAAATGGGAACAATGTATTCTTTGCAGTTTTGTAGCAAGAAAAGGAAGCCTACTTTTGTGAGTGTCTGGGAAAGCAGCTTCATTCTGCATGCTTCTCATTCCAGTTCTGTTTAGTTGTTGTTTATGACAACAAACATAATGGACCTTGTAAGCTTATCATTTCGGCTTTATCATTCCTTTGGGGGCATCCTGAAGTTCATGAACATCTTATTAAAAGTACAGTATTTGCACTTTTATCATTTTCTCATCCTCTTCTCAGCCTAAGAGTTCTACTTTTGTTGCCTGCAGCATGCTAGAATTGCTCTGGATAGGGTTTTGTCATAGGAACTCTTCCGCTACTTATTGTGCAAACATGAATTAAAGAATTCTAGGAAAAGAAAGCATGATTTATGGCTTAAAGAGCTAGAACTGCCTAGCAGAAATGGATTGATCCCCCTCTCTACAAGAATGTCCTAGTGTAGTGCTAGATAAGCCACCTAGAACTTGATTTTCAAATGAATATTTAGTGTCCACAAAGATTTCATATCTGCTTCTCAGAAATACTCTGTTCCTATGTCTGCTACTGAACTGTGCACAAGTTCTTTGGATAAATAATGTGATTCCATAAGTTGCCTAATAAATCAGGCCATCTTCAGTTGGGCATCTGAAATTATTTTAATCTGTTGAAAAAATTGTACATGGGTCTTACATCCCTGTCTATTAAATTAGAATAATGACATTTCATGTCACAAAAATACCAAGAAGAATTATTCCTTTGACACATTCAAACACCGTAGCACCGTCATAGAAAAACTCATGAGAATATTAATAATTCTGTATTCAGATGCTGAATTAAATGGTATGCAGTAAACAAAACATGGTGTTAAACACCGAACAAAGGGTGTGGAATGAATACTTAGCTGTTTCTCATATGCTGAGCATAAGCTTTCCCAAACAAAGAAATTATAGAAGTTGATCAGAAATAGTCTAGTGCTTAAGGAATGAATGATGTATAATCCTAAATTAAGTCCATTAATTCTGGTATTTCTTACATTTAGAACTGTTGGCTTTTAACCATAATACCCTTTAATTTATCTTTGGATCCATTCTATTAAAGGTAATTTTGAAAGTTTTAGTTAGTGTGGTCCTATTGTGCAAGGCTGTACAAAACCACTAAGAGACAATGACTGCTCTTAAGTAGTTTTCTGTATAAATAGGTGCAGGTTTTTGAGAGTACTTTACGTGTTTGGTGTTTTCTGGAATAAGAACAATGAGGTTCTTAATCCTGCTAACTCTTTCAAAGTGGCATGGAGATAAGGGCAGCCAAGTGTCTCCACCAAAAGAGCTATCTGAAGTGAGGTTGTCCACCAGAGGTCAGGGCGTTACTGCCACCCTGCCCTTCTCATGCTTCTGGAAAGGAAATGAGTCTCCTCTAAATCCTAGATAGAAAGGGCAGGCTCCTGGAAATAGAAAGAAGGTTCTGGTATAGAAAAGATTGTGACTTCCTGGGCTGTAAACAATTGAATCATACATGTTTTATTGAAGACATTTAAACACTGCTGGAGAAAATATTTTCTGTAGGATTTGGAAATCTCCACCTTGCATTTGTAGACAGCTGTTAGCCCAGTATTTTGTGCACACAAACTGAGCAATCTTGTTCTTGCTGATTGATTTTCAGATTGATATTGACTTTTCAATTCACATTCCCCTCACTGAGTACCTTCCATTCATCTATCTATCGTATTTCTAGCATGCTCATCACTGTAGCCTGTCAAGGCTTTACATAAATCATCTGAGTATAATCATATGTCAGATACCTATGTAAATGATTATTCTGTTTGCCAGTCCCTATAATCTAGTAACTTTCAAAAACACAAAACCTTCAATCCTTTCTTTTCTCTTGACACTCTGCTGTGCAATCTATTCATCTTCATCTATTTGTTTATTTTAACCTTCCTGTTTTCTTTACTGAGAGTAAAAATCACACTTCAGCTGAAAGAGAGCTGATGGACATTATAATAGTGTTCATGAAATACAAAGCAAGGAATTTCTTCCCTGTGAAAACACCACATGTTACAATACTGTACTGCAGAACAATATATAGAACAGTGCATCTTGACTGAATTTATTTAATTAAGTTTAAAATAAGTTTTTTAAAAAAAAAAAAAAACAAACAAACAAAAAAAAAAACTCCAAACTCCATCACTTCCATTCCAGACTTTCAGTTCTTAATATTTTTTTCTGTAACACTGAAATAAACTGTCAATAAAAAGAGTGCCGTGTTAATTCAGTATTTGTGATAAATTATTATTAATTAAATCTTAAGAAGAAGTCGTTAAAGATAAATGCATGAAAAACTTCTATGATTGACTTGAATCATGGGGTATCTTCTACATTAGAATTACAGTAAAAAATGGAATTTAATATTTCCTGATGTGGAAGAATTTTCCTGAGCATTTTCCTGTTTATGAATTTAAAAAAAAAAAAATAAATATCAGAGTGATTTGAAAAAGTGCCTCTTTCAGAAAAACATTGCTTTTGTCCTCAATACAAAAGGTAACCACCAATATTTGGTCCTTTTTCTGTTCCTTTTAACAAAGTGTTACATTTTAATACAGATATTTTTATTACAATGTTATTACATTCTTTTGAAAAAAAAAATAACTGTGGCACAATGATTCACTTTGCACATCCTTAATAGAATTATTACAACAAATTGTTGCTGGTTTAAATTTCAATTAGTGCATATTTTAAATTATTGTCCTGAGACAGTAAGTACTTGTATTTTCTATTACAATAAAATTTAATAAACATTTCAAAAATGTGAACAGTGCACAGCCATTTCTTCTTAAACCTATTTCCCCTAGAAGAGTCCTAGCTTGCCTTTTGCCTAACAGCTTGATCTTCTCATTCCCATTTCAAGGCATGTAATTTCTCTTGTACATTATACAGCAAGTATATAAGCTTTCACAAGGGTCTCAGATCCTACTTCAAGTTAGATAACTTCATCTTTAAGTAGACCTCATTTGTACTGAGTAGTCATATCAAAATAAACCAGTGATGGATACTGTCCAGCCATATTTATTTGTAACTTCTAAAAAAACCAATTAATTCACCTACAATTAGTTCTGACTACCCAGTGGGACTTCTCTGAGGATGTACTTAACTCTCTGCAAAAGCAGGGCTCATACAATTCATTCAGGATATGAGTGAGCTTCTTATACTGATGACACAGGCCATTTTTTGGATAATATTTTTTCAGTTACAAGCTCAAGTATTTTTATTTCTGTCTTGCTATATTTTTAGTATTTTTCACTGTCCTTCCAGTTGAAGGACGCTGCTTTGATGATTTGTTAAACATGCTAGGTAGGTGCACCTTTTGATATATGGTATTCTTGTATATAGTGAATATATCTACATTCAGTTTACATTTCTGAAATGCATTTTCACAGATACTGACAAATGATTGATTACATTTGACAGAGGAAAATGAAGTATACTTGACATAAAATGTCTATACTGCACTGATACTTTTCTGTGTAGTTGGGCAGATAATTTATCTATTTTCAACCTTATTCATTTATATCAAATGGTTCTTTTTACTTCACCTTGGTCTGATTTTACTTTTGCTGCCACATTATGCTCTGTACTGCCCTTTTTGAAATATGCATTCAGTAACACACAGAATTTAATAACCCCCATTTTTTTCCTAATACAATGAGAAGTTGAAAATGTTTTTTATGAGAAATGGAAGATATTTTTTAAACCCTGAAATATTCAGCATTTCATGAATAAGGAAGAAAATTATGTTTACCTAAAAAATGTTCACAATATCTGTAAGAATTCTATTTATAGGAGCAAAAAACATTTGTATTGTACACATCAATGCACAGAAAGGTTTGGCAAGATATTAGGTACCTATATAGTTGCAACACCAAAATGTGGAACAATTTTAAGGTAGTACAACTGGTTTAGTAGATGAAAATTACCTTTGTATTAGTCATGCTCAAAGGCTCAATGTCCAGCTGGAGACCAGTAACGAGTGGTGTCCCCCAGGGATCGGTGTTGTGGCCGGTCTTGTTCAACATCTTCGTGGGTGACATGGACAGTGGGATTGAGGGCGCACTCAGCAAGTTTGCCGATGACACCAAGCTGCGTGGTCCGGTTGATACACTGGAGGGAAGGAATGCCATCCAGAGGGCCCTAGACATGCTTGTGAGGTGGGCTGATGCCCACCTGATGAAGTTTAACCATGCCAAGTGCAAAGTCCTACACCTGGGTCGGAGCAATCTCAGGCACAGCTACATGTTGAGCAGAGAAGAGATTCAGAGCAGCCCTGTGGAGAAGGACTTGCAGGTGTTGGTCGATGAGAAAATGAACATGAGCTGGCAGTGTGCGCTGGCAGCCCAGAAAGCCAACCGGATCCTGGGTTGCATCAAAAGGAGCGTGACCAGCAGGTCGAGGGAGGTGATCCTGCCCCTCTACTCTGCTCTCGTGAGACCTCACGTGGAGTATTGTGTGCAGTTCTGGTGTCCTCAACATAAAAAGGACATGGAACTGTTCGAACAAGTGCAGAGGAGGGCCACGAGGACGATCAGGGGACTGGAGCACCTCCCATATGAAGATAGACTGAGAAAATTGGGGTTGTTCAGCCTGCAGAAGAGAAGGTTGCGTGGAGACCTCATAGCAGCCTTCCAGTATCTGAAGGGGGCCTATAGGCATGCTGGGGAGGGACTCTTCATTAGGGACTGTCGTGAGAGGACAAGGGGCAATGCATTCAAACTTAAAAAGGGCAAGTTTAGATTGGACATGAGGAAGAAATTCTTTACTGTGAGGGTGGTGAGGCACTGGAATGGGTTGCCCAGGGAAGTTGTGAATACTTCATCCCTGGCGGCGTTCAAGGTGGGGTTGGATATAGCTTTGGATGGCATGGTTTAGTGGGAGGTGTTCCTGCTGGTGCAGGGGGGTTGGAACTAGATGGTCTTAAGGTTCTTTCCAACCCTAATTATTCTATGATTCTATGATTCTATAACTGCCCAATATTACACCCATGGAAACAGACTGTTCATGGTAAAGCATTGGTCAAGAAGTTTCATCAATATTAATAGGCAATAAGCGTGCGGGGACTAGAAACATAAAAGTACAGCACATTTCTCTCTGAAATTTCCAAGCTTATTGCAGTAACCATGCCTCACACCTTGGTTTATTGGCAAGTTCTGTTGCAGAGCATAATTAAATCAATCGGTAACTGGGCATGACACAGTGTTCTGGTAAGTTTCAAGCTGAGGAAATTTAAATTTACTACAAGCTATTTTGCAGAAAAAAAATAAAAGAATCAACCTATCCTAAGGACATAACTCTCATACTCTCAGAAGCTATCACTGAGTTTATCTTGGGCATGGATGGCTGTAACATTTGTATGGATGGTCTGTAACATTTTAGCAGCTTCAAAAAAAGATCCTAAAATATCCTTTAGATTTCTGGCAACAGATGTTTGAAACAGAGCCATTCGCTTCTTTGCACTAAAATAATTAAGTTTATATCTTTCTTTTTTTCCTAGAGAAAGAAATAGAGTTCAGGTTTTGCAGGGAGTTTCTGGGGGGGTGGGGGGTGGGGGGATGCTTGTTTTTTTGTTTTGTTGGGGTTTTTTAATGCATATCATCTTTCATGAGGCATTGCTTGGGTATGATATAAGAAGATGCAGATGCAGAACTGCCGTTAAGGTAGTGGGAGTTGTCTATTGAATCTAAGGAGTAACATTGACAGCCTGAGCATCTAAGCATATCTTCAAATGTTTCCATATGGTGGAAAAGCCTCCCTGAACCTGAGTGATATTTAAATTTGTACAATATAGCAATAGAAAAATCCAGGTAACATTTTGTTGCTTTATATAGAACACCATCATCCCAGGCAGTATGACTGCCCATTCTCTTGGGACCAGAGTTTAAGATCAAGTCTGAGCATTCAGCTTCCCTAGGTAAAGGAGCTCATGTATAATTGATGTTGATAGAGTTAAATGAAGCACTCATCTCTTATTTTACTGCCTGACTCCAGAGTTACACTGACTGAAAACAATGAGAAAATCAAGTAGCTAACACCCCTAGATTGGTTAATTGCTCCAAAGGAGGATGTGAATGGAAAAGGCACTTCCATAACATTAGCAAATCTAATCCATGTTGTCACCAACCAGAAACAGCAGTTTGACAAAATGAAAAGCTTTTCACTGGAGCAGCAAAAATTCTCATATATTCAGTCAGAGAAACAGTCCCAAAATACCGAGTATATTGTGCATGCATGGCAAAGATAGTCAATAATTCTGCAGTAAGTCTGATAGGCTTTTACCATGACAAAATTAGTGTGCAGTTGACTTGAATGTCTGTGAAAACAAAGCACCTACATTCTTCTTTGTTCGATAAATATTCCAACACATCAAGCAAAATAGAATGACTGATAGCCTTAACACAAGGTCAGTTTGAATTAATTTCTATAATTCAAAATATTCTGAAATTTTCAAAAACGTCTTTTTGAGAGCTTCCAAAGAGGGAATCTGATTTTCATTCTTTAAAACGCGCTTTCTTTTTTCTTTTTTTTTTTTTTTTATCTGAGACACTGTAGTATAGTCATTGATAATAGTGGGTACTGAATAAAATATTTCAGAATTATTTATATTTTGTCAGAAAACCTTTCTTTTTCTTTTTATTTCAATTATAATATGTTCCAAAATTCTTCTGTTCTCACCAGATGGGAAACTGTTTCTTTGTAATTCTATATTCAGTGACAGCAACTGAATCCAAACTAAAAGGATTCTCAAAAATGTTACATTACCTCTTCACATCAGTGAAGTATTTCCAGTCACTATTAGTGCTGAACATATAAATATGCATTATCAGCTGCAAACTAACTTGAGCATTATTCAATATGAAACTGTGTAAAGTCCAAAAGGACTGCAATAATGAAGTTGTTTGGACATATCAGAGCACAAAATTAAATATGAGGAAGCCTCTTCAGGTTTCCATACAGAAAGATCTATTAAATAGAAAATCATTAAAGAAGCTTCTTCACCTAATGATTCCTGCTTGAATACTGAAAGGAGCAAATTTAGATTGTCAGATTTCGTGTGCATTGTCCTGGGTTCAGCATGCATCTCTACACAACTTGTAATGTACCAGTCTTATAAGTAAATACTATATCCTTTTTTTTACTGCAGAGAATTCCTGTTAATTACACATAGTTCAGGTGTTAATTGAAGTTCTCTAGTGCTTCATTTGTACTATAAAGGGTTTCTGACAGAATATAGTTTAATGCCCTGACTACTAAAGTACAGGAAGTCTTCAATGAGAACTAAAATACTAGAGCTAAGGTTAAACAAAAAGGAAAAGAAAGAAAATAATAATAAAAAAATAAATTAGTAAAAATAAGGAAGGCAAAAACCGCCTGAAAGAGTAAAGGGGTCTCAGGGGGTGGGGAGGAAGGGGAAGGGGGATGAGAAGCTCCTGGTCTTTTTAGTTGTTGAAAACTTTGGAATTTCTCAATAGGAATTTGAATTTCAGACTCTGATGGTCATGAAATTTCAAGGCAGGAAAATTGTTACTTAAGACATCACAACGGAATTAATACATTCCGAGTGGTAATGAATAATACTTTCAATTAGACCAAATAGAATAACTGGGAAAAAAAGGACACTGTTTTCAGAAAAGTTCTTCAGATTACCTCTTCTTTCAGTTATACCAATAGATGCAATAAAAAAAAAAAAAATATAAATAAATATCTACCTATCAGTTTTGCCTTGATTCTGTTCTTAAACTACTATGGCTACAAAAGCACTACTAGTACTGAAGGATAACAGTCAGAAATGTGAGCCAAGACTCCAAAATTCCAGTGGTACCGCTTATAAATATAATATGAAGCACAAGATATTAAAAATGCAACTACATCAGAAGTTCCGAAAATCAGTTTTATTTAAATGTAAATTAACAAACTCTCCTTTCCTCCAATCTAACAGGATTGCATAGTCCACTGATTTTAATTAAGATGTGAAAACTGTTTTGATAAAATAAGAAATGACCCCAACATGTGCCCAAAACTTGAAATGAAACTACATTTGAAATGAAGAGAAAAATGATTGTGAAACTTAACTTCAGCTCTGTGCTGGTTTTATTCTTTTTCCCCTTTCCTTTTTTCTTTATTCCCACTTCTCTTTTTCTTCCTTTTTTTTTTTTTTTTTTTTTTTTTTTTTTTTTTTTTTTTTGTGTGTGTGTTTTTGGTTTTTGTTTTTGTTTTTGGTATTTATGAACTGGAAAACCCAAACTTCACTAAATCATTTTTTAAGTAAAAATGTTAACAATATACAAGGACATAGAGATGTTTATTGTAGATATAGAATGAAAAAACATTTTCTGAATGTTTTGAATGAACATTTCATTCAAAATTGCACTTAGAAAATACAGCTGAAGTTGCATGATGAAAATTTTGTCTTGATTTTCACTTTGTGTCTAGTATAGAGAACATCCACAAAATCTGGCATCACTAGACATGGCTTAGAAACTACAAGGGATTTTCTGAATATTCTTCAGAGGTATAAAAATCATGCCAGACCAACAATAAAAATGTTCCCTTGAATGACCTGAATATATATATATATTTATATTAAGAGCCAAACCAACCCAACCAACCAAAAAAAAAAACAAAACAAAAAAACAAAAAAAAAAACCACACACACACACAAAAAAAAAAAAAACAAAAAAAAAAAACAAACCGGATACATCACATTGTGATCCAACCATTTGTGCTTTAAAAATCTAAATAATGAGGAAAGTGAAAAGCAACACATGGTAGTTGATAAGCTACTCAAAACTACTCAGAATATAAACAAAATTGTGTCAACACAGTTTTGACAGGAAGAGATGGATGACATGCTGATACCACCAGGGATTCAGCAGTCTGACTTCTTGATTATCAAGCTCTTAAAATATGGTCTGTCTGCAAGGGTATATAGACCATTAATATCTTCACTGCTGTTGTTCTTCAGACCTTTCAAATTACCTGTGGAAGTTTTGCTTTAAACTTTAATGGGTCATTTCTTTTTTTTTTTTTTTTAATTCCAAAAATCAGTCCATGACAGAAAATAGCTATTTAAAATACTTTTTAGGATAATAACCACAGAGACAACAGCATTGTGCCTATGTACCTATGGCACAAGCTCATGGCTCAGATAAGAATATAAACTTTTTCTTTTGCCATCTATACATTTGATATCAGAACATGTACATTTTTTATTAGAAGAATTAAATACTGCATTTTGAAGAAATACGTGAGATAACAAGCTATTTCCTCTATGAGTCCATCAGTAGAAAGAGGCTTGGATGTTACAGACATACATAGCTTTATAACTTCTAATTAGAGTGGATAATATTCTTCATATATCACAAGAATGAGAAATGTAGATCTTGCTTTTCTAATATATCTAAAACCAGTGAAAGTATAGAAGCATGAATTAAAGTACAGAGGTCCCACTGAAAATATATACACCTATATAGCTTGTACTTCTGAGCATTGAGGTATGCACTACCTGGTAATTGATTTATAGATCCATTTTCATGAGATCTAAAACAAGTACCAGATGACTACCTACTATAAAGTATATAAAGTAAACAGTATCAAATTACAAATTACACTAGTGGTAGCTACACTATAATGCAATTATTGTATATAAATCTATTAAAATATTAATCATTGCATCAACCTACCACTATCACTAGTTTTCTCTGCCAAGTCAATACTGTCATCTCAATTTGAGTCTTTTTTAGAATTAGGGAATCCATTATAATACCCATAACACCCCTCTAAAGTAATTGAAGGAGGTATATTTAATCCTCTTGTATCCTGAAAGACATAAAAGTACACTGTGATTCTGGTTTTCAGGTTTTCTTTGCACTGAACTTTGCCCTTTGAGGTTCCCTCTAAAGGCGTTTCCCAGGAAAACACATCTACGGAACAGGAATACAGTACGGTCCTCTAGAAATACAGTACAGTCTGCAGCTGCTGCAGCACTCAGTGACGTGTATACAGATCACACTCATTCTGTACAGCCACTGATGCATTTGCAGTTCTCTACAGCAGCTGCTGACACATAACCAGTTATTTCACAATGAAACCTATAATAACTGTTTCTTTCCCAGTGAAACTTTGTCAAAACTGGCACCTAGATATAGTGGTTGCTGCAGCACAAATAGCTGAGAGACAGAGAGAAAACTAGCCTGAGCAGTACACTCATTCTGCTGCAGATGTATGTGTGCAAAAGCATGAATAGCTAAAAATCATGGTTGTTTCTCATATATTTCAATTTTCTTTTTGAATCCTGAGCAGTGCTACATTTACATGATTTTACAGTTCCATCTGTCTTTGCTGGTCTAATACCGAATGACTCTTTTCTGAAAAGACATGTCAGTCGGTTTCAACTATATGCATACATAAGTATATGTGCCTGCATACATATATAAATACATATAATTTTTAATTATATGCTTTTTACCTGTTTGAGATGCAGAATATCATGTAACTCCGTAGTAACGAGAAAAAAGAGGACTAGGCCTCTCACCTACTCGTCTCTTACCACTTCTTTTCTTTCTTTTTTCCCAAATAAATCAAGCCAGACACTGCTGTCTCTTTCTTTCTTCTTGCCTCATCACTGAATTGTTTGTAGAATTTCCTTCTAAACTTGTGCACCAGGTTGCCATCCAGTGCAAAAAAAGTTGCTTTAACCTCATCAATGAAACCTAATGTAACTACAAACATTAGCTGAAAACATATGCTATATTACAAATAACTGCATTACCCTATTACTGTAACTTTTCTGTGGTTTATTATGCTTAGTGATTTTGTCATGTCTGAAATAATGTATATTCTGAAATACTGTAAAATTTGTGCATATGCATCCTCTATCCAGAAGCTTAACTTGTGGCTGAATAAATGTGTATGTTACAGAAAAGAGGTCCAGACAGTATATTTTAAGCAAATGGGAACTTACTGTGCCTGGATCACCAAATAGATACTCCTTTTGGCAGCGTTAGTTTTTCTCCAAACACAGGCTTGTATACTTACCCTTTGGTGAGAATGCAACTAAAATCATAATCTTCTTAATGAATAAACATCTAAAACTGGGAAGCATAAACTGTAGTAGAAAGTTTTAAACTGTAAAGAAAATAAAAAGTCCTAAAAGGGCTCAAAAACTCTGTAACCAGATGGTGTGAACAGAATAAATGATGATAGCTAAGTGGCTTCCAAATTGCCTTCCAAACTGAACTCTGTGGACACAGTAATGTGGCTTGCAACTGGGCAACAAAATGTTACTGGTTTACAGTGTTTTCCAACTAGAAGTTCAATGAATAAGAATGTTTTGGTTCATAGGAACTGCTGAGGGTTGAAAAACTTCAGATACAAAACATTTGGGAACATAGGTATTTTCTCTGCATAAATATTCCTTTACATACATGTTCCCCAACACTTACTCCATTCCTTTAGCTCTGGCAAAGCTCAGAATGACTAAGCTTTACTGAAGGCCCAGCACGTAGGGCTTTCTCTTGCCTGCAAAACCCTGCAAGGCTATATGCAGACATGTCCATTTCTCTACTCACAGTCATTTGCACTCTTTTTTTTCAGCCAATTAAATATGACCTTTACGTGCTCTGTTGCAGTTTTATCTATCATACAGTTAATGCATGGGCTTGTCCTCAGGAGCAAAGTGTATGGAAGCAGCCTATGTGCTACCCAAAACAATGTTTTTTCTCCAAGCATGTCCCTTTAACTGGGACAATATTAAACTGTTCCTCACTGACTAACATTACTGTGACTGTTTCAAGAAGCTGTTTGACCTCACAAGACTCAAGACCCAGATCTGACCCTTTATCCTCCTCAAACACAGCATTTTTCTCTCAGTAGTTGCTTATAGGAATATTATGAGTTCATGTTTTGACTATGGATAGTCTTTCTTGTTCTAATATCAGTAATAAGAAAATAATAAGACTGATTATAACTGTGAATATATCAATTTTAATGTATGTTAAATACCAGGTTATATCTACAGTATCTGAAGAACTGTGGAAGAAGGCTTACAGCATGGCACCAGAGCTAATGTCAAGAGATGGAGGAAGAAGCACAGAAACTCATAATGAAATGTTATTTATACTTCACTTTCTGCCTGGGTTGTTGGATTGTTTGGGTTTTTTTTTCAAATCTGTGCTAAGAAAAGGATACCTACAAACAGTTTGCATATGTTCTATGTTGACTTATTAAGCCCACTTTTATGGGTGATAAATTTCCATAAAATGAAAACATAAGCCACCCATGACAATACCTGATTCTAAAATCAAGGACTGCCTTTTGACATTTTCTACATACTAGGGCAATCTTTCTTTTCAGAGTCAGGCGCCCAGGACCCTGCTAAAATTCATAAGTTTCCCTGATTTGTGGGACAGGAGGTGAAAAGCAAAACAGTCAACAATTTTTTCTGGACAAGAATAAAAATGAATTCTAACTTCTGTTTCTAGTGTAATTTATCAGATTAATAAAATTGTCTTTGATTTAAGTGGCCCTGGACAATATAGGTAAAATAGACAATGTGAAGGCTGAGCAGGAGAATGGCTCACCAGAGAGCTGGGTAGAGTGCTCACTGCAAGGCGGAAGCCGTACTCAGTGTTCCTTCAGCTGAGTACATCGTGCCAGCAGCAAACTCCTGGGAACTGAAACAGTACATGAGTCAACTGCCGACACTATTTTTTTTAATCTCCCTTTTTTCTCTTGCTGTTTCCTATCATGTTTCTATGCACAATAAGCATTCCTTAAGCTCTTGGCTCTAACAGCAGTGGCTACATGGCTCATAGATAGCTCATGGAAACTTTAGCCCCCTGTTTCTGTCAGCTCTTGCAGGCACAGTTTCCTCTGTGACTAAGCAAACCTAAAAGTAGCTTTCTTTAGATGAGGTGTTGTCAAGGGTACTAATTTGTCTCTGAGCCATTGCAGAATATTTTCCCAACTATCTCAACTGGGAACAGCTAGGAGAGCAAGTCCTTCTCATTTCCAGTAGGGTGATCATACAAGAGAAAAAATGCTGACTCTCTGGGTGGTTTGGATTTGCAACAGTTGTCCAAACAGCACAGTTCATCGCTGCATTTTGTAGTGCCAGGTCTGTAACTAGAACACTAGAGAATTGTATTGATTAGGTCAGGATATTCTTTCCCTTCTCACAAAAAGAACTACATAAACGGTTTTGGTTTTTTTGTTTGTTTGTTGGTTGTTTTTTTTTTGTTGTTGTTGTTGTTGTTGTTTTTCCAGTATGCAGAAAGCAATTCCTGATTTTAATGCCTGCATTATGTCTATAATATGCTGCTGTTACTGAGAACAAATTGACAAAGTATAAATGCATGTCTGAAAACTGCTGTGAGGTTTCAGTAGCTCCCAATTGGCAGAGTCTGATCTACATGTGGCGTTCTATGAAGTTTGCAAATGTCCCCAAAATATCATGTTGGTGATGTTTCTGCTTTTGGAATGGACAAACAAGCAGAAATTCAACATGGATGTAGTGTCAAATACTTACTAATAAGCACAGTAACATTTAATATGAAATGACAGCTGCAAATGCTGTTATTAAAGGAATTGCTTGGTTTTAATCCATTAAAGAAGCAAATATCTTTTTAGTTCCATTTGGTACGTGGGTCACATTGTGTCTGGTTAGATCAGCCAGTGTTGTGTCAAAAATGCACACTGTGTATGCTGACAAAGCCTAAAGCAATACAGTACAGGATACATTTTTCAGCCTAGTAAGTGGGAAGATACAGCTGTGTCTTCTACCAATGACAAGTACTGTATTTGCTTTCCAACATGCAGTTTTTCACTACTGGCTAAATGTGCTGCAGGCAGAAGTTACCTTAGCAGAATGCAATAGGACTTGAAAACAAGTGTGTCACCTCAAATGTGTAATACAGCCAGGAATAATGGCATACCCTCATCATATTTATTGTTATTGCTGTTGTTGCTGTTGTTATTATGGCAACCTGGTCTAGTGGAAAGTGTTTCTGCCCACTGCCGGGTAGTTGAAACTTGAGATGATCTTTAAGGTCCCTTACAACACATACCATTCTACGATTCTATTATTAGTGTATAGTGTACTACCTTACCAGCTTGATCCGAATGTAACCATTAAATTCCTGCAAGTTCCCTGACACAGGAAGATACCAGGTTTTGGAGTTCATGTACTGGATAACACTGCAAAACCTGCTCCAGAAACTATTCTTAGTAAAGAGGATAGAAGAGTGACATAGTCCGATAGGCTCCAGCCACAAGAGGTATTTTATTCCCTCCTATTTCTCCATGCATTCTCTCCGTAACTGTACTTCAGCTCTTTTTCCTTTCCCTCTTAATAATGTCATCATTCTCTGTACTCATTTCATAAACTTTTTCTCTCTCATTTCTTAATTTTACTTCATGTGTCACCCAACCTCATAATAATCCAACTTTACAACAAATATTTTCTGAAGACAGAACTGAAAAGTTCTTAACAATAAATCTGTTTTCCTAGACTTGAGTAGGCAATGGTGGTATTATAGTCCCTCTTTATATTTGAACTATTTAGCCGTTGCCAAAAAAAGAAGTGAACTTAAAGCCCCATGACATTAGTTCCACCTAATAGTGATCCTCTTCCTTTTACCTCCTTCTACCTACCTTTCGTATTTCTGTCCTATAGTTGGACTATAAGTTCTTTGGAGAAGAAGTTTTGGTGGGGTTTTTTGTTTGTTTGTTTGTTTGTTTTTATTTTAAGGTACACTTAGCACATGTATGCTGTATCTAAAAAGTTGTGTCTAAGTTCTTGTCCTATCACTACCCTTCCAGTCATCTTCTTCCAAAACATACACTGTCTTGCACACAGATCTCTGAGGTTAGACACATATGAGACACTGAAATATGGGCATAACTTAATTGAAGCATGCAGCCAGAAGAAAGCTGCCACGGGCCTCTAACTTTTCTGCAAAATTCAGTGAAAGAGAGAGGTTGTCCTGAATGAGGGCAAAGCAAACTGTGAACTGTGGCACATGCACAACTGTAAGAACACACATATGCATGCAATCAGCTGCTTTTGCACCTCTTGTGATCAATGGCTACTCACCGTTGTTAGGCAATCTTTTGGATGGATCTTCCCTGAGCAAATCCAATACTACATGCCATTCAGGAACACAATTATCTTTTATCTAGTATAATTTTATGTGGCATAGAGATACAAACTTTTCCTGCAGCCTTTCAGGCATTTTCTGAAGCGTGTATTTTCTTCATCAGCAGGATTTCTTTCACATGTAAAGGAGAAATTTTAGCACATGAAAGAGAAAAACCTGGGTCATCCAAATGAATTTTTGCTAAATGGCAAGTAAAGACAACATAATCCCTTGATCCATATTAAATAAGTGTTCCCAGTAAGCAAAGACAGTTCATCTCAGAATATTGACACATTTCTGTAGCTTATGGCATACGAGCAATTTTTTCCTGATCTTGACGTAACACAATATATTTTTTTAGTAAATACTTCTTAGTTGTAATTTAAAAAATCTTTTGTTTAAAAGCTCCAGAAATTCCATTTTTAAAGTAGTGCAATTCTTGAAACATGTTGCATTTGGAAAATTTGCTCATCATACGTGAATTTCTGATTATTATTATGAATAAATTAAATCCATCACTACAAGACTGCTTCCTTCCAAGAGGAAAAAAAAATCTTGTATATATATTTGCAACTATATTTGAGCATGCTTTGTGAAATGCCTTTACATAAATGCTTAATTATTTCTGAATTATGTAGGCCTGTAGGTAGAAAAGAAAGCAAATTTGAAAGACTATAACACTTATGCTAAGTTTCGTTAGAACACCCGCAATGGCTGTGAAGTGGAGCAGTCAAAAAAATCAATGGCATCTACCTTTAAATAAAATAGTCAAAATGGATTCACGATGTACCTGATAAAGGTCATGTACCAGGGGCATTCAATATCTTAAAAACTATAGAAAAAAAGGAAAAGTCAGAAGAAGACTCTGAAGAAAAAAATCAAGGTCTGTTTCTTTGCTTCCTTTCTCTGTCTTTAGTGAACTTGATGTTCTTTTTCTTTAAGTTACGTGCAGCTCAGCTGTGTTTGAGGAACTTAATTCACAACAACACAACTACCCAAGATCTATAGATGGGATTTTATCTGTCTCTAAAAGGCAGTCATGAGCATTTGCTTGTGATGCTGAGACTTACCTCTTTTCAGTAACTCAATACCAGAATTAGTTTAGAATCTATTAGCTGACTTAGTACGAGGAAGAATTGAGAATGAAAGGGGAAGCCTGTACTAGCATATATAATTTTTTGTCCAAATATTTTTTATTCATTTGTACAAAGGATTTTTTTCACAAAAGGAAAGCTCCATGATACAGTCATGACCTGTAAGACAAACACTGCCCACTACTTTTTCTTCATGAAACAAATGAGAACAACTTCTGGATCAACAGATGCAGGAGAAACAGTGAAACATTGACTCATTGCCCACCAGAGCTCCTTCTCAGAGATCCAGAAACAAATGTTTTTGGCAGCTGCTGCTGTGTGAGAAGGAAGAGAGCACTATTGGATGGGGAGAGATAGAGTAATCCCAAAACCTAGGTGTAACCTCCTTGATTGTTTTGCTTGGATCACCCATGCTCTGGAGATACGATGCTTATTTCTCACAGCATAACGGAAATGCGGTCATTGCTGAAAAAAAGCTCAATGCACAGTGAAAACCTATTAACCTATGCATTAGGGAAATAGGAGAGAAGGAAATGTCTTCCTACCTCTCAGTGTAAAGTTAACTTGAAACACCAACTATGTTTTATTGGCACAAGAAGGATGTTTGCAATAGCATAAAATTTGAGGCCTGGCAAAGCAAAGACTTGTAAGGCATCTGGCCCAGCCCAAATTGGTTGCAGCATCAAAGGTAGTCAGCTACATCAAGGCAAAAATTATCTTTGTTTTGTTTGTAGCATATGTTGCATGAAGATATCACAGTATAAAATGAATACCCTTTTGGCAGTGATTAGGAAGGTACAGTGGTGTAATTCCTTTTTCAAGAGATAGTTATTTCTTATGAACAGTGGTCCATGCAGTATATTTTGCAAATCTCCAAAGTTGCTAAGAGTGAACAGTCATCTGGTAGTTATTAAATTAAATGTCTCTCCTCATCAATTTTTGGCAGATAAATATATGTAAATAATTTTTATTTGTGATTATAGAATCACAAGGACACAAAATCATTCAGGCTTAAAGTGACCTTGAGTGATATCTATGCCAATCTCCTGCTCAAAACAGGGTCAGCTGTTCAGGTAGCTCAAGGTTTTATCCAGGAGGGTTTTGAATGCCCCTGAGGGCAGGTTCTGGACAATCTGTTCCACTGTTTGACTACCCTCACAGTGAAAAAGTGTTTCCTGATATCCACTCCACCACCTTTTTCAGCTTCTGTATGTTGTCTCTCATCTTCCCACCAAGCTCCGCTGTGAAGAGCTCAACACTGCCGTTTTACTGAACCTCCTCCTCTTGGTCTGTACCCAGATGCTGGGGGCTGTTGTTAGGTCTTCTGTATCTGTCTCCACTCCAGGCTGAGCCAGCCCTGGCACTTCAGCCTCTGCTCCCCAGATGAGTGCTCTTAGTGCTCAACCATATTTGTGGACCTTGCTTTGGCTTTCATGTACTGGGACACCTAAAATTGGACCAGTCTTCTAGATGTGGTTTAAAAAGTGCTAAGCAAAGAGAGATGTATCAGAAAACAAAATGTTGCCAGGCTGTGCTTCTAAGCTCTGTTCCATGGCCATCCCTACTTTTGGCTGACCAGCATGAAGCTAACTAATCAAGTTTATAAAGGTTTGGCTCACTTTCTAAAACTGATATGCCCAGTATCAACTCATCCATAAAACATCTACTTTCTTATTTGTTCTAGACAATCAAGACTTATGCAGTTTTTCCATTTCTACAACTACAGATTCATAAAAAAGGATAAAAATAATAAATTAAAAAAGATTTAAGCTTTGCAACAGTGACATAACCGAGAGGGCAAAAAAGCATCATAGTTACTATTCAGAGAGAACTGGTCATGATGAAGGTGTAGGGTGTTTCCTTGGCAATACTGAATATCAAATGTGAATATACTGATATTTTATATCTGAAAATTTTATTGTTTCTACAAGACACACCCAATCCTTGGAAGCACATCTACAAACATTGTTTTAATAAATGCCTTGTTCCTGAACAACTGTGTCATTAAGTAATATAAACTCTTAAGTAAGAAATAAAAAGGTAACATGAGCTAAAACCTTACCATTGTTTAGTTTTTATGATTTTATGACATCTGCATGATGAGAATTTAGGTTAGCACAGTGATACTTTTGTGAACTTGACTCCTGCACTTGTAGACAGAGGTACTTACACACAATTATTATAGCTTTCTGGGAAAATGACAGAAATGCCTTGCACAATTCACAGCATTGCTGTGAATCTCTATAGACTGTAAACATCCCTTTCTGGTGAAGGGAAAGGGAAATATTGGCTCAGAGGAAAAAAAGAAAAAAAGAAGAGATTCCAGAATTTTGGTGCATCCCGAAGTATGCTACAGAAGGAAGTAACTCCAGTTATGAAGGGAGTAAGTGCTACAGTTGGTATATAAACATTCTTGGTGAGAAGTGGCTAATTACTGGGTGGAAGACAAAAGTTCTTGTCAACCGAATCTGCTGCTCTTCACAGGTTTTAACTTTCTTCTTTCACACTTGGGCTTACATCTAGTGGGAACATTTTGGCAACTTGAGGAGTTAAGAACTTCAATTTGCTGCTGAAGAATCTAAATTATTTTGATATTCGTATTCCATTTTTACACTTAAAAATCCTCTCAATCACCATTTGATACAATCTAAATATTCTTCTATGGAGATTCAGCTCTTTAATTTGTATTCAGATATGTTTCTATAAAAGCTCAACTCTATATTTAAAAAGTAGGGCACATCATAATCAGCTTCACAGATGAAAGGGTCAATTTAGTCAGCTTTCTCACACCACAACTAAATAAAAAATTAGTTTATTTCTGATTAGATATGTGAAATGTGGCAAATGAAACATCATTGAACAATGACATCAAATGGTGCCAAATAAAAAATTACAGCCCCCTGTTCATTATTTTGCAGGCATTTCCTCCAAACACTGATTTCCCAAAAATGATTCTGTAGCTGACTACTCTTTGGACACTCCTTGCTTATTTTATATATTGTACTGACAATTGGAAAGGACTATTCTCAGAAAACATCAACTATCAGAATGTGAGGTTTTCACAACTCTTAGTCTTTTAAGGCCGTTCATATTCTTCACACATGGCAACGTATCTTACTAAGGATGTTGTTACAGATTAAGGTGAGATCTTGATAATGAAGTTGGTAATTGACCTGACAGTTTGGAGCATGTATGTGCGTAGGAGTATGAGAGTGGCATTAGATAAAGCCTTCTATTTATAGCTAAAGATAAAAATAATTTATAGATAAAGGTTTTAGTTTGGAGAAGAACTTGGTTCTTAGATTAGTCAAACCTATGATCCCAGCACCATCAATCTACTTATGCTCTCTAAATAAAAATGGCACTGATGCTGTAAGTGTGCATCATGCAGCAGGTAAAATAGACATTGTGGCTACTTGCACATGAGTAAATTGAAAGTGCGAAAAACCCCAGCACTGCCTGAACTGTCCAAGCAAGAGAACAGCCCAAGCCAATTTTAGCCTGTTTGAATTAGCACTCACCTGAACAACACCTGTACACATTTGCGAGTCAGCATGGCTCAGGGACCATTCCCAACAGGCACTCTAACTTGCAGGCATGCTGCCTGGGACTATAAGAAAATTTAACTGTATGTAGGGGCACAGGCTGTTCCCTGCAAGGTGGTCTCAGTGGATGAGAGAGTGATCCCAGAAACATTTAATTGACTAGTGTAGGTTCTGCCTCTATTGGTCTGCCTATGCAGTACCTTCCAGGTGGACATGCCCTGCTCCAAGCTTGCAGAGCACAAGCCAGCACACATATCCTGCCTTTCACAAGGGCTTTTTAGTGTGGGCTCAGCCCAGCTGTGGCACAGCCATGGCTTGGGCTATTTCCTAGACTGGTCAGGATTTTCGAGGTCTGATTTTTGCATGCCACATGTAATCCTTATTAGAGATCATTTCCCAGGCAGCAGATGACCTGCACACTACTTAGGTATGCTTGATTATTAACAAAGCTCAGATCAGGGTTACTCTTTGCTCACGCCATGTCTGATGTTTTTTCCTAAACTCTGACCCTTTAGGAGCTATTAGTTTCTCTGTAGAGACATATGCTTTGAATTTGTGCTAGTGTGTGTTCAAGTGATTTACTGTAGACTAATTAGATAATTTAATTGACACAATTAGCAGTAATATTTGTGGAAACAGCACATAATGCCTCACTTCTTGTGTCCTTGTTTTTTTTCATGCCAATTATCCTCTGTTTTTCTAATCAAATGATTTTGTGGGAGACTCACAATGAAATAGAGTGCGACATGAGACTTTATCATTAAAAAGGAAAACTCAACTTCTTGCTTTTCAAGGAGGTATTTTGAGTCTATTCACCTTTTCTTATGCAAATTATATATTATACCATCCTGGCACATAGAACCCTTTGTGGGCTTTATTTTTTATTTTTTTTTTAAATGAAAGGCCTAGTGTTCATCAGAAAGAAAGATGCTGGTAGTAGTGAATAGAGGGAACAACAGTGCAGCAGGTACCGTTGGAAGCTTCCCCACAGGGCTCTGCTGATGGAGTTGAAGTTTGACCTGTAGTACCCTCTGTTATTTTGTTGTCACTGGATGCCAATTAAGTTCATCACTAAAACTGCAACAACCTGTTCACTGCGGTTTGATATCTTTGCTGAAAAAAACATCTCATTCCCATGCAGAAATTCATGAATGAGTGGACTAATATTCTGCTATTCAACACACAATAAAATTGATTTTGAAATCAAGTAACTGTATCTTTTATCAGAAAAGTCCATTTGTAGTACAAATGGAAACTAATACATCTGCTTGAAGTGTTGTGACAGTCAGAACATGCCATTTCAAAATGTTTGTGAACTGAACAGTTTTCCCAGGATAAAAATAGATGTCTATGCATCTTGAGTCAGAAGCTACGCAATTTTAGCTGTAAACTGATGCCTGCTCCCTGTTGTATATAGCTTTCAGAGTGCTCCTCTGCTGTAAGACTGCACATCCAACAATGACACTAGAAGTCGTGGGTATATGCACAGCTGGTCATAGGATAATTTGGGCATTCATGGATTCGGAAAATATCATGAGAGGGAAGGTGTTGTGTGTCTACTCATATGTCTGCCATGCACATGCTTACACCACATGGTGAGAAAAAGACATGACATATTGCTGAAAAAAGAGCATGAGGCACTGACACGGTACCATCATGGACTTTGTGGCTAGCTCTGTCTAAAAGATTAAGCATCTCTGTTTTGAGTTGATTCTCACAGGGAAGCAGAGCACTGAATAGACAATACACAAATTATTCCCTTACCACAATGATTTTATTCTTCTGGGAAAATAGTTGAGATGATGAAGCTAGATGCATCTTATTTTGTGCCTCTGATTTTGTAACCTCAATCCTAGAACTAGATCTCAGTGTGCATCACATAACACAACTGTTAAATAGAAATTCTATGCTGTACAAAATTCATCAAGTGAAAGAAGCAAAATGTATTGTTTTTGTTTAAAAATAAAACCAAAATTATCTTCTGTCCTTGTGTTTCCTTTTCAACATCTGGACCTCAATTAGAAAGAGAAAATAATGTGTTTATAAGTCTGCAGAGTTTTCTTTATTTTTTTTTTCTGGGCTGCTGCAGTACTTTTCAGTTGTAGCAGCTATTTTATGAACTCATGAGTTAAGCAGTTCCAAATTGGAAAAGTACCAACCACTCCTACTATTCAACAAAATGTTTTCAAGAGCAGTTAAAAATGCCAAGAAAAAAATACATTCAACCCTAGTTCTATATCATATCAAGCTTAGTAGTAACAAAAGTAATCCTTTTGGGATCTAACTTGTCAAATAGTAAGTTTAGCACTCTAAATCCACAGTCAGATCTTGTTTACGCTAAGGATTTCTAAGAAAGAAATCTTGATGAATCTCTTGCTCTGGTATTGTCATCACTTGGAGACCACATGTCTCTTAAAAAGTCCACTAGCCCCAACTATTACCGCCACGATCCTTGGCCTTTTCTTATGCTTCTTCAAATGGCGGTAAAAGCAGACCTGTTGAAAGGAATCTAGTCTTCAACATACCTTATTTTCAAGCAAGAATAGGGTTTGACTAAATGAGTCAAAATAGGCGACTAGCTTTTTATGATTTCCAGATCAAATACAAGGACAGTAACATGCAGATTAATTCACCATCAAGCTGTTGCTGGAGATGACAACCTGTAGTGACACTGGTGAAATTGATCTCTCCTATGTCTGACAAAATCTTTAGGCAACAAAATCTGAGATGAGTAGTTATAGTTTGTACTTGTATAAAAAGAAGTTGTCTTGAACCCAGGACAGAAGTAGATGGGAAATAAAGACAATAGGACTGAAGGAAGATACTATTTTAACACTCTGCTCTTTCATAGCTGTCTCCATCTGAGGATCTGAATGATGTGTCTAATATTAATACATTTTCAGGTTCACAGCATCTTTGTGCTGTGATAACTATTAACTATAACTATTATACCACAGAACACACACCCACCTCTAGGAGAAAATGGTGTTATGGATACTAGGTCTATGTTGGGCTTTTTCCTCTTCTTGCTTCTTCCTTGAAACTTACTCAAATCTTTGTAATTCCCATCAGAATTTATATGCGAATGTAGCTGGTCTCCTACTTAAATTCATTAGCTGTAATAAGCAACAGAGTTATAACCCTAGGTCAAATATAAGATTTCAGTGGCTATAAAAAGAGACACAAGTGTCTCTTAGGCAGTGCCATCCAATTTGGTGCACGCAAGGATTTGTGCAGTATACCATGCAATGCGATCTCTCCCAAAATCGCCAGTTATCGAAAAACACCAAGCAAGGGAAATCTCAGCTCCCATACTTCACTTGAACAAGGGAAACCAGGGTCCATGAAACGTTTACTTTCATGTACCCTGGCAAAGAGCAGAGTTCACCATATTGCTTTTAGAAGCCAGGTGATTTATAGAGCCTATGCACACTCTTTGCAGAACAGCTTAGTTGTTAGAGAATTCACCTGGAAACTGAGACCTGTTCAGGCTTGGGTAACAAAAGGTGGGAAAAGGGCTAAGGTTTTCCTCACCTAATGCCCTAGAGATGTGTAGAAATGGGATTAAAAGCATAACTCTGAATAAAAGTAAGTATCACAGTCACTTCAGGGTGGGATTTAGGGCTCCTCCTTTTCAAGTGAGTCTGAAAACAGCCAAGCCAGGAATTACCAAAATACTTTTCTGCACACACACACACAAAAAAAATCTTCATTTGGAGAACAGCCATACAATACGTTAGAGAGACAAGAGGAAGCCAGTCCAGGAGTGACAGTAAACAGTTGACAAGGACTTTAGGGGGGATAGTAAATTCTCCCCTGCAGAATAGATGTGGTTGCAGCAGTTCCCGCTGGCTGGAACTGTTTTCCCAGAAATACCAATACACACAAAATCTGATGTCACTAAAATTGTCCTCCCATTATGGTTACCCACCTTTAGGATATTATATTAACAGTGTATAAAGCCACTATCTTTTACCATGCTTAAAAACTAAAACAAATAAAAATGCAATGTTAAGATCTGATCCTGTCAGTGTAAATTCTCCTTACTTAAATAAATTGAACATATCAGGAGTTTCTGGGGATTTAATACAGCACTCTACCTATCTTAAATTTCAAGTGGGTTTTAGGCAGGAGTGAATTACCTGTGCCCCCAAGCCAAAACAACACGGGTAAGCACCTGGAGACCTGAACAGAGGAGTGATCTGAGCTTTCAGTATTCCTAATCTTAGCATACCTCTGCCATATCACATTTAAGGATCACCACTTGAAATCTAGACAGAATTTCAGATTCTGCCTAAATCATATTTTAGCACCTACATAATTGTTTATTTTGTTTATATTTTTGCATCTGTTCCTTTCAGCCACATCATCTGTTTTAAGTAAGTCTATTTTTCTCCCTGCACGTCTAGAGTTGGAAAGCCTAAAGAGATGAAGAGGATTATTCCTGTCCTCTATCTTCCTTTTCCTGAAAATTCCTTCTTTATCTTGTCTTTTGGGAAGTAAAGTGCTGCACTGAGGGCAAAATCTGTTGTTATTGAAATCAAAGGGAGGTTTGCATT
Organism: Amazona ochrocephala; assembly: GCA_039720435.1. Taxonomy (NCBI): domain Eukaryota; kingdom Metazoa; phylum Chordata; class Aves; order Psittaciformes; family Psittacidae; genus Amazona; species Amazona ochrocephala. The sequence continues at coordinate 79,311,981 of CM077878.1, forward strand.
GACTTCACTGGAAATAGTATCAAGTCCTTAACATGATTTAACCCAGAAAGAACAGCTTTGTGAATCTGATTAAGGACATTCTGTAATAATTGTTCTGACAACTTGTACCTTCCTTTCCACAGGCTCACACTGAGCTCTGGGGTAATGTGGCTCCCAGTTAGATGGAGATTAAGTGATGCAGGAGATGTTATCTCATATTTGACCTTGAGTACCACCTCCATAGTGAGATACATTACTCTGATCTCTGTAAGGGGAAATCAGCCATGTTTTGCTGACTAAAACTGCCTTTTTTCATAGCAAAATTACAAAAATACCTCAAGGAAGAAATACATGTTATTGCTTTGCACCAGAACTGACAAAACTGTACATTTTGCCTATTTGGATTTGAGATTTTTTAACACACATCTCTGCACAGCCCTCCCCCTCCTCAGTGTTCTCCTGAACAGAATATCAATGTCATCAGAGAGGAGTCATCTTTCCTTTTTTCCTCTCCTCCTTTGCTGCTGTTACTCCTCAGTGAGCTTCAATTTCATTTACTTTGGCAAGAGGCATCTTTTTTCTTTTTTTTTTTCCTTTAAAAGTTTTAATCCACCTTGCAACACTACCTAAAAAGAAGCAAAAATAAACTCCAGTGTGTGTTAGGGAGAGAAAACCTACTTTATTTATCACCCAGTCCTACTTTACCATGCACTGACCTAATTACAGCCCACACCACGAGGGATAGGAGGAGCAGCAGAAGGAGTGCTTCTGCCACCTAGTGACTCCTGTCCTCCTCCAGTAATCAGCAGCATCCCTTTGTGAGTTTTGCATTTTCGCGTCCTCAGCGCTTGACAGCAAGCAACCTTCCACAGCCTGCCTGCACGGATGCCGAGCTTACCTGCGTCCTGCTTTTTTCTCCTCTTTCAGTGATTCAGAACAGCTTTCATGGGTGAATTCTGCAGTAGAACTGGCAACTCGCAGTAACACAGGTGGGATTTTAAAAAATCACTTGAAATGCTCTAAAGTACAGAAAAAAAAAATACACACAAAAAACCAAAACAACCAAACACATAAAACCCCCAAAAAAACCCACCAGTGTTCAAGCTGTGCTAGTATGTATCTGACACCAAAATATATATTGTATGCGCAGATGTAGGCTGGGGTTTTGAAAGGAAGCATGGAGAGCTAGGTGCCTCTGTGTCTGTCACAAATCAGATGTACAAATTATTAGGGTCTCGAGCACTTCTACAAGATTTTGCTTCTCCCTTTCCTGCAATTATAATTTAGGTAATCTCGTTCCTGTGAAATGACAGGTGATCATGCACTAATTAGCCTATTTCTCTATGATATCGTTTTCAGCTTGAGCTTCTTGGACTGTATATGAAAAACAAAAATATTTTCCTATTGCCATAGAAATAAAAACATTACAGAGCAGACCCAAATTTGACTGCGTGAAAATTAAGGTCTTTTTTCAGTCTTTCCTTTTCAAAGGTATTCAGTAGTTTTTTCACAACTGCTCTGAAGGTCATTTTTTTTAATTGGCATGTTGTTGCTAAATTAAATGTACATCATTGGCACCACTTGCTGTGCATAAGTGAGAGGATGTAGGCTCTTAAGGATTCCTGTAAACAAACCTGAACATTCTCCCCAACATGTGCATACTGAGGGAAACCAGCCATTATTTTACATTCTGTGTGTAAAAACCTTTCAATTTCCATCCTTTTTGAAGTGTTCCAGTGAAGTGGTGCAGTGCAACCAATGTTTATACTTACATTTTCATGTAAATACAGTGAATGAAAATTAATGTTTCAGGATATAGCATTAAACAATCAGGAATTACTCCAAAAACTGCCTCCAAAATTTTCATTGTTTTCCAGACATTTTTTAATATCTAGAGTGGTATGTCCAAGGACTTGTCAAAATTGAAAAATTTATTCTGCAGATTTGCCTTCTCATTAGCAATATTATCACTGCCTTGTTTGACTGTGACATAGGCTCCTTCCAGACCATATTCCCCTGTTCACCTCCCCAGGGTGGGCAGAACACTGAAGTAAGGAGGGAAAGAAAGTTCTTGCCACAGTGCCGAAGTACAGGCAAGGGCTAAGGGCTTAGATAACATAGGCTTAGACACCACAGGCTTAGACACTCCTTTCGCTTGTCTTCTTGATGTTCATCTCCCCCTTGGGACCTGCTTTACAAAAATGCTTCACACTTCTGTTTGTAACTAAGGCTGCGTTTTGATGGTCAGAGGACTGAAACACCTCTCCTATGAAGACAGGCTGAGAGAGTTGGACTTAGCCTGGAGAAGAGGAGGCACAGAGGAAACCTTATAACAGTCTTCCAGTACCTAAGGGCGGCCTACAAGAAATGTGCACGGAACTTTTTACAAGGACATGTAGTGATAGGACAAGGGATAATGGCTTTAAACAGAAAAGGGTAGATTTAGATGGGATATTAGGAAAAAATTCTTCACTGTGAGGGTGCTGAGACACTGGCACAGATTGCCCAGAGAAGCTGGGGCTGCCCCATACCTGGAATTGTTCAAGGTCAGTTTGGATGGGGCTTTGAGCAACCTGTTCTAGTGGAAGGTGCCTCTGCCTGTGGCAAGGGTGTTGGAACTAGATGATATTTAAGGTCTCATCCAACCCGAACCATTGTATAATATGATTCTACAATATAATCAGGTTTGAAACATGTCAAATTAGCCACTCCAAATTGGTTTACACTTTTCTCCTTTATCTCCCTTTGTCTCAGTTCTTTGTGCATTAAAGAGAGGTAATCCTCTCAGAGAGGGGTTGTGAAGATGGAAGAATTGTTTATGAAGCACTCATATCAGTGGTAAATACTGTAGAGAAACTCACGAGGAACAGATCAAAATAGTGGGCAGTAGATAACTTACAAAAGTGCACAATGAACAGTGAATAGAAAAATGTTGAAAAATGTTGGCTAAGATAGCATTATACATTCTGTACATTGACTGGAACAGTTATCCTATAGAAAGATATAATGTAAAGGGCGCACCTTTGTACTATATAATGTTCATACCCAAAACCATTTTTGTCCCATGTAGTTATATCTCTTAGTAAAATTTCAGGAACATAAATATGTTTCTAGCTGTGTTCTGTGTTGTTCCTCATGCCATAAACACTGCTGTGATACTGCAGTCCAGTAGAACCAGGGCTTTCTTGCACTTTCCATAGGAGTAAGTGGACAGAGAGTATTTGATACTGCAATACTGCAGTCCAGCAATGTTGCTTTCATACATTTTTGGATGCAATAATATGCATAATTTTGGCACTGCTTATTTCCCCTGGAATCTTGGTCCTTTTTGGATCATAAAGGAAATAATACGCATAATTTGAGGTATCTTGAGACAGGGTTAGGAACTATCTATCAACTGGTAAAGAAGGTCACTACTGGTGCTGCCAGGAAAAAGCGGCGGACCATAGTAGTCGGGGACTCTAATCTGAAAGGCACAGAGGCACCCATCTGCCAGCCTGACCCAGCCTCAAGGGAGGTGTGTTGCCTACCAGGGGCTCGGATCAGGGATGTGGCCGACAAGCTGCCTGCTCTAGTTGGTCCCACTGACTATTACCCACTCCTGGTAATACATGTGGGTGCTACTGATATAGATAGCAGTAGCCCGGAGACTATAAGGAAGGACTACAGGGCTCTGGGAGAGGTGGTTAGGGGCTCTGGAGCTCAGATTGTCTTTTCGTCAATTCTCCAGGATACAGGGTGGGACCTTGAAAAGGCTAGGAGGATTGGGCAGGTTAATAAATGGTTAGAAGGGTGGTGCTATAGTCAGGGGTTTGGGTACCTTGACCATGGGACTCAATATAGTAGGCCAGGTCTACTGGGGGCTGGTGGAGCTGGTCTGACAAACAAGGGGAAGAGTGGATTTGGTAGGAGGCTTGCCAGGCTGGTCAAGGATGCTTTAAACTAGATGTGTTGGGGGAGGGGGGCGTCATTCCATCCCAACACACCCAGTCGGTTGGTAGCACCTATAGTAAACGTTCGGAGCAATGTAGGGATATTCCACCTGCTCCAGCCAATGAGCCGGCTTCAATTGGATCTCAGCTCAAATGCCTCTACACAAATGCCTGTAGCCTGGGGAACAAACAAGAGGAATTAGAGATGTGTGCACATCTATGGGGGTATGATATCATAGGCATCACAGAAACATGGTGAGATGGCTCCTATGACTGGTGTGTTGGAATGGAAGGTTACCGGCTCTTTAGGAAAGACGGGCCCGGTAGGCGGGGAGGGGGAGTTGCTATTTATGTTAGGGATAGGCTGGAGAGCATGGAACTCTGTCTGGGGACAGGCGAGCAGTCGACAGAGAGTTTGTGGGTCAGGGTTAAAGGGAGAACAGCGATGGGTGACATTATTGTGGGGATCTGTTACAGACCGCCTGACCAAAGGGGACTTGCTGGACGAAGCGCTCCATAGGCAGATAGGAGCAGCCTCACGCTTGCAGGCCCTTGTTCTCATGGGAGACTTCAACCACCCTGATATCTGTTGGAGGGATGGTACGGCCCGGCACAAGCAATCCAGAAGGTTCCTTGATTGTGTGGAAGACAACTTCATTCTGCAAGTAATAGAGGAGCCGACAAGGAGAGGTGCCATGCTTGACCTCGTCCTCACCAACAGGGAAGGGCTGGTTGGGAATGTGACGCTCCAGGGCAGCCTTGATTGCAGCGATCATGAGATGGTTGAGTTTGAGATCCTCAGGACAGTGAGAAGAGCATGCAGCAAGCTCACTGCCCTGGACTTCAAGAGAGCAGACTTTCGCCTCTTCAGGAACCTGCTCAGTAAGGTTCCATGGGATACAGCCCTAGAGGGCAGGGGGGCCCAAGGCTGTTGGTTGATATTCAAGGATCACCTGCTGCAAGCTCAGGAGCGATGCATCCCAACTAGAAGGAAGTTCAGCAGGAGGGCCAGGAGACCTCCTTGGATGGATAAGGAGCTGCGGAGCAAAATTCGAAGGAAAAAAGAGGCTTATAAAAGGTGGAAGCAAGGTCAGGCGGCCTGGGAAGAATACAGGGATGTTGTCTGGGAAGCTAGGGACCAGGTTAGGAAAGCTAAGGCCCACTTAGAATTAAACTTGGCTAGGGATGTTAAGGATAACAAGAAGGGATTTTATAGGTACATTGCCAATAAAACACAGGTTAGGGACACCGTGGGCCCTCTCCAGAAGCTATCGGGAGAACTGGCTACCCTGGATTTGGAGAAGGCTGAGGTTCTTAATGACTTCTTTGCCTCAGTCTTTACCAGCAAATGCTCTGACCGCACCACCCAAGTCTTGGAAGGCAGATGCGGGGACGGTGAGGGTGGGGACCCTGGGCCCACTGTGGGAGAGGATCTTGTTCGGGACCACCTTAGGAACCTGAATGTATACAAGTCCATGGGACTGGATGAAATCCATCCAAGGGTCCTGAAGGAGCTGGCAAATGAAGTTGCTAAGCCACTGTCCATCATATTTGAAAAATCATGGCAGTCAGGTGAAGTTCCCGATGACTGGAAAAAGGGAAATATAACCCCCATTTTTAAGAAGGGGAAAATGGATGAGCCAGGGAATTACAGACCAGTCAGTCTCACCTCTGTGCCTGGCAAAATCTTGGAGTGGATTCTCCTGGAAGGCATGCTGAGGCACATGAAAAACAACAAGGTGCTTGGGGACACCCAGCATGGCTTCACTAAGGGGAAATCCTGCCTGACCAATCTGGTGACCTTCTATGAAGGGGCTACGGAACTGATGGACAGGGGCAGAGCGGTTGATGTCATCTACCTGGACTTGTGTAAAGCCTTTGACACTGTCTCACATGACATCCTTCTCTCTAAGTTGGAGAGACATCAATTTGATAGGTGGACCACTCGGTGGATAAAGAACTGGCTGGATGGCTGCACGCAAAGAGTAGTGCTCAGTGGCTCAGTGTCCAGCTGGAGACCAGTAACGAGTGGTGTCCCCCAGGGATCAGTGTTGGGACCAGTCTTGTTCAACATCTTTGTGGGTGACATGGAGAGTGGGATTGAGTGCGCCCTCAGCAAGTTTGCCGATGACACCAAGCTGTGTGGTTCAGTTGATACATTGGAGGGAAGGAATGCCATCCAGAGGGACCTTGGCACGCTTGTGAGGTGGGCTGATGCCAACCTGATGAAGTTTAACCATGCTAAGTGCAAAGTCCTCCACCTGGGTCGGAGCAATGCCAGGCACAGCTACAGATTGGGCAGGGTGGAGATTGAGAGCAGCCCTGCGGAGAAGGACTTGGGGGTGTGGGTTGATGAAAAAATGAACATGAGCCGGCAGTGTGCGCTTGCAGCCCAGAAGGCCAACCGTATCCTGGGCTGCATCAAAAGGAGTGTGACCAGCAGGTTGAGGGAGGTGATCCTGTCCCTTTACTCTGCTCTCGTGAGACCTCACTTGGAGTATTGTGTGCAGTTCTGGTGTCCTCAACATAAAAAGGACATGGAACTGTTAGAACAAGTGCAGAGGAGGGCCACGAGGATGAACAGGGGACTGGAGCACCTCTCGTATGAAGATAGGCTGAGAAAATTGGGGCTGTTCAGCCTGGAGAAGAGAAGGCTGCGTGGAGACCTCATAGCAGCCTTCCAATACCTGAAGGGGGCCTATAGGGATGCTGGGGAGGGACTCTTCATTGGGGACTGTGGTGAGAGGACAAGGGGTAATGGGTTTAAACTTAAACAGGGGAGGTTTAGATTGGATCTGAGGAAGAAATTCTTTACTGTGAGGGTGGTGGGGCCCTGGAATGGGTTGCCCAGGGAAGTTGTGAATGCTTCATCCCTGGCGGCGTTCAAGGTGGGGTTGGACATAGCCTTGGATGGCATGGTTTAGTGGGAGGTGTCCCTGCCCATGGCGGGGGGGTTGGAACTCGATGATCTTGAGGTCCTTTCCAACCCTTACTATTCTATGATTCTGTGATTCTATGATCTGATCTGTCTATGATGTCGGACATCTGATAAACATATCAGAAAATAAATAAAATATCCCCTCTCACCATAGAAGTTATATCGATATGTGTTCACTTGCTTTTTTGAGTGTACTCTTTGTAAGGAAATATAGTGGGATAAAAGGTGAAAGGGTGACGTTTTCTATTCTGGTGGAAATCAAGGAGAAACTACTTGTCCTGGGTTCAGCAGTAGCAGTCATTTTTTCCCTCCTTAGTAGCTGCTGCAGTGCTGTGTGTTTGACTTTTGACCTGGGAACAATGTTGATGACACCAGTGTTTTTAATTGCTGCTTAGTAGTGTTTAGTCTGACCAAGGACTTTCTGAGTCTCATGTTCTGCCAGGGAGGAGGGAAAGCCGCGAGGAAGCAGAGACAGGACACCTGACCCAAAGTAACCAAAGAGGTATTCCATACCACAGCACGTCATGCCCACTATATAAACTGGGGGCAGTTACTCGGAAGGCTAGATCACTGCTCGGGTAGGACTGGGTATCAGTCGGCCGGTGGCGAGCGGTTGTATTCTCTTCCGTTGTTACCGTGAGACCTCACTTGGAGTATTGCGTGCAGTTCTGGTGTCCTCAACATAAAAAGGACATGGAACTGTTAGAACAAGTGCAGAGGAGGGCCACGAGGATGAACAGGGGACTGGAGCACCTCTCGTATGAAGATAGGCTGAGAAAGTTGGGGCTGTTCAGCCTGGAGAAGAGAAGGCTGCGTGGAGACCTCATAGCAGCCTTCCAAAACCTGAAGGGGGCCTATAGGGATGCTGGGGAGGGACTCTTCATGAGGGACTGTGGTGAGAGGACAAGGGGTAATGGGTTTAAACTTAAACAGGGGAGGTTTGGATTGGATCTGAGGAAGAAATTCTTTACTGTGAGGGTGGTGGGGCCCTGGAATGGGTTGCCCAGGGAAGTTGTGAATGCTTCATCCCTGGCGGCGTTCAAGGTGGGGTTGGACATAGCCTTGGATGGCATGGTTTAGTGGGAGGTGTCCCTGCCCATGGCGGGGGGGTTGGAACTCGATGATCTTGAGGTCCTTTCCAGCCCTTACTATTCTGTGATTCTGTGTGTGATTATTATTATTGGTAGTAGCAGCAGTGGTTTGTGTTATACCTTACTTACTGGACTGTTCTTATCTCAGCTCGTGGGAGTTACATTTTTTCGATTCTCCTCCCCATCCCTCTGAGAACAGAGGGAGGAAGGGGGGGGAGTGAGCAAACGGCTGCATGTTTTCTGGGTTGCTGGCTGTGCTTAAACCACGACACTACTACAAAATGTTTCAAGAACAACCTTTGTCTCTTAATCTGTTGCTAGGAAGGGTTTGTCCAGGGCTTCATCAACATGTCTGTTTAGTTCAGAATAGAAACATGCTTCTGAATTTAAGTAATGTTGTCACCATTTTCTGTGGTCTGGGTCTGTGTTCTGACTCTTAAGGGTCTTGTGCAGTTATCTTGGAGACATTTCATTGTGCATGCACTGAATTCCTTCCAGGTTTCTATCAGCTGTTGAGAGCACTCTAGGAGTGCAGCTGGTGCACTTCAATCTCAAATGGAAATTCAGTAAATGGGACAAGATGAGCAATTCCTAAACGTAAACTTGTGAAATTGATCTAGATTGGATATTACATTCTCAGCACAAGTGGTTTACTACACTTGCAATTATAGACAGACATTTCCAACTACCTGTCCATATTGATCTTGTTGTTCTTTATATTATTGCTTTAGTAGAAAAAATATTTATAATTTTGTAAGTACATAGAGATCTATTTCGGAAATTGGGAAAAGCTTCAAATCCAATATGATATTCAACATAAAAAAAAAAGCAAGGAACAAAATGAAGAAAAAAGATAGTTTTTGCAATGGGGTAAAGAAAATAAATATTCGAAAGAAAAATTTAACCCTGTCTGTCACAGAAATTCAAATTTAACTGTAATTTGAGCCACAATGACTCAAACATTTGTGCCTGTAGTCTTCCCATCTTACAAGTGATTATTCTATTTTGTAAAGTATAGATAACTTGGAAATTACCTAAAACTTTCTATTTTAATGACATTTTGTTGTGGTCATTACTTTGCACAAATATTAAAAAGTTATTTGGGAAAAGCAATTTTCGTTGTTCCAAATGCATCGTGAGTATAATCAGTGAAATACTTAAGTGCTTATAAATTAGGAACAGCAGAGTCTTTCAAAACACCTGCTGGTGGCCATGGGCACCTGAGTGTATCTTACGCAAACAAAGCAGTACAATGACAGTATCCTCAGCAAAAGCAATTTTCTGTGGTTCCACTGCAGGGAACTCTCTCTTTTGAGACTATAAAGTCCCTAGACAGAGAAAAAAAAAAAAAAAAAGCAGATTAACTGTGCCAAGTCAAGTGTTTGAAAACACAACAGCTGAGAAGGGGAACTTGTAGGTGAATTCATTGGAGAATGTGTCTGTCTTCTGTAAGAAGAGATCTGTTGATTGCTCGCCCAGATGTGAGGAGGGATGTTGCCTTCAGGCACAAGAGAGGAAACTGTTTTTAAAGCAAAAGTGCTGATCTGGCAAGTAAAAGAAACAAACAAACAAACAAAAAAAAAAAAAAACAACAAACAGCCAACCAAACAAAAACACACTCTCAAAAAAAGACATCCCCCCCAATGCCCTCAAAAATCCCAAACAAAAACAGAATCAAAAAAGTGTATGCACTTCTTTTTTAAAATAGTTCGATCATATCCCAGAGAATAAGACCAATAAAAGAAAGAACAGCCAGTATATGCTTATTGGTTTTTCTCCCACTGTTTTCTGTGTTATCCAATCTGAAGGATTTTATTTTAGAAATCTCTTGAAAAGTTTGCATCTCCTTTCTCCAGATAGCATGCGCTTGCCCAATTCAGAGTCCAAGCTATGGGAGGCAAAAGAGCATACAGCCCTTCCCATAGAGTTTTAGGTTATGTCTAGTGTGCTAAAACTATTCACTCTGACCTCAATACCAAGATGTTAAGACCTGGGAATGAATGGGGGAGCTAAGCTTTTTAAGAATGTGAAGGTGCCCTTAGGGGACTCAGTGCTATTTTTATAGCTGGAGATCCATTTCCAAAAAGTGATAGCAGACAGAGATACTCTACCCTGGAAGCACATTCTCCAAGCTAGAGCCAAAGAATGTAGTTGGAGCCTTGTAAAACCTAGAGGATCTTAGTGAAACCAGATGGGCTTGGCATATCAATCTAAACAGCAAAGTTGGATTTAGTTCCAAAGGAGAAGCGTTTTGAGACACTGCTCCATGAGGTAAGAGCAGTGGTTGCAGAAGACTCTTGGGAAATGGCTCTGACACACTGAGCATTTAGGTAGACCTGATTTCCCAGCTTTAATTGGCAGATTTTATGCCCATCCTAGCTGTAGAGAAATCACTCCTGCCTTTTAAATCACTTCTCCTTGAGGCTCATAAACTAAATTACTATTTGTATGATGAGAGCATCTCTTGTCTCCAACCAGATCAAGTCTAACGTGACTTGACTAGTACTGTACAGAGTAATCGCTATTTGCAATGAAATAGATTGCATCCACTATCAGATATCTACAGGAAAAGCAATCTCAACAGAACATGTCCCTAGATACAGTTAGAAAGTCTTAATTAGGTCATCCTTAGAATCTTACCACAGAAACATCTTCTAAATAACACGATTTGAAAACTATGACGTGCTATGAAGATATTCAATATATTTCTGGAGCAAAGCATAAACATTTCCACCAGAGTGCAGTTGCCATAAATTATGTTGCCAAGTGATAATGGATATTAGCTTGCTTATGACTATATGAGAGTGGTTGTGTTTACATTGAAAAGGGGAATACATTTCTCTTGCCTTCTCTTTCCTCTGCTGCACAGTCTTCCAAAGAGGGTAGATGTGGCAGTGGTGCACTTTTGTCACAAAATTTATTTTACTATACCTTGGTTCTAAAATGTTATGCAAAGCTGCATTATATTTTAATCTGCAGCTGGGTTGGATGAAAAATGATCCCCTCTAGGGAAGCAGATTTTTTTTTCCTTCTGATTTTTAAGAGGGAAAATGGTTTGAGGCAAAGTTCCAACAACAGCGGAAACTTCCTTAAATCAATAATAAGGTGCTGTAAGGAGCAATATGTCAGAACCACCAAGCCAGAGCGACACACAGATTCAACGTAAATCCCATGACCACTGAATGAATCCACTTACTGCTCACAGCATCTGCGACCTGCTGCTCTGCACCTCTCTCAGCTACAAAGTGGGGAGCCACTCTGCTGTCTTGGATTTTGTCCCTGCACACACTGTGCCCTTTAGCTGCTTCCGCACTGGATAGCGAGTGTATATGTAGCAAAAAAGCCGTGGAAAGGAATATTTGGGCAGAATACAGTTTCTGATACGGAAACTATACCGCCAATTCAGAAGAAAGGGAAAGAAGTTGGGAGGTGTCATATAGTTTTAAATTTGGCTGACGCATCATCAAATTCAAAAAAGTCTGAGGCATGTTACACTTGTACTATGCGCTACATGTAAGAACTTTAAAATATTCCTAGGGTGCCAAAATATAGCTCCCTTAATTTCGAATGGTCATTCTTGGTCATTCAAGGCTATTTTTGTTATATTTATATGATTCTCTTAAAATGCCAGGTAGCATGTCACATCCACTTTTCTGCTATCACATCTTTCTGGGGACTTTTGGATTTCCTCCTATTGAATTCTATGATATACTAACTTCCCTGTTCCATTCATTGGTTGAAAAGACAGCCTGATGAAATGACAATAATTGAACATCTCTTTAGTGTTTCCAATTTCAGGCAAATGTGGAAATGAGAACGCTTGTCCTCTTTCCCTCTACCAACTTACATTTTATGGGTAATTTGGCTTATATTTTGATCTGAAAGGTCTTTCTGGCAAATGCATAAAATTCTGTGATCTAAAGACTACAGAATACATACTTTTAAAATGTTTTCAGATCTGTCTAAATAGTGCTGAATAGTGCATCTATTTTAATGTTTTATCATTTTAGAATGACAATGACAGATAATGATTTACTTTAAAGAACGCCTGCAATTAAACTGAAGTCTACATTGGCAACATACAGCTGGGACAACTGAAACAAACATCTCACTTAGGCACTAGCTTTCTGGCATTCAAATCACACCACAATTACGCTTTACAAAAATGCGCTGCTTTTTTTCTTTTTTTTTTTTCCTTTTGCAGATGTAGGACGAAAAAAATATAGAGATCTGCACTACAGGCCGATTCTAATACTTCTCACACGCTTCCTATTTTGAAAGGTTTCTTAACAGAAACAAAAAAATGCTGAGACTCCAGTGAAAAACTGGAGAGATTTGTATTTGTTCCCAGTGCTTTGGGGGTAATCTTAACTCATTTATATGCTTCAATTCCAGTCGGCTTGAGGCTCCCAAAATGTCCTTGTAAGTGTATAATTTCTGAGTTGGTGTATATTGACCCATGTCATACAGTAGGGATAATGGGCTATCTAAACCACTCCTTGTCCAAGCATCATACATTTAATTCATCTTTCCAGCATTCCAGTGAGTCACAATGTTATTGCATCTACGTACAACACACGCATTTTGTTATACTTCATTCTGCAGGCCGAAAAACATTGTACTGTGATTCACCTTAGTCTCTGAACCATTCCAAGTGGTATGTATCCTCATGAATAGCAGTCGTCTCAATCAGTTAACCTGATCAAAGTGAGAACAATTTTCCAACTGTTCTGCAGACAAGATTGCCATGACCTTTCAGCAGCCTGATAGGACGGCAAAAACAGAACTGAGAATCCTTGGTCAGGACAAATTTTACTTAATGAGTCATTGATAAAGTAGTCAAGACACATTATTTAAAATATTTTCCTATTATAGAAGTCTGTTCTGGAAAAAATGTTCTGTACTAAAAATGTTTATTTTGTACCATAATATTTTAATCTTTGGAAATGACTGAGTATAAAAAATGATTGTTGAGGGTTTGAGTATAGTTTCATATTACTTCCTACATTTATAATTTATACTAACATTTTCACCTTGCACTATGGAGTATATCATTGATATCGAGATGTTCCAAAACCAAACACTTAAGTGTTCTTACTTTTTAAGAGGTTTTTTTCGGTCATGAGGGAAAGCTGCTAAAATGGAGAGTACTTCTTCATGAGTCGGCAGTGTGCGCTTGCAGCCCAGAAGGCCAACCGTATTCTGGGCTGCATCAAAAGGAGCGTGACCAGCAGGTCGAGGGAGGTGCTCCTGCCCCTCTACTCTGCTCTCGTGAGACCTCACTTGGAGTATTGTGTGCAGTTCTGGTGTCCTCAACATAAAAAGGACATGGAACTGTTAGAACAAGTGCAGAGGAGGGTCACGAGGATGATCAGGGGACTGGAGCACCTCTCGTATGAAGATAGGCTGAGAAAATTGGGGCTGTTCAGCCTGGAGAAGAGAAGGCTGCGTGGAGACCTCATAGCAGCCATCCAATACCTGAAGGGGGCCTATAGGGATGCTGGGGAGGGACTCTTCATTGGGGACTGTGGTGAGAGGACAAGGGGGCATGGGTTTAAACTTAAACAGGGGAGGTTTAGATTGGATCTGAGGAAGAAATTCTTTACTGTGAGGGTGGTGGGGCCCTGGAATGGGTTGCCCAGGGAAGTTGTGAATGCTTCATCCCTGGCGGCGTTCAAGGTGGGGTTGGACATAGCCTTGGATGGCATGGTTTAGTGGGAGGTGTCCCTGCCCATGGCGGGGGGGTTGGAACTCGACGATCTTGAGGTCCTTTCCAACCCTTACTATTCTATGATTCTATGATTCTTCTCATACCAAACAGTTTTATTGGAAAGACAATTTTTCCTTAGAAGACAAAACAGTGCTTTTAGAATGTTTTCTACTTTAAAGGAAATGCTCCCTTGTTTATTTAGACTTTTTTAAAAAAATGGCTGTCTTAAACATTATCTGCTGTTCATATTGATAGTAGCTCAGGGCTTCATTTAGTTTCAAACTTTTCCATTGCAAGGACTGTGGGGATTGTGGGGAGTAAATATATGCCAGCACAAGTACACTGTTTCTCTTTCTCAGGTCTTCATCATTTTGACTGCCATTTGCCAATGAGATATGAAGATAGCTATCTGCAGGAAATCAGATATTTTTAACAGATACGCGATATGGAGGAGAAGTTTCAGACCAAGAAGGTCCCTCTTTTTGAAAGAGGTGGCACTCTACCGAAGCCTAGAAACAAGCAGAAAAATAAGTCTTTTGTCTTATCAAGAAACAAAGAATCCCTAAGGGTTCAAATCCCAAACAGAAAAATGAAAGCATAATGCAAAATCAGTACAAATAAATGAGCCAGGCAGAAGAAAGAGAGCCTTAGGCTCACAGGCCCTTGTTCTCATGGGAGGCTTCAACCACCCTGATATCTATTGGAGGGATGGTACGGCCCGGCACAAGCAATCCAGAAGGTTCCTTGATTGTGTGGAAGACAACTTCATTCTGCAAGTAATAGAGGAGCCGACAAGGAGAGGTGCCATGCTTGACCCTTTCCTCACCAACAAGGAAGGGCTGGTTGGAAATGTGATGCTCCAGGGCAGCCTTGATTGCAGCGATCATGAGATGGTTGAATTTGAGATCCTCAGGACAGTGAGAGGAGCGTGCAGCAAGCTCACTGCCCTGGACTTCAAGAGAGCAGACTTTGGCCTCTTCAGGAACCTGCTCAGTAAGGTTCCATGGGATACAGCCCTAGAGGGCAGGGGGGCCCAAGACTGTTGGTTGATATTCAAGGATCACCTGCTGCAAGCTCAGGAGCGATGCATCCCAACTAGAAGGAAGTTTAGCAGGAAGGCCAGGAGACATCCTTGGATGGATAAGGAGCTGCTGAGGAAAATTCAAAGGAAAAAAGAGGCTTATAAAAGGTGGAAGCAAGGACAGGCAGCCTGGGAAGAATACAAGGATGTTGTCCGGGAAGCCAGGGAGCAGGTAAGGAAAGCTAAGGCCCACTTAGAATTAAACTTGGCTAGGGATGTTAAGGATAACAAGAAGGGATTTTATAGGTACATTGCAAATAAAAAACAGGCTAGGGACAATGTGGGTCCTCTCCAGAAGCTGTCTGGAGAACTGGCTACCCTGGACTTAGAGAAGGCTGAGGTTCTTAATGACTTCTTTGCCTCAGTCTTTACCGGCAAATGCTCTGACCACACCACCCAAGTCTTGGAAGGCAGACACGGGGACAGTGAGAATGAAGCCCCTGGGCCCACTGTTGGGGAGGATCTTGTTCAGGACCACCTTAGGAACCTGAATGTATACAAGTCCATGGGGCCGGATGAAATCCATCCGCGGGTCCTGAAGGAGCTGGCAAATGAAGTTGCTAAGCCACTGTCCATCATATTTGAAAAATCATGGCAGTCAGGTGAAGTTCCCGATGACTGGAAAAAGGGAAATATAACCCCCATTTTTAAGAAGGGGAAAATGGATGAGCCAGGGAATTACAGACCAGTCAGCCTCACCTCTGTGCCTGGCAAAATCTTGGAGTGGATTCTCCTGGAAGGCATGCTGAGGCACATGAAAAACAACAAGGTGCTTGGGGACACCCAGCATGGCTTCACTAAGGGGAAATCCTTCCTGACCAATCTGGTGGCCTTCTATGAAGAGGCCACGGAACTGATGGACAGGGGTAGAGCAGTTCATGTCATCTACGTGGACTTATGTAAAGCCTTTGACACTGTCTCGCATGACATCCTTCTCTCTAAGTTGGAGAGACATCAATTTGATAGGTGGACCACTCGGTGGATAAAGAACTGGCTGGATGGCTGCACGCAAAGAGTAGTGCTCAGTGGCTCAGTGTCCAGCTGGAGACCAGTAACGAGTGGTGTCCCCCAGGGATGGGTGTTGGGACCGGTCTTGTTCAACATCTTTGTGGGTGACATGGAGAGTGGGATTGAGTGCGCCCTCAGCAAGTTTGCCGATGACACCAAGCCGTGTGGTTCGGTTGATAAGTTGGAGGGAAGGAATGCCATCCAGAGGGACCTTGACACGCTTGTGAGGTGGGCTGATGCCAACCTGATGAAGTTTAACCATGCTAAGTGCAAGGTCCTCCACCTGGGTCGGAGCAATGCCAGGCACAGCTACAGATTGGGCGGGGAGGAGATTGAGAGCAGCCCTGCGGAGAAGGACTTGGGGGTGTGGTTTGATGAGAAAATGAACATGAGCCGGCAGTGTGCGCTTGCAGCCCAGAAAGCCAACCGTATCCTGGGCTGCATCAAAAGGAGTGTGACCAGCAGGTCGAGGGAGGTGCTCCTGCCCCTTTACTCTGCTCTCGTGAGACCTCACTTGGAGTATTGCGTGCAGTTCTGGTGTCCTCAACATAAAAAGGACATGGAACTGTTAGAACAAGTGCGGAGGAGGGCCACGAGGATGATCAGGGGACTGGAACACCTCTCATATGAAGATAGGCTGTAGAAAATTGGGGCTGTTGAGCCTGGATAAGAGAAGGCTGCGTGGAGACCTCATAGCAGCCTTCCAATACCTGAAGGGGGCCTATAGGGATGCTGGGGAGGGACTCTTCATTAGGGACTGTGGTGTGAGGACAAGGGATAAGGGGTTCAAACTTAAACAGGGGAAGTTTAGATTGGATCTGAGGAAGAAATTCTTTACTGTGAGGGTGGTAAGGCCCTGGAATGGGTTGCCCAGGGAAGTTGTGAATGCTTCATCCCTGGCGGCGTTCAAGGTGGGGTTGGACATAGCCTTGGATGGCATGGTTTAGTGGGAGATGTCCCTGCTGGTGCAGGGGGGTTGGAACTAGATAGTCTTAAGGTCCTTTCCAACCCTTACTATTCTATGATTCTATGATTCTATGAATATACTAAGGGAAATCACGTTAGGGCAGAAAGAAGTAATAAAAGGAGCATTCAGTTGCACAGAGAGACACAGTGAAATTAACATGGACTTATTAAGTGAGAATAAGAAAAACACATTTTTAGACAGCTGAAACAGAGCAGTATTATATTCTCGGAGGTGAATTTACAAGGAAAGAAAGAAATGAGCCACTTGCAGAGCTTGATTCAAAATGTAATTATCAATGTGTCCTTGCTTATATTGTATTTGTATTTATCATTCCAACCAAAGCAACAAAAGTCAAAATATGCAAAATATGGAAAAAAAGCTCCAGTGATGAGTGCAACAGCACAAGAAGGCTGATTCCAGCAGCATAGAAATATCTTGGGAGCAGGAAGCCTGAAAGATGGTTAATAATGACAATAGACAATCAAAGTAAAGAAGGACTTAGAAATCAGAGCTGCAGTAGAAAACATAAAATATATCAGACTCATGTTCACCCACTTGGGAACTGCTTTTTTTTCTGAGAGATGATGAAGAAGAAGCAGTTTGAAGTGAAGTATCAGTGACTGAAACCACTTTAAAAAACAACAAAATGAATGTTATGGGACTAGATAGCATTTACGTAAGACTTCTTGAGGACACTGGAATCAAATGCTTGAATTACTATAATATAGAACTTGTGACTCAAAAGGAATAGATAAAAGAAACAAAGCCGTTCTGCAATCTGAAAGGTTTTGTCAATAAGTAATATAGCCTAGGACTCTTACTGAAGGCAAAATACCTGTGGAGGGATGTTACTGAAACCATATAAGGCCATGAAAGATACGCAGAACATGACCATGGGATTATTTTTTTTTTCTCTCAATAAAAAACAGAGGACCACCAAACACTACTGGCAAGCAACAAGGTTCAAAAAAAGGAAAGGATGTACTGTTGCTTGCAAAACATATTGAGATGATTGAGCACCTTGCTACAGAATGTTGTGAATGCTAAAGTTTTACAGTGGTTCAAATGTGATTGGACAAATCATTCAATAAAACAAAGGCTTGAAAAAGAAAACACCCATGAAAAACATCTTGAACAAATATATTATCTCTTGATTTCAAAATCTTTCAGTTGTGAATACCCAGGCATTATCTGAAAAGAGGAATATTTATTTTTCTTCCCTACTGTTATAATCTGATATCTTTACCATTGTATTATTGTTGTTGTTGTTGCTGATGTTGTTATTGTGGTGGTGGTGTTATAGAAGACAGGATACTAGAATAGATGGAAATATAATCTGTGTATCCATCTTTATATAACAGGAAAGAGCCTAGCATTACTAAAAAATTCTAAATAGTCACATTCTGTGAGCTGGCCTCGCTTATAATGAGCTTTCAACGTTAATTTTTATTGATGAACTCTTTTAGCCTCACAGTTCCTTGACCCTATCTTAATTCCATAAATATTTATTGATGCCTTTACTTCACCAGAAACATTAGGTGCTTATGCAGTATGAGAACTGTGGCTTTAAGGAGTAAAGATTTAATATCATTACAAATGCTTGCAATGAGAATGAAACCATAGTACCATGTGGGACCTGAAACTGCAAAGGCTGAATGACTTCCCATCTGAGATGTGCTCTGCCTCACCCATGATGGGTTTTGGCTATGACTTTTGTTACACACAAATAAGCAAAATTACAAGCACTACACAATAAGGGAGCCACAGCATTGCTCCCTTTCCACCTTTAATAAAGTGTATTATTAATGTGTAAACTATATGTAAAATAAAAGCTTTTTTCAGATTTATCGTATATTAAAGTAATACTCTCAGTGCTCCGCAAGATCATGGGGAAGATCCTCCTACAAACTATGCTAAGGCACATCAACAATAGGGAGTGACTGGTGACAACCAGCATGTGTTCAGTAAAGGCAAATCATGTCTGACAAATCTGGTGGCCTTCTACAATGGGGCCATGGTTTTGGTGGATAATGTCCTGGGTTCAGCAGTAGCAGTCATTTTTCCCCTTCTTAGTAGCAGGTGCAGTGCTGTTTTTTTGACTTTTGGCCTGGGAACAGCGCTGATAACACCAATGTTTTTTGTTGCTGCTCAGTGATGTTTAGTCTGACCAAGGACTTTCTGAGTCTCATGCTCTGCCAGGGAGGAGGCGAAGCTGGGAGGAAGCAGAGACAGGACACCTGACCCAAAGTAACCAAAGAGGTATTCCATACCACAGCACGTCATGCCCACTATGTAACCTGGGGGCAGTTACCCAGAAGGGTTAGATCACTGCTGTGTCGGGGTGGGTATCGGCCGGCAGGTGGTGAGTGGTTGTATTCTCTTCCCTTGTGATTTCCCTTATCATTCTTATTGTTTGTGGTAGCAGTAGCGGTTTATGTTATATCTCAGTTACTGGACTGTTCTTATCTCGACCTGTGGGAGTTACTTTCTTTCGATTCTCCTCCCCATCCCTCTGAGAGCAGGAGAGGAAGGAGGGGGTGTGTGTGTGAGATAACGACACTGTGGCAGATTTATGGCTGGGCTTAAACCATGCCAGTTCTTTCTGGCGCCCAACGTGAGGCATGAAGGGTTGAGATAACGACAGATCTGACTAGAGTGTGTCTAATCATATTTGTGATAAGCATTCACTATTTCAGATTAATAGTCATCACAATGCTGATTTATTGGCTCTCAAAGTAGTTGCTTTTGATCTCACAGTTTCAGCATGCCTCACCTTACTTACAGCCCATATTTGCTGTCATAGTGTTTATCAGATGGGGGGCTTGGGCTAAGGTTCTTGTTTCATTGTACTTTATGGTAATGACCTGTAATATGGGTGGGCTCCGGCAACAGGGTGGGATGGACATGGCCTTGGACTTGTACCTGGCCATCCCACTGCTCTTCACCATCCTGGCCCTTGTCCTCGCCTCCATCTTTGTGAGGTTGTGGGGAGCCGAGGGGGAGCGGCCCCGGGAGCCGCCAGTGGCCAAACCAGCCTGGGAGAGCAGCCCTGGAGACCAGGAGACCGGGAGAGAGTGGCTGCCGGTGGAGGAGGTCGGGGTAGTCAAGGAGGAGAAGAAGGTGGCTGCCGAGCAGTGGGAGGAGGTGGTGGAGGAGCCAAACCCCTCGGCTGAGCCCAGCCCCACTGTGGCTGAGAACATTCCCCGGCAGCTGCCTGTCAAGCCCTGCGATCCCAAGCCCCGGGAGGATGCAGAAGACCACGCAGCACTTCCCACCAAGGCAGAGGAGGAAGATCTGGACTCAGAAAAAGAGAAGCTGGTGGTGAGAGAGCCAGAAAGTACAGCAGCTACACCAGCCCCAGTGACAAGTACAGCAGTGTCATTTGAGAGTTCTGATGGTTTTGAATGGCATTTGGGTACCCTTAAGACCTGCCTGCTGATTGTGATGGGGATCACAGTGTTGGCATGCATACGAAGTGTGTTTTACCCTGACAATTTCATCTGGTCCTGAGAGTTAAGCGGAGTTGGGTTTGAGCCTTGTCCGGGGTTAGACAATGATGTAGGAAAACCAAGAGATTTTCCCCAGAGCTAGACGGTCATGAGTGGCAGGGTGTGTTGGGCAGTATGGGTGAGTATCTGGTCCACTGGGCCATTCCAGTGCTTTGGAAGCATGGGAGATAGAAGGCAGCTCTATGGAATCCCCAAAGACAAGCTGCAGAAACTGCTGAAGGGGAGGGTGAATTCTTTTGAGCCTGGTGGGCCCATGACACTTCAGACCATCAAGGCAGAGGTGCAACATACAGATGGACTCATGGTTGATGGGTGGACTTAGCAATGGACACTATTGCCCGTGAGTGTGAACACTGCACACAGCCTCTCCTGCTCTGAAAGACTGTTACAAAAGATGGAGCCCGACATCATGGACCAGATGGACTCAGCAGCTTTATAAAGATTAGATTGGTCCATGCACTAAGGAATGCTCTGTGTGTGTGTGTGTGTGTGTGTGTGTGTGTGTGTGTGTGTGTGTGGAGGGAAGTTGTGAATGCTCCATCCCTGGCGGTGTTCAAGGCCAGGTTGGACAGAGCCTTGGGTGGCATGGTTTAGTGAGAGGTGTCCCTGCTGGTGCAGGGGGGTTGGAGCTAGATGATCTTAAGGTCCTTTCCAACCCTAACTATTCTATGATTCTATGATATTTGAGATAAGAATGATGGTATATTGGAAATGTGGGATCTGAGCATGACGTGAACGGTATGGAATAAGGGGTGGATACTGTCCTGGGTTCAGCAGTAGCAGTCATTTTTCTCCTTCATAGTAGCAAGTGCAGTGCTGTGTGTTTGGCTTTCAGCCTGGGAACAGCACTGATAACACTGATGTTTATAGGTGCTGCTTAGTAATGTTTAGCCTGATCAAGGACTTTCTGAGTCTTATGCTCTGTCAGGGAGGAGGGGAAGCTGGGAGGAAGCAGAGACAGGACACCTGATACAAACTGACCAAAGAGGTATTCCATACTACAGCACGTCATGCCCACTATGTAACCTGGGGGCAGTTACCCAGAAGGGTTAGATCACTGCTCGTTTAGGCTGGGTATCAGATGGCAGGTGGTGAGCGGTTGTATTCTCTTCCCTTGTTATTTCCCTTATCATTACTATTATTATTGGTAGTAGCAGCAGTGGTTTGTGTTATACCTTAGTTACTGGACGGCTCTTATCTCAACCCGTGGGAGTCACATTCTTTCGATTCTCCTCACCATCCCTCCGGGAGTGGGGGAGGAAGGGCAGGGGGAGTGAGCTAACAACATCGTGGCAGATTTACAGCTGGGCTTAAATCACGACAGGGAAGAGCAACTTATGTCATTGACCTAGACTTGTTCGAGGCATTTGACACTGTCCTGCATGGCATCCTGGTCTGTAAACTGGGGATGCATGGACTCAACAGATCGATCACTTGGTGGACAAGGACTTGGTTGGGTGATCACACACAGATTGTTGTGGTAAACAGCTCAATGTCCAAGTGGAGACCAGTGATGAGTGGTGTTCCTCACATGTTGGTATTCAAATTGGTACCGTTCAACATCTCTGTTGGCAACACAGACTGTGGAATTGAGTGCACACTCAGCAAGTTTGCTGACAACACTGAGCTGTGTGCTGCAGCCAACATTCTGGAGGGAGGGATGCCATCCAGAAGGACCTTGACAGGCTTAAGAGGTAGGCCAGTGCAGGCCTCATGAAGTTCAACAAAATCAAGTGTAAGGCCCTGCACCTGGGTTGCGGCAATCCCAAGCACAAAACAGGTGGAGAATCGATTGCCAGCAGCCCTGAGGAGGAGGACTTGGGGTGTTAGTTGATGAGAAGCTCAACATGAGCCAGGAGTGTGCACTTGCACCCGAGAAAGCCAACCATATACTGGGCTGCATCAAAAAGAGCACGGCCAGCAGGTCAAGGAAGGCAATTCTTCACCTCTATTCTGCTTTCATGAGATCCCACCCAGAGTACTACCATCACCTCTGGGGCCCCCAAAACAAGAGGGATGTGGACCTGCTTGAGTGAGTCCAGAGAAGGGCCATGAATAAGATTAGAGGGCGGGAGCACCTCACCTATGAAAATAGACTTATCCTGGAGAAGAGAAGTCTCAGAGGAAATCTTATAACAGTATCCCAGTACCTAAAGAGGACCTACAATAAATGCACAGAGGAACTTTTTGCAAGGACGTGTATAGAATCATAGAATAGTAAGGGTTGGAAAGGACCTCAAGATCGTCGAGTTCCAAACCCCCTGCCATGGGCAGGGACACCTCCCACTAAACCATGCCATCCAAGGCTATGTCCAACCCCACCTTGAACACCGCCAGGGATGAAGCATCCACAACCTCCCTGGGCAACCCATTCCAGGGCCCCACCACCCTCACAGTAAAGAATTTCTTCCTCATATCCAATCTAAACTTCCCCTGTTTAAGTTTAAACCCATTACCCCTTGTCCTCTCACCACAGTCCCTAATGAAGAGTCCCTCCCCAGCATCCCTATAGGCCCCCTTCAGGTATTGGAAGGCTGCTATGAGGTCTCCACGCAGCCTTCTCTTCTCCAGGCTGAACAGCCCCAATTTTCTCAGCCTATCTTCATATGAGAGGTGCTCCAGTCCCCTGATCATCCTCGTGGCCCTCCTCTGCACTTGTTCTAACAGTTCCATGTCCTTTTTATGTTGAGGACACCAGAACTGCACACAATACTCCAAGTGAGGTCTCACGAGAGCAGAGTAAAGGGGCAGGAGCACCTCCCTCGACATGCTGGTCACGCTCCTTTTGATGCAGCCCAGGATACGGTTGGCTTTCTGGGCTGCAAGCGCACACTGCCGGCTCATGTTCATTTTTTCATCAACCCACACCCCCAAGTCCTTCTCCGCAGGGCTGCTCTCAATCTCCTCCCCGCCCAATCTGTAGCTGTGCCTGGCATTGCTCCGACCCAGGTGGAGGACTTCGCACTTAGCATGGTTAAACTTCATTAGGTTGGCATCAGCTCACCTCACAAGCGTGTCTAGGTCCCTCTGGATGGCATTCCTTCCCTCCAACTTATCAACCGAACCACACAGCTTGGTGTCATCGGCAAACTTGCTGAGGGCGCACTCAATCCCACTCTCCATGTCACCCACAAAGGTGTTGAACAAGACCGGTCCCAACACTGATCCCTGGGGGACA
This sequence comes from Amazona ochrocephala, assembly GCA_039720435.1. Classification (NCBI taxonomy): domain Eukaryota; kingdom Metazoa; phylum Chordata; class Aves; order Psittaciformes; family Psittacidae; genus Amazona; species Amazona ochrocephala. The sequence continues at coordinate 79,335,374 of CM077878.1, forward strand.
CCACTCGTTACTGGTCTCCAGCTGGACACTGAGCCACTGAGCACTACTCTTTGCGTGCAGCCATCCAGCCAGTTCTTTATCCACCGAGTGGTCCACCTATCAAATTGATGTCTCTCCAACTTAGAGAGAAGGATGTCATGGGAGACAGTGTCAAAGGCTTTACACAAGTCCACGTAGATAACATCAGCTACTCTGCCCCTTCCCATCAGTTCCGTAGCCCCTTCATAGAAGGTCACCAGATTGGTCAGGAAGGATTTCCCCTTAGTGAAGCCATGCTGGGTGTCCCCAAGCACCTTGTTGGTTTTCATGTGCCTCAGCATGCCTTCCAGGAGAATCCACTCCAAGATTTTGCCAGGCACAGAGGTGAGGCTGACTGGTCTGTAATTCCCTGGCTCATCCATTTTCCCCTTCTTAAAAATGGGGGTTATATTTCCCTTTTTCCAGTCATCGGGAACTTCACCTGACTGCCATGATTTTTCAAATATGATGGACAGTGGCTTAGCAACTTCATTTGCCAGCTCCTTCAGGACCTGGGGATGGATTTCATCTGGTCCCATGGATTTTGTATACATTCAGGTTCCTAAGGTGGTCCCGAACAAGATCCTCCCCCACAGTGGGCCCACGGTCCCCACCCTCACCGTCCCCGCATCTGCCTTCCAAGACTTGGGTGGTGTGGTCAGAGCATTTGCCGGTAAAGACTGAGGCAAAGAAGTCATTAAGAACCTCAGCCTTCTCTAAGTCCAGGGTAGCCAGTTCTCCCGATAGCTTCTGGAGAGGGCCCACGGTGTCCCTAACCTGTGTTTTATTGGCAATGTACCTATAAAATCCCTTCCTGTTATCCTTAACATCCCTAGATAAGGGATTATGTCTTTAAACTGAAAACGGGTAGATTTAGATTAGATATTAGGAAAAAATTCTCCACTATGATTGTGGTGAGACACTGGAACAGGTTGCCCAGAGAAGCTGAGGATGCCCCATCCCTGGAATTGTTCAAAGACAGTTTGGATGGGGCTTTGAGCAACCTGGTCTAGTGGAAGGTGCCTCTGCCTGTGGCAGGGGTGTTGCAAGTAGATGATCTTTAAGGTCCCATCCAACCCAAACCATTCTACGATTCTGTGATTCTATGATTCTATGATTCTATGAGTCTATGAATATTTTATATTCATTATAGCCCACTTATTCAGATTTAAGAATAAGCTCTAAATACAATTAAGATTTACAGTATCTATATGTTGAATTTATTAAACATATTTTTATTTGTGAGACATTTAATAAATCTCAAGATGCTATTTATCAACTTGAACATGAGCATAACATAATGGAAATAAAATATTTCTCTATCAGCATGTAAGATATATAGACAAGACAGTTTTATACAAATTTAGTGAATTCTGCATATTTTGTTTTGCTTCTTGAGCAAAACAATATTTCAATATCTTTAGTGTTATAAATATAATTATGCATTGAACATTTATTCATTCTTTTTCTATTGAGAGAAAGAGCTTTTTGTATTGAAAGACACCTCCCACTGAGTTTGAACTTCCCATCTTTAAATCATATGGTGGTATCAGTGCAATTTTCTCATTTGATCTAAACCATTACGACGAGCCTCAATATTTTTCAAGTATGTATAATTGCTGAAGGGAGACAGAACACTTTAAAACATAAATTGAAATAAACAGTTTTAAATAATGACTCTTATTTGTTACAAACTGATGAAAATTGGAAGACAAGTTAAATTAAAGCAGATAAATCTCCTTTTTCTCCTTCCTGTGCAACAATAAGGAAGGGAAATACTGAATTTTGGTGGTGGTTTAAGAGGAGATTACAAGTCTTTTCTAATAGTTTCACAAAAAGAGACTATTTAAAATTTTTTTGGTCTCATTTTTATTACCTTCCAGTGTGCATGTACCACAGGGTCTCTCTCCCTCATTCCTCTCAAACATCTGGTCAGTGACAGGTTACCAGACTAGATGGGTAACAACACTGATCTGAGACTGCAGTTCCTCTCTTCTATTCCCCAGCAGCCTACCTGATTGATCCTAGAGCTATGCTTCATAAAGATTAATATTCTATGTGTTGATTATCAAGCAGCAATAACTGATATCCAGCAGGCATCACAGATGAATAGGGAGGCATCCTGAATCTTGAGTTGACAATCTGTACATGCAACACTCTTCTACAGAATGGTGAGAGGAAATCTGCAGAACTGAGGCTCTGTGTAAAGGGATGTTTTGTGGGATAGATAACTGTTTGAAATGCCTTCTCATTTTCAAACCAGATTTGCAAAGTCCGGTGTTGGAAAACTGACTCGCAATTATCACATCCCTAGCCCAAATAAGCATCTTTAACTTAGTGCTGCTTCTTTATTGCTTTGCGCCCACAAGACTGCTTCAGCCTAAATAAAGATTTATAAATTGATGCTTTCCAGTTAGAGCTGTTTGAGCAGATGTACTTGAGGTTACTCATCCTTAATACAGTACATTGGACCATGTCATTCTTTTGAGTGGTAACATTATTTTCTACTATAGTTGCATAAGCTGAATTAACAAAAACAAAAGCTAGCAGCAGGCTCTCTATCTTCAAAAATTCTACAAAGTTTTGATCAGTGAATTTCTTTGAAGTGCTAAAGAGCTTGTATAGTCATGTCTCAGTGACTGAGCATCCCCTTTTATACTGCAGGAAGTTCTGATTTCTTTGCAAATGAACGAGCTGATCTGAGCTGTGCTTTTGTTGGTAGGGTAGAGTTTCAATGTAATAAGCACTGTTAGAGCACTCACAGATAAGCTCCTCCAGGCACTAGAAACATTAATTCACTATAAATTTCAATGATTCTCTACAATAATGTTTATTTTAAAAAATAAAACAAAAAATTAGGGGGGAACCCAAAACAAAGTTTCAGCTAGAAAGCAGGCCGTTCAAAAAAATGTACTTAGCCTCGTTTATTTCCATAGCTGAAAAACTTTCTTCTTCCAAGGGGAAGGAATAAATGTGCCTAATCCTGTTTATTCAGGAAGGGTTAAAGATAGTATTTTGAATGTCTGTTTTCCATCCAAGTTGAACATCCAGAACACTGATGTTAGGCAATTGCTGGGCAGCCTCCATTTAGCTGCCCATGGAGTCCCTTGTACCACCAGTGGTCTCATCTTCTGTTCAAAGTCCCAAGACTACTACTGCTTTTGGTAGGCTAAATTTATTCTTCCTTATCCCACACCTATTTTTAACTTGCTTAGCCATTAAATACATGGCCATTTGATAATGTTTGGATGAAACTGAGAAATGACTGTGAGCTAGCTGTCTAAAACATAAAATAAGTATTTGTGGAGATAGATGGATGCCTATCCTACAGGCATGTTTTGGAAGTACTGTTAGTATTCTCAAAGACTCCTTTCTGATACTGCCATTTAAGTGACTGTAATCTTTACTTTGGGATATGGTAAACATTTGATCTTTCCAACATAGTTGCTAACTGTATTTTCACACCAAATCCTTCACCTTGACATTTGCATCACAAGCCAGGGTATCTCTCAGATCTTGCCATCTTGCTCAGGTTCTTGCTTCAAAAATCTGCATTCACTTATTTCTGCCCTGCATCTTACAGACATTCCAGTCACCTTACTGTCTTAAACCCAGCTCTACTCTTATGGCTTGCTGCTCCTATGGCTCTGTTCCTGTGACTTGTGGGTTGCATGATTGAACTACTGAATATCTAATAGATAACGAAGTTTTCAGCAAAATGTATGTTGCAATATGCCATCAAGATCAGATCAGGATAAGAATGAAATAGAGAAAATGCGATCCCGATGTTTACAAAGGGATTCCAAAGTTACTGGGAAATGTGAGCTATTACTTTATTTTGTTAAAAGTGGTAAAACTGGTATTGCAAGCTATTCATATCTAAGCATAATGTATCAGGGAAGAGTCATAGTGTTTTCTGTAAATCAAAACCATCTCTCCAAAAAATGGTATTTCTTGTCTCCAAAAAGCTCATTAGATTTCTTCGGAGGCATCAAGGAGCCTGTGGGTTATGGTGATCCTGTTGCTTTAGTGCACACAGCTTTCAAAAGATTTTGAAGTCTTTCACATTGTTTGGTGAATTTACAAGGAATAAAAACGGATAAGCTATAGAAAATCAGGAATCACAGTCAACTTCACAATTCTTTAAAATATCTATGTGAGAACCTGGGCTATTCCACCTTACCATAAACAAGCTCAAAAAAAAAAAAAAAAAAACAAACAAACAAAAAAAAACATTAAAGAGGGAAGCCACAAAGTTTGAAGCCAATATATAATTATTTGCAATTGTCCAAGTTAAAGCTGGCTGTGAAAAGTTCAGATGTATCTCATTATTATTTATCAGTAATAAGATATATGTAAAATACGTATCTCAGAAATGAGGGATAAAATGACACATGAGATTTAAGGTTTAAGAAATATTCTTTTATTCTGCCCACTGTAGTGATGTTTAGCTAAGCTACTGCCACTTAAGGAAGACTGAGAAGTCATCACGGGTATTTTTCTGTGTTCAGCAACTTCAGTATTAGAAGCAATCAGAAAAACAAGTATACCATTAACAAGTAAGAAGAACTGGCCCAATGTCCAGTGTAAAGTAGTATTGAGGAAATAATGCTCACCCACTGAAATTACCCAGCAGAAGTTTTAAAACCAGTTTTTTATTTTAATTGAAAGCATAGTTTGACCTGGAATTGATTGACAGTACTGCAGAGGCCAAAACTGTGAACTGGTTCAGAAAGTTATTAGACAATTATATGGTGTATGATTAGCAGACCAATCAATATCTATTAAGCACAGCAATTTACCCCCCTCAGTTCAGCAAGTTCTGAAAATATTAATCGCTGGAAGCAGAAAGACTGCATATCCTTACATCTTATGCCTGGAATTTGATACTGACTAATGATAGAGACGTACAGCATATGGACCTGAGTGTCGATTTTTATTCAACTTTTTTTATAGAGCCATAGATTTTTCCTGGAGCTACCCTTCAACCTGATCCACAAAACAGGCTGACACAACACCCAACATCTCACTCCCCAAGCAGACCATTGTGAAGGAAGCACTTGGTGCTCTGAAGTACACACTAACTTTCTGCCTGATGGTGTGTAAGTGGACACAAGCATCCTCAAAGATGTTATGAATTCATATATGCCCTGCAATTGTGCTGCTTCAGCTCAAACTCACTCAGCATGAAGTAGAGCATGCACAGGACTCTCCAAGGTGTGCATTAGAAAGGGGTTCTCTCTTACTAGACACACACACATGCACGCACACACAGTTCTTGATCTGAAACAATGTGATTCTTCCAGTCCCTAGGCACACTGAGAATCCTAGGCTATCAATATGGAAAGCTGATGGAGCAGTCAAGTCATTGACCTGGAACCTTCAGTAGACTGAGAAGTTCTGACAATTTAATTCTGAATTTCATTTTCGTTGATACAGTCAAGGACAGATAATTTGAGGGTTTGTGGATCTGTTTATTTAATGTAAAATAACATTACTCTGAAGAATTAAACTGTCCAACTCAAAATACAGTCCTTTTGTGCAGATAAAAGCATAGGAGTTTGCTTGGCTAAAGTGCTATCTAGAAGATTTTAATTGTGTGAGTTTTCTGCTGTATATTCATTCTTTCAAAATAGTATTCTGAAGGACTCATCCATCCTTATTCCAAGTCCTCCCTTCTTTGGAACATCCTTCTTTGATATGATGGGGGAAGTGCATGTGCATTTGCTCGGACCAGTCTTCCTTTGCAGAGCCTTTCCAAGCTGGATAGCTATGTATCTGTCATAGCAACACTTCCATTACATTAATTCATTTTGTCTGTGGAAAATTGCTTTTTAATACTTTCCTGAAGGAGCCATTAATTAATATGCAGATCAGAATTGATCACAATTTCCTAGGAGTACAGCTTTTTTACTTAGTGATTAATTCACAACAGGGACCTCCCTGAGCTCTTGGGGATACAGGTTTTGATTTTATCTTATTAAAGAATAAACACAATACAAATAATAGATTCAGATATATGAAGTATAGCAAGATTAAGAAAGGACAGGCTGATCATCTGTGTTACACGGCTTGCATTTGAAACAATCTCTTCTTTTCAAGTCATGTCTGTTTATTAACTTAGTTTACTGTTTAGAAAAGAAACACAATCCCTAACACAGGCAATGCCCTTGAACGTTTCACCTCCTGCTACTAATACTTCAGACAGAAACATGCTTCAGTAAAATAATTGAAATATTAGACAGGAAGGAGTTCTTTGTTCGGATTTCTTTTTTTTTTTTTGTAGATAGTGAAAATGGTCTTTAAACTGAGGGCCTTTTACTATTTAGCTTTCTTAGGATATCTGCTGCTGTTCCTCCTACATTATATATTTCTGCTGTCTCCCTCCTGGGTCAGAGTCCCAGTCTAACAGTTGAGTTTCACTGAACTGTTCATAGAGGCCGTATACTGGATTATGAGGTACTGAACATTTCACTTTGAATTTCTCATATTGCACTTTGCTCTAGATACTCAAGCTGGTGCGTTGCTCACATACCTCACTGTGCGCCAGAATTTTTTCATCTAGAGGCTGTGCAACATACCAGATTTTCACCTAACTGAACAGGCAAGAGTTTCACACAGCACATCTGATAGCAATTAACCAGTGTAGCAGCCTCTGAAATGACTCTGCAATAATTGAGGCTTTGAGAAAATGGCAGGATTTCATGCAAACTTTAACCAACATGTGTATGAGATTCAACAGGCAAGATATGAATCACATATTTTCATACTAACCCCTTATCATTAAATCTCTCCCTCAGGATCTGCCTGTGGGAAAAATATTCCACAACATTTTTAACCCTTACGTCCCTGAGCTGACTCCACCTTTTCCATCTGCAGCTGACTTGAACCCCTACCATGCTTTCCTGCTGCTTTCAAAATACACATGGAAAATTAGCAGAACAAGGCACTATCAAGTTATGGTCACAAACTAAAAGTGGAAGAGACTGGATATTAACTAAAGGAGCAATCAGGAATGTTTCAATTGCATATATAATTTCCTGAAAATATTTCCTTATCAAAATTGCACTTTCTGTTGGAAAAGTTTCTTAACTGCAAGGCAGCATTTCTGAACTGATCTTGTGTAATAGCCACAGCCCTGTGAAGAACAAACCAGTGCTCATCTAATGTAAACTGGACTCACGTTCCTGTTCTGCAGGTGGGACTCAGACCTGTGTACTTCGTATTTTGGATGACTTACAATCTCCCAATGCTGTTGAATACACAGCTGTTAGGGTGGTAGGTTCAATAACATGCCCACTTATCTGGCGCTTTATTGTTTTATTTCCAAAAAATCCAGGAAGTTTTGTTTTCTGACACAAAACTAACATTTTAAGCTTAATCTCTTAAAGGATTAAGCTTAAAATGTAAAGGAACTGCATATGAAAATGTGCAGCAAGACTTGCATCCTGTTGGGACAGTCTCCTGCTTCTTCTGGATGCAGATTGATTTGCAGGATTGATGTAACTGCATCCTGAAGCCCATGCAGTTTTCCAGACTGGGTGGTGGATTACAACTGAAGGTAAAGTAGTAGTCCAAGAAATATTTCTGTATCATGTTTTTAGTTTCTAGCTGTAACATGGCCCCTCCTTATGTTTCTGAAAAAAAGGCTTCTGCTTTTACTCTCTGCAGTCCTTCTTTGCTCTCAGTAGGGACCATTTTGGTGATGTGAAACAGTATGCCAAATGAAGGTTAGGGCTTGTCATACCCAGTTGACAAAAGTTTGAAGTAAGTCGTTAACAGTTTCCACTCAGTGATCTACTGAATTATTATAATACAGTACTAGTAGTGAATCTCTGCTAATGTAGGCAGAAACAAGCAAAGGCCTATGTAGCCTGTCTCTAGCAAAGGCTCAGAGGAGCTGCTTTTGGAAACAATGCCAGTGCAAAATGGTTCATTCCCCGATACACTGTGCCAGCTACCAGCATTCATCAGCTCAGGGACTTCTTCACTGAAGGCCAGCTATAAGCACCATATTTATATTGCTAATGAACCCACTCAGCTGCCTGTTCCCCTTTATAAGCCATTAGTAATTTGCCTATTCCAACTCCAGCATATGGGATGCCAGGACATAGCTAGTAATGCCCTAATATTCACAGAATCACAGAATAGTAAGGGCTGGAAAGGACCTCAAGATCATCGAGTTCCAACCCCCCCGCCATGGGCAGGGACACCTCCCACTAAACCATGCCATCCAAGGCTATGTCCAACCCCACCTTGAACGCCGCCAGGGATGAAGCATTCACAACTTCCCTGGGCAACCCATTCCAGGGCCCCACCACCCTCACAGTATAGAACTTCTTCCTCAGATCCAATCTAAACCTCCCCTGTTTAAGTTTAAACCCATTACCCCTTGTCCTCTCACCACAGTCCCTAATGAAGAGTCCCTCCCCAGCATCCCTATAGGCCCCCTTGAGGTATTGGAAGGCTGCTATGAGGTCTCCACGCAGCCTTCTCTTCTCCAGGCTGAACAGCCCCAATTTTCTCAGCCTATCTTCATACGAGAGGTGCTCCAGTCCCCTGATCATCTTCGTGGCCCTCCTCTGGACTTGTTCTAACACTTCCATGTCCTTTTTATGTTGAGGACACCAGAACTGCACACAATACTCCAAGTGAGGTCTCACGAGAGCAGAGTAGAGGGGCAGGATCACCTCCCTCGACCTGCTGGTCACACTCCTTTTGATGCAGCCCAGGATACGGTTGGCCTTCTGGGCTGCAAGCGCACACTGCCGGCTCATGTTCATTTTTTCATCAACCCACACCCACAAGTCCTTCTCCGCAGGGCTGCTCTGAATCTCCTCCCCGCCCAATCTGTAGCTGTGCCTGGCATTGCTCTGACCCAGGTGGAGGACTTTGCACTTAGCATGGTTGAACTTCATCAGGTTGGCATCAGCCCACCTCACAAGCGTGTCAAGGTCCCTCTGGATGGCATTCCTTCCCTCCAATGTATCAACCGAACCACACAGCTTGGTGTCATCGGCAAACTTGCTGAGGGCGCACTCAATCCCACTCTCCATGTCACCCACAAAGATGTTGAACAAGACCGGTCCCAACACCCATCCCTGGGGGACACCACTCGTTACTGGTCTCCAGCTGGACACTGAGCCACTGAGCACTACTCTTTGCGTGCGGCCATCCAGCCAGTTCTTTATCCACCGAGTGGTCCACCTATCAAATTGATGTCTCTCCAACTTAGAGAGAAGGATGTCATGGGAGACAGTGTCAAAGGCTTTACACAAGTCCAGGTAGATGACATCAACTGCTCTGCCCCTGTCCATCAGTTCCATAGCCCCTTCATAAAAGGTCACCAGATTGGTTAGGCAGGATTTCCCCTTAGTGAAGCCATGCTGGCTGTCACCAACAACCTTGTTGGTTTTCATGTGCCTTAGCATGGCTTCCAGGATAATCCGCTCCAACATTTTGCCAGGCACAGAGGTGAGACTGACTGGTCTGTAATTCCCCGGCTCATCCATTTTTCCCTTCTTAAAAATGGGGGTTATATTTCCCTTTTTCCAGTCATCGGGAACTTCACCTGACTGCCATGATTTTTCAAATATGATGGACAGTGGCTTAGCAACTTCATTTGCCAGCTCCTTCAGGACCCGGGGATGGATTTCATCCGGTCCCATGGACTTGTATACATTCAGGTTCCTAAGGTGGTCCCGAACAATATCCTCCCCCACAGTGGGCCCAGGGTCCCCACCCTCACCGTCCCCGCGTCTGCCTTCCAAGACTTGGGTGGTGTGGTCAGAGCATTTGCTGGTAAAGACTGAGGCAAAGAAGTCATTAAGAACCTCAGCCTTCTCCAAATCCAGGGTAGCCAATTCTCCCGATAGCTTCTGGAGAGGGCCCACGGTGTCCCTAACCTGTCTCTTATCGGCAATGTACCTATAAAATCCCTTCCTGTTATCCTTAACATCCCTAGCCAAGTTTAATTCTAAATGGGCCTTAGCTTTCCTAACCTGGTCCCTAGCTTCCCGGACAACATCCCTGTATTCTCCCCAGGCCGCCTGACCTTGCTTCCACCTTTTATAAGCCTCTTTTTTCTTTCGAATTTTGCTCAGCAGCTCCTTATCCATCCAAGGAGGTCTCCTGGCCCTCCTGCTGAACTTCCTTCTAGTTGGGATGCATCGCTCCTGAGCTTGCAGCAGGTGATCCTTGAATATCAACTAACAGTCTTGGGCCCCCCTGCCCTCTAGGGCTGTATCCCATGGAACCTTACTGAGCAGGTTCCTGAAGAGGCCAAAGTCTGCTCTCTTGAAGTCCAGGGCAGTGAGCTTGCTGCACGCTCTTCTCACTGTCCTGAGGATCTCAAACTCAACCATCTCATGATCGCTGCAATCAAGGCTGCCCTGGAGCGTTACATTCCCAACCAGCCCTTCCCTGTTGGTGAGGACGAGGTCAAGCATGGCACCTCTCCTTGTCGGCTCCTCTATTACTTGCAGAAGGAAGTTGTCTTCCACACAATCGAGGAACCTTCTGGATTGCTTGTACCGGGCCGTACCATCCCTCCAACAGATATCAGGGTGGTTGAAGTCTCCCATGAGAACAAGGGCCTGCAAGCGTGAGGCTGCTCCTATCTGCCTATGGAGCGCTTCGTCCAGCAAGTCCCCTTGGTCAGGAGGTCTGTAACAGATCCCCACAATAATGTCACCCATCGCTGTTCTCCCTTTAACCCTGACCCACAAACTCTCTGTCGACTGTTCACCTGTCCCCAGACAGAGTTCCATACTCTCTAGCCTATCCCTAATATAAATAGCAAC